>NSJW01001005.1:0-1413972 GCA_019955255.1 Castanospermum australe | reverse complement strand
TTTTTCAAAGATTTGATTTTTTATTACTTCACCTTGTTATTAGCTTAATACGGCCTTTCCCCTACGGTGACATGGAAGCAAGTTTTTGAATGCTGAATTTTAATTTGTTAAGGATAAGGAGGCTAAGTAAGATGTATGATTCTACACATATTACAGTGTCTTCCTCATTGGCGAATGGTGAGCGTTCAAAATGTCTAACTGCAACTTGAATTTATATATTCTTTTTTTATAATTCCAAGACTTGGGTTCCCCTGAGTGCTCCTTTAACTGGGTAGATGACTGGAAAAAGTGGCTTTTTAAACATTAGCTTTTTTTGGAGTTTTTTGGGGATTGCGGGCAAAAAAATGGGTTGGGGGGGAACCCCTTTTTTTTGTAGGTACCCAATTTTTTACATAAAATGGTTTCACACAGACGCGGCAATGAAAATGGGTGGGAGGGAGAGGGATCATTAAAATATAGATTTCTGACCAATGAGCTTTGAAATTAGATTGCAAAAAGCTGCAGCTACATTAATGCCATCGGAGGTATGTTAATGGCAGTGGCCTGTTCGATTGAACGCGTCTGAAGGGGAAGCAAAAAAGGAATCCTAGCCACATGATAACTCGCACCGATCAGAAAATTCAAACCAAAGTTCTGCTTTCAGCTGCTTTAGAGGCATAAAGCTTCAGAAAATTTGAATTTCATGAAGCCAAATGAAGGTGACTATTTGCGGTCCACAAATTTTCAACAAAAAGTTCCGCTTCATTATCTATCAGCCACTTAGACTGCCACTTCGTTGATTTCATTTTTACACGACGGGAAAGGAACGAAAATTTCTGCCGAGGGCTTTGGGTTTTCTATCAAAGATTAAGATAATTTAATAGTTCAAATAAAAATTTATCGTACTTCAGTTTTATTACGGTTATTTAACTAGTAAAAAGAAAGTTTACATCTCCACAAACTCTATAAACGTTTTTATATACAGCTTTTATTGCAAAACGGCTGATATAAATTGGGCTGTTAAGCTGGTGCTAGTTTTTCTAGCCCCATTTTAACATGAAAGGGCTAGTCTCAAGTTCGCTCTGGGGGCCAAAATACAAACTGCTCCTAGGACTGTTAAATGGATTTGCATGATATATCAGTGGCCGTAAAAAATGTTATCATTTGGGGCTCTGCTCCATTGTAAGCAATCTTAAGTAGAATGGCCCATGGACTAAAAAAATATTTTAATAACATTTTTATTATATAATAAATTATTTCTAATTATTTTAATTAAATTTTCAATATTTTTGTAAATTTTATAATTTTAATCATAATTTTTTGTGCTCAAATTAGTTAATAATTAATTTTTTAAAAATATTTTATTATATCTTCTTTTTAATAGGCTAAACCTTACTTATAAATTTAGTTGTACAATCATTTGTATTAGTGGTTTAATAAATGAGAGCAAACTTGTTTCATGCACAAAACCTGAGGCCTATGAAAGCCACAGTCAGAACAGGCTCATTATTAATAGTTCTAACTCTTTCTATTTTTATTTTTTGAATAGAAAGAAATGGTATTATTTAGGAACTAAGGAAGATATAATGTACCAAATTCTTTTAATTCTGTACAATTGTATTCAGGAATCAAATAATCACTACAAACAACCCCACATATAAGTTTTTACCTTGTGAAACTGAAGCAAAAGCTTGAAAAATTGCCTCCCAAGATGCAGGCAAGGCGGCTAAGAGAGAAGAAATCTTGGAGCTGCTTCAATAGAAGTTGATACAAGGTTGCAAACAAATCCAAGCGAAGCTGATCCCCCATTGGTCTGCTCTTGGATTAACCCATTAATGTATATGAAAGAGCATGTAACCAGAATGAAAAACCTTAGTGGTATAACTGTGGTGTAACTATAATTTATTATACCAATAATTGTGGATATAGTTCTGTAATGTAATTTTGCCCAGTGTCAGATTCTGGCTTGTTATGAATTCTTGAATCAGAGGT
This sequence comes from Castanospermum australe, assembly GCA_019955255.1. Lineage (NCBI taxonomy): Eukaryota > Viridiplantae > Streptophyta > Magnoliopsida > Fabales > Fabaceae > Castanospermum > Castanospermum australe. The sequence continues at coordinate 1,412,001 of NSJW01001005.1, read as the reverse complement.
TAAATGAAAATTGGGCCTTCCTTGCAATGCACGGATGAACCAATTTTTGTTTTAATATGCATTTTGGTTAAGTCTGTTCCAACACCCAGTTTCTTATTGCTTATGAAAATTTGTCTCATATGTGCAAATGAAAGTGATCAAAGCTTGCCAGGTTGGGGATAAAAAATTGAAAGTTAACATTATGTCCGAAACAGTAGAGAACTCTGATCTCCAGAACAATGGATGAATTTGTGAGAATAAATCAACCATTAAATGACAGTGACAGGTTTACATGAGAAATCTTGCGTACCCTCACAGCACAGTCCACAGACTCACTGCCAATCACATGGTGGTTAAGAAGTAAGTGCCCTGAAGACTTTGTCCAATTGGTAAGAATATCATGGAGCTTAAAGAAAGATGATTTGAGTTTGATTTTAGTAAGTAGAGTTGTTAAACGATGACAAGATAAAACAGGAGTAAATGCTTTCCAAAAATGCACGAAACCTCTAACAGTGGAAGTCAGCTTAACACTAAAGCAATGGTGAATTTTATTATTACTTGTTTAGTGCCACTCCCCTCAAAATGTTCAAAATAAATAATCAACCTATTCATGCACAGAACGCAGAATTTACCAGAGCCAGCGTCCAGGGGCAGTTTACTCTCTGCAAACTGTATCAGCAATTAGTGTTTAAGCTGCTTAAGTCTCACTCCTTCTTCTTAATGTCACGCATCTGCAGGTCTCATGTTTGGAGTCCGACAGAATAGCGTACATCTGGCTTCATGGAAATTTCGTTTTAACACAGGTTTAATAAATGTGTCTTTTTGTACAAAGGAACTTCCTCTTTTGCCCGCCCCCTTTCCTTTTTCCCTCCAATTAATTATTCCCCCCCAATTTCTCATATGCAACAAATCAAAACAGGTGAAAACAAATTATTGATTTCTAAGCATTCATTTTAGCAAAAATGAGCAGTGTCCGGGCTCATATTTTTGATAAGGGAAGAAGGCAGAAGTTTAATCAACTCGTTTTTATTTATATTTTTTCTTTTTTAATCTTTCACCAACATGAATTCTGATCTGGGTATCTTAAAGTTGCTTCCCTGTGACATTTCTGAGACAAATTTGGTTTTACTTTTGTTAGATGTTCTTCACAAGGACTAATGCTCAACAACCACCAATTCACTTTTCACTACCAATTCCTGGACTGGAATTTAGATCTCTCGTGGTCAGGTATTTTTCTTTTTGCTTTTGATTAAAAATGTTACTTTTTTTAAATTATTTATTATTCTGTTGGATGACAGGGGCCGAGTTGATGTGCAACAAAATACCAATTAATGATTTTTAGGCCACATGTACACTTTTCTGCAGGCTTTCAACTTTTTTTTTTCCCCATTTTGGTAAAAATTGTCAGTCTCATTTGATTAGCATCTAACTAGCACTAAGGAACAATTCAGTAACCTCATATAGCTTTGGTATGCCATTTGAAGCGCTAAACATAGATGGCACAACCTATGAGAAACAATGTGGAATTTCTTAGAACGCTGAAATAGCAAATGGAGGTTTCATGTCTGAGCTTTTCAGTGCTTTGGTGCTGTATCTGTTACAGTAAGAAGAAATTGTTGCCATGGACTCAGGGCCTTTTCCAAATGTAACCATCCTGATTCCGAAGGTAAAATAGTTTTTCACTTGCCTATATACCTTAGTATCATCTTTAATCTTTTAAATTTTGATTTTTTTTCTTTGGCTTCTGAATATTTTCGAATCACACGAATTCATAACAGGTGGAAACTGAATATTTGAATAAGTACACCTGGATTAACTGGATGGCATTGGATTATTAGGACCCAGACGAGGATATGATCCTGTTGTAAACTTATCGGGTCTCTTTTGGAACCAGCATTCTGTCCCTGGGAGCCAATATGCCTTCTTGACATATCAACAAGGAAGTCAAAAAGTTGAATGCAGCGCCTGAGCTTCAACAGTGCTTCCTTGCTTGCTTCTTGACGCATGTGAGCTATCCTACAAGAAGTAGATACTAAAATTTTATTTTTTTAAAAAAAATGTATAGGAAAATCAAATTTTGTGATTTCTACAACTAAACTTGAGAATTAAAAGCCTTACTGCTCGGTGTTCTCCTCTGTTTCTTTCTTCAAACCTGAAATGATTGTTGTCCATGCTGAAGTTGGGGTGTTAATTGCAGCATGACAGGTTTGATCACACTGAAGCCTCTGTATCATGAAGTGAACTGCGTTGACCCCAGAACAGCCATGCAACAGAGGTGAGCATAGCTTGTCTACAATCGAGACTGGCGGTCCCATTGTGCTCAGCATGCAACTATTTCCGCAATATGCTGGTAAAGGCTCGTCTCGGACAACTTGGCAAGGCAGGCGCTCTTATTCAACAACCAATTGTGGCAGGGATTCTTTGTAACTGTGGCAGGAAGAAATGGATTTTACGGCCACCAGTAAGCTTCCCAAGGTTGTGGACGCCTCCATGGGCCTTCTGAGACCCTAGTCAATTTGAAACAAGAAAAGCCTCTCGTCTTTCAATTTGAAGAAGTAAGTGGGATGTCAATGAAAGACTTTCAAGAGATGCTGCAAAACTAGATGAAAATGTTCAATTTTTCCCATCATTTTCTTCGATATTTGAAGAACGGTGTGAGGATAGCTTGTCTAGTACTTCTTTCAGGGATTTATGACCACGAATAGAAGTTGTACACAATTTTTATGAATAAGAATTATAGTAGTTTACTAGTAATAAATGTGCATCATTCTTGCCAATCAAGTTTAAATTGACTCCCTCTTGATTCTTCACAAAGAAGGTCAGTCTCTGAGACAAAATAGAGCAAAAAGGTATTTCTTTTCTTTTGATGGTTAAAATTTGATATAAGTGGGCGCTGAAAGCATTAAAACCTGCGATTTCCCAGCAAAAATATGCAACATAATTATCAACTTCTTGATAAGTTGTAAGTAATAGAGACAACGACGACTGGAGCACTTTAGTTAACTCTTTACAGTAGCATGAAGTAACTCTCAAACGTAATAAAATATAAGAATTTTTCGCTTCTGTGCAACTTCCACAATCTAGAAAACTTGTAATTTACATGATATGTTTGATAGTTTCAGATATGCATCGTTTCACAATCGAGAAAAGTCATATATACAGTGGATACTTGATAAATGAGAAGATAATAAAACACAAGACACAGAAACACACTGCACAAACGACAATCACAGCATGTAGCTCACCATACTCCCCATTTAAAACAGATACAAGAGCTTGGTGGAGTAGAAACTATATCGAGAGGCCTGAAGAAGTCCATCACGCAATTTGCGTAGCTACATCACGAACAGCACCAGGTCATGTGGAATGAACACAGCAGAAGACTTGGAGGCAGCACCAAATTTCTTTCATAGTGTCAAAATACTGTTAAGGGACAAGGACCATGTCCATCGACATCTTTTGCAGTCGTCCCTGGTACATTAATTGAGAATCCAAGCACACTATCTTCTCAGCCATCACAATTGCTTGACGTGGCGAGCATAACCCAGCCAGAGAGATCACTTAGACTCGGCCTCACCCTCAGCTCGCTTAATTTGCAAGGATCTTCTCTGCCTCTGCCTTCTCATTAGCTGCCACCTCAGTCTTGCAGCTGAATCAAGGCAGAAAAACAGTAGAAGGAAAATAAGCCAATCATGAACAAGGAGGGGAATAAGTCTTCACTATGTTAGCATAGCAATAGGCAGAGAAAACTTAGCATTCAGCAGAGGAAAGAGGTAAATCTATAAACGAATAATCATTTGAGTCCAAAATAACACTTCATACAATTTTGCTAATACATAAGTCATACCAGATTGAGTTGATATAATAAAGACCACTTGATCCATATCAAAGAATGATTGTCTATTGGACACTCCCAAAAAGGAGAAAAAGGGTAATGCCTCAACAATATTCTGCAACAAAATTAGATTTAAGATCTAATACTAAAGAATGAGACATTGTCTAGTATAAGTAGCCCTGCATAGGTTTTCATGCATGTACCATGAGGAAAAAGGAAGATATTATCAAAATAATATCGAGCCCTTTTAGGGAATAAAATAAATTATGGGGAGGAACTGAACCCATAAGTTCTACTCATATAACATACCAGCATTGATTTCATTCATAGCCCGTTTCACATGCTCATCAGGCTCTATATCAACAATCAGTGTTTGAACAATTTCATACCCATAAGCTGACATAGCCTGTTAAGACACTAAAGCATCAGCCATGAGATTTAAAACATAAATCCACAGTTCACACTTCACATTATCAGTAAATATAAAAAAATAACCTTCTCAAGTTCTTCTTCCACAGCTTTGGCAATTTCATTTTTCTGCTCAAATGCATCATCCAGGTTGAGTTTTGGAACACTTGCCCTAATTACTGCAATGAGAACAGAAATTTTACCTAGCTGATAATTTATGCTTAAACCACTTATTGCACGTTTCTGTATTGTTAAGCAGCATGTTTCCGGATTGTTAAGCAGTGGTATGGTTTATACCATCAAAAACATAGGCTTGGATTTGGGTCCTTGTATTGGTAAGTTTGTAAAAAGCATCACTGGCCTTGTCTGCTAGGGCACGATATTGAACAGAAGCAACAACGTTGACAAAGACATTATCCTGTAAGAATATAAACATTAAAACCAATCAACTGAGTATCATATTATACACACAGATGGTATTAAACAGGAAATCAACCTGTACTAGTGATAGAGACTGTGAGAGTTAAGAAAACACAAAGGAAACAGAATAACAAAGTACAAGGATGACAACAAAAATAACATGACAGTTTTCCAAATACACTTACTAAAGAATGTCCTAGCCAAAAAGAAAGTATTCATGGTGATTGATAAGCATGTAATAGCATAAAGATTTGGTTATGACTGAAGTGTCAAGAAAATAACAAACCTTTGTCTTGGTCTCACATCGAACATCTAATTGCTGTAGCCGAAGAGAGAGATGACCAGAAAGTTGATTTCCAAGGAACCATGGCATGCAGTGGCATCCCGGCTCAAGTACCTCTTCAAATCGTCCAAATCTTTCCTTTATAGCCACCGTAGATTGGTCAACTTGCACACAACAGAAAAGATTCCCCATTTGCTTTTAACTGCAATACTTCAAAGTAGATCATCATATCATCAACTCAACAAGATATAGGATACAAGTATGAGAATGAGAACCATAGCACACAAGAACGGAAAGCAAGAAATTTGAAGTATTTCAACCAAACACTAATGCCCAAGCTACCTGCTAACTATAAATTATACGACAGATACCAAAAATTATACAAGTAGTCATTTGAAAGAAACGAGAAAAAGTTGACAAAACAAAGGCAACCGTCATCCAGGCAAGAAAACAAATTGGTAAATCAAAGGCACTGTCTAAAAGTCCTCCCTCATAAAGAAATTCAGCCCCATAAAAGATTACTGAACAATCTGGAGTTCAACACCATCAGTTATAAAACCATGTAGTAAGATCATCTAATCATTATATTTTAAATCACCTGCACTATTAAGATTATATTGATCCATAGATGATATATGGTACGGCTATAATGGAAAGTGAGAGAAGACATTAAAGAACAACAGGGATGACAAATCCAAAACTCTAACAATAAATCGAATCATGGAAGTTATGTTTCTATAAAAGAACTCAACCCAATTCTCCAAACGATAACTTTATCTCTCAATCTTCATCTAATGGACAAGTGCACCAATGCACTCAGATCTAGACAGGAAGACTTACAAGTATAATACAGAGAAGGTCAGAATGACACCTCAGACTCAAAATACAGTTAGGCTTTGAATGCAGACCCCAGCAAAGCTGACTTGGGAGAGCTCTTCACAGATTACTCATATTATAAGCTAACCAACATGGAGAGTAGACAAATACATGCTGTTCATGATATACATCAGCACTAATCATGACCCATTCGTTTTAACCTTATATCCTATTGGCATAAACATATATGATAATTATATATTGTCTGTCTGAATTGAAAGCTTACTGGCAGGACAAACCAATCAGCAACCTCGTCGAGGTGATTCCATCTGACATAGTTGTCATGCTGATACAAGCTAGAAAAACTTAATCGCGGAAAAATGCAAAGAAGAAAATTACACGACAGTTGCATAGTTGTATTTGTTTTATTTATCAGCCGAATGAGATTCCCCTAGTGAAATTCGAACATAATGATATATAATTAATTAGTCAAATGGGCAACCTCTTACTTTTTCATTAAAAACAAAAAATCTATTGAAAAAAGATATATAAAAAAAAAAAAACTTTTTCAGAAGCTTATCCAAATGCAAACGGGTGGAAGAATAGAAAGCGTTTGATTCGCCCGAAATCAGATCAAGTATTCACCCTGCGAACAAACTATGCACAGAGTTTCGAAGAAATCCTTCTACCAAAAAAAAAAATTCCAAAGAAATCAACTCCCAGAATTGAATTGCAATGTAAGGGAACTATGAATTAATTTACCTGTAATTTAGTTTTCCACAATGAATCGTACCTTCAAAACAACGCAGAGGACAGAGAAATGTAGTATTGAAGGATTTTCCGATGCCTGGGACGAGAAACAGTGGGATGACAAAAAGTCAAAAGGCAACTTAAAATGCAATTCACTGGAAAAAGGAAAAAACCGTGGGCATGGTATTAGGAAATAGGAATAATCCTATTTAGTACTTACACAACACATTTTGAATTAGGGTACTTTTTAAATTGCAGGCGACACTTTAAAATAAAAATAAAAATGAATAATTATTGATAAAAAAAATTAAGAATAATATTATAATAAATTTATTATTTATTATCTTTGTCATTTAAAGTTTATCCTTTTAAGTTTTAAGTCACATTCCAACACATTAGCTTAAAATTACACGTAATCATTTAATCTTTGTATCATAGGCTTCATAGCAATTTTAGTATAACAAAAATAATATAGAAAATGATAAAAATTAAAAAAAGACTCTTAAAGAGATAAAAATAATAATAATTAGTATTTTCCAAAAAAGGTACTCATATAAAATTCATTAAAAAATTAAATAATAAAAAAGGTGTTAATATAAAAATAATAATAATTTCTCAAACATGTGATAGCATATAATTAATTGACAATGTAAAATTATGTATATGTTATAAGTCAAGTAAATTAAAATAAAATCCTTTTGAATATAAAAGACTTGGAATTCTTTTTATATTTTATATTCATTTATTTTACATTCATATTAGTTATCGTTCGTGTGTGAACCATAAATTAATAAATATTTTAGTAATTTTAATTTTTTAAATAAAATAATTTGAATGAATAAAATATTAAAATTAGTTTCATTTGAATTTTTTATTATTTAACAAATTTATCTCAAAATCATAAAAAAAATTAAAAAGGTGAGATATCACAAGAGAAAAATTTTAAGAGTATGAAAATTTAAAATTGAGTTAGAGCTCAATATACTTTATTTAAATAGCATTTATTAGATTATCAATATTCCTCATCAGATTTATTTTTTTTCTGATGTAAATATGCTTACGTTTGACTTAAAATTTAGAATTGTCATGTACCAAATCCTTCTTAACATTCTTTATTTAATGACATATGCATTCACTAAACAAATTGCGTTTTGAGAATTGAAGTCACTTGACTTAAATATTCATTTCTCCTAGTTAAAAATTCATACCAAAAAGGCAAAAACAGATACTTTTAACTGAAAGGAGAAAAATGACAGTAAAATAAATTACAAATTGCGGGGTATCGATCCCCATTTTATTCATTTGAAAGGTTGTAAATATTTGTGTAAAGAATTATGTGAAAGAATAATGACAGTAAAAAGATAAATACTGTGAAACAGGGTTGTAGCTGCTAGCTTGCAAAAACCGCGAAAGGGGTGAGCAAACCGTGTCTCTTATGGTCTTTCTGGCTATCTTTCTCAATGGACCACAGCCCACGGAGTTCTTTTCTTTCTCCAAAATTTGAAATGCATTATTTTGAGGTCCATCACATAACTTCTCTAAATTTTGATTTTAAATGTATCTATCTCTATTTGATATGGATTTTTATTGAATTTAATTGAAAAAAAAAGTAATGTTTTAGTTTAATTCAAACATTAAGAATTATGTGATGCAAAATAAATTTTAGGTGTTGAACGTATTTTAGCCTTGTTTTTGTTTCTCCTTTGCTACGGTGCAATACGAATCAAGTTCAACCTTAGCGGAAATCCACATCTACTACTTTTCCGTTTTTGATGTTAGATAAAATGCAAAAGGAGAATAAGGATTTGGGATCGGTAGCAATTTGATTTTGAGGACATAATAATTATAATTAGCAATGGATGATTTTAATTTTTAAAATTAAAATGTCATACATTGATTGAAAAAGTTTGAAACAATAAGCACGGCAGAACCTATAAATGCGGTTATAAGAAAAAGTAGAAATGGTTGTTTCTGTTCTAGTATCTATCCACTATTCAGGCCGTGTTGTATCTGTATTTGTAGTCCACGAGAGAAAATGAAAAAAATTGCTTACGCATCAACCAGTTGAGTCCGCTAAGCACACACATCAACCAGTAAAACCTCTCAGGGTGATTATACCCAAAAAAAAGAAAAAATCCTCTCAAGGCGATAATGCTTCAAGTTGCCACCCAAGAGCCCTGCCCCTGTCACCTTGTCCACAGTTGACATTATCATTAAATACATAAAAATAACCTTCTCAAGTTCTTCTTCCTCGGCTTTGGCAATTTCATTCTTCTGCTCAAAAGAATCATCCAAGTTGAGTTTTGCAGCACTTGCCCTGATTACTGCAATCAGAACAACAATTTCACGTCAGCTGATAATTTATACTTAAACCACTTATTACCTGTTTCTGTATTGTTAATTAAGCAGTGTTATGGTTTATTCCGTCAAAGGCATTAGCTTGGATTTGAGTCCTTGTATTGCTAAGTTTGCAAAAAGCATCACTGGCCTTGTCTGCCAGGGCATGATATTGAGCAGAAGCAACACCTTTGACGAAGACATTATCCTGTAAGCAAACAAACATTAAAACCAATCAACTATAATTCAATGGAAAAATGCAAGTGACATGCAAGGCGTCTCATATTATATACACAGAGATAGAATTAAACAGGAAAACAACCTGTTTTAGTGAAAGAGAATGTCATAGTTAAGAAAACAGAAAGGAAACAGAGTAATAAAGGGCAAGTACGGCAACCATGATAAAATGGAGTTTTCCGAATACACTTACTAAAGATTGTCCTATCCAAAAAGAAAGTATTCATGGCGATTGATAAGCATGCAGTTACATAAAGATTTGGTTATAATCCAAGTATCAGAAAATAACAAACCTCTGTCTTGGTCTCACATTGAATATCCAATTGCTGTAGCCGACGAGAGAGATGACCAGCAAGTTGACTTCCAAGGTTCCATGGCATGCAACGGCATCCTGGCTCAAGCGCCTCTTCAAATGGTCCAAATCTCTCTTTTATAGCCACCGTGGATTGGTCATCTTGCACACAAGAGAAAAGATTCCCCATTTGCTTTTAACTGCAATACTTCAAAATATATCATCATATTCATATCATCAACTCAAAAAGATATAGGATACAAGTATGAGGATGAGAACCATAGAACACAAGATCGGAAAGCAAGAAATTTGAAGTATTTCGACCAAACTCTAATATACAAGCTACATGTTAACTGCAAATTATGCAACACATACCAAAACTTATACAAGTACTCATTTGAAAGAAACAGGAAGAAGAAGAAGAAGAAAAGTTGACAAGACAAAGGCAACTGTGATCCAGACAAGAAAACAAATTGGTAAATCAAGGCACTGTATAAAAGTCCTCTCATAAAGAAATTCAGCCCCATGAAAGATTACTGAACAATCTGGAATTCAACACCATCAGTTATGAAACCATGTAGTAAGATCATCTAATCATTATATTTTAAATCACCTGCACTACTAAGATTACGTTGGTCCATAGATGATCCGAGGTACGACTATAACGGAAAGTGAGAGAAGACATTAAAGAACAACAGGGAGGACAACTCCAAAAATCCAACAATAAATCGAATCTTGGAACCCAACCCAATTCTCCAAATGATAACATAATTTCCCAGTCTTCATGTAGTGGATACGTGCACCAATGCACGCACATGGAGGCAGGAAGACTCACAAGTATAACACGGAGAAGATCAGAAATGACACCTCAAACTCAAAATACAGTTAGGTTTTGAATGCAGAGCCCAGGAAAGCTGTGACATGGGAGAGCTCTTCACAGTGTACTCAAATTAAAAGCTAAACAACGGTGGAGAGGAGACAGATACATGCTATTCTCGATATACATATCCCCGTTGATCATGACCCATTTGTTTTAACCGTACATCCTATTGCCATACACATCTATTATATTTAACTATTTTTAAGTGAGATAATTTTTTTCTGGCCGCCTAAACGTTCTCTCATCATTGTTTTTCACACAGTTTGCCTTTTATAGAAACTGGGAGGCCTCTAATATTATATATATATATATATATATATAATATATATATATATATATATATATATATATCTTAAAGTTTGAGGGAAAGTCATATATATATATCTTAAAGTTTGAGGGAAAGTCATATCCATTTAAGATCAAGACAAATTACGAAAGTAATAAAGAAATTAAATGATACAGCTGTCCCTTTATCAATTGTAAGGTTCAGCATTCTCTTTTTTATTAATAAATTTATAAATTTATGTATATTTTTAAATTTTTTAACTATTTTATTTACTTAAATACCCTTAACTAAACATTATTTTCAAGCCAACATTATTCACATTTTTTAATTATAATATTTTCTTTTTAAATTTTAAAATGAAACCTAAATAATTAATAGAGAATAGGGAGTACATGATTCCCTACCTTTGTTTTATTTAAAAAAAATAAAATCTTCTATTAAAATATATTAGAATTTTATTCTTCAAGAAAAATATACATAGAATGTTTTTTCTTACTTTTTTATTTTCATACATAGTAATTTAATTGGAATATATAAGTATCTTGATTGTGTTTTTCAATATTTAATAATTATTAATTTTTAAAATGTGTAAAGTTTATAAAGTATAAACAATAATTAATAAATAATAATAATTTAATAAAATATTTATATTTAAAAAAGTCGAAACAATTGTAAAGTCCAAAATGTCCCTAAAATTTACGGGGATATAAACTAGTATATAATAATTATATACTGTTTGTCTGAATTGAAAGCTAAGTGGCAGAACAAACCAATCAACAAGACAACAACCTCGTCGATCGAGGAAATTCCAGCTCACATAATTGTCATGCCAATTAATACAACCTAGAAAAGGCTGGGCACGGGGAAAGCACAATTTTTTGCATGACAGAGACAGTTGTATGATTTTTGTGTAGATGTCCTTCTTTCCTTTATTTTCATCTGTTATATAAATTTTTTTATTTAATAATATTTATTATTTAAAATATTTAAAAAATATTAATTAATTTTTTATTTTTATTTTTATTTTTTATAAAGAAAGAATGTGAAGAATAAATGAAATTAAAAAAATATTAATAAAGTAAAAAAATAATTTAATTATTTTAAATTATATTTTTTTATAATTAAAATTATTTAATAATTTTATTAATTTTTATGTAAAAATTTTATTTAAAAAATAAAAGTAAACGAAATAAATATTTGTTTAATTTATCTTCCAGACGAAATTTTTCTAATGAAATTCAAACATAATGATATATAATGAATTGGTTGAATGGATAGTCTCGTTGAACAATTTTTTTTTTAATAAATATGTACTTATATAAATATTTAAATTAATATTAAATATGTGTAAAATTTTATGAATTATATTTTATAAAAACATATCTCTTTAAAAAAAATTAATTACACATGTCATGCTTATCTATGAATTTCTATAAAACCAAATGCAGGTAAAGGAAACAGGTGGAAGAATAGAAAGGGTTTGATTTGCCAGAAATCAGTTCAAGCATTCACACCGCGGACAAACTATGAAGAGAGTTTCGAAGAAATCCTACTACCAAAAATAAAAAGTTCCAAAGAAATCAACTCCCAAAATTGAATTGCAATGTAAGGGAAGTACGAATTAATTTACCTTTTATTTAGTTTTCCACAATGAGTCGTCCCCTTCAAAACAACGCAGAGGACAGAGAACTGTAGTAATGAAGGATTTCAGAAACTGTTAGCCAGCAAAACTCAAAAGACGACTTGGATGCTTTAAAGTGAGAAATCCTTAAGCATTTATATAAGTATAACTAGGAAATAGGATTCCTATTTATACATGGATGCTTTAAAGTATACGTGGATTTTAAAGAGTAAAGTGGATATGGATAATTATTAATAAAAAAAATTAAGGATTAATATTCTAATAAACTCATTATTTATTATCTTTATCCTTTGAAGTGCAAATCTTAATTTAGTGTCAAATTCCAACACATTAGCTTAAAATTGTTCATATCGTAGGTTTCATAGCAATTAGTATAAATATAGAAAATGATAAAATTTAAAAAAAACTATTAAAGAGATAAAAAAAATAACAATTAGTATTTGCAAAAAAAAAACCGCATATAAAATTCATTAAAAAATAAATTAGATGATAAAAAAGGTGTTAATATAAAAAATTAATAATTTCTCAAACATGTGATAGCATATAATTAAAATAAAATTATGTATACTTAAGTAAATTAAAATCAAATCCTTTTGAATATAAAAGATTTCGAACTTTTTTAGATTTTATACACAGTTATCTTATATTTGTACTAGTTATCGTTACTTGCACAAGTTTATACATATTTTAGTAATTTTAATTTTTTCATTAAAAAAGTTTGGATGGGTGAGATATAAAAATAGTTTTATTTAAATTATGTTATTATTTAATGTATTTATTTAAAATACATTAAATAGTTTCATTTAAATATGTATTGATCAAAGTGAAAATAACTTAGGTTTCTTACGTATCATATCAAAGATTCAATTCTTGTCAACTCTTTCCGTAAAGGGCACGACTGAATGTTAGAAGATTTGTCTTTCACCTTTCGGGTAGAGAATATTCTGAGTGCACTAAAAAAATTTAAAAAATTTAAGAAAAAATTTAAGAATATGAGATTTAATAATAATAATTTTATTTGGATTGGGTTAGTATTCAATATATCATTTTTAATAGCATTTATTAGATCTAAAAAATATAAGAAAAAATTTAGTACTATGAGATCGGATAATAAATAATTTTATTAGGATTATATTAATATTTAATGTACCTTATCTAATAATATTTATCAAATTAATTTTATTTACCTAATAATATTTTTTTACGTCAAAAAAATCTAATAAAATTTATTATAATCAAATCAATCATTGCAGTGTGAAGAGTTTTGCTCGGAGAAATAGAGGAAACATGTATCACACGTGCAAAATCTGAGAAAATACCACATGAATATTCTACCATAGTAGGTATTCAAGAATCAGTACATAAAAATTTAATGAATTTGAAAGAAATTGTATTGAGAAGTAATATGCATGGAACTCGGGATGCATCTATTTGTGTAAGGGTCCTGGATATGTAACTGCTCGAGACATCATTTTACCACCTTCTATTAGGATTATATTAATATTTAATATATTTTATTTAATAATATTTATTAAACTAATTTTATTTATATTAAATTAGTATTCAATATACCTTACTTAATAATATTTGTTCATGTCAAAAAATATGATAGAATTTATTATAATCAAATCAATTTTACTAAAATTTATATGTAAGTGTACTTACATTTTACTAATAATTTAGATTTGTCAATTATAATCAAATTAATTTTACTAAAATTTATATGTAGTATACTTGCATTTTACTAATAAGTTAGAATTGTCATGCACCAAGTGCTTCTTAGCATTATTTTTTTAAATCGGCAAATGGCATATGTATTTAATTAAGAAATTGCGTTTTGAGATTTATTTCTTGACTTAAATATTTATTTCTCTTAGTTAAAATTCATACCAAAAAGGCTAAACACAGTAAAAATGAATATGTTGGAGAAGCGGGGTATCGATCCCTGTACCTCTCGCATGCTAAGCGAGCGCTCTACCATCTGAGCTACATCCCCACGCTCGATCAATTGAAATATTCTGAATAAGTATCTAGATAGTATTACATGAAAGAAAAATAACAATAATACAAGGCTATAGCTTGCAAAAACTGCGAACAGGGGCGAGCAACCCATGCATATTATGGTCTTTCTGAGTATCTTTCTCAATCAACCACAGCCCAAAATTTGAGAGGCATTATTTTGAGACCCATCAAGCGATGAGTGGGAGTTTGATTTGCCTCGTTTCACTTTGTCATTGTTTTCTCCTTCCGCTACGGTACAATCTGAATCAATTTTTTCAACCTTATCGTAGCGGTTAGTCCACTTCCACCACAAGCTTGCCTTGCTTTTCAGCTTTTGGTGTTAGACAAAATGCAAACGGAGAATTAGGACTAGGGATCAATAGCAACTTGATTTTGAGGATACTATAATTATAATTATAATTATAGTTATAATTATAATTAGCAATGGGTGATTTTAATCTTCAAAATTATAATGTTGTACATTGATTGAAGAAGTTTGAAACAATAAGCAGCCAAGGTACTTATTATAATAACAGTAGACTAGAAGGTAACTGCATCAATTATTAATATTGGCCTATAGTACACTGCCGAAACATACTCCGTGCGGCTCATGGTGTGGTATAGGTATCTGAGGATAGAGTACATAGGTCACTCTCTATCTCTCTTTCATTATTTCTGATGTAATAAGCACAGAAGAACCCATAAATGCGGCTATGAGAAAATAGAAATGGTTGTTTCCGTTCTAGTATCCACTATATCTCAGGCCCCGTTTATCTGTATTTGTAGGAATTGGCCCAGAAGAGATAATGAAAAAAGTTGAGTCCACTGAGCACACACATCAACCAGTAAAACCTCTCAAGGTGATAATGATTCAAGTTGCTACCCAAGAGCCATGGCGTGTGTCCGTACGCCCCCGTCACCTTGTTGATGGTTGACACAAGAACCGTGCTGCAGAAGTAGCCCATGGCCAGTGAGGCCCAGGAAAGGGCCGTGGCTAAAGACCTCATGCTTGATGGTGCCTCTGTGAAGAAGAACTCCATCAAGCCAGCCAAAGTGAAAAGATCCGCTGAACCAAGGAACAAGTATTGTAGAGCCAACCATAGGAACGTGATGGGAAGAGGTTTGGCAGAATCTAACAAACCGAATCTTGCAGCAGCATTCTTTCGCTTGGTTTCTACTAGAGCTGCCACGGCCATTGCCACAGTGGAGAGGAATAGCCCTGTCCCTATTCGTTGCAGATGTGTAATCCCCATTTCAGTTTGGTTTACTTTTCTAGCAAATGGAACAATAATATGGATATAGATTGGGGCAAGGATCATGATGAAGAGGACAGGGAATACTGGTAGGGAAGCTGGTGGGACCTTGAAGGAACCAAGCTTGGTATCCATTGTGGCTGACTGTTGCACCGAAAAGGTAGAGAGCTGGGCAAGGCAACAGTTTAGCATTATGGTGGACATAAATATGGGAAGAATCCTCAATACTGTCTTGACCTCTTCTACTTCCTTTACTGTGCACTGTAGCATTGGGTGAGCTGGTTCCATCACTGCTTTGTTAACGAATTTAAGGCCTTTTGTTGGAGTTTGACCTAGCACCTGTTTCCTAGTGTTACTTTCTTCTTCCTCACTTATTCCAGTATTACAGGATAGACTAGTGGCCATGCTCATGATAGCATTGGTTGAATTCCCAGCTTTGCAGTTGTTGCAAGTTGCAGCAACTAGAACCTGTCCGAAAATTCAAAGCAGCTTGTTTAGCTTTTTTGACTAATCAACTTTTCATTATCTTTGGTGCTACTTATTTGCAGTATACCTTGAGCATGGTTGTTATGGGGCTTCCTGCAGGAATCTTGGTCCTGTATGTCCCTGAACCGAGGAGAAAAACTGGAATGGAGACCAGTATTGCTGCAGTTGAGACGCCTAAACCCCACTGCATGCCCTTGTTGTCTTCAATCCATACCACAAAAGTTACTGCAATCAATGCCCCACATGACAGGCTGAAGACAAAGTAATTGAAAAATGAAGACCTCTGCTTCCTTCCCTCTAGGGTAGTCTCGTCAAACTGCTCAGCCCCATGAGGGGGAAGTGAACCTTTTATTCCTCCTACACCCAGTGCCACCAGATAAAGGCCTGCAAATAGCATAACTGCTTCCCCACCATGGACTTTCTGGCATAGACTGTTGGGGTTTCCCATAACGCAGCTTGGTGGTTTGAGTGATGATATGTGAGCTTGTGTTGTGAGCATCAATAGACCCTGTTTCCATCTGGTAGTTAGATGTATAAAAGATTTGATCACACATGGAAGTTATAATCTTGACAATTGCAGGAAAGTATTTCTAGTATCCAGTTATTGCAGAATGTGCTTCAATTGTTGAAGAACTTTATTGAACTCAATATATTAGATAAATTTAAACCATGTTTTTGGAAGATATATCGAACTTGAGGTTGGAACCAAGAGTTTGAGTCAAGCATTTAATTTTTCTGAGTTGGCACTTGATGGTTAAGTTCTATGAAGCACAGTTGAGTTTGGTTGAGGATTGAAGAGGGGCACCATCAGGTGGGGCTAGGCATTGTACTATGTGGGTTTATCAGTATCTTAACCATATGGTTGTCACATGCCTGATATGATTTTCATTGCTTGATTCCTTCTTCTAGAATTGACCTTCAAGATATTCCAGTGGTGAATCCTTCCTCCTAGGGTCAGTTCGGTGTCCCCTTAAAAATGAGGGAGAAAAATTAAGGGATGAAATTTATATGAAAAACTCATTCCTGTATTTTTCATCCCCAGTTTTAAAGGAATACGAAACTGCCTCCTAGGATAATGTCCCATCTAGAAGCATCATCTATAGGGGGTAAACAACATGTAAAAGGTCTTATTTCCACATATCAACTACATATGGTACCAGTGATTGATAATTATAGTGTAATGTGCAGTAGCAAACCTAAATTCAGCATTTCTTCTACTTTTTTATTGACTTGTGTGTGATATTCAAGCACGTATTAAGATTCAAAGTCATGAAGCTCTTTCCTGCAAAGCTGATCTACCAACTTCAACATTTTAGGGGAATATATAAGCTTAATTATGATAGGAACTTACCGTGAATTCTATTGCAGCACTTATCAGATAGATGGAATAAGTGGTGAAAAAGGCATCCGCCAGAAATCCACCAAGAATAGCAAGGAAGAAGGCTGTTCCCATGAAGTTGGTGACGATGTTGGCAGAACTGGACGGAGAAAAGTGCATAAACTTGGACAGGTATAAAACAAGGTTGCTTGCATTGGCAAGATATGCTAGGTTCTCCAATACCTCCACAGCTGTGGTTTGCAACGTGGGAAAATTAGATACATGTATGCATCCTCAAAACGAGTAGTAACTTTTTTTTTTTTGTGAAAAATGATTAAAAAAAAGTACAAATTAAATAAAATAATTATGTAGCCGAAAGATCTCTTGGTTTCCAGTTACCTAAAATAAAAATTTTAGTCAGCAAATGAGAGAAACACAGAAAACGTGCTTAGACTGTACTAACCCAAAACAAAGGAGGCAGCAAGCATGCCACCATGATGTCCTTTTAAGGCTGGTCTGTTCCTCCAATCTACATATCCTTCCCATACGTTCATCTGTCCTTCATCCTAGAACAGTTTTCTCAGTTGCTTTAGAACAAAATACTGAAACTGTACCATACTAGAAAGTAAGATATAATTGAATAGACAACAGTGAAGATTATGAAGCAAAAGTTTACCATCTCTAACTTCTATTGTCTCCTGTATTTATCTTATTCTTTAATTTGGTTGGAGTAAGGATTGGAATGCTGGTGCTAGAATACTTGATGGAGAGTGTTTTCTATCACACTGGAAGTGATAAACAGAATTGCATTTATAGGCTGGGGAAATGGAATTTCTGATAGAAGAGGAAAGGTCTAGACTTCATGAAAGCAACCATTCATTCTCCTGGGATCCTTTTACCTGACATTGCTGATGTGATAGTTTCTACTGTTACCTCTGTCTTTGTCGGTTTTTCCTTCATTTCTTTACGAGAGCGGGGAGAGGAGGGAGGGGATGCTGGGAGAGGCTTCTGTTTGTTACAGCAGGATATCTCAAATTTAAGGTGCTAATTAGGAACCAACTTTTCCATCTATGTTTGGTTGCATGTTCTCACTTCTTCCAAATGATTTCCTGTTTATATTGTTGCAATTCTTGATAAGATACGGTTACCATAAATGGAAGTGCTAATGGTAATAATCAATCCAATTTAACTAAAAATTTTGAAATTTGATCAGGGGTTTGTGCATGATAGTCTTTGAGAGCAGGATGATATGCTTGTTGGGAGTTCAAGGTAGCGTTAGATAATTGCATGGACAAACCATGCAATGTTTATCTGTCATTATATTTAGCAAGTAATGGATATTAGGGCATCAGAAGAAGGGATACAAATCTAAAGAAGCAAGTGGGCAATATAATTGAAAGAGGACATAATTGTATGATGTTGAGTGTGAAGATAAAGTTAGAGAGAAGCTTTTCAAGCATGCCCCACCCCACTCTTACCTCCCACAATCACCCATTGGCCCATATAGTGGTTAGTCCACTGTGCCTTTATGCTAATCTCAACAGATGAATGCTTTGTCTACTTCAGTATCTCTTAACCATGCATCCTATCTTCAATCCTTCCTGACCAATGAGAGAAAAGGGCCAGGTGAACCATCTTAAAATATAATCCTCAAGATTCTAAACGTTTGAATTTGGGTACCTAAATTTGAAGATGACTATGATTTGTAGCTATCAGCACATTGAAGGGTCTTGCAGGTCATGTGAATTTTGTCTCCTTTCAAGTTCTTAGAGAGCTTTCAACTTGCAGTTGAACGGGGTTGGATCTTCTCTCTGGGGTCATATGAGCAGTACCTCTTCATTCTATGGTATTCCCTGTTAGTAACAGAATCCTTTCTGGACTTGTGACTTCCTCTATCCTTTTGATCATAAAAATATGTGGATGTAGTTCAGCAGAGTAATGTGGATGGCTGATCGATCTGTGAGATCTCCAAGTTAAATGGCTAGGAGCCCCAGGGTCATGGGTCCTACGTCTCGTACCGCCATTGACCCCATTTTTTGGTAGTATGTATTAGTTCCTCTTTGTTGAGTTTGAATAAACAAATCCCATTAAATAAATGTTAGATAGTGGGCAAAACATGAACCTTTTGACCCAAGAAAATATGGGTTTTCGTGGAAGATGAAAGAACACGGCAACGAATGAATAGCCCGTAACTGTTGTCTCCCAATACATTTACTTAGCTTTTAGCAGAGACAAAGGGAGCTACCATCTGTCCTTTGAGTCCATGTTTCTGTCTCAAACAGTCAGAGTGTAGTGGCAGCAGCATCCTCTTGTGGATAAGTTAGTATTAAGATATAGAACTTGAGATATGTATTGACTCGAGTGAATGAATAAATTTAAAATTTATCTCTTACTAGAATGATGATAATCTCTAATATCCAACCAGAGTTTCATATATTCCAAAGAGTATTAATCAAGTCCCAATGTTTGGTTGTGAAAATGAGTAGGATGTGGGAACCAATCGTTGCTTTGCTTGAATGAGGTGTCTCTTTCAGAAGGTTTATTAATTACTTGAGGAGTTGAGACCCCACTCTACTGAAACCTAAGCATCCGGGTATATTCCTATCTCCTTTCTTGTGGTGACCACTTGTGTATTATTCTGTTTTTTATACGCTTGCAAATGTGGACTGAACGAAGGTTCTGGAGCGTTTGTGTTTTTCATTTGAAGCTGTTATCGTAGCTGTAACTCTGGATAACATTTCACTAGGGATAACAGTTGAAGTCACCACATGGCATCTTCATTTATCTACAATATGCCATTTGGGTGTTCAGGAATAACTGAAAGTCTAGATGATGATTAGCACAATAGAAAGAATATTGCAATTTGCAAGTGAATGATGCAAATTGGCCTATAATCTTAATCGTTGTATTAATTCTTTGTTTTTGTAGATAGCCTCTCGAGACTCAAAAGTGTGTCGTCCACACAAAGCAACTAGCTAAGACATTTATGTTTTGTTGAGTTGAAAATAAGAAGATAGCAAATGAGTAGGCACAAAATTTGAGATAAAAAAAATTACTTTGCACTTAATTAGTATAAAAAATCAACATTAAAAGATGCATGGAATGTTGCTCATTTTCACCTAGGTTCACATTAATTAATTGGCCATGGGTGAAAGACAAAGTGAACTGAAAATAAGGAATTAATATATATTCTTGACTTTGATTTTCTCATAATATTTTTTATATTAATTGTACACTCACAATAAGAAATGAGTAATAATAAAAAATATTTCTTCTATGTTTATGGAAATAAATGTTAAGGCCTGTCAATAATAATAATATGCCTTTTTTTTCCCTCTTAATGTTTTAATTTGCTTATCTATCCTGTAGTACCAGAACTGCAAGGATTTCTCTGTTTTTCCTCTCTGCAGGCTGCAATCCAAAGGTGGGAAAAAAGAAAAAATTGTGCAGAGAATAAAGATGGGGGCGAGGGGGAGAGAGGAAGAGAAGGGATGAGGCATGGGAATTCTTTTGGTCTTGAAGGAGGACCTATATTTACTTACATGTTGGGATTTACTTTGGGGTTCCGGGTTTTGATTTCAGTTTAGGGCTTTAGGCTTTATAGAATAGGGAATGTCTTGGAGAGCCGTGGTTCTACCGTTGAAGTAGCTGGTGAGGGTTCAGCAGCTATGCTGGTTCTTGGAAGTCTTAACACATGCTGGGTGACAATAATTTGGGGTGCTTAAGACGAATCAACCATTATAAGCTAAGAGAGACAGAATAAGGGATCTGTTGACCGTTGGTAGGGGTAAGCAACATCACTGATTCAACATTTTCTTATCAAGCTCAGATTTTTTTATAATCTTTCCCCTTTCTCTGTGGGTAATATTCGGCTTATCAACTGGGAATTTTCTATCCACAATTTCTTTGCGCCGACCACGATTCACCATTATCTTGGCTTTTGGCTGTTCTCCAATTTCCACTGCCATTACTGGCACCGTCCACATCAGTTTGTTGGGCTGTGTCTTGCATTTAAATAGTAATGTACTTGACTCGAGGCCCATTCGTATTTCATCGAGTACTAGTATTGGCCAGACTCGGACCTACTGCCCTGTTGTACCGTGTCTGCATCTGCATCTGGGGTCAGCAAATTGAAGCGTGGGTTGGATCATGTGCTTGTGCGGAACGTGCACCTAGAGTGTTGCATCTGCGGTAGTGGCACTGGAACCGGTGAGCCAGTCTCTGAATAGCCAACCAAAAGTGTCATTCGGAGAGTTACATCGCATTTGTGGACGGTGGCAATAGAATGCATCTTATGAGGTAGGTGTCAAGAATAGGCAATTCAACCTGTGCTAGCTTCCGCTGGAAAGTCGAAGGAGCTTCCAGCAACCAAGGTAGGAACTGCCGAGGACCACAAAAAAAAAAAAAAAAAGTCTACTGGAACATTCTGCAGACATCTTGTGTGCTCCACTCACAAATGGCTTTCACTTTGGATGCTATTGCTATCCAAGTGCCAAGCTACTCAAGGGAAGTTAAAGTTACCCATATCCTCCCAAACCTGCTTAATCGGAATATAAAGAAATAGAAAATGCTATATATTTTTTAAAATTTTTTTGTTAAAATATTACACAGTAAGTGATTCAATATATTTATTAATTTTTAAATATATAAGTAATTCTTATCATTTTATTTCATTAATTTTAATTAAATTTTGTTAAAAATTTTAACTAATTTTTGTGACTTTGTAGCATTTCTCATAAATAAACTATATAATTGGTGCTTGTTTTACGAGGCTTGAGGAGTACACAATCCATGAAAAATGGGAAACAACATTGATCTTTATTGTTTTTATATAGTATATATTTTTTTAATGATGTATTGGGAAAGGATGGAGGTGAGTTTTAATGAAAGATTATGATTTTCTCACTGAGTAAACGGAATTGTATTCTTATTTTAAAAATAAATTTTAAAAAACTTATACAATTAAATAATTTTTAGTGAAGTGTGAATTTTATTAATTAAATTATTGAATCACATGATATTATTATCATAATTATGCATATGAAATTTAAAAAAATTAGACATTTATATGTATTTAATTTAATAATTAATATTTACTTATATTTTAAAAAATATATTTAACATCAAAATAAAATAATTAAATAAAATATAAATTAATTATAAAATTTTATGAAATTTTATGGACTTAATTTATCTTATAAAAACCTTTATTCTTGTGATTAGATTAATAAAACTTAATGTTAATAAAAAGTTATTTAATAATGTAAGTCTTTTTTTAAGATTTACTTTTACAATAAATAAATTGTGTGTGTGTGTATTAAAAAGTATAAGTTTAATATCACTCTTTAGCTAATTAGAAGAGCATGCTAGGGCGGTTTGGTACGGGGTGATTGCTAAAGATGAGAATAGCATATCCGGTTTGGATTAATTTATTGTGTTTTAACAAAATTTATAATCAAAATACTTTAGAATAAATTTTTGGTTCAAAAATTTTCTGAAGCGTCAAATAAATAATATAAACTTGCACCAAGTTAAACATCTATTTGCTTTCAAGTTTTAATTGTTATTTATCACTTTTTTGATGAAAAGTATAAGGATTAAGAAAACCAAGCCAAGTCTTAATTATAAATTTTTTTTACTAAATCACTTTTACTCAATTTATGACAAGTCAAGCCTTAATTAAAAATTAAGTAATAGTTGAGAGTTAAAAAATTTTAAGAGTACAAAGATAAAGTTAAAAAAATAAGCAATTAATATGATTTTGATATTTGAAACCGTCACTTAAGATAGACCAAAAAACTTTTACCAAAAAACTTTTATTTTAAATCGGAGGAAGTGTCATAATTTTTTTTCTTTTTTGGGTGTGTGTGTTTGATGCGACCTAGAGTGGCTTGATTTTCTTGCCCACTAAAGGAACTAGAGTTGCATATACTGTTGTGCATTAATAAGCATATGTTGACAGCAGTTTTTCTGGTAACTCAGAGTGGTATTAAGAAAAATTTTTAAATAAATTCACAACTCTTTTATATTATATTTTTAAGATAATCTCATATGACATTTCAAAGAATATGCAATAAGTGTTTTATAAGACAATAATAACTACATATATGAGATAACTGAGATAACATGTGATGAAAAGTGCAGTATAAAAATTATTTTACATTTAATGTACCTAAAAATTTCTCTTGATAATAAAATAGTGGGAAAGGCTTCTTTAGTTTTTTTTTTACCACAACCAACCTTTAAGAAAAGCTTCTACTTAGTAAAAGTTTTGTAAGCAGACAGTACTTACTACATTATTTTTAGACACTTTATTTATTACTTGATACATGTTAATTAGAATTCACATTTTTAATTTATCAATAAAATCATACATTTTCTCTCACTATGCTATAAATATGCTCGTAAAACAAAGTTATACAAAATGTATAACTTTAATAATAATTTACAAATATGAACCTCAATTGAGATATGTCAATTAATAAATATAGTGCCTAAAAATAATATGGTAGGCAGTACCTCCTAGCTAGCCATTCGTCCGGATAATCTCCAAGGATATAGATTTCAAGAAAGTTGTCTCATAAATAAGATGCGAATTATGTAAAGAATATACTTGGTAATGAAAAAAAAAAACTCTACAAAATGAACATAATTTTTCAGAACAAAAACAACAGTACTCTCTTTTTGACAATATTTAATTTAAGCAGCTGAGCAACAACCGCCTCATCATAACAAAATTCAAATATCAAATATTTTTTAATACAAGTTGTTCACTTTCATAATACAAAATTGAATTGAGCAATAAAATCAATTTTTTTTTGTTCGTCCAAGAAAAATGTTAATAAAATAAGCAAAATAACAAGCAGCCCGTGCAATCGTATAAGTATAAAAATTAGTGGTGATCAAATTTCACTGCTCCTTTTTTATTTTTTATTTTTTTAATCCTCTCTGCTGATTAAGCACGCGTGCGATGTTAGGAAGCCAAGGAAAAAGACTTCAATTTTTTATTTTTTTTATGGGTCGCCAAGGAATGAGACTCAGGGGTTTTTATTTATTTTTGATGGGCCAAATCGGTTGATGTTGACCCATTGAGCCTTCAGGCCTTGGTGTTAGCAAACGAATCTCTCAAGAAACATGGATCTTTTTCTTATTATTACTCATGAGTTGATATTGGGCCTTTCTTAATGGTTTCCAAGGCAGCCCAACGTCATTTCTTTCTCTTCATAATTTTAAATGACCAAAAAGAAAAAAAGATTCATATGTTCAAAAATGAAATAAGAATGGATGACCAAAAAAAAATGTTAAAAAATGAAATAAGAATCGACAGTCTTTGGCTATTTGCAAAAAAAGAATAAACAAAAATACGAACATTTTCATTTTCTTATATATCGTCATTGAATTGATCCTAAATAAGGTTGAACTCAAATAATGTTATAAGATTCTACAGGATCATTCCAATAACCCAAAAATGCTAGAAATTAGAAAATGTAAATGGCTTTACATAGTTAAGTTACTGTGTCAGGGAGAAAAACTTGCATGCACGAATCACGATATGTTTTGATTAAATTTTATAAATTTAATTTTGAATAAACTCAACTGTAATTAAAAATAAGTTTGAGTAAAATAATTTATATTTTAAATAAAATTACATTTAATAAAAATTTAAAAAATAATTAATTTAAATCAAATGAACTCTTAATACCATAATCATGTTTAAAAAATAGTTCAAATATTAAAACAAATAAAATAAATAAAACTCATTTGAACTTCTAAAAACTTATTTAGATTATACAAACATTCACTCAAAATATACACTTAGTCACTTTATAGGCTGATGTGCTAATTCTCCTTTCATTCATTGGGTTATTAAAAAAAAAGTTTTTTTGTATTCTTGTATATATCAATTAATATTTATAAAAATATTATTTATACACCAAAATTTTTCGCCACCTCTTCATATATCTTATGTGATAAAATTATAATTATAATCAAGTCCTTCTCTATCCTCTCTTTTTTTCTGAATCTACCACGTAAGAAGAGTAAAGATAGGGAATAACAGGCTAATAGCCTCATTGTATCTGCAGAGTTATTAATAGAACTAAAAATAGGAGGACGGAGGAATAGAAGTGAAAATTGGTCATAAATCTAAATATGCTATAATGCTTTACACGAACCTACTTTTCACGAAGACCCCAAAAAAAAAGTCCAACTTTTCACTCCCGATCGATTCATAAATTTCCCCAGCAGTCAGCACATTGTATTTCAACCACACACGTCATAAATTTCTCCAAAACTATCTCATCACGCATTGGATTTTTTTTTTCTCTTAGAAATAAACCTATCATCATATACAAAAAAAAGTTACATAGAAAAGAATCAAAATTATTTGATACCATGCAAAATTTATTTTCTTTTTTTTAAATAAAGTAATGGAATTGAAGTGACATGGTGGGTCCGTGAGCCGTGAAGGTGGCCCAATCAGACATGTAGGAGTGGAGATTGGAGACAGGGCAGGGGAGCCCAAAAAGTCAGACTAAGAAGAAAAGGATTACTACCATAATAATAATATTAGTGGTAGAGCCCACAGAACACGACTCCATTGTCCATTCCACATATTAATTTGTTCATGACAAAAAAAAACATATTAATTTATTCAGGCCTCTCCCCCCTCCAACCTAACACATATTTTAATTAGAATAATTTTATATCACACGTCTTTTTATTAATATTAAATATTTTAAATATTCAAAATAATAAGTATTTTTATTTAATATTTTTTATCAGATATTAAAAAAAATTTAAGAGAGTGAATTAAAAAAACATAATATATTTTATTCTTTTAATTATAAGAAATTTCTCTTTTGTTTTTTGTTTTTTTTCATTTCCTCTCGCATACTGTGTTTGGGACAGCGTTTCTTGCTACGGGATAAGAGAAGTACGGATCACACTTCGTGAATCATAATCATTAGTACTTACCATTTCCACCACTTTCTGGCTTTTCCGATGGATAGTCCAATCCTGCTATTCTGGCTTACAGGTTTTTTTTTTTTTTTTCACATGAGTTCTACATAAATTAATAATAGTTTCAAATACACTTTTATTTACAACATGATTTTTTTTTTTAAAAAAGGTTTGACATTTTTTTATCAGTGTTACTTTTTCTTAATTAAAATTATTATTTTGCATTAAATAAAATTATATTTTTGCATAAATTTTAACATCATAAATTATTACATGAAATAATTAAATATACACTTAATAAAAAATATATGGGACCAATTTTATTTAAAAATAAACAGAATATCTAATATTCAGATAAAATAAATAATTATTTCAATATAATTAACATCATTTCAAATTTTTATATTCAATTTTAAATTTAATTTATTTGTCATGATACTTTTTATTTGTTTAATTTAATTTTTGCATTAATTAATTTATATAATAATTTATCTTAAATTTAGATAGAACAAAATTCAAAAACTAACCAACTGTGATACGATGCTGAGTCTGAACAACAAATTTCCCTTGTAATTAAAGAGAAAATAGAAAAGAAAATAGAGTAAAATTTATTTTTAATTTTTAAAAAATATATTATTTATTAATTTAATCTTTTATAAATTAATTTTATTGATTTAATTTTTAAAATTTTAAATTTATAATAATTTAATATTTTTAAAAGACTAAATTAATAAAATTAAAAAAATATAAAAATATAATTTATAAATAACAAAAAAATAAAATTAATAAAATTAATAAAATTAATTTTTAAAAATCAAAATTAATAAATAATATATCTTTTATAAATTAAAAATAAATTTTACTCTAACAAAATAACAAAACTGAGTAAGTGGCCGGGCAAGGAAGCCTTTCAAATCGCGATTCCTGTTTATTCGATGGCTTATTTTCCAGTCCTTGGTGGGCGGCCTCACTGATGAGATTCACAGGATGGCGGCTATGCAATTTTGGTAACTTTTTCTGTCCCGTCATCGCAACTTTCTTCTCGAGTCCAATATGGTTGCGGCGAAAGAAAATATCAAGGTGTCTTTTAGCAATATATTGTTAGAATTTTCCATTTTTTTTTGTTGAGCTACAATTAATTGTCATTTCATTTTTTAAAATCGTGCTAATATATGATTCATACAGAGATACATATAAATCCATTGAATTAAGTGATTCTGATTCATGTGTTATGGGTTAAAAACATCTACAACAATGATTAATGTAAGGACAACATTGCAAGCCTTAACCCACATGCCTATGATAGAAAGGCCCTTGGGTTAATTAATTTGGCTAGTTCTTTTTGCATTCCTTGACTCTAATTTTACACTAAGATTCTTTAACTTGTCTCTCATTAAGAATTGATACCGTGATGAGTGAAAAATGCAAAAGAAAATCAAATCTTTCATCCTTATCAGTTTTTTTTTTTTTATCAATATAGAGATTCATGCACTTAATTGAGTCTTCTTCAAGTAAAATCTGACTGGTTTCCTATTTTCATATAATTAGTTGATGAATTTTATTCTTACGTGTATATGTAGTATTTCTTCTCTGGGAAGTGGAAACTATGAAAACCTAGAAACTTGAAGGTCTTCGAGATGTGGATCGTCAGACTACTGTCTCCTTCAAGATTTGCTATTGAGTTTTAGACATCACATGTACTTCTGCTTCCTCCCTTTCAAATACATTTTGGTTTTTTGGTACTATTCTGACGAAGGTCATATGCCTGGTTATGAAGCTCATTTCACTATTTCATCTTATTCCATCTGAATGAAATCTTGCCATTGGATTTATAAACAAAATAGAGGTAACATTTTAACAGTTATACCACATTTTTTTTATTAGAATTTTTTTAAAAAGTGAGAAATTTTTTTCATTCTTTAAGATCAGACTCAATTTATATTTTTAAAATTACAGTGCATTAACTATTATAACTAATTACTTGCAAATTGTTAAACTGCATTTTTTGAAACAAATTTTATTGGCTCCTTTAAACCTTCTATAACAAAAGGGATTATCAGTGCTCGTCTGGCCTATTATAAAGTTTTTCCAATAATTACTTTTTTTAAGAAGTATTTTATAAAAAAGTAATAATAAAATTTTTTTTAAAAATAATTGTTTTCACTACAGCTTTTGTTTTTCTAAGAGAAACAAGTAAAATTTTACTTCTATTAAGAATAATCCTTCTAATTACTATATCTTCTGTCTATTTTAATTTGTCATATAAAAGAATTTTTTTATTTTAAAATATTTATCATTTAAGAATATTAAAAAATTATTAATTAATTTTTTTAACTTTATCTTTATTTTTTAATAAAAAAAGAATTAGTGAAATAAGTAAAATTAAAGAAGATAAAAAAATATTAATAAAATGAGAGAAAGTATAAATTAATTATATTAAACTATATTTATTTATAAATTAGACTATTTAATAATATTTTTTAATCTTTGTATAATTATCTTAAATAACAGATAAAAATAGATAAAGAGAGTAAATGAAATAAGTATTGAATGTTGTTTATGTTTTCGATATATTAAATACTTGACTTTTTTATTTAATATTTACTTTATTAAATATTAAAAAAATTATTAGAAGAAAGCTTTAAAAAGATATAATAAAATTTTAAGAGAATTATTAGAAATTTTTTTTAAAAGAATATAACATTACTCTTTAATTAACAGTGGAGTTACTTACCCTTCTGTTCACATGCCTCATTAATTATTTTAAATTATAAAATTTCAAATTATATTTAATTAAATATTTTTCATATTCAATTTGGAATGATTTTAAAAATTATAATTACGATGGCTATTTTTATCTATCACGTAAGATAATTTTTCTTGTTCAATAATATTTATTATTTGATAATATTAATGAAGTATTAATTAATTTTTTTAACTTTATTTTTATCTTATAATAGAAAGAGAAGGAGTAAGTAAAATTGAAAGAAAGAGAGAATATTAATGAAGCAAAAGAAATGATAATTTAGTTATTTTGAACTATATTTTTTAATAATTAAAATTATTTAATAATTTTTTAATTATTATGCAAAATTTTTAATCGATAGATAAAAATAGATGAAGGGAATATTAAAGAGTATGAATAGACATTGAGAGTACCAATAACATTAATGTTTTAATTAAATATGGCATAGTTTTCAATAGAATTTTTTTAATTAGAAATTAATTTTTATTGATTTCTCGTTACGAACAAACTGAACATTATGTTCATAAAAAATCAACTAAAAATGTGTTTTTTTAATCTTACATTAACTAAATCAAGTCCTCCGGAAGCAATGTCATTACTTTCAAACTTTCAATTGTCCGCTATTCCCTTATTTTCCCTTTAGTTTTATTTTTTTGCTTCAACTTTTCATCATTTTTTGGTATAACTTTTCATCTATGAGAGCAGATAGATAATGTGTATACCCATTAAATTTGGCTTATTTAAAGTAACAAATTTAGGTAAACAAAAATATGATGATTTAGGTAATTTATTGAAAAAAATATAATTAAGGTAAATAAATTTAAATCTAGTTTTACTTATAATGTGTATGCGCATTAAATTTAACTTATTTAAAGTAAAAATTTTATTTTGTAAAAAAATAATAATTCATAATGAAAGAAAAAAATTTAATTGAACAAAAGAAAGAAAAAAAATTTAATAATTGTGATCTCAACTGTCATACATTTTACCCAACATTATTATGCGTTATGAGACAGCTTTCACTCACAGCAAATTTTCATAACTTTTATCAAATGCTATTCTTAAACAAACAGGCTATATAAAAATCAAATTCATCCTGGTTCAAGATATGAAGAAGTAAAACTCGTCCTTGCTCTAACTTACTTAATAGCGAATCACACCCCTGTAAGAATAGTAACTTCACTTCATGAAAGAGCGTATCCACTAGTACACGAATATTAATATTTATTATATAAATTTTTCACTAAGGGCATCATAGTAAGTAGACAATGACATCACATTCGTTTCCCCGCTATAAACCAAGGGTAGTAGTCTGTCTCTTCCTCTGATCTTCTCCGAAGTCCGAAGAGAAAGAAAGTCCCTCTCGTTTCTGTCTCTCTGTGTCTCTCCTTCTGTTCTCCCTCTCGGTGCGATTCACTCTCAGAAGCTCTTCCATACTGGTCGTCCAATTGGCTATCTCTTGGTCTACTTCTTCTGAGTGATGGGTATGCCCAGCCGCTGTTCTCATACCTCCCACATCACCGAGATCATCATCACCAGCTTCTTTCGCCACAAGTCTTAGATCTTCGCCAGAATTCTCAACTTCGTCAACCACCTCTGATGGCTGCTTGAGAACGTGGTCAAAGCAGGCTTCGTGATATGGCGGGTGGGAGGGTCTTCGATGGTCGTGGAAATCCTTCGAATTTGAGTATTTTGCTTCAGAATCAAACCGGTCCTGCAACTTCTTCTGGGCCTCTTGATTCTCTTTTCCTTTCTGGGTCTTCTTCTCCTTTCCTCGGTCGGTAATCTCTCTCTCTCTCTCTTTATCTCTCTCGGCTCCTATCTACTCATCAATTTTGCTCATGTTGTCTTTTCTACTTATTGATTGACTTTTCTGCGAGACTGCTTTTGGGTGATTGTGATTCGCTGCAATTATTATGGCTATTAATTAAGGTTGTATCTACTTTCATATGCCTTATTAACCACTCCGCATGCTACTGCTCGTTGCTCTGTAATCTCTCATCCTTGATTTGTTGGTCTGATATGATAAAGTTTGTAAATTTGAATTATAAACCAGGCTCTGCGACAAAAGCAATCCTGAGACATTAATTTAAGCGAGCCGAATAAAGATTCAAAACATTTTATAAAAGTAAAAGTAGGAGGAGACAAAAGTTTGCACTCACCAAAGTTTTGCTTGGTTCAATTTGAGCACCCAAAATTAATTTAATTTACAAACCATCGTGGAGACATAGGAATCTAAATTATTAATTTTGTGATTTTCAGCTTTAACAATTAATTAATGGGTAGGAAATTCAGCATCATGACTTAACTAATAACCGGATCATCTTTTGGTAATTCGTTCAGGTTCGAGATCCATGATGAGCTTTGAAGGTGTTCAAGGAGGGAGGGGGTGTGATAGGTCGTTCTTCCGCACATTTGATGCCGATGAGAATGGGGACGACGGCATGGACGAGTACTTCCATCAACCCGCAGAGAAGAAGCGGCGGCTCTCTGTGGACCAGGTGCAGTTTCTGGAGAAAAGCTTCGAGGTGGAGAACAAGCTCGAACCCGAAAGGAAAACCCAGCTAGCCAAGAACCTCGGGTTGCAGCCCCGGCAAGTCGCGATTTGGTTCCAGAACCGCCGGGCACGCTGGAAGACGAAACAGCTGGAGAAGGATTATGATTCCCTTCAGGCCAGCTATGACAGTCTCAAGGCCAGCTACGACAACCTCGTGAAGGAGAAAGACAAACTAAAAGCCGAGGTAAAATCAAAGTCACTTTAACATTGTCGAATATCACAATTTGCATCTGTGATCACAGAAACCCTTTTTTTTCTTATGGAAATGTTTGTGATCTTTCAATTTAGGTGGCGAACCTCACGGAGAAAGTGCTTGTGAGAGAGAAACAAGGGGGAAACTGTAAACAGGAGGCTGAAACAAAGGGGTTGCAGGAACCACCACAAAAGCCTTTGTTTGAATCAGCTTCGGAGGGTGAAGGATCCAAAGTCTCCATTGGGGCTTGCAAACAGGAAGACATTAGTTCAGCCAGGAGTGACATTCTTGATTCCGACAGCCCGCATTACACGGACGGAGTACACTCTGCGGTGCTGGAGCCCGGCGATTGTTCCGATGTGTTGGAACCTGATCAGTCTGATGTGTCGCATGACGAAGAAGACAACCTGAGCAAGAGCCTGTTGCCTCCAAACATCTTTCCCAAGCTCGAAGTTGTCGATTACTCCGACCCGCCCGGAAGTTCTTGTCATTTTGGATTCCCGGAGGAAGACCATGCCTTTTGGCCCTGGTCTTACTGACTTCTCTTTCCTGTGCATATATCTGTGTCTTTAGTATTTGGCCTTTCTGTTGTTTAAGACTCTAGAGCATGTGGTATAATTGGGTGAGTGCAATTAAGTCAGAGCAATGGCGCCCTCCTCTTTACGAAATGGTAGTGGGTTTAGGACAGAAATGGTGGCTTTTGTCCCTTTTGTTGCATCGTAATGAAACTCTTGATTCGAATGTAATTAAATAATATCTCCTCGTTGAGAATGTAGCTCTGAATTTAATTTCGCAGAGGAATTGAAGTAGGTAGTAAGATGAGAAAATAAATGAAAAATAATTAATATGCGTTTATTCAATGAAAGTAGTTTTATTTTTTAAAATATTATATTAAAAATTTAATATTTAATAAATATAAATACAACATGCATTTTTTGATAATTTTTTCTCATAAAAAAAATTAAAAGTTGAAATATTAATTTTTAATCTTTTGAAATACTATGGGTGTAAAGAAAATGAAAAATAAGCTTTTATTGCATGCGAGGCTTTTGTTCCAACTGTACATGCTTGCTTCTTGAAAAATTTGAGTGATAATATCAACCAGCATGGTAAATTAGCAAACTATCAAAGGACCTTGGCATTTTAGTACGTCTCTTTAAGTCGGTGGGATAAATTTTTCTTTTCATTTCTTTTTTCAACAAAAGGGTAGACAATAGAAAATTAATGAGATATACATGACATTTTCATCATTGATCACATCCATTGAAAAGGGAGTAAATTACACCAATTCTGCTTGATATTTGAAAAATTTTATAATAGTATTCTCTAATTTTTAATATTATACTAATTTTTTAATTTTTATAAAAAATAAACATGTTTCTTTTTTAAGACACAAAAATTAGTGTAATACCTAAAATTAGATGAATTATTTTTGTAGTTCTTACAAATATGAAGAGAGGACAGCATAATTTATTCTTGAAGAGATTCTGTCATTGAGTTGAGTTGTTCATCTCTCACAATTCTTTTCATGAATAATATTCGCATGAGTACTATGCATATGATTTTTAACGTAATATGTTTGGTATAAGAGATTTGAAAAGAAAATTTGTTAATATATTTGAGCTACAATCTAACTTGAATACGTTACTTATTTTTAATTTTTCTTTTCTCTTCAAATATTTTTATCAAACGTAATCTCAATTATATAAAAATATGCATGCCAAAAACTTTTGTCTGTATAAAAAATTACTCTTTTGCTTGTTTGGTAAGATGATTCCATTAGACATGTGAAATGCTAAATCAATCCCCATCAAAGTTACGGCTCTACTTGATTGTGATATTAACTAAAATTATTATTATTTATTACTAATCTTAATATACGTGGCTTAGAATGCTACTATTTAGGGTCAACCTTTTCTTTCACTAATTATTATCATTTAATTGATGTTTATTGGGAAAATTGCCTGAGGTGATAAAAGAAAAGAAAGGAATAATTATAGTAATATCAAATGATTAATGATATTTCTGCACTAAAATTTTACATTATTCTTCTATATTTATACTGTATTAAGTTTTTAATCACAACAGAAAAAAAAATTTAATTGTAGCTAAAAGATAAATAGTGTGAAATTTTCGATGAGCATTGTCAAATATGACAAAAACTACTCATAGTTTGGGGTAAGTAGGGCATAAATTTAACATTTTTACATTTTGAACTTATGTCTGCTGTAAAATTGGTTATTGTCTGCTTGGGAGAAGAGGAAACGACAAGAACGGGAAATGGTACTCCTAGGGAACACGGGGACTGCTGTGGATTACGCACGCGTGTTATTAGGGGTGAGAAATTCTCATGTATTTTAAAAATAATATATTTTTTTAATAAATACGTAACATATAATTATTTGTAATTAACTAGTCGTTGAATTAAATTTACGATTTTAAATAATAAAATTAAAATTAAATTTTAAACTTTATATTTTTTTAACAGTATTAAGAATTTTTTATCAGGGGTACCCCACATTTTACGGCGTACCCGTTAAGGTCCACCCGCAACCCGCCACCTGGGCTGGCCTCTCCGACTGCAAAGCGTCTTTTCTTGCGGATTTCCCACCGACCGGGTCAACCCCACTTGGATGGGCCTTCAGCGGAATGGAGTCACGTGTACGGCCATCATATAACGACGTCGCCATCTCCACACATTTTCATTTTTTGGTTCCCTCTTTCGTCAAACAAAAAAAGCAAAGCGAAGCAGGATTTGAAGCGCAACCACAGGAAGCAAACTCGGCAGTGGCCAGTGGCATCTAAAGATTTTGGTGGGTCCAACCCTCGTGACCTCTGGCGCAACGTGGGGTTTGATCAGTGATGTCGATAGAGGGAGAGAGAAAGAGAGCATCGGGAAGGAAAGTGGTCATACAACAGTACAAAACTATACAGATAGGCATGGCGGTGGGGTAGATTATCATATGTTACAAACTAGTATTTTGCACCCGTACAACGCGCGGGATATTTAATTCAATTTATATTTATCAAGCTATATAATTAAAAAATTATTTATTAATTTGTAAGTCATAAATATTAATAATAGAAAAGTAATATATATTATAATAAAAATTAAACATATAAATTAATAATTTTATTACAAATTAAATTGATTGAATAATAAAAATTAATTTTAAAAGACATTTTTAAATATCTACTTCTTTATCTTAATTACTTCCTAAATTTTTAACTACACCTTTAAATTTTAATAACCTAAGCTACAAATTCCTTAATAGACTCTATATCATATATGGCAGGTTTTAAATGTATCTTCATTTTCTTAGTCAATTTGAAAACTTTACCTTGATACTATAGCTTGGAAGAATTGAAAGTAGCCATAAATTATCTTCTCTTCTTAGTCTTAGTATAACAACTAATATTTGTCTAAAATCTTCTCCTAGAATTACAACATTTTAACTAGGACATCCATCTATGTTGATGGAATTAGAAATTGTAACAAGAGTTCGATCCAACGCTCCAAAATTCTATTTATTGATCACGAGGCTTCATTTCAAACAATTAA
Source organism: Castanospermum australe (assembly GCA_019955255.1). Taxonomy (NCBI): domain Eukaryota; kingdom Viridiplantae; phylum Streptophyta; class Magnoliopsida; order Fabales; family Fabaceae; genus Castanospermum; species Castanospermum australe. Next base: position 1,376,759 of record NSJW01001005.1, on the reverse strand, counting down.
TAGAGTTTGATGATTTAAATAGATTACAAAATATAATAGATTTAAAATAAAATTATTATTAAAAGCATGGAGGAACAAAATTCCCTATAGCATTTTAAAGAAAAATGTCAAATATACTACAGTAATAATACAACATAAAAATGAAAGTGAAGCAAAAAAATTGAAGTATTAATCTCAAAGAATGAAAGAATTTACGTATAAACTTAAATAATCATAATTTATGTATAAATGTAAATGATTAACACCAACGATCAAAGGGAAAAATTCCAAAAAAAATACAACATTCATTCAGAGCATATTGTATTCTCTTCTTGAAAGCTCTTCCGCAACTTGGTTTGGAACTCGGGAACTTCAAGAATCAAGGGATTGAACAATATCTTGTATACATTCTATTAGGAAATTGGATAGGACTTTTCCTGTTCAAAGTAATAAAAACTCGCCATACATCAAATAAAAAATCTCATTATTATTTTAATATTTATCTATTGCAACATGAAAAACAACTTCATGTTGAAAGAGTAACAACAAACTTCATTGATGCAAATAATTTGATTAAAAGGGCATTTGAATATAGAAATTTTAAGTTTATGATAATGTAACCACAAAAGATCTTCAATTACCAGGAGATCATAAATGCATCTAATGCCAAAGCTAACGCAAGTTCCACCATATATATATAGTATCCCCTCGTGCCACTTATATTTATATGCAACTTAAGGAGTGCATGGTAGATATTGAAAGGAATGCCCCAAAAATCTGATAGATAAAACATTAAAATTCACATGTTGGCAGTAAATTTAGATTTAAAATGAATGAAAGATATATATCATTTATCAAAAAAAGAAGACAGTTTAGTTGTAATTAGTATTTGGGATGCTCAATTATTTTGTAGACACAATATACTGCCTATACTTATATGGAAGGTCAATTTAGAATTCTGTTTTCAATCAAAAGTTAATTAGTAGACTTAGCCAGTATAATTAAGTTTCAAGAAATGCAAATCCAACACTAACAATAAGCAGCAGCAACTTTTAAAAATTCTACTCTTTTGCATATCAGTTTAGCTTATTTTGCATCTTCACATCCTTTTAAAACTAATAATTTGGTCGAGAGAGTTAGCTGAAATTAAATTGAAGAAAAGATAATCTTGTTAAGTAAAAACAAAAAATCAAAGAGGCTATACAAAATGTATAATATGAGACGAAGCTTCTTGTCCCATCCTTTCTAACTCCATTTTCTCCCATGCTTGAAGGCAAATTTTAAGCAACGGTGTAACACAACCAAAGCCATATTAACATAGCTACAACAAAATCAAAAACGATTGAACTTTAATTCAAAAAGCAAGTCAACCAAAAATAATTACTTTCTTGTTCATCAACCTGCATAGATATTGGCATCTGATAGCAACTGTTAATAATGTTGGCAACCAATTCCATGAATCCATTTAAGAAGTCACCAGTATAGAAGTTTGCCAAGATATACTACCAATGGATTAACTTCTATTCTTCTGCATAAGGTCATAATTCAATCATTGTTAGACTACTAATATATTTTTAATTGATGGTAGGTGATGATTGACATGATTAGTTGGAAGAAGAGGTGAGATGCAGAGATAAACAAAAAGTTAGTTCATGAACAATGAAGCATGGACATTTACAAAAATTGATTTTCGAAGTAAACTCACACAAAACTGATTTATAAAGTAAACTCATTAGACCCAAACAGAACAATATCAAGGGAATTAAAAGAAAGAAACCATTATACAATTGTTATGACTTGGTGATCATAGACAACCCTTCCAACTTAAGGAAAATGACATACCCAAATAAAAGCATGCACTGAATTACAGATTTTTATTTCTTTCTATTTTTAACCCTTTAGACAATTATTTAATCAGATACTTTTGTTGATAAAATACAAAACCATGATTGATAGCTCAATAACTGGCAAAAACAAATCAAAATATAAAAAATTGCTATGGCCCTCTTTTTTACCTAGAATTTGCTTTGGGACAATATTGTGCTTATGGCTCCTCATTGGTACTCTGCCTATGGCTATTTGGGAGATTTCATTTCTGATATGCATACACAGGATAGACTTGCTGCATTCTTACTTGTATCATACAATGTTTTGTTTATTTCTTTTACTATTGAGGATAATATTTTATCCTCCCCCTACTTGACCTTTATTCATTTACTCTCTAATAAAATTTATTTTTCTATGGAATAAAAAAACATAGGATTGCAAGGATACAAATCAACGATAATGAAATCAAGTTTGAATTTCATAAGGATTTAAACATCCAAAAACTCAATACATAACCTTTAGGACGTATTTTACGATTAAATAAAAAAAAATAGATTAATAATCAATGAGATACCTTTCAGCAATTAAGCAAGCTTTCTCAACATAAGCAAATGCAATCATCAAATCCATCTATTATTTATCCCAACGAAACTGCATTTAGTTGTCTAGGAAAAGTTAATTAGTTCCGTTAGATGTACATAAAACACCAAAAAGTATATGGTTCAACCCTTATATTGTTATCTCACTTATCTGCAAAGTTGCAAACGTTGTCAAGAGTCAAGACCAATCTGCTTTATCTAAATGATGCAACGACAAAGGAATTTTCTGTTCAAATAAAATTTGCTCAGAGTGATTTAGTAATAGTTCACAGAGAAGCATTGTACTCATTCATGCTTAAATTAAAGTAGACGATAAAATACTTAATGATATGCTCTAGGGTATTTGATATATGCATAAATAGATAGAAATTAATCTACATAGAAAATTTTTCAGTAAGTTTGATGCTAAAATTTTGTTCTGAAAACACGAAAAAAATAGAATATCATAACCGAAAATTTCATTTAGACATTACTCAAATTCGAAGACATTGCACAATATTAGTTCTGAAAGAAAAAAACAGGAAAGAAACAAAAAAAAAACATTTTTATAGACACTGAAAATAAGATAATGGAAACTAAATCTTCATATGATATTGTGAACTTAATTTAAAGAAAAACAGTTAACAAAATCACATATACAACATTTTAGGCTAGTAGTGATAGACAATCGGCATTAGAGAAGTGCCGTGGTGAAAATTTTAAAGGCGTCTATGCTTAGTTTAGTACTGCAATATTTGTGTTCCTCATGCTATGTAAATATTGAAGTATATTTATTTTATTAATTAATCAATCATTACAAAAATATGTACAAATTCTATTAATTTTTTTTACAAATATCAATATCCAGGTGTTCACATGTATTTAATCCATAAAGTAATCTAACAATACAATTAAAAAAAATTAACTACAAATATTAATTTGCAGATGCTTACAAAATTATTTATAAATTATATTTTAAAAAAATTATAAATATTAATATGTAACCATCCGCATAAATGCGCTAGCTAATAAACTAGTTTATAAATTATTGATAACTCATATACTACTAATACCAAAAAAAAAAAGAGTATCCAAATAATATCTATTTATATGCAATAATTTTCAATTATATGATTAAACTTGTGACATATTAATTATGTAAATTATTGTTTTTTTCAACTTTAACATGATTGATTAGAGATAATAGTAATTCACATAAATGTCATGAAGTAATGTATCTTTCTTTTTAGGATTAAATTTTTTTATTCTTATAACAAATATTTAAAGTATAAAAAGTTTAATTAATGATTAATAAATATTTAATAACTTAATTAAATATAAGTATTTATAAAAAAAAATATGAGAGTCTAAGTAAATATTGTCTTACACAAGAAATTTTTGACATCTTTGTTTTTATTAAAATATTTATATTATAACTGATTTATTAAGTGTTTATTAATTATTTATTTTATTTTATAGATTTTAATTATTTATTACTAACATTTTGATAATTATATGTGTTTCTCAATTTATTTTTTATTTCAATAATTATATTTATTTGTTAATTAATTTACTGTAGTTTTAAAATTACACTAAATGAAAATAATTTAATTTGTTAAAATATCGATTAGTTTATTAGAAATTTATTCATTGTTAATTCGATTTTATAAATTTTAACTACTTTTTGTAAAACAATATGGTGGCAACAAGTGGATCCCATGAAAACGAAAAAAAAAAGTGGTGCCTGATGACATGACAGATGGCAGCTATCACGTTTTTCCATAAAGATGACGTAACACGTGTGGGTTGCTTTCGTCGGACCCACTGTGTCCCGTCGTGGGCTGCGCTCATGATCACAATTCCCATTGCCAACGCCGACGATGCCTTCCATTCCATTCATCTTTTTTTTTTTTTAAACAAATAAACATAAATCTACAAATCAAATTACTTTTACTCGAGAATTTATAGCTTTTTGATACAGTACTAATATACTAATATTTTTTTATTTGCGCATTACCAAGAGTTTTCATTAAAAGATTATAAATATATATTTCAAAATTAATTATTTTATTTTATAAAAAAATATAATTGTGATAATTATTTGTAAATTTTACATATTTTCATGAAAAAGTATTAAATTTTGTGCAAAACAAAGAGCTTCTATTTCCTCGTTCTATCACATCTAAACACGTAAAACTTATGCCATCAGTATCAGTTTTAACATGTACAAGTTTTTGGATTATAACTTGTATTTAAATTCCGTTAGTATCACAGAAAATATCTTTTAAAAAATATTTTTTATATTTTGTGTTGAAAGGATTTTTTTTTATTTTCAATATGCCATCTTTTATCGAAAATGGTTTTTACTATCAAAATATTTTCAATTAAATCAAACAATTTTTTTTGGTAAATCAAACAAGTTTTCAATTAAATCAAACAAGTTAAGAGAAATTTTAATTAGTCTTTTTTTTTTTTTACAGAAAGTATAATTGATGATAGCGCTTAAATTTACATGGAATCACCTATATAGGATTATAAATCTGATAGTTATTCTGATTAGACACATTATTCAAATTATAATCTATTACTACAAAGAAAAAATTATTTTCAATTATTCACACATTGTAACTTCGATAAGCAACTGAACAAAGCAAGGTGTAGTTGGTGTACATAAGCAACTAACCTAACACGAGTTACTAGTTGAATCCACCAATAATCAATTCAAGCGATTGATGTTTATAGTATTTAAATATAAAAAAGTATTTGAGAACTATAAAAATGTAGGTACAAATGAATGCGTGAGGGCAAGATGAAATATTTTCATATCATTTATTTTACAGTTAAGATGTTGATATCTAGGCCCATGCTTTTTTAAATAAAATTGGGATTATAATAATGGATTGAATTTTTTTTTTGTCTTTTTTCTATTTCTTCCAATAAAATAATATCAACTAAGAAGAAAACACTGATAACTAAGAAAAAAGTTTAGGCCAATTAAGATAAATGCATTTTTTTTCTGAGTTCATAAATTAGAAGGACATGATTTTTTTTTTTGGTGCCGTTAGAAAGACATGATTAGAGATAAGAACAAAATACACAGAATTTAAATCCTATAAGAATAACCATAATTTTATCAAAAGTAAAAACTGGATGAAAAAAATATTTTAATTAAGTATAAAAAACAATCTTAATTTTATAGAATATAATTATAATTGACATTTTAAAATTTTTTTACTATCACTAATTATAGTGTTACCTATTAAAAATATAGCTGATGATATCATTTGTTTAAGAAAAAGATTTTCTTGTCGAAAATGAAAAATTTTAGTTACTATAATTATGTGATACATTGTCAAGACGTTCATAGCTCATATGACATCAACTATGGTTTTTGTTATTGTGCATTTGATGTTATATATTTCGATCCTTACCCTCTTTCTTTTCTTTTTTGAGATGCTCTTTCTTTTCTATTCTCTTCTTTCATAAATATACATATATATCATCAAAGATAATAACGTGACACATTCTTTTTTTTTTAGTGATAAAGATACATAGTTTTATGTGATAAAAAATCATTATGTAATACATGATCATCAACTGAGATTATAAAATATTTTATAAACTCTATATTTTATACTATTTTCCAATTTTATGAGTCAAGCATTACTCTAACTGACCCAAGGAGGCGTTGCTAGGGTTAATATATAGCACTGCATTGTCAACATGGGTTAGTTGAAGTTGGTTGAATGGACATGGCTAAGATTTTGCATCATTTATGTACAAGGTACAAAATTTAAATCCTTCATTTAAGGTGAGGGGACCTCCCCTCACCTTAAACTTTACAGTAGTGCCATATGGCATGAAAAAAAATATACACAAATTGTTACAAATGATTTGGCAATATAATAAAGGAAACTTCCGCTCTTTTTCTTTGATAGAAATCATGGGAGAGTTGGGATCACAGGGATAGAATTCATTGGTGAATCACTTCGTAAAAACATTTTCGTGACATTAATCATTTCCCTAAACTTTAAAGAGTAAAAAAAAAAACTGACAATATACTTGTGGTCATTTCATCACCCAAAGAAATCCTTTGATGTTCAAAAGCTATAGTTGAATAGTCTATTTAGAAAAAAAAATACTAAAAATAATCTTTGTGCTTTCATTGTCTTTTCTAAGACCTAACTATGCCATTGGTCCTAGCTATTTCCTACCATTTTTATTAAAAAAAAAAAAGAAGAAAGATATATCAATGTAGCAGTGCATTGTTTGTGATGGATGCTGCATCAAGCATCACAATAAGTCACCAAGCTGTTGGATTGAACTTTTCTTCTTTGGAGGTGTCAACTTTTGAGAATAATTGTGGAGTTTCAAGGGGTTGCGGTAGAGTGAAGGGCACTTGGCAAATAAACCCTCGTGCATGTGGGCAAGGAACAAATTTCACTTGAGAAAAGAAACCCTAATCATTGGAACTTTTGACTTGACATGCAATGCGACAGTATTTATTCGAGATAGAAAATATAATTATGAACCACTAATCGGGGATTTTGGCAATTTAAAATGGAAGAGAAGTGAAGGACTGATGCATAAGATCCCACTTTGAGAACGTAACATCACAATTGGCACATTGCAGAATCTGATATTGTTCACGATCTGCAACGCCAACCACCCACTTTGTGCTGCAGAATCAACACCCATTTTCACTCAGCAATGTTTTTAAGTCAATACCACTGCAGGCTATGATCCCAAGTATAATATAAAAAAGCTCAGTTTGGGCGTCCAACACAGCACAGGTGTTGTACAGAGACTTGAGAGTTCTCTTGGTCCCTTTTCCTTGGCTTGTTGGCTTTATCATTGAATTATTGGTTTGCTTTGCTTCTGCCATTTGGCATTAGCCAATCCAATATACTGTCAATCACGTGGAGTTTAATTTTGATTTATTCTAAACTTATAATTTTTCTTTGATAAAGTGATAATACATAATTAAACCATAATATAAACGATTTTTATACTGATAATACAATAAAATCAACCTCTTATTTATAAACTGTTTATACTTTAAATCATTAAATGTTTCACAGCCGCCCTATGTTGTAGGTCCTTCCTTTAAAGTTCTATGCCTTCAGAATAGGGGTGTTCCTAACGTGGCTTAATAATTCGGCCAAGGTTTGAGCTGATTGGGTAAAATTTAATTTCAATAAAAAGTTGAATCTAAACAGAGTTGAAAAAAAGTTGGACCGAATGCATTTTTAAATCGGAATTCAGCCATCACGCAATGTTACATAATATTTTTAAAAAAACACCATTCCACATCTATTTTTAATATTAACACAAATATTAACAGGCAACCACATAAACATTGATAAAAGTTACTTTCCAAGTTTCTTTTCTTTTTAAAGATTAAAATTTTATTATTTAATATACTAGTTATATATGTCAAAAATTTAGATTGCCACACAAACTCAAGCATAATCAAGTTACAGTTGGGTACTAAATAAAAAAAAATTAACTTAATTAAAATATCTGGTTAGGGACAAAACAAATCAAACCCGATCCAAGAATACCCTAATTCAGAGATTTTTTTTTTGGATCTTCCTAATTCAGAGTTCAGAATGACAGAATGTCATGTACCTGCGGAGGATATTACATGAATCTGTTTTGTATCGGGTTTTCGCGCAGTGGCCCAATTCGCATATGGGTTCTGATTTCTGATAACTAAGCCCTTGGGAACGTCGCTACTTGTGAGGATGAGTATGGATTACAGTGGTAAGGGAGTGGTTCCCATGCTGGGCCAAGCATTTACAGTCCAAGAAGAAAAAATAACATTATAGGGAAGAAATATAGTGTTGACCAACAAAAAAAGGAGAAAAAATACAGTAGGTAGTCCAAAAAAAAAAGAAAAAAAATGCAGTAGGCATTGTGATAGGAACTGTATGAGGGGGTTTAGTTAAGTACTAATCAACTATTAATATAAATAGGGTCAAATAAACTAATTGATAGATTAAATAAGTAATTTATAAAAGTCGATCATTTGTTGATCTTATTCTCCTTGGTTCGAACAAAGAAAGTTACTTGTATTGATTTACTAGTTCTTAGAGTGCGTTACTAGATACAAAGTTGTATCGCATTGACTGAAGCAACTCAACAGGTTATGCTTTTTTTTTTTATGCATTTAGATAATTGGTTCTTTGTCACCATTTTACTCCACTTTGTTTCTGCCTTCGGTGAGTTGGATTCCTTAAATCCCCACTATAAATATACGGCTTTCACCTGAGTCTACCAAAGTGGGCACAGGCTGATACACAATGTTTACAGACCATTATTGCCAAATAATTTTCAGATACAATAATTTCAATGAACACAACACTGAACTTGCAATCTATCTTTCATTGGAGCCTTGCTTCTGGAAGAGAAATGCAGGACAATCTTCTATTTTTGGTGGGGGATGCTCACTAGTCACTACTCACAGTTCTGAATTCTGATGAAAGAATGTTCTTCTGGGCCCTTCGGTAAATTATATTAGAAGGGACCTGCAGAATGATAGCCTCTGGCATTACGAGAGACGTATGAATCGATTTTGGTCGTGCTTAGGAGCAGATGAGTTCAAAATTTGAAATTGTGCTTCAAGTAGACAACCACCTCTTGCTGAACAAACAATTCAGGACTTCCAATTAGTAAACTTGCAACAAATCATGCATTTTAGAAGAAATGAATGCTATAAGCCTATAAGTAAAATAGATGACTTACAATCAAACTGAGCAGAATGCATCCAGCGGCGCCAGGAAAAAAAGCATACCAGAAATTCAAGTGATGCAACTTAACACCATCGATGAAAAGCAATGGCAGGCTTGCAGCTGCATAGATGATTGGAATAACTTTAAAAGTAGCAAATTTTGTTGCTCTGATGCTGATACTGGATGCTTGATTGAATGAGCAGAATAACAATAACAATGTAGCAAAAAGTACCTGGGGGGTGAATGGCGCCGGTGTAGATCATGTAAGCAATGCACGCCGAGAGGGCAAAGCTCCTGGCTAGCCATCCAGGTCCGAAAATTGTGAATGCCAGAACACCAATGGCTGCACAACCTATTTGGGCCATGAACATATTGTACTTCTGCATCACCAAAATGTGTCTAATTTAGTTCAAATGTAAGAATGCAGGTAGTGAGGGAGCATTGGAATGCGAAAGAATAAGCACAGTAAAGAACTAGGTCGTAATAGGAGCAGTACCCTACCCGAGCAGCAGGGGAGGAGGGCGTGGCGAAGAGGACAGCAGAAACTGCCCCTAATGGTGCAATTGTCATTGAAAGTCCATTTGGTGCCAATAATTGATCCATCTTTCCCAGTAATGCCATTGCTGCAAATGCCCCTATTGTTTTTTTTTATTTTGAAGAACAACATATAAATATATTATTATGAACGTTATGCCTAATCTAATTAGAGTTTAATTTGAGTGGTGTTACAATAATGTGATTTTTTTTTTCATGAGTATCCGTATCCTTAATGAGTTGTAAACCAATAAGAATAATTCCCATATAATTTTCATCGTATAGTATATTCATCATTCAATTATATGTTAAGAGATTTTTTAAAATAATATAAAATGTTTTACGCCATAATCAATCTAATTATGAACCTCGTTAGCTCCTACATGTGGGTTCCATTTAAATTATGAATTACACAATTGGCAGATCCGAAAGAGAAAGTGGCCTAAAATCAAATCTAACAGAAAATTTGAAAAAAAGAAAAAAGAGAGAGAGAGAAAGAGGAGGAAACCTGCGGAGGGCCACACAATGTCGCTGAGGGAAGGAGTGGAAGGGCCTTTGACAGGTTTCCAATCATCCCAGATGGACGGTGCAGCTACGTCGCTGGATGCCACTACCCCATGTCTTCTTCTCCTTCCCTCTCCGACTCCAGAACTATAGCCATTGCTGTTATTAGTACGCACCCCATAATCCAACACGAATCCCTTCCCTTTGATCAAGCTGCTCAAAGACAAGGAAGCAGGCGAAGAAAACGAAGACAGAGTCGCACAAGACGACGCTGGTAATGATAATGGCACCACATAGTTGATGCCACTGTTACAGCCACAAACGATTCCAATTCCAATTCCAATTCCAGAGGTCATTTCTCAGCTCTTCAATCTTGGACTGATCTCTCTCCCTCTGTCCCTGTCAAATACATGTACATATACGTACATGACAGGTGAGGAGACGTGACGTTGAGAGTTGAAAACTGTGAGTGAGCCTTTGAAGAGGCCCAAAGGTCACCCAACAAGAACAGCAAAAAGACTGGGTCTTCCCTTTGTCTTCTCTTTCCTAATTACTACTTTAAAAATTGCATTTAATTTTTAAAACCCACCATCAAAAGAACAAAACGAAACAAACTCTTATCCGGGAGTAGCAATAGTCTCTCCTCATGCTCTCATGTTGTGGGTTGGACTTGGGACTTGGGCTTTTCTCAAAGCATGAGTTACATTATTGCAAAAAATATAATAGAGAATCACAGAAATGTTGACCCCCCAAAAAAAAAATATGACAGAAATAAGCTTTCCTTTTTTAACCCTTTTTCCTTCTTTCGGTTTGATGAGAGACAGTAACCTACATACGCACTGACAGTGTTGACGGTGTAATAGAACTATGCCGGATCCTATTCTTATTTCTTTAGCTGCAACCCAAGTTTATCTTGACAAGCCGGGAATCAAGTATTTATGTTTGTGGTACATTGATTGGCAGAGGGTGACAGGGAATCAACAATGAGGCATCTTAACGTCTAGGGACTAGGCATGAAAACATCATAATGAAAAATTAACCTTAACTTTTCTTTTTCTTCAGAGTCTTTCATTCATATATATACCAAACAGTTCTAACTACACGTCAAAAAAAAAAAAACAGTTCTAACTAGGAAAATGGAGGCAATTTACACACCATGGAGAAAAAAACTTGGATATAGGACTCGAAACAAAAAAAAAAAAGAAAGCCGTAACTGCAAACTACAAACATAAAATTTCTGACTAGTGACAACTGCAAATCAGTATCCAATTCCCAAACAGTCTAAAGACGAGGTGCATAGTGCAGAAATGAAAAACATTTTTCCTCCCGGACAATCTTTACATCAAAGGAAAATAAAACCTTCTAGAAGATCTAACAACAAAAAAAGAAAAAAAATACCTTTAAAAGATCTTCCCAGAAGAATTTTTTACTCTGTACTCAAATCTTTTTCTTTTTATTTGTAATTTTAAGGAAGTTGTATAAGGATTAAAAAATTATTAAAAATCCTCAATTATATAAAAAAAATAACGACATTTAATAGGTCATCCTTTTATTAAAATACTCAACATTCATATCACTGCATTTATTTTCTTTTTCATTTCATTAATATCAAAGACAAAGTTGAAAATAAATAATTACCCAAAAAACAGTTGAAAATAAATAATTATCGGTTTGATTTTTTTTAAATGACAAATAAAATAAAACAATTTTCTTTCTAAATGACCAAATATTAAAGAAGATGTGCATCCTAAAATCCTAAATCAAATACACATCTTTAAAACCTCAACTCATTTAATAAAAACTCATAAAGCAAACAATCAATTAATTTTACAAGATAGATTTTTTTACCTTATTTTATCATAACTAAGAGTCTATTTGGTACACTTTAAAAGTGATGAATAATATAATATAATTAATAATTTTTTTTATATAATATTTAGATAAAATATTTAATAATATAATATTTAATTAAAATAATTTTATTTAATAATAACTTCTAACAAATAAAGGCTAAATTATTATATCTTATATAATTTTACACAATTAAAAATAAAATTATTTTAATTAAATAAATTATTATTTAATATATTGTCTAAATATAAATAATATTAATTATAATATAAAATGTATCAAATAAGGCCTGAAACACAGTTCTGAGAACATGTACTAATTTCATGCCAGTAACATAGCGTAAGAATTGTCGCCCAGCTTACCTAAAAATCTTATGCAACGGAGGCGGTCAAATTGCTTGACCCAGAACAAGTTGTTTCAATGGAAGATAGTGCTAACGTTGATCAGAAGTCTTGATTTGTTTCTAGAGCCAGAAAGCATGGTTATCGTCAGCAATGGCACCAAGGATGTCTGGCAAAGTAAACCGTTGAATTTGGTACTGAAAAAAGTATTTATATTTGCTTTTGATGGCAAGTCGATTTATGAAAATGGGGCAGGTGAGAGTGAGAATGATGGAGCGCTTACTACTGGTCTTACCAAAGAGATGTTAGGATAATGCTGCTAGTGATTCGATCTGTGATGTTGGATTGATGGTCAGTAGCAGTGTTGTTGTTCACAAATCTCAATGTAAGAGTTAGCATACCATCAGGCAAATGGCAGAGAAGCTCTGCCTTGCATTCTACGGAACTCAATGAACCAAGTAGGATTCTTGAGAAGGAATGCCTTACAAAACTGATCCTGTTGTAAATCGACAAACTCACGTTGGAGGGAACCAAATCAAACAAATAGTTTTGTATCAGAAAATGATGACATTTCACACCAAGAATGGAGGTCATTCCAAATACCACACCACCGCAATGTCCAAGTTGCCTCTTTTTTTTTTTTTTTCCAACAGCAGCAGAAGAGGGGCGGGACGACAAGGGGTTGAGATAAATCTATTCACAAGGGTTGTTGCACATTTGTCATTTGCTAGATAAGTAATCTACAGACCCACCGAAAAGGGTAGGAACACTTGCAAAACATTGTTAGGAAGTAGACGACTCCATCAATATCCACATGTGCAGCAGCATCCAGGATTGCCCAAGTCACATTTAACAGTGATCTGAATGAGACTCGTAAAAATCACTTGGGCAAGGAGACATGACCTCTTGTTCCAGTAACTGTAATACCTGATTCATTGATGGACGATCATCTGCGTTTGCATCTGTGCATCTTGCAGCAAGCTCTAGAATTGCTTCAAGAGTTCCCACATCTACATAAGTGCATCTTTTGTCTACCACGTCTTCCAATCTGTTTTCTCTCAGTAAGGTGTTTATCTGTAAATAAAAATTTTAGTACATTATGTTTAAAAACATGAGAGAAAAAAGAAAAAAGTTCCACCTTGAGATCTGCATTAAATGAGTAAAAGCTTACCCAACCAACAACATTTAAACCTCTCTTTACAAAGGAAGGATCTGTAGGTCTCTTTCCAGTTATAAGTTCTAGCAATAGAACTCCAAAGCTATATACGTCTGACTTCTCAGTGGCCCTCCCACTTTGTAGATACTCTGGGTGACATATAAATAATAAAAAATAGTCATCCAGTTATCTCGTGAGATTAGTACTGACTATATTTAGAAAACACTTCACAAAATCATGGGTAGCATCTCCTGTACATGTTTATCATTGGCAATGAGCCACTTTTCAGCCAAGTTGGTGATATTTATTTAGAGAATGATGCTGCATTATTACATTGGAAAGGAAGGTGAATACAACTAAATAATATATACAGCTGCCAAACTACCAAGTGTGCATTTTGTTTTCATTGTTATAATGTCATTAAATGAAATTCAGATACAGTTTTGACATAATTATTTGTCTACGCATTTGTAGGTAGGACATCAATTCAGAGACATCATCAAATCTCAAAGTCCAAACGAGTCATATGTTACTGCAGCTCTTTGAGCAGATTCCAGTGATGTCAATTGAAATTGCCAAGAGCTAAAGGCAATTAATTTTGTTTTCAATGTTATGTTATTAGATTAATAATTTACATACAACGCATTAATAGCTAGGAAATTAATTCACTGAGATATCATCAAATCTCAAAGTCCAAACTAGACATATCTTGCTCCCACTCTTTTAGCATATTTCAATGATGTCACTTGAAATTTCCAAGATTGAAGGTAACCTGGTGACCTTATACCCCAAAAAAAAAAAAAAAAAAAAAAAAAACCTACTGGTATGCAGAACTAATAAATACATACCTGGTGCCAAATAGCCAAATGTTCCAGCAACCACTGTTGTAACATGGGCATCTTCATCAACCAAAAGCTTTGCAAGACCAAAATCAGAGACATGAGGCTCCATGTTGTCACCAAGGAGGATGTTGCTGGATTTTATGTCACGATGCACGATTTTTGGGCAGCAGTCATGGTGTAAGTATGCCAAACCCCGGGCAGAACCAAGGGCTATCTTTAGACGATCACTCCAATTTAGTAATTGTTGTTCAGCATTTTCTAAAGAAAGAACTAGTGAAAAATTAGTGAATTGCTCATGAAAATATAACAGATGAAAACTTCGCACCCACCTAGAATTATCCCAACAAAGTTAAATTTCTATGAGCGATTAGCTGAAACATAGGCCTTCTTCCCTGTTCAGAGAGGGCCAGGGAAGAGAGAGAGAGAGAGAGAGAGAGAGAAAGGGGGAGGTGGGGGATTTCTTTTCCTAATATAATTGTTACTCTTAGCATGTATTTGCTTATCATTTATGTAGCCAAGTTCTGTTTTGCTATGTCAGCATCAGGCTTCTGAAAGTTGTGTACTGAGATGGAAAACTTTACTGGCTTTGAAGATTACATCATCTAAAGGACAGTATGATTCCCACCCAATTTTTGCATTGTCGTACAATTGTCCACAAAATTTTCTCATTCATCAAAGGTCCCCCAAGAAATCAGTTATACATAGTTCAGCATTTCAGCTTATAGACAAGAATAAACAGTGCATTTAAAATGAGTCATACCATGCAAGAGATCATCTAAGCTTCCCATGGCCAAATAATCATAGATAAGAAGCTTTGAAGACGGGAGCCTGCAGTAACCACGCAGGTTTACTAAATTTATGTGCTTGATGCTCCCCAAGATCTCTAGTTCCCTTTCAAACACCTGATCAGACCCTTCACCACCTCTATCAATCCGCTTAACAGCAAATGTACCACAATCATTCATCACCATTCGGTAAACAGTACCAAATCCTCCTGACCCAATTACATCCTCTTCATCAAGAGACTCCAGCTTTTCTATAATCTCTGATGATGGGTATGGAAGATCACCATGGAAGGTAATAAGTTTTGTTCCTGTTACAATATTAGGTTAGCATTTATAATGAAGAAAAAGAGGAGATTGTCATTTTTTTTCTATTGCTCAATAGAAGATTGTCAAATTTGAAACACCACCCATCCTACTTGCTTCTGGATCAACTTGTTTCTTGACTTCCGTGTATCTCCTAGCAGCCCTTTCCTTCTTTGATAACAAACGAATCCAGAGGAATGAAAGGATTATGACAAGTGCAAGGCCCATTGTTGACATTGCACCGATTAGCACCCCCTTCATGTAATGTGAAGATTTCTTGGTAGGGACTGCAAATATTTAAATGTTAATAGTTACCATACAAATTCAAACCATGATTGGTCAATATGTAAATACAATTATAAAACCTAGCAAGTCAAATTGTATTTAAAAAAATAAATCTTAAGATCTGACTTGCCTGCAGCTTCATCACTTTCAGCATGTGGTAGTACCACAGGGAAACCAAGTGATGTCCGACATGGTTTTTGAACTTGCCGCCCACAAAGATCTAAATTTCCAATAAACCTATTCATAGGCATTGAATTTATAAATAGTAGAACACAAAGACAATGAAACCAACTTGCCTCCTCATAGTGCATAGAACAAATACATTAAAAGCTTAACAATATCAGAGCAACTACTAAAAGCTGTCTGCAATCACAAGAACTAAGCCAAGAAACTAAAAAACTACATGTACTAGCTTTAAACTCCTTACATATAAGGATTATAAAATGAAGCATGATTAGAAATCAAATATGAGACACCAACTTGAATCTTTTCCCACAACTTTGAGCATTCAAAAGATTTATAATAAAGCATACAGCATTACTTCACTATAAGGATTTAAAATCACAGGAATTATAATTTAAGCTTTTGATCATATTAGCTTATCACCCTACTCAGCCTGTATGGCATTGCACCAGCCCATGGGTAGCACAAGAAGAATAGTCTGACTCGTTATCATTACAAAATCTCATAGCATTTAAATTTTGTTCGGTCTAAAAGCTAAAATGCATCATTAAACTTTATCAGGCAAGAGTACATACGAGTTGTTCCCAAAGGTGCTCAGTACTCCAATGTCAGGGATTTCACCAGAAAAGAAATTGGTAGACAAGTTCCTAAGACAAGCAGGATCAGCAAATATCATAAGTTAAGGTAGTCGATATCATTATGCCACAGAGCTATAGTCTAAATGAACTTACAGAACTTGCAGATGTGTGAGACGGCCAATAGAAGAAGGTATAGCACCCTTCAATGAGTTACTTGATAAATCCCTGTATTAAAACTTTGCTTTAAAATCCCAAATGAGAATTAAAAATTTAAAATACAGTTTAAAAATAACAGTATGTTAAGGGGTTAACCGAAACCTGAACACAGATAGCTCCATAAGAAAGCTAGAAACCAATTCAAAGCATTATAAAGGAATAGTGACAAAATAATGGGGAAGAAAAACAAGAGAGAAGGTCTCACAATATAGTTAAGTATGAAAGATTTCCGATATCTGATGGTATGCCTCCTTGGAAATAATTAGCCCTCAAGTACCTTTCATTAAAAAATCAGATGAAGAGCGCCAGCCGTTCAGCACGAAGTAAAACGAATGGATGAACGGAAATGAATATTAAAGAAATAGACAAGGCAAATTTCTAATGAAGCAGTGAACTATTTCACTTACAGCGCTCTTAGCTCATTACAATTGGTAATTTCATTAGGAATAATTCCATGTAAGCTGTTCTGATGAAGTGCCCTGATTCATTGCAAGCCATTGAATAGAGTAATAATGACAGAAGTCAGAGATGTAAGAGCTCTCCATTTTGAGAAGTGAACGGAACAAGGAGGAACATGCTCTACTTACAGTCTCTGTAGTCTACTGAGTTTACCAATGCTGGGAGATATAATTCCTCCCAGTTGCATGTAAGGCAGATTTCTGAAGAACGCAAGACAAACAAAAGTGCCCTACTGAGCTGAGAAAGTGGGAAAACTTTAACAGAATGAAGAGTATGTGCTGCTTACATACATTGAGCGAACTCGTTGTTCGCCGGGATGACAAGTGATACCAGTCCATGCACAGGGAGACTCATCAAACTCTTGCCAGTTGCTGAGAAAATTCCTTGTGTCATTCAAAGTGCTTTTGATTGCCAACAACGTGAGACCTAAGAGAGCAACGAAAAATCGCTTAAAGTTTAAAACTTTAAACTCACTTTTTTTTGGGAGGGAGGGAGCATTTAAACAATTGAAAAAAAAAATTACAAAAAGGATGTGAAAGGTGAAAACTACCCAGATTGCAAATATTCTGTCCAAATAAAAAAAAAAGAGTATAAAAAAATTCAACAGAACATTCTTAATCCCTAGTTTATTACAGATCAGCAACCAAACACTAAGGAATGTACTAGGAAATAAAAGAAGAAGAAGCATTGTGTAGAAGAGGATTTAGCGCAGAAAAAGAAAGGGGGTTTATTGTTCTTACCGTCTTGGGTGAGAGCAAGAGACGAAGGGCAGAAAACTGTTGTCAAAAACACCAAGAACGCCCACGCTACAGTACCCATTTCCATTCCAACCTCCCAAATGGACACTCAATCTGGTTTGAAGTTCTCTGGGCGGAAAAGGATTTTAGTCACTGGGTGCACTCAATGGGAGAGCGAGAGCGAGAGCGAGAGCGAGTGATGATTCCAGATTTTCAGTAGGTAAAGTGGGGATGGAAGTTGTGCACTGTGATGACAACGTAGACCCTAAAGGGTTACCAACTTACCATGATTACACTTTAAACTAAAAATAATAATAATAATTTAAAGCATGAAAATGAAGAGAGACAAAGAGAATGCCTTTTTTTTATTAAATTATTGCTCAAAACACTACTTTCCTTTACTCCCATAATATTTTATGAACAGTGTGAAAAAAGACGGACTTTTTTGAAAGCTAGTATAAAAAGTGGCGCAGGGTGAAGTAGCCGCTGTACAGCTTCAAATTCTAAAAATGAAAAACCTTTTCCGCCACTCTCTCGCCTAGGCGTAGAAGGATACTCGCCACTAAGTCTCAAATTGCAAGAAGCAAGAGCCCATGCAGGGGCATGTCCGAAAGACACGACGTGTCGAGTTGAGAAGGAGAGTAGTAGACGAACTCACACTAGCGCGTACAGTATATAATCGAGGCGGCATCGTTTCGTGCATGTCTGAGATACCCCAGACACCTCGAAGGACCATTCGGCGATTCAAATGTTAAATAGTATAACATAATGTTTGGATTAAAACAATAAAATATAAACTATAATCAGCAGAGCAGAGCAGTGCAGTGCAGCATTTCATTATTAACATCGATGGTGGGATATAATGGTTTCTATTTTCTTCTTTTGTTTCTAGCCGCTTGGCGCTACTTTTGAATCAGTAGATGCTTCGCCATCTTTGTTTTCTTAATTTTTTTTTTATAAGCTATCGATATTTTTTATGAGTTTTTCATTATTTATTAAAATTATCCGTATTTCACTTTTGAAATAAATTAATTTAAATTAATAGTTACCTGTTTATTTTAACTTTTCTTTGGTGTCAACGTATGTTTGTTAAAGGAGGGAAAAAATTATTACTTTTTTTCCAAACATTAACCACAAAAGTTTGTTTGCAACGGAATAAATTTAAAATAAACAAGTCATAAACAGCCTGAATAACTCAATCTTTAACTATTTTGGGTTACGTGATTCGACCACGGTCCCTTCAGATTTGATGCCAATGACTAATTTAAGTAAACATGGAAGAGATAGATTTGAGCTTACCAAGGCTCGAACCGGGGACTGAATTCTGGAAGTTGCAAGCCCATGTGGCAGTGGCGGAGCACTTGGGTAAGTTGGAGGGGACAGCGTACCTGAGCTCATTCCGCCACCGCCGCCACATCACCCACCCCAGCAGTGGGGCGCCACCCAAAACTAAACCCAGCCACACCCACTCCGCCCCCATTCTAATCAAACAATGTGTCACTCTCAGACACCTGCACATCACTCTGTAACTAGACATGAGACCCAGCTGTATTTGTAAACTTCTATAATTATAAATATCAAACACTTAGATGACTTCTGCTAACCTGCTCTGTAGATTCTGAATTCTGATTACATGATTTCTATCTAATTTATTTTACATGATTTCTATCTAATTTATTGAAATTAGAAATTTTTCGATAATTATTACTTACATTAGATATTTAAATTAATTTTTAACGTATTTATATTTATAATTTAAAAAATATATATATTTATAACATTATTTATAAAAATATAAATACATTAAAAATTAATTTAAATACATATAATAGATAATCTCTACTTGATAATTTCTCAAATTAAAATCAATGTAAGTGTATTCGTTTTAATATGTGTTTTGATTAGAGTTTGTAAATTTAATTTTAGATAAATTTTATTTTTTAAATTTAATTTTAACTAAAAATAAAATTTGAATAAAATAATTTATATTTGATAAAAAATTAAGTTTAACTCAAAAATAATAAATAATTATTTTATACCAAACGAGTTTTTAAAATTAAAATTATATTTAAAAAATTATATAAATAGTAAAATAAATAAAAATTCATTTAAACTTTTAAAAATTAATTTAAATAAAACAAATACCCAAACTTCCACCCAAACCCTTCTTATGCTTTTATCGTTTTCCAAAACACTAATTAAAGAAGAGATTATGCTAAGTTTACTTGAGTGATGTATGAGTATGCTGCACTTTGAAAACCTAAATTTAAAAATATTAGTAATTAAAATACTTTTTATTAATTTTTATTTTCAAGTGTGATCAATGCACATAAATTCGTGAATTCATTAAACAACAAACATTTTACCATTATTAAGAAAAATTAAACTGCGTTAACAGAAAAACCAATTGCATAAAACTCTACAGAGAGATTAAACATATAAAAGGTAAAAAGTTACACACTTTTGATATCAGAGTTACAAGAATTTTTTCTTACCAGAAAAATAAAAAAAAGTCTCGATACGAAACGTCAAAGGTTAGCAACCTGTTTAGTTAATTTATATCCCATCAAATATAATATTTGACCAATATATGCCCCAAAATTTTATAAGCTTAAATAAATCGTCAAAAATGGCTTGCTCTTTCCATTACGCTTCGTCGTTGCCTACAAACATCTGTATCCCCTGCATCTGAAGCTCGAGTCACATCATACATGCAATTTATAGCTGGTTGTTTGAGGAAGGCCAGCTAAAAAAACCTCAAAATTTTGACGACTTCGAAAGAATCAGCCGCAGGATATTATAAACAAAATTTCACTCTCCATGTGTGCGCATCTCAAAATGGAATACGTAAAATGATAAGATATAGAGTTCAAATGAGTTGAAAACGACAGCCCATAAAATATATAAAAAAAAAAAGGCGAATGTGATCTTTAATAAGTGTGTGTGTAATTTGGATTGATTTGATTTTGAAAAAAAAATTATATTTAAATTAAATTAATTATTTTTTATATTAGAAATTAATTATTTTTTTATAATTATAAAATTAATTAATTTAATTTGATTTAATTTAGTTTAATTAATTTTTGATCAAATATTTAAAATAATATTATATCTAATTTAAATTTTTTTTAATGATTCAATTATAATAAATTAATTTAAAAATGTTAATAAAAATATCATCAAATATATATTAATAACAATTTGACCTACACATTTTGATAGAAATAATAACAAATTAAAATTTAATCATCTATAAATATATAATAATAAAAATATATGTATAAATATATTATTTTAATTTAATTTGATTCAATTTTTATAAATGACAACAAAAAATCAAATCAAACTAATTAATTTTTATTAAAAAATTAAATAAAACTAATTAATTTTAATTTTATTTGATTTTTTATTTTTTAATTTGATTTTTTCAATTTAGATCGGTATAATTTGAACACCCTTAATCACCAATCCTCCCTCTGCTGCACTTGAGCTGAAACATGAACATGTATCCACCCTCTCTTTGTGCTTTTTCGCCGAGGGAAGCAGGAGAAAAGAGATCATTTGCACAACTTTTCTCCTTCAAATAGATCATTTGAAATACGTGAAGTATAGATGTGAGATTAAGGAGGACGTGCATCTATAATTTTTCTTCAGATCAGAGCCCTTCAAATAACACAAACCAAAAGGTCCCATCGCAACCCACTTAAAGGTTCCACTCCGGTGGTCAAACATGGCATCAATAGAATATACATTAGCAGTGCATCTACACTCCTTTGACAATGAAAATCACTCAAAAGTCGAACAAGGTTGGCCATGTGACAAAGTTTGGCATATCAATAGTTACATTTAATTAATGATTGATTATAGTTAGGCTTCACATCTTTAATTTAATAAGAGATATTAAAATAAATTCCTTTTTGTTTCACAAATTGAAAAAGTAAACTCTTCACATTTTAGTTTTCCTTGATACAAAATTTAATAATTATTATTAAGCTTAAAAATAATTATGAAAAATCATATAACTAGTTTTAGCTTTCGATTTATAAATTGAGCAATATAAAACAGTCCTTATATAAATCAATTATTCATGTGCTGATGTAATCTAGACTCTAAGAGGAGAAGATTTTTGCACTATTATGTTTTATATTTTTATAGAAGTGTAGCATTAATCATAAAAGTGCTAATAGCATGGAAGAATTTGAAGTAAAGCTTGACTTGGCTTAATTAAACTGTTAGGCCAAGAGTTTATTCAAACTAATAATTAAACTAACATTAAGATAACTCTCCCTCTCCTACGCTATCAAATATGTCAGACTAACATATTTTATTTTTACATAATTTAAACAATAAAATGTATAAAAAAGAAATATGGGGCCGAATTTTGTATGCATATGCCTGCCTTTTATTTTATCGTTTTATATTTTTTTTCTATGCTACCCATGATGCCTGCTTTAATGTACCAACATCTTACAGTATCTTTGTTTCACAATTCTATCCAACGCAAACAAGCATTGGGTAGAAGGAGGAAAAATCTCCTTCCTTCAAACACCTTCTAGATGTATGATATCTTAAATATTTTTAATGCAACTACTAAAATGAACAATCTCTTAATTTTTTTAGTTAATAAGTTAAGGTCAAGCAATTTTTTCGTGGATAAAAACTGGAGAAAAAATTGACAATAGTAACGAGTTCATGACCTTAGGTCTCTTTTGTTATATTGTATAAGTTATTGATAGTATAATATAATTAATATTATATCTTTTTATATAATATTTGAATAAAATACTAGATAGTATAATATCTGAGTAAAATAATTGTATTTATCCTTGATCTTCTAGTGAGTAAGAATTAAATTATTTTATTTTATACAATCTTATACAGTTAAAGTATAATAAAATTATTTTAATCGAATAAATTATTATCTAGTATCTTATTTAAATATAAATAATATTAATTATACTATATTATTTATTTCTTATATGATATGCTAAAGGAGAGTTTAATAAAAATATAAAGTAAGCAAAATAAATTTTTTTTAAAAAAAAAGTAAAATTTGTGTCCGTCATTCTCTACAAAATTAAACATGTAATTAAGAAAATCATATTCGTTCACTAAATAATATTGTTTATATTGATATCAACATAACTCCAAACTTCTTGAATTTAATAAAATGCACGTAAAGAAATCATTCAGCACAAGTTTATTGGTACGTGCGAATGTGAATGCGTGATTGGTCTATAAAAGCACCATCCGAGTTCAATTTATTTATAAAATAGAAATTTTGGTTTCGTAAATAGCAATAGGCATGAGTCTCCGTTACATTTTTATTATTACATTTTTAATATGCGATTTACTATAGTTTAATTATTATATTTAAAAAATTGTTCAACTTTTGCAAAAATTATTTACTATGTGAGTAAGTCTAACGTAAAAATATATTCGATCATATGCAAGAAAGTGGTATAAAAAAATCAAAATATCTTTGTCTTATTTGATGCATATCAGTTTACCTTTATAGCTTGAAAACACAATTTCTACACTATATTTATATTTGAATGATAGATAATAAAGAGAATGAAAAGAAAATAAAAATCCAACCTTAATACAAAAATTATTAAATTAAGTATATGTTTAAAAAAATATTTTTTTATAAAAAAAAACTATATTCCCAAACAAATGCGAGATAAATCGTTGGAGTGAAGAGCACAAGCACAACTAGTGCACTCTCACGTGAAGACGCCAACACAGACTTCTTGCAAGTTTCGCACGCAGACAAATGGTCCAACCGATCCATTGTTGGGCCCCTTCCTGTACAAGTGGAGGCATGCGGAAGTCAATGGTCCAAACAAAGAATTGAAGTGTCAAAATCTGACTTGAACACGCATTCAATTAAGTTCACTGGCTGCTAATGATAAACTGGTTGGAACGTGCTTTTTCTATATAAAAAGATTTTTTTAAAGTATTATTTTTATTTTTTAAATGTTTAGATGAATTTTTTTTAAAAAAATTCAAATATTAAAAGAAATATATTTTATATTTTTTTGGAAGTTAAATTTTATACTTTTAAAAAAATTTATAACATAAAAAATTGTTTAAATTTAAAAAAAAATATTTTTTAAATATTACACTGAAACATAAAATATTTTTTATTTTTCTTAAAAAAAAATTTAAAAAAACTTATAATAAAAAATCTTATTTTAAAAGCTCATCCAAATAAAACATAAAGCAATGGACATAGCAAGCAGTGGCGGATTTCATTGGGATAGAGAGGAGCCATGAGTCCCCCAAAATATTTTTAAATCTCTTAGAAATATATGGAAAAAAAGTTTATTGGACACCCAAATATTTTTGAACTCTTATAAATATGTGAGATAAAATTATTAGACCCACAAAATAATGTAAAATTTGTATATGTTTATTTCTTTTAATTTTATTTTATATTTTGTGGCTATATGCATCATTTTTTTAGGGTGTGTTTTTATGAGCAAAGGAAAAATGAAAAGGTGAGACATAGAAGAGGAGTGAAAATAGATAAGATGGAAATATTTTGCTTTTACTCATAGTTGTATGATGAATGGTGAAATATTATGAGTAAAATTTGTTAGATGGAGTTGCTTTTACTCATAGTTGTAAGTTCCGCTTATGAAAGTTAAAATAAATTTTTATTTTAAATTTTCTACTTCATCATTCTTTACCTCAAACGAGCACAACCTTTATTATTTGATTAAAGCCTCAATATATGTTCAACTTATTCACTTTTTATTAATCTGAGTTTTTGCGTATGAGAAAAATCTGTGTTTATAAAATTTTAATTTTAGGTATAAGATATTTTTCTTGTAGCATGAATTAATTTGTTAAAATTATTTGTTATCATAAATTAATTTGTATATTGACTATTCACTTTGGATATATTGATTATTTACTTCATCCCCTCAAACTTATTGTTCAAGTTCCGCCACCGATAGCAAGCGCTACTAAAATTTGTTATTAAAATTATCCGAGATTATATGTCAAGAACAAAATTCTTGACCTAACGTTTAATGTTTCAACCACCTTGTTTGATTTTAAGATAAAAAAAAAAAAAACAAGGGGAGGGAGGGGTCATTGGTCTAAAACTTTATGTAAAAAATGACAATTGAGTGGTCCAAAAAAAGAAAAAAAAAAAAAAGCTCAGAAAATGCCAAGGTTCACCCCTTTAAATTCAGACACACGGGTATCCTGCAGATGGAGAATACTAAATGTGCCGCAGTGCCAATTAGGAAGAAAGAAAGATAATTGTTTGCAGGAAGGTGGGAAATATTTGGAGTGGTCTCAAGACTCTTAACGATTATTAGTTCCCACTCAATCCACTAGAGCTCTTTCCCTGTTCTTCTTTGCTGAAGTAGCAACTGAAATACTCATGGACCTTACTGGCAAAAGAGAGAGACAGGGCTAGAGACTATGGAGAAAAATGAGAGGGGAAGTGTGGAAAACAAAGAGCAAAATGCGACAGATGATGATCCTAAGATTAACTACAGAGGGTGGAAGGTCATGCCCCTCGTAATTGGTAAGCAAGAGAAAGCTTAATACATTATACATGCCTCCTTGTCACTCTCTGTGGCTCGCTTGCTCTCTTTTCATTGTTGCTCATGAATTTTAAGTGGCTTATCTGCATCACTTGCAGGAAGTAGTACTTTTGAGAAGTTGGGAGCCCTTGGCACCTTAGCCAACCTCTTGGTCTATCTTACAACTGTCTTCAACCTGGAAAGCATTGCAGCTACAAATATTATCAACATCTTCAATGGCACCACCAATCTAGCTACCTTGCTTGCAGCTTTTCTCTGTGACACATATTTTGGTCGTTACAAGACACTGGGATTCTGCTCAGTCGCTTCCTTTCTGGTATAAATTCTGCTGTCAACATTCCTCGCTCAAGCTCATTCAATATGTTCACCAAAACATGAAACACAGATATAAGCACCTGAGTTTGAAAACTATATGAAGCTTTAAGCATTAATTGCATCAAAAGACTTTAGTTCATTGACAAACAGATATAGCAGTAACGAAGGCTATCAATGTTCATAAAATGGAATTTACCCGATATAACCTGAAGATAAATTCTGATAGTAAGGAATATATATCTTGAATTATGCATCTGATTGCTGGATCTCTCTGCCTTTCAAACAGGGGTTGCTTGTTATACAACTGACAGCAGCGATTAAGAATATGCATCCGCCTCACTGTGGAAAGGAGAGCAGCACATGCAATGGGCCAACGGCGGGGCAAATGGCCTTTCTACTGGCAGGATTTGGATTTCTGCTGATAGGAGCCGCTGGGACCCGACCATGTAACATGGCATTTGGAGCTGATCAGTTCAACCCCAACACAAAGTCTGGCAAGAAGGGAATCAACAGCTTCTTCAATTGGTCCTTCCTCACCTACACTTTTGCCCAGATAGTTTCCTTAACGCTGATCGTGTATATCCAGTCAAACGTGAGCTGGGCAGTGGGTTTGGGAATTCCTGCTGTTTCGATGCTATTCTCATGTGTGGTCTATTTCAGTGGAAGCAAATCGTATGTCAAAGTTAAAGCAACTGGTAATCCCGTAACAAGTATAATTCAAGTTCTAGTGGTAGCCATGAAGAAAAGGAGAATGAATCTACCAGAGTATCCATTGATTTCGCTCTTTACCTACATTCCTCCCAAGTCTACTAACTCTAAGCTTCCTTACACGTGTCAGTTCAGGTAACCAACGCCAAGTATTTAACATCTGGTGATTGCTTCATAGAAAGGATTGTTTATTTGGTTCTAACATGATTTGCTGCTGAAATGTTTATATTAACAGGTTCCTTGACAAAGCTGCGATTATAACCCCACGAGATCAACTGAACCCCGACGGGTCTGCATCTGATCCCTGGAATCTTTGCTGTATGCAGCAAGTGGAAGAGGTGAAGTGTTTGCTGAGGGTGATTCCCATTTTGGTTGCGGGCATGTTTTACTACATTGTTATTGTCCAACAGAACACCGTGTTAGTGTTCCAAGCCCTTCAATCCGACAGACGCGTTTTCAACAGCAATTTCAAGATCCCAGCGGCCTCCTACACTATCTTCATGATGCTGAGCATGACTATATGGTTACCCATCTATGACCGAATAGTTGTACCTTCGCTCCGAAGGCTCACCGGAAAAGAGTGTGGCATCACATTTCTTCAAAGAATGGGGGTCGGCATGTTTTTATCTATAATCTGCATGCTAGTATCTGCACTGGTGGAAGAGCGCCGAAGGACTATGGCTCTGACCAGGTCCATAGGAATAGAACCAAGAAGAGGTGCCATATCCTCAATGTCAGGTCTGTGGTTGGCTCCTCAGCTAACACTGGCAGGACTAGCCGACTCATTCACGCTGGTGGGAGGATTTGAATTTTGCTACAATCAGTTCCCTGAGAACATGAGAAGCATTGCAGGGTCTCTCTTCTTCTGTGCCCTGGCAGGGTCAAGTTACCTGAGTAGTTTGCTGATTTCAATTATCCATCGCATGACGGCCAAATCTGCAACAGGGAATTGGTTACCGGAGGATCTCAACAAGGGGAGATTGGATTACTTTTATTACATCATAACTGGTCTAGAAATCATAAACTTGGGTTACTTTGTGTTGTGTGCAAAGTGGTACAAGTACAAAGGGGCTGGCAGCGGCGGCAGTAGCAGTAGCCTCGAGCTCGATCAAGTATCAAAACAAACTGAAAAGAACTGCTAATGGTGTTTAATGATTAGGTTCGTAGTTAATGGGGTTTGAAAACACCCCTAATTCTTCGTTCATCTTGGAGCTGCAGCAGGGGCTGCATTTGCAGTGTGGTAAAGCAGAAAGGTCCATTGAATAGAGCATCTGCAATAATATTTCTATAGCAAAAAATAAGGTAGGTTTTTTTTTTATATTAATTTTACTATTTTATATTTGAAAGTAATTTAGTTGTGAACCTTCTAATTTTATTCTTGATTAGTCCTTTTTAATGAGATTAAAAGACATGAATTAATTAATTGAGGAGTGATGCGAAAGACCAGAAGATTTTGTAGGCCAGAAGTGACCGCTGACCAGACACATTTTGTTGGGTCCCAATTAGTATGACTAATAGCAACTTGGATCACACGATGGGAACACCAGTCATATATTTGTTCAGTCACTTTCATTTTGAGATCCATTTGTTCGGTCACCTCCAATCAAGAAAGAAAGCTTTCAGTAATCTTTCAAAAAAAAAAAAAAGAAGCTTTTAGTTAAAAAAACAAAATAATGCTCCATGAGATGCAAGCTAAATTTAAAGCTAAAACAAGCGACACATTTGATTAGTGTTAAAAGTGAAATTATTTTATAAATTACACTTTAAATATAGAAGCAGATGACGTAAGATTGTAATATATGAAAGGATTAAATTTTTCTAATATTTTTTAACCTTGTGTCTAAGTGACTTGTGGAACAGTAAAATAATGATATAGTCAACGTCCCGCTAAATATGAAAATTATGTAGAAAAAAAAAAAGAAAATGCAGATTGACATGTTATACTATAGTTTCTTTCCTATTCACGAAGTCAATGATAATGATAAAAATTAAAAAAAAATGCTTAAGCAAAATTTTTAAAACGAGTGATGATATTTACATAATGTTACCATGACAAACTTACCAATATTGGAGGATTATGGGACATATATATTAGGTTTGTTCTCAAAATATAGTCAGTTATCAGAAAATAAGTATTAACAGGTGATATCTCTATTTTTTTTTATTAAATACATCGTACATAACTTAAGAATTCTTGTTTAGTACATTAAAAAATAAAGCAATTATATAAATTATTAAAGCAAATTATATAAATTGCTAGTTATTATTTTTTAAGTATAATTTCCGCGATAGTTGCAACATAACAATACACTGCATTACCTTGTCATTATTTGTTCTTGCAAGTGCTAATATCTGAGATATAGTTCAAATTTTGTAAGTAGGAGGACCAAATGCTCTAAGTTACTATATGCGAGGTCAATGCTCTCAGTAAATTACATAACATTAAAATCCCTATAATATAAATAATTGATATAATTATGTTTATATAAAATATGATAAAAAAATTAACTACTTCACAACATACAAACGTTTAAGAGAATCAATATTAGTATTACATAGTAAAATTAACTTAAGTGCTATGAATGCTTTTAATAATATTTTAATTAACTCAAAATTCACCTCAATTGATTAATATTGTGATAAGTATATGAAATTCATTTAATTAATTTTGATAATATTTATGTGGTTAAAATATAATTTTCGTTCCTATAATTTGTACTCATTTTTAATTTGATCTCTATGCTTTTTTTATTTTCAAATCAATATTTATACTTAATAACATTTTTAAAATAGTCTCTACCATCAGTTGGGGTTATCACATCGTGAATTACTCATCTGATATGGTTAACGCAAGTTGAGTTGGCATTTAATTTTTCATATCACTTACACAGTTAGCAAATGGCATCTCTCTTATCTCAAAACATAAATTACTCAAGTTCCCAATCTGCAAAACCTAAGGAGAACGTTAGAGATGAGAAGATGAATATCATGGAGATGAAAAGAATTACCTAGAAGAAGAAGGCGGTGAAGAAGAACGAATTAAAATGGAGGAAGATAAAGAAGTGCAAATAAAAATTGAAGAGCATAGCATTGTGAAAGCGAAAGAGTTAGTTTTGTGTCCAGTGAAGAGCATGTAATCCCAAAAGCAAAACGAGAGGTGGAGAGTTATGAAATTGAAAGCATAGCCAAACCCAGAAAATAATGAAGTTCCTTAAGCAAATCAAGTCAAAGAAGAAGGGGGAAGATGAAGATGAAGGAAGAAATGCCAATCAGTAAGAAGAAGTCTTTTTGGGTGTTTACTCCCATGAAGTTCAGGTAGATTTTGATAAACCAGAAACAAAAGAGTTCAGCCCAACTTGCTCCAAGAGGATGGGGAGAAGAAGCAGTTGCAGGGGTTGAATGCCAAGGGCATTTGTTCTGGCTTTGTTTGCTGGTGCATAATTTGGGTGTACTCTAAAATGGTCAAACATGAGAAGAGGAGTATGAAGGAATAGGTTCTTTTCAACTCCTCCTCGATCTTGTGCAGCACCAACTCGCACAATAGAGGTGGATGTTCCCACAGAAGTACAGAACCATTACACAACAAGCGCTGCTGCAAACTCAACAAAGACCTTTCAGCCTTCCTATGCTACCTTGCCTTCTCAATCTTGCTTCCTCCCTTGCAATCTTTGTAGCTTTAGAACCAAAAAACAATGAAACAGCAGCAATAACATCAGTATTCGTTGAAACTTCAGTAGAAGGGTCAATGGAGGAGGAAGAGAAAGGGACTGTAGAGAGACTTAGGGAAGACAAAGAGACAGTTACAATTCATGATGAATCCAACACAACGGTGGGTCTAGAGTCAAAGGAACAAGAAAATGAGATGACATGGAGAAGAGTCCAAGAAAGCACCTCATCAACCTACTGCTATGTAGGACTCTGTTTGCCATGTAAGATACTCCATTCACGGAGTTATAACCAAAGTTCTGAAAACTGAACCGGTCACTGAATCGGTTGATATATTGATTTAAGGTTTAATGGTTCAACCGTGGTCCAACCGTGGTCCAACCGGAATACAATTAAATATATATTTATATTTATATATAAATATAAACATATATATATAATATTATTTATATACTAATAAATAAATAAAAATTATAAAAATATAATATAAATTAATAATAAATTATTTGAAACATAAAAAAAATAATATCATAAATAAAAAATATTACATTCATATAAGTAATACAATATTAATTCACATAACAATATAACATATAAATTAACTAAAATGATGTCAATAATAATTTGTAAAGATTAAATCGGAGTTTTTTTTGCCTATAATTATAAAATATATACTTAAACAATTTTAACCCATAAAGAATTAAATCATTTAAAGTAAAATTACAAGAACCAAATGAATAATAAAAAAGCTAAAGAAGCCATCTGTCCCATACTCCCATGTTTGTATCCGTGGACACAAACCGATTATCAAATTAAGCAAAGTTGTCCGGACACAAACTGATTAATCAAATTAAGCAAAAGGATCGCTTCCGTTTGTTTCTTCTTCTTCGGTTCTTCCTCGTCGTCTTCTCCTCATCATCTTCGTCACCTTGACGAATCTAACTAGATCGCTTCCCTGTTTGTTGTCATCTTCATCTTCTTCTTCTACCTCGTTGTCTTCTTCGCCTTCTTCTTCGTTCCCAGCTAATCGCAACTCTCCATGGTGTGCAGACTGTAGAGCATGGCCGTCGCCGAAGGTGCGGATGTGGTCCTTGAAGGGACCTCTTGTACTTGAAATCGGAGCCACAGATGCAAAACCAGAGCTTCCTGCACTCGCACAGCAAATGGCTTCCCACATTTCCTGCACGGCTGCACCTGAATGGCTTCGCTCTGGGCTTCCTTTTGTAGTGCGTCTGAAGGGTCCGGAAGTCCTTCAGTGGCTTGATGTTAGATGAGAACCGATAACCGTATGGACTGGTACCGGATTGACCGGTTCAGCCGGTTCGGAACCGGTTCACCGGTTTTTGACTTTCTCGGTTCTGAGAGATAGTCCGAACCGGTGAGGGGACCGATTTCCGGTCCGATCCGATTTTTAGAACATTGGTTATAACACATGTTGGCAGTAGAGACTAAATTGATAATGTTTAAAAATATAAGACTTGTTAAAAAAAAAAAAGAAGAGGAACTAAATTAAAAATAAATATAAATTATATGAACTAAATGTATAATTTAACCTATTTATACTTTTGAACTAGAATATATTTATGTTTACATCATATTTATAGGTAGCATACAATATACCTTTCTATTCAATAAACCTTTCTATTCAATAAGAGATACTCATTTTTTATTCACATAAAATAACCCTTTAGGATGATTATATTACATTGTTTAAGGAAAGAATGAAAATACAAAAATGTGATGTGACGGTCGCTATATTTTCATCTGGGTCAAGGTTTTGAGTTAGATTATATTCTATTTAAATATTTTTTTGTCATTTATAATACTTATCATATTATTCTATTCTAACTAAAACATTTAATTATAGAGGATTTGTTTATTTCAACTTCAAGATCAAATAAGAAGTATATCAATTCAAATCTGCAGACCAAATAGCTGATATATACACCAACTTAAAAGCTTCTTGGGATTCCTTCCTTTCTTGCTCTCTTGTCCAATTTGGGAATGCTTAATATACATTTTTCAGCTTATGAGATAATACAGTAATATTTTGTTAACACGTGTAATTATTTATTGTAATATAAAATTGGTTGAGTTAGTTATTCGATTATTAACTGCACTAACTTTAGTTTTTAGCTTAGTGTGTATATAAGGACAATCTGTCAGATAATTTGCTCAAAACAGTTTTCTGATATGGAATCTCAACTAACTAATACATTCAATTATAGATAATTTATTTATTTCAACTTTAAGATCAAATAAGATATATATCAATCTAAATATACCAGAAACTAATGAGCTCAAGAAACAAAGTTCATGTATATACAATGGAGAGTGGACTAGTATCAAATTAAATATTCATTTTATAATATAAATAGATAAAAGATAGATAGATCGAAAATATTAAAACTTAAAAAAAAATTGTCTTCTATGTCTCTTTGGTATGGGCTAGTGTCAAATTAAATATTCATTTTATAATATAAATAGATAAAAGATAGATAAATTGAAAATATTAAAACTGTTTTTTTTGTCAGCAGTTCGAAAGTACAAATGCCCAAAGGCCCAAAGCAAAGGAGGACACACCTACACAAGCAATACACTATAAATGGACTTGAAGAACAGGAATGCTAGCTCATACCGTGAACAATATTGAAACTTTAAAAAAATTGTCTTCTATGTCTTTTTGGTATGGGCCAATATATGGTTAAAGCAATTGATCAATATTCATCCAATGAACCATACGTGAATGTTAATCATTTTCATGGGTTTCAGGAGTCCGTCGAAGCAATAGGCCCATTTTAGTTTTATAATCATTGAATTGTTTCTTGAAGTCATCAGCTTGCGGTGAGGCCTATGGCCTAATAGTAGAAGTTGGTGTCTTGGAAGACCGCATTGGGATTCGAATCCTGCCGTGGATCATCCCCCTCCCCTTCCCCTTCCCCCATCACCTCTCTCCTGATTAAAAAAAAAAAAAAAGAATTCATTAGCTTTATGAAACCCCCCCCCCAAAAAAAAGAACTCTATTAACTTTTGATATGTTTTGATTGATATATATCTTACTTGGTTTTGAGGTTGAAATAGAAAGAAATAGATAACAGAATATAATCTTACTTTGTAGATGAAAATATAGCAATTAAACCTGAGTATCTCTTGGTGAATAGAAAAGTATATTTTAAGCTACTAATAAATGCACATCAAATTTTGTAGTTAGATGGTTTTCACATGGAGAGAAATTGTAAGAGGATGTGAATTGTTAATGATTGTATATTTAAAAGTACATCATTTCTAATTATCTAATTGGAGTCTACCATTGTAATCTAATCGATTTTATAATTTAGTATATGTGTGGATTAACTTATTTATATTTAAAATAATTTATAATTAAAATCTTAATACATATTTAGTAAAGTTGAATTTTAAAAAAATAATTATTTTTTAAAAGCTCTTTCAATAAGAGTTTTAGTATAAATTATTTTAAATATAAAAAAAATTAATTCAAACACGTAATTGCTAAGAGAGCTTTTGAAAAAAATTTTTTTTTTAAAAAATCAATCAAAATCAAACATGCACTTAAGCTATTTGTTGATTAACAAATTAAAGAGTCCAAAAGTTCAAAAGAATAGGTATTACCAAAACTAACTAAATGAATTTTATATAATTACCATAAGGTAAAAATTGAGTCTATTAAAAAATTGTTAAGAACATTTATCGTACTTAAGTTAATTTTATGATTGATTAAAGCACAATAGAATAAATGTGATAATTATATTTAAAAATTAATCTATATTTATATACTATTATAATTAGTCTTTCAATTCTCGAAAGGCCATTAACTAATTAAAATAATTAAAAAGAGCTAAAATTGTAAATGTAACTTTTTTTTTGATAACTATCCAAAAAAAATCATTAAGAACACAAATAAAAAAGAGTTAAAATTATAAATATAAATATTTTTGAAAAAACTACATTTTATAGTTTTAATTACTTTCAAATATTAAAAAATCTTTTTTTGCATACACTATTATAATTAGTTTCAAGTGTATTTTAATTTTTGAAAAATTATTTTTATTTAACTAAATAATTTATAATTATAATAAAATTATAATTAATTAATTTTTAATTTATAAAATAATTATATAAATAAAAATAAAAAAATGCATATCAAAAGGCATAGAAGTTCCTCTCAAGACTTAGTAAACATAATGTTTTTACATAATACTAATTATTGTTCCCATGCAATACATATATTTATACATATTTTAAATTATTTAAAAAATTATTTAGAGTAATTTTTTTTTTACTAAAAATAGTTTGTGTTTGAATAATGTTAGTTTTTAGCATATTTATTTCAAAATTATAAGAAATTTTTTTAAAAAGTATACATGAATTGAGTTAGTGTTATAATAGCATTTCTTATAGTTAAGTTAATTTTATTTATCTCTATAAGTGATGATGAATTTTTTAATGCAATGATTTTAAAAAGTATATAGCGTATAAACATAGATTATTATTAATTATCAAATATTTAATCTTGATTATTCTACAAGGCAAGAAAGGGACTCAGTGCACGGACACGGACACCCCAGGCTTTCTCTCTCTCTTGAAGCTTCCAGTTTCAATTCCAAGCTTTTGTCCATCTTCTTCCGCGACGGCAGGAACTAATCGCTGCTCTCTCTCTGTCTCTCTCATTTTAGGTACTGCTATGTTGGGTTTCGATTAATTTGCTCTTTTACTCTGAATTTTTATGCAATTTGGGGTATTGATTACTGATCAGCTTATGTTTTCCGATTGTAGATGATATTGAGATGCGCTGAGTTGATTTTTTTTTTTTTAATAGAAATTTGGATCCTTTCTCTTTGTTTGATGATATTCTGACAGACTTAAATTTAATAGAGACTGGTAGGGGGTACCATTTAGGATGAATTTGACTGCATTTTCTACAATGTAAGGCTTAAGAGGGGACCGAAACCTGCAACAAGTTTTTAAGAAATTTGTATCGTGACCTTGTTTAGGTTGAAACCATTCTCAGAAAGAAAACATTTTGTTTTTTTTCTGTTTTTGGTACAACAAACGTTTTGTTTGGTAGTGGAGTTTTTGGTCACTAGTCACCAAATGCCAATCTAGTTTGTTCATCCAAACCACAGAAAACACTAAAACGCTCAATCAGACAGAAAAGGGAATAGGAAAAAAAAATAAAGAAAAATCTCGGACAAAAAATTAGTCCGAGGGTGATGACTAGATCTGCAAATTAGCAACAGAGAGTAAATTGTGGGTAGGTATGGTAACAATCTTGGTCTAGTTTGTATTGTTTAAAACTTTAAAGTCTATGCCACATGACATGGTCACCCTTGCTCCCCTTATTGCCCTCCTTTCCTTTGCCAAGGTAGCACCTTGGAGTATATGATCATGAACCCAATCGGAGAAAGAATGACAAGGAGAGCGACTACGGAGAAGAATGAGGAGGAAAGTTTGCTGAAGAATGAGAATAATGGGACAGATGATGACCCTAAGATTAACTACAGAGGTTGGAAGGTCATGCCCTTCATCATATGTGAGCAAGACTGTAAGAAGAGGCTTTTGTGTTTGACATGCTTCCTTCTCTCATCTCTTTTCACTTTTTCTCCTTAAATCTTGAGAGTGACTCATTTGTGTAACTGGCAGGAAATGAGATTTTTGAGAAGCTAGGAGCCATTGGCACTTTATCCAATTTCTTGGTCTATCTAACTACAGTATTCAACTTGAAAAACATGACAGCTACAAATATTATCAATATCTTCAATGGCAGCACCAACTTTGCTACATTACTAGGGGCTTTTTTATTTGATGCTTATTTTTGGTCGCTACAAGACACTGGGATTCTGCACGGTGGCTTCCTTTCTGGTATATTCCTGCTGCCAGCCTTCATCACTCAAAATCCATTCCATTAGTTCATCAGAAAACAAAAAGCAGTTAGGGATATCTGAAGTTGGAAAAACACCAATGACATTGAGAAAGTATAAAATAATATTTGAGGTCATAACCAATAGAAGTGATTCCCATTTTAAAAAGCTTGCAAAGAAAGTTATAAATTTTGTACTTTGCAAAGTTTACCTCAGTTAGCTTACACTTAATTGTAATTAACAGACATCCTTCAGTTAAGTCATGCATCTGATTCCTAGATTTTCCCTGCTTCCATACAGGGTTTGCTTGTAATACAACTGACAGCGGCAATCAAGAAGCTGCATCCACCTCACTGTGAAGAGGAGAACACAACATGCCAAGGTTCAACACAGGGGCAAATGACATTTCTACAGACTGGATTAGGATTACTGATGGTAGGAGCTGCAGGAATCCGACCATATAACTTGGCCTTTGGAGCTGATCAGTTTAATCCTAGCACAGATTCTGGAAAAAAAGGGACCAATAGCTTCTTCAATTGGTACTTCTTCACCTTCACTTTTACTCAGATGGTTTCCTTAACACTTATTGTCTATATACAATCAAACGTAAGCTGGGCAGTAGTGGGTTTGGGAATTCCTACTGCTTTAATGCTCTTATCATCTGCTGTCTTCTTCATGGGGGCTAAAATGTATGTGAAAGTTAAACCAAGTGGTAGTCCTATAACTAGTTTAGTGCAAGTTATAGTGGTTGCAACGAAGAAAAGGAGTCTGAAGCTCCCTGAATACCTATATCCTTCCCTCTTCAACTATGTGGCTCCCAAGTCAATGAATTCTAAACTTGATTGATTTTAAGAGAAAAAGTTCTAATCAATTTTTTTCTTATATTAAGAACCGATTAGTTTTGTTTTAATTGTAAAACTAAATCAAACCAAATTATATTCAGTCCAGTCTAATTAGTTTTTGGTCAAATGCTTTTTTAAAGAGAAAAGAACATATAAAGTCTCTAAACTTTAGGTTATTTATAAATAACTTTTAAACTTTAAAATCATCATAATTAATATCTAAACTATAACAATTACACAAATCAACAATTTTATTCATTTGCTGTTAAAGCACTTAACAAAACTATTGTCTTATGACCTGCACATGTACTTTTTATAACGTAACATAATCACATAATCACAGTCATCAAATTTAAACAAATCTGTTCTATCCATTTTAAATCTACTCAAATTTGCACCGTTCATTTTAAATCTAAACAAATAATGTTATGTTGCATATTTATTTAGAAAATGATTTAAAATGAATAAATCAGATTTGTTTAGATTTAATGGCTATAATTGTGTCACATCATTAAAAAATACATTGTAAGTTACACTTACAAGATAACAGCTCTATACCTGCTCAAGAATCACAACCTGAGTGGCATATTTGTGGTTAATGTGATACAAATTTGGAATGAATCCTCCACATTGCATCAATAGCCTTTGCAGCAAGTGCAACTTCAAATGCTTGCTGGGAATTCTGCCCGACAAGATTACAAGAATTTGTTATTTCATTGTAATGAACCGGCAGAACACTTTCGATATACGTACGGTAAAGATAGTTGCACTTTCGTTTGATCTTGCATTTTTTTTTTTATATATTTTGGATTAATCAACTATTAAATTGATTTAAGAGTAAATTTTTAATTTAATTTTTTAAAAATTATGTGGACATCATTTTGACTCTTTAAAGAATGTTGATATTATTTTATTCCTTAAATTATAAAAGGTGACATCAAAATTGTTCTTCTGTGTATACAGATATGAACTAAATTGATATAATTCTTATAATTGAGGGATTTATAATTTAATAATTAAATTAATGTCGATATTTTTTTAAATATTAATGTGATATCGACATAATCTTTAAAAAATTAAATTAAAAATTTAATTTTGATTTAATCACTTAACTTATATAATTAGCTACTTGCTATGATAATAAAAGATAATTGATTAACTAGCTGTCAAACATATTGAACAAATAATTTATCTATATATAACTACGAATTTAAATAAAAAAGCTGTGTCAAAAATTTGTGATTTAAATAAGTGGTTAATTTCATGCAGTTGAGTGATTAAATCAGTTTATTAATTAATTAATTTGAAATATGTGAAGTATATATGTGAAGTATATACGTGAGATAAAGGAGAACGTGCATTTATAGTTTCTCTTCGGAGTCCTTCAAATAATTCAAACCGAAAGGTCCCATCGTTACCCACTTCAAGGTTCCACTCGGGTGGTTAAACATGACATCAATGATAGCAGTGTCATTTAGAATTATACATTAGGAGTGCATCTGCATTCTTTTGACGATGAAAATCACCCAAAAGTCAAGAAGATTGGCCACGTGACAAAGATTGGCATATTAATAGTTACATTTAATTAATGATTGATTATAATTTGGCTACACATCTTTAATTTAATAAGAGATATTAAAATAAATTCCTTTTTGTTTCACAAATTGAAAAAGTAAACTCTTCACATTTTAGTTCTCCCTTGATACAAATTTTAATAATTATTATTAAGCTTAAAAATAATTATGAAAAATCACTTAACTGGTTTTAGCTTTCGATTTATAAATTGAGCAATATAAACCAATCCTTATTATATTTAATATAAATCAATTGTTCATCTGTTGATGTAATCTAGACTCCCAGAGAAAAAAAATTTTGCACTATAATATTCTATATTTTTTTTAGAAATGTAACGTTAGCCATAAAAGTACTGATACTATATTGAAGTTTAAAGTAAAGTTTGGCTTGCCTCAATGAAACTGTAGGCCAAGAGTTTATTATATAACCAAGAGTTGTTACATGAAGATGAGAAAGAATCTTATCAAAACCCGAATAACAATTCAAACTAACAATTAAACTATCATTAAGATAACTCTTGATCTCCTACACTATCAAATATGTCAAACTAGCATATTTTATTTTTACATAATTTAAACAATAAAATGTATAATAAAGAAATATGGGGCCGAATTTTTTATGCATATGCCCGCCTTTTATTTTCTCGTTTATATTTTTTTCTATGCCACCATGATGCCTGCTTTAATGTACCAACATCTTAAACTTTTTAGTTAACAAGGTAAGGCAACCTGTTTTTTCTTAGATAAAAGTTGTAGAAAAATTGATGATAGTAGTGAGTTCATGACCTTAGGCTCTGTTTGTTATACTGTATAAGTAGTAGATAATATAATATAATTAATAATATTTATTTTTATATAATATTTGAATAAAATATTAGATAATATAATATCCAGTCAAAATAATTATATTTAACCTTGATTTTATATATAATGAGTATAAATCAAATTATTTTGTATTATACAATCTTATACAGTTAAGATATGATAAAATTATTTTGACTAGATAAATTATTATTTAATATCTTAACAAATTGTGAATAGTATTAATTATATTATACTATTCATTCCTTATATGGTGTACCAAATAAGACTTTAATAAAAATATAAAGTAAGAAAAAAAACATTTTTGCAAAAAAAAAAGTAAAATTTGTGTCCGTCGTTCTCTCCAAAACTAAACATGTAATTAACAAAATCAATGCATGTAAAGAAATCATTCAGTACAAGTTTATTGGCACATGTGAATGTGAATGCGAATGCGTGATTGGTCTATGAAAGCACCATCCGAGTTCAATTTATTTATAAAATAGAAATTTTGGTTTTGTCAATAGCAATAGGCATGAGTCTACCTTAGATTTTTTTTATCTGTTTTGTTAACATAGGGCACATGTTAAGAATTGAAAAATAATATTTATTATTTTATATTAAATTATCCTAATTATTTACAAAAAAATATTAAATATATTTTAAATTTTAAGACATTAAATATTTATATTTATATTTAATAATTTATATTTTTTATTCTTTCACATCTGTCTTTAGAAAATATGTTAACAAAACTTTTTTTATTACATTTTTAATATACGATTTACAATAGTTTAATTATTATATAAAAAAAATTGTTCAACTTTTACAAAAATTATTTACTATGTAAGTAAGTCTAACGTAAAAATAAATTCGATCATATTGCAAGAAAGTAGTATAAAGAAATAGTGTAAAAAAATAAATCAAAATATCATTGTCTTATTTGATACATATAAGTATTCCAACACTATTTTTGAATAACAAGTAATGAAGAAAATAGAAAAGAAATGGGAAGAATGGAAACAACCTGACTTTAGCACAAAAATTATTGAATTAGGTATATATTTAAATTAATTTATTTAATTATTAAAATAATTTATAATCAAAATTTTATTAAATTATTTTAAAATAATTTTTTTATAAAAAAAGTTATTCCCGGACAAATACTAAATAAATCATTAGAGCGAAGAGTACAAATACAACTTGTGCACCCTCTTTCGCACGCAAACTAATGGTCCAACCTATCAATTGTGGACCCGTTCCTGTACATGCGGAGGCATGTGGAGGACAATGGTCCAACAAAGTAACTGAAGTTTCAAAATTTGACCTGAACACGCATTGATTTAAGCATGCTGGCTCATATAAATTCTAAGGATAACCCTCCCAAAGCGATGGACATAGCAAAGCAAGCACTACTAACTTCTTGTCCATATTCTGTCACTTCAGACTCAAGATTATCTACAAGAAGCAAATAATGTAAAGTGGGATTCACTTTGTACTAGTCACTAGTCGCGTCTACACTTTTTTCTTTAATTATAAATTCATTTAACGACTTTAGGAACGTATCTTTTAAGTGTTGGCTTAAAATTTGAACGTAAATAATTAAATTTTTAATCACAAGACTAATCTCGTGAATCACATTTTCTTTTCATTTTATATACATGCATTTTGGTGAATAAAATTTTAGATTATTGCCAAGGGAAACATAATTGGACCAAAATTGTATAGATAAAGAAAGTACAATTTTTACATAAAATATTTAAATTTTATGTAAATTTCAGAAAAAAAATTAATATAATCAGATTTATAGATAGGTTTAATGGTGTAGAATATATTATTATTTTTTGTTTTTGTACATTAAACGTACAAGTGCTTAAGTAGCTAGAGAATGGAAATAGAGAGTTTAAGACTAAACTACTGACTTTATCATCATACTTCAATCTTAAATATTAATATGATATTAGTTGAACTATAAACTCGTCGACATTTATTTTGATTTTTTTTTATGTTACTTCTACCTCATTAGTATGATTATTGCTAAATCATGATTGCTGCAAATCTATTACATGAAAAAGTTTGACTTTCATAAATGGCATGTTGTTTGTATTTGTATGGCCATTTATTGGAAATAGATAGGTATGAATTGTTGCAGTCAGAAATTAAATAATCACATTATTTTCAATCAACTTTCCTTGTCCGACTGACTTTTCTATTTGGAATATATCGAAACTAAGCAACAGAAAAACAATTCCACGAAGGCATGTGCATACATGCACAGTTTGGCACGAGACTGAATTCCTCTCCATATAATAAGGGCATATTCCTCGCATCCGTTCCATAGATTTAGAAAATTATCTAAAGTGCTGGTTTAAGATTTGAATTAAGTAGTCAAAGTAAAGAATACACTTCTTTTACTGTTAGATTAATATCTTAAGTCAGTGTCATGCGAATTTATGATCGTATACAATGATTTATAAAGAAAAAATCTAACATTTGATCTGGACTTATGACTTGACAAAAATGTACAACAGTTGTTGGTGAAATGAGAAGTGGGACTGGATGGGAAAACTATTATTGTAGATTGTATAGAATTATTTTTTGTCTTTAATCAGAAATAGCTATGAAACTAACTTTCGGGGGGAGTGATAGTTAAATAAAGCCTTCCTCAAATAGTTCATCAAGAATTGTAGTGCATTTCTACTGCAACAAACTATTTTTGAGTAGATGGTATAGAATTAGTCACTTTTTTTAAAAAATTAATGTCAGATTAATTCAGTAATTATCCAATAGATCTTAAAAAAAATGTTATGAAAATTATCCGAGATTATAAGTCAAGAACGAAATTTTTGTGGTTCACGTTTAATGTTTCAACCACTTTGTTTGATTTTAAGAGAAAAAAGACAAGGGGAGGGAGGGGTCATTGGTGTAAAACTTTAGGTAAAAAATGACAATTGAGTGGTCCATAAAAAGGAAAAAAAAAAAAAGCTCACAAAATGCCAAGGTTCACCCCTTTAAATTCATACACACAGGTATCCTGCAGAGGGAGAATACTAAATGTGCCGCAGTGCCAATTAGGAAGAAAGAAAGGTAATTGTTTGCAGGTAGGTGGGAAAAATTTGGAACTGGAGTGGTCTTAAGACTCTTTAACCATTATTAGTTCACACTCAATCTACTAGAGTTCTTTCCCTGTTCTTCTTTGCTCAAGTAGCAACTGACATAATCATGGACCTTACTGGCAAAAGAGAGACAGGGCTAGAGACCATGGAGAAAAATGAGAGGGAAAGTGTGGAAAACAAGGAGCAAAATGCGACAGATGATGATCCTAAGATTAACTACAGAGGGTGGAAGGTCATGCCCTTCATAATTGGTAAGAAAGTGAAAGTTTATACATTATACATGCCTCCTTGTAAATCTATGTGGCTTGCTTGCTCTATTTTCATTCTTGTACATGAATTTTGAGTGACTCATCTGCATCACTGGCAGGAAACGAAACCTTTGAGAAGTTGGGAGCCATTGGCACTTTAGCCAACCTCTTGGTCTATCTTACAACTGTCTTCAACCTGGAAAGCATTACAGCAACAAATATTATCAACATCTTCAATGGCAGCACAAATCTAGCTACCTTGTTAGGAGCTTTTCTCTGTGACACATATTTTGGTCGTTACAAGACACTGGGATTCTGCACAGTCGCTTCCTTTCTGGTATAAATTCTGCTGTCAACATTCCTCGCTCAAGCTCATTCAATATGTTCACCAAAACATGAAACACAGATATAACCACCTGTGTTTGAAAACTACATAAAGCTATAACCATTAATTGCATCAAAAGACTTTAGTTCAATGACAAACACATATAGCAGTTAATCCGAAAAGCTGATAACGAAGGCTATC
The DNA here is from genome assembly GCA_019955255.1 of Castanospermum australe. NCBI lineage: Eukaryota > Viridiplantae > Streptophyta > Magnoliopsida > Fabales > Fabaceae > Castanospermum > Castanospermum australe. Next base: position 1,333,627 of record NSJW01001005.1, on the reverse strand, counting down.
AATGTTCATAAAATGGAATTTGCCCGATATAACCTGAAGATAAATTCTGATAGTAAGGAATATATACCTTGAATTATGCATCTGATTGCTGGATCTCTCTGCCTTTCAAACAGGGGTTGCTTGTTATACAACTGACAGCAGCGATTAAGAATATGCATCCGCCTCACTGTGGAAAGGAGAGCAGCACATGCAATGGGCCAACGGCGGGGCAAATGGCCTTTCTACTGGCAGGATTTGGATTTCTGCTGATAGGAGCTGCTGGGATCCGGCCATGTAACTTGGCATTTGGAGCTGATCAGTTCAACCCCAACACAGAGTCTGGCAAGAAGGGAATCAACAGCTTCTTCAATTGGTACTTCTTCACCTACACTTTTGCCCAGATGGTGTCCTTAACACTGATCGTGTATATACAGTCAAACGTGAGCTGGGCAGTGGGTTTGGGAATTCCTGCTGCTTTGATGCTATTCTCTTGTGTGGTCTATTTCATTGGAAGCAAATCGTATGTGAAAGTTAAAGCAACTGGTAGTCCCGTAACAAGTATAATTCAAGTTCTAGTGGTAGCCTTGAAGAAAAGGAGACTGAATCTACCAGAGTATCCATTGCTTTCGCTCTTTACCTACATGCCTCCCAAGTCTACTAACTCTAAGCTTCCTTACACGTATCAGTTCAGGTAACCAACGCCATGTATTTAACTTCTGGTGATTGCTTCATAGAAAGGATTGGTTCTTAAGTGTAAAATATTCACTACCGAAATGTTTATATTGACAGGTTTCTTGACAAAGCTGCGATTGTAACCCCACGAGATCAACTGAACCCCGACGGGTCTGCATCAGATCCCTGGAATCTTTGCTGTATGCAGCAAGTGGAAGAGGCGAAGTGCTTGCTGCGGGTGATTCCCATTTGGGTTGCGGGCATGTTATACTACATTGCTCTTGTCCAACAGAACACCCATGTTAGTGTTCCAAGCCCTTCAATCCGACCGACGCGTTTTCAACAGCAATTTCAAGATCCCAGCAGCGTCCTACAGTATCTTCATGATGCTGAGCATGACTATATGGTTACCCATCTATGACCGAATAGTTGTCCCTTCACTCCGAAGGCTCACCGGAAAAGAGGGTGGCATCACACTTCTTCAAAGGATGGGGGTCGGCTTATTTTTATCTATAATCTGCATGCTAGTATCTGCACTGGTGGAAGAGCGCCGAAGGACTATGGCTCTGACCAGGTCCATAGGAATACAACCAAGAAAAGGTGCCATATCCTCAATGCCAGGTCTGTGGTTGGTTCCTCAGCTAACACTGGCAGGACTAGCCGACTCATTCACGCTGGTAGGAGAAGTTGAATTTTACTACAAACAGTTCCCTGAGAACATGAGAAGCATTGCAGGGTCTCTCTTCTTCTGTGCCCTGGCAGGGTCAAGTTACCTGAGTAGTTTGCTGATTTCAATTATCCATCGCATGACGGCCAAATCTGCAACAGGGAATTGGTTACCGGAGGATCTCAACAAGGGGAGATTGGATTACTTTTATTACATCATAACTGGTCTAGAAATCATAAACTTGGGTTACTTTGTGTTGTGTGCAAAGTGGTACAAGTACAAAGGGGCTGGCACTGGCAGCAGTAGCAGTAGCCTCGAGCTCGATCAAGTATCAAAACAAACTGAAAGAACTGCTAATGGTGTTTAATGATTAGGTTCATAGTTAATGGGGTTTGAAAACACTACTAATTCTTCGTTCATCTTGGAGCTGCAGCAGGGGCTGCATTTGCAGTGTGGTAAAGCAGAAAGGTCCATTGAATAGAGCATCTGCAATAATATTTCTATAGCAAAAAATAAGGTAGGTTTTTTTTTTAAATATTAGTTTTACTATTTTAAATTTGAAAATAATTTAGTTGTGAACCTTCTAATTTTAGTTTTGATAAGCCCTCTTTAATGAGATTAAGAGACATGAATTAATTAATTGAGGAGTGATGCGGAAAACCCGAAGATTTTGTAGACCAGAAGTGACCAGACACATTTTGTTGGGTCCCATTTAATATGACTAGTAGCAACTTGGATCACACGATGGGATACACCAGTCATATATTTGTTCAGTCACTTCCAATCAAGAAAGCTTTCGGTTATTTTTCAAACAAAAGACAAAAAGAGGAAAGGTTTCGGTTAAAAAAACAAAATAAGGTTCCATGAGATGGGTGCTAAATTCAAAGGCAAAACAAGTGAGACATTTGAGTTCTGACTATCATGTTAGATTTTAATTTAAAATTAATTAATATTAAGTAAAATTATTATTTAAAATTAATTAATATTAAGTAAAATTATTATATAAATTACATCTAAAAATAAAAGTAAACGATGTAGGATTGTAATATATAAGAAGATTAAATTCTTCTGATACTTTTCAATCCTATGTCCAAGTAATTCGTGAAACAAAAGAACAAAGACATAGTCAACGTCCAACTAAATTTGAAAATTAAGTAAAAAAAACAAGGAAAATGCAGATTGACATGTTATACTAAAGTTGCCTTCCTATTCTCGGAGTCAATGATAATGATAAAAATTAAAAGAAAAAATGCTTAAGCAAAATTTTTAAAACGAGTGATGATATTTACATAATGTTACCGTGACACACTTACCAATATTGGAGGATTGTGTGACATATACCAAGCTCTTACAAAAAAAAAGTTTTCCTTCCAAAATTTTATTAGGCAAAAAAATCGAAATAAAAAAACCAAGAAATATATATATATAATACATGTAAATCCTATTTATTAGGTTTATTCTCAAAATATGTCAACCAGATAAATTATAGTCAGCTATCAGAAAATAAGTATTAACAGGTGATATCTCTATTTTTTTCATTAAATACAGAGTACATAACATAAGAATTCTTGTTTAGTACATTAAAAAATAAAGCAATTATATAAATTATTAAAGCAAATTTTATAAATTACTAGTTATTATTTTTTAAGTAGAATTTCCGCAATAGTTGCAATATAACAATACACTGCATTACCTTGTCATTGTTTGTTCTGGCAAGTGATAATATATGAGATATAGTTCGAATTTTGTAAGTAGGAAGACCAAATGCTCTAAGTTACTATATGCGGAGGTCAACGCTCTCAATAAACTACATACCATTAAAATCCCTATAATATAAACTAGGGCATTGACGGGCACGATATTGACTAAGTTTAATCTGCCTTTTATTTATTAAGCTTTTTTTAGTTTAAGATAGTATTTTCAATTTGTTATTCAATGTTTTATGAAAGGAGATTACACTTTATCTTAATTGTCACCCTGTTAATAGAAGCATCAGAAGAAACTTAGTTCCGAGTTTCTAATTCATTTTGTAGAGAAAGAAATTTTAGAAAGAGTTACCAAGGAACGAAAGTCTAGAGAAAGCAGCTATGGAAAAAGTGGGATGGTTATAATATTTTATATTTATAATTTTATCTCTAATTTAAAATATGTTGAAATAAATTTTAATGGTAAAATAAGAAAACTAAAATGTGAAGAACAAAAAGGACAATCCCCTTTATATATAGTATAGATATAGATAATTGATATAATTAAGTTTATAATAAATGATAAAAAAAATTAACTACTTCACAACATACAAATGTTTATTAGAATCTATATCAATATTGCATAGTAAAATTGACTTGAGTGTAATAAATATTTTTAATAACATTTTAACTAACTCAAAATACCTCACATGATTAATATTGTGATAAGTATATGAAATTCATTTAATTAATTTTGATAATATTTATGCTTTTGAACTAGCATATAGTTATGCTTACATCACATTTATAGGTAGCATACAATATACCTTTCTATTCAATAAGAGGTACTCATTTTTTATTCATATAAAATAACCCTTTAGGATGATTATATTACATTGTAAATACAGAAATGTGATGTGCTGGTCGCTATATTTTCATCTGGGTCAAGGTTTTGAGTTAGATTATATTCTATATAAATATATATTTTTTTCATTTATAATAGTTATCATATTATTCTATTCTAACCAACTAAAACATTTAATTATAGAGGATTTGTTTATTTCAACTTCAAGATCAAATAAGATGTATATCAATCCAAATCTGCAAACAAAATAGCTGATATATACACCAAATTAAAGCTCTCGGGATTCCTTCCTTTCTTACTCTCTTGTCCAAATTGGGAATGCTTAATATACATTTTTCAGCTTATGAGATAATACAGTAATATTTTGTTAACACGTGTAATTATTGATTGTAATATAAAATTGGTTGAGTTAGTTATTCGATTATTAACTGCACTAACTTTAGTTTTAGCTTAGTCTGTATATAAGGACAATCTGTCAGATAATTTCCTCAAAACAGTTTTCTGATATGGTATCTCAACTAACTAATACATTCAATTATAGATAATTTATTTGTTTCAACTTTAAGATCAAATAAGATATATATCAATCTAAATATACCAGAAACTAATGAGTTCAAGAAACAAAGTTCATGTATATATAATGGAAAGTGGTCGAGTATCAAATTAGATATTCATTTTATAATATAAATAGATAAAGATAGATAGATTGAAAATATTAAAACTTTAAAAAAAATTGTCTTCTATGTCTTTTTGGTAAGGGCCAATATATGGTTAAAGTAATTGATCAATATTCATCGTATAAACCATACGTGAGTGTTAATCATTTTCGTGGGCTTCAGGAGTCCGTCGAAGCAATAGGCCCATTTTAGTTTTATTGAATTGTTTCTCGAACTCATTAACTTTTCGACAAAAAAAAAAAATCATTAGCTTTGGTGTGTTTGGATTGATATATATCTTAATTGGTTTTGAGGTTGAAATAGAAAGATATAGCCAATAGAACATAATCTTACTTTGTAGATGAAAAATGTGAAAATTAAACATGAGTATCTATTGGTGAATAGAAAAGTATACTGTAAGCTACTAATAAATGCACATCAAATTTTGTAGTTGCATGGTTTTCACATAGAGAGAAATTGTAAGAGGATTTGCACTGTTAATTAGTGTATATTTAAAAGTACATTATTTCTAATTATCTGATTAGAGTTTGTCATTGTAATCTAATAGATTTTAGAGTTTAGTATATGTTTGGATTATCTTATTTATATTCAAAATAACTTATAATTAAAATTTTAATATATATTTGGTAAAGTTGAATTTTTAAGAAAAAATTATTTTTTTTTTAAAAACTCTTTCAATAAAAGTTTTACTACAAACTATTTTAAGTATAAAATAAATTAATTCACACACATGATTATTAAGAGAGCTTTTAAAAAAAAATATTTTTCTAAAAATTATCAAAATCAAATATGCACTTAACTATTTGTTGATTAACAAATTAAAGAGTCCAAAAGTTCAAAAGAATTGGTATTATCAAAACTAACAAAATGAATTTTATATAATTATCATAAGGCAAAATTTGAGTTTGTTAAAAAAATTATAAGAATATTTATTGTATTTAAGTTAATTTTACAATTGATTAAAGCACAACAGAATAAATGTGATAATTATATTTAAAAATTAATCTATATCTATACTATTATCTAAAGGAAATTTCTCTTTTTGGTATCAAATTTTTAATTTAAAAAACCATTAAGAACTAATTAAACGGATTCCTCTCTTTAGCCTCAAATTTTGAGTTTGCTAAAAAATCATTAAAAACTAATTAACCCAAATTAAAAAAAGGATAAAATTATAAACTCAAATATTTTTATAATAACTATATTCGGTAGTTATAACTGCTTTTAAATACAAATAATTATCTTTTTTTTTATATACACTATCATAAATAGCTTTAAATATATTTTAATTTTTTAGAAAATAAAAAATTATATGAATTTAACTAATTAATTTATAATTATAATAAAATTATAATTAATTAATTTATAAAATAATTATATAAAAAAAGTAAAAAAGTTCAAATTGAGAGACACATAGTACATCTCAATATGGAAGTATTATTATAAAGAGAATTTCCTTTTTTGTTTTTTCAGTTCTCAAAAAGCCATTAACTAATTAAACATAGATTAGAAAGAGTTAAAATTGTAAATACAACTTTTTTTAATAATTATATTCTATAGTTATAATTATTTTCAAATATAAAAAATATCTTTTTTTACATACAAATTTGGAAATATGAAATATGGTATCAAGAGAAAACAATAATTAAACTTAAATAACAAAATTAAAAGTTAATTACAATCTAAAAGACGCAGATGAATAAGAAAAAATATAATTTAATTACAACAAAATCAAAATTTAATTACAATATATTAGTTTTTTATAATTAATTAATTTATAGAATAATTATATAAGAAAAAATAAAAGAATACAAATTAAAAGTTACGGTAATGTATCTCAATATACTACTATTATTATAAAAGGGATTATCCTCTTTGTTCTTTCAGTTTCCAAAAAGCCATTAACTAATTAAACATAAATTAAAAAGAGTTAAAGTTGTAAATATAAATTTTTTAATAATTATATTATATATTTACAATTATTTTTAAATATAAAAAATATCTTTTTTTACATATATTATTATAATTGCTTTCAAGTATATTTTATTTTTTTAAGAAAGTTTTTGTTTAATTAATTAATTTATAATTATAATAAAATTATAATTAATTAATTTATATTTTATAAAATAATATTATAAATAAAAATAAAAAACATGCAAATTGAAAGACACAAAAATACTCTCAAGACTCTAGTAAATATAATGTTTGTTTTAGATAATACTAATTATTGTTCCTGTGCAATACATATGTTTACACATGTTTTACATTATTTGGAAAAGTATTTAGAGTAATTTTTTTATTAAAAATAGTTTGTGTTTGATTAACGTTAGTTTTTAGCATATTTATTTTAAAATTATGAGAAAAATATTTAAATAAAAAAGTACAGATGAATTGAGACTTAAGTTAATTTTATTTGATGTCTATAGATGATGACGAATTTTTTAATGCAATGATTTTTAAAAATATATAGAGTATAAACATAGATTGTTTATTAATTATCAAATACTTAATCTTGATTATTCTACAAGGCAAGAGAAGGGACCCAGCCACTCAGGTGCACGGACACGGACGCTCTTCTCTCTCTCTCTCTCTCTCTTTGGAGCTTCCGCTTCCGGTTTCAACTTCCAAGCTTTTGTCCATCTTCTTCCGCGACGGCAGTAACTAATCGCTGCTCTCTCTCTCTCTCTCTCTCTCTCTCATTTTAGGTACTGCTATTTTGGGTTTCGATTAATTTGCTGTTTTACTCTGAATTTTATGTAATTTCGGGTATTGATTACTGATCAGCTTACGTTTTCCGCTTGTTTAATTTCAAGAGATGATATTGAGATGCGCTGAGTTTATTTTTTTTTCTTTTTAACCTAAATTTCGATTCTTTCTCTTTGTTTGATGATATTCTAACAGACTTAAATTTAATAGAGACTGGTAGGGGGTACCATTTAGGATGAATTTGACTGCATTTTCTACAATGTAACGCTTAAGAGGGGGACCGAAACCTGCAACAAGTTTAAGAAATTTGTATAGTGACCTTGTTTAGGTTGAAACCATTCTCAGAAAACATTTTTTTTTTCTGTTTTTGGTACAACAAACGTTTTGTTTGGTAGTGGAGTTTTTGGTCACTAGTCACCAATGCTGATCTAGTGGGTTCATCCAAACCACAGAAAACACTAAAACGCTCAATCGGACAAAAAAGGGAATAGGAAAAAAAATAAAGAAAAATCTCGGACAAAAATTAGTCGAGGGTGATGACTAGATCTGCAAATCAGCAACAGAGAGTAAATTGTGGGTAGGTATGGTAACAATCTTGGTCTAGTTTGTATTGTTTAAACTTTAAAGTCTATGCCACATGACATGGTCACCCTCGCTCGCCCTTATTGCCCTCCTTTCCTTTGCCATGGTAGCACCTTGGAGTATATGATCATGAACCCGATCGGAGAAAGAATGACAAGGAGAGAGACTACGGAGAAGAATGAGGAGGAAAGTTTGCTGAAGAATGAGAATAATGGGACAGATGATGACCATAAGATTAACTACAGAGGTTGGAAGGTCATGCCCTTCATCATAGGTGAGCAAGACTGTCAGAAGAGGCTTTAGTGTTTGACATGCTTCCTTCTCTCTTCTATTTTCACTTTTTCTCCTTAAATCTTGAGAGTGACTCATTTGTGTAACTGGCAGGAAATGAGATTTTTGAGAAGCTAGGAGCCATTGGCACTTTATCCAATCTCTTGGTCTATCTAACTACAGTATTCAACTTGAAAAACATCACAGCTACAAATATTATCAACATCTTCAATGGCAGCACCAACTTTGCTACATTACTAGGGGCTTTTTTCTCTGATGCCTATTTTGGTCGCTACAAGACACTGGGATTCTGCACGGTGGCTTCCTTTCTGGTATATTCCTGCTGCCAGCCTTCATCACTCAATTCCATTCCATTAGTTCATCAGAAAAAACAAAAAAAAGAAGTTAGGGATATCTGAATTTGGAAAACACCAATGACATTGAGAAAGTATAAAATAATATTTGAGGTCATAGCCAACAGAAGTGATGCCCATTTTAAAAAGCTTGCAAAGAAAGTTATAAATTTTTGTACATGGTAAAGTTTACCCATATAGCTTACAATTAATTGTAATTTAACAGACATCCTTCAGTAAAGTCATGCATCTGATTCCTTGATTTTTCCCTGCTTCCATACAGGGTTTGCTTGTAATACAACTGACAGCAGCAATCAAGAAGCTGCATCCACCTCACTGTGAAGAGGAGGACACCACATGCCAAGGGCCAACACAAGGCCAAATGACATTTCTACAGACTGGATTAGGATTACTAATGGTAGGAGCTGCAGGGATCCGACCATGTAACTTGGCCTTTGGAGCTGATCAGTTTAATCCTAACACGGATTCTGGAAAAAAAGGGATCAATAGCTTCTTCAATTGGTACTTCTTCACCTTCACTTTTGCTCAGATGGTTTCCTTAACACTTATTGTCTATATACAATCAAACGTAAGCTGGGCAGTGGGTTTGGGAATTCCTACTGCGTTAATGCTCTTATCATCTGCAGTCTTCTTCATGGGGGCTAAAATGTATGTGAAAGTTAAACCAAGTGGTAGTCCTATAACTAGTATAGTACAAGTTATAGTGGTTGCAACGAAGAAAAGGAGTCTGAAGCTCCCTGAATACCTATATCCTTCCCTCTTCAACTATGTGGCTCCCAAGTCAATGAATTCTAAACTTCCCTATACATATCAATTCAGGTAAACAACATCAAGCATTTAGCAATTGGTGATTTCTTCATAATTATACAATTGATTTTAAAGAATTTTTTACCAGATGGATTATATTAACAGGTTCCTTGACAAAGCAGCAATTATGACTCCACAAGATCAAATAAATCCCAATGGATCTGCCACTGATCCCTGGAACCTTTGCAGCATGCAGCAAGTGGAAGAGGTGAAATGCTTGTTGAGAGTGTTACCCATATGGATTTCAGCCATTTTCTATTATGTTGTTATCGTCCAACAGCACACTACTTTAGTGTTCCAAGCCCTTCTATCCGACAGACGTATTGGGCATAGCAAGTTTATGATCCCAGGAGCATCCTACTATGTCTTCCTGATGGTGAGCATGGCAATATGGTTACCCATCTATGACAGAAAAGTCGTCCCTTTTCTCCAAAAGATCACCCGAAAAGAGGGTGGCATCACACTCCTTCAGAGGATGGGCATTGGCATATTTCTCTCTATACTCAGCATGATAGTATCTGCTGTGGTTGAAGAGCGCCGAAGAACTCTGGCTCTGACTAAACCTCTAGGAGTGGAGCCAAGAAAAGGTGCAATTTCATCAATGTCAGGTCTGTGGCTGATTCCTCAGCTGACATTGGCTGGACTAGCCGAAGCATTTATGTCCGTTGCGCAAGTTGAATTTTACTACAAACAATTTCCTGAGAACATGAGAAGCATCGCAGGTTCTCTTTACTACTGTGCCCATGCAGGGTCAAGTTATTTGAGTAGTGTGCTGATTTCAGTTGTCCACCAAATCACCGCCAGATCTGCAACAGGCAATTGGTTGCCGGAGGATCTTAACAAGGGGAGATTGGATAACTTCTATTGCATCATTGCTGCCATAGAAGTAATGAATTTGGGCTACTTTCTGTTATGTGCAAAGTGGTACAAGTACAAAGGGACGGGTAGCAGTAGCATTGAGCTCGATAAAGCGTCAAAACAATCTGAAAGAACTGCTAATGGTGTTTAATGATTGTTTGTAGCTAATGCATAGAAATAAGCTACAACAGTCGTTCATTCATCCATGGCCCAAAAATGAAATCCTATGTTGATTTCATCATGGGGAGCCACAGCAAGTCAACATCAAATACAGTATAGCAACAAAAATGCAGTCATGTTCCTTGAATTGGATAGATATTTCTTTTAGGAAGTATAGATACAGATAGATGTTTGCTGATTTACATTATTCGTAGGGAAAGGAGCGGGGTTGTTTGATCGAGACGTTTGTCTTAAAGCACTTCATGTCATGGCTTTACGCAAACAAGATGGGAGGATCATCATACTTCGCTTCCTACAGATGAAGACAGTAATGGTAACGAGCTCAAGTGGGTTATTTATCAACAATTAGGTCTATAGGTGGTCTTTCAAGCTTCAACATCTAGAATTTATGATTCAATTCCCGCTTGTTAATTTTGTGCATTAACTTAAGCAAGATTCTTCTGACTGATTTGACGATTTGCGTACTCATAGGATCTATCTGACTCGTAAAATACAAAAAAAAAGTGTAGGAAGACTTTGACTGGCGATACAGTGACAATGCTTGCAAATTGCAATGCAAGGGAACACTCAGTTTCGAGGAAAACTAGCTATTTTCGAGTGCATGTGCCCCCAACGGCTTGGATTTAATCCGTACACCGTAGATCTTGACTGTTCCCTCCTTTCAGTTTAAGTGAGCAAAGACGAAATCTTTAATTCACCAAGCAACATGAAACGATATTTTAATCTCTAATTCTTTAATAATAATAATAATAATGATATTATATGTGTATTTGGATTAGATTTTGTATATTTGATTTTGATTGAATTTAGAGTAAAGTAATTTATATTTAAAAAATTTTATTTAAAAATTAATTTTGATAAAATAAATATTTAGATAGTGTTAATCTAAATGATTTTTGAATGTATAATTATAAAAAAATATATGAATTAATAGTAAAAAAAGATAAAATAAAGATAGTAAAAAAAAAATCAAAGTTAACAATGTCGAAGTTTTTACATTTGGCTTTTATTACAATGCAGAAGTAACAAATTGTCTATTCTACTTAAATTTTGGTTTGAGAAGGAAACCACATTAAAGCTTAATGAAAAGTGATATTTGCCGAGCATCATGTAATTACGTCAACCTGAGATTAGGAGGTGTTGAATTGGCTTTCAGCAAACCCAACGCTAAACAAAACAGGTTCTATCCTTAATCAAGTCGTTCGGCCTACATTTTAGCCTACATTACTCTTTCTGCACAAAGTAATAGATCTCCTTACCAAAAATAATAATAGTAATGCTGTCCGTACTTCCGTCACTTTCCAATTCCAACTAATGTTTTCTGCATTCAAAGTTCAAACAATATAAAAAGCAAATACTCTCTTCAATTATGTTCAACATTGGTGATTTTCAACCGCATTATTGTTTTTAAACAAGGATTTGGTACTAAATTAGACAAAGAACCTTATTATATTCCTGGAAATCTGAGATAACATGCTGTTCAATAGCTGTTACTCCCAGATATGGATAAACGTACGAGAAGTAGGAGCATCGACTGAAGATGAATGCTTTTATGGATACATTGAGAAAAAAAAGAAAAAAAGAAAAAAAATGTAGGCTGGCTACCACATGGACTTGAGTTGCCAACGCCCACACCCCTCCATGTGAGCTTCTTCACCTTATCTGATCAACACTGAAAGCTACAAGCCTACTCGTGACACAAAGTTTGACTTCATCGAATCATACGGTGTACGGGTTGAATTTAAGTAGCCATTTCTTTTGCAGGAAATGGTTAATTATGATCTCTGTACTGTGATGATAATAGTTTCTCTTTCATTTTTATAATACCCCCACTTTCCCAACTGGTATTTCTTATTAGATTCACCCATAAATCAAACTTCAATCTATGCTCTGTTCTGTGTTGAAGATGAAAAGCACCAGTGGTACAACTGTGGTCAACATCTTTAATGTCAACACCAACTTTGCAAACTTGTTAGCAACCTCCTCTGTCACACTTGGACTTAAGTCCATTTGGAACTGTTAATGTCAAATTGGATCCTGACCCTCTCTCAAAAGAGAAGTTGTTGTCAAGTGGTTGGTGGGCTATATATTACTTGCGTTTATTTCGTTAGCGAAAATTCATTATGATTTCCGAAACATTTGACTTGAAAATTTCCAGACGTATAAAAAAAAAATAATTATAAATTATTTTGATTACAAAATAATAAATAATTTAATTTAAATATACATTAAAAATAAAATAAAAATTAATTATGATTAAGTATAAAAAAAATAATACTAAAAAAAAATATATGGTCATAGTTTATGAATAATACTTATACTGATTAATTTTTTTTAAAAAAATATTTTTTTAAAAGTTGATTCAATAAAATTTTAATTATAGATTATAATGATTACAAAATAAATTAATTTCAACCCACGTAAGTATGCCACTTCAGAGCATTTTCAGGTCACAGATTAGCATCTAATTCTTTGGTCTAACCAGGAAATTCTGAATTCAACTAAACCCAACAGAGTTGACACTGTTCGTGTCCATTCTGGCATTGAACCGAAAACACAGAGTTCGTCACGCGTATTGTGGAATTCGAAAATCAAGCCAACTTTATATTAAACTCTCTTATTATTTGAGTTAATATTTGTTAATAAAATTTATTTCTAAAAAAATTAATATAATAGTTTATTCTACTAAAAATGAGAAGATATAAATTATTCACATACAAGATCTGTAGAGTTAAAATCTACGCAAATCTGCATCACTCACATATAAAAGAAAAAATAAGCATATAAAAACTTGTACACAAAATTTTATAATTTTAATGTGTAAAATTATATGTTATATAAAATATAGTCATAAAAAGTGGTGAGTTAATATAAATTATATTAAAAAGAATGACATTATTTTTAAAAAATTTATTATCTAATTTTAACTTTTTTAAAAATAAATTAATAATATAATTATTTTTATTCTTTCCATATTTATATAAATAGTTACTATTAAGTAACTAATTAATTAATACAAATATTATTAACTACTACAATTCTTATCATGAGTTTTACAAACTTTTGTTTTTTTCTTAAAAAAAATTATATAAATTATATAAATTATCTAAATGTTTAATTATTTATAAATAATTTATTAAAATTTAAAATTATTTTAATTAATATTTAAATTATTTAATAATTATATTAATTAATTATTTTATTCATTTTTTATTAATTTTAAATATTTTTATTTAATTTAAAATAATAAAAAATTGATTCGTCTAATTATTATAATTTAAATATTAATTAAAATAATTTTAAATTTAAAAAAATTATTTATAAATAATTTAAAATTTAAATTATCTATGCGTTCTTTTTCTTAAAAAAAAATCCAAATTCGTATTAAATTGCCAACTGCCAACAATGCAGTAAAAATAATTATTAGTTTTCGGCCGTTTCAATGAAGGCACAGAGGCACGGTACGAGATGCAATTGACTTGTCTCTTTCCAAGTTACACGGCCGAAAATGTTTCAAAGCACCGGCACTGCACATTTTTATTTCTTTATTATTTTGTGAATAATTAATATTTATGTATGATTTAGTTTATTTAATTTGTTTTATAAACTTAATTTTTTAATTAAAAAATAATAATATAATATGTTTCATAAAATGTAAATTTTAAAAATTAAATTACAGTTTTTTAAAAAATTATTATATATTCTTAAATTATAATAAATACATGTTTTAAAAATATTTTTATTATAAATTTTAAATTATTAGTATAAAATTTATATAAATTTTTTTTAAAATTAATAATAAAAATATTTTTAAAAATATGTATTTATTTCACTCTATTAACATGTAATAATTTATCCAATTCTGCTATCAACATAACTCCTGTTTCGCGTGGTAATTGACTTCCGGTGACGAGTGGGTCCAGCAAGACACTAGTGTGTCTATGTTCACACTCCATAGTCAAATTCAGACAAAAGTTGGTCCCAACAGATCGTTACTTGTGCCTATCAGTAAGACTCCGTAGAAGATACTTACCCAAAAAAAAAAAAAAACTCGGTAGAAGATATTATTGTGTATAAATTTAATATGAATTGTGTACATTAAATTAAAAAGAATTCAATATACTATTATTTTAAATTAAATAATTATATAAATTCTTGTACAAATAAATTTATTATTTACTATAAAATAATGATATATTAATTTTTTTATTAATTTAATATAGATTGAATTTACACACAAATTTTTTACTAACTGGACAGTAAGTAAATTATTGGCGGGTTAGGTTTAAAATGGTTGGAATGGTATGGTCTTGAAATTCTACACCACAATTATTGGCTTCCACTCCGTTCCACACAAAGGCTGTGACTGATAGAAGGGAGATGGAAGAAGACAAAAAACTACGGAATTGCTAGAGAAACCGTGTGCTCAAGCTTCTCATTGGTGTAAACCCCTTGCAATACGTAAGGACCTAGTGTAGAGGGATCCATATCTTCTTTTGTTTTTTTTTTCCCCTCTAATTTGTCTTCCGAATAAATATTAATAACTCAATAAAATTTTTTCTTTTTAAAAAGTTATTAAAGTAAATTATTCTAATTTTTTTATCTATTTACTTAAATTTTTATAAATCTCTTTCTATTTTTAAAATTTATATATATATATTTAAGTATTTTAAAAAATTTTAAATATTCTTTAAGTACTTACACAGATATTTTTTATATTTAAAAAATATATTATACATATTTTTTTTAAAAAATATGTATAAATTTTAAAAATAAATTTTTTTTGTGAAAAAAAAAAAAAATTAAAGTAATTTACTCAAGTTATTAATAATTAAGAAATAAAGATATTTTCTTACTAAACTTTCAATATTTAATTAGTGGATAGAGTTAAAGATAAACTAAAGAATGGCAAAAATTAGAATCTAGTGTAGAGATGTCAATGCATTTCTTGAATTAAGTAATGTTATATTTTTCTAAAACATCATTTTAATAATTATCTTAATATTTAATAAAATAAATATTAAATAAAAATTAAAATATTTAATATCTTGAAAATATAAAAAATATTTAATATTTATTTTATTTATTATTTTAAAAAATTACAAGAACATAAAATTAATTTTTTATTTATATTTTTTTATTAAGTATTAAGAGAATTATTAAAATAGAGTAATGTTGCATAATTAAAAAAATTAATCAAAATTTTTGACAGAATTTAACTTGAATTATAGGTGATTATTAAATTGAATAAAGTAATAAAAATTACTAATTTATCAAAGATTTAACAAGTATAAAAAATTACTCTGTTAAAAATATTATAGTAATATAATTATTTTTATTAAGACGATGTTTCAAGAGAATATAACATTACTTTTATTTTAGAGAAAAAATTTAATTTATTTTATTGTCCTTATCCATTCTTATTTGTCATTTAAGGTAACTATACAAGTATTAATAAAGTTATTAAATAGTATCTTGTAAAGAATAATATAGTTTAATGTGACTAAATTATTATTATTTTTACTTATTAATATTTTTATTTTTTTTAATTTTATTTACTCTATTAATTCACTTTATATTAAAAGATAAAGATAAAATTAAAAAAATAAATTAATATTTTTTTAATATTATCAAATAACAGATATTTTAAGATTAAAAGAATTTTTTTATATGACAAATAAAAGTAAAATGAGAGAGTATCTATCATTTTAAAAAATTAAGTAAACATTAATTATTTTTTTAATTTTATTCTTAACATAAATGAAATGAGAAAAAATTTAAAAAGTGAATAATAACTTTTTTAATAATTTAGTAAAAGAATAATTTAGTTAAATATATTTATTTTTTATAAATAAACTTATTTAATAATTTTTTTAATTATTATTTAATTATCTTAAGTTATAAATAAAAATATATAAAATAATAGTTTTGGATTTAGTACAGATCTAGATGTAAAATTTTTATATATAATTAATTAACTCAATTAATTATGCTATGACACGTGCTACAAGAATTATTGTATTATCATTATTGATTTTAGGAATTTAATATTATCTATATTACCTTTTTATTAAAAAATTTATAATATATTTTAAAAGTTATACTCTAAGTATACTTTTTAAGTATACTTTAAACACATATTTTATATAAAAAAGTCAAATACAAAATACACAACCGAATGAAAATATAAAGAATATTATACGTTTATACATTATCAAAATAATTTAATTAAAATAATAATTAATAATATAAAATTAAAAAAAGTATAAAATATAATAAATTAAAATTAAACTCATATAAAAAAATTAAATCCTAGTTTTAAAGTGAAACTTAACACTGATAAATTTGTTTCTTAAATTTAAGAAGAATTTTTAGTTAGACATTGATTATTAAGTATTTTTTAATAGTTAATATTTATAAAATTTAATAAATTATGTTATAAAATATATATTATTTTAAAAAATTAATAATACATGTCAATTATTATGTAATTATTATCTATCAAAAAAATTATCTAAATTTAAATTTTTATTCTCTCTTATCAAACATTATAAAAAGAAATTATTGTATATTTTAGAGTATAATAAATATATTCTTTAAAAAATATAAATTTTAAAAAGAATATTTATATTTTATGTCCATAATTTAAAATTATTAATCAAAAATACTTCCTAAAATAAACTGAAATAATTTCTCCCCCCTACGGCAGGGAGTTACTGAGGGCATATAATATATAACCACGAATACATGGGAGAGAGAGACGGAGAGGTAGAGCAGCAGCTATGGAGAAAATTGAGAAAAACAGTGTGGAGAATAACGAGGAGTATGTGACAGATGATGATCCTGAGATTAACTACAGAGGGTGGAAGGTCATGCCCTTCATCATAGGTAACGAGGGGGAAGCTTGTGCATCCTACATGCTTCGCTCCCACTCTTTTCTCTCTCTGTTTCTGTGTGTGTCTCGCTCTTTTTCCAGTCTTGTTGAATTTCTGAGTGACTCATCTGCATAACTGGCAGGAAATGAAACTTTTGAGAAACTGGGAGCCATTGGCACCTTGGCCAACCTCTTGGTCTACCTCACTACTGTGTTCAACCTGAAGAACATCACAGCTGCAAATTTTGTCAACATCTTCAGCGGCAGCACCAACTTTGCTACCTTGATTGGAGCCTTTTTCTCCGATACGTATTTTGGTCGCTACAAGACAATAGGGTTCTGCACAATCTCCTCCTTTCTGGTATTAATTCAATGCAGATGCAAGCATTCGTCGCTCAAATGTATTCAATTTTTTTTGACGAAAATCAGAAAGAGTTTTTGGCATCTAAATTTGGAAATTACATAAATGAAAAGCTCTGAATATCAATGGCACTGGTAGAGTGCATCAAAAGATTTCGAGTTTATCTAACAAAAGATATGATTCCCATTTTAGAAAAAGTTTCCATAATTAAGAAAAATAATTTTGTTGTGGTCAATTTTAGCTAAGTCATGCATCTGAGCCCTGTATTTTCCCTGCATCCAAACAGGGATTGCTTGTGATACAACTCACAGCGGCATTCAAGAATCTCCATCCACCTCACTGTGGAAAGGAGAGCAGCACGTGCAAAGGGCCAACGGCGGGGCAAATGGCTTTTCTTCTGGGTGGATTTGGTTTGTTGCTGGTAGGAGCCGCTGGGATCCGACCATGTAACCTGGCATTTGGAGCTGATCAGTTCAACCCCAACACAGACTCTGGCAAGAAGGGGATCAATAGCTTCTTCAATTGGTACTTCTTTACCTTCACTTTTGCCCAGATGATCTCCTTAACACTAATTGTCTACATACAATCAAATGTGAGCTGGGCAGTGGGTTTAGCAATTCCTGCAGCTTTGATGCTGATATCATGTGCAGTCTTTTTCATGGCTGCCAAAATGTATGTGAAAGTCAAACCAAGTGGTAGTCCCATAACTAGTATAGTTCAAGTTATAGTGGTTGCAATAAAGAAAAGGAGACTGAAACTGCCTGCAGAATATCCAATGCTCTCCCTCTTCAACTATGTGCCGCCCAAGTTTATGAACTCTAAGCTTCCTTACACATATCAATTCAGGTAACTATATGTATCAAGCTTTTAACTTGGTGATTTCTTAGTAGATAATTGATTTTTGAAAATTTCTAACTAAAATGAATATTACATGATCAACAGGCTGCTAGACAAAGCGGCAATTATGACCCCACAAGATAAAATAAACCCAGATGGATCTGCAACTGATCCCTGGAACGTTTGCAGCATGCAGCAAGTGGAAGAGGTGAAATGTTTGGTGAGAGTTTTGCCTATATGGCTTTCAGCCATTTTATACTATCTAGTTATTGTCCAACAGCACACCATCCTTGTGTTCCAAGCCCTTCAATCCGACAGACGCCTTGGACACAGCAGCTTCAAGATCCCTGGTGCATCCTACTTTGTCTTCTTGATGCTGAGCATGACCTTGTGGTTACCCATCTATGACAGAATCGTTGTCCCTTTTCTCCGTAGGCTCACCGGAAGAGAGGGGGGCATCACACTCCTTCAGAGGATGGGAATTGGCATATTTCTCTCCATACTCAGCATGCTAGTATCTGCAGTGGTTGAAGAGCGTAGAAGAACTCTTGCTCTGACCCACCCCATTGGAGTACAACCAAGAAAAGGTGCCATTTCATCAATGTCAGGTCTATGGCTAATTCCTCAGCTAACACTAGCTGGACTAGCGGAAACATTTACAGCCGTTGGGCAAATTGAATTTTACTACAAACAGTTCCCTGAGAACATGAGAAGCATTGCAGGGTCACTCTTCTACTGTGGCATGGCAGGGTCGAGTTACTTGAGTACTATTCTGATTTCAGTGGTTCACAATGTCAGCTCCAGATCTGCAACCGGGAATTGGTTACCAGAGGATCTTAACAAGGGGAAGTTGGATTACTTCTATTACATGATTGCTGCTCTAGAAGTTATGAATTTGGGGTTCTTTCTTTTATGTTCAAAATGGTACAAGTATAAAGAAACTGGCAGCAGTGGCCTTGAACTCAATGAAGCATCTAAACAATCTGAAACACCCGCTAATGGTGTTTGCTGATAAAGCTAGTAGGTAATGCATGAAAGTAGCTAAGCTACAACAAATCTTCCACCCGTCACTACAGCAGACTGAGTACAAAGTTTGATCTGGTATAAGACTATTTTAATCTAGAAGAAAAAAAAAATATAGTCCCTTTTTATCTAATTTGAATTTTGATGTCTGTAATTTTTTTTAATATCAGTTTATACAATTTTTTTTATTTGAATTTTGATTTTGGTTTTCACTGTTAAAATATTTGTCTTTATATTTTTTATTTATTTAAGTTTTAACTTATAATTTTTATTTATTAAGATATTATTCTTTATATTTTTATGAATGATTAGTTTTTATAATTTTAAATTATTAAAATATTAAGAATTAAAATTTAAAGAAGTGAAATTATAAAAATTAATATTAAAAAATTATAAAAATTTAAATTTAAATTTAGTGAAATTATAAGGATTAATTATTTATTTTTTTAAAAATAATGTTAAATGGGTTAGATGGTTTTTGATGTAATATTCTTAAAGTTTCATTGACAACTTTTCTCTAGAAGTACTTAATGCTTTGTGCACAAACAAACAAGATGGAAAGATGATTATCGGAAAATCATTCACTTTTGGGCACCCAATGACTTTAAAGACGATGCGCGAAAGTGTAGTCAAAGCTGCGCGTTAAAGATCAAAAGTTCTTTAGAAGAAAAAGAAACGTGGATTGATATGTTGAATACACTTCCCCTATGGTTCCAAGTCCATGATGGCTTTTTTCTTTTCCGTGATGGCTTGGTCTTTGCTTGTGATGTAGTGCTGTGGTTGATTCATTGAGAATTGATAAATAATTATTTTTATTATTATTTTATTTTTAATTTATGAATAAATTAGAATAATATTTTAAAAATTTTATTTTATTTATTTTATTTTATTATTATATTTTAACTATTTTTATTATATAATAAAATATTAACTAACTATTTAGTTGAGTCTAACTATAAATTTTTACAAAAATAACTTTGGAGATAAAATATTACAAGTTGAATTATTTACTTAACATTTGGTATTTACTTTAGATTTCATGATTTTGTTAGTATTTTAATAGTTTAATAGCTTAAGGTTATAAAGAGTTAAATAATATTTTTTATTTTAAATTACTCTGATATAAGTTGATTGCACAAATTTTTTTGTAATTCTTTTCCTTTTTAAGGTTACGAGAATAAGAAAAATAAATACTTTGTCAGGAGTCAACCACTGACAATTTCTTTTTAAGAAAAAAATATTTTACTTGTCAAAAATCACTTTTAATAAAAAAGTAAAAATAACTTTGATCAATAAGAAAGTATTTTACTCCATCAGTGCATTTTGATAAATAAAACAAAAATTTGATAAATTTGAAATGCGAATTTTATGCAATGTTCCTAATTTTAAGAAGCAAGAACAAATAACATTTTAACATAAAATGACTCAAAATGAGTTTGTAATTATTCCAAAAGTGTTGAGCTTGTATTTTTGGCTTGGTTGAAAATTGATCTTGGATTAAGTAGTCTCTTAAGAGAATTGACCCCACTTAAGCTATAATTTTTAGGTGTGTTTTATTTTTGAGAAAAAGGAAAGTATACAACTTCGATCTCTTTTGCGTTTATTGAAGCATGGACACCGGCACAACATGACAATACTTTTTGTATGCAGTGTGTGTGCTTCATAATCTACCAAAGCACTTTAATTTGTTAGCCTAAAAACCAACTTTATATGTACACTTCTACAGAGTTTATGTTAAAAAAGCTAATAATTTACCCATCAAATAACTATTTTCATTCCTAAATCCGAATCATCTAATCTATTAAAATCTTATCTGCACGGAGCTCACATCTTATGCAAATCAGCAAGCTCTCATGAACACCAATTGGGTTCATTTTTCTAAAATGAAAGGAAACGAAACGATGTTTCCCTAACTATAATTAAGATGCCACTTGTAAGACATGATAAAAGGGTTACTCCAGAAATAAATTAACATAATGTGCAACTTCAGATTAATGCATCTTACATATTAAAAAAAAAAAAGTAAAGACAACACAAAAGAAGCTAATATAAGGAACATAATGAGTATCACTTTTCAAACTCTTTTTCTCAAAATTCTTTTTTTTTCCTTTATAGAATAATTGTGTAAGTAATTATTCGTATAATTCTGAAACAAAATTGATACGATAAAGTCTTTCTTAAAGCATATAGTTTATGTTCGAATTCAATTACTCTTTATATCTATTCTTTATATATACACCTACTTTTAAAAAAAAAAAAGAACGATCATCCGAAAATATATCGTCTACTTGTCAACACCCAATGACTTCAAGGACGAGAGACGAAAGTATACTCAAAATCGCACATTAAGATCGAAAGTGCTCCTAGGCAGAAGTTAAAGAAACAGAGAAACGTGGATTGGTATCCATGACCACTTTTTTTTTCTCTTCCTCCTTGGCTTGGGTGGTCTTTCCTTGTAATAAAGTGCAGTAGTTTGATTTATTTTATGGCAATTTACTCACGATCAGCTATATGCTCTCATTAGGTCTGACAACTAGCTGAGCTAAATCGCGAGCTACTCACAACTTAATACGTCAACAACTCAATGAATTAGATTCGTGAGCTAATGAAATAGACTTGAGTTAGAAATTTAGATTCATTTGTTAAATGAGCCAAACTTGAACTTTCACCTTTTATTTATATATAAAATAATAATAACGTTTTAATTTAATATTTAATTTTCTTTTAATCTTAATAAACTCTTTTTTAATTATAATAGATAAAAAATAGACTTTATAAGATTATAAATTTGAGCTTGACTAGCTTTTTGAGTTTAAAAGGTACACAATTCGAGTTTGGCTTATCAAGCTGCAGTACTTATTAGCTAAGATTGAGCCTAACTTGAGCTAAGCCTAACTTAGTTTAGCTCAACTCGTTGCCACCCTCGCTCTCATAATAATACACTCAATCATTTAAGTTTTATTACAAGGTTAATCTAAAAAAAAAATCAATTTCTATGTCACAAACTAAGTTATGTGAGTATATTACTATGACATTATGTAAGAATTTCCCCATCCATTATCACCGATTTGACCAATTGCGGATAATCCAAAAAACCAAAACCATCAATTCTAAGACTGATTAATTTAAAAGACAGTCAATCATCCGTTAGTTTGTCTGGTTGTATTTTTTTCAGATTGGATCATAGACCATTTTATGCTTCACTTTATATAAGATTTCAATTCGATGAAAAGAGATATTACACTGATCTTAATTAAAAGGTCAATAAAAATATGTTTTACATAAGATTTTGTCAGACTCAAATGAAAACTCCTATTGAAAAATGACAAAACCAAATGACTAACGTTATTCTCTTTGTTCACTTTTATCTATTATGTAAGAGAATTTTTCATATCTAAAAATATTTGTTATTTGAAAATATTAAAAAAGTATTAATTAATTTTTTAACTTTACTTTTATCTTTTAATAGAAAGAGAATTAATGAAATAAGTAACATTAAGAAAGAGAAAAAAATATTAATGAAATAAAAAAAATTAATTTAGTCATATTAAACTATATTTTTTTATAATTAAAACTATTTAATAATTTTCTTAATTCTTATAAAAAATCATAAACAATAAATAAAAATACACAGAGAAAATAATTTTTGTTTGGGGTAAAGAGAAAGTAGTTATTTTGTGCGTTTATGATTTTGAACCCAACATTACGTAAAATTCATGATAATAGCATGGGCTGGACTCATGTGCTTCGGTGACATCTTATTTATTTGTTAATGTTAAAGAACTAACCAAGTTGTTAGGATAGGATAGTTTTATTCGATGAAACTTGCTTTGTGTTGTCTGGTGCTTAGGTTTACGGGCATTTGCTATAATACCATGATTTTTTTTGAATATCTATGACGATTTATCAAATATTTATTAATTATTATGTTTCATAATAAATACTGAAAGTTCAAAATAAAACTAATTAATAAATATTTGACAAATCATTTTAGGTAATGGTATCCAAGAAAAACAATATACCAGAGTAAACCCCAAGATTACCTGATCGGATATCAAGTGCACTATAAATATCTTAACGTTCTTTCCTTTCAACTTGCATTTCCAATATAAAAGAGATTGAGCAGGAAGTATGGATGGAAATTTGGTTCAGAAGCGTAGAATAAGAAGATGAATGCCTCTCCACTCTGGGCATTATGAAATTGTGGCGAACACGTAACAGAAATTTTGATAACAGGAAACAAGATGCATAGATAGACCTGAAAAAAGCACTCCTTTAAGTGCTCAAAACAGACAGCACAATAAAAGGATATTGAAGTTAACTCGAGTGCAATCATTACATTCTATTCCTCTCGGCACCATTAGAATGTGCCCCTTTACAGTTATCGGTATGCAAATATACAAGCATCTTCAGACTGTGTACGCTTGCTGAATTGTGTCTACGTCGAGCCCCTTCAATCTCACAACTGATTCTACGTGACCTTTTAGTGTATGAAGTTCTCTCAGCCTGCACGCAATTATTAGGAAATAAATAATACATAAATGTGGTTTATGGGAAGCAACTTAATTTAAATGTGAAATATATGTTATCCTCATGAAAGACACAAAAATATGTATCTGATCCCAGTTCCTAGTAGTAGTAGTAGTAGTAGTAACTATATGGCAATGCAACCAAGTAGGAAAGGAATGGTACCCATCAACATTTTTTTGCAGCTGATATCCTACTTGCTTGGAATATGTACAATTCCAAACTGAAAAACATTTTGAAATTTAGTTACGTACTTGCATGCTTGCATATAGGCCCTCACGTTTATGAGTTCAATATTGTGATGTTTATCCCCAACTTAATTCCTTGTCAAACAAAAACAATAACTTGAATATTGCTGTCTACCTTGCAATTTCGGCTCTCCTTTTAGCTTCTTCTGCCATTTGATTAAGTTCATTGAAATGCGTGCGCTCGGTGAACATCTTGGTGTCAGGTGGTTGTAATCCATGCAATGTTCTTTGTGCATGTGCCCATTGAAGTTCCCGTTGTTCCTTCCCAAAGTCCTTTTGCCTTGTGAATGCAATCTACATAACATGACAAGGAAATCCGTAAGCATAGAGCTAAAACTAAAACCCTCCTTGGATTAATTAACTCAAGAAACTCTACTTACCCTTTGCTCAATGACAAGATCCCAAGCCCTCCCACTCAAAGCATAGCAAATGACAAACTTAATGAAATCAAGTGGGATGTAGAATATTATGTTATATAACCATATTACACCAGCCCAACCCCAACCTATTCCTTCAATTGCAGCGAAGCTCCAGTTTGCATATACTGCAATCAAAGTGGCGATCTGCACACAACAAATCCATCGCCAAAGTCATCCTTGATGCAACGGTAAAGAATTGCAATAGAATAAATGGTTATTCGGCTTACCAGCTGAGCAACCACAAAAGCAGCTACCAGCAGTATTCCAGGTCGCTCAACATATGACCAACTTCGAGACCGAGTCACAAATATAAGGGCCTGACTAATAGTGCTCACTTGAAGATAGATTGCAGAGGCAAGTTTTCGGACATCATCATGAGCAGTTTTTTCAAGAGTTGAGACCCCAAATACTCGCTGAAAGAATAGCAGGCAAGAATCATTGAGCCACCCAGAACAATCAAAAGCAGCACACAGCATCCATGAAGGGCATAGATTGATACATATAATTAGTTAGGATACATATAATTAGTTAGGAAACATTAAATCGTACAGTTAATGACCCCTAGCATAACTGACATAAGGGATGAAAACTACTTTGAATGTCACAATAAACTCAGATACAACCAACTTTAATAAAACCAGAGAATACTCTGGGATTGAAATCATAGAAAGAAGACGTACTGGGAAGAAATCTGTTTTGTATGCCGCCCAAAAGAATATGACCGTCATCATTGCTAAGTAACTTCCAAGCACAATGCCAGTAGCAAATATCTCTGCTAGCTTCCAGCTATCTGGCAGAGGTGATGGTTTTACCCGATCTTTTGAAATTGTCATAATAGTACCTACAATATCATAGAAATCATTAGCAGCGAGTAAAGCTCAGGATCACAGAGAAGCATGCTGCAGGACACGGGAAACAATGACAAAGAAAAGAAACAACAAACCATCATTTAGAATGGCAATGATGAGCACCATAAAAGGTGGGAAGTCAAATTTCCATATGAGAGCCAGCAACATGAAACCAAGCTGTAAGCATGTCAAACATGTAGAATACAGTAAGAAAATTAGACCAATCTAATAATTATTTTATCAAGGATGCCATATCAGGTAGAAAATAGATTCCAGAATCACAAAATAATTCACTTACCACAATACGGATTGTAATTGAAACCGCATATATCTGCATGAAAGAAGAAACAGATTAGTCAAATGACGGTATTATAAGCACTCATATTACTCCAAGTGCAGATGACCTGGACAAAACAAATATCTTTCAAAATTAATAGTAAGTATGATGGAGTATCATAATAGCAGAAGTAAAAATGACATAGGTGATAAAAAATAACTGTTAAGATATTAACAGTAGTTGAGTTCAATTGCTCACTGTATAATTTTTCATTCTCTGGAAGATAGCTCGGCTGGTCAAAACAGCACTAATAATAACACTAAGGCCAGGTTCTGTTAAAACAATATCAGATGCACTACGAGCTGCATCAGTTGCATCAGCAACGGCTATACCAATGTCTGCTTTCTTGAGTGCAGGTGCATCATTCACTCCATCACCAGTCATTCCACATATATGTTTCCTAGCTTGCAAGCGTTTCACAATCTCATACTTGTGCTCTGGCCAAAATATATAAACCAATTAACATGAGCAAAGAAGCACATAATACTCAATTACCACAACTATTCATTAATCTTCCATCCAATACATGTCAAACAATAAGCAAAACAATTAATTGCAATGACAAACATAGAAGCATACCAGGAAAAACACCAGCAAATCCATCAGCTTTTTCTATTAGTTCATCAATGGGTAAGGCAGTAATGGACTCATCCTTATCCTGCCCAAGTAATGCAGATGAAGGATACATATTGGTACCCATTCCCAAGCGACGGCCCGTTTCCTTTCCTATAGCTAGTTGATCCCCTGATAAGAAAAAAGGAAGATATATGAATGAAAATTAGAAGAATATGGGGTTTAGTAAGATGAAACATAATTATATAGTGGCTATGTTGAAAAATAGATCCATTACTCTGAGTGCACAAGAAAAGTCAGTTTCCAACATAAATTCTTTCACTACATGATGTTTATGATTATCTGGTAGTGATTTGTTGCCCTTTGGTCAACCTATGTAAAGCAAACTCCTTCATCTACTAGTATGGATTTGTTTTAACTCAAAGTTCCATCATAACTCTAACCAATATGTACGACAACTACTTGGTCAATAACATTTTCTGAATCCCAGAATAACAAGCCAGAATAGGACTCAGATGTCTCACAGGACTACTGACTTTCATGGGACTGAGATTGCATCAGTTGCTTGCTTAATGCAACAGCTTGTTCCCAAGTTTTAAGAAATTAATGAGCTATAAGGAACGGTGATTTCAGTAACCACAATACAAGCAACTCAAAGGTGTTCATTATCCTATGTAATAGACCTGTAATCATTTTGACATTTACTCCAAGGTTTAGTGCCCTCCGTATTGTTTCTGCACTGTCATGCCTAGGTGGGTCAAAGAGAGGCATAAGGCCAATAAACTGCCATGGACCCCCAGCACTCTCTTTCCTTCCATCTGGAACTTCCTGTATAAAATGGAGAAACCTACGTAACTATTTCTATCTTAAAACAAAGGTATACAAATTCACCAAATGATCAAGCAAGGGAGTATACAATGAATCAATTACCTGGTATGCTACAGCAAGAGATCTTAAACCACGCTCTGCAAACTTATCTATCACTTGCATGAACTCTACGTTCAATGTTTGACTTATTGTGCGCAAGATTTAAGATCTAAAGATCATGGTACAAATTAAAATGAGAATATATGAGACCAAAGATTAACATAAAAATACGTAAACAATGTTACCAAATTACCTGTTCTGGTGCACCTTTGCTTACTCTATGCATTTGACCATCACGATCAATATAAGTCAATGCTGTCCGCTTATCAGTAGGATTGAAAGGAAGAAAGTGTACTTCTTGTATACCAGTACGTGCCTTTGGTAGCAGTAAGTTAGAAAAGAAAAATACTATGTAAACTTGATAAAAAAAACTAGCATATTATAGTTGCAGGCTTGCAGCTAATAAATATGTCATACGAAGAACAACAGTGAATAATAGATAAATGACTAACCTCCTTTGGATCAGCCAGCATCCCAACTATGGCAGTATCTATTGCATCTTGATTCTCAAGTCTTGAAGCTCGAGCTGCCATCAAAACAACAGTATCCGGATCCACTCCTTTTGCAAAAACCTTATTGGTTGAAATAAAAATATTTAGAACTAGTACATATGAAACAGACACAGAAAACCAGCAAGTAACACCATTCATCATCCAACCTCAATAAGATTTTTGTCAACAGAAAGCTTATTTAATGTTAGAGTTCCAGTCTTATCACTGCAAAGCACATCCATGCCTGCCATCTCTTCAATAGCAGTCATCCTCTTTGTGATTGCCCCCTGCAGACATGTTATCCATTAATTCTTACTTGCATATGTCCAACAAACATGCTCAACTGATGGAACCTAACTGACCTGCTGAGATAGCCTATGAGAACCAATGGCCATAGTCACAGAGAGAACAGTGGGCATGGCAATTGGAATTCCTCCAATAAGAAGTACCAGCAGGTTATCAATTCCAGGACGATACTCTCTATCTTGGATGGGATACATAACAATAATCTCAACAATCATCCCCACAGCAATTGAACATATGCAGAAGTTCCCAATTGCAGTCAAGACCTAAATGACAGCAGAAAATATAACGAACGGAATCTGAATTATGAATATAACATTTAGAATGCAAAAAAATAAAATGGTGCCTGCTCTCATCTCATGTTACCTTTTGAAAGTGACCCACTTGATTTGTGGTATCTACAAGGTGAGCAGCTTTCCCAAAGAAGGTATGAACGCCAGTAGCAATGACCACAGCTTCAATCTCTCCTTGTTTGCAGGTAGAACCAGAATACACGCCATCGCCAGGGCCCTTCGTCACTGGCAGGGACTCACCTGTAAGTGCAGACTAAAAAGCACAAAGCACGGAAGGAAAGGGGGAAAATCAAATTGTAATTGGACCCTCTAGAATGTGACGGATAAAGCAGCAGAAATTATATGATATAAAAAGCAAAAATATAATAGAACCCACCTGATCAATTTTCAAAGGATCCCCTTCAAGAAGACGAGCATCAGCTGGTATAATATCTCCAAGTTTGATGCTGACTATGTCACCGGGAACCAGGACCGCGGCATCTTGCTCACTCCACCTACCATCTCGAAGAACCTTTGCAACACAGACATGGGAAATGAAATTATTTTCCAGGGCAAAGATCTTACAGCACCAATATCGAATGCACACGGGGTTGAGATAAAAGATGCTGAATTTGACACCTTTGCTTTTGGAGCGAGACGAGCCATGAGAGCTGCTGCAGCATTACCGGCATTGTTCTCCTCGATGAAACTAATGGTTGAATTGATGAGAAGCAGAGTGATGATACCCACGAAGTCTTGCCAGTCAGGTTCCTTCCCCTGCGTAAAAATTTAAGGAAGAATTCCAAGTAATCAACAACAAATACACCACCAAAGGTTCAACTAACCCGTGTAGATAGCAATAAGGACTCCGACAGCTGAGTACACTCACCCCTCCATTGGCAAGCGCAATTGCCATTATAGCAGCAGCCTCCATAACCCAAGACAGAGGATTCCACATAAATCCCAAGAACTTCAAAAGTTTCCTCTCCTGAAAAAGACCCGGAAGATATTTTACCATAAAAATTCAAGTTTTCTAAAGTGGGACTTAATTGACGAGAGAGAGAGAGAGAGAGAGAGAAACCTTTTTCTCTTCAAGCTTGTTGTGGCCGAAAATGGCCAGTCTCTCCACAGCAGCCTCACTGGTGAGACCTTCTCTGCTACATCTCAGATTCTCAAAAACCTCCTCAATGGGTATGTTCTCCTGCATTCACAAAGTTCAATTCAGAAAAGAAAAAAAAAAAAGAAGAAAAACACGAGACCCATCAATGAAAGAAAGAGACAAAGGAAGACACAGCAACGAACAGAGGCTAGGAGTGATTCAGATCCATTACCAAATCTACAGTTTCCTTCAACACAGCCTCCAACCCTTGGGACTTGTCCCCCATCTTCTCCTCTTCTCTCCCCCCGCCACCAGACCAGACCAGTACCTCTCTCCAATTCACCAACTTTCTCTCTACAAAAAAGAAAACGGTTCAGAAAGAAACACTTAGTGTGGCAGAAGTAGAAGGGAATAAAGTATGCAAAGGATGTATAGGTTGGTCGGAGGGACAACCTACTTCTGACCTGAAAACTTGGGATCGAGGATGGAAACGATGTGCAACAACAACAACCACTCTTGAGAACCCAGAAAAAGAACAAAGAGAAACCGCTATGCAAATGCACCCATATTGGAGTAGCAGATAGATTGCTGGATAGATAGGCCACTCAGTATCAGTTACAGACTCATACAGTCACACAACTTTAACTTTGCTTCTTTTTTTTTTTTTTCCTTCTTTCTTTTCCATTTTAATCTGTCAGCATATCATATTATCGTTAGTGGAAAAAAGAATCATCAAAAAGACTCCTGAATGAGAATGAATGCCACCAATTCTCTGTTAATTAATTACTTTAAGCACGTGATCAGGGGTAAAGATGTAATTGAACATGATTTTGTGTTTTTCTTTAGAATAACTTTTTTGGTTTATTTATTTAATTAAATTATTATTTAAAGAGAAATGGAAATGGAGTGGTGCGGTGCGGCGCGGGAGAGAAGATGGACCATAAGCCATAAAAGCCTAAGCCTAAGCCGCAGCCGCACATGCACTCGTCACACATTCATTTCTTCGCTCATCTTCTCCTACTCAACATTTTTCTTTCTATGATTTTTCATCCTTCTCAAGATATCTGCTTTTTTAGGATACGGAATTTTATTATTTCAATCCTCTCATGATTTATATCTTAGTGGGATATATACATTAAATTCATCTTTTGTCTTATTATATTCATATAATAGTACAGACAAATGTAATAAAAAATAATATAGACAAATTAAATCAACTTGTAACTCAATTAACATCAAATTTGATGATAAAATTAAGGTGTGATAATGCCAGAGGTAAGTTCTTTTGTAAAGTTGCCTATTTTTTTTTTTTACTTAGGTACTAGCATCTTTTATGTAACAAATTTAATACTTAAATTTTTTATTGCTGAAAATTTAGCATTAAATTTTTTGTTTTTTTTTACAAATAAATTTTTTATTTTATCAAATCTATTTATAATTTAATTTATTTGAATTTAAATTTTGAATCAGTATTTAAGAGAATTAATTTTTTTAAATACATCAAATCAGTGTAAAGATGCGTTTTTATAATTACTCAATTAACACAATAATTAATGTAAAAATACTCTTATCTTATATAGAAATAAACCCATAATTTAGTTCTCATCTTCTCGTTGGATAATTAATGTTCTCGTTGTACTTCTCCTTTCTTAAGCTCTACTTATGTGTCATTCATTTTGTACATTATTCTATTTATAATAAAAAGGAAAGGATTTAATTTTGATAGTTGTAACTGTGAAAGTTTTTTATATTATTATTTAATATTATATATATTATTAAAAAAGTTTAATTATAATAATAATTATTTAAAAATTTAAATTTATTTAATGATGTATCAACATATTATTAATTAAATAATAATATAAAAAATTTCATATTGATAACAAATTAAGATTAAATTAAAAAAATTTAAACTACTATACTACTGTTTTTCCAAGGGAAAAAAAATATTTTCACAAACTTCTTTACATAGAATAATTATTAAACAAGATATTACACCAAAAAGATTACTTTCTTTTGAGTAAAAATAGAAGGTAATTTTTTATAAATTTATATATAAATTTCATTCGTAAAAAAATATTTTTTATTTTTATCTTTATAACAAATATATACCAAAAAATAAGAACATATAATTTGTTTTCTTCAGAATGATTTCTTATTTACAAGTTAGAACATAACTGCCAAAAATCATTTCCACCTCTTTTTACCCTTATCTTCGATTTTTCAGTGAAAAGGTTCTCAAAACACGGAAGAAAGAGTAATAACATACCTTTTTCACTTTTCAGCACAATCTATGAACATATCACGCAGTAACTAAGTGCGAATCTTGATCTCCTTTATCTTCCATCTCTTTTTCTTTTATATGCTGACCTCCTTTCTTTTAATATATGGCCGTTTTTACAAAATTTCAAACATATGAAGGAAATAGAATCTTGCCTTATACATAAAAACGGTCAAGAGATACGTTTTATGTTTTAATAATTTGATAAATTAATTTTTTAAATATAAGAAATACATCATTAAATTAAATTTTTTTAAAAATAGTTTTGATTAATGTAAAAATTAATTTAAAAATTATATATATATATATATAAAATTAAATACCAAATTAAAAGAATTAAGAAATGTAAAAAATAAAAGTATGGTCTTTTGGAAACTCTTTTCATTTTCTAGCGTCTGATTGCTTCCTTTGACGCCAGGAAAAGACACCTTTGGAGACATTGATTTCCAACTTTTGCCATATCAAAAAAACAAAAGAAACAAAAGGTTATGAGAGTCAGTGACAATGACCATTATACATCGCTTTGGCTTTCTCACACCATATCTTTCTTATCTTTCTGCTTCTTTTTGGCCTTTCCAAAATTTAATTTTTATTATTTTGTTAATATTTAAATGGTTTTTTTGGTAGATAATATTTAAATGTTTGATGTCTGTCTCTGCGCACATGGCCCTTATTTTATAGCCCATCTCTTTTCAACTTTCTAACTTAAGTGAGCTTGATAATGTGCCCAAAAGCTAATGAAACCCAGGGGGCAATGGAAGAAGGGTTAATAATAGTTATTCATTGATTTATAAAAAAAAAAATTTCTTTGCACGGAACTCAAAACAAAACATCCACAAAATCATGCTGGCCTTTTTTTTTTTTCTGATGGACTTTGACTTTTACAAAGCGAATTTGAAAATATTTCAAACACCGTTATCTGAATATGAATAATTCAAATTTTCTAAATTTTGAGCAAACTTTCATAATTAATTTCAAAATTTGTGTAATATTTCTTAGACTAAATATCGAAAAAAAACATTGAAGCTCTCAATGACAATGCTATGAGATTCAAAGTTTTTTTTTATTTTCAATATTCAAAGTATTTTTGTATGAGTAATGTCAATCATATAATCTTTTTCCTAAATTATGCATTATTACCAATATGGCGTATTAGAGTTTTTTTTTTAAGAATTCTTATGAGGTGTGATGTTGCTCAGTCTGGCCCCACAAAATATTTTTCAGTAGGGTTTAAATTCTTTAAATTATAGATAATGTTTATTCTATTAAGACTATAACTTTTTTTATTACAAAATCACACACTGTAGTAGATTCGCGTATTAGAGTTTGGTAAACAAAAAGATTTAAGTGTATGTTTAGTATAACGTAAAAAAATAGAATAGAATGAGATATTTTATTTTTATATTTAATTAAAAATAAAAAATAAAATATTTATTTAATCTTTAAAAAAAATTTATTTTATGAGAAAATGAGCATTTTTTTTTATTTTATTTTTATTCATACTTTTACTCTTATTTACATTCCATTCCTTCTCTTTCTATAATTCTAAACAAGCACTAAATATATATTTTTGGCTCAGATGAAGCTTTATATACAGTTTATGAATGTACATGATATAACATTTATTCCAATAATTCATGCATTAACCCAGCGGCAACTGTGCATTATCACACGTGAAGATGCAGTAACAGTAAAAGGCATGGTGTCTATACCACTATTTTATCTCTTTTTTTAACACTTCTAAATCACCACTGAATGACGCTAGCAGTAATATATACTACGTTTCGGTTTTTGCAAAGTTGAAGCTGAGTTGTATTCATTCCCGTCTAGTTGAATGGTAGAAGAGGCATTGGCTTCAGTAGATCACCAACAAATCAACAACCATTGGTTTTTAGTTTTACGTCTGCCATAAAATTTTTAATAAGATAAATGGCTTAGGTACAGCAAAGTTTCCTCAAAGAAAATTAGAAAAATAGAAAGATTTTCATTTCTTTTTTTAAAAATAATTAAGTTGAGAGAAAGACTAATTTTAATTTAGAGTCGCTGCATATTTTTAAAATTTTAAATTCATTAAATATTTATAAAATACTTATAAATAATTTATTAATAAAAAAATTTAAAAATTAAATTCAAGTCATTATTAAATACGCACAAATGGCCAACCCTCACTTATTGTGATTTCACAACTAAGAAAGCAAACCTCATTTAAGCTAACAAGAAATTTGTATGGCTATTTGTGTAGAAAGAGTGAAAAACACGAGTGGCTATTATCATTTTCGTCTCTTAGGTTGTACAACACCTGAGGACGGCAGAGAGATAGAGAGGCCGTGAGAGGGAAAACTGGCCCTCTTTCGAACATGAGTGAATAGAAAACAAGATCATTCTTTCCATTCCACCATTTGGCCTATGCCCAAAGGAGCCATTTTCAATTAAACAACTTTCTATTTCATTCATTGGCGACCATTGAATGGACAATGTGATGCAAAGTATTATAATACCAATAGAAAATTCTTATAAGTTTTATCAATTTTTCATCATTTTTTTTCTTTCCGCATTAAGTATTTACACATATCTTAATTAATTAATTTAGTCTTGTGAATCAGTTTTCTATAATAGGAAAACTAAAAATACGTTTGCAATTATCAAAGCAAGTTTAGAGAGATGATTTGTTATTTGGCAAAATTTATATTGGTCCTTTGTTTACAATGATTTTCTACCAAATCATGATTTGAGTTGAAGCAACTTTTTGTTGCTTTTGCGTTGTGTCAAAAATCAGTTGAAATTTTTTTGATATTTTAAACTTTGATATATCTTTCAAACAGTTAATATTTTGCCTTTTTCCATTATAGTTTAACTCATTTTTTTTATAATTATATATTCAAAAGTTATTTTATTCAAACAATATTTATTTTGTTAA
The DNA here is from genome assembly GCA_019955255.1 of Castanospermum australe. NCBI lineage: Eukaryota > Viridiplantae > Streptophyta > Magnoliopsida > Fabales > Fabaceae > Castanospermum > Castanospermum australe. Next base: position 1,298,968 of record NSJW01001005.1, on the reverse strand, counting down.
AATTATTTTTAGATAAATTTTTTTAAATATAAATCATTTGATTTCGAACTTATTTCTGATCAAAATTAAATTTATAAAAATGAATTAATTTAAAATTAAATTTATAAAATTTAATCTAAATACATGTACCATAGTCATACCCTAAAGCCATTCGAATCCCCGTTGGTAGAGCTCTGCTATGGCCTATGTTACAGTGCTGGTTTTTCCAAGATACTATTTGAAAGGCTGCAAGGAAATTCTCATTGCTGGCTCTGAAAACCCTCCTCATACCCCTGAGGAGTTCAGCATAGTATTTGCTACACCTTCTATATTGACTTTAATCCAGCCGGAGGGTGAGAGAATCCAGGAAGTGACGGTTGTGTTAGTATTTTCTATGGGATTAGGGGTGGCTTTGTTGGCCTTGCTAAACTAGGCAAGGAAGTAGAAGAATTTAAAACAAGATATTTTCCCAACTTCAAGTTTTATTTTGAAACCTTCTGATTAAATCCAAGTCTGCCACATGACATGAGAAATAACTTGACTAATGTTTAAAACAGGGAAAGCACCAAAATAGTTTTGTATATGAGTTTATTTTCCTCAGATACAAAGTGATGTGTAAGTTTTCTTCAGAAAGAGGTGTCCCAGAGATTCCCATATTCTACTAGTGTAAGAGCAATTGCAAAGGATTACTTTTGGCTTCAACATCAGCATTGCAGTGGCAGAAAAGAGGGGCATTGAGAATATTTTTACTACATAAAAACCAGGAATTGAGAGAAGATTGGTTTTCTAAGCCAGTTGTGAGTTTATGGTACATGATGGTAGACTCTGTTAAAATAGAAAAGACCAAACTAAGGTGTCATTTTCCTGGAAGACGGAAATGAGTATGGCCAAAATTTCTTCAATAATCCAGTCAGGGACAAGATTTTGAGTATCCTGGAGGTTCCATTCACCATTTTGAGTCAGATCCCTTGTCAGGTTTGGGGCCAGAGTTGGAACCTTGTGGTTTGTATTCTGAACAATTTCCTGATTCAAGCCATGTAAGCTTCCAGGAGACAAAACCAACAGTAATTGCTTCCGAAGTAGTTATCACAAACACTTCTTGCTAGAATAATTATGGTGTGACAAGAAAGAGAGAATAAAGAAAATAATTGTATTATATATTATTGTTATGTGATGAGATATATATACTTGGAATCCTTTGAAGCTTATAAAAGGAGGATCTAAAAGCCATATAAAAAGGATCATGGCCTTCGCTTTCACGAAGCTCTGCAATCAGAGTACTCTAATAGCCCTTTACATTTCATTGTTTTTTTTTAGGCTTTTGAAACTGTGAATAAATGAATTCTTAAAAGAAAATTGACATAAACTAGAATGCAAATATTACATATGCCTCTCTTTGCAATACCAACATATGGTATTAGTTTATGTAAATTTAAATTATGTCACGACATCAAAAAAAAAAAAATTATGTCAAATTATTTTTTGTGTGGTATTTTCAATTATTATTATATTAGTGTTAGTGAATTAACAATTGTATTATAATTCATTGTGAAAGAATTATAGAAGTTAAATAAGAGTTTTTTAAATTGATCATTTTTATTTATTGTATTTTTATCACAAACATATGTAATTATACGATAATATAAAAAATTATATCAATAATAAATTAAAATTAAATTTTATATATATATATATATATATATATATATATATATATAAACGAGTTTTAAATATTTTTGTTCTTTTTTTCTTTTATTCTTCAAGATCTTGTCTTGCAAGAAGTACTTTATTTTACAAACTTGGTGTTAACTAGGATTTTTGTTTTTTGCTTTGGACTTGGACATGTTCGTCTCCATTGCATTCATAGATTAACAGGGAGTTATATATGGTAACGATTGCATGCGCATGCATGTAAAATTGTAAATAGAGAGAGCAAGAGTGAGACAGAGAAGGGTCCCAGAGGCAAGTGGGATAGGGCCAGTTGGGCAATCGAATACGAAAATGCTGCATCTAACAGAAATCATCTACTTATATATTATTATTTTAATATTAAATAATTTAAAAATATATTTATTAACATAATATTAATTATTTTTACTTTAAAATATATATTTTTTAATAAATATATTTTTAATAACTTAATATTAAAATATTAAGATATAATTATAAAGTATATAAGTCTAATAATGCTATAGAAACGTTCAAGAATTTCTCTGCACCTAGTGGGGAGCTTTAATGGCACATCAAACAACCACGACTAAAAAGTGGCCAACCCAACACAACACAGCGATAGCCTCATCACATCACATGATACGTGTCAGTTCAGCCCTACCAACAAGGTACATCCCGTACTCTGACGTAAACCCCGCAGAGATCTTAGGTTCCCTCTTTATGTCTTCCTCTTGTGAAAATGTTCTCACACTACTTTTTTTTTGTCTCCCTTTATAAGCAACAAAGTATGTTAGTAATAAATGAGTATTATCATTCACATGCTTAAAAAGAAAAAACAGACAAAATTTGTGAGCTAGTGATATAATTAGGATAAAAATTATAAAAGACAAATTTTTATTTAAATTATAGTTTTAAATTTTTTAAAAATTAAATCAAATACACACGGACATCTCTCAACTTTCAAGGAAGGGACTTGTTCAACTTTAGAATCAGTTTAATATTATATTCAAATATAATTAAAAAAAACTTAAGAATAGATTTCATATAAAAAAATTTTATAAAAATAATTTATCTCTAAATATCACACTTTCAATTTTAAGGAGATCTTAAATTAATTTGAAACTAGTTAATTACTTATATATCATTCTTGTCTTGATGAGTGATGGCCGTGGTTTTGATGCATTCTGCCGGTTCTGCCAACTTTTCCTTTGTGGAATATCTTTTTCCGTATGATCGATGTTGGTGTTACAAACCTAATAAATAAATTATGAGTTTAATTTTAATTTATTTATAATGTAAAATTTTTTATATTATTATTTAATTATATATTAATACATGTTAAAAATTTAAATATTTTAAATAATTATTGTCATTATTAAATTCTTTAATGATATTAATATAAAAAATAAAATCTTATTCATAATCTCTTTTTATTTAAAAATTTCATCTATTTATTTTTGTGTAAGAAAAGTTTTTGAAAAATAAGAGACTATTTTATTTTAAAATTATAATATGTTACAAGTTTCAATGAAAATTTATAGTAATGTTTACATATTTACTGTTAATGATAAATTTTAACAAAAATCAAACTACATATGAAGTATGAACACACTTTAATTTTTTTTTGAATAGTTTCATTATTTAAAATAAAAAAATAAAAAAACACTTGAACTTTTTTTTTAGGTATATAAACACTCGAACTTTTTTTTTGGTATATAAACACTTGAATTTTATTTCGTCTTTAATTATCATGAACTTTTGAATTTCTATAAATTTTTTTTTAATTTTTATAAACTTACAAATTGACTTTTTTGTCCATCATTTAAATATGTGACTTGCACACATTTATTAATACATGTGACAGATTTTTATTTGTCTATATTTATCTTTTTCAAAAATAATAAAAAAATACTCTTGCACCTTGTAATGTTAAACAAACAAAAGGTTAAAAAAGTGTACAACTCATAAATTAATTATATGTTTTTTGCAATAAATAAACATTAATCTTATAGGTGAACTCAATTTATATAGTTAATATCTGAAAGTATTTCAAGTAAAAAAGTTTTTTTTTTTGGGATAGCAAGTAAAAAAGTAAGTCTAACCAATGAAACATTGACAATTATGGTAGGGACAAGTTGAGTCGAGAGAGATCAGCACGAAGCCATGAATGCATGATTTGTATTCCTTCATGGTTATTTCCGAGGCAGTGTGAGCAAGCACACCACTTGTCTTAATTTCTGCAATTAATTGAGATAGTGGTGAAACACAGAAAGATTTTTATGGGGAAATGTTTTTAAATATATATAGAAGATAAGTATAAGTATATAAAAATAATGTTAATGATTTATTTATTTTATATTTGTTTATATAAAGTAAAAAAATATTTACTTTAAAAATATACAAGAATTTGTTGATTAAATACAGAGGGACCTCTCCACTCTAGTCTGTCCTAATTGGGTTGCACCTAGCAATTAATACTTGCCATCTCTACCACATGCTGAGGCTGGTTCCCACACAACACCGCATGCCTAGATGGCAGAAACTAGCAATTAAATAATGGGGTCCTTTGATATTTTTGGTACTCATGGATGGCTGGGTGAAACGCTGCCAGCTTTTTCTGATTGTGCAAATGTCTGAGAGGTCTGATGATAAATATTAGACAGTAGTCTGCGTAGGCATGACAAATAATGACAAATGGTTTTGTGTGTTACCTTATTATAAGTATAAAAGTTTGTAATTTTTTTTTATAAAATATAATCTCGTTTAAACTATTAAAGTTATTTTTTTTATAAAATATTATTTAATAAAATTTAAACTTCTATCATTGTAAAATGACACGTTTATCCAATGATATAAGTAAATATTATATAATTATAATTTTTTATTAAAATTTTTAATTAATAATTTAACATAATTATTAATTTTTAAATAGAAGAGTGATTTTTATTTTATTATTATATTTAATAATCATCTTTCAATCTAAATAAATTTTGTCAAAATTTTTAGGTATTTTTTTTTTATTGTATAACATTACTCTGACAAATATATAGAACTAAAATTTACATTTTTATCTTAGCTAATCAACAACATGATTAACATTATCTGTTATTTATTTTTAAAATGGGATTTGATTGCCAGGAAAGAAACTTGGGAATTGTACAACAAACGTGGGGTTACCATTCACATAAAGGAATCGTTCTCCATCAAAATCATTTCATTGGAGGGAAGATATCCACAAAAAAGCATTGCTTTCTCTGCAAGTGGAATCGTGGGGGTGCCTTCCTCATCAAATCAGATCCTCGTCTGCTTTCATGCTTTTGTTTTCGGTTATGACATTTTGAGCACTATGACATGATTTTTTAGTATAAATTAGAAATATTTTTATAGAATTAGATCCATTTAAACTATTTCATAAGCTTAATTTCCTTGTATCAGGAGTGATAACAATAAAGCCCTTCCATAAAATAGGACTTTCAATAATCGAATTGTAATTTTTATGCTTAGAGTGTAACTCACTAACACTATGATATGATTTGAACTATAATCTCTGCTGTTATTCTAACTAAAAAGATAAGAGGAGATGTATTTCATGAATTTAGACCCTCTCTTGTTATAAGATTATAAAATAGATATAAAATTTATTGTATAAGAATTCACTCTAATAAATTATAGGATTCGTTAGTTACAATTTAAGCCTTGTTGTGTCTTTCTCTATTTAACTGGATCATTTCTATTATTTGACTAATAAGAGAGGATCCAGATCCGTGTTTCGTTGCTTCAACTTCTCAAAAGTAAAAATATTGGTTTCCAGATGCCATAAAACTATGAGAAGATGAAGGGAAAAAAAAATCATTGTTCATTGCATTGGCTCTGTTCTATAAATGCTCTAAATTGAACTTGAAAGTTGAAAGTAACACGGCAACATATCATGTTTAGATATAACCGAATCTTGAGCCATGCATGTTATGAGAAATAAAACATGATTTCTTTGCAAAAGATCACAATCATACTTGTTGTCATCCTGGTTTGTCTGTGGAGGTCTGCATTTTGTACCACACAAAATATTCCTGCGGCAGCCGAAGGACAAAGAGAAGAGAACCATCACTTGCACTTCACAAATCAGGGTGTGGTTATGGTAGTAATAATTTACAAAATGCAAGCTTAGGAAAAAAAAAAGAAATTAAAGAGAACCAACCATACCTGGGTTGATTGAAAAATATTGACTCTTCCTTCTAGGATATTTTGTAGTCTAATTCTTAAGTTTGAATTTTATAGTCTTATTCTTTTTTTTTTTGTGTCGTTAAATATATTTTTCATGAATTAATAAACTTATGACTGACATATCTGATATATATACATATTTTTTGTTGTGTGGCACTGTTTTATTTTGTACATATTAATTAGATCCACGCATACGACAAGAAGATACGAGAGAATATTACAAATCTGATTTTATGACTTAGAAAGGATAAAACAAAAACCCAACAACCAAATAACAGAAGGAAAAGGGGAAATGGGGATGGATGGGATTGAGAATTTGTTGTCAGAATATTGGGAATTAGTGGCCGGTGGTCCAGGCAGGGAATTAAACCAAATTTGGTTAAAAGTCTTTGGGACTGAGCAATGCCAATAGGTTTTACATCAATTTCTTGCTACCTAAACTAAACCTTTACTGCTAGTAGCCTGTAGGAAAGGTCAGCACCCCTAACGTTCAAAATATAAAAATATTTTTTCACACCATTTTCTTCACATATACTTTTTTTTTTTTGAAAAAAATGGATAAAAAATACGTTTTTTTATTTTATTATAAAAAATAAGTATTATAAGAATAATGTAATAAAAAATTGCGTGCAAATAGAGTTGTTGGGAAAGGATACATATAATGGAAGCTTGTTTCGTTAGTATCTGCTTGTAAGAGCATTAGGCTAATACCATGGACCTCCATCCCTTTCAACCAATGCTATTGGTTAGCTATATCCATTATCTGGTAAACAAAGCTCACAAAGCGGATATCTTCTTTATTAAGAGCATTAGGCCATTCAAGCTGGATTCTTGCTTCCTTGTCTTTCCGTTAAAAAAAGCTCAAAAATTACTAAAGCTCCACAGAAGATTTAGCCTCATTATATTTAGGATTTATACAACATGCTTTTATAGCAGAATGTATGAAGCTGTAAAAACAAAGGCAATGATTCCATGTTGTACTTTAAAAGAACAGAACATCATTAAAACAACCTCAAATTGTCTTCAATCAATGCATACATTTTTCATTGTATAGACGTGACTCATTTTGATCCTGTCTAGAGTAGTAATTTGTACATGTATTGAATAAAATCAAATGGCAAAACAAGCTGATGCAAAATGACGGAAGCTCACTCAAGTCCAATATGTTACCTATGTTCCCTACCCAGCAAAACATTCCATGCGTTAAGTATGGGCCCACCGTATGCCCAGTCCTTAACAGTTAACACTTAATTTCACCCGCTTAGTATTCCCGTTAATATGTTATTCACATTCATCAACAGCATGCACATGATATATTTACAATGTGCATGCACCCATGACAGCAAACTCATATTTATGAGATTCCACCTAAAACTCCCCTCAGATCAGATTTCTGCTCTGAAGTTAGCCTTGAAGGATACTTGATGTCAAACTTAATTCTCAAATTCCCCTTCCTCCCAGGCTCTTTGGAGATGGGCATTCCTTCATCTGGGACAACAACCTCAGCACCGGGTTTGACAATATCTGTCAGTGGGATCATGAGACTCCTTCCATCCAAGGTAGTAAGGTCCAAGGTTTTACCTGTAAGCGCCTCCAGAAGAGTTATCTCCTGGTTGATCACCAAATCATTACCATCTCTTCTATAAATAGCATGAGGTTTCTCGTCTATCACAAAAATAAGATCTGCTGGGATGACACCAGGCTCCTGGTTACCTTTCTCGGAGAAAGTAATTTTTGTTCCTCTCTTCCAACCAGGTTTTATGTCGATAGTCAAAATCTCCTCCACATTCCGACACATGCTGCAATGGAATTGCATGTGTCAAACATTGCAAACAAACATAATTATCCATTTCTTCAGATAAAAACACCAAAGCAGAAATTTATCCAAAAAAGATAATCATGCCATTAGTATAACAGGGCATTCCTTTTCCTGTTTCTACGATGTTATATGGTGATTAGATTAACTGTCAGTTTCCAGTTTTTAAGATACTCTGGAACTTTTCATCTTGAATTTTAGAAGACCTCTATGTCTAAACCAATAAATCAGGGTAACAGAGGCTCCTACTCTGAAAATATAGGAATAGGTTAATCAATCAAATCACTACATGCCACCATAAAATTTTGCAAGGGAAAAAAATGGAAACTAGGCTTAATTACACTTTTGGTCCCTTAGTTTCACTTTCACCAAAGTTTGCTTTCGCATGCAATTGAGTTTGACGCCAAATAAGATTGGCTACATATTTTTTTCTTGGTCTAGAAATGGGCTTACATTAATCATATAACGTGTTACCCAAAAGGTACTGGATAAAGTTAGCTAGTCTAGTATTTTAACTTTCCAGAATATGTAAATGTAATATTTAAATAGTTGGTTTTGTCTTGTATTTTAATTTAATTCTAAAACTTTGAATTTTATATGCATATACATTTATATTTATTTATTTATTTGTGTGATATTTATTTCCAATTTAAGTCAAATTATCATGACCTACATACATCCTATATTTTTAAAAAAATATCCCAATACCCATGCAACTCTGAGTATGATACACATACATGTATCAGTGCTACCTTGACTCGTGTCAATGGACATATTTTTAATCACTTAACCTTAACTGTGTAATCCTTATCTGTAACTGATCTAGATGCCATATTCTTCGTCCATTTAAGGTAAACCATTTATTCCTTTCTATATTTTGCACATATAACATTCTATATGGTTCTATATGGAATTATGGATCACTTAACCTCCTATTTTTCAAGTCTTCTAATTGATATGTATTTCCCTTAGTTAAACGCCAATGTTAAATATGCCAAAATAGATTTATTTTGATAGCAGGATGATTAAGAAACACACAACATTATCTCAAGCCATCTCAAAAAGGGAAGGGCTACAGATATGTAGATTTTAATTTTAACCATCCCATGTTTAATGGAACGGATATGCTTTGGTTTAATTTTTATTTTGTACTCTTGCTCACATATTTTAATGGCTAAAGCAGAAACATCATCCTAGTTTCCATTAAATTGATTAATGAGTTATGAACCAATATACAGGATGCCATTCAAAGCCATGGTGAATCTCAGAAGACTTTTCTTACTTCTCTATGTATAATCATTCAACCCAAAAAATAAAAAAATAAAAAAAAATTCTAACCTACATAGAGCCTTAATCGCCTTACGTTCATGTTAACATTCATCTTACTCCCTTTAACTCCCAAAGGCAAGTTCTAAGTCAATAAGTTATCTCAGAGTTAGCATATGGTATCAAAATGAATATTCCATATACTTATATTTGAAAAACACAACCAAGGCAAATATATGTGCTAGAAAACCAAGTAAGCCACCAAAGTTGAAACTTTCTGAAAATGAATTTACACTATTTCAACTGTGCTTTAGATATAATAACAGGATTTCTCTGGAGTGAATATAAGAAAGCTCAGTGAAATGAATTTATAAATCATTGTCACTTTCAAAAGTGAAAAGTAATAATCCCGAAAGAACAATGAAATCAGCAAAAAGATTCTGCTGCTTAGCTAATCTCTAACCAAAGTTCACTTCTACCTAAAAAAGCCCCTGGGAAACATGCCAGTAAGATTGTCAAGCATCATAAGAGTCCAAAAATCATAATTGATTTCAAATTTAAAAAATTGTTGTACTCAACTATGTTCGGAGATAATCTTCAACCAACACGAACTAGATATATACACCCTAATGTCCTGCTTGGTTGGGTAGGTGGAAAATAGAGGAGAGAATGAAAATGATTTTCAACCAAATTTGTGTCCCAGAGTGAAAATGAGTTATTTTATTTTCCGCATTCTCATATTTTTGTTATGAAGTGTAAAGTGATTTTCATTCCAACATTTCTACCTTCCAGTTTCCAGCTACTCAACCAAGCAGATCCTAAGATTCCACATCTTCACAGGTGTGTCATCATGAAATATCATAAGGACAGGAAACAACCAATGCAGTCTTTATAAAAAGGGAAGGCAACAAAATTATTGTTGAAATCTATGTGGCAAAGCCTAATGTTCATCATGTAAGTGATCACTATGGCAACAGGTTCAAATCAAGACAAGTGCAAAGAACACAATGATGTATTTGTCTCAATAACTGCACTACATAAATGCTAAGGTGGTACAGCCAGCTAGTCTTAACATTAAGCAGGCACTGTAGCCATAGTTGTTAATAGCCTGCTTTAGCATGCGCCCAAAAACAATTATGGACTTTCTAAGCTCCGTTGCACTATGCTGTGGACTTGGCAAAGCAATTTTGAAATGGCATACCAGTGGTGAGTGTAGCAAGCATTATATGCCTAAGTGAAAATACAGTTCTGAATATTTAATCCACCAGGAGTTTTACCCTAAATGACACTGTAAAGCCCCAGACTCACTTCGACCATGTCTATCAGCACTTTCTGATTGGATTCAAGCCCTTTGACATTGCCGGCAGTAACTAGTGGCTCTCTTGTACAGGTACTCACTTGTTCTCTCCCTTATTCTCTATTCTTCTCCCTCATTCTCTCTTCTCTTCTCTGTTCTGTTCTCTGTTTATGGTTCCCTCATTCTCTGCTCTTTATCTTCTCTTCTATATGGTTTTGCTTGATTTTGTTCCATGTGTCTATTCTTTTTGGGTTCTAATTCTATCATCTATCTCTGTTGCATAATCGTTTTGAAATTATCTGTTTTTGTTTTTCCTTTTGCCTCTCTTCTCTTTCTTTCGTTTGGTTTTATTCATAATACTATTACTTACAATTCAGATTGTTTAAAATCAGTGAGAGCAGTAAAATTTCAGACCCTACTTGGATGATTATTGAGTATTTAAAGGTTATAGTTTAGATGTGAGTTTAGTTTAATATATAGTAGCTGCTTGTATATTGTTGTCATTTTGATTAGTATTAAGTCTCATTTTTTTTCATAACTTCACTATTTTTCAACATAATTTTGCCATGCCAAGGGCTTCGCTATAGCCATATGAGCCACCTGTAGCTACAAGAGAGCTATTTGCTATTAATAACTACGACCATAGCAATTAGGACCAGCCTGCACAAAGTGTGCAAGGCCTTAGTTACCTGGCTATCACCAACAAATGTAAAACAGTAAAAGGTGTAGCCTACCGCATCTCCTTTCTCATTTAACGTTATCATGTGCACAGGCACAACATGCTAAATGTGAATGAAAACAACTTTCTGGGATACATTATAACCCATGAGTACTGAATGACATATATTCATAGACAGGTTTCTATATATATATTTGGTTTTATAAATTCTTTATAATCTTCTAAAAAAGATGGTTACGTGAATTAGAAACATATTGAGAGGCAATCATAAAAACTCTTTGCTCTTTTCTAACAAATGCCCCATGCAAATTTTCCACTTGTCAGAAAAATTTACTCTTAAGTTTGACAGGGTATATAGATTCATTGTAACATTCACATTTTTTATATACACATCTCAAATTACTTTGAGTCATTTAATGATTTACATAATTCATTCTTAAATTCCAAGTGGATTTAATTAACCAAAAATTCATAAGTCATGCATGATCATATATCAATCTGACATCATTACCAAAATCTGCACAGTCCGCTTGGGACCTTATTTACAGTGTAGACCAAATACTCAGCAATATCCTTCCTTTCAAATATAGAGAGGACGGCCAAAACATAGACAGTGATAGACATGAAAGAAAAAACAAGCAATGTGGTCAGAAAACAAAACAAAAAAAAAAAAAATTTCATCAGGTGACAACTAGCCAGTCAGGGATTTGACTTCAACAAAATCAACCATTAAGTTGCCAATCACTTAATCTAAGATGTTCTTAATATATTTTCTCTTTGTTGGACTTTCATTGCTAGTTGGACAATTGGCTGAGTTTTCTTCGGGATATCTTTAAAGAAGAGTGATTGACTGACTTCCACAAAGTAAAAAAATTCCATATATCTTACTTCTATGACTCTATCATTCTATAAAGTTACTTACTCATTATATACTTGGTTTATTTACATTTTATTTCTTGTTCATTTAGAACTTAGTACACCTATTGACAGAAAGTATCGTATAAAACATTAAAACTAGAGCACACTCTTTAACTAAACAAAAAAAAATGAAACAATTATATTTATCTGACTGCGTAACGCCTGGGTCTACATCTAGTAGCCACTAAAGTGTGGTGTAATGTAGTCGCATCAATCAAACTAAGTCAAAAGGGTGGGTGGTTGGGGAATGGGAAGGTCAGTTGGAAGGAGAGGGCAGTCAAAGGGCAAGCAAGACTTCAATGGCATAATGTGGCTAGATTACTCTGTTCAAAAAACAGTTTACATTTACTCAGAAAGGCATACTATCTTAAATTAGCTACTGTGCTGAACATAATTTGATCTTCTCAACTGAAACTTACTGTAAAGGAAAACCTTCCCAGTCGCTTGCACACAAATAAGATCCAAGAAAATAACATTTCACACAGGGATACAGAATCCAAGAACAATATCAAAGAAGCACAATATTTCTACTAACACAGTCCGCAAGTCCTCGTTGATAGAAACTACAATAGAGGAAATTACTTGTATTTTGGCTCTGTAACAGCCGAAAAAAAAAAAAAAGCACGAGCTCCGGCTAGATTTCTGATGTTGATTATCGGAATACTATAAGTTCGTGTACTATAACAATTAGAAGCAGATATAATTCAAAAATTGGAATTTAACAACTATATCAGAAAGACCCGACCTTTAAACGGAAGAACATTATCAGCTGCTAGGTTAGGGTATGGGATATGAACGGCATAGACAATTTTATTCCATAATGATAATAAAAGGTATGAAGTTGCTTACCCAGAAGCGTCATAGACATTCCTGGAGATCTTCATCTTCTTCTTGGCACCTTTGTAAAGATCTTCCAAGCTGCACGGCAACGCATTCTCCACCACCGCCGCCTTCCTTCCTGCACCCGTAAACGCCGAACCATTTGAGGTCCTGAAGAACCCATCCCTGTGGGCTCCGTTTCTCCCACCTCCGCCGCCAGCGGCACCGTCGGAGCCGAAAAACTCGGCGTAAATGTCGTCGGCGTCGCGGGGGTGAAATCGGAAGGACGTGGGATGCTGGCGGTGGTGGTGGTGCTGGAAATGCCGGTGAGCACGCGAAGACGAAGACGAGGAAGATTGCGGTGGCGGCGGGAACTGACCAGACTTGAGGGCCTCCTCGCCGTAGAGATCATAGATCTGACGCTTTTGGGGATCGCTCAAAACGTCGTAAGCTTCTGAAATTTGCTTGAATTTGGCCTCGGCGTCCCTCTTGTTCACTGGGTTCTTGTCAGGGTGCCATATCATTGCCAGCCTCTTGTAGGCCTTCTTCAAATCGTCGTCACTCGCATTTCGATTCACTTTCAGTATGTTATAGTAATCCATGCCCATCTCTCTCTCTCTCTCTCTCTCTAAGCTTGATACATGAAAACGTGTAGAGCTCCGGTCCGGTAGTGGTGATGGCCTTGGCCGGAGATTGGAAAGGAAGAAGCAATGAGGACCGTTGCCCGTTGGAGCGAAGCAACGGATAAAGATGATCCAGGTGTGGATCGCACGGTTACAAATGGGGCTTCAATCTTCATTGCAAGAAGAGAAAATAATCATATGCAGCCGGGTCCCACGACACTATGACCCACCCGGATAATTCATGGATTGGGCCCTCAATCTACCAATTGAAACTAGGGTTGAAAATTTTAGCCCGGCCCGATAAAAAGATATTGGCCCAATTGGAGTTGCTTGGGCATTTTCTTTAATCATGTTTGATATAGTATATAAAATATAAATAATATAATATAATTAATATTATTTATATTTAAATAAAATATTAAATTTATTTTATTAAAATAATTTTATTTAATCTTAAATACATAAAATTATATAAGATAAAATAATTTAATCTCTAATTATTATAGAATCAAAATTAAATTAAATTATTTTAATTAGATATTATATTATACAACATTTTACTCAAATATCATATAAAAATAAATATTATTACTTATATTATACTATCTATCATTTATACAGTGTACTAAATAAGACTAATATCGGATAATGTTTATGAGAATCAATCTTATTATGTTTGATAGGCTCTCCTTTTGCATTTTACCCGAAAAGTAAAGGCAATGTCAGAGTGTTTTCATTATTTATTTTTTGGTGGCTAAATAATGTTTTTAAAATTATTCGGATCTGAGTATTAAAAATGTCAGTGAAATTTCTCTTTTTAATTTTTGTTTTCCTCCTGATCCATGAAGGATTTCCAATTTCTGTGAACAAGAGAGAAATGACTCCTACCTTTTCTTATGTCCTATCTCTTAAATTGTCTCCCTATTTTAATACTATTCTTCACAAAACATATTATTTGATGTCAAATGCAAAACGGTTAAACAAATTAAACACATAAACATGGTTGCAAAACTTGCTGTCGTATCACTTTCATGTTTACAAGAATGGAAGAGCCCGCGAACACTTCACAAATGACAATATCAAAATACATTTTTGGACAACTTTAAATTACTTCAACTGGCAGTGGCATACAACAAAACTTTCTCAGGAGTTCACGCCGCCAATGAGACAAACCCTAACTGGTTTTCTGCACATAAGTTAGAAAAATCACATTTACCAATGAAATTATCAAACACAAAGAACAGGACAACCATATACAAAGAATATGTGACATTTTTTAGGCTTGCAGCATGTGCCCCCACGATTTTTGCTGACAAGCTATAAAACATCTTTAGTATGGAATCCTCCAACGCATGCTTCAGTCATCTAACAACCAATCCAACTCAGAAACCTAAGCTACCCCAACTCCAACTCAAGGTAATTCAGTATGCTTCAAAAAGCTGGAACCCAAACCTGCCCAAAACTTGCCTGCTTTCAGGGAGATATTCCACAAACCATACTTTCAAGCAGAGTAAGTGGTTAAGGAAAAAAAGAAACTGAGTGAGCACCAAAGGTTACAGAAAGAATTAACTTCGTACTCAAACCACTACAGCTTGACCACTAATCCCGTCATGAAGCTGAAGTGAGCCATCCTTCATCAAATTTAGGCTCAAGCTCTTGAATCTCTCCCTTGAATACTGCCTAGATGCTTTTCTCCAGTCAGTTCCAGTTTTCATCATGGCCACAAACTCCTCATAACTGATGCGACCATCCTGTGAAAACAGAAAATTGAAAATGTGGGGCATATACAAGATTTAACATGAGAGGCGGCAAATAATTGTAATTTCCTGTGAAATTCCACACTTCTAAATACTATCTCAAGCCTCAACATCAATGATTCTATGTTATAGATCTCTTTTTCTACCTTCCCTCCCCATATATGTTATCATCAAAGCAATCAAATTTTATTGAGAAACACTAGCATATCTGCTCTAATTTAACATGTTGCAATGGTGGTGTAACTAGAACGAAAGAAACCTGCATAAAGGAAAACTAGAAATAAATAAACAATAAGTCATGACTCATGAGTAGGAGTATGAAAGGCAAACCTTGTCAGTGTCAACTTCACGCATGATGTCATTCAATACATCAGCCTCAGTTTCTCCTGTCTCATCTGCTAATGCTTCCTGAAGCTCACCTAACTCTATATACCCACTCCCATCTTTGTCAAAAAACTGGAATGCTTTGCGGAAATGCTCATCATTCTCCATTCTTTGCAAGTGAATCGTCACAGCTACAAACTCTCCATAATCAAGTACTCCATTCCCATCAACATCAGCCTAATTAATTTAAAGCAAAGAAAAACCATCCTTGAATCACAAATTTGTTCTTACATATACACTTGACAAGTCCAGGCTTAGGGCATGAATGGCAATTCAATTTATTCTCCTTTTAGATATGGGAAGCTCACTTCACATGAAAATTGGTGGTATATGCAGCAGTAAAATTCAATAAAAGTAAGAGGTTACATCAGATTTAGAGAATAGTGGGCGTGTCTTGTGAAGTGGTGTAGTTTTCCTCTAGCCAAGACTTAAGAAACAAAAACAAACTCCATATCCGTACTGAAAGATCCTCAAACATAATTTTTTGAATACTAAACATTACCATAAAACAAAAACTCTATAAGTAGATTCTGGGGATTATTTACACCACAATAAGCATGCATTAAATGCGGCATCTAACATTATATGATGTAATGAAACACAAGGTCCAAAACCAGTTAAGACACATTTGTCTTGCATACGCCAACCACGCACACAATGGGTTAAATAGGAAAGAGAAAATCTTCATTACTGGAGAACACAGCAACATAAAAGTGCACACTCTTCTAAGAAACATGCAGCAGAAATCCAGAAAAATGGTTGTAAAGAGCTCCATCAGATTGACTAATAGTCATAGTGACAACTGACAAGCAAAGAACTGAAATTATATTAAGCAAGTCTATTATAAATGGTATACAGTTACAGAAGCTTACCACTTCCATCAGCATCTTTATCTCTGGCTCAGCCAATTGTGAACCAACCTTCCGCATCCCAGCCTTCAGTTCCTCATATGTGACTTTGCCATCTTTGTCAGTATCCATCAATGTAAACATATCTTTGATTATTTCTACCTCTTCAACAGATAAATGTTCTGCAATTACCTGCAGCATTCATTCAAAGAAACCCAAATCACCGACATTTATTATTTCCATCATATACAGAACTTGAGTCAACAATCATGCATAAATCACAATAGATGCTAACCCGAAGAGCTCTCTTTTTGAATCTATTCATTACAGAGAACTGCTTAAGCCTTGTCCTCACAATATCTCCTAATGGAACATTAGAAGCTTTCTTTGCATTTTGTAGCCAGGAATGTTCTGCGAGCATAATTAAGGACAGTAAAAACCCAGAATCAGTTTCCACATCAGTTAGACTTGATGTAAAGTTCAGCCTCCCAAGTCAAAAGGGGGAGAGGGCAATGGGGCAAAGGGTCCAGGTGAGAATGAGAATATTCCTCTTAAACAAAGAAATGTTCATACAATATGCATGGCTATTTCGAGCTGGTTAAACATTCTGATTGAGTCCCATAAGATCATCCTTTTAGTTATCACAAGAAAAAACCTTCCAGGCATGGTAGTTCTATAAATTCATTCTTGTGAGGCATGACGATTATCAAATAAGCCCTCTCAACATAGAGGGGACAAAATAAAACCACAAAGGCCACTGTTCAACCTCAAAGGAGAGTGAAAGTTTCTTGCCCTCCTCCCATATATCTCTCTTTGACAAACTGCATGAACATTGTATACCACACAAATACAAATAACAAATAGGAGCCTCCCCAATATGACCACAAATTGTCCTTAATGTATGTACTTAACAATGTATCCTTCTCTTTCCCCACTAATCTTAAGACAATGAATAAATCTGCTCAAGCATTTAAGCTACCTTACAGTTTCCAGAAAAATGCTATGCATAACAGGCACAATGGCTGAACTAGAGACTAGTGATCACATTTTAAAATCCTAATACATGTAAGATTCAGCCACAAAGGAGGAATCCAATGTTTATGAGGCATCCCTTATGGTTACTGAAATCTGTATTGAAAGTTATACTGATACCTGCCAGTTAACTTATTGAAAGCTTAAAAAGTATCAATATTTTACATCATATTTAGCATACTTTTGCATTAAAACTCAATTCTAGTGAATCATAAGCAAGGTGAAGGTGAACACCTGAATTGTTCTACTCATAATAAACCCTTAAATTGATCTTCTATTCAGTGTATTGGGATGATAAGTCAAGAAGAGAACAATGCTAACCTAAATAAGAAAATTTCAGTCAGTACAAAATTCAGCCTTGATTGCCACCAAATCACTAGTTAGTTCAGTCTATTCTACTGCAAACTGTAAATGACTTACCAAGCACCTGTTCAGCTGTCAAGCGCTTTTTAGGATCCGATTCCAACATCTGCCGCACAAGGCTTTTAGCACTTTCGGAAATCTGAGGCCAAGGTTCCCTCTTGAAGTCAATCACGCCCCTCAAAATCGCCAAAGCAACACCTTGTTCAGTCTCTGCGGTAAACCAATGCAAATCTCAATAAAATTTGAAATTTCCATAATCATGTGCACCAAAACCAGAAGAGAAACAAAAAAAAACCAGCAGCAGTACCTGCCCAAAACGGAGGAACCCCACATAACAAAATATAAAGAATCACGCCGGCGCTCCAAATGTCAACCTCGGGACCATAATTTCTCTTCAAAACCTCCGGCGCCATATAGTAAGGACTTCCAACAATCTCCGAAAACCTCTCCCCTAAGAGAAACAAGGAAATTAAGGTAGCTGCACAGCCAAAAAAGAGAGAAACAAACAAAGGAGGCACGAAGAATCCATGGAACTAAAACAAAAACTGATCCACGTACCAGGCTTAAAAAACACAGAGAGTCCAAAATCAATGGCCTTAAGAACCGAGTTCTCTTTCTTATTGGCAAAAAGGAAATTCTCGGGCTTCAGGTCCCTGTGCATAACCCCGTTGGCGTGGCACATCCTCACAACCTCTGCTATGGTCCTGGCCACGTTCGCCGCCGCTCGTTCGCTGTAGTGCCCCCTGGCAACGATTCTGTCAAAGAGCTCGCCGCCCTCGCAGAGCTCCATCACGAGGTGCACGTTCTCGTTGTCCTCGTAGGTCGCCTTGAGCTTCACGACGTTCGGGTGGTCGGGCAGCGTGGACATTATGGCAACCTCGCGCCTCACGTCCTCTATGTCCACCGCCGTCCTCAGCTTCCGCTTCGAAATGGACTTGCAGGCCAGCTCTTGCTTCGTCTCCCTGTCCGTGCAGAGGTAGGTGATGCCGAACTCCCCGCGACCCAGCTCGCGACCCAGCACGTACTTGTCGCTGATTCGGGTTCGGTGGCTCAGCGGAATCACGTCCTTCAAGACCCGGATCGGAGCCGGCGAATGGATGGCTTCCTCTGCATATGGGTTCGGTCTTCTGTCTTTGCCTTTCTTCTTTCTCCCTCGGTTCGAGTCGTTGGACTTGTCCTCCACGACATCTGCTCTCGCGCAAGTGTTGCAATTCCCCATACTGTTTCTGAAGCTTCACAGCATCGAGCACCCTCTCTGCTTCTCGTTCGCAGAAAAGAAGCGATTTTGAGGACTCTTATGGCGTGATCGTGATGGTGCCGCCGGTGGGTGCCCCGGCGAAACGAAGAGAGAGAAAGAGAGAGAGAACGGTTGGTCAATTGAGAAGGGTAAAAGTCCTTTTCGAACTTAATATTAATAATCCATACTAATATTATACCTCAATTTATATCCTGTGTCGGTGTCAGCGATGGATAGTGTGAATAATTCATATAGTTAATCTTTATATAATGTTTAAAAAAATATTAAATAATATAATATTGATTAAAATAATTTAATTTATTTTTAATTTTATAATAATAAATATTAAATTATTTTATTAAAAATAAAATTTAAGAAAATTATAATTTATTATGTATTTTATTATAATTTTAACTGTTATTTTTTATTAATTATTATAAATTTTTATTTTATTTTTTAAAATAAAATTTTTACTTTACAAAAATTAAATTAAATTTATTTTAATTAAATAACTTATTTTTTAATATTATATTTAAATATAAATAAAATTAATTATATTATATTACCTAAAACCATTTTTTTTATCATGTTGGATAATTGCAAACTCAAAGATTTACGTGTTAAACTAGAGTTATAATTTTTTATATTTTTGGTAAGGTAGAGTTATAATTTTTTATCATATGATTCGATTCGATTCAATGTGATTCGGACCTAGCTGAGTTTACCAAACTCCCATCGTTTGGATCATTGCTTGCAGCTTGGGGCTTTGACACTTGGATATTCATTTTTCATTTCAGTTATTAGGTCTATCACTGACAGAAAAACAAAAACTACCGTGTCCGTTACTTGTGGCTGGCTGGGCCTAATAATAATATGCAAGTAAGAGACACGTTTGTTGCTATGGACCACAGTGTACGGATATTTAAAATTTAAATCGTGTATTTTTTTTATATAATACAGATATTATTTAACGCATCATATTTATTCAAATTTTTTGAAATATATGTAACTTTCATACGTGATATAGTCTTTAAAGTTAATTTGCACCATGTTTTAACTTTTTTCCGTATGATTTATATCTTACATTTTTAAGAAGAAAAAAATAGCCCTCAAAGTTAGGGACTGCAAATGCTGTTTTTTAGACTTCAGTAGTTGAAGTTGTTCAACGCCAGAGGGGTTGCGTTAGGAATATTTTGACTTAATAACCGGACTTAATATAATTTTTATAATAGATGTGACTAAAGGAAAATAGATAATTTTTTAGCTGATTTTATGCTTTTTTTTGTGGCAAGGAAATGAAAGATTGAAATAGAAATCAATAATTTGTTCTGTATAAGCAAAGAATAACACCCCAATGATGAAGAGTTAATTATTACACGGGTCATGTGCTCAAACCCAAGTTTCATATAGAAGTGAAGTAACAAGGGGTTGATGCAGTCATAATTGGTATTAATTATAAATTCCATTCATAATGTATAGTTAGTGAGGTCTTATTCATATGCTTGTTCAATACTGGCTCACGAATTCGTCAGCTTGAAGTTTCCTTCCCAAGTTTCAAGTATATAATATAGCAACTATCATCAGCACTGCTCATGAATTTTTTGAATTGGTCCCGGTCCACAATCTCCTAACATCAACGTACATCGTTTGGAGGATAAAAAAAAAAACTGACAAATCATGTATTGCTGTCACAGAACATGAATAGAATCCAAATTGAAAACCAAATATAAAAGAAATTAGAATTGAAAATATCAATAGACGTTGACGTAATAAAATTAATTTATATTTTTAAATATAAAAATTGTGATTTGATTTATAAAAAATATATTTTATACAAAAATTATATTATAATTACTTTTGATTTTAAAAAATATATATTTATAAAATAACTTGAATAAGTTAATCTCGATTTATACAAAATTTAGAATTGGAAATGGAAAAAACGGATTTGTGGTGGGTGGGAATATTTGCACTGTTGACGGGGTCAATATGGAGAAGCTAAACTGCTAAAGTCGTAAAGGAGCATTTTATTTTACAAAGTTAAGTGAGCAGTAGCTATGACCCACTTGGAGGAAAATGTTAAGATTCCTTGGATGTTAAGGTCAACAAACTAGGATGACTGTTTTGTTCTTTATTTCTTTTTTTTATTCAAGAAAAGGTTTTTTTATCAGCTTTTTCTTCACTGAAATGTTTCAAAGTATTGTTGGCTATTAGTTTTCCTTCCCACCGAAGCCTACTCTTCTTTTTTTCTTTCATTAAAATATTTTTATAAATATTATAAATAAAAATAATTTTTCGAATATTATTTCGATTAAAAAATTATCTAAGGGTTGAAAGCATACTCTTCTTGCAAAGGACAAGTAACTTCCAATATTTGTATCCAATCACACCACATTTTCTTTTTATAATTTTAATCCGACCGATAAATTACACAAAATGAAAAACATGATCTATTAATATTTTATTTAGTTAAAATAAATAATCAATAATTATAATTTTATTCAATTTAAATTTTAGTCTTTATAATTTATTTTTTTAATATTATTTTTTATGATTTTATTTATTAAGATTTTAGTCTCTATTATTAAAATATTATTTTTTATATTTTTTATTCATTTACTTTTTACTTTTAATAATTTCTATTTATTAAGATATAGATTTATATTTTTTATAAAAAATTAGTTTTTATAATTTTTAATTATTTAAATATTGATCCTTTAAAAATTAAAATTTAAATGAGTAAAATTATAGTAATCGATATTTAAAAAAATAAATTATAAAAATTAAAATCTAAATTAATTTAAATTATAAAAATTATTTATTTATTTTAATAATTTTATTTTTTTTTCTATGTACAATGATAATGACAATGACAATGAACATAAATATTTTTATTTTATATATTTTTGGTAACATAAATTTTATAAAAATTATATTAATAATAATTTAGTTAATATTAATATAACAACGCAACCCCAATACGCACCATGTTCATTTGGCTTATCTATTTAATTTTCACTCAGCCATGCATATTAATCTCTATATCAAGAAAAATAAATATCTGCAAACAGATTATATTAATTAATGATATTAATATTTTATTAGGAAATGAATTAAAGAGCTTGAAATTCGTCAAAGTGGTTGAGTGTAATACTTGACTTCCTTTTCAAATTACAAACAGGTTCAGGTCCCAGTCAAGGAGGGAGCAAAATATATAAGAAAATACATTAATGTAATAATGTCTGTTAGAGATAAAACTTTTCATGAGATATTAATTTTTAAAATTGTGTTAAACCTATCAATATAAACTAGTTTTTTAATATGCCAGAGTCTTCGCAATCAGATGATTAGGTGTTGCCTAGCAAAAGCTTGGAGAAAATGGGATTGGTGGAAGCTATAACTAATGCACTCTATAAACAAGTGATGTATTATTTTAGGATTTAAATTTTTTATGGTAAATTAATTAAGGAATTGAACTTTCATTATTATCAATTAAAGGATTTAATTTTAAGGAAGAATATTTTTCTTGATTAAAAATGTTAAAAAAATAAAAATATCTAACTTTGCATATCAAAATAATTTGAAATATGAACAAAATATAAAATTATATATGAGCTGAAAACTTTTTGCTAATTAATATGTATCGTTGGGATTTTTTTTTTATTGAATTTAATCTCTCAATTAAGAATTTTAAGTTAAAATTCTTAATTAATTATCATATTAAAATTAAGATCCTTCTATAATAGTTTTCTCCTCCATAAACCACATCCACTTATAGGCTCTGGGGCCATAATATATATCTTCTTTCAAAGGCATATAGATAGAATAATGGTGGAAAAGCCTCCCTTCATGTTAGAGGCAACAGATATCTTTATGCACTGGCATGGCTTTCCAGGGAGACCAATAATCTTTTTGGGGGTGAAAATATCATAAAAGTAGCGAAAAAGCCCACGTTGGCACGATGATTGTGTTGGATGATAGGCTTGCAAAAAAGCAAGTGAATTTTTTTTACTCAGCTCCCACTCCATGACAATTGATGAAGCCCCTTTTTGAACCTTTTTTCTTTAATTCTTTTCTATTTTCTGAAAGATATCTTTTTATGGGCATCATATCACTTTACGGCGAGTACTTTGATTTATGGGTGGAATTATTCGCAATTCAAATTTTATATTAACACTATCTATTAATTTATTTTAAATTTTTTAATAAATTAATAAATTTATTATTTATGTACTTAATACATTTTATTAAATTTTAAACTGTTAATTTTTAATCAATAATTATAAATATTATATTTTATTCTATAAAATATATTTCCTTACTTTAAGTGCATATTTAAGAATGAAATTATAATGACAAATATCCTTTGAACATTATTTTGGTTCCGTGTTGCAAATGACGTCCTATTGTCTGGGGCCGTTGGGCGGCGGCATTATTATAGTGTTTGGTGTAATTGGGATCCTAAACATGCTCTATCGCTGGATGACAAAAAACAAAAAAAAAAGGCATGATCTACGGCTATTGTTTTGAGTTATAAATTTAATTTTTCAATAGACCACAAGTTTCATGACATTTATCTTTTGTCTTCTGTTTTTGAGGTAATGAATTGTTGCTTGTTTACTAGGGCTTTGAGGAATTTCAATGTATAATGCATTTTAAAAGATAATGTATAATTTTAGCTACTAACTATTTAAAGATATAAATATCTAGAAATGTACATATTATTAGCTAATGGAATTCTTTATTAAAATTGAGACTTTTCAAGATACATATAATATATATAAAGAAATATATTATTATTATTTTGACTTAAAAAATTAAATTTATAACATAATTTAAATAAATTAAATTTTATGAGAATATTATTGATTTATAAAAAAAAAATCTCTATATTACTAGCAAAACTTTGCTCACTCGTTTGGTGCTCTAGAAAGTAAATAGTCTATCAAAAGACTAAAGGGTTCTGGAATTTTTTAATTACTTTGATGTGTAAGTTATCTGTCCCTTTGCAGTGTTGGGATTGCTGTTTGAACATTCCATTTTTTTCCCCTCCCATTGATTTTTGCTAGCAATGCAAGAACGTTCACGTTGCTGAGTTTGCTATTTGAATCATTCAAGTCAGCATCCTGCCCCTTGTCTACATCTAAATTGCTTGAAAATAGTACCAAGTAGGCTTTTTGTTTCTGTCATTGGTCTTTCTAGATAAAAATGAGATTGTGGCAACCTTTTCCTCTTTTTATATAATTGTCTATTTCAATGACAGCTGATTTGATATAGAGTCCGTTTGAATATATTTTTATTTTTTAAAAAAATATTTTTAACATATTTTTAAATGTGTTTAGATGTATTTTTTTAAAAAATAAAAATTAAAAAAATTAATTTATTTTTTTTAAAAGTTAATAATTTCTAATTTCTTAAAAAAAATAAAAGGAGAAGTGATTTTAAATATAATTTTATAATAAAAATATCATTTATCTTTATTAAAAATTATATTTTATATCTTTTTTTCTTCTTATAAACTTTATTTACATCAACTTCTCTAGGTAATTCTATAAATTATATTTTAAATAAAATAACTTTAAGTCATTGTGCTATAATATCTTAAATTGAATCCTGATTTCAATAACTATACCATTTAGAGAAAGAAAAATAGAATAACATTAGCAACACGTTGTTAAGTCTTTAGGTACATAATTAGACATGTTGTTATTACTTTATGTTTTATTTTCTATGATGCCGTTACCATAACATACTTAAAAATCTTACCGTTCTTATTATGCTAGCCTATTTAATCATATCTTACATATCATAACTCATCATATCTTGTATTTAGATGTCTTTTTTTAGTAATTTTGATATAAATTAAATGCTTCTATTTTTTTTATTCAAACAAATTTAAAAGTCTTTTTTATTATTTAAAAATATTTCTTAAATATTATATTTAAATATAAAATTATTTTTTAAAAAAAAATTTACTAAAATAAGATATATAAAAAACTATTTTTTTATAAACTTATCCACCAAACGAGCCCGTAAGGCTTCCTTTGATAAGTACGCATGCCAAGAGTTTGTATTAGCTCAGCCAGGTCATGAGTAATTTTGGTGCTTTAATTCTTGACACTGCCCTTTTATCCGAGTACACAACTTATAGCTGATATTATAGTGTCATCAAAACTTAGAATTGTGCTTTTGCCTGGTGGCATTTGCATTTTCAGTGGTTCATATATTGTTCGTTTGCAGCCATGATGAGTTTGTCATGTGTAGAAAGTTCACGGAAAATTGGCTTCTTTCTGCTAGCTGATGCCTACCTCTTTCATGTTTGTGTTAAGAGTTTCATGATTATGAGCTATTCAACTTCACTTGTAGTCTATGTTACGAGCAAAGCAGATCAGTTCCTTTTCAAGCAATGCTAGGAGTTTTCTCCTTAGTGGTTCACGATGCAATGCAGCAGATAAAAGTTCATGCACTTGCACTGAGGATGAAACATGCGTGTCGAGAAGACAGCAGAGAAAAAATGAAGATTTACTTGCGCAGAACCTGTCTCGCCCTCCTTGGTATCCAAAACTTCATCCAGAGTATTGATGGTGTACTTCATGTCCATCAAGTAAATCAGATTCTGTTGCATATGCTTGTGGTGTTGACGGTGGGAAGAACCATGTTGCGCACTCATCTCCTCTTCATTCTGACCAGTTTTACAGGGCCAGTATTGCAGCTATAAATTTTCTCTGATTCAGTTAATTATAAGCTTTCTTTATCAGATGGGATGGGAATACTAAGCTATTCTTAAAATTGTACGGTTGATGCTACCAGGAACCTACCCAACATCAAATCTTCAAATGTGAAACAGAAAAGAAGGGAACTTTACCAGTGTCACCGTACAAGTAATTATCATGGTGCAAAGTGTAGAGGTGATAAATCAAATTTTGGCAGAAGGCTTTAAGTGTGTTCCTTCTTCAGCGACAGAGTAGTCGGGGGTGGCTCCGAAATTCCAAATATTCCTTTAAATAATCATGAACACAGAGCCTTGCCACAGAGGACATTAACAAGAACTCAATCAACACGCTTTGTGACAAATTTTGGTTCCAACATGCAAACTTCAAATCCACAGATGGTGGGATCAATCAAGGAAAGTTTCAATATAAACCACCCTGGGATTTGAAAATGTCAGCAAGAATTGCTCTAACGAAAAGGCATTTTACCAACACAGGACGTGTGGTGGAACTGGTTTCAGATATATTGCGACAGTTAAAGTGGGGGTCCTCTTGCGGAGAAGGCTCTTTATAACCTGAAGGTTTTAATGGATGCATATCAAGCTACCAAATCCCGAAGCAACTTCAAGACCACTCAGTTGCTCTCAGCTTTTTTTTACTGGTTAAAGCGACAACCAAGCTTCAGGCATGATGGTCAAGGACGGATGCCAGCCCAATGTTGTAACTTATAATCGTCGAATTCACTGCTATGGCTACCTGAATGAAGCACTGAATATTTGAATGTGTTCAATCAAATGCAGGAGGCAGGATGTGATCCTGATCGTGTCACTTACTGCACGCTGCATTGACATCCATGCAAATGCTGGATTTCTTAATGTTGCCGTGTCTATGTACGAAAGAATGCAAGAAGCTGGTCTTTCTCCTGACACATTTACTTGCAGTGTCATAATCAACTGCCTTGGAAAGCTGGCAATTTAGCTGCTGCCCGTTCGCTATTTTATGAGATGG
This sequence comes from Castanospermum australe, assembly GCA_019955255.1. Lineage (NCBI taxonomy): Eukaryota > Viridiplantae > Streptophyta > Magnoliopsida > Fabales > Fabaceae > Castanospermum > Castanospermum australe. The sequence goes on along the minus strand of NSJW01001005.1, from coordinate 1,272,340 downwards.
TTGATCAGGGTTGTGTTCCTAATCCAGTCACCTGAAATATCATGGTTGCTTTGCAAGCCAAAGCAAGGTACTGCCAGACAGCATTGAAACTGTATCGTGACATGCAGAATGCAGGATTTGAACCTGACACAGTTACTTACAGCATAGCAATGAAGGTGCCTGGCCACTGTGGGTATCTTGAGGAAGCATAAGCAGATTTTGTTGAGACTGTTAGAATTCAAGTGAGTGGAAGTCCTACATGAGATATGAATAGGTTAAGTGAAGGCCATATAAATGAAAAGACCTATAAATCTAATGTCTTTAAGGTTTTGGGTTAAGAAATGGCATCGGGCTTACGAGTGTGATTTTCTCGTTCAAGCTCGTTCAATTATGAATCTCCTCGATCCCATGGTGTTGGGCTTTTTCTTGCCTCTAGCAAGTGGTGTTCAAATAGGACGAGTATTTGGATCCATGGTACTGTGGTACAAGCCTATGTTGGCAGGCCTAGGCCTATGGGTGTGACACCGTATCTTGGGCTCCTTCTTGCCTCTAACAAGTGGTATCAGAGCATTTAACTGATTCAATAATGAATCTTTGAATAATCAACCATAAAATGTTTCAACAAATAAGTATATGATATTATTCATTTGAATCCTATTAGCAAAATGTTCACTAATCAAACCAAATCAGAGACAAGTAGGCATGTATCATTATTATTTATGTGAATTTATAGAATCCTTTTGAAGGTTCCTTCCAGTTATGGAAAAATTATTATCCTTAGTATAAATAACTATATATATGGATAAAATTTTATCTCAGATATATGAATCAGAATACAGACATAGATTTTCGAAAGAAATGATTTATGATATTCAAAAATATTCATATGACCAAAACTAGACATTTTAACAGAACCATCCAAACTAACTTAATTATTTCTTTATTGATTTTGACATCAAAGACAATAGTCAAAATCGTCCCACTGAAGTCAAGATGCATAAAATGCTTAATTTGCATAAGACACAAGTCAACCAATATATGCATGTCACAAGTTGACCAATATATGCATGTCAATGCTAACTTTTCATGTTAATCCATGAATTAAAGTTGTTACCAAATCATTATTTCTAAATTTGTTTCTAAAGTGGAACAAAATCTTGATAAAAATTTATAACTCTCATAAAGTTGAAGAACTTTCATCATTAATAAAAATATTAAGATAAACAAATTTCTAATACTGACAGAGAGTAAATAGTTGGATTTATCCGGCTAAAAGAATGAGGAATAAACTTTTAAAATGAAAAAATCTCCCACTTTTACAACTCATAAGATGAAAATTCAACATGGGCTTGCACCAAGCAAGGGGGAGCCCAACACCATGGGATATGGGAGATTTATTAGTAAACGAGCTTGAGCGAGGAAACCACACTTGTGGGCTTGACGCCAGATCTTAACCAAAAATCTTAAGGCATTATATATGTGTTTTCTCATTTATATGGCCTTCACTTAACCCATTCCTATCCCATGTGAGATTTCTACTCGCACTTGAATTCTAACATTTTCTCCCTTAAGTGTGAGTCGTCATGCTTCTCCGGAATGGAAGCACCTCGAGTATACAGTGTCACACCAAGCTCGCAAGCCTAGGCCTGCCAACATGGGCTTGTACCAACGATCCAAATACTCGTCCCAGTCGAGCTATCGACTCTGATACCACTTGTTAGAGGCAAGCCCACAAGCCACCTATCCCATGTGGGACTTCCAGTCACACTTGAATTCCAACATTTAACTTAGAGATCTTGCTTGTTAGAGGTAAGGGGGAGCCCAACACTATTGAATTCTAACATTTAACTCAGATATCCTACTTGTTAGAGGCAAGAGGGAGCCCAACACCATGGGATCGGAGAGATCCATAAGTGAACGAGCTTGAGCGAGGAAACCACACTCGTAGGTTTGATGCCACATCTTGACTCAAAATCTTGAGGTATTAGATTTATGGGTCTTCCTATTTATATGGTCTTTACTTAACTCATTCTTATTCCATATAGGACTTCCACTCACACTTGAATTCCAACATTCAGTTGTTGTAAATGAGCCACTTTGGTGACTAAGCATTCACGTCAACTTTCAAGACTATCCCATGATCACAAACACTATTTAACATTATTGACATAAGTCTTAGTGTGGTAGTGTAGGAAGAAAAACAATGACATTGATTCATAAGATGTGTTGTTTTCTTGTCAGTCCTCTGATTTCTCTTAAAATTGTTTGGTTACAATATAAGCAGGAGAAATCTAATTTCTCTCCAATATGCTTCATGAAAATCTTCAAAATTACAACATATGATAACCTCATTCGGGTAAGTAATCGCATACAGTAATTTGAAGAAAATATCCCAAAAATTTAATAAAGATAAAATGGAAAAGTTGGAACCTGTTTATGGCCTTTTAGTAGACCTATGGGGAAAGGTTGGTGATGTTGAATGGCTTGGGAATGGTATTAGGCAATGCTGAATGCAGGTTTGCTTCCAAATGTACCAACTTGCAATCCCCATCTCAGTGCATTCCTCGAGTTGCATTGGTTGCCAAATGCATAAATTCTTGTCCAAAGCATGGTGGCTTTTGGCCTAAGCCTTTATATGTAGACTTTATAGTTTGCTCCTCAGTTGTTGTACATAGAGCCACAGTCATCGTATGATATGATACGTTGATTATTATTGTTTTATGTAACTCAATTTATTTGTTGAGATAAAATATATGATATACTTTTCTTAACAATTGCAATCAATTTATACGTAGTATTAACCTTAATATTTTCAAAACAAAATAAAATTCTTAGTAGTATTAGAGCTTTAATTGTTGCGATTAAGTCTGTTCATTTAACCCATGACTTAATCGAATTTCGTTAGGCTAACTCAAATCATTTTTTTAAATAAATTACCTATGGGCTCAATAGTTAAACAGTCTAGGCTAATTGGAGGCAATTGTTGGCCAATAGTGGTTCACTAGGCCATGAGCCTATGAGATGGATCAAGAAATGAGTTAAATGGAGGATAAGAAAAAATTGGTGAGGAAGATGAGCTCTGAGCATGATGTGTTTTGCAAACAAAGTGCAAAAAAATGAGAAAATTTAAAGGAAAAAGTGAGAAAAGGAAGCCATGGAAAGAGAAAAAAGAAAAGCATGAAAACAAAGTAAAATTTGGGGGTTTGGGAAGTTAGTAGTTGAAGGTTTTCATGGTGGGCTGCCATGGTTGGTTAAGAAAAATTCTTAAGTAAACATTGTTTATTTCTTTTTTATTTGGGAAACCCTCCTTTTTTCCTAAGGACATTTGAAGAAAATGAGTTATGATTCTCTTGCTTTGGTTCTTTTACCTTCATTCTTAACTTCTTTCCTCTCATCTCTTTGCTTATGCCAAGTTGATACTTTGGGATTTGGTAATCTCATTAGGCCCTTCTAACAAGTGTCTTCTTGAGGCTCTCACAACAAATGTCATCTTTCTCATAAGCTTACTTATCATTATACCAAACACTTATTGATGGTAGTAGTAATTTACTATATAACTATATAAGTAATATTTCATGGATTAAAGGGAATTACTTGTGTACTTATGTTGCCGAAATTTTATTGATTATATTTAATGAACTTAAATAAAACATTAAATATTTAACAACAACTCAACAAAAATCTAACTACCAAAATAACTCATTGAATTAAAACAAACTATAAAAAAAAAGATAAGTGGATAAATACAGACTTGGTTTCATTAGCAAAAAAGAGTGAGAGAGTTAATGAATAAGATGAATAAAAGAAAATACTTTTATTTGTCAATTTAGAAAAAAAAATATTTCTTTTTATTTGTCATTTTAAAAAATTAAAGAAGTGTTAATTATATTTTTAATTTTATTTTAAATATTAATGATATAAGAAAGTGTTAGTAGAGTGCATAATAATATTTTAATAAAAAATAATTTAATAAAATGATTTTTTTATAAATAAGGTTATTTAATATTTCCTTAATTTTTGTATAATTATATTAAACTACAAATAAAAAGAAACTAATAATTAAAAATACCTTAAAGATGTTTTGGGTTAATTTAATTTGATTACACTTTTTTTTTTGTATGTAGCATCTAATAATTAGATTTTTCAGCTGGGTGTTGGGATTAGAATTTGAAGCTGAGTCTGCACTCTTGCACCAATTGTGTTATGTTAGTATATTATTTTTTTTTTGACTGGATATGTTAGTATATTAATTTGACTACACTGCTTATAAATAAAATAGCAACTCTTATTCATTCATTTCATTTCATAAATTATTTATCAATCTCTTTTTCATCAAACCTCCCCCCTCGTGTGGGTAGGTGCTGTGTGTGTTGTGTTGCATTCGCTGGTTAGCCAGACCATCCAGTTTCCACTGTCATCCTAGAATTTGCCGCGGATCGTCCTCCGTCACCGTCATCGCCGCCGCCACCGTCTAGCACTCCCTTCTCATTCCAACTCTTGTCTCGCATTCTTTCTCTCTCTTTCAATCCATCTTTACCCTCTCAGGTCATGCTTCTCTATCGCTGTCTCTGTACTCTCTGTCTTCTCTCTGCCTTTCTTCCCCATTCTGCCCGGTTTCTCTCTGTAGAAACATAGGGACACCCGCAGATTTTGTACGTGTATATGCATGTGAATCGGATTTTGTATGAACCCAATTGATGGGGCATAAAAAGCGAAACCCTGCTCCACGTTCCAAACAATCTCCGGCGGCTTCTCCGGTGACACAATCTGCCATCGGCGGAGCCGCCAATGGTCCCACTTCAGCCGAACCTGACTCATGCACGATTTCTGATCACAATCTTCATAACCCGAGTAAGATCGAATTGCCTCCTCAGTCTGAGGGTTCCGCTTACTCCACAATCAAGCTTGAATGTGAGCGGGCCCTCACTGCGTTTCGGCGCGGTAACCACAACAGGGCACTGAAGCTCATCAAGGAGTCTTGCTCGAAACACGAGAGCTCGGCTTACTCAGCGTTAATTCACCGAGTTCAGGGCACTGTGTGCGTCAAAGTGGCATCGATTATTGATGACCCAAGTGCGAAGCAACGGCATTTGAGGAATGCGATTGAGTCGGCACGGAAAGCAGTTGAGCTGTCGCCTAATTCGATTGAGTTTGCGCATTTTTATGCCAATTTGCTATACGAGGCAGCAAATGATGGGAAGGAGTACGAGGAGGTGGTGCAGGAGTGTGAGAGGGCGCTCTCGATTGAAAACCCAATCGATCCTGCCAAGGAGAGCTTGCAGGATGAGAGCCAGCAGAAAATATCAACTGTGGATGCCCGGATAGCACATGTGCAGAATGAGTTGCGGCAGCTTATTCAGAAGTCAAACATAGCTTCCTTATCAACTTGGATGAAAAATCTGGGTAGTGGGGAGGAGACATTTCGGTTGATTCCGATAAGGAGGCCTATGGAGGACCCAATGGAGGTGAGATTGGTTCAAACTAGGAGGCCAAATGAGATAAAGAAGGCGACCAAGACACCCGAAGAAAGAAGAAAAGAAATTGAAGTTCGAGTGGCTGCTGCAAGGCTGTTGCAGCAAAAGTCAGATTCACCTCAATCCCAGAATGAAGGAGATAAGGATGACAGAACAATGGATTCATCTTCAGGATCTGGTCAGAGGATAGGTGATAGGCGGAAGTATGGAAATATGAGAAAGAATGGCACTGCAGCTGAAAGGAGGGATTGGGTACAATCATATTGGAATTCAGTGAGTGCAGATATGAAGCAGGACTTGCTTAGGATTAGAATTTGTGATCTCAAGTCCCACTTTGGGTCTTCAAAGGATACCTTGCCAAAAGATATTCTATCAGAAGCTTTGTCCTATGCTGAGGCCAATAAAACATGGAAATTCTGGCTTTGCTGCCGTTGTAATGAGAAATATTCTAATTCGGAATCTCACAGGCAGCATGTTGTGCAGGAACACATGGGGAATCTCTTGCCAAAAATGCAGAGACTTTTGCCCCAAAATGTTGACAATGAATGGATTGAGATTATTCTTAATTGTTCTTGGAAGCCTCTGGATGTCTCAGCTGCAGTTAAAATGCTTGAAAATAAAGCAAAATTTAAAGATCCTTCATTCGCTGAGAATTCCTACTTGGGTCATCATACTCAGGAGTATAATGATTGTTTTAAAGATGCAAATGATTCTTACCATGAGAAGGAAAGTTTGGGGTATAGTTTTCATAACTGTACAACAGAAAGCAGTGACTATTGTAAAATTGCGAAAAGTGATATTAGAGAAGGTGTTGAAGTCCGTGGATCTATAGCATATCCCCTTGCGGATAGTTGGCCAGTATCTGATGACTCTGAACGCGCAAAGCTTCTGGAAAAAATTCATGCAGTATTTGAGATGCTTATTAGACACAAATACCTTGCTGCCAGTCATCTTAACAAGGTCATACAATTTACTATGGGTGAGATACAGGGTCTTGCTGCTGGTCCTCAACTTCTAAACCATGGGGTGAACCAAACACCAATGTGCATATGCTTTCTGGGAGCTTCACAGCTTAAGAAAGTTCTCCAATTTTTGCAGGAACTATCTCATGCTTGTGGATTGGGTAGATATGCTGATAAAAGTAGTAGTCCCATGGATGATTTGCACAATAGCAGTCAAGGTCCTGAGATCAAAGAGAAGATTGTTCTCAATGGAGATGCATCATGCCTTCTTCTGGATGAGTGCTTACTGCCAACACAAGTTCCTCCTGTTACAGCTCAGGGGGCTATCTTGGGTGATGTGACTGCCCCAACTTCTCCTGATGGGGTTTCACACTATAACAGTGCTTTGCTATCCTGGATATTTTCAAGTTCACCTGTTGGGGATCAATTGACATCATGGATGCGGACCAAAGAAGATAAAATTCATCAAGGAATGGAAATTGTCCAGATGCTTGAGAAGGAGTTTTTTCACCTACAGAGCCTATGTGAGAAGAAGTGTGAGCGTATAAGTTATGAGGAAGCACTGCAGGCAGTAGAGGATCTTTGTCTTCAAGAAGGTAAGAAGAGGGAAAATGTTGGAATATTTGTCCAGCGAAGCTATGAATCTATCTTAAGAAACCGGAGGGAAGAGCTCATTGACAGTGAGAATGATGTGATGAATGTTAGCAATAGGTTTGAGTTGGATGCTATATCAAATATTTTGCGAGAAGCAGAAGCAGTGAATGTTAGTCAATTTGGCTATGAGGAAACTTATTCTGGTGTGGCTTCTCAGTTATGTGACTTGGAATCCGGTGAAGAAGATGAATGGAGAATGAAGGACTATTTGCATCAAATGGATGGTTGTATAGAAATTGCTATTCAGAAACTGAAAGAGCACTTATCTATAGAGGTCAGTTTGTTGACTTGTCACGTGTCTACTATAAGATAAAGGCAAGGATGACCTTGCTCCCTGATGTTCTGACCCACTTTGTTTGCTATGCAGCTTAGCAAAATTGATGCACGAATCATTAGAAATGTTACAGAGATGCAGCAATTGGAACTCAAGCTTGGGCCTATTTCTGCATATGATTATCGAGCAATATTATTGCCTCTTGTGAAGTCGTACCTGAGGGTTTGTATTCTAACTGCTGAAACTTGTGCTGTTGCCTCACTTTTCACTTGACTATATATGTTACTTTGTTTTTTTTTGATCTTTTAGGCACTCTTGGAAGATTTGGCTGAGAAAGATGCAAGAGAGAAGTCTGATGCTGCAAGAGAAGCATTTTTGGCTGAACTTGCTCTTGATTCCAAGAAGGATGTTAAAGGGGGAAGTGAGAACTCAAGACATGTGGAGAAGACAAAAGATAAAAAGAAGAATAAAGAGCACAGAAAAACTAGAGATTTGAAGGTGATCATCATGCATGTTCAATTTGTTCATATATTGGGCCATGGTCTATGACAACTGACTAATGTTTCTACGTTCTATCTCTTGCAGGCTACAAGTGGTCATGAGCAACTCTTGCTTCAAGCTACAAATCCTGAGTCAGTATATGTTCCTCTTTTTTTTTTTTTTCTGGATGTTCATTTTTTATTATTTAATCTTTTAGAGACATGTTGACTCTTCTTATAAATGCTTTTGATGTGCTTCTGCTGCAGTTCCAATCCAGTTGCACCAGATAGTGACTATCAAGATCCTGAGGTGATTGTTTCTATGAATGGTGATGACTTGGAACAACAGGAAGAGGAATTTAGACGTAAAATTGAGCTAGAAGAAGAGGAAAAAAAGCTTGAAGAAACTTTGGAATTTCAAACGAAGAATAGAAAATGAAGCTAAACAGAAGCACCTTGCTGAGCAACAGAAGAAATCATATGGGGCATATTTAGAGGAAGTGGTGGACAAACTTCAGGATGCTCAACTGAAGGTGGTTGCTGATGTCTCAGATGTACACAAACATGTAAGACCACCTATGCAGGTATGAATCTCTTGTTTCAGTTTGTCTTATTATATGTTAAGGGACAGAATTTCTGAATCCTGGTTATTAATCATTAAGTTAATGTTGCACTGTACAGTTAATTGGACCTGTAAGGCAAATCGCCAACTTAGAGGAAATACTTTGCACTTTGTAGATAAGAATTATTTATTGCTGGAAGTACACCTCTGAACTTGCACATTTTTCAGGACCAGTTGGCAAAGGAGAATGGGTACCCAAGCAATCCGGATGGTGTGCTTATTACCACAGCAAATGGTTCCATGGTTCCAATTAAATCTTCAGCTGATTCAGCTGCCCAAAAGATTTATTATTTGCATCAGTCAAAAGGTAAACAAGGTTGGCAATCAGTTGTAATTGTAAAGGTCTCTCCACATGCAGTGTTTATTTATTTATTTTTTGCTCAAGGTTCTCAGCACTTTATTCTGTAGCAGATCTGCCTAATGGAGTAATTCCAGAGAATGGTCGAAATTTGCCTGATCGGCGTGCAGGAAAAAAGCATAAACGGCATAAGAATTCTTCCAGATTGGTTGATGGAAAGTTTGAATCTGTCTCATTGGAAAAGGAGAATATTGCAGATACACATACTGACAATCACTTAAGAGAGCAGGTTAAATTCCATAGGAATCAAGATGCTAACAATGGTTAGTTCTAACCTTGCCTAAAGATTCTTTGCCTGTAATGCTGGTGCATATTTATTGTTATCCAATTAGGGTTCTTTAGCAGATGTATTAGACTCATTGTTCTTTATAAAGAAAATATTGGGCTTATAATTATCTTCTGGCTGCTAGTTTATGGCACTATATACGTTTGGCTAACAAAAATGTACATGGATGCACGCATTTTAAAGATGCTGTGAGGAAGACTTTCCCTTGTTAAGATCATTACAACATTTTACTTTACCAAGCTGTAGTTGATTATTATCATTCATTTTGCCAGTGCTAGAACTGTGGGTTCAGTATCTTCATTTAAGCCTCGTATTTTGTCTTTTGCCCTTTCCAGAAAATATCCCAATCTTTTTATGTGTAACATGTAAAATTAAATGCAGGCTGCTTGTTTTCTGTCATCTTTGTTTTATCTAGTCCATAAGTTGAGTCATCATCCCCTTTGTTATGTATTTTTCTTCTTTAAAAAAAAAATGTTGCCAAGTTAATTGACAGTTGTCTCTTAGTTGAATTTTTTTTTTTTTTTTGGTTATAGAAATTAGAGTGTGCTGAATTGTGGGTCTAAACCAGACCAAACAAGGATATATTTATACTAGTGAGGTATTAATTACAGCAATATGGTCTAGAGTAATTTCCTCCTAAAATTGCTCCTTAGTTACAGAGCTAATAAACAGTTATACAATAATTACAGCCATAATTACAGTTGACTAATATTATTATGTATTAAATATGCTAATGAATCTTGACTACTATTCTAACACTTCCCAATCAAGCTAGAGCATATAGAACATATGCACCAGACAACACAAGGATATATTTAATAGGTATTACTTACAGCCATAATTGGAAGAGTAATTAGCTCCTAAAATTGATCCTTAATTACAGAGCTAATTAACAACTATACAATAACAAGTAACAACAGTCATAATTACTGTTGATTCATATTATAACGTGTTAAATATGCTAATGAATCTAGACTACTTTTCTATTATTGGTAATAAAGTTGAATTCGGTTCTTGTTTATGATTACAGTTTCTTTCCATGTCCACTCTTTCTTATTTGGCATCTAGGTTAATATGTAGCCTAGTTATCTTCTATTTGGATCACTTATACCTTGGCTTATATCATCTAATATTGTGTATGGAAAATTATGCCCAAATGTGGCTACAAATTATACTCTCTAATGGCCTTATTTGATATGAATAGAATGGTATCATGATATTAGTTGTATCTTCTCTAACAATGCTTATTTAGATTATGGTTTTCTTCAATGGGCTTCCTTTTCCTCTACAATGAATTTTTTGGTCCAAATATACTTTTGTGCTGCTAAATCAGATTCAAAATCAGATTTGATAGTGTTTGAAAACCTAGGAAGCATGGGTACTCCTACAGGGTTGCTGTACTTATTGTGTATATTTGAGTATTTTGCTTAAAAAAATTATTAAGTATGTTTGGATATGATTTGGTTACACGTCACAATGAGCCAGCATGACTCAAGTACAAGCCAGTTCATGCAAAACGAAATATTGTTGCTAATTTTTTTAGTTTGCTACTAAATGACACAAAATGCTACTTCACCCCTTCAAATATGACGGTGCCTACCTTAGAGGCTATGTCCTCTTTGGATATATTTTACTTGCTTGGTGTACATTATGGAGTTTTGTTGAAAACTTGGAGTTAAAATGTTAATGGAAATGATATTTATCTTCTAGTTTAACTACGTGATTGTTTATTTTTCTATAATATATCCTCCCGTACCTTTACCCCCACCCTATTTTAGAAAATTTGTCATACTCCCTATCGTACCTGTACTGGTACTGGTATGCATACCTGTATCCATGCAACCTAGTTGAAAACTCATTAGCATCACTTATGCCTCTTTTCTGAGAATTATGTGAATATGTCAGTTGAAAATGGTTTGCCGATGTAGAAATCTTATTTCAGTTTATGAGCCTAGTTGAGGTCATTATATAAATTAATTAAATAAAAGGCATCTTTTGAAGCTATTTTCTTAAATATGAAAACTAATATGCTGATGCTTTTATATGCTGTCAGTGTGGGAAAATAATGGATCAAAGACGCTGAAAGAGTTGCAAGTGGAGGATGAGGAGGAGGAAAGATTCCAAGCTGATCTTAAAAAAGCTGTACGCCAAAGTCTGGGTATAATTTTTTTCACTCCCTAAATATGTAGACTAGTTGCTGTTAGCTTATGCATCTAATATGTGTTTTCTTATACTTATTACCATATAACTTCACTTTCTTGCAAAATCCACTTCACTGTAAATGACTCAAGAAAGGAAATGAATTTGTTTGAATGCAGATTTTACTGATGATCCTTTCTCCTATTCTTTATCTGTTGGATCCCCTTGGCCTGTTGCCTTCTTTGCTAAATCTGAAGCTACCGTATTGTGGATATTTGTTAATATCTGCACTAGGTTCAAGTAATAGGATATGGCCAGCGTTTTATAGGGAATGGACTTCACTGATTGCATAATTTATTTACTACATGATGGATAACTATTCAGATTGATTGGTTTATTAAATAAAGAACATGAGGAATTGAGGTAGGAATCCATAACAAAGTATGGATTGAGATCTGATTTACAATTATGTATAGTAGTCTGAATAGCATGAGCTAGAGTGCTAGTAATCTATAGCATGATCTGAGTCATTGAAGCAACTGTGTTGTATTTTGAATATGTTAATATCTCAAAAATCTCATAGATATAAAACCATAGCTTCTACCTAATAGCTTAAACTTTTGAGATAGCTAGTTCTTAACATGGTATCAGAGCCTCTTTGATTAAGTGATCAGGAGTTCGATCCTTGCTACCTGACCTTTCAGAATTAAATTAAATTTAACGTAAGGTTAAAAGGGCTTGTGCATTATCCACATTTCAAGTGCAAAGGGTTATTGCATGAGAGATGTATTAAAGATATAAAAACATTCATGTGTCTATCTAATAGCTTCAGTTTTTGGAATAGTTGGTTTTTGACAATCTATATGTCGAATAATAGGCTTGCTTGTGTGCAGGTATAATGCTAAATTGTGCTGGGTTATGACTGAGTTCAATAATGTTTTGCACTTCAATTCAAATTCCATTGCCAATTTTCTCCATCATTTGATAATTAGATTTTCTTGTCATCTGCTAGTTGATAAAATTAGCTGCATTTATCACATGGAGTAATATCATTTGCTCTCACTGATGGTGTATCAAAGACCCATTGTTTGTGGTTGGGCTAAATGTTGCTAGGATGCACTTGCCATTTATTAACACATTCAAAGCTTTACTTGCTTTCTAGTTTTTCAGTGATTACTTTCCTTTCCTTTGAAGTACATTGAATTGTATAAGATATTTATTTGCCGTTACTCTAGCTATGAAACATCATAGTGGCCATAATTTCTATTTGGGCTGCAGGAAAAACTTGACTTGGCATAAACTATTGACCAAATCCTGACAATCATGCAAATGTTTCCAGTTTGCATTAAATTAGCTATAATAAATCTTTCACCTGCTTAATAAAGGAATTCTGGGTTCATCTCTCTGAAGAATTATGGAAACTTTGATGACTCTCTAACCTTGTAAGAGGTGCTTCTTATCAGACATATATCAAGCACGTAGAAAATTGCCTTCGGTTTCCAGTTTAAGAATGTCACATGGAGCTTCTTCACAAGTAGATTGTCAGGGTATTCCACTGGAGGAAGACACAACTGAGTATGTGAATGGAGCTACTTTGCTTGGTACTGGGCTGAAGAATGAAGTGGGTGAATATAATTGTTTTCTCAATGTTATTATACAGGTAGGTCTTTTGCAAGTCAGTTTTCCAATTTGTAATAATATCTGCCGGTGCACTTTTATTTCATTGATGTACAATGTTCCATAACCTTAAACAACTTATTGTCTCGGTATGAGCTCAGTCGTTGTGGCATTTAAGACGCTTTCGGGAGGAATTTCTTGGCAGATCAAGATCAGAGCATGATCATGTGGGTAATCCTTGTGTTGTCTGTGCATTGTATGAAATCTTTACTGCACTGGACCTTGCATCAAAGGATTCAAGGAGAGAAGCAGTAGCACCTACCTCCCTGAGGATAGCTCTAAGCAACCTCTATCCAGACAGTAATTTCTTCCAGGAGGTAACTTCACTGAGAAAAGAGATAAAAGATATTTCTTCTGTGGACAATGATTAATATACTGACATTTGACAGGCTCAGATGAATGATGCTTCTGAAGTACTGGCGGTGATATTTGACTGCCTTCACCGATCATTTACTCGTGGTTCAAGTGTTTCTGATACAGAATCAGTGGAAAGCAACTGCAAGGGATCTTGGGATTGTGCAAACAATACTTGTATAGCACATTCACTTTTTGGAATAGATATTTTTGAACGAATGAACTGCTACCATTGTGGTCTTGAGTCCAGACATTTGAAGTATACTTCCTTCTTTCACAATATAAATGCCAATGCCCTGCGGACAATGAAGGTATCTTTAGGGAGGATATTTAGTTTTTACTGCTGCCAGAAACATGAGTAAACAATTATGCTCATTAAGTACCTTAGCTGGATCCCTTTCACTTTCCAGGTAATGTGTGCTGAAAGCTCCTTTGATGAGCTTTTGAATCTTGTGGAGATGAACCATCAATTGGCTTGTGATCCAGAAGTTGGTGGCTGTGGCAAGCTCAACTACATCCATCATTTTCTTTCAACTCCACCCCATGTTTTTATGACAGGTGGCTCAGTTGTTGCATTGGAATGTTGACATTTCTTCCTTTTTTGTTTTTGGTATGCCTTCTTTGGCCTTTCTCTTACATGTTTAGTATTTGCAGTTCTAGGTTGGCAAAATACATGTGAGAGTGCCAATGATATAACGGCAACTCTGGCAGCCCTGAGTACTGAGATAGATATCAGTGTCCTATATCGTGGTTTAGATCCTAAAAGCACCCATAGCTTGGTTTCGGTGGTATGTATTTGAAAGATAATATGTAATGGAATGTTTATATTTTATGTTGATTACTTTTTCTTTGCAGATGTGAGAGATAAATTTAGCTCTATTACAAAAAGGACACATGCAATATAAAAATTTCATAATAAAAAATATTTTGAAATAAGATTTGAATATATGGTGTTTGCAGCAAGAATTGAAGGGGGGGGGGGGGGGAGCTGCAAGCAGCTTTAGCCATTCAAATTTCATATTTCTTTCCTGCCTACTCATCCCCATCCCCCACCCTGATTTCAAGTTTTTTACTTAATTAGCTTCATATATCACTTATTATATGTTACAAATTTCAAAGTAAATTCATGAAAGGATTGCACCTAAATTTCATTTATATACTATAACATGATACTTATGTCTTATTTTTTCATAAAGGAAGATGGGAATAATGAGTGAAACTTACAGATAAAATAATCTACTTTTATCTCCCATTTCACTCCATTCTTCCGATTTTTATTAGATGGTTGAGCAACATTTTACTGTTTTGTATGGAAAAAAGTAGTCATATCTCATACCGCAGGGTTAGTTCTACATTAACATATTGAATGAATACCTGGTTCAATTGAGCTCTGCAATCCCAATTTTTTTTGCTTATGTGCCTAATATATGCTATTTAAACTTTTAGGTTTGCTACTATGGCCAACATTATCATTGCTTTGCTTATAGCCATGACCATCAACGATGGATTATGTATGATGATAAGACTGTCAAGGTGAGTTTAATCTTTAAACGGATGAATATATTATATCTTTTGCCCTTCTTGCTGTGTTCAAATTTTTTCTTCAATAACCAGATAATTGGTGGATGGGCTGATGTCCTTACAATGTGTGAAAGAGGGCATCTACAACCTCAGGTTCTTTTCTATGAAGCTGTAAAATAGTTTTCTGGTGGAACTGATAACATCATTTACTGGACTGAAGAACATTGAGTTCGACGTAGTTTGGTATCCAACTAGTTTCTGGTGAGGTCCTGTTTATGCAGGTGCATTTCTGCTTACACAGAAGTGGTTTAGGCAAATAAAGTTGCAAGCTTCAGTGATGTCAACAAGTTTTGGTATACATACCTCAATTGGGATATATAGCATTTAAAATTGGTGATACAATTCAGGGCTTTAATAGGAACAACTGATTCTTAGGGGGGAGAATCATGACCAAAGCATTTTTAAGAGTAACTGAGAAGAAATAGAAGAGCCCAGAGAATGGTGTTTGGTACCGAGCATTGCTCAACACAATTGGTCCATTTTGAGAAGATCACATTCATTACCTGTATCCATCCAGTAAGCATGTTTTGGTACTGGTAAGAAGCACCACAATCCTTTGAATTTTCCCAGCTATGTGTGAGAAGATCTTAGGCTGTTTTATGATGGAAATAATTGCTCATTGTCGGGAATATATAGCATTTGTAGGAGAGGATTTTGTTCTTTTGTTGTCAAAGAATCCCCCCCGCCCCCACCCCCAAAAAGAAATTAGGGAGGATCTGTATAGCTTACAATTAGATTTGTTGAAATTTCATCTTGTTGCATTACGGCTGAAAAAGGAGTGCTGTTTACTGATTTTTTGGTCTACTGGATAAGTTTTCTCCCTACGTGATATCTATGATGGGACATGCTGCATGTCGGGATTTGTGCTGCAGTAAATGTAGGAGTTTCCACTTTCCAGCGTTTGAATCCTTATCATTGTACTACTTTTTTACTTTCTCATTTTTTTTTCTTTTGCACAAGTAGAGTTTGGGTGAAGGTAAAGACATAAAATTCTAGTTGCAGATTTTCGACTGTAGCTTTCAGTGAGAAAAAAAAAAGGACTGAAAGGTTTTGTCACAATTATGCCCTACATTTTTGCGAATGGCGTCAATTGAGATGGATTACCATTCAAAATTGTGTTCAGCATCTAGATTTTTACTCCTTGTAAGTTCCCAATCTCATTCTGTTAAATTGATAATTCTTTTCATATTTTACGTGGAGTCCGTGCCTTTCTTGTAGGTTGAGTTTCCTTTGGAATGTTCTAATATTCTTTTACCAATTTAGTCTTCTGAAGTTTAATAAGTTCGTCATTAGTTGCTTATTAAAAACTTCTACTTTTGCTATGTTGTATGAATTGTTTCTAAGAGGCTGTTCTTTCTTTACCTTTCTTCTATCGATACTATCTTAAGTAATTATTTTATAATGTTTCATCAAATAATGACAATAAAATTTCACAGGCTAGTATATAAAATTCAATTGGTTGCATCAAAATTTAGCAAACACAACACTTGTATATATTAATTGAAGCCGAGTATATCATTCATACAAAATTTAGATTTTTTAAAGTGAGAGGTATATTTTAAAAAATAAAGTATAAATGAATGATCATTAATGAAAAAAATTGAGATGATTTTAACAAATTTTATAGTTTGTTATTTATGTGTTTATATTTTATCAACTCATAATATTTTGATTTTTAATTAATGATTATAAATATTATATTTTATTTTCTAAAGTGCACAGAACAGCTAAATTCGTACAAAAATATCAAAACCAATTGCGGCAAATTCAATTGGCCGCATCAAAATATAGCAAACCCAAATACGTAAGTTTATTAATTGAAGCCGAGTACATCATACAAAAATTGAATGCATCCGCCAATGAAATTTATAATATATATAATAGTTGGGAATGAGCTTGCAACTCAAATAGTACTAATTTTAATCTTTTAAGTGTGTGCTCTTCCAAGTTATACATACTGAAAAGGAAAATATAATATATTAATTATAAAAAAGATTTAAAGATTTATTCATGATAAAATCCTCTTTAATGCACCATCTTAGAACTACTAGTTTATAATATTTTGATTTATAATTAAAAGGTGTGGTTAGATCATTTGAAAATAACAAGTTGCTAATGTCTTTATCATTTTATTTTTAATTCTTGAGAAGACCAAAACAAAAATTTAATTCTTGAAGACATAGGAAGAATTGTGATTATTTTATTTATTATAAAGAAAGTCTAAGACTAAGTGTAAGAAGAAGGATGTTAGGCTGAAATCCAATAACACTCAGGTGAGTTTTATTTTTGAGATCAAACAGTAGGTTTAACTCAAATAATTGAGGTGACTAACGATTTAGATAAAAAATATATATAAATTTTAATTACAATAATAACTTTTATTAATTATTTAAATTCCGTTAACTTAATTTAGAAAAACAATTAGACTAACGAATAATGACAGCGGTGGAATAATGTTTAAATTAAAATAAAACAAAAATTTGAGAGATCTGTGTCCTGTGATATAAAATTTTGGCGACCCATAGCGACACCAAGAAATTTCATATTATTAACGTTTTGAAGGTCATAAAGCAAAAGTCAGGAGTGGGCAGAATCTGGACGGTGTTTTTTTTTATTGGGGGGGTCCTTTTTTCGAACAGAATCTGAATAGTTTCATAGGTTCAAATTTTATAAAACATAATATTATTGAAAAAAAACAACGAGTTACCTTTCTTACCACAGGACCTTAAGCTTACAGTGATTTTTTTTGGACAACGGGCATAACCTCCATGAAGAGGGAAATCTTGAGTCTATATTAATTGATTTTTTTACGTTAGTTATTAAAATATAACACCAAACTCATTGCTGTTTTTTTGCATGAAACGTGGTACCTTCAAAGAGATGTTAACACGAGTAAGGCGCCAGTTGGGAGAAGGCCGAAAGGGGGTTTGAAATGGATGAAGAAAGTCTCTTGCACCAATTGTGTCCAATCAAGTTTGTGTTGGCAAGGCATACTACCCCCAGCCCACACAGACACAGACAAAGACACAGGTATGAAACAGAAGAGCCACCATTCCAAAATTGAAATTGGAGCAATACTAAAAAACCAAATCACGTCGCAAACAACCACAGTAAACTTGGCATGAACCCCCCAATATGGTAACCCCAAAACTAAAGACTCCCACATTCTCAACGCCTGTCTGTCCCTCACGGTCTCACAGTCACTCCTGAAAGAACCAACTCCGTGCATTTCGCCTCTCTTCAATCTCTTGTTTTACTCAGTCTTTTCCATACCCACCAGATTCGCATATTAACAGAGCCTGCTGTGATCGAAATGCAGGTGCAGCCCATCACAGCGCCAACAATCCCCTCAGCATCTATCCTGCGATTGCTTCCTCTTACCGAAGTTTCTTCATACATTTATCATTGTGGAACTAGTTTCCCTTTCTCTCACTCGGGTTCCAGGTCGAAATATGACCCTTAAGGGTGGCACAGCCCAGGCCTGTGCAGCGTGCAAATACCAGAGAAGAAAGTGCACTCCTGAGTGCCTTCTTGCTCCATACTTCCCTGCAGACCAACCCAAAATATTTTTAGATGTCCACAAGTTATTTGGGGTGAGCAACATTATAAAGATATTAAAGATCCTGGAGCCTAGTCAGAGAAGAAAATAGCAATGGACTCTATCATTTGTCAAGCAAATATTAGGGATAAGTATCCTGTGCATGGCTGTTGGGAGGAAATCTGCAGACTACGTTACCAAATATGGCAGGTGGAACAAGAGCTTCATGCTGTTCGTCAACAGCTTGAGATGTACAGGCAAGATCGCCAGCATCAAGGCACGTCCATGCCTGATGATGGGACTTCACCATTAGAGTTGGGAATGGCACCACGTACTAATGCCCTCCCACTCTTCAATCATACTCCGCAGCCAGAGACTTACAACACGATGGCTGCTTTGTCTGATTTACAGGAACATTCTTACTCCAACAGCAACAGTATGGTTTATAACTCCCTTTACATGGATTCCAAGGATAACGTCACAAATCCTTTGTGGGTTCAGCATCCCTACGCAAATAACAACGGCAATTTCATAGCAATGCAATCTCAGTTGGTTATCTCACAGCCTCCAGCTATCCAACAAGAAGTTGTTGAGGATTATGACGAGATGCATCCATTTTTTATACAATTGATGATAGACAATCATATGTTTATTCCAAAGAGGCGTATGAGTCAAGGTAAATTGATCATTTTTTTTTGACACAACCATTAATCAGATAGTAAAACAAACAACTGGATTTAATGCTTGTCAAATAAAGTTGAGAGTTTAATGCAGAGATTACATAAAAGGAACATACAATGGGGGTGATCTAATCATGTGCATATTATTGATCAATTTCCAATAAAATGAAAATGCTCATATTTGATACTGTACTTCTGCCTGCAGTTCAGAAGATTCACTGAAAGATACGAGAAAGTGCATTGAGCATGTTGCTGAGAATGAATTTGAAGAGTGCTGCTGCATGCTTCAGCCTTACTAGCGTCAACTGATCAGTGAGCTGCCCACCTCCCCTCAACAAAAGGAAAAGATGTATTAAGTTTCCTTTCTCTTTTCCTTTTTGGATTCTTTTTTCTTGGTAAGCTGTTGATTATTAAGTTTTCAATCTTTCACTTGTCAACATTTTAAATAGAAGCAGATACTTTCCATTGTCTGTCTGATAGATACCATAGATTGTGTGGAGGTAACGAATAATGTCCAGACTGGCTATTTTCATCAATCTATGCTGTATGTTTGACTGTTCTTAGCCATTAGCCATTTGTATACCTACACAGCAACAATTTGATGCCTAAAATGCAAAAAAATGATTCGGGAGATAATCAGCATGATATAACTCCATAAAAATTTGGGAGCTACTTTATAGCTTTTCTTCTAATGTTGGAAGCAGCCTCTTTGGAAAGAATGACAATAATAACAAACTATGCAGTCATGCCTACCAAAAAAACAAAAAACTACGCTGTCATAGACCCAATGCATATCAGCATCATGGCAAAAAAATTGATGGGGGGCCTAACATGCAAAAGAATTTAAATCAAGCACTGACATGATAATTCAATCGACAAAGATATCTTACAACACCAAGGACCATACTCCTGTCATCCACACTAAACCACAATAATATGAGACATGAACTTTCCACTCTGTTTTTGCCATAAGTGCAGAAATTTTATATAAATTAAAGTATTAAGAACCTATTTGACAAGAAATGTGCTGTCCAAAACAAGAGGGGGAGAGAGAAGGGAGCACCCAGTGGGGAGAGGTTGGCTCATATTAAAAATGTATTTAGATCAATACTGACATCTTTCCATATCTTAATTCAAACTTCAGCACAACTTGAAAATATTTTCTAGAGAAACCTCAAAGTGCTTCAAACAATCCCACCATATATAGTGAAATTAGAGGTTAATTGTCTTTGTCTGCCTAATTTAATGTATATATTATAACTGTCTCTACATTTGAAGATCAAATTTCACAGGCTATATTTTACCAGCAAGTGATTGTGCAGTACAAGAACAGGTGTTCAATAGCTTAGTCTTGCTAATCCAAGTGCATTGTATATTTGTATGCATTGTAAAATTGCTGTTTTATTGATTTTACTCACTGATAAACAATCTTCAATATTAATAATAGAAAAATGCTACCATTATTTGCTTTCGATGTCTGTAAATAATTATCCATCTACATTTCTTGTCAAAATATGTCAAGTGCAGCATCCATTTTGGTGCACTTCATTAGAATTGGTCAAGCCAACCTTCTATAATTGAAATTTGTAAACATTTATTGCAAAATATGGATCATTATCGTTCATCAAATTTCTTCTCTCTCACTATTTTATGTTAGGGGCAGGAGGGAAGAATATGCCTTATGCTTGAGATTTTGTTTTCGTAGTGTAAAATTTAGGAGAAACTATAAGGGAAAGACTTTGCTTTAAGTGGATTAAATTTGGATTTTGATAGGGTACAATGTTGTCGTTTGATCCAAGTAGCTAACCCCCAGCTAGTGAGATAAGGCTTGTTTATTGTTGTTGTAGTGTAACGAGTTCCTATTGGCCTTTCTCTATCCCCAATAAAAGTAAAAGGAAAAAGAGGGAGGAATTATTTGTTGATTACTGAAAACTAAGAAGCATGGAGATTGACAGACACAGAAACACAACAAAATTTAATGTGTTCACATCACATGTATTTCGGGGTGTCACTTTGGTGTCAAACACAGACATGGGCCCTGTAAGTGTCCGTGCTTCACAGCTATAAAAGAACAAAAAGGAAAGGAAAGGAAAAAATTGCCAAGTTTTATGTTTCCCTTTTGAAGTTCGTCTCATTTGTGCAACCTCTTTTTTTAATCATATTCATTATTGAAAATAAAGGAAAAGAGATAATCAGCATAATATAGAAAATAGTAGAAACATATTCACTTCTTTCTTTCTACATGTCTCTGGTGTCACTTTGTATTAGACAGAAATTAATTTCTAATAAACTCTATACTTCTCAATTTAAGGTCACACAAATATATAATTTTCTTGGTATAGGCACTTTGGTTGTGGTCAAACACTCCAGCTCAATCAAATATGTCAAAATTGATAATTTATTTATGAACAATAAGCTCCTCCATATTCCTCTAGTTTGCCAGTACTGTGCTAATCTTCTGTTCCCAGCCTTGCTTGGTTAAAAAAAAAAAAAGTTTTAAACAGTATACCTCAATTTCTTGAAAAGTGAATTGTTTGTTGACTCCTGATATGAATGATTCAAGTTCTCTGCAAAGCTTATCTACAATTGCACAATGACATTCCACTTTCAGAGCTATAGAATAGCAACTGCTGTAAATCTTCGATGTGACTTGTACCAAGAAATTGTTCAATAGACTTAGACAACCCTCCATAAGCAAGTTTACTCAGTACAGAATGAAAGAATTTCTTCTGAGCATTGCTGTAATCAGAAAGTAGATAACAGAAAACAACAATAATAAGCATTTTAAAGATTGATGAGAAAGATTGACCTTCAGGAACTTCAACAAAAAAGCAGTTAAAACAAATTAGTAAAACCCCACCCCCTCCCCCCCCCCCCCAACAAAACACCCAAAAAAACAGTAAGCATTACCTGTAGAATATGAGGACATCAGCAAAGAATTTTAGTTGGGTAAGTATTGAATCTAAATTCTGAAAACAGCAGGAGCTTCTTATTAGATAAAGTTCAGAATTTCTTTCATATCTTTCTTTATGGCTTCATGCCAAAGCTGAAGAACATTAATCTGGTTGACCCCATCTTCTATTTCTAGGCCATTTGCTTTCATACGATTTGAAATTTCTTTGAACTTCTTGTAGTGCTTTTTCCATTGGTGCAATTTCATTTAAACACTAATTAACTTCTGCTTGTTTGTCTGCAGAAAGGAAGGATATCCATGGCAAAACTTCCTCCGGCAACATAATAGGAACACTACATATGAATTGCCACACGAGTGAAGCCTGTTCTTTTGCAGAAAACTTCTGCAACAACAGAGGAAAAACCTGCAGCAGTGTACAAATTTGATAACGGATGTGTGACTATAAAAATTCAAGAATTTACAAATGCTTGCTCATGTGAAGATACATGTACATAAGAGAACATGGTCTCAAGGTTAAAGATGTAGATCTGGATGTGCCATTTCTAAGTATTGCTCGTTTTCTTGTTTTACCCCATCATTCATTTCCTTGTCCTGCAATCAACTTCATAATTCACATATTCCTTTAACAGATGACTGTCATTAAAAACATAGATGTTCCAGCAATTAATTGCTGGAAGCCTGGAAGACTGAAACTTAATAACCATGCAGTAAGAGAAAGGTAAAGCAAGCCAGACAACAAGTCATAATTGATATAGACCAGATACGGTGCTATAAGAAGTTAGTGACTAGTCACGACCATATACTTTTTTTCCTTTCTGCTCCATCTATTTTATGTGCTCATCAACGATATATGCATTGGCATCATTTCATTGTTCTGACAGATACAAATTAAGCACTAGAATATGTCACTTGATATGCAAAACTTCCAAGAACCAGGAATAAACTTAAGTTGTGCCATTCATCCAACTCTACAAACATACATTAGATCACTCTAGAATCCTCCCAGACCATCTTGAAAGAGTATTCATGCTAAACTAATGGAAGTGATCAACTTCATTAAATTCTGAGCCTTTGCATTAATGCAGTAAAGGACTTGAGGGCAATGGATTTTCTTTTGAACAAGAGAAAAATGTTCGACAATCACTTTCCTAACAAGATAGTCAGTTCCTAACTTCCTATCACAGCTGCATTCAGCATCATGATCCATATCCCATAAGAAAAACGGAGCCAGAAAACATGAATATAACTACTATATGCAACGAAATATATATATAAATATATATATATATATATATATATATATATATATATTGCATTTAATGAAGCATGTCTTTTCAAAATAGGCTAAAACAAATGGGAAATTAACAAACAAAAGCAAAGTCAGAAAGACGAAGTAGCCAAGAAATTGAACTGAGGAAACAAAAAAAAATGTAACTAGAGTATTTTTTTCATGAATCACAACAATAACAAATAGCTACTTGCTTTTTGTTAAAGTTATAAAGCCATTCATGTGTCTTCACCCAATAGCTTAAACTTTTAGGATAGTTGGTTCATGACATGGTATCAGAGCCTCTTTGACCAAGTGGTTAGGAGTTCGATCCTTGTCGTCCCCATTCCTCACAATTAAGTTAAATTTCAGCATAAGGTATGGCGCGCCTGTGCATTGTCCACACTTCAAGCTCAAAGGACTCTTGCGTGAAGGGGCGTGTTAGAGTTATAAAACCATCACCCAATAGCTTAAGCTTTTGGGATAGTTGGTTCATGACACTTCTTCTTTCAGCATATGCTGGTAAATGGAGGTTTGCAAGATGCCAATGCAGTACACAAGTTCTTGGAACAGCTTGGCAATATTCTCATTTGACCCATCAGCTTATCCAAGCAGTGAAAGATAGAATTGAAGAGATCACTGGTGCTGTTATGTTCAAGGGAATATGTACATACCACATTTTTCACATGTATATCCAGTGCAAGGAAGATAACCTGCCGAAAAAGTTTTTATATTCAGAATCTTAAACGGATAAATACATGCACCTTGTCACTGACACAGACTTTACAGCTCCATGCACTTGTACACATGAACACGAATATAATGAAAGACAGAGGGAGAGAAGTAAGACTGTGTACACCTCATCTGAGGCACCAATGGTATTTCTCTTTCAGTTCATCTCATTCTTTTGTTGGTGGTGATTGAATAGTACATAGAATCTAGTATTAGTTGAGAGGTTGTCAACAATGTAAATAAGCCATACAAGTTTCTTTACCAGAATTGATTTATGGAACTAATCAACTAAGTTCCCTTTTTATATTAATTTTCCTTGTGGAAACATTAATTACTGAAAAATACATGAATGGAACACAAATATCTATGTGTAACATCATCATTTACGGATATCTGGAGTAAAGTCTGTACCTTCACACTTAAGGCATCTTATTGCATTACAAAATCCGAAGATAATATGTGGAACATTCCTCCTTGAGATGAATTAATTTAAACATAAAGCAGAAATTTACCAACCAACAACTCATAAAAAAGTAGGTGAATTCTGTAATACACCGTGAAGTAAAATAAGCTTAACATAAAAGAAAATTTTTAAAAAAAATTGAATCAATCATTTTGGTAATCACGCCTGATAAAGGGGTTTAGCTTGTAAGAACCAGGTTTTGATACAAATAAAGATTATGTGACAGTTAATCAACACAAACCTAACTCTGCAAAATTAATGATAAAGTTTGAAATTATGTGACCTTTAAGTTCAGATTCCTCTAACTAACGTAAGATTACGAGGCATACAAATTACAATTAATTCTACTCTTTTCTATGTGATTTGAATGTTGACAAGAAGAAAAAAAAACTCAAATCGATAAATTTGTATTCTCTCTGGGTTTCTGCTCGGTTGTCCTCTGGCTTCGACATTTCCAGATCAATAACATTTAGCAAAATTTCAGTAAGATTTGCCTTGGTTGTTTTTCCAGTAACAATATTTCTTTCTTTTATTTTCTTCTGGTTTTCTTAGCAACCAAACAGATAGGCCCTAGATATAATCCAGACTGCCCACGTCTTCCGCAGCACAATGATACTTGAGAGCTAGTTTAAGAAAGTGGAATCGTCTTTGAAGCTCAAGGATAAGCTCCGGTCTGCGTGACTCATTCTCCAACGACGCCGTTTCCGCCAAGGCACGAAGGAGGTCGAGCTCAGCGCGCAGAGAACGTCGGTGGAGTCATCGTGGTCGTCATTCTCGTCCTTATCCGGCGTAGAGAGGGAAGGATCGCAGCCGTCCATCCACGGCGAAGGTGGGAGCAGCAACCACCATGAACGGCGCGAGAGAGGGAGAGGGAAAGAGGAGGCTCGGGAAGAAGAGTGGGATATTTAAAAAGATGCAACGGGGGTTAGAAAGAGACGTTATAACTACCTGCCAAGGGTTGCTTGGGTCTGCGGCTTTTTCGCGCTTCATAGAGTTGGGAATGAGGGCGGCATGAAGAGTGCCATGAATTTAAGCGTGAATTGGACGCGCTCTTAATTTAAGCGCCGAGGATCAAGTCTCATCTCTCATCTCTCGTCTCTCGTCTCTCGTCTGTTTCTTTTTTAATGTTCCCCGCGCTGGAAAATGCTCCGGATAATGGGGTATGGTTCATTTCTTTTTTTTAAAGGTTTGGCTCTTACCGCCTTTTGATTTGACTAACCAGGTTTGGATTAGGGATAACAAAAATCTTCATAAATACATGTATGTGTGGGATTACTCACAACAGGTCGGTGTACAGGTACTTATTTAATAAAAAGGATGAGTATTATTACTAACTATAGAGGTTGGGATCAGAAATGACAAAAATCTTCACTGATATATGTATAATTGGGGTTACTCACATTAGGATAGAGTATTGATACCTACTTAATAAATGTGGTAAGAATCATAATACCTGTATTGTGGGTACTCAAATTCTTTTTTACATTTTGTGATTTTTTTTTCTGGTTTTATGTTTAGTGAATGAATCTATTGTAATGTTCAAAATTGTTGACAGGATGCATATCATTCAAATAATAATTATTTGCTTGAGTTACGTAAATTGAGTATTATAAAATATAATTAAATTTATTATGTTACGTATAATATTCTTTTAATTTTTCACATATTTTAGTCTATTGGATAAAATTGTAGTTTATGATACTAGCTTTTTTTTTTCTAATTTTATGTGATTTTAAAAATCTATATTAAATTATTTAATATTTACATATACCTGTAGATACTTATTTTTTCATTGAGAATTGACAACGAGTAATCATAGTAGGATAGTTATGGAGACACAATAAGTATTAATATCCTCATTGTGAAACTAACTATCCATATTATATCATGGCTAGAACGCCCTCTTAGTAAGTGCTTTCCACTATGCTCAACATTTCTAGATATCTAACTTGCATTTAAGCCTTGTGCTTTCTTTACTATTTTATAACTTTTCTACTTCCTTCCGCTTTCTTTACTATTTTTCAACTTTTCTACTTCCTTCCGTGTGTCTAATATACTTTCGTTAAGAGCACAATATATATATATATATATATATATATATATAATACTCATTTAAAAAAAAATTCAAACTATCACTTTTGCCATTCTAAATGTTTTATATGTGTTATTGAAAGTATTTAAAAAAATAATTTTTTTAAATTCATCAAAACTAAACAAACACAATTAAAATCATTTTTATAAATATTCTTTTAGTCAATACCCAAAAATTAATAAATTATATTCTAGCAGTAAGAGGGAAAGTTTTTATATTAATTATGATTTTTGGGCCAATGAAGCTGGGGGGAAGGAAAGAAGATCCAAAACAAACAAAGGTTTTCCTCCACCACCCAGATGAGCTAACGGCTCACGGGCTTGTGATGGGCTTAAATAGAAAAAGGCTAAGCCCAGGTCTAGGTACAAGCCCAACAAAGTGTTATTCCTCCATCGGAATACAAAGGAGACGATCGGAAATCAGACAGAATACGATACAATACGTATAACAATACACATATCCTGGCGAGTGCGTGAATGGTAGCCTCATGGTGATGTGCTTGCAGATACAGTTGCACCATCGTTCTTGTTTATCTCTGTAATTCTGTCCTGTGTTCCCTGCGAATTTGAAATCGAAGAAGAAGAACTGAAAGGAGAAGAATAAGGAGCTTGTGAAAGGGGGAAAGAGGGTTCACTATTCAAAATGAAGACTACCAAGGGCGGCAAGGTGATGAACCCCACCGATGCTTACCGAAAGGAGCTTCGCAAGAAGGAATTGAAAAGGGTAATCGCTTTCTCCACCTACGCCCTTTTCTCTTTCGCTTTTCGTATCCTGCTTTATTTTCTTCTTCGTTCATTCTCCACTCGTCTCTTTTCTCTAATCCTTGCCCTAATTTATGCCTTCAGACATTTTTGCTGAGGACTCTGATTTTCCAGTCTCTATTTGTAGATGTTTACGTCTCTGTAGTTTGTCTCGAATGCCAATAGTGAAGCACAACTTTTGCTGCGTGTGTAGAAATGAAATCCAGGGATTCAGTTCTATGGTGGTTATGTTCATATATTCCACCTTTGTTGCATAGACTACTTTTTTATGCTTATAAAATCAAGTGGTAGCATTATTCACTCTTAGAAAATTAGCATTGCTGCCCCGCCCCCTCTTTCGCTCTGTCTCTATGTGCATTACTTTTTCACTATTTGCAAACCAATTCCTATAATCAAATTTGGTTTGAACAAAATGATGTAATCTACTTTACTAGATAGTACTCGAATTGTATGAAAATGGCTGGTCAGGATCTCTAGGTTCTGATTGCTTTGTGGAGTATAATATTTCGGTGAAGTGGAAGATCTTAGAAATTGATGTTGTTATATATATATATATATATGTATGTATTTGGCTACTTGATATACTCAATTAAAAGATGATTGTTTAGCAAAGGTTGATTAGAGCAGCCAATAGAAAATTCCAACTAGCAACTGTAAAGATAGAAACATGTAGTGGTGAAGGTGGAGGTAGAAGGAACAGTAACAGTATCAACTTTGGATTTTAAACTTCCTCAGCAATAACAAAACAAAGCGCTCAACGACAATAGATTGTGCACAGTTGATATTTGCAATTGTAGGAATAACAACCTCAGTATTGTTACCCTTGTCAGTTGCCAGAGCTTGAATTTCAACCTTCCTATTATGAAAGTCATTTACTAGTTGTGCCTCCTTATCTTTCTCTTGAACAGTTGCAATTCTCACTTGTCAACTATCAACATTTCATTAAGATGATAGTCTGAAGAATCAAACGGGTGAATGATGGAGTATGGCATAGGAATAAAAATAGGATAAGGATTAGGAATAATGGGATATATTTGTATTAAATTATTAGTTAGGATTTTATTTGTAATTTGGGGTTATTTGGGTGTTTTTAATAAATTAGAGTAAGTTTGGCATCCCCTTAAAAATGGGATGAAAAATTCACGGATGAGTTTTTTCATATAAAGTCCATCCTGAAGTTTTCATCATCGTTTTTAAGGGGAGACCAATCTGATCCATAGGGTTATTTGGGTTTTTTAAGTAATTTAGGATAGGTTGCCTATTTAAGGACTACTAATACTACGTACTGAGTTTTGGAGACTTAGACTTGAATTTGAGACTTAATTGAGCATTGCTATTCTGTTTCTTCCTCTCTGATCTATTCCTTCCCCTCAGCAGCTGAGCCCTTTCAGTCTATCTCTCCCTTGACTTCTTCTTCCATTCCCTTTCTCCCTAAACGTTCCATATCAGGAGGTTCCTAAACCAATTAATTGAAAATGCAAGTAGCATTTGGACCCAAAAAAAAAAAAAATTCAAATAGTTTTTTTTACCGAGGGAGCTATTTCAATGAAATGAACCTAGCTTGATTTACTGAGATATTACAAAGATAATGTATAACTTCATCACACTTCTTTGCCTTTTGCTGTTCCCCTCTCTTCCTCCTCTTTTTTGTTGTTGTTGTTGTTGTTGTTGTTGTTTGCTTTGTATTTTTCTGCTGTGTCTTGCTTGTGTTTTTGAAGGATTCAACTCACTGTCTGTATACTTCCACCCTTTTTTTTTTGTTATTTTTGCTTAACAGAACAAGAAAGAAAGAAAGAAGGTGAGGGAAGTGGGGATTTTGAAGAAGGATCCTGAACAACTCAAGAAGCAGATTGAGAACTTGGAAATGATGAGTAAGTCATGCTTTACCAAGACTTTGCATTTGATGGCAGTGAAATTCAGCTTCATCTCTTTCACTCTCTAGCTCCCTACTTCACTTTTTTCGTTTTTTTTTCTTTGCAACGTGTTTATTGAGCATCAAGAAAGGATTACTTGATAACGTACCTATTATAGCTGTTATAGTTTGAATAAATATCTTAATCTGTGAAATCATGAGAACCTATTTTCAGTTAGTAGTAACAACTGTTGAAATTTCCATAAGAATGATGATTATATTATAATGAAAGAAAACCAGTTAGCAAGATATACACAAATTATTACATCAGCATGACAGGGGAACTTCTTTCAAATTTGACCAAGGTTATCTTTATCCTGGAAAGGATATACTTTTGCCTCTATGGAGCATGGACAAATAACTATGTGGCCATGTGGCATGGAGAAATATATATATATATATATATATATATATATATATATATATATATATATATATATATATATATATATATATATATATATATCACTTTGCAACCATCAAGTTGTATGCATAAACTAATATATAACTGTTTTTAAGTCTCATATCACACACACACACACACACACACACACATATATATATATATATTATTAGTACACGCAGATGGACATTTGTCTGTGAACATAATTACATTTTAAGTAAGTTCATTGATTTAGACGTGGGTGCGCTAGTATTTTGTAGTGGTGTTCTGGGTTATTCACAGAAAAATAATGGAGCTTTATAGGCAGGATAACTCGGGGTTCTAGGTTGTCTTATTCAGTTTCATTTTTCTCTTTCTGTTCCTACTCCCCAGTTTCCACTTTTCTTTTATTTCTTTTATTTCTAAAATTTGTTGTTTTCCGGGCATGTAGTAGTATGAATTAAGTACGATGTCTTTTGGAAGCTTTTAGACGTCCAAATTTACTGTGCATTGCTGGTTGTGGCAGAGGCTGATGGTGCCTTGGATAAAGCAAGAAAACACAAGAAGAGACAACTACAAGATACACTTAACCTTGTCTTAAAGAAGAGGAAGGTAATAACAATATATTGCGTTTTCTTTTTTTTGGACCATTTTCACATTATTATCTTATATTGCTTTGCAGATTATTCTGTACTTGTGTGCACAATTATGTGCTTTCTCGAAAAAAAAAAAAAAAGGAGATAGAACAGTGAGAACTGATCTCACTGGAATTCTGAAGTTAATGTCCTAGCTGTTTTCTCCTAGCTGTTTTCTCTCTATGACAGATTTCAATACCCTGACAACTTCAACTAGGTTACCTATCAAACTTCTTTCCCATATTTGAAGAAGAAAAGGAAAACATAGTGGGTGTTCCGTGTTCAAATAATGAGAGTCGGTTAATGTTAGATTATGGTAGTAGCGGGATACTGTCAATGAATGAGAAGTAATCATTACATCATAATCCAGAGCAGCATTGACCAATGTGCCTGTTATGATGCAAAAATTTTCTTGGTTCTTTATTGTCTTTAGCCTCTTTTTTCTTCGCCATGATTAAAAACCATGTGTTATCATGTATAAAGTGATTGCTGCTTTCATGCCTCTGAAAACCAGTTGTAACAAGCACATTGGTTGAATGTACCATTCATGTCCATAAGCAAGTACCATTCAGAGTAGCTGAAGGGCCCTCTTGGCTTTGTTGCAATCTGTAAGTGGAAGTTTTAGTTGATCTTTTCTCAGACCAATATAAAAGCTTGCGAGTTGGTAGTTACAATCAGTAATGGGTTTCTATTAAAAAATCTGAAATGGGTCACTGTTAAATTCAAACTTATGATCTGATAAAGACCCACTATTTTGACTGCAATTTAAGTCTTGATTGGTAAAAGGTAAAACCAGAACATTATGGAATATTCAGTTATTCATGAATTGATATTGCATTAGTAGCAGAAGCTGCCTGGCTAGTGGCTATATGTATATCTATATGAGGTGGGATCAATTGACATAAATGTAAATCAAAATCAATCTTATACCGTTGAATAATTTTTTGTTGGATGACTTTTGCACAAAATCCATTGTTGGGTTGAAAGTTCCTATCATGTATATCATACCTATAAAATTTCTCACTAATCTGAAATTGTTTTATACTCCATTGATATATATTAAGATTAATGTAATATATACATTTCAAATATATGAAAATGTGAACTTTTTTATTGTATTCTTTTTTATGTCCAATTTTTTTGTAAAAAAGATCAACATGATGGATATTTACAATTCAATGGTTGGATCAATAAAAATCACATTATATTATAAGTTATAGGGTAGTGGTGTAAAGTGTGCTGAAGTCTTGCATTGGTGTCAATTGATCCCTCTTATATATACATATATAGTTAGCAGAGGACTCAATAAAAAAAAAAAAAATCAGTTTTTAGAATTTAGATCCTCCACAGAACTGTATGCTAAATTTATTTGGTTAAATGGTTTCTACAAATTATTATTATTGATGATCTAAATCTAATCTCTTCCGGACAGGAATATGAAGAGAAGATGCGGGAGAAGGGTGAGACCCCTGTTATGTTCAGGTGAAGAGCTTTCCTGTCATTTTAAAAGATAAATTTATACCCAGTTTGTTTTTGTGTAGTTTTTACATTCTAGTATGTCTTTTGGGCAGTCATTTGGGGCCTCCTCGAAGAAGAACAACTGCAGAAGAAGAAGAGAGAGTTAAGCACCCAAAGCCTGAGGTAGGATTTCAGTTGTTTGTGTGTGCGCATCCGTCATGCGTGTATGTTTTCTTTTTTTTTTTTTTCCCCTCTTTCTTCCAAATATACAAAACTAGACTTGTGTAGCTGTTGGTAATGGTTTGAGTTATTAACTGATTTTTACTACAGGACTCTGTTTATTACCATCCAACATTAAACCCTACCGGGGCTCCACCACCAGGGAAACCTCCCATGTTTAAATCATCTATAGGTATGCTGAGCTTCTTTTTCGTATTTTTATGGAAAAATCATGTATCTAAAAATGATGTTGGTTTGCCATATCTCCCATATTTAGTCAACTTTTCTGCTGAACTGCAGGTCCCAGAATTCCCTTGTCGGGTGCTTCGTCAAGTACTGCTGCATCATCCTCAAATACAGAGTCAGAGGACGATATATTAGCTGTACCTCCACCTCCCCCACCACCACCTTTGCCTGATACTAGCGGTGTGAGTTCGGCAGATGGCGCTGTTTTACCTGCATCTTTGCCTCTACCTCCTCCACCTCCTATGCCTCCAAAGCCTGCTACTGCTGTGCCTACATCATTACCACCACCTCCTTTGCCACCTCCACCTCCTGGTCCCCCACCTAAAGAGCAAGTTGCAAACCGCCCTATACCCCCTCCACCTCCACCCCTACAACAGTCTCAGCCACCTCCACCTGGCACCAGTGGTGGTGAAGAGAGAAATCAGTCTGCATTTACAGATGATTCATCTTCCAAGGAGCCTGGTCAGGTAGGCTTATGCTTTATCTGTAAAGGCATGAAACTACAATCTGATTGCAACAGTATTGATGGACAAGGAATTATTAATTATGTTCATGTGATATATGGGAAGCTAAGAAGCACAGTTGGTATCTTATCTGAAATAATATGGGTACTGCAATTTTAAAAAAATCTAGGATATGAGTACAGCAGGAAATATTAAATAAATATTGAAAGTAGATTAATATGCCCACAAAAAATTATTTATGACAATAAAATAATATATTTTCATCTTAAAAAGTACCAGAGTTAGACAAATTTAAATGTTTGCAGACAAGTTTTAGTTCATTTATTATGCTTTGGCATAGTTCAAAACCAATTTTCAGTGCTTCAAAACATGTTTTCATACTCATTTTGGACGTTTCGAAATGGTTGAAACCCATCTCAGTTAAAAAATTGAAAAAAAAAAAGAGTTACGGATAAGTATGCTGTTGTCTCTCATGTTTATGCATATCTGATCTCAGATACAGGTGTGCCTCAGGTTTTTGTGCATCTGTGCTTCATAGATGTAGTCACTATAACATGGTTGCCAAATGGGAACATGTTACATTTGATTGCTCCAAATTTAAAACCTGGGACTTGGTATGATTCTCCTAAATTCCAGCTTTTTGGGCAGTGACATATTATCTAAATTGTAGGTACGCCTTCCTCCGCCTCCACCTCCGCCACCAAGTGGGATGCCATCAAAGTCTGGTACTAGTCAGTCTGATGGTGCTCTGGTTACTACTGAAAATAAGAATTCTCTGTCAAGCCAGGAGATCCCAAAAGTGGTTCCAGGGCCACCTCCTCCAAGGCAACAACCTTCAGTTCCAGGACCCACATTAATTCAAACTTTACAGCCTGATGTATTGCCCCCTGGAATATCTCGTTTCCCACCACCCCCACCACCACCTGATATGAGGCCTCCTTTACCTGTGGCGGGACTACCTGGTCAAGCACCAGCTCCTGGATTGATGGTCCCCCTAATTCCGAGGCCACCATATGGTCCTCCTCCACCTGGGCCTCCTCCAATGATGAGACCGCCACTTCCACCTGGTCCTCCTCCAAACTTCCAGGAAGAGGATCATGTGCCTACTAGGCCACCTCCTCCTCAGAAACCATCATATGTTAAATCAGCTGCTTCTACTGTTGTTAAAAGGCCATTAGCTCAGCACACTCCAGAACTTACAGCTATGGTAAGTTGAATTTTTCTT
Organism: Castanospermum australe; assembly: GCA_019955255.1. Taxonomy (NCBI): domain Eukaryota; kingdom Viridiplantae; phylum Streptophyta; class Magnoliopsida; order Fabales; family Fabaceae; genus Castanospermum; species Castanospermum australe. Next base: position 1,238,513 of record NSJW01001005.1, on the reverse strand, counting down.
GATTTTATCTGTTTTGTAGTTTTGTTGTTATTTTGACTCTTGCATTTTGTTCTTCTTTTTCAATTTCCATATATCTATTATATCAGTCTGATATACTAGTTGAAACCAGAACACAATAGTCTTGTTGTTTGTGTTCAGGCATGTAAGCAATCATTTTTGGGCTTGATCTGAAAGAGTCTTGCCTTTAGTTCAGAGACAATTACTATGCTAGAGTATTTATTAGGATGCCCTATTGTTTATGAAACAACCCTATGAAAATTTATAGAAACAGCTGCAAATATTAGGGAAATATAGCTTCCACATAACTTGTTTCAGCATTACTTTCTAACTCCAAATATTGTATCAAGCACAAAAAGTTTTCACGTTGGATAATTGCTTTGTTCGTTGCGGTAAACTGTTTTAACAATGGCAAAGAGAAGCGGATAAACTGAACAAAGGTTTATGTACTAGGCAGTTCTCAACATTGAGATTTATTCATGTCTCATGCATGGTTGATGCACAAGCCAACAAACTAGGTCTTACATATCCGTTTCAACTTTCAACTATAGAAAGACGAACATTCACAAATTAGATTAATATGACAATTTTTAATGATGCTCATGATGATGCTACAGTAAAATTGACTTCTTGCTACATGGGCATAGCTCAAGCGGCAAGAAAGGTAGGCTTTAGGTGTAAGTCAAAGCTTTGACTGTCATGTAAACCGAAATAATAATAATAAAGAAAATGACTTATTGTAAAGCATTTACACATGGAGGATAAATTTTCTTATTGTGAAGCAATCTCTTTTGCATACATTTTCCCCCTAATTGAGTCTATATCATGTTTTTGACTAGGTGCCTGCATCTGTTCGAGTGAGAAGAGAGACTGCAATGACTAAAACAAAACCAAAACCATCATTATCAACCTCTATGACGGTCTCTGGGACATCAGGGCCGACTGTTGTAAAACCAGAGTCAGTGAGCTCCTCATCAGCTCCAAAAGCACAGAGCATTGACGACTCATATATGGCTTTCTTAGAGGACATGAAAGCCCTTGGTGCACTTGATAGCTGAGAAATCTGTAGGAGACAGGGAAGTGAAAAGGATGTCATGCCCGGCCAGAAGAAAGTGAAGCAGACTTGCTTTAGGATGGACCTGACGCTGATTAGCAGGCTTGTTTATCGTCCTCTGTTCCTTGATTTGCTCCTTGTTTTGTGATGGAGAGACTTCCTTGTAATGCGTGCTTCATTTTGATTTTATTTGACTCAGATTTAATTTACCTCTGTTGTTGATATAATGCAACTGGGGCAATGTTCTCTGGATGTCAAAATAGACGTTGTGTAGCAGATTGAAAAACTACTACATTGAAGGTCTACAAATAATTATTCATTTTTATTTCTCTCTCTTCTACATTTTACCCTCTCTTTCCTCTACTAAACATACCCTTGTAGAGACAATTTTGACAGCAACATGCCCATGTAACTGGCGATGCTTCTTCAGGATGTTCATGCTTTTTTTTCCTCTCTCTTTTTGGGTCTCAAATGAAGAAATTTTATAAATAATCAGTAATTTCGCGGTCATTCTGTTGCGTTCTTATTATGTAACAACTAGTAGTGCTATGGTATTATTCATACGATTACTCCATGTATTGTGATTTGCGAGATCTAATAATCAATAAAATATTTGATAACTAATCAAAGTATTAGTAGTTTCGTAGTAACTTCCTATATGGTAATAACTAGCTGTAGTGAGGAAAAATAATATTTTTAGAATAATTTTAAAAGTAAAAAATGAGTAAAAATAGTTAGAATATGAAGATGAAGTAAAATATCATATTTAATTTTGCTTTTTCAATAAAATAGATAAAATATGATAAGAGTTGATGACTTTATAATGGTATAAACACATAATCACATTAAAAAAAGATATTAGTAATACATATAAATTATAGGTTAATTTTGATTGACTGGTATAAAACTTTATTTTTTTAAATATTATACTCTGTAGAGCAAAATAAATTTTTATGAATTGAGATTGTGAATGGTTGGTTGGTTCGTCATGACTGAGAGATTCTCAGAAAAAAAAAATTCAAAACTGTGTAGAATGAGTGAAAGTTACTTGAGAGTAATTCAGAAGTGTAAAATAAGTGAAAGTTACAAGAGAGTAATTCAAAAGTGTGCAGTAGAGGAGGATAGAAAAAAAGAATACTTGAGAGTAGACTCGATAGTAAGAGGCAAGGGTGGCTAGGTGGGAGCAAAGTAGCTCCTAGTGATGACAGCTAGTCATTAACCCGCAGTGATCAAATATTAGAAATTCAACGGAGGAATAGCTACAAAGAAGCACAGACACTTTAAAAATAGTTGTCTATGGCAGATATATATTCGTATTAAGTACTTCATATATATTTAGGATACTTTTAGTTTATATCATAATTTTTATTTTTTTCTATTTTTTTGAATTTATGCTAATATAATGTGATATTATAAAAATTAGATAAATGATAATATTTTATCATACCTAAAATAACAAATGCTGATTTTATTTATTTTTTCTATAAGATTTGAGTTAAGAATAATTTAGATTTTAAAGGAAAGACCCACACATAACGAGAATGATAATCCATTAATAACAAATAATGACGGAAACCTTGAAAAGAAGGTATAGGATGTCCATAAATCACTATAAATTAATTGAAATGGTTGATTACAACGCTTGGAAGAAGGGTTGAAAGGCAACCTAACACTTTTGCTTAAATGACAAGCTGGACATATGTCCATTTTATTTCTAGAGCAAGGTAAAAAATGAGACTTAGACAAGATATATAAAAGTTGAGACCCTGGATGAGCAAGACGCCGATGCCATTGTTCGGATTGAAGTTGTTGAGCAGCAACAGCAGCGGAAAGAGGGCCAACTTGAATACTAGATGAGGGAAAATAATATAGTGGGCCAGAACTATTGCACTTGAGAAGAGGAAGTCAGTTCTTTAGGTCATTGACAATAAAACCAAAAGGAAAGAATTCAATACTACAATTACTATCAGAAGTATATTGTTTGACAGAGACAAGATTGTTGGTAAGAGAGGAAACATCTAGAGTTTTATCAAGAACAAATTGACGGGAAGGAGAATGAAGGAAAGTAGTACCAATTGATGAAATTGGAAGAAGAGCACCATTACCTACAAGAACTGAATCTTTACCAGAATTAGGACTAGTAGAGTGCATATTAGTAGGAGAAGGGGTCATGCGTAAAGAGGCACTGGTATTAGGATACTAAAGAGTATCTTGTGTGCCAGGAAAGTGAGAAGCCATGAAGGTCCTACTTATCATTAGAAACAATCCTTAAATACAGTAGAGTCCTAGTTAGACTCAAATAACTAATTTACAAAATCAAGATAACACTTATACTTTAAGGCTCATCCTATCTGTTAGCTAAAATACATGATTAGGATAACTTCATTAATATTTATCCTTTCACGAAATGTGAGCTTTTGAATGTGACAATAATCATGTTGGATCAGCCATCAACGTGATTCTTTTTTAAAAAATGGCAAACATGTTATCTTTAATCCGAAGGCACGTGGCCTTCAAATGTGATTTTAAACCATAAAAAATTTAAACCAAATGGACTCTTGACGTGAGTAAGGAAAAGGATATGGTATGATGTAGATGTGAGTATTTCAATTTTTAAAGAAAAAATATGAGAGCTTGAAGATTATAGTACATAGAGGAACCAAAAAAAACAAAAGATATAAAATGCAACTTTAGTAGGATTTTGTAATTTATAATTTTTAATATCAAATAAGAAACTACAAGTGTTATATGTGGATTGATTTTTATTTGAGCTTTATATTTTGGATCTAATTTTAAACCGTTTAAATAAACTAAACTTTAATTAAAAAATAAAAAAAGAACATGTGATAGAGTGATGATCATTGATTTTTTTTTTATCCATAAAGAATTCCACATTTGCATCAACTTATAACACTCATCATATCTTTGTTTGTTTCTTCCATTGTTGCCTCTATCACTCTTCCATTGTCATGGGATGGTTACCGTTGAATGCTTTGCTCTTTCTCTCTCCTCTTTGTTATTTCGTTTATTTGATCAGTGATAATCCCAAGCGGATTTTCCTTATTTATTTATTTGATGAGTGGTAATCCCAAGTGGATTCTATTCGTTACAAATGTGAATAGGCAACGAGTATTTTCAGTTGCAAGGATAAAATTGCGTTGATTAAAAAATTTTATATTTAATTTTAGTTGAATAATTTTTTATTAAAAGGCGATTATGACATATTCTAACTTTAATATAGGACAATTTTCTTTTTTCTAAACTTTATTCTACCAAAAAAATATACGAATATGAATATGGCTTTCGACTTATTTTTTGGTTCTGGGTTAGAATTAAGAAACCCCACTCCAAGTGCAATCAATGCGGGCGATGAACACAGTGGACTTGCGGAGTTATTTCATTACTCTAATTCTTTGTTAAGATATTAATTTTTATTTTGAGTTATTACATATTTATTAATTATTAATTTTTATAATATATTTGAAATTAAATAAAATATGACTAATAACTAGTAAAATATTTGCAACTCAGGAGTTATGCAAGCAATCCTCTTGCAGTTAAACATTCTCGGGTGTCCTCTTGCACTACATAAATACATAAATTTTACGTGTGACTCGCCACACTGCACCAAACTAGATATGAGTGTCTGGATTTTTATACAAGAAAATTTCCCATAATTACCCAGGAAGTATTATTATAATGAGAGTGATATGCATTCTCATGTATGAGAATTACAGTTTAATATTTAGGAATTGTATTTCATAAAAATTAAGTTTATATAATAATTTAAATAAATTAAATCATATGAAAGTACTCTTAACTCAAAAGAAAATAAAAATTCCCACAATTACCAACAAAGAGGCATCCAATTGGTTTTCTACGTGCTGGGTTTCTCTAAACCTCCTTCATTACTTAATTAAAAATTGATGAGAAGACAACTGCAGAGCGCATTCACCATCCACTTGATGCCTCAGTCCTCCTCAGTCTTCAACCAGCAAAGCTAAGGCTTGTGAACAAGGCACGGGAGGAAAAAGGAATCTAGAGCAACTTCCACTCTGGTAGTTGAGGTTTTTTTTTTTATTTTTTATTTAATTACTGAGAGGGTTGAATTATGAAACTGTGGGAGTTAGGGATGACAAAATAAACCATTAATCTACTAACTATCCAATCCATTCATACTTAAATTCAATCCTATTCATCCAATTAAAATGACAACTTTAATGAATAGATTGGATTTGATTAATTTTAATTAATAGATAGTTAATTGATAGTTTAGTGAACTAAACACATTTATTGAACACTTAATTTTGTAGTTTACTTTTGGCCTACCGGATCCATTTCAATACAATGGGTAATATCCCTCTAAATACTTTATTACAGAGCAAAAAATCATGATCCTTGCTCTGGATCATGACTTTTGATACTGCCAAGGCTGGAAAAAAAATTTTTCCTTTTAATTTGACATTTTGATATGATTTTATATAATTGTATTGCTGTTAAAATTATTTTTTAGTTATTTTCTTTTAATTTTTGAATTGAAAGTAGAGTTTAATAGTGAGAAGGAATATTTAGTTTATGAGCTAATAGTGAAGTTTAATATATATATATTTTCATTTGAGTTTGGTATATCATTTGACTTCAGTTATAATTAAAATTAGTATTAATTTATTTTTTCATTTTTTTAGTTGAAGAATAAAAATAAAATTTTTTTTATATTTTAAATGATCACTCTACTATATAAGCCATGAGTATTATTAAATTTTTTTAAAAATAAAAAATATATAACCCACTACAATTAATGTAATATATATATATATATATATACACTAAGATTATTATTAAATATATATAAAACTTATTATACGATACATAACATATATATATATATATATATATATATATATATATATATATATATATATATATATATATATATATATATATAGAGAGAGAGAGAGAGAGAGAGAGAGAGAGAGAGAGAGAGAGAGAGAGAGAGAGAGAGAGAGAGAGAGAGAGAGAGAGAGAATTTAAAAATAATTTTAAATTAATTAATTAAATATATACCTATTAAAATAAATTAATAAATATGTTAAATAATTTTTTACCTAATAATTCATAAATAAATTAAATTCTTGTAAAAATATTTTAATAAATTAATAATTTATTTTTAATTTATCTATTATAAATTTATAATTTAATCTAAGACACGTGAAATCCATTCATTTTGTCACAACTGACTTAAACAGAAGTTGGTACGTGAATAAAAGAAAAAGATGGAGAAAGATTGAAAAGTCTATGATGAATATTAGAAAAATGAAATTTGAGAGAGGAGATGACGTGGAAGAGAGACTCAAAAGTTCAACGCCCCAGAAAGCTGTTTTCCTGTGACTACCGTGTCTATTTTGTCAACCCTCTACTAAAGCTTTTGGAATTTGGACGGTGTCCTGAGATATATATACATGAATTGAAGTAGATCAGATCTTCAGGTAGCAAGCTTTCAACTGGTTTGGAACGATGAAGGGTGTTCTTTCCATCAGCTTGTTGTTTTGTTGCTTTCTGCTGCTTTTGGAGTCTTCAAGTTCACTTCCTCTGTGCGTTGATTCAAGTAAGTTTTTCTCTTCTTTTGCCATTATTTTTGAGTTTTATCCAGTTGTATTTATAGATTTCAGAGCCTTACATGTTATGGGGCAAGCTCAATTCCCAATCCATTTCTTGCTCGTGTTGTTTTTCCCTTTTCTTTTTTTTCTTTTTGTGTAGAGGCACCCTTTACCCTCAATACGACACCCGGATTTTGCCCTTACAATGGAAGCACGTGTTGCAACTCCACAGAAGATGCACAGATAGAGAAGCAATTCCAAGTTATGAACATATCTGACCCTGGCTGTGCCTCGGTTTTGAAATCAATACTCTGTGCGGTAAGATTTTGCTTTTCCCAAAAGCATATATTTAATAGAGGACCCAAAAAAGTGTTTTTTCTTTCCCCCTCCAATTAGGCTAAGCTGACAAATTCTTCATGGTTGAGGTGTGGCTTCATGTGGTCTTTGATTGCTTGAGACATAAGCATATCGCAATGTCTGGTTGACTAACCGCTACTAACGACCAACTGTGATCTCTATTCTACGTCATGAATATCTGTTCACATATTGAAATTTGAGTCTCGAGAACCTTCTTAAATTTCTCAACATAGATAGTGCACTGGCTTCAAAGTCTAAACTTCCTTGGAATAAACTTTTCATGTGTGGAAAGTGGAAACTCGTGGCTATTGAAGCTATCCACAGTTGTAGATAGTAACCACTGCATTGTTTTCACGTTTCAACTCGTAACTTTTGCCCTGCATTCCTTTCTTTGCTGCCTTTGTTTGCTAGTAGAGGTGCGACCCATTTTCAGCGGAGTTATTTACAGTTCGATCCTCACCACGATCAGTTCCCGTCCTCTGCAATTCCACCATTCCAGCAAATTCTTCCCAGTCAAAGGCAGCAGTAGAGGATTTCTGCTCTGAAGTATGGGACACATGTCAAATTGTGTCCATAACAAACTCTCCATTTGCCCCTTCATTACAAGGTCATGTCGGAGGGGCAGCAGTTAATACCAATGCAACCAAACTGACAGAGTTATGGCAGTCCAAAACTGAATTTTGCACTGCATTTGGTGGAGCCTCCAACAATGAATCAGTTTGCTTTGAGGGAGAGCCTGTTGCACTAAATAAAAGTGAGACTCCCATCAACCCTCCTCATGGCTTGTGCCTTGAGAAAATTGGGAATGGATCTTATCTCAATATGGTTGCTCATCCTGATGGCTCTAATCGCGCATTCTTCTCTAATCAAAAGGGAAACGTTTGGTTGGCAACTATTCCTAATGAGGGTTCAGGAGGAAAACTGGAGCTGGATGAATCAAGTCCCTTTGTTGATTTAACTGATCAAGTTTATTTTGGTACTATATTTGGTATGATGGGCATGGCATTTCATCCGAACTTTGCAGAAAATGGTAGATTCTTTGCTTCATTTAACTGTGATAAAGCTAAGTGGTCAGGATGTGCTGGAAGATGTTCATGTAATTCAGATGTTAATTGTGATCCATCAAAGATAGGCACTGATAATCGTGCCCAAGCCCAATCATGCCAATATCAAGCTGTTATTGCAGAATATACTGCTAATGGTACTGCATCTCAGCCTTCCTCGGTACACATCTCTACACATAAAAAATTTTCTATAATGAGTGTAATAATTAAACGAGTAGAACTGAATTATTCTTGATTGTCCAGGCGGAAAATGCTAAACCAACAGAGGTGAGAAGGATATTTACCATGGGCCTCCCATTTACATCTCAACATGGAGGTCAGATACTCTTTGGACCTAATGATGGGTATTTATACTTCATGATGGGAGATGGAGGAAGTTCAGGTGATCCATACAATTTTTCCCAAAACAAGAGATCATTGCTTGGAAAGATCATGAGGCTTGATATAGACAAACATTCCAGGTGAGTATCAGGCAGAATTGCCAGTGCGTACTGCTTTCTTCAACCATATGCTAAATTTCCAGATAATCCTTTCACTGAATTTGGTTCTGTAGTTCAGGTTTTCATTAGTCTAGTGGTACCATCACGTTCCAAATTCCAAAGTTGGCTGCTCAATTACCAGATAAGAAAAGCCATGAAATCAAATTGATTTGAAGCTTGAGGACTTCTTTAAAATCTTCTATCATTTAATTGATTAAATGCTGGCCATGCAATAGAAAGAATTTTCTAGGGAATCTTGTAGCAAGGTAATCTGGTAAAAAGAAAATGTAGAGTTAATTGTTTTTCCATTGCTCCATCTCTATGAGCATTGAAGTTTGGGTACAAATTAATTGGCACAGTTCAAATAATTCATCTTTTTCTCACCCTTGGCAATGCCATCTATCATGAATCTTCAGGTGCAGCAGAAATTAGCAAACTTGGGCTTTGGGGTAACTACTCCATTCCCAAGGATAATCCATTTAGCGAAGATAAAGATCTGCAACCTGAAATATGGGCCTTGGGATTAAGAAATCCTTGGCGATGCAGTTTTGATTCAGAAAGACCTTCCTACTTTTTTTGTGGAGATGTTGGAAAGGTTTGTAAAACTTATCCTAAAATAATTTGATGGTGCTCTATTTACATAGCAGTAGCAGTGTTATGCAATCAGCAATTTTGCTTGCCAAGAGACTGAAAGAGAGCCTGTGTCCTTCTGAAGGGTAATTATATTACTGTTAACATCCCTACATAAATTAAAGGTATTGATGTGCTCCAAGAGGATGAACATTTAAGGAGGCAGAAGTTTACAGACTTGTATGACAAAAACTTCTATTCTAATCTTAATGATTCTCCCCTCCCCCCATAAACCAAAAAAAAAAAAAAAAAACCCTACTCTAAGCTTAATGATCTGTGCTTTCTCTAGTAATCGAAAGGTTATCGTAACTCAATGAGAGTTAAATGGAATATTCCTAGTTACAAAATTAATTTGCAGGATCTTTACGAGGAGGTGGATCTCATCACAAAGGGTGGAAACTATGGCTGGCGTGTTTATGAGGGCCCCTATCCATTCACCCCTACAGAGTCACCTGGAGGCAATACCTCCCTTAAATCCATAAATCCAATCTTCCCAATAATGGGATACAACCATTCTGAAGTAAACAAGAATATAGGATCAGCAGCGATCACTGGGGGATATATCTATCGGTCTGCAACCGATCCTTGCACCTATGGAAGGTACACAAGCTTTTTATTTTCTTTTATGGCCTTCAACTGATTTTCAAAATAAATGCACAGTTTTGTCGAGGAATGCAACAAATTATAATTTATCTGGACAATATTTTTTGTTCACTAAACATCCCCATTATAAGGATAGATAAACTCTTGTATTGGAACAAATAGCACCTATCTACAATCTACGCAATTAATGTTATCTGCTGTTGCTCATTCATTGATTACTGAATGTCAGGTACTTGTATGGAGATCTTTATGCGGGTGCCGTGTGGGCAGCCACTGAAGACCCAGAAAATAGTGGAAATTTCAGCACAAGCAAAATCCCTTTCAGCTGTGCCCGTGATTCTCCCATTCAATGTGACTCTGTACCTGGGAGCTCCCTTCCAGCTCTGGGTTACATCTATTCCTTTGGGGAAGACAACCAAAAAGATGTTTATATTCTTGCAAGCTCTGGTGTTTACCGAGTTGTTCGTCCAAGTCGCTGCAGCTACGCTTGCTCACAGGAAAAGGCAACAACCACTGCAAGCCCAGTTCCTTCTCCATCTCACGCAAGCCGTTGTAGTAACTTTTCTGGATACTTGATTCTGCAGCTTTCGACTTTCTTGATGCTTTTGTTGGGTTTTATGTAGTATGCTATAATCTTTCTACATTGCGCATAGGTAAGAGGATATTTAGTTTGTGTAGGCATAAGAGGATATTTAATTCACCCTTTCAGCCTTTCTCCTCTCTTTTCTGCTACTTTTTTGCCTCTCCTTTATGATTAGTTAATATAAAAGATAAGGGCATTGAGATTCTAATTCTGCTGTCTATTTTTGTTTATCTCCCCTCTCCATTTGATTCTAGCACAGATTTTAGTGCGTGAATGAGTTGAAATTGGCCATGTGTATAGTTAATGAGCTCCTCATTTTGTTACTACCATTCATTGGTTCTATCCGGTACAGAATCTTGATTGAAACATAAACGCCACTACAGCTACAGGTTCCTCATTTCAGTATATTTTCATAAATTATATATGATGAGTTTCATGGACCACAAGCCTTGGAAGTTTCTTATGCAGTACTTAGCTGCACCATATTGGAGCTAATGCCATAATCCAACTTGTTATCACTGAGCAATTCAACCATTTACCCCCAGAAAAATGTACATTCGGTGTACGCACACCCAATGGTCACGATCTCGTCCATACATGTGTCAGATTTAACGTGGCATGATCTGTGACTGTTAGGTACAAGCAATTGCTTGTAGAGGTAGAGTAAGCTTGGACTCTTTTTAAGTCGTAACAACTGACAATCCACTGCAAAAGTACACGAGTCAACCTGACTTGTAAAACAGAATTCCACTTTAATGCCCTTAAACAGAGGAAGGAGTGTTGGGAATGAGGATTTCAAATTTCAATTCATGCGCCAACGAGACGCAATCATCAATCAATTTGAACTACTAAAATTCTATCTCAAACATAATGGCAGATATTGCATAGCAAGAGATCCTCCATTCTTTGACTACCAAAGTCCCTCATTGACATCAAATACTGAAAAAGGCATTATCATTAATTATTCTGTAAGATAGATGTTACAACAAAGAGTTTAAGCCAACGCCAATGCTGCTACGTATCTGGGGTCTGTGTGGACATGTTACCAGACCTGAGTCTAGGAGTTAATTAGGTCATGAAGGCCTTAACTTTAATGTATGATAGTAATGTGGGGCAGATCAAACAACAGATAACCTTTGCAAGGCTTCTTTCAAAGGATTCATGATTCATGTTGCTGTCAACAGTCAACAAACTGTTTTGAGGACAAATCAAATACTGAAAAAGTGAAGATTGAATGCAGGAAGTAGGCACGTAGCTGAAAGCCTAAAAGTTACACTAAACAAGTAAAAACATGACATTTATTAAAATATAATAATATAAGTCCGTTAAATCAAATTTATAATTGTATATAATAAAATTTATATAAAAAGTTAAATCATTGATAATAATATTTTAAAAATATTTTAAAATTTGTTCTATAGAAAAAATCTTAACATAAATTATATTGAACTGCTCATATTTAGGGGTATTTATTAGGTTGGGTCGATCTGTAAATTTATAGATTTTGATCCAACTCAATTCATAATTAACAGGTTATATTAGATTTACAAGTTAGGTTGAGTTTAAAAATTCTCAATCCAATAATGATAAATTGTGTTGTGGGTTGAAAAAATTTTAACCCACTCAACTTGATACAACCCAACCCATAATTGACAGGTTGGATTGGGTTCGCAAGTTAGATTAAGTTTAAAAATTCTTAATCTGATGATGATGGGTTAAGTTGCAGATTAAAAAATCTTTAATCCACTCAACCCAACTTAGCTAATCTTTTTTTAAAATAAAAAATATATATTATTTTTTAATATTCAACATATTAAACTTAATATTTTTTATTGTATTTGACTTTTGAGATTTGTACAAGTACTTCTTATGTTTAAGATTAAGACTTGTTATGTTATGTTTATGACTTTTGACTTATTATATTTGACTTTTTATTTATATGATACTTTATATGTCATATTTTGTTGAAACTTATTAAATTATTTAGTATGATGTCTGATGAATTTTTAATTTCGTATTTATTTCAGTATTTATTTTAATAAATAAATTTTTTATATATGTTGGACACACGGTATAACTAATCCAATCCACTTATATATGATTTTGGTCAGTTTGAAATTAAAAAAAAAAATTCTTCAACCCAATCCAGCGCACAATTTTAATAGGTGAGTTGGGCGGGTGTAAAAACAATACAAAACCCAACTCAACCCAAACGGACATCTTACTTATATCTACTATTTAAAAAAATAAGATAAAAACTTGCTTGAAACTTGTTCAGAGATGTTAAGGATATGCTGTTCTCTGTACGGCACTTGCACGCGCACCAAATACACGATGTGAAGAAGTTGTATTGTACTATTATCCACGAGAGAGAGACTCTTCGCTTGTTTGTCTTCCCATAAAAAATGCAATGATAGTGAAAATAATTAATTTTAAAATATTGTTGATTTATTTGGTTATTTTGAAAAAAATAATTCCTACAAATTTTACGTTATAAAATTGATTTTGAAAGAAGTAAAATTTTAATTATATAAAAAAATTGAGAATGTTATATAATCTAATTATATCATTATATTAAAATTTAGAACACCAATATATATTAATTTGGTAATTAAATATTGCGTGCTTCAAGAAGATATCTTTGTAGAATGATTGTCATTACACGATTGGGTACTTCAAAAAACGGATGCTCTCCTCTAGTTTCCTATCTTTTCAATTAAGCAAACAAAAGTGGTGTAGTATGTCTTCGGAGTTTCACAATTAGCAAACATTGCTATTCTATATGAGCTACACTGTTAAATGAGCCACGCACCGGATTTAAATATTCTGTTTTCTATTTTTGTGTTCAATTTTGTCTGTCTAATCAAGTAAAAAAAATATTTTTTTATTAATTAAACGACACTTAATTAAAAGGATAAAATTAACCCAAAAAAAAAAGTACAGAGAATTTGAATCCAAAGGCACCACTGTAGAATGACCTTTCCTACACTGCTAGAGCATTAGAGCCAACTGTTCCTTTCTTCAAGGACGCATAAAGCAGTAGTAGCAATCCCTTCAAATATGCCATATTACGTATACATGGTTTTAAATTAACGATGGTGGACTTTTAACTGCATTATTTTGTATATGTGAAATGATTTTTATTCACAAAAAGAAAATCACATGTTGTGGTCACAATGTTGCAGTTTTGGTTTTAGAAATAAATAAATAAAATATGAGTTTATCATTTGTGAAAATTTTACAGCCGCAACAGCTACAACCCGAATCGCAACGTTCACTCCCAGTCCCACAAACAGCCCAGCATAATCTCTTACTGTCACTCTTAGTGAGCCACACACTCCAAGAACAGCACCAGTATCATTATTTGATTTTAGAGAAAAACTGCAGGAGGTGGAGGTATCTGGTGAGGTACTAGCTAGTCAGTTTTTGGAAGATTCCATTCTTTCTTGTCTTCACGAAATAGCATATATATTTAAGGTGGCATCTGGAGACAGAGAAGCAGATGGGAATACAGGTTTCGGGTTTGAAGTTACACAGGTTGAGGCAACCATGGATCTGCGAGGTTTTGATAGCAGTCCCACTCCCACCTCCTATAGGTGTGATTGCACTTCGGAACCTCCCTAGCCACCCTGCTAAATCCTCCTCCTTGTATAACCACAAAAATGGCTGTACGCATTCATGAAGTCAGATCAGGGGAAGGCAATACATGTCATATGTTAGAGATATAAAAATATTTACGTAACTTCACCTAACAGAATGAACTTTTGGAGTAATTGGTTTCCTTCACCTATCAACTTAAACTTTTCCATGACACGCTCAAGAGCCAAAAGAGATGCAGGGTTGAGTGATATTCCATCCTTGCTTAGCCAGTAAAGCTTAGATTGAAGTTTTCTCAATCCCAAAAACCGAGGCCCCATGCATGTTTATGCCCCATGTCAACTTTTGCCCATTTTAACAAGCCAGTGGATTTTGGACTCATTTGTAGTGTCTTGTGACCCCCGCCAGAATCTTGCCATGAGCTGGTCAGATTCTCTGCGTTATGAGAGCAGTAATTAATTTGACACAACTCGTTGAATAGGTTGGTAGTGGTATCACTTGGCAACAGCTTTAATGAGTACTTCTTTTCCCGTTTTTGAAGACAATTTCTCCTTTTACAACCGCTTCCAAACCAGCTCTTACCATATTGTAGGAATTAAGGTTTTAAATATAACTAATATGAATTTTATAACTCTTATAGTAAGTCTTGGCACAATATAATTTATATATATCTCTCTCATATAATTATGTTCCAAGAAAATATCCAAATCCAAATGAAGCAGAAGAGGTGGCCAGCATGAATTAAAAATATACTCAAACCTTTAGCACATATGGAAAACAAAATTGAGACACACACTAGTTTGAACAGTATATGGGAATATGAAGGGGCTGTCAATATCAGCAACTTGAATTTCTTGGTAAGCTTCTATATTGTATTGGTGCTATCTTAGAACATAAGAATACTACTATGTGTGTATTTGTATTAATTTATTTTGTAATTAAAATAACTTATAATTAAAATTTTATTGAAAGAGTTTTTGAAAAAAAATAATTTTTCTTTGAAAAAAAGCTATCCCAAATATACATTAACTGGAGAAAGCATGTATGTTTCCATTTACACAGTTAATAAGAAAAAAAAGAATGTGAATGTAAGTGGTTGTTAATTGCGTGATTGAAATGGTTTATTTAAGTTTTAAAAATATTTTATAATCAGAATTTTGTTTAAAAGAAAGTCTAGTTTAAAACTTTTTTATAATTTAAAAAATTAATACAAACATGTACTTATTTTTTGACGGAGCAACAATTTTTGTTCTTTGTAACTTTTGTGTTTCCTTTCTCCAGCATGAATTAATGATTAAGATAAAACATAAGCGAATCTAGGTAGCCCATATATCCATGATGATAAGAAGATTATGCCCACATGCACTGAAAGAAAACCTAGTACGGTGGTTTTGCAATGCCTGTCTCTAACCCTCTCTCTCTCTCCACCCTACACTCATGCTTGAACAAAGCGTCGCAGGTTAAAATTAGGAAAACAACCTTATGGCACATGCTTGAAAGCTTATAGGTAAGGGAATAACTGAACTTGTAGAAAATTGAACTTCCAATATCATCTCATCCATCTTATATTGAAGCTCATACAATTGAATTACAGGCTTATTCCTTGTGATTGAAAGTTAAAACATGTATTTTATTTCCTTTCTCGTTATTTTTTTTTTTTATACAATAACAGCATATAAGTTTGAATTTATAACCTTCTTTTAAGAGTCATTTTACTTCTATAAAACACATTCATTTACAATTAAATTAACTAAATCATGATAAACTTATGAAGATTCATTAGGAGTAATTTACAATCTATGGAGTACTTCTTTGTTTTTCACTTTCTTTGGCGAAAAGGAGTTCAATCTGTTTTAATTTCTTTTTGGTTTTAGGTTTTTATTCCAGTAATGAATTTGCAAATTGCAACCTGCTTTCCCTTTAGCCAAAAGGGGAACAAAACCCTTATTTGACATTCATCAACTTCAGGATACTAAATAATTATCAGCGCAGGTCAAATTTAGCAAGGAGTTGGTAAGATAAACAAATGACGGACAAACCTTATTGGAGATAAGTTGAAAGGCCCCAAAAAACAAAATTTTCATAAGTTTTTTTCCCTACTTTTTTTTTTTCTAGTAACTTTTAGATAAACAAGATTTTTTTCTTTCTGTGGAATTAGAAATTTGAACTATTTAGAGAGAAACATGGTAAGAGGAAACACAAAATAAATTCAATTAACATTCTAACCCAGAAACAACACATTAAAAAACATGTTTTACCAATTGACCCAAAGTGAAAACAAATCCAACCTCACACCCCAAATCCTCTTCTTGTCCCTGTTCCTCTCCATCTCTCTCTCTCTCTCTCTCTCTCTCTCTCTCTCTCTCTCTCTCTCCTTTGCTTCCCAGAGTTTCCTTCCTATTTGCAGTCACATGAGCACCAAATAGGTATATACACCTTTGTATTTGAGGGCTTGGACCCTTTGGTCCTTCCCATCACCCCTTCCCTTTTTTTTCTTGTTTTTTCACATTCCTTCGTTTGTCTGTCTTAAAAACAAAGAAGGGCCTTTCTCTCTAATATCTCTCTCTCTCTCTAGAATTCCTTCACTTTGATTTCTCTCTCCAGTCTCCAATGCTAACCCATGGTCCTCTACATATAATCCCGCCATAACTGGCTTAAAACCTTTTGATCTCTTTCGCCATGTCACAGGGATCACCTCCGTCTCCTCCTCCTCCGGTTCCCGGCGAGCCCTGCAACCGATCCTCGCCGGAACCCAATTCCCAAAACCACATCCCCGATTCCCAGAACGACGTCCCCACTTCTAAGGAGGAAACGGCCGCCGCTCCTCCCCCGACTACCAGGAGCAGCCGCCCCTCCCGCGCGTGCACCATTCGCGCTGCTGCTTCTCGTCTCTATTCGGCAGCGCTGCCGGCGATCGAACGGAAGCCCAAAGCTCCGAAGAAGGAGCGGCGGCGGGAGGAGTCGCCGCCGCCGCCGCAGCAGCAGCAATGCAGCAAGATCGTTACGACGCTTGTGGAACCGCCCTCCCCTTCGCAGTTGCCTCGGTGGAACCTGCGGTCCATGTGGGAGTTAGCTTCCATACTCAATTTCTTGCATGTAAGCTGGAAAGATGTGATCTTTCTTATTGGATTGCGTTTATGGGGTTCTTATGCATTTAGTGTTGTTTTAAAGCTTTTGGTTTTGCTATGCCTTATTGCAGTTATTTAGACCTCTTTTGAATATCTCGCTTGAATTCTCGGCTGAAGAGTTCGAAACAGCTCTCCTTACGCCCAACGACACATTGAGTGATATACATATGCCTTTGCTAAAGGTTGGTGCTTTTTTTCGTCGAGTTTGTGGTTTAGTCCTGTGTTCTCTTTTATTGCATTTCATCTTTCTTCTATGAATGTAGGTCCTAATCTTTACGGATTGAGTTAGTTTAGTACTTATTGTGGTGATGTTTACTCATATGAAGTTTAATTAACATTGCATTTGTTTTTCTTACCGTTCGTCGTTAAACTTGCTTATTTTGCAATGCTTATACTTCATAACTTTTCACCTTAAACTGCAAATGATAGTTTTATGCTAGTTTAGTTGGATGCTAAACTATAAGAAATTTTAGAGTTATGAAGTGGGATTTTTGTAATTATATGCTCATAGGAGGCTGCTGTGGTTGAAAGTAAGTAGACTAGTAGAGTGAATTAGACAGACATTTGCATTGGTCTTATATTCAATCTGAGCACAAGCATAAATATAGCCATATGTTCTATGAATGTCTTTATGACAAAGGTGAGAACTTGTCTAAATTTTCTAAATAAATGGGTCAAACTGAGACGATAAAATTGAGGAATGCCCAACAGTTGGGATGAATCTCTACTGAATGGGGTAGTTGGCTTTTGTAATCCAGGAATTGATGGGAGGAACCAAAAACTGAAGGCTTGCAATTTGTGATGACATAACTAATTGATGTACTTATGACCAAACAATAAACCTGACAAATATAATATTCTGAGATGGACATACTTGTTTGTGACTAAATTTCACGTTTCACAGAGATTGGTAAGTAGAGAGCAGGTACTTGATTGGGAGGTTTTTATTGGATGTATGAGAAAACTTGAGTTATAGAGAGAAGCTTTAGAATCAAGGGTTTTTTCACATTAAGTAGAATATGGAGTATATGGAATGCAAGTTCAACAAGAAGCGTGTTAGCAATGTTTTGGAGGTGAAATTCAAGGATCAAGTTGTACGGTTTAGGTATCTAGGATTTATCTTACAAAGTGATGGGGAGATTGAAGGGAATGTAACACATAGGAATTCAAGCTGGGTGGATGAAATGGAGAAATGCTTTAAGCATAATTTGTGATCGCAAGGTGCCTATCAAACTGAAAAGGAAAATTCTACTTGACATCTATAAGACCAATAATGTTAGTGAATGTTGGGAAGTAAAGTGCCCGCAAGAGCCAAAAAAAAAAGTGTAGTGAAGATGAGAATGTTGCAGTGGATGAATGGACATACAAGAAAAGATAAGATGAGGAACAAATGTATTCGAGAGAAAGTTGGAGTAGCACCTACAGAGGAACAGATAACGAAAACTTGCCTAAGGTAGTTTGGTCATGTAAGGAGAAAACCAACAAAGGTTCCAGTGAGAAAAGTGGATCAAATGAAAGATAGTTTGATTAAAAGAAGTAGAGGAAGACCATAGAAAACTTTAGGAGAAATCATTAAAAATACCATGCTCTAAATGGATTTATTGAAATTTTGGTTCTAAGTTTTCCTTTTTCGGCATCTTTAGTGGGTTGAAGCTTGATTGCTGTATGAGAAACCTTTTCTTTACTTGCTACAAGGGATAAGGATGAAATCCGCGTTGTTCCTTTTATCCACATCTGTTAAATTGGGGACTTGTGCTGGTTGTGTGCACTGATTTAAAGGCCCATTTCACTGTTGAAGAGTAGTATGCAACCATAAAGTTTTGTTTATTTCTTGTGGTTTTAAGAACAAAAACGACTATGTTTACTGTATCAAATGGTTACAAGTTCCAAATACCTGCATAAGTTTTAAAGTTTTTTCTGGGTTTCAGCCATGTGTTGACCCTGTTCCTAATCTTCTGGATGCAAATCAATCTCATAGGTATTGCAAGACATTAATATATACTTAGATGGACAGTTTATATAAGAGGTTAAGCATCATTGTGAATAAATTACTAAAAGCAAAGGCCAAGATGGAAGAATTCTCGAAACATTTGGTGCAAGAGTCTTTTTTATACCTCATTCTTCCTGCAAGGTTTTTGACTTGAGCTATAGTTCCCTTACAGATTCAAATATTGTGGGGAAAGTTTGAGGATTTAGCTCTTCTTTGAAATTCCTGTGCTTCAATGAGAAAATGTTTATATTAAAGTCGGGATATTCTACAAGCCCCTGATCTAATGAATTATGGACAGAGATGGCCCAATCAAAACAATAGTGGTACTTTAACTTACGTGAATTTTATAATAACATCAATCTTGCATGAGTCTCTTGTACATGGGTAGCCAGATAGATTGATAAATGATTAGATAGTGGGGAATGAGGGGAAGTCAAGGCTCTTTAATGTTTTAGTGGTCATACAGCTCCAGATCTCGTAGAGTTGTTTGATGTTTTGTATTTTCAGCTGCAGTTCTCGTGAATACTTTATATGGGTCCATGACATGTACAGAGAGGGGCTAATCAAAACTATGTTGATATTAGCACTCATTTAAATTTGGTTATTGTGTTGAGTATTATAATAACATCAATCTTACATTAGTCTCTTGTAATTGGGATAGGTTGAGATATCGCTAATTGATAAATTGAGTGCATGAGAGAAAGTTAAGGCTGTTTATTGTAAGTGGTCTTACTGTTCCAAATCTTATAAGAGGTGTTTGAAGTTGTGTTTTTAACCACATTTCTAGTGCAATTATATCTCTCAAGGTCTATTCCTCTAGAAAATCAATTCTTTGTTCTACCATGTGTTTGCTAAACTGCTGCTGGTTTGATAATAATATTTATTTAATTTTTTATAGGCAATCCCTCCCATTATGCGAATGGCACTCACACGTGATACTTGGATAACCGTATTATGCAGAAAATTGAGAGATTGGTGGCATTGGGTAATGAGATGCTTCTACTCGGCAAGATGATATTTAACATAATGTATATTTTATAATTTATGGACCTAATAAGGGGATGGAATTCAAATGCAGGTTGCTGATGGGGATCTTCCAATTGTTGCTTCACATGGGTAAGTATTCATGCAATATCTGAAATCCTAAGATGTTAATCTATATGCATTTCCATAGTCTCAGGTTATGCTAAGTTGCTCACATGACAGGGCGGAAATTGAAGTATATAAATCACTTGATCCAGGGGTCCGCGTTGTCATCTTAAAAGCATTATGTGACATTCGCATTGAGGTACTATAAATGTTTATCTATCTATATCTTATATCTTTTTATCTTAAATGGGTGAACTTTGTTATGGTAGGATGAGGTCACTCTGCCGAATGTTAACTTGAATCTCATTGGATTATTATGCAGAACCCATTCATGCTGAGCACTGAAATGCTATTATGTTTAGTGCATGACATTGTCTCTTTTTATCTCTAATTTTACTTTGTTATGTTGCAGCCTCTCGTTTTGGCTTATTGTGTCCTGCCCATTATATCTTCCACATAAATCGGTTCTTTATGCTTGTGCATTTAACAAGGGTGTCATAATCGGCTAATCATCTTCGATAGTTTGTCATGTATTATAATTAACATAGATGCATGGCCATGTGATATTTTCTTTAGAGGCCCAATGATTTCTGTGTCTAGTTGGGCCTTCTTATTCTCCAAGAAGATTTTGGGGGTAGGCGGGTTAAAAGGGGGCAGAGTAGCAGAGACCACAAGATCAAAACCCACTGGGTGCATCCACATAGACAGAGTGGGGGACAAGACAAACCATTCATGGCCTGATATGGTCTTGCTCTGATTATCCCATCTTCTAATGGACCAGTGACATAATGATTAAATTTGAGTAATATTTTGCAGCAAGAAGATATCCGAAGTTACATTGATAACTCACTCAAACATGGGGTTCAACTTTCAACATTCCGTAAAGAGCGTATTGGAGGTGATTCACATGGAATTTCTTATTGGTAATATACTCCTGCTTTCACTTCACATGTTCAAAATTTGAAATGTTATATTGGAAAAGTTATTGTACATTTAAGTTTGTTTGTGGTTTTATTCATTTGAAATTTGATTTGTGCAGGTATGAAGACGACCCAATTATTGGTCATAGGTTGTATCGGGAAATAAGGAAAACTGCAGTGATTCAATTGAAGAAAGGGAAACCAAGAGGTTCCCAGGTTCTTTCTAGTACATCATATCAGTGGGAAGCAGTCGCTACCAATGTTGATGAATTTCAAGATGTTTCTGTAAGTTACTAAAGCTGTTCTATTTAAGCTCATGTTAATGTGAGTTATTCCAGATCAGTGGGCATGTTGCAATAATTGTTGGGTGGCTTGCTTGGAATTGAGACTTTGGTGTTATGTATTTGTGGTTTAGATAATGAATCACTTAAGAAATTTAAAAGAAAATTACATAATAGTGTTATTATATTGGGAACCACAAATTAATCCTAATTTTATTATGATTAGAAACCCCAACTTAAATATGAACTGAACTTTATTGAAGCAGAAAACTGTAATTCAGTAGGAAATCCAAATTAAGTATTATCCTTGAATTACGAAAACCTTAGATTTACAAATTATTGATCAGGCCCTAATTATAAAGAAAATGAAAACTTTGATGATTTAATCACTGGAGATTCTTACAGATATTTATTTTATTTCAATCTTTATTGCCATTTTCACATGGCTGCTAAAAATTAATAATCTATTCTGAAGTTTAGAATTTGATAGACAGATTGATCAATTCTGTGGTTGAGTAGAACTTGACTTACCTAGTTATGGAAAATTACTGTAAGAACTGTTTATTGGTTTACATTATCCAATCGAACCTTTACATATTATGTGCAAAAGAAAACTCTAGTTTGCTAGAAAGAGAAATTTACTAAGGTGGATAGAAGTAAGAAAAGCACAAGAAAAAGAAAATTGAATAAAATGAAAAACGAAAAACAAAACAAAAATGAAAAAATTATCCTGTTTGATATTTCTGAGAGAAAAAAGACCTTGCAAATAATACCAGAGAAGCCAGATTAAACAATTTTCTCTCAAAACAGATGAAATGGTAAAGCTTGATTTCTGAAAATCCTGCGAGGATTTTTTGTAATTTTATAAATTATCATGTAAGTAAATACAGTTTTTTGGATTGTGCTAATTGGTATTAGAGGCTCTCATAACACAAAGGCAGGCAAAACCTTTTGCAATAATTCCATGGGATATTCTTATAACACATAAGAAATCTTTGTAGCTGGTTAAGCCTGTTTCATAATCCCTAATTCTGAACTAATTACATAGTTATTGATCTCACAGGCAAACATTCTAAATGTCTGGCATCTTTATCACTGCATCTTAAAGTCCTTTCTTTTTTTTTGGGGGGGGGGGGGGGGTTGGTAGTTTATTGAGTCAGACTGCAATCTCCATCAGTAACGTTAATCAGAGTTCAATTAGCTGCCACAATTTTTTAATGGGATCAGATCTTTAATGTGGAAGCAATTGTCATGTTCAATTGTTTGATAATCTGCTCTCTTATCAATGTTATTTTAAAGTTTCTTACAACTTCATAATGCTGATATTTGTTTATGTCCAGAAGATTGGATTCACCCTTATTTTTCTTTTCTCATTTTTGAAGTAAGTGAAGAAAAAGAAAAAATTACTTACCCCTCCCCCGCTTTTATTATGGATTGCAGCTTATTTTTCTTTATATTGAGCTGTGTCTTATTTGTATTTTTCATTTGCTTACACAGGAGAAGCTTTTCTCAAGTAAAAACAGAACAGAGGCTTCTCTGGGGAAAAAGCTGAAGATAGACATGCTTCCTGAAATTGAGAAAGTTCATAAGGTACCTTGTATTTGTGTTTGTTTCCTGTCCTTTTTTCGGGGGCTTGAGAAATTAGAAAGATAAGGGCATTCTTAGAATTAAACTTGAAATCCTGTCCTGTCTTGTTTTTGTCTTGATTTATGGTCCTTGAACAATTTTGGTGCGTAACTGTTATGAAATTGGTTTGTATATTTGCACAGAGAAAGGAGAGGTTGTTGAAAAAGCAACACAGACAAGCTCTTCTTCTCGATAATTTCTTGGTTGTTGATGGGCTTGCTCCTGGGCGTTCACTGCGTGATAGGAAACCTGTTACCTACACTTTCGGTAAGAATAAGAAAGTTTATCCCCAATTTCAGAATGATTTGCATTTTGATTTAACAGCTGGAGTTGGCCTTTTCATTCTCCTGTTCTTTTTGTGTGTAATGCCTAGTATCCTGTGTATTAGACAGCACTCATTTTTTTTTTTAAAAAAAATGGGTTTTTGTGAATTTGCTTGGGCCCTAGGGGTACTTTGTTTGGGGCACTTAGGCTGGATGTGATAACCCATATCTAGATCATTCTTCTAGGGGAATGTCTGGTTTTGGTTGTATGCTTTCCCCATGGGCCAAGGGGCTGCTAGTGCATGGATAATGTAGTAGGACAGAGGACTTTATTATGGTGGCTGTCTGTCTTTGGATCATCCAATGAGTCATCTGATCTAATAAATGCGTCATATTGTATTTTGCCTATCTACCATGGTCAGCCATTTTCTACATAGCAGATTTAAAAAAAATAATAATAATTTCATCACTTAGCTTAATTTTTGGGTTATTTAAGAGGGTGCACCTTGGTGCAACGATAAGGTTGACAGCCTCTCCCTTTATGGGGGTAAAGTTGTGTGCATCTGACTCTTCCCACCCCAGACTTCACAATGGTGGGAGCCTCATGCACTGGGCCATGTTATTTTTTAATCATCAAGGCCCAAGAAACAAAAGTCAGTCGTATCCTGCCTTGATAGTGGTAAATTTTGTTAAGGCAGTCTGTAACTGAGTAAATTCAATGTTTCATTTTGGATGCAAGATGAAGATTCATACATGGCCATTCTGTTTAACTATAATTGTAATCAAATTCTTACCTGAACTACCTGATTTGCTGTTTGGTTGGACTGGATTTGTCTTACATCCCTCGTATCGTTATGTGTTGATTTTACACCAACCTAACTTTTGACATTACTGTCATTGCAGATGATTACGATCGGTCCATCAATGAGGCAATTAAGATAACCAAGTATGGAATTAATCTTTTCAGCTTATATCCTGTCCATCTACCTTGCTGTTCTCGATGTGTTTGTATTTTTTTTTCTTTTTCAGAGGAAGAAAGGGGCCAATCATACTCATTTACTTTGTTGTGTACTCACGGCATATACAACTGTTTATTCCTTTGTCAGACGGAAACAACCATCCCCGGAACCTATACCCAGGAGAGAATCAGTAGCGAAACCTGAAGCTTTGACAAATGGTAAATGGAGTGGTCCTTCGCATGCCCCTCAACATCTGAATTTTGGTACACCATCTCCGAAATCACCTGACTCTGATGATGCTGAAGATGAGCATAAAACTGACACATTGGACCGAAGGTTTACTTTTTGTTTCTTTCAAATTTGTTCTAATGGTGCCTTGTATATGATTTTCACTAATCATCTCATTTTCACATCAGCAATCGTCGAAGACAGAGGCCTCAGCGGTATTCGGAGAAAGAATTCATTGAAGCAGTATCAGATAATGAGGCAGACTTTGACAGCGATGATGATATTGTTGGAGAAGCCGTATATGATGAAGAATATCTCCGGAAACGTAAGCAGAGAAGGAAGCTTTCTAGTAGCTCGGAAGGAGATGAAGAATATCAGTGGGATGAAGATAATGTTGAAGATGAAGAAGATGAAGAAGAAGAAGATTCCTTGAGTGTCAGTGAGGATAGTGACAAGCCCCGTAAATTCAAGCAATTGCCAGGCCGTACTAGGAGGGAAACTAAACTCAGGTCAGTGGATGAGATTCAATCAGGTCTAAGACGCAGTAAGAGGGCAACTAGAAACCGTATAAATTACCGACAATATGAGATGTCGGAGTCAGAGACTGAGTTTTTTAAACCTGAGAAGTCTAATGCATCAGATGATCACTCAGATCCCAGTGAGAATGGGGAATATATGATGGAAAGTGAAGATTCAGATGGCAAAGACGATGAAGATCAGGAAATGAAAGTAGATGAGCCCGTTACTTATCCTGCAGTAGGAGAGAACGGACAAAACCAGCCTCCTGAAAAATCAAGTAGTCCTGGTCAAGAGGAAGTTGAGGGCATGAGAAAGAGACGATTCCTCGATTTGAATGAGCTTGCCCCTACCTCAGGTTTTGATGATGGTCCAAATACCATAATGAAGGATGACGACAATGATTACTGAAGCTTCCCCTTCTGCTTGAGAGCGGGGATTGTAGTTTCTATCAGGGAAGCCAATTGTGTATGATAAAAGAACTATAAATTTTGTTACAAGCCCCAAAGGAAGCTACCATCAGACCTCTTCCTATGGCATAATCCAAGCAGCCCTTGGTGCATGATTTGCCGCCAGAAGCAGCATGATACTGAGTTGTGTAGATTAGGTAGTCATTTTTTTAGTACTTCTACATTCAAAGGGTCTACGAAAACGAATGGGAATTTGTTGGGGGCGTTATTTTGCCCATCCAAGGCGATGTACAATAACCGTTAACAAGTACTGTAACTTTAAATAGATATGGCTTTCAGATTACCAAGCCCTGTAGTTCTATTTTTCTTTGGTCTCCATAGATAACAGCCTTTGAGCATTTCGGTTGACTGGTTTTCTTGATAATCTGATCGTATCAGAAACAGGTCTTTTAATTACAAAGAAACTGACTGCGGATGGCAAAAAAACATTTTAGACACAACTGCTCATGTTTCCCTGACTGTTCCTCAGATTGTGAGCTGAATTGCCTTCTTCGTAAGTTAGTTGGGTTTTTCTATTTTTTGCAAATGTAAAACAAAATGTCAATTGTTTTTGTCCTATAATTGTTCCGATGTTCTAGTCGCGAGGTAGTTATAAATTAGTAAGAACAATGACCTTGGCATCTCAATGCAACATGGCCATTCAGAAATATAATCTAAAGCTCGGAACATTATTATATGCTCCCTGTCCTTTTTAGGATTATGTCACAATATTGGAGTCACCATGACAGTAAATTTAATCAATTCCCTAAAAGAAGTTCAGAATTAATCAAAAAAGGTTTAGGATAATTGGATCATTCAAAGATTTCATATGCTAAATTACTATCTGAACCAAACCGGAGCGCTAAAGTATATTAATCTCTACTCTTTTTTTTTCCCTTTTTAACTCATGGCCTCGAGGAACAAATAGTGATACTTACTACGTACTATAATGAGAAATGTGCCTCACATTTTGCACTCGGCCGGAACTTTTTCAACACAAAATATTATCACTAATGGGCCATCGCTGGCTTTGGTTAATTGCTTGGGCAGTTTCTTTGTCATCTCGAAACTCGCCTTCTTCCTTAATGCTACTGTGCTTCAGTTCCTCATCCTCCTTGATGGGACTACTCTGTCTCAGCTCCTCTGCTTTTGCAGCAGATGCTGCTGCTTCCTGAAGCGCTTCAATCAAGCTTGAAAGACATTTCTCTGCATCATCCAGTGGAGACTTGGGCATCAGATTCTCAGCAACATCAGCTGGGGTGATCTTGATCTCCCCCAACAGCCTCTGAATCGTGTCAAACATTGGATGCGTCTCAAGCTTCAAGTAATTCTTGGCAAGCACTTTGAATCCGTCGAAACTGCAGTAGGATAGCTCAATATGCTTGTCCATTCGACCCCTTCTGACGAGGGCCGGATCAAGCTTCTCCACATAATTAGTTGTGAACACAATCAATCTCTCCCCTCCACACGCAGACCATATCCCATCTATGAAATTC
Organism: Castanospermum australe; assembly: GCA_019955255.1. Taxonomy (NCBI): domain Eukaryota; kingdom Viridiplantae; phylum Streptophyta; class Magnoliopsida; order Fabales; family Fabaceae; genus Castanospermum; species Castanospermum australe. The sequence continues at coordinate 1,211,607 of NSJW01001005.1, read as the reverse complement.
AAGAGCCCCGAGAGTGTCACCTTGCTACCGCTGCTTCCTTCTTCCTTGGCCTCTTTCCTCCCAACTTCTGCGTTGGCCTTATCACTCTCATCATCTGGCAACTTCTCTGCTTTCTTCTTCCTCTGCCCTGTAAGATCAAGCGAGCAATCAATGTCCTCAATAACAATGATAGACTTACTCGTCGTCTCAATCAAGAGCTTCCTCAGCTCCGTGTTGTCCTTCACTGCCGTGAGCTCCAGGTCGTAGACATCATAGGCCAACAAATTAGCCATTGCTGCAATCATGGTGGACTTGCCAGTACCGGGAGGGCCATAAAGAAGATAACCCCTCTTCCATGCCTTCCCAATCCTGGCATAAAAATCCTTACTTTTGCTGAAAATAAGCAAATCTTCAATGATCTCCTGCTTCTTCTCCGGCTCCATGGCCATTGTTTCAAACGTGGCAGGGTGCTCGAACACAATGTGGCTCCACATGGTCTGCTTGTAACTGGGCCATTTATAACCAGGGCTGTTGGTGTGGAGCTTCCTCTGCCTGTTCCTCAGGCGAATCTCCTTCCCCTCTCTCATCACATGCTCCAAATACGACCCAGTGATTACGTCTCTGTATCTCTTGTGAAATGTCAGCTCGTAGAACCTCTTCTCCTGTTCTTGGTAATAAGACATGGACCTCGTCGGCGACACGACCTTGCTCGAAACCCACCAAACCTTAGCACCCTCGAACTCATCGGTGACCCTCTCGTACTCGTCCATCGTCAACACCAGGTTGCTACTGTCCTTGCCCATCTCTGCCTTGAGCCTCTTGGCGCTCTTGGACGTGTTGGCGCTGAGGTATGCCTCCACGGCGGCGTAAGCGTCGCTGCGCTTGAGCCTATCGCCCAAGAACTCGTGGAAGGAGATTCGAATGTAAGGGTAGAAGTAGCCCATGAGCCTGTGCGTGTACTTCTCGAAGAAGCGGCGAACCTCGTACGGACAGTACTGGCGTATGATCGCCCACACGAACATGAAGCTGGCTAAGGTTGACCCCATTGTCGTCCACATCTCGGTCATCTTGAAGGGCACCATTGTGCCTTCTCTCTCGGGGGTTGTTTGCCTCTGCTTTGCGTTGCTTCAGCTGATAGAACAGAACGAAACTAGAAAGCTCTCATCTTTGTCTATGTGCTTTTGATTAGAATATCAAAAGTGAGGGAAGAGGAAAAAGCAGAGGGAGAGTGGATAGGGATGTGAAAGAAAGGGCCAGTGCTTACAAGCAAAATGAGTCAAATGACACTGCCACTGACCCGTATAGATTTTATATAAAAAAAAAACATAAACAATTAGTACTTGAAGTCAAATTTAATTCTAGTTCTTATAATATTTTTTTACATGATTTTTCATAATTTTATTTATTTAAATTTTAATTTTTAAAATTATATTTAAAATTTTAAATAAGATGAAAAAATATTTATTAATAAATATTTATTTTTTAAAATATTAAAAAAATGTAAATTTAGAATTTTTCAAAATATTTATAAAAATTAATTAAAAATTTTAAAAAAATTATTTAAAAATTTTTGTTTTCTTTTTTTTATAAAATATTTAAATAAAAAATTTATTATAATTTTTTTTTAATTTTTTCTTTTAAACTTCATTCAAACATAACATAAATTAAAGAATCAATGTTCTAATAATTAAAAATTATAAAAATTATTCTTTTATATAAAATAGAAGTTAATAACTTAATAAATATAAATTATAAAAATTAAATTTTAAATAAATAAAAAATATAAAAATTAAATTTTAAATAAATAAAAAATATAAAAATTAATACTTAAATTATAAAAATTTAAATTTAAATAAATAAAATTATAAATATTAATATTAAAAAATATTAAAAAATAAAAAAAATAAATTAATTTAAAGAATTAATTAATTGATTATTTTAACTTTTATTTCTTTTTTTTTTAAGGAAAAAGGACAATTAAGATAGGAGTATCAGGTTCCACTCATTTCATTGATTTGGTGGGACTATGTGGAGGTGGTGGTCCAAGGCTCTTGAAAATAGGTGCTTATTCACTGCACGTTGTGTCCTATTGGACATGGAAAGGAAAGAAAGCTCCGAAACTGAGCAAACCCATAAAATTAAAAAACCAAGTGTGGCCCCTATCTGGGAAGGTTTTCTGCGCATGGCCAAGGGAGAAAAAAACTCTGTTGAAGTTTGGTACTTTGCTGTCAATGGAGATGACGGTGTTCTCAACACAACACATAATGGGGTCCTTCTCATGCTCACTACTTAATTTCATGGTCTTCTCTGTCTACTTGTCAATGTCTGGTAGGGCTTGTCATTTTCCTCAAGTTGTAGAAACATAATAACACAAAGCATAATTAAAGGTGACAAGGTCACACCACTAATATTTTCCATATTAAGCCCATGTTAGATTTTTTTTTATTCCTTTCCACCCCAAAAAACTTTACCTGCATATTATTCAAGTGCTCCCAATCTTCCACTGAGCGTTATTATAATATTAAAATGAATGTTTAACGTGGGGAATCCCTTACTAGGGGAAGCCATTGTAATGACGCAAAGAACCCTGAGGTCATCAAAACAATGACTCCAGATATTACTCATATTAGTAACAAAGTTGGTTCTGGAGAATGTACATTGAAGGAACTTTTTAACGTATTACACATTTAACTATGATTTGAAAACTAATAGATTGAATAACTATAATTATAATTGCATATGTCTAAAAAACTTCCTTATTATAAATGTCCCTTTAATTCCTTTTTTTGACCATGTCCTCTCTGATGAGTTCGGTAGGTAAGAGACTTATGACTTTAATCTGATAATAAGGAAACAGAAGCACTTCCTTCTTTGAAAAATTGGAAGACAACATGAAGCACAATCCTTTTGTGCTTCTTTTCTCTGTTTTTTCTTTTTTTTCTTCTTTTTCTGGGAGAATCAGTTTTCGGCTGAAATGAAAGAAAAGGTTGATAATTAGCGGAGCAAATCACCAAACAAGCGTGAAACAATTCATCAATTAGATACTAAGTTTGAGGGATTTATTCGAACGCGTCGCTTAAAAAATGATGCACCATATATAACAATCTTGAACAAAATTACATTTTAAGAATTATGGTTATAACTACACGCAGTGCTTTATCTTTTAAGTGATGCACTAAGCCCTATGTTTAAATGTCCGAACAAAATAGAATTCTGTTAATCATTTTTAACAACATTCAATCTATCTAATTATAAATCTAATGTACCATTCAAATTCAATCCTTTAATTGGAGGTTTTTCTTTGGTAAATTAATTTATAAATTTTTTTAAAAAAGAAAAAACTTACAAATTAAGGATTGAAGTGTGAATGGTACATATTGACTATTAGATAGAATCAATGTTGTTAAAAATGTACCATTCACACTTCAATCCTTAATTTGTAAGTTAAATAAAAAAAATGATAATGTGATATTTTTGCAGTGTGTAGAAAAGATATATCTTAAAAAAGAAAAAGATAAACGAGAATATATTTTTTTAGTCAAAAGAAGAAGAACGAATTGGACTTTGCTTACACTAGTATCTTAGCCTGTGTTTGTATTAAATTTTAAGATTTTAATTTTAGATAAATTTAATTTTATAAATTTATTTTTAGTTAAAAGTAAATTTTAGTACAGTAATTTATATTTATAAAAAACAAGTAAAATTATATTTTTCTTTTTTAACTTTGCTCTAGGTTTTATATTTGTCTCATAATAATATTTTATTTTATTTTTGTTTGAAATCTTTTAAAACTCATCAAATTTATCCTTATCACTAATATTATTAAATATATTAATAGAATTTACTGACATGACATTCAATATAAATATAAGTGTACAATTAGTATGTCTAATTAAGATTTTCTTTTTTTAAATTAGACAGTATGAAGAATTTTGTATGTTTTGAAAAGATTTGTAACAAAAAATAAAACACTATACTTGGAGGACAAAGATGAAACTTGAAGTAAAATTGCGGGACGAAAGGTAGAATTTTTTTCAGTGATAAATTTTATGCATTATTTTCTTTTTGAATTTATTTATTTATGTATAATGAAATTATACTTTTCATATAAATTGATTATTACAAATTGCATTAAATTATAAAAATATTTTTACAAAATCAAGTTATTTAAGAATTCATCAAATCTCTTCATAATTAAAATATTAGAAATATCAATATATAATATATATTAGTCAACCCTTAAATTATAGAAAAAAAAATCTTGTTCTATTTCAAGTCAACTTAAATATTAACATCAAATATTAGTTATTTAAGCAAATGGGTTGCTTAGTAATTAATGAGGTGCATTATCTGCCTTAACTACTCAAGTTCGAATTTTGAACTTACACTTGGTGTATTTAATTCCTAAATGCACCAAATCAATGTAAGAGTGTACCCTTAATATTGTTTAGAGAGAAATTTAGTCTTAATTAATACAAATTTTAGTCTAAATGTACGCGTATTTTACAACAAAATTTTAATTATTTATTATAGATTAATTTAATATGATTTTCAATAATCAATTTATATGAAAAACATAATTCCTTTCAATGCAAAAATATAAAAGTTTAAAAAAATGATGCATAAAACTCATTATAAAAAATTTTTAATTTTTATTCTACAACTATACTTTATATTTCAAAACAATGCCCTTTTCCAAAACACGAAATATGTTTTTTTGTTTATATACTTTAACTTTTTTAAAGAAATGTGTTTAAACACACTACAATATTAAAAAAATACTTATTTTTTAAAATATTTTTATTAAAAAAATTCAAACAAACACTAATTCTTGAATAACGAAATTGATAAAAGAAATTACTGACATAAGGAACTAGTTACCTACTAACCTTTTTAACCGCAGCAGAAGTGGGTTGTGTTTCCAATTCAAATTCTCTAGCAACCATAACAGAAGCCGCCTTTGATAAAGCGTCCAAGAACTTACCTTAGTGGGAATAGACCTTTTCGTGGGTGAGCATGACTAAGCTTAAAGGCAATTTCATTGATGAGGACACTTTCATAGTCGTACTGGTTGAAGAAAATCAACAAAACCACTTCTAAATTTTGATTTTTATTAACCCATCATGTTAAACCTTAACCTAGACACTTTCTTAGGTTACACACTCAGTCCCTCTCAAAAACAATATTCCCTGTAGCTAGCTTCAATCTGCAACAGCAAGTTCTCTGCTTCTGCAGTTCTCCCTAGCTCCTAAAATACCAAGAACAAGACAAAAACTCCAGTCAATGTCATCGCGTGGGATTCTCGTGCCTCAGTGAAGAAAAAGACACAGTTTCCACTATTATTCTTGTTTTCAAGAGGTTGTCATAGAGCTTTTCCAAGTCGTCTCAACTCAATTCTCAAATCTTTTTCATCCTTCCCACGTATTATTTTTAGTAAAATAATAGACTTTTATTTGGAAAGAAGAAGAAAGAGAATGATGCACGTTAAAAAAAAAAAAAAAAGAAAGAAAGAGCGAAAGAGAATGATAGAAACGAGAAGGAAAGGCAAATAGGGAGGGAAGAGAGAAAGCTGGATTGTGGTTTTGCTCCTTTTTAGTTTCTTAAGTTCCAAATTAGTCATTCTCAAAGTTTTTGAATCAATATTACCTTTTTATAAATTTTAATTAAAATAATTAAATTCAGTTATTTATTATTAAAAATATAAAATTATTCATATATTTTTATTCAATAATTTTATAATTAAATAGTTAAGCATTCTCTTATCGTTTCTATTATCTAGAATGAAACCAAATTTTCTCATAAAATAACATAAATTTGTATATATTTAAATTTAAAAAAAAATTATCACTGGAAGAACTATATTAAAAATATAAAATTATTTATATTTCTCGACAACTTTTGATATAAATGTACCTTGACGTTTACTAGTGCATCCTAACTATTTTTGCTATTGTGAAGATGAGTTATGTACATGTGGCAGTAAGACAAAATTACATATAAATGCAGCAATAATAGAAGTTGAAATGGAAATGATGTGTATCACCACTCTCTTTTGATCCCCATCTCTTTCATCGAATGCATAGCACATGATTTTTTTTTTTTTAATCTTTTCCATTCTCCCCTTTTCCCTCGAGGTTTCTAACTTCTTTTTATTACTATCACCTCTCGAGTTTTTTTTATTCTTCTTGAATTTTTAAAATAAACTTTCTTATATTATATACACGGGAGCAAGCTCTGGTTTTTTTTTAAGGATTGATATTTTTTATTTTTAAATTTATGTTTTTAAAAATTATTTATAAAAATATGCTGATTTTTGAATAAGTTGAAAAAATGTATCTGTCTCGATAGTTTCTTAACAAAAAAAAATAATATTTTTTTAATATATAAATCAGAAACCATTCTAAAGACAGTTTTTTATCATGATATTAAAAAAAATTACTTTTTAGTTTTTAAACAAAAAAAATTTAAAAATAAAATGAACATGAGCGGTTTCCAAGTAATTCACTTATTCCTGTGTTGGAATACACTTCTAATTGGGGCAGCTTCCAATTAAGTAATTTACTTATATTATCAGATTGAAGGCAGCATAGTGATTTTGAGGGTACGATTAGTCACCAAATCCACACACATTATAAATAAAAAAAATATGATAGTCAAGGTGGCAATTGAAAAATTCATAAAACCTTATCATTAGTAAGTCGATCGTGCAAAAGATTCAATAAACCAGCAAGTGGTGCCATTTGTCCCCTTGAAACAAGATTGATACCAACTAAAGAACACTACTTCAACGGCTTATTATGCACAACTGCATGGAATTCTGAAGTATCTATTTTCTTTTCTTAAATATCATCAAATTATCAAATATTTATTAATTATTAATTATACTTTGATAACCTTAAAACAGTGATTGCAAAAATCAACAATCAATTCATGCATATAATAAAATTAATTATATTAAACACTAAGTTAATTCAATTGAAATTATAATTTTCAAACCACTCCCTTATAAATTTTCTCTCATTATTGTAAGATAAGTTTTATCCAAATAAAATTACTATTATCCTATGCCACTCATTTAAATTGTTTTTTAAGATATATAACTTGAAAAAAATTAAATATTGTTTTTTAAAAAATAAGTACATTAAATATTAACACAATTAAAATAAAATTAATTTTAATAAAAAAAAATAAAATTATTGTCAATAATCTTTTAAATGATAAAATATAGATATAAGCTCAGTTATGCATGAAAATGATAATTAGTATCTATATAAAATTAATAAGATTCCACTCTCTTCAAATTTCTTACACTTCCAAATGAAACAACTATTTTTGAATTGCACTCTTTTAAATTTCTTTTTTAGATAGTTACATTGAACAATTCATATGACATTATTTTTAATTAAAAAAATTTAAAATCTAAAACATGTGTAGACATGAGCATCACTCGAAAATGATAACTAATATAACCGATAATATGCTTGATGAACTCTCAAACATTTTATTGTAAAAACTAATAATTAATATATAATTTAAAACATAATAATATTTAAAATAACACCTTATCTGAAAAAAAAATAGTTGTCATACACAACCAGTCCACCAAACTAATTCTAGCTCTGAATATTAAGCTTACTCGTCCCTACAAAATATTCTTTGATAAAATTTGAATTTAGATATCCAACTTGCTTACTATTAAATCACTTCTTATAGCTCTAATACCATGACCCCATCCTTCTAATTAATTTAGGTCTCACTTGATACACAATATACGGAATAAATAATATTCACTTTTAGGCAAAATACTATATAACAATTTATCTAATCAAAATAATTTTATTTAATCTTGACTATATAAAATTATATAAGATAAAATAATTTAATGCTATCTAATATAGAATCAAAACTAAATAAAATTATTTTGATCGGTTATTATATTATTCAGTATGTTATCTAAATATTATATAAAGATATATAATATTAATTATGTTATATTATTCATTACTTATACAATATACCAAATGGAGCCTCAAAGAACTTGTACTAATATGTTCCTAGCCCACCTTCCCGTTCATCTTCCAATCCCGAGCAGAAAGATAGTGAAATTCAAAAGGCCATTTATACAGGGCTACGTGTAACTATCCAAGCTCCAGCGTATATACAATATTCGATGCTATGACTACAAAACTTGTTTTCTTTGTTCCTCCCGAATTCGAAGATCGCAACTCATACCTCATCGTTATCTCATATTGCAGCACTGAGGTCTTGTCTGCCTCTGCAATTTATCCCACAGGCACATCATCTGCCTAGGCGATTGGTAATGGGCTGTGTAATAGTCTTCTATGCAGCCAAACTGGCAGAACTTTAAGCTATGCAAATAGAGTACTGGTTTCGAGCTGTTAAATTGCCGTACCCACATTCCCATACTCACATCTTCCATCTTAAACAACTGCATAAAGAAAAAATCATGGAAACATTCAGCCAAAAATCAACCACAATGGACACCAAGTTATGGGGATAATAGACCCATAAAAAGGACAACAGAGAAAAATGTGCAGCGACAAATGAGTTCACTGACCCTTAATTTATGTGTCTCAAATTCAGATACAATGTAGCGTGCAATATCAGAAGACAAAATATAACCCGGTCCATTAGCATAGGGTGGGTAATCCTCTTCTGGCCACTCCTGGAAACAGAAGACAAGAATAAAAAAATATCAATATTTAAAGACCCAAAAATTATTCCCCGTGAGAAGTTAAATGTGGCAACAGTAAGAAAGCAGGGAGGCCTAGTTAAATCAATAACAATTAGTACTAGTAGAGTAAGAGTTCTGAAACTCAAGATGGCATTTCAGTGATTGCTCGTGTGTATGGCAAACATGGTTAAGGACCACCGTCTCCAGCCCATAAAATCAGACAGCAGACAGGATGGTGCTAAAACTAGGTGGGAAAAAGAAAAAGGTCCTGATGACTGATTGCATGACACAATGGGGAGAAGGAAGGAGAGGATGAGCAGTTCAGACATTCTTTGGATCAGAATACAGACAGATTCTTAATGACATCTCGTAACAACCAATTTCATAAATTTTTTTCCGGATAACTCCCACTCCTTAACTACAAAAGAACTTTGCAACCTGTCTGATTACCTCGTATGTCACAGCCCATTTACCATGGCGCAAGGGCTTGTGATTGTAATTTATGTTCCCAATATAAAAGCTCTTATAATCCGGAACCTTCCTTGCTTCATTTATAACAGCATCCACTCTTACAAAAGTGTCGTCATCACCCTTCATGATATACTTTGCAGAAACTGTGCGAACCTGCAAAAAATGAAGCACATCTTATATATCCTGAAAAGTTCTTCCTATTTAAAACTTAAAATTTTTAACCAATCAACAACTCACCTCATATTCACATATGGCTACTGTTTTCAACACAACAAGGTCATAGTTATCCATGTAAGGCACTATAACAATATCACCAAAGAATTCTGCTTCCTTATTCAACTCTGCATTAACTTCTTTTCTTGGGTTCTGTCAAAATTTCAATTCGAATGTTAAGAACCCCAATCAGGAACAAAGTCATAACCATAAAAATGAAATGCTTGTCAACTTGTCACCATTACCAGTGCTACAAAGAAACGAGCCACCACTTTCGAAGATTTGATGAGCCTATGCTGCATCCATGACTTCCTTGCGGCCATCCGCTCTGCAAAATGGTTTCCAGCTGAGAGGATGCCTATGAACAATTCTGCACCAGAATCAGGAAGTTTCGGGGCACGCCATCTGGTTGACAATTCAAGATGCTGTTGTGGGGCAAAACTAGGATGTGATGAAGGCAAAGAGGCAGCAAATATAGAGTGGACATCAATGTCTCCACTCAAAGAAAGTCCAGTGGCATCCTCAAGAGTAAAGCCCTGTTGAAATTAAAAAGCAATATAAGAAATTATGCAAGTCCATCTTTAGGTTGATAAGTTCCAGGATATTACTCACAGTGCGATAAGGAAAAGAGGTCACATGCCTCCCATCAATACTAACATGATAGCCCTCCAAACCAGCACTAAGAGTAAGAACAAATAGCTTGTTCTCAGAAAATGGGAATGGCCAGTCAACTCTAACTTTTTTTGTCCGGCCTATCAGTCTATTCAACCACCATGTTGCCTTAGACTCCTCTTCATAACTGTCATCATCTCCCCCAATCCACTTCTCACACTTCACCAGCCCATCAACTGTAGAGAACATAAGGAATAACTCAATTTAATGCAAGCACAAAGAAAATGAATATATACAACACATGGGAAAACTCAACAGATGAATTGGATTATGGCACATTTTCTTAGTGAGATTGTTATCAATACTAAGGAAAAAAAATCCTAAATAATATAAACCTCAATGTATCCTGCTAAAAAGGTAAGAGAGAAAAGTTAAAACCTTGGAACTGAGAAAAGAACCACAACATTTCAAGGTTAACAATAAAACTATCCACATCCTACAACATTTCCCCCCACGCAAATCAGCTTACCATACATTCTTACCGGGTTGAGCTTTACCGAAAAGCATAATCACTTTTTCGAAGACACGATTAAACCTTTTTTCCTGTTATAGATACTTTTTTCTTTGAAACCGAAGAGGGAAGATATATAACAAAGAACAGCTTCTTATCCCTATAACCAAGCAAAGGAAGATCCAATCCACGCATCATTTTTAGTCCTCATTCTGCCTTAGGTTTATGCCATACTATACATGCTGCTAATGTCCAATTTTACCTAGTGCCCACATAGTAGTATCTATTTCGTACATTAGTCATGCAAATGCAAGAAAGTAAAACGCACTTAAATTTATCATACACCGTATATTTGCAGTAAGTATGGATACCGTATTAAAAAAACTATCAACCACAATTGTCGTTTCGCTGTTCATGATATCTCACTTACCAGTATCTTCATCAGCCTTCGATTTCCAACCGTCACAGCGCAGCGCGGAACCCCACTGCATCCGGTAACAGGTGTTCAGCTCAATTACAGGCTTCCCACTCCAATCTCCCTTCAATCTGGGGTTAAAATGCAAAATCCTAGGGGGGTCCTCGCCGTCCACGGTCTTCAACCCCTGCAACTCCATCATGAACTGAGACACTATCACCGGCTGATCATCATCCCTCACCGAAGATATCTTCGGTTCGAACTCCGGGTGTGCCGCCAATGGCTTTCCAACGACCGTTATGTGGGACCCCAATGTCAGTCCACAGGGAAGGACCATGACTCTCCCACGAGCCAGAAACTCTGACCCAGAGAGCGAAATCGATCGCAGACATGACTCCGACCGGTTCTCGGGCTTTTCAACGGCGGTGCGAAAGTTCCCCGATTCCAGCTCCTCCCAAGTCTTCTTCCCCACGTCCCGAGCACTCTTTGCTGATTTGTAAAGCTCCAAGGACCCATCCTTGCCGCCAAAATCAAATGCACTGTCGTCGAAGATCAACCCGGACACAATATTGTGCTGAGTGAGTTGGCTCTGACTCGGTTCTTTTGCCTTCTGGGAGACTCTTTCCAGCGGGCGAGTAGGGGCATCCCTTTCTTCCAAGTCCTCCTCGCTCGACAGTCGTGGAAGGCGAGTCACGAACTCCTGGGACACGGCACTGTACCCAGTTTTGAGCAGGAAGGGAAATTCCAGTGTGACCAACAGCATGTACAAGAGCCCAACTCCGATCAGAATCTGAATCGATCTTTGCCTGCTTAATGACACGAAAGTATCAAACTTTCCTAATCTCCCTCTCTTCATATCTGATTTTGGCAGCAACCCACCACCGCAAAAGCCCTAATAAAAGGGCAACCAAAAATAAATATATATATATAGCAAAAAAATCCCCCGCAGAAGATTTCAAATGTGATTGAAGTTTGTTTGATGTATTATAGAAAGCCCCAACTCTGTCTCTCTTTGACCCGAAGCTATACGATACAAAAAAACAAGTAAGCGTGTAAAGAGAGACAGAGGAGAAGAAAGAGGAAGAAACCGGGTTCGTTCAACGACACCGAAATTTGAAAGAAACGCTTAAGAGAGAGAAGGGTTTGGGTTGATTCGGGTCGGTGGCGTTAGCATTTTCCGGGAAACAAAGATAAATTTTCCCCTGCGAATGGAAAATAATAGTAATAATATAACAAAAACTTGAAATCGAGAACGGCGACAGATTTGAAATTTTGAAAAATAAAATAATAATGGAATTGATTTCGTTACGGTCGTTGCGATACCCATCGAGCATTAAACTTGGCAACGTTGATAATTACTGCAACGACTAAGGAATCGTGATAAACAATGGGATTGGGAAAGGGAGAAGGATTGCACCGAAACAAACATATCACAGTGTGATTTGATGAATACCAAGCTTACCATTTTCATGGCTGATTTAGGGGTCACTTTCCTCCGTGGTTGAAACGGTTTAAGAAGAGAATACTAGGTTAACTATTAATTACGGCTGATTTGAAACAAAAGGAAAAGAATAACGAAAGAGTAAACAAGAAAGACACAGTGGTTATCACTCAAGTTTGAGTAGTAGTATATTAATTAAACTAAAAAATTGGACTTTAATTTTAATTTATTTTCTTAATGATTTAGACTTTTGTCCAATCATTTGCAATTATTATATTATTAAAAAAATTTAAACTCTTACTTAGTCATTATCGTAATCAAACATTTTAATATAATGTCGTACAAAAAAAAAACATTTTAATGTAATGTGATGCATTCTTTTTTTTATTTGTTGTTAAAAAAAGACTTAATTATCTTTTTATAATTTCATCATTAATATTCATAAAGTAAAAAAAAATAATATAATAAATAATTTTTTAATATTTTAATAAAAATATTATATATTTAAATATAATTATTTTTTATAAATGAGATTATTTAATAAATTTATGAATGTTTGTACAAATATATTAAACAATAAATAAAAAAGAACGTAAGTAATAATAATAAATCAAAATTAAATATAACTTTTTTTTTAAATCTTAGTACATTCTTTCACTTTTTATTTTGTTACAAATAGGGTCTGCGGTTGAAGATAAATAATGAGGTTTTTATTTTTTACTTTGAGGAAATAATAAGTTAAAATAGAAGTAAAGTAGAATTTAAATATGGATCAAATAGTCCTTAAAAAATTTTAGAATCACCCAAGACTTTTCCGTCATTCTGTTATTTGTTTATTGTTACTCATATTTGATTAATTTTTATTTAATTATTAAAAATATATTTCATTTAATAGTTAAATTTTATTTATTTTATTTAACATAATTATTCATTATTATTATAGTTATTCGTTAATATTAATTATAATAGTTAGTTTATTCAAAAAATAAAAAAAACCTATTAATGTTTTATAATCATTCATGCCATTACGATTTTTTGAAAATTTTAATTTTTTATGATTTTAATAAAGGACAATAGTTCAAGCTTCTTGCCTAACAAAATAATAGACAAACACTATCTAACAATACGGATGGTAATATAGACTCGTTTTGCAAGTACTTAATCTACTCTGTTTCGTATGGCTCGCGAGGTTTAGAAGCGGATTAGAATTGTATATTCTTACGAAGGGGGGAGATGCAAACTGATAACAATCTAACTTGCACTTGTACCTCCCTACACCTTAATATATATATACATGTACTTAAATTTTATTTAAAATATATTATAATTTAAATATTATTATATTAATTTATTTAAATTAATAATAAAACTTAATCATATTTTATAATTTATATGAAATAAATATTAATTTTTAAAATTATGATTAATTATTATATAAATTTATGTAAAATATTCATAAGTGCGGGGTGGTTAAAGTACGAATTTTAAATATTTTTAAAAAATTAAATTCAAATTTTAAAAAAGACAAGTTTTGTTATATTTTAAGGAATGTGAGGCAAGATCAAATTGTGCAAAAACTGACCTCTACCTGCCCCTGACCTCTACCTGCCCCATTGCCATCCTTATATAACATAGAAATTTTAAAAATTTGACTCTTGAGAATATGATTACATAATTGGATATAAGTATTAACAAAATATAAATCGTAAATCAATCTTTAATATTAATAAAGATAGAAAGGTCATAAAAAAAATTATAATAATTAAGTATTGAATTTTGATCATTTATATAAACAAATTATTAAGAAGGAATAACATAAAATAATTATTAATTAAGATGGCAAAAGTAATTAGGGTAATATGATAAAAATCAATACTTTCGATCAACAAGTCAAAGTCTTTATCGTTATTTATAGCCTCATTGTTTTAACTTTTTTTAAATGCCAACATGTAAGTGATTTGAAATTTGAATAATTGAATGAATAAAATTAGTTTTTAAAAAATGAAGTTAATAAATAATATATTTTTAAAAAATTAAAAAATATTTGAGTTTAATTATAATTTATAATTAATGTAAAAAGTTATATATTATTATTTAATTATGAGTTATTAAATTATTAAGTCTGGTTTGATACATCATGTAGTACAGTATAATTAATACTATTTATATTTAAACAAAATATTATATAACAATTTATTTGATTAAAATAATTTTATCAAACATTGATTATATAAGACTGTATAAAATAAAATAATTTAATTTTTATCTATTATAAGATCAAGGTGAACAAAATTATTTTAATCTAATATTATACTATCCAGTATTTTACTTAAATATTATATAAAAATAGATAATATTAATTATACTATACTATCTATCGCTTATACAGTGTACTAAATAAGGCCTAAAAAGTTTAATTAAGATAATAATTATTAAAAAAGTTAAATACTTAATAAAATATAATTAGATGATAGTATAAAAAAATATTATTCTAATAATGAATCAAAATTAAATCCAAAAGGTTTTACCTTAACTCAAGTATGTTGATATTAAACAATCCTGAAAGATATTTATATAATAGCAACGTCTTGAGATCAATTTGTATTTTTTATTTCAGTTGAGATAATTGTTTTATAAATATATTATAGCTATAAATTAATTGATTAAATAAAAATAATTTTTAAATGAGATGTATTTGAATTTTGAATTGTTTTAGTTGATGAATTTTCTTTAAATGAGAATGTTAATAAGGATTTTGTTGATTATTAGGAGAGTTAAAGCACTTACAATTACTTGGCCACGGTGTAACGCGGGTGATGTGTACGATTACAATTTTACCCTTTTTAATTAGAGTTTAAACACAATTATAATCGCATTTTTGAAAAATAAAAGGTAGATACGAAAGAAAAAATTAATTTTTATAAGATTTGACTTTTTTAAAATAAATTATTTATTTTTTTTAAAAAAATAAAGAGTTAGAATTATTATAAAAAAATTAAAAGTTAAAATTAAAATAATATATATATAAAATAAATTATAATATTATTAAATTTTAATTTTTAAATTTTTTTTATTAATAATTATAATTTTTTTATTTTTTTATAATATAATTTTTAATTTTTTTTTAAGTTTTTAAATTAAACATTTTTCTTTAAATGAGAGAAATTCTTATAATAGTATAAATAAATAATATGTTGTGATACCAACATTAGTTGATTCAAGTAAAAGTAGATCGAATCTCTTAAATATTATGTTAAGAGTTTGATTTCTGATAGATGTAAATGAAATATGTGAATAGCAAACTTCCCTCCAGCAAAAGACACGATCGAAGGTTGAGAGACTAATTTTTTACTTTTCAAGTGAGGAGATATTTTAGATGTACTAAAAAATAATATGTTGTAATATTATTAAAAAATTTAAATTTTAAAATATTCAATAGAAAATTTCTGCCAATATAATACCAAAAAATTCTGCTAATAATATATTTTAAGTCTATAATAAATAAAAATCAAATTCTTAAAAATTTTCTCCCTCGTTAGTCGTTCCTTGTAAACGAAGTAGGACGGTTGTCGGGTCGTCCTGCCAGACGTGTCTATCACATGCCAATCCTACTTTGCCTTTCAAGCAATGCAATTCGCTGTATTTTGTTTTTCTGCGAACTATGAAGGAAACCAAAGGAAAAATGATTTTTTTTTTCGTATAGGAAACTTTAATCTTATCCATATATAATAATAAGGAAAACATGGAACGGAGTTATTTTAATGGTATTGGTCAACCAACACCACTAGCAATGAGGCTTTGATTACTAATTACTATTACTTAAAATTTAGAATAAATTTTTAATTTAATCATTTAAAAATTATATTAATATTAATTTAATCATTTAAAGAATATTATTATTAATTTAATCATTAAATTATAAAATATGATATTATTTTAGTCTCTTAAAAAAATTAATATCAATTTAGTCTTTTAATCATTAAAAATATTATCAATTTAGTCCGTTAATTATATAAAATTGACATCAATTTAATCTTTTAATTATATAAATTATATTATTTTAATTTTTATCTATACACAGAAAAATAATTTTAATGTCATCTTATAAGATTTAAAGACTAAATTGATAACGATATTTTTTAGATAATTAAAATGATATTAATACAATCTTTAAAAAATTAAATTAAAAATTTATTCTAAAATTTATGAGGATAAAGGAACATTTAGAAGCAGCATCGTTAGTATACCAAAAAAAAATGGCATCATTAGACAATCCAAAGTGAATTGTAGTTTGACCAGTTATTTATATTTTATATTAAATTTTATATTAATAATTAATATTAAAATATAAAATTATATAATTTAATACGACCTTTTTTAAATAAATAATATGACTTTTAATAAGATCTAACTTAATTATTTATATATGATTTAATAATTATAATTTATTTCTTTTATTTCTTATAATATCAAATGATCTTACTTTATATGTGTTATATATATATATATATATATATATATATATATATGATTCATATTATGCTAATACATAACATAACATTACGTGGATTCCCACGTCTCAAAATGCTACGCTGCAGTTCACATTGATGTTGACAATTAGTTGGCTTGTGGTGTGGAGTGGGAACAATGTAATCTTGGCTTGGCATGTACTTTCACTACTTCTTCGTTATTTTTTTTTTTACTCGAATATTTTCATACTTCTAAGATATAAGACTAATTTTGAAATATTAAAATCCATTTTATTGCATACAAATCCGTTTTCCCCTCTGTTTCTAATATGAATTTGGTTATTCTAAAATGAGAGTCAGAGGATCTCACTTTAAAGGGTTAAAGTAAATATTTATAATAATTAATAAAAAATTAATAATTATAATTATAATAAAAAATATATATATGTATAATAAATTATAAATTATTAAAAAAATTTAATTTTTTTATCATTAATTAATACTTTTTGTTTTATTTTTTTAAATAAAAATTACTTTAAAGAGTCAAATTTTCCCAAGTCCTAATATGTCTCTTCAACTCGTTCGTGGGATAAAATGACTTTCTTTTTCAAATAAATTAGATTTAAGCAATTATATGAATGCTCCCTTAGTCATGGAGCGATATCCTAGAGCTACGGATACGGCAAACACTTTTCATTTTTTATTTTTTAAGGTTTTAAAAAGTATCCTAATCCTAACTTTCATTTTAAGTCCATATATAATTGGTCCAGCATTTGGCTTGTTAATATCCGTGTCACAACTTTTTAGATCGTAATAAGGTTTTTAAAAATATAATATTTTAATTTTGTTTTTGTCCATCAAATATTGTCTTTGAAACAAATAAAGTACATTTTTTTTTGTCTTCAAACAAATAAAACGTTAATAAAAAGAAAAATAAAAAGAAAGATTGATTCAACTGAGATCCAAATGTGAGAGAAATTTTTATATATTCTCATAATAATATATTTATCTAATAAATATATAATATATGATTCTTTATAATTATTTAATCATTAAATTAAATATATAATTTTAAATAATAAAATTAAAATTAAATTTCAGTCCTTAAAATTTTTTAAACATATTAATCTCGGAGTGTACAAGAAGTTTCCAAATGTGGCCACCTTAGGCTAGTTATCATGGACGCAGACGTGAAATGGACCTGGAATTACTTACCCCTATCCCTCTTTGGAACGACTTTCTTCTAGAAGATGCTTTTTACCCTCCCCGCCGATAATAAAGAAAGAGAAATTGTGGGTTCTTTGTCATTTGCCAATGCCTGTAGATTAGTTAAACTTCCAACTTATACATTAATAGATTTAATTTTGAGATATTTGTTGACTAATTTCAATAAGAATTATTTAATTAAACTAAATTATTTTTAATTTTAAGAAAATCTTTGAACATAATTGTAGACGAATTTTTTTTTAAAAATGTCTTCTCGTACTTAGGAATTATTATAGTTGTTTATTTTGGTCCAACTTATCATACCAAAAGATGCTTTCAGATTGGAGTCTATTGTTTTGTAGGATCAAGCTGGCCTAATTTGGGAAGAGTCGATTTAAATTTTATTTAGGGTGTTTAAGTAGGTACTTGCATCATTCAAATTTTAAAAATTAAAATGAGTTTTTATTTATTTTTTATTTTATTTTTTTTTATTTTGATATTTATAAATTTTTTTAAATATAATTCTATCTTAAAAATCTATTTGACTTGAAGTAATTAATTTTTACTTTTATATTTAACTTAATTTGTTATTAAATAGAAATTATTTTTTTACTCAAATTTATTTATTACTAAAATTAAGTTTATCTAAAATTAAATTTATAAAATTTAATTCAAATACACATTAAATATGTTAATTTAACTCGATTTACTTAACTGACTTAAGTTGAATTGTATTTTTGTAAATTTAGTTCATGTTAAGCCTAAAAAATAATCTAATTGGCCCATTTAATAACTACTTAAAAATTAAATGCTAT
Source organism: Castanospermum australe (assembly GCA_019955255.1). NCBI lineage: Eukaryota > Viridiplantae > Streptophyta > Magnoliopsida > Fabales > Fabaceae > Castanospermum > Castanospermum australe. The sequence continues at coordinate 1,192,780 of NSJW01001005.1, read as the reverse complement.
ATAATGTAATTACTGAAGAACATATCAATTTGGATAAAATATAATTTACAGTCATGAAATTTATTTTTATATTAAATTAATTTTAAAATTTTTTAAGTCTTATTAAACATCCTTGATCTTTAGTTTGATTTGAACATGTTAATAGAGGTTAACTTCTAGGTTTAAGTTAGACAAAATTTTAAGAGAATTTAGTGAAATAAAAAAATTTTTAAAAATAATTTGATATAAGAATAAATTTTAAGTGTATAAAATGTATTTTACCTCATAAAATCTTCTAATTGAATAATCATATAATGTGCATATAAAGATAACTTTCATTTCATTTAAGAGTAAAATTAATATTTTTAAGTCAAATAAAATTTTAAGAGTTTAGTGAGACCCAACAAAAAAAATTAAAGTTTAAGTCATCAAATATAAACACAAACAAATCATAATATCATAGTAAGTTATAATATTATGCCTTATAAATGCTTAGTATAAAAAAAATTAAAATATATCAACATAATGCGAACCATTTAATACTATCAATCAATCTAATTAAACACTTAAAATAAAAAATATTTTTTTTTAATTTAAATGCAATCTGACATATTTTTTCTGTGTCGGTGATGGGAAACCTATATAACGATTCATACGGTTCCATTTGGGGACGATGAGAGAAAAGCAGTGAAGATGGTGGCCATTTCGCTCTACAGAGGGAATCTCCACCGAGCACCGGACGTGCCTCGTCGATGGCTAATGCCAATCACCAAAATTTCTCTCAAAGAATTCAAATCGCTTCTTGCTCGTCGCTCCAAGGCCCTCTCTCGCCTTCGTGCTGCGGCAGCCACCACCCCCTTCTCCAACCCTAACCCTAACCCTAACCCTAACCCTAACCCTAACCCTAACCCTAACCCTAACCCTAGCTCTCTCTCCAGTGGACTGGATGATTCTCCAAATGCCAATGTGTCTTCTCTCGGGATTCAATCTGAACCAGCAATGTTCAGCAATCATGGAGAAGGGCCTTCGCTGAAGCACCAAGTTCACAAAGAAAGGGAGCTCGTCGATGCTTTCATGAAAAAACCAGTTGATGGGTCTGATTCATTCATCGAGTCTAAGACTGGTGTTTCAGAGAAAGCATCTGAACCTGTCGATGTCGGTGTTGCGTCTTCAATGGAAAAGCAGACTGAGCCGGTAAACTTCGGATTTACTCGTTGTGTCGATCTGCCCTTTTTCATTTTCCTTCCTTCTTTCTCTTCTCTTAAGTAATACTAGCCATCCAATAGTGTAGGGTTTGTGAATTTAATAGATTTTTAGATTTTGGGTGATCGTTTAGCTATCAAGTTCTTAGAATTGTTTTTATGGTTTAAGCGTTATTTTTAACCACTTAAGTGATTCTGGCAATATGTACTTTAACCGTTGTTATCAGCATTGTATTGTTTACCATTGCTTTGTGTTTTTATGACAGATTAGAGACAATGTTGATCTATTAAGTGACAAAGATAAAAGAAAAAAGGAAGTCGAGGATAAGTTACAAGTATTGAATGCAAAGAAACATAATATAGTATTAGTGTTGAAGCAGGTTAGTCTGGTTTTGCTCTCTCTTCATGTTCAGATGTTCCATATCCTTACGTTTTACAAATGATAAATTGGCTGTGATAATTGACAGATCCTGAATGTAGAGGAAGAATTGAAAAGGCGAAATGGTATGCAAGGGACTGCAATGCGCTCTTCTGTTCCACTTCAAGCAGATGGGATGAATGATACTGGTTCAATGAACAGGCATATGGCTCCAAGGTTGGGCTCAGAGGCAAATCTTGCTGGTGATGTGGAAGGGGGTGAAGCTGATGATCTTTCGAACCATAATATGCATTCGCGCCACATGCTTCGGACAAGTAGCATTTCACCTTCAGAGTCCCCTCTTAGGAGGACCCCTGATGTTCAACAGAACATGGTAATGTATACTGTCATTACTAGTTCAGTAGTACTCATGTTGCTGACGTGTTTCAACTTCTCCAATTGTCTTTTGATTCATTCTTATATATGTTTTTTTTTTATTGGGAGTTGGTTTAAATTATAATTGGTGTTTTTGGCATGAAGCCATGGATATGTAAATTATAGGCTACATTCAGGAAGGTCAAGTGGTCAACTATGGCAAACTGGTCGTAGCTTTTGTTTATACATGCTAACTAAACCCAAATACTCACCAAACATTAAATGATACTTGGTGCACCAACAGCACCGTTCACCTGATTTAAGCCCACTAGCTGTAGGCTCAGTTCAGGTAAGGGTTGAATCAGATACCAAAATCTGTTAAATTCATTTCATTCATTGGAATTTGCAGAGTTCTTAACAGAATTTGGGGTATTGTTTCATGTACACTAATGTATGTTCTACTTTAGATTCTTGTAATGCTACAAACTAGCTTGTAGAGAGTATGACATACATATGCTGCTTTTTAATCTTCCATTTCTCCTTTTTAGACCTTAATGCATATCTATATATCTTACTGTAAACAATAGATTATAAGTGAGTAGATTATGGCATGTTTAACTGAATACATGAGTAATGTCAAGCTGGAAGGGGAAGGGGGATCCCAATTTAAACCCATAAGTACTTATTACCTCGAGTTGCCTGTTGTCAGATCATATGTATGCCATATTAATGTTTTGTTCTTAACAATTTCTATTAAGGTTTCACACCCTTGTCGAGCAAGTTTGGGGGCAACCGGAAGTCCATCAAGCTTTGCTCTTTCAGGACATCAGGGGAATCCTGTGAACCTGCCTTCAGTGTCTGTATCGGGAACTAATTATATTGCACCATCGCCTTCCCCAGCAGCATCTGGTGGCACTTCTGTTTTCAGAGATGCTCCGCAGCCAAGTCCATGGAAGTAGAAGCCGCCTTCTTCTTGACAATCTTGGTATTATATCATTGTCTATGCTGCTTGCCGTATAGAGCAATGCTAGGCAAGACCTGTGTCTCTGACTCTGAGTAGTGAGAATTCTCTGTATTTTTTGTTTCTCAAACTCGAAGGACTGCACGGTCATGCCAAATTCTCCTTATCTTGCTGATTTCTTGAACCGGATTTCCAGTTATAATATATTTATCCATGAAAACATGTTAACATGAATGTTTTAAAAGGTATATCAGCAGACTTAAACTGTAAATTAGAAACAGTGTTAATAAAATTGAAATATACAGAGTTGCATATTTACACAGGACTGAAGTCAGACTCAGTATCAACTGTGCTATGTTTTCCCTTTGTTTTTTTGTTTCTGTTTCGGGCCCCATATTTTCGTCAAGTCCACTTATATTAATGAAATTTTCTGCTTAAAAGGTACATGTGGTCTGGTCTTAGGGATACAGGTTTTACAAATTATATAATTGAATCCTCCGCTTCTTTGTGTTATGTTGCGCAATTCTGTTCTCATCCTTTGTCAAAACAAAAGCGTCTGAGAATTCATTGAAAAAGGGGGAAAAAAACTCAGAATTCATTGACGTCATTCCCTCTTTGTCCCAAGTGCTAGCATGGCAGCATTTTCCGCATTGCCTTCGGCGTGCCCAGGTATCCATTGACATTAGACAGAGCAACAATTAATGACTCCCCACCGACCGCATGTGCACTGGTGTCTTAAACATACTCAAATTCTAAAACACGAGACCATGGGAAATAATCGAATAATTTTTTTTTTCCCCAGAAAAGTAGACAGCTACTCTCGTATAAATATAAACATAAACATAATAATAAACTAACAAGAAAATTGAAATAAACCAAATAAAAAAAAGAAAATAGAATTAAACCATTTTTTACCCTAGGAAAGTTCCAAAAACACTACCAGTACCAGTATCCTTCAATTAATAATAATCTATTTTGTACCCTAACCTTTGCCTAATGCCCATTCTCATAGGTAATATATACAAAACAAGTCAGCGGTCAACAATTCCTTTCTCCCAGTCCTTCATCATCCGCAGTCGGCGCTTGATAAAATCTAGCGGCACTTGACTTAAATTAACTTATTTTTTACAAATAAAATTTTATTAAAAGAATTTTTGAAAAAAAATTATTTTTTTTAAAAGTGATTAATTTTTAATAAAATTTGATAAAATATTAATTATACATTATTATATAAACAAAATAAATTAATTTTAATACATACTTAAAGTATGTTTAGATAGACATCCCACTCAAACGAAATTTTAAAAATTCATATGAACAAAAACTTTTGTTTATTTTGTATTTTATTTATTTTAATTTTTACATTATTTTTTAAATATTATTTTATTTCGTTTAGTATAAAGTAATTATTTTAATTTTTAAATTAAGCATAATTTTTTTATAAATTATTTCGGTCAAAATTATTTTTAACTAAACTTAAGTATATAAAAGTTAATTCAAATTCACCCTTCTATGGATCTCATCTCCCTCACCGCACATGTCCCCATCCCCATACTGTGTCCAGAATGAAGCAAAGCGAGCAACAGCCCTTGTTTTCTTCAGTGTAAGTTATTTTCCCTACCCCTGCCCCCACGCCCACGCCTAGAAGAACTGGGAGGCTATCCATCTGTCTATATCTGATATCTACCCTCCCAAAACAAAACAAAACAGAACAAAAAAAACTTAAAAAAGAAAAAGGCCTCCTTCTTCTCTCCTTTTCCTCCGTCTTACATTCTGATTCCCCACTATTCCAGCATGGCACACCGCTCCACCCAACGGCGCACCTCAGCAGCTCCAGAATCCATTCCCTCGTCCATGGATCCTCCTCCGGCAGTGGCAAAGCACCCCGAACCCTCTACCTTCACCGCTACCCCTTCTCACCACTTAACACCAAACCCAGATCTCACGCAACCCCCCAAATCATCTTCCATGCTAAAACGCTTCTCAAGCCTAAACTTAAGCCGCAAAGTTCGTGCACCCCACAAACAATCCCAAACTAATCATCCTCTTATTGACGCCCATTTGCAGGCCAAAGCCATGACAGCCTCCGCCATACTTGATTCTTCCAATTTTTCACTCCTCAAACAGAACACCCACAACACGAGACTTGCACCAGAACTGGAAAGGGATGGTAAGCCTGCAAAGAGACCCTCTAAAGAGAAGCCCCAAAAACCCTCCACAGAGTTGGAAAGGAGGAAACTTCACGGCACAATGAAGAGTGAGAAGAAAAATTCTAATGGGGGGCTTGATAGCAAGGGCATGCTTCAGGATGTGAAGATTGAAAAGTCAAGGAATCCTCTTGTGGAAGAGTATGGTGATGCTAACAGGCTCTCTGTTTCGCTGGCTCCGAGTGGAGGCAGAAGGAGATCCTTCTGTGGGTCACAGGTTGATCTAGCGGATGTCTTTGCAATCAATGGGGCAAAAGTGATTTCAGCTGATATGCCACCACTTATGCAGATCCATGCTGTGGATTGCGCGAGAAAGGCTTTTGATAGTATGGAGAAGTTCACATCCAAGACCCTTGCATTCGGCCTCAAGAAGGTAGAAAAGAAAATCATAACTTTATTAGTAACTTCCATTCAGCACTTGGATTTTGATTTTTAATTTTGCAGGATTTCTTCTGTGTTAGGAGTGTTTCAAAATTGAGTTTCTGTACTTTTGTGACTGATTGGTCAATGGATGTGGTATGGTTGGTTGGTTACTATTTTGCAGGAATTTGATTGGGTATATGGACCGGCATGGCATTGTATTGTGGGGACTAGCTTTGGATCTTTTGTGACCCATTCGGTTGGAGGCTTTCTATATTTCTCCATGGATAAAAAATTGTACATCCTCTTGTTTAAGACTGCTGTGCAAAAAGCAGATTGAAGGAGGTGAATTATGCAATAATCAGAAGAATTTTGATATAGAATACATCCTAGAAAGAAAAAGGTTAGAGTAGTAGAATCAGTCCCTTGTACATTACTTTGCTTCAAAAATGGATCCCCTCATGTTCCCTTCTAAATTCTGATCTTCCGGGACCTCTTTTAAGTGGGTCTGAAGGCATTAGTGCATTGTAACGAATGGGGTTAATAGAAGAAATCACCTTTACAAGCAGCATGCCCCAATTATTGCTGTATAATATCTTCCTGTATGGCTGTATCTATCTTTTTTACTCAAATTTGATTGCATAATTATTAGAATTCTAATTTTTTGATATTGTTTTTCTCATACGTTTATACCATTTTAACTAATCGCCACAAAGTTTGTGGGTATGATAAGGACAAATATTTATCTGAAATTTATGATGTAAAAAGTAATATAATTGAAAGGGGTTGCTTCATTTATTCAGAAAGCTTATCATACTCGAAATTGTTTAGTGAACCATAGCTAACACGTGACATTAGCTTATTTCTTGAATATTTTAATTGTCCATCCAATTAAAAAAAAAATTTGCACAAATTTACATTCAATTTAATAGTTTTACATATTTTCTTTTTCATTTTAAGTGTTATTCATATAATAATATATCTGATAAATATAAAAGTGTTTTCAACCAAAAAAAAAAACCCAAGATATGGCAATTTGCTTGAGAAGAAAAAAGAAAAATAGCAGATATCTGATATGGCAGTTCGGTGGTAGACATGAAAGATCATGGGGAGTGTGCTCTTTTTGCTTGGTTAATATACTCTCAAGTCTCTCTCACTCACTCCCTCTTGCCTGCAAATTTGCGAAAAATTGCAAAATCATAAATTTTTTCAAATAGATTTGGGGTCCATGTCATTAAATTTTATGTTTGAGTGCGGAGTGCCCATTCTTGTCTATTTCTCTCACTTATGTGTGTGAACTGAAATAGCTAAATTAGTCATTATTCTAAATTTAATTTATTTTTCATAATTTAAAACCGCTTTAAAAAAAGTTCTTATAATTTTTAAATAATGCAAAACTATCTCTAATAACTGAATTTCAGTCCATATTTAAAGAAAACTTATAAAAACTAAATAAGAATCATTTTGTATTGTTTGAAAATTATAAGGATTATTCTAAATTTTAAATGAAGCTGTAAGAAACTAAGAATGACCTAAACCATAACAGTACTTGCATTAAATAGTTGACATGGTTTCGGCAAGAAATTTGATTATTCCCGGTAACAAGTTCGGTTTATAAGGCTATAGGGCACTTTATATTTGTACTTTGGAGCTTAGTGGCCACCCTGCCTATTTCTCTATTGACAAAGTATGTCAAGAACAACTAGAATCTAAAAAGCATCGCATAGATCTCCTAAATGTTTGTGTTCCTTTACACTTTTGCGATCTCGTTTTGTTCATGACTATGAGTTTATATCCAAAGGCAACCGACAACCAAACTCTCTGGCACTTCTTCGAGGACACCCCTACCCTTTTCTCCTAGGGTCCCACCCAGTAACTCATATTATATAAACCAAAAATAGTAGATATTTGCGCATTAGAATTTTACGTCTTTTTTTTTATATTTTTAATATGGTAAATTTTTAACAACAAAAAGAAATAGAAGAATGACTGAATTGTGACTAAAAATTTATCATATCAAAGATTTAGAGCAAAGCTATAAAAATTTAGAGTACAAATAATAACACTCAACAAAAAAGTATAATTACATACCTCTTTCTATATTGCTTGTATAAAAATTGATATAATTTTACATAATTTTTTTTGGTAAGTAATTTTACACAAATTTAAGAATGAATTTAGTGACATAAAAATAAAATGTGAACTTTTACTAAAAGAAAATGGATCTGTATGTAAATAGAGATACTGGGGGCTAGTGCTTCAGACAAGGAAATCGGCCATGTCTCTGAATTCTGACTCTGAGGCTGCTTTTCTTGACTTCTTCCACTTGCTGCCATAGATCTCATCTCGATGTAGTGCACACTGCACACACATGGTGATGGGTGCGAGTGGGCAGCGCCAAATGGGTGGGTGCTTTTTATGTTGGTACCAAAGACATTGGACCTTCTCTCTACGTTTGGGTGCTGTGCTGGGCTTTATTTCAGTTCCTACCAGTTTTCGGCTCGTGCTATTCTTATTCTGATTCAAGCTGTCCCTTCCTCGGGGATTTGGCTTGACCAAAGTGGTATTGCTAATACTCATGAAAACTCCCCACCCTGTATTCGATTCCGGATGTGGAACAACCACTCCCTTCACCTTCCCCTTCCCCTCCCCCATCCCCTACCCTTGCCAAAAAACTTCCTCCATTGGCTTCATTCATACCAACACGTAACTAAAGAAAGAAAGAACAGAAGACCAAAACAAAGAAAGAACAGAGATTGTTTTCCAAGTTTTTAACCAAATACTGTAGGTTCTATTTTAATTAAGTTTTAAATTATGGTTGCGATTATATTATAATTTTAAAAATTACGAATAATTATAAAAAAATACAATTTATACAATCGTAATTACGATCGTGTTGCAATTGCGGATATTCCTGCAATAATAATATTGACTTCCGCAATTTAGAACCTTAATTCTAATACCATAAAGGTTACAAGTAGTAGTAAACTGTAAACGGTAAAAGTTATGTGGGTGCGCTCTGATTTGTGGTGAATTCCTTGTCCTATTTCCCCGTTCCTAATTTTGAGAAAAGAGGAGGGTTGGGGGTGGGAACCATGTTGGCTCTAATATAATGGCTCGGAGAAACTGATTGTATAGGCATAGATAGACTGTTATGTTGCATTTGTCGTGATTTCTTTTCGCTTTATATATAAATACTTAATTCCATATTGATACTGAAAATTATATCCACAAAGTGATGCTAAATGCAATATTATATTCACCAATTGATATCAACATACGTCAGGATGTTCAAGCTCAAGCTCAAGTTGAGTCTCAGCTCTTTGTGATATCAAGGCAAACTTCATTGTTAACAGACCAATGCCTGAGCAGCAGGTGAGTCTTAGTTCTTTTTTATTTTGGTCAGGGAGAGGGGATTTGGTGAGAGGGAAAGGGGTTGGATTCGGACTTCAATACTGTATATCAAGGCATTAAACCTTTTTTCATTTCATCCACAAGCCTAACCGCGAATCTCAGCTCTAAAACCTGCAGCAAGCTCACCAACATGGGCTCAAATGGATGCTAAGCCGTCTTTAAGTCTATTTCATTTCTCTGACGGTGTGGTCTCTGTTGTATGGGTTTAGCCCACATCAATGCTTCAATTGGTCCTTTGCAATCACTTTGCTTTCCATATTAAAACAACAGGAGTCCAATTCCAAATTCAACGCTTGGAAAATGAAAGAAAGAAAATTGCTAAACAAATTGAATTTGTATTGATTTTAAAAAGTCAATCTCTAATTGATTTTTTTTTATGGAAAATAAAATATTATAGTTCTTCTATTTTTTTTTGGGGGTATAATTCGTCTAATTTTAACTCAACACTTGATTTTGATACATGAGTTCAAAGACGTTTGTTTATCGAGATGAAAGCGTTTGAGTGGCAGAGTAACACAACTTCAACACTTGATAACTGACGTTAAACAGCTACTTTTATTTATTGAGGTTGGGTAGGAGGATGCTAAGTATGTGAAAAAAATAAATGTATGTGACTAGTGTCCTTAATAATATATTTTATACATGCATGACATGATGTGATTTGATGCTAAGAATAGATTCAAGAAATACTTCGTAAGCACTAGAAACTTTTAATTGGTCACTCAACTCTTGCGTGGGACACCTCATAGAAGACATTTGTCATTAACATATTTTATATATCTGTTTGTGTGTGTGTGTGTGTGTAATAATTGATTATACAGTCGAAAAGATGAATTGAGATTCGAGAATGTAAAATAAAAGTTATCGTGTGAAAGTGAAATTCTCTTCATTATTATCATGTAAAGTCTTCGTGCTTGAGTTATAAATTTATAATAGATGGAGTACGTTGAAAAACGAAAGAAAACAATAATCCAAAAGAGAAAGAAAAACACAGAGATCAATGAACAAATGACCGAAGTTGTACCGCTGCAATTGAAGTTAAGTGTCGGTGAGAGGCAGAGACATTTCGTCAAATAGTTAACCTGCCCCATATTTTCCAATCGGAATTTTCCACAGAGCATAAAGTGGAAAACTTACATTACTTGGCAGCATGACACAAAACCCTTTCTTCATTTGGCAAGCTTATCTTCGAGGATCGGAACTTGTCCCCTTCTTTACAAAGACACTTCAAATTTTGGGTTCAGGTTGACGCTCACCTTCCTCGTCGTGATCTGCGACATTCACACACTCTTCTCGTTTTGAAGTTGATATCGATTTTTAATGTTTTTGTGATCACCATTCACACCCACTGCCACGTATCAGCGACAATTGCTTTATCTTCTTACAACTTCTCTATCTATCTGCTTTCCACTGACTGAATTGAATATGGTCACAATCAAATCCTCCTTTGTGAGTCGGCTATGAGGACAAGGACACCCACAATTTATATAACAAATTGTATAAATTAATTGATAAAGCAATATATAATAAGGAGAAATTTTTAAAATACTAGCATATATTATATTTTCATTAGAATAACATATTATTCTCATGCTACATAAGTAATAAGAGATTAAGATTCTTTCACCTGAGCCACGTCCATTTTCTACAATTTTCTAAGACCCCTAGTTGATTGCTGCATATTTAAGTTATGCATGATTTAACCTAGCTAGCTCTACCAACACATGATCAATTGACAATACTCAATGTACAAATTTTGGCACATGTCTATTACAAGGCCTTGCGTGGGGGTAGCGGAAGGGGCCAACCGAGAATTGACATTTGCCATGCTATAATTTTGAGAATTTGATGATATATCCTTGATTTGGAATTGCATAACTTTATTGTCTTGTTTCACATTTAGTGGCTGCCCTTAAACTTGGATAAATTGTTCAAGTGTAAAATGGCCTTTTTGTTTTAAATTCATAAAAACAATATGTTTAAAGAAGCTAAAAATTTTAATATTCAAGTGATTTATATTTAAATGAAAGCAATAAACTTAAGTGGAAGCAACGACTCTCTCTATATATAATTATTGAAAAAATTATTTATACCAAGGGCACTTCAACTTTACAAACAAAACTCATCCAAAGAAGCACTTAATTATCACTTACATCTTCTCAATTTTTTTTTTCTTTTGGCAGTATATTACCGTTTGAGCACACATTACGCACACCAAACTTTGATGTTACAGTGGAAAATTGCCATTAAGCATGGGTACGTATATGTATATCACTTTTGGCGTTAATGCATGTGCTGATAGAATGAGCTAGAAAAGTAGTGACATGTGAGGCTTGACGATGCGATCCAAACAGCTTAGTTCCAAATTCAAATTGATTTCAACCACGTTTATGAAACCCAATGAAGATTGAAGAACCACTGGCTAGTCCATTCTCCAGTATTCTGCAGGGAAAAACCTTATTTGGGCATGGCAAACACAGACATTCTCGGGTTTGATCAATTTTGCTTGGCTGAGTATCATTTTTGGGCTAAACAAGTTAGGCAATGGGCGAGTGGTAGGGTGGTTACGTGGGTAAAAAATTTTCATAATTGACGAGGCTGGGCAATAATGTGCTATGCAGAGGCTGGAGCCTGGAAACTTCTCTTCCAACTGCTTGAAGTGCTTGACAAAGAGGGGGTGGCATTTATCATGCTGGAGTGCCCACAAGCTGGTTGTCAAGACATTTTTAATTGACATTTTTCTTACTTTATGTTATTAGTTGATAGACATATAAGTTTTATAGGCTATTATTATCTACTTAAATTAAATTTTTTTTAAAATAATAATAATTCATAAAATTGATAGGGTTATTATTAAATAATAAATAATAAAAAAATATCTTACTCCTTACATATTTAAAAATTTGCCGCTAGTTGTCAATTTCTTTTGACACATCAACTCATGAAGAGGGTGTCCACAATATGAGCACTCACATACATGGAATAAGGATTAAGATGGGTGACTAGCTTAATTAGGAACAGATATTTGTCACTGTACTTGGAATATATGTAGGTAGGTCCTGGTACGTACTTCTATCTCTTGATTGATGAGATATTATCTAACAGCTGGTTGCATTGTGACACGAATCTATATTCTATAGTAATAGAATATGAAAAAATAGATATTATTGTTTATTAAAAATGTACATGAACAATTAAACATCTTTTAAAAAATGATCTCTGACACTTGTATCTGGGTTCAAATCTCACCTTAATTTATCAGTAAATCCAAGTTAATGGTGATTTCTGTGTCAGAGAGATCCTCTGTCGCCAAATAATGAATTAACTGGTGTCCCTTTGCTTGCTTTCTCTGTAAAATCTCTCCTCGTTGTTGATCCCTATGTCAGAGTGCCTAATGTCTGTGTTGCACTGTTGTGAAATTATCATATTAATGCGAGTAAATGATTGCTATAAGAATCTCGAATATGTCATTGACTCTGACCAGAAGAGATAGAAAAACTTATCTATGCTTCTATTTTTCTCAAAAGTTAAGTAAAGAGCAGTTTCAATGTGACATGAAATATAGTTAGATAGCTGTGGAGCACTTCACTGCAAAATATAATTAACTAATTAAAGGTTAATAGCTTGATATTCTATACTGATCGTGATATTCAACCTTACGTAAATGGGAGCTTGAATGGGAATTTAGACAAAGATGAAAGATGAATTTGATAGTTAAAGAAATACATATTTAGATGAGCATTTATACCATCCAAGCAAGTTTTTGGAGGCTACTTTTTGTTCATTTTATTACTTACTTATTCATTGCTAGTCTTAAATATTTTCGTTTCTCCGCTAATTTTAGAGAAGAGAACAATTCAAGTATTTGATAGGGGACGATCTTGGGCATCTTGTTCAACAGAATACCTCAAGCAATGGTAGGTAAAAGTTGGAAGCAGGATATCATTGTTCTTTCAAATTGCAATGAAACGAAAGGACCCAGCATCATTGCAATTAGGACAACAATGATTTCATGCACGCATTATGAGTGGGTTATTGATCCTATGAGTATAATATCGCCAAAAGTCAATTCCTCTTATCTACTAAATTGTCACCTACTCACATCCTTAATGTGCGTGTTGCAATGTGAATTCTGAAATATATATACAACCATTTTCTTTTTTTTTTTTACCTCTGCAATAATCACAATGGGAAAAAAAATAGAAAATTCGTATTCTTTTTTTTTTTTATAAAAAGACTTTTCTTCTTTTTGATATATATGAAACTTCTTATTTATAAGATAGATTACGTGCCAATTTTCGTCACCATTAATTAACCAAACCCATCAAGGGTACCACTCTGTTGTTATCCATACAAAATCGGAATATGAATCCAACAAAAAGAATCAACTCAAGGGTCTATTCATTGCCATATCCAATTACTGGATACGTTAAGCGATTAAAACTTTGAATATTGAATGCCTGTGCTATCAATTGAGCATGCACATCTCAGAACCTTGGACTTCCCCTTGACATGATGACAACTGGTTTGGGTCGAGCTGAATCAATGAAGGATAATGAGGTCAAAAAGAAAAAGGGTGTGGTAGGGTTCTTCAATTTGCGTTTGAGATTTTCTCTAACAAAGAAAAAGGGTGGTTATCTCTTATTCTTTGGCTGTCTCTTCCCCCCTTTCATGTCCTGCCTTTACTTATATTGTAGGCTTACCTTTCTTTCCATACATCTTTCAAGAATTTTTCGTTAATGAAACAATTTAAAAATATTTTACTATATTTATCGTAACAATAAAAAACATTCCACAAGAAAAAAAAAGCAGCAATAATTTTTCATAACAAAGTAAATACTATAAATTATAGAATAAATTAAGAGTTTAATTTTAATTTATCATTAATATAAATCTTTTTACATTATCATTTAACTATGTGTTGCCTTAAACTCTTTTATTATTATAGTACCACATGATTGAATATTATTTAAATTATTATGACAATTTTTGTATTTTTAAAAATTACATATACTTCTCTTATTGCTATACTTTTTATCTATTTATACGAAATGTTATAGTAAGAGAATATATGTGTCCTAATTTTTTTTTTTAAAAAAATGCCTTGTGAAAATTTAGAGTACGAGCATGGAATGTAATTTCGGTAAAATTTAAGATGTGTCGTTGTAATTTATTCAAAATTGTTAGACTATGCAATCATTTTAAATAAAAATATTTTTAAATATTTTTTAAAAATTATTTACACTTAAAAATTTTAATTTTGATTTGATGTAATATCGATGAAAAAAATTTTTATATTATTAATTAATTATATGATGCTACTTATTTAAAAAAATTATTAAAAGAATGATATGGAACTCTCAGTTCATCAAATTTGTTAAAAAAATTATAAATTTACTATATCAAAGGTTGAAATTGGAGAAAAAAATTAGAATCACAAAAAATTAGCCAATATAATGGACTTTATTGAAAAAACGTGAACAAACTAAGTGTTGTTCCTTCTCTTTTGTCCTGTGCTGGGAAGAAAAAAATATTAAAAAGAAGTTACATGAGTTGAAAAAAAAAAAAAACTCATATGACTAGTTACTATGTATATTAGTCATCCCGGTACTTCAAACTTATTGAAAACAATACATAAAATGTGAATGGAAATGTTTATTATAAAAAAATTTAAAAAAAAAACTGAAAATAATATTTATAAAAATGACAAATAAACAATTAAAAAAATTAACTGAAAACTAATTTACGTAAAAAAAATTAAATAAGTGCCAGATAAATCCGGCGCAGGACAGATAATAACAATAATAGACAACCTGTAAGCTTCGGCGTTTGGTCCGAGTACCATTCTGCCAGAAAAGATGAGACTCTACTAACGTCAGTCACTTGTCAGTTGCGACTTCTCACAGTCACAGTCAGTCACAGTGTGTCATGTTCTGTTCATCCAGTTCATTCACTCTCTGTAACTTTCAAACTCCATAACCTCTCCCTCCCTTCTCCCCTCTTCCTCACACCAAATTGAATGAAAATGGATCCTCCCCTCATCAACGACTCTTCTGCATTCTCTTCTTCTTACTCTTTCTCTGAGATTTGGCCCTTCCCCCCGGACCCTTCACTCCCCCTCCGAATGCCTCACAATTTCCCTCCCTTCCCGGATTCTTCGCTCCATCCCGATGCCTCCGCCGACGAGTCCACCGTCACCGACCGCAGCGCCGGTGCCGCCGCCTGCAGAGGACCTGCCGCTGCCAGTGCCAGCCCCAATCACCGGAAGAGGAAGGATGCTGTTGTTACCTCTGAGGACGACTCCTCCAAGATGGTTTCCACGAGTAGTGCCGATAATGACTTGGTTCGCCTTTACTCTTTCTCTCTCCCTCTCTCTTTCTCCCCTCGTTCTATTTGATTTGCTGATTTAATTCTCTGTTTATTTCCTCAGATAAGAGATAACTAATCGAAAGGGAAAGCAAATGAATTGGTATACATCTATTCGATTTGAAGACTTGGGAGGCTCGAATTAAAGGCTTAAGCCTGCACCTTTGTTGCCTTTTGATCACACATAATAATGAAATGATGTAGCCGTTGTGTGATCTTCCACACCACGATGATGAGATGTATAGGATTTGGAATTTCATCCATTGTAACTATCCCTACTTTCCAAACATAACTAAGTTCTCGGCCTCAATGGCTTTTAGGTGAAATTTCCAGTGTTGTGATTCAAAAAGTCTTTTTCATGTCATTGGTCGTCAGTGATGGTGGAGTCTGTGAATAGAATCATACGAATAAGCAAGCCTCTGTAGATAGCCTTTTCCTATGATGAGAAGTGGATTTGATCCGTTCCTATGTTTTTATCTCGGAAATATTTATCGTTATACCTTTAGAATAATTCTATATCCTCATAATCCATCCTCCTAATAATCCTTCTAATTACTCCTAATTAAAAGTAAATTTTGAATGCTTTTTTTACTTTTTCATTAAATACTTACTTTATTAAGTAATAGGAAGATTATTAGGAAGAAATTTTAAGATGATACAGCAAAACTCTTCTTTTTATTGTCTTTTATATTAACGTAAATTAGCAGTATTTTTCCATCCAATAAAAGAATGACGCTTCAAGTTGTATGAACTAAGTAGCATTAAACTATTATAAACTGCAGAATAAACTTTGAATCTATTTAGTGTTTCCTGAATTCAAACTGTTAAACTTGCATTTTGAATCTCAATTCTGATTACATATCTTCAACTTGGAACAGAATGATTCTGGCAATAAACAGATAAAATTTGGAGGATCCCTGGATGAAAATGATGGTTTGAAAGCTGAAGCAGAAGCAAGTTCAGCACCCGGTAACAAGTTAGCTGAACAAAGTGGTAAACCTTCTGAGCCACCTAAGCAGGACTATATACATGTGAGAGCAAGAAGGGGCCAAGCTACCGATAGCCACAGTCTTGCAGAGAGAGTAATTCATTTATCTCTTATTATATTTGCTATCTTCAATAAGCTTTGCATGCTGGTATAGGTGTTTCTTGATCCTGAAATAAATGAAAAGTTAATGAATTAGATTTTTTTCTTTCTATTTATTATATATTCAGGAGCATGTCGCTTACAACACCTGTTTTGTCAGGCAAGAAGAGAAAAGATCAGTGAGAGGATGAAAATTCTTCAAGATCTAGTTCCAGGATGTAACAAGGTAAACATAATATTCTGTTTGATCAGTGCTAGATTATTGATTCAATTTTTTCTCTTTATAACTTTTTTTACCCTTTTGTCCAGGTAATTGGTAAAGCACTTGTCCTGGATGAGATAATCAATTACATTCAGTCGCTGCAGTGTCAAGTTGAGGTGGATATCTTCATCTTTCTATCTCTATTGAGTATTGCCACTTAATGATATTATTTTTTTCTTTTACACCATTGAATTAATTCTATGCAAAATTAATTGATTTTGCAGTTCCTTTCAATGAAGCTTGAAGCAGTTAATTCAAGATTGAACATTAACCCTACTATTGAAAGTTTTCCTTCAAAAGATGTAAGTCTATCAAATTTAATATGTTAATCATATGGACTTATAATATCAAATCCATTTCTATTTACATACATTAGATTTAAATATTATGCAAAGTTATAGATGCTGGGGAGTTATCAATTTTTTGGACCACCCAATTGCGGAACTACGTTGTAGTTCAGGGGGGCTATTTCTTGAAATTATAACAACAACCCTTAATTTTTAGTTTTTTTTTTTAGAGTATAATTTGAATCCTTTAAAATTTATTCCCCCCCCCCTCCCCAATCCTATCAAATCTAGGTCTTCCCCTGGGGCCCACCCCAATAGAACAAATCCATTTGTAAGTATAGGGTCCATTTGGGACATCATTTTCAGTGATCAGTTAACAGAGTTTGATTGAAGTCAATGTTATCTTAATCAAGAAGTTGTTTAGCATTACAACCTCCTAAGAACTTTAAGAAATATGATTAACTAAACTATTGAAAATGAAACTATTTCTTATTAAATACGGAAGAGACTCAATGATAACAAGTGTCTGACTGCTTTTCCACAACAGTCTGGTGTATATATATTCAAGCCAACACATTGATGTTTTATACATGTATAAGGAAGAACACTGTAATAGAATACAGAGAATGTGAGAAAGTAATAAATAAGCTATTAACTTACCGTACAACCCAAAAAAAAAAAAGCTATTGGGGTTGATAAAAATTGGAAAAAGATGGTAAAATTCATTTTCCAACCGAAGAAAGTAGATGGGGAAACGTTATAAAGGATGAAGGTAATGAAGTCACAGCACCAGATAAATTTGAACTCATGATTTTCAATATCTGCTTAGAATGGTTGAGAGTTATGCAGACCTTACAGACTTTTT
The DNA here is from genome assembly GCA_019955255.1 of Castanospermum australe. Taxonomy (NCBI): domain Eukaryota; kingdom Viridiplantae; phylum Streptophyta; class Magnoliopsida; order Fabales; family Fabaceae; genus Castanospermum; species Castanospermum australe. The sequence goes on along the minus strand of NSJW01001005.1, from coordinate 1,175,057 downwards.
GAGTGTCTAAAAAGGGAAATAAAAGAGGCTTAAAAAAGAATGAGCTGAATACTTTTGTGCATTTTGTGGATTCCAGAATCCTATGATCTTGTTATGCACATTGATTCCATGTAATTGTAAATTATTACGATATATAGTGATCTACATGTGATAATGATTTATGGATCCTCAACTGAAGCGAACCAGTTCTCAAGTACCTGATTATAGGAAATGCTATTTAAGACTTTCACAATCTTGCGCTCGAGACCCGCAACTTGGATTGCTAACTCTTTCGTAATTCCTGTTTGTCTGGAGCTGCTGCTTACCAGTTATATCTGGGGCTTTTCACTGTCCAATTTTTCATTCATACGTTGGCTGAGTTGCATAATTCATGAAATATTCTCTTCTCATTATCAATATTAAGATTTGTTTTGCTCTCCTGAAAGAATTCAGAGATTCTTATGTTACTCATTTATGGCCCTTTGGCATGTGTTGTATCAAAGATTGATTCATAAATCTAAAATTAGCTTTTCCTTAATATTAGCTACAAAATAAATTGTACCAAAGCGATCAGTTGGTGATGATGCTGAATGAACTTGTCCATGTCACTGCAAAATTAACTTTTCTATGCATGTATGTTAGTCAATAATTCTGCGTTGGGAAAATTGTGCTTAACCTTTTCTTAAACTTGTCCAAACATAACTCTATGTGCAAAATGACTTTTTGAGCATAGCAAGTAATCTTGTAAGTCAATTCCGAGCATTATCTCAATGAAACCTAGCATTTTAAATGAACTTCAGTGTTTGTCAAAGATAAATATTCTCAATTTGGACAATATTTTCTTCAGTCTCAGTTGTGTTTATCTAAATCTGAAACATTTCTCTTAACACATCATAGTTTCTTTAGGACTGTTTGTTATCATAATATTGTGATTTTAATCGGCTGATGTGTTGATTTCAGGTTGGTATACAGCCATTTGACCTTGCTGGAATGATATTTGGATCACAAGCAGGCAGGGGGTATGCTCAGGGATCACAACCTGGATGGCTGCATATGCAGATAGGTGATGGTTTCTAGAGCAACATAATTCAAGGGACCCTCATTGGGAATGACAGATAAATCAGTGTGGTTGGTTTTCTGAAAAAAAAAATTGTGGAATTGGTTGGTTAGCATGCTCTGTTAACAACCTAGTCAATTGGTGCAAAATGCCGTAGGTCAGTATGTCCATTGTCATACTATGATATCATTTGTAGGAAGTGCATCTAATCTCCATGTGTATCATCTGACTGGGCATGTTGTGCTTCACCATATTAGCAACTAGAAACCGTCTTAGTGTGTGGTTTTCGTTTTTTAAATCTGCTGTGATAGGATTCATCTCCTGACTTTTGTATCACAATTTATATGTATTGGCAGGTATGTATTTGTGTTTTTCGAGTGGAGACAGTATGAAATTACCCCAAATTAGTAAAATTGAGTGTTTGGCAGAAACAGATTGAGACAACGCTAAATGTCCATGACTTCTTCATCTTATGTAGTCATAGTTGTTCATAAACAATAATTGAGATATTAATTAATTTTGTTAATAAATATTTGCATGCCCATTAATTAAGACTCTATTTCTTAGATACTGAATTTCTTATATAATAGTACTCTTGTATTTCTAATCATGATTGGTCCTCATTGGTGTTTTAACTTTCTTAAATAAGACTCTACAGAAATGACAGGTTTATACATTGATTTAATAATTATTCATTAATTACTTTGACATACATCAGAATTATGGTACACAAACGTATGAAATGAAAGAAACAAATTACCACTTTCCTTAAAGGAACCACTTGCATCTCCAGTTAAACCCCCATATGCTGCAAGCATGGAGCTTTTTTCTAAAGGAACCATCCACATTGAGTTTCAGAAAGTCTTCATTGGGAAAGGTCCAAGCAATAAACCTCTCTCTCTTATAGCCTGCCCCTCTTAATGGCAAGGATTAATAATCCTGGTTATCCATTACCAGGCGGGAGAACTCAAGAATTTTCAAAACCAATTTTTAGGTAATAGTTGTATCTCCTTCAACAACTTGAATATTTCTATTCTTCCAGATCATCCAAAGAGCAGCAGAAAAAACCACCTTCCAATCCATATCCCCATCTCTTCCAAGAAGAGGAAAGCCCGAGACATAAACAATCCCAGAAATCTAAATTAAAGAAGTGGCGCCACACAGAGTACAACCAAACAGTATTAACATGATTCCAGTCCCTAAATGCATGAGGATGGATTCAGGAACTTTCTTACACCTAGGACCAAAGGAAACCGATGCCATATTTCTACAAACATGCTCCTCATTCGTAAGGAGTTTACCATGGGCAGCCATCCGCAAGAAAGACCTGATGCACTGAGGACCTGGCCACTTACAAATCATGGAAAATAAAGAAACAGCAGGAACAACACCATCCCCTGACCCTGAAAGCCAGTTATAAGCTGATTTAATAGAAACATACCATCATTGGAGAAGTACCAGGAGGGAACATCTGTCCCAGCAATCGGATTTGGAGGATTAACACCTGCACTGCAGTAAGGTACATATACACTTCCTTTGGAAGAAATGCTTCAATAGGAACCCAGTTCCAAGTCCCATCAATAATAGCAAAGGAAGCAACTGTCAGCGTTGAACTCCCAGAGTTATTGAAGATCAAAGATATTTTATAGTCTTCTACTGCAAACTTATCAGTTGCAACTACCACTCACTGGAGAGTTAATTTTTCTTTTTATATGCCATAATTTATGATTCTTGTACTTCTTCTGTATAAATAATATGTTAAAATTATTTTATTTGATGCAAAATTAATTTTCCCTTCACTCGACACTTAAAACTTAAGCCATTTTTCTCTGCAGAACGTTCATTAATTAACAGCCATATTTTCAAATAACATTTTCTAGACTAGGCCATCACAAGATATCTTTCTAACTATTTTTCTTCCTTCTGACCAATCAATGTATCAATCAATCATAAGTAATTCATATCCCACGCGTTATATAAGCCGCAGCAGCAAAGAAAGATGCAGCTGTCATTATGTGAGAGATGATTGTTAATTGACCATATTCCATGCATAAACATCCTAATTATTGCCAAAAATTATCTAGCAATTTAATCCAACAATGCACTCAACAACTTAACAAATTGATCAATCAAAACAATACTTTTTCCATATGTCATGCATGTAAACCTTTAATAATTTTTTGTCCCAATGAACAATCCAAGATTGTACACCGGCAAAAATAACTTCAAAAGGATTAAAAATTTAAAATTGTCATGAACTAATTAGTCTAATAGTTTAAGCTCTTAGGTGAAGGCAGATGAATAATTTTATATCTCTGTTAGAATATATTTAGAATATCTTTAGAATATATTGTGAAATCAATTAGTGCTCTAATTGATGAAGTAATTTAGGAGTCATATCATAATTTTATTATATTTCCTGATTTATTTCCTTATTTGATTAAGGTTACTAGAATATAAATAGAGGTTAATGCTTTGTCTTTTGTAATACATCAATCACATCTCTTTTATATTAACTTAATACTATTGTTTAATCTCTATTTTACTTTCTTCCTTCTCTCTATCTTAAACCCTATAATTCCAACGATCTCTAATACATCTCCTCACCCAAGAGCTCTTTGGATGTGCTAAATTCAAATTAATTGTGAAGAATGAAGCAGCAAGGATCAAACTCCTAACCACTTGGACATATAGACTATCCTAAAAGCTTAAGTTATTAAGTGAAAACTCATGAATGATTTTATATCTCTAACAAAAATAATAATAAGTAATCATAAGCATAATTTCAATGCAACAAAGCCACAGATGTAGCATACGGACAAATAAATACCAATGTCTCTTTTTTTTTAAAGAAAAGAATCGTATAAATAGCTTGTAACTAAGACATCTTTTAGTTAAAGAAAATAAAGAACAGCTACAAGTCAGCCCAATTTAGTCATTTCCATACTTAATTAGTGAAACAAATCTCTGCCTTCTTTTTTCCTACAATTTTTTTTTTTTTATAAATGGGGAAAGAATATCATCTAGCATATATAAATTTCAACTCACGTGCTTCTTCCATGGGAAAAGAAGCATCCATAATAACTCTAAGAAGTTAGCTACTATCCTGTTACCATAATGGTCCTCTGCCAACTCAAGAAGATACAAAGCTTGTAGTCAAAGCATTCGCCGACATCTAAGGTGATAAAGGTGATATGCATCCCTGGACCTGAAAAGTAGTCATTTATTTTTATTATGAGATTAAACATGCATTAATTAGCCATCACATTGTAAAACAGAAATAGTTAAAGGAATATCTTCAGCGCTCCCTATCCTGTTAGTCCCAAAGGCCAAAGCCATAAAAACACTGGTGATGACAATATGTCCTTGTTCTGTCCCATAAAATGAAAACCATGTGTAAAAAAATTGAAGTTTTGAAACATGGATGACTTAAAGACATCTGAAGAACATGATTGATCTAAAGACTTAAGGATTACAATCTTACTCTATAGTGGGGGCCTCTCTAGAATTATGAACGGAAGGCAGCACCCAGCCACAGCCCCATGATAGGAATAGTGGAAGTTATAGCTTCCTTTTCTAATATTTAACACCGCATTTTGACAGCAGATTATCGAAGCAGTAAGACATCAAAAGAAAGTAGTTTGATTACACTTTTGAGAAAGCATCTGTTGTTTCTATCAGATTATGCTAAGAAGAAAGCAAAAGAATATAAAAGGATCTCTTACCTGCAATAAAGAAGTAGGAATTTGGATATAACCCTGTAGCAAGAGGTTGACTTTTTCCAGAGAACTATGTGGCACAGGTGTTATCACAAAGAGCACTCCTTTGAATGTGTCAATGCCTCTCACAATCCCTGAATCATAAGAAATCAAGATAGACGTGTTTTGTTCATAGTTGAGACATGAAGACAGATATATGAGATCTTATGAACTTAACCCACTGATGCATATTCCTCTGACAGTATTTTTGCACGCCACACTGCCACAAAAAGTTTGAAATTGATATCAAGTTCAATAAATAATCTAATTAATCTTTTAATCAGAATCAGAATGGCCCTTTTTGCTTACAAGGCATTTAAAGTTTTCTAGACAGGAATAAAGGCAGTTGAGGGACTTTCAGCTAGTTTGCAATACTACTGCAGTACAGCCATCTAAATTATTTTTTAAATCTGAGATTTCATGTTAGGCTCTGCATTGCTATGACAACATAAAACGGCCCACTATTTGCAGAGCTAGACATAATGAGACATATTTTGGAATTTGGAAGTTACCTACCTAGACCAACACACCAAGGTAAATTTTCAGGACCTTCAGAATCAACTGCTAAGCCAACAATGCTAGCGTTCAAACTGTAAAATATTTCAGAGCTCGGGATCTGCAAAAATATATTATAGTTAGAGCATGAAATAAAATGTTCCCCACACCTGTATATGAATAAAATAGATATAATATATTGTTGAAATTCTAAACAGAAAAATATGTTATATTTCTATTTATATTAAAAAGGTTTAAAATTCAGAGTGGCTTTGGAACTGAAATGGATCAAATGCATAGAATTTTTCAAATGGAACTGAAATGGATCAAATGGTTTTGAAACAGAACTCCGTCTGACCCGATTAGATGTAATATTTGAACTAACCTCACAATGAAGATGTTGAATCTTGATGCTTGCAATGGGAACTTCAAAAGGGACAATAAAAGGCCAAGGCATGTGCAAGTTCCTTGGTTGTAGTAATATTACGATCACTGGGAAAGCACTGTCTGAAATAAGCGATTATTGTAAATCCCGTAAGAGACGTGCGTCCTTCTGAATAAGCACCCTGGGAAAACAAATAAGGATATTCTGTGATACATGATGCATAAAAAGACCTAAAATAAAGAAAGCAAACTAGCAGCTGCACTGGATAATTTTCTGATCAGATTTGGGATTACGATCTATTGAATGAGTCCTGACGAGCTGAATTTATCTCAATTAAATTGACTGTTCCATCATGTTCCCCATCTAACCAGAATGCTCCAGCAGGTAGATTCTTATGTTCAGCTCATATGCTTATCTTAACTACATGTGTTGGACCAATATATTTCAACATGTCTACTAATACATCATAACCAATGCCTGAAAAGAGTAATGAAGATGTCATTGAATAAATACCGTAACAGATGATATACTGTTATAATTCTAGGAAAACAATAAATGACGTGCAGTAAAAATGAAAATGCAGGACTAAAAATAAAATTTTCAGATTAATAACTGAAAAAGAAGTGAGCTTACCTTTCACCCAGCCAGGAGTATTCACGATAAGAGGCAACTCAATCCTAGGGGGATTTTCTCCCTTATCAAACATGTAATACTCCTTTCGATAATAATCATATATGGCAAATACGTAATTTAAGTATGCTGATGGATCTCTTTTAGAAGAAACATCACCAAAGAAAAGGCACCTGTTAGAGAATAAATGACAGATAGTAACTTAGTACGTTAAGCAAGTCTACACACATTCATTCAAATCATGCATGGATTGGCTCACACTTACATATTTGCTCATAGAGATCTAATTATCTAACAAACAGACACAATAAAGATCATCCACTTCACTGTCTATAAAACACTTGATAACAGTGGACCAGAGCTTCTTAAAAAAGAAAAAAACAAAGAAAGAAGAGTGCCTAGGAGTTAGGACCTTAGACTCTTAAGCATCTGCAAAAATAGGAACAATCATGTATTAAAAAAGTAATAATACATAATATTTAGTGCCCTAAATACAATAATTAGTTATCTAATGTTAAGACAGTTCTACTTAATTAGGAAAGTATGCAATGCACCTAATCCAATACTTAAAAGAGACCTGACAAATTGTAATCAAATTAACCAAATTAAAAAATGAAGAATACAGTGTGGCTTAACTTTATATGGTCCAATACAAGTGATTACATGTTATATGCCATCACAGGCAGCAGCCTTATCAAATATTTAAAAATCAAAGCAACATTAGAAAAACTGAAAAAGTAGAGATAGATTCAGTTCCCAAATTATTGAGGTGAGAAAGCACTTTATACCTCTCTGGTGTTTTCAGGCATGGAATCGTCAAATCTACATATAGACATAGTAAAAAAGCAATAAGATAATTTGAGTAAATATTTAACCAAAAAAAAAAAAAGAATATGTCACTAGAATTAAGAAAAGGGGATCCGCATTTGCTACCTGGAGTTACTTTGTCAATGATGGTTAGTGATAGAAAACCAGGAGGTGTAAACTCAGGCTGCCCGACATCGGTATCCAAATAAGCTACTTTCCTGTATCTGCATGCATACAAGAGTGAAGGTAGATGAGGATGATATAAACATCTGAGAGGGAAAAATCACAGCATTAAAAACAAAAGGCTTTCTGCCACTCCTCTCCGCAACCACTTTGCTGGAGTAAAAACAAAATGGAAATTAATCATCCAGCTATATATTAACTAGTGCAAAGAGAACCCCCGGATGATAATAGTGATTAAAATGCAGACAGGCGCATCCAATAATTAAAAAGCATGCTAGACACTAGCATCAACAACATCAAACTCAGACAAAAATATGTTGTTTGATATGAATAAATAAGAGATGCAATCAATTGAGTGTGTCATAATATATCAGTTATTTCAAGTCTTTATAGCTAAGAACCGACTACAACGAAGCATACCCACAGAACAACGAATCAAAAAATGAAAACTTTCCAGCATCGGCAAATGTGGGTTAACATAAATTAGACAGCTATCCAAAACAAAATAAAAACACATTCGGATAATAAAGTGAGGGAAAGGGAAACACTAATTACGCATACCTCTGCAAGAGCACGTTGAGGAGATGGCGGGAGAAGGTTGTCTTGCCGCAATTCTTGGCGCCGCATATAAGAGCAATTGGAGGTGGCGAAGTGATTGAATCGTATGCAATGGAGTCTGCGGCCTCCGACCATTGCTCTGGGATGTATATCTCCGCTGATGGTTTCTCTTCGTGAACCTGAGAAAGGGAAGCCATCTCTGTGTGTGGAGTGTGGAGCAAAGGAACCGTGAACAAGTATATGTACGATACAAGCTCGTTTGTGAAATTTGCAGAGTCAGAAAGAGAGTCACGCGGATTTTGTGATCGCGAACAAAAGAACCGAGAGTTGCGCGCAGCTCTTGTGATTCTGGGCTTGTCTACTTGCTTCGGAAGAAAACGTTGGCGTCGCAGCACTGTCACCAGGAAATCGTGTCGTGCTCACACAGAATTCATGTCGTTTATACCTTCGGAGGAAAACAAGGAAACAGAAACGTTGTGTTGCACAGAGCACAGAGCACCCCTTCTGGCGAAGCACGCTGCGTGCGCAACACAACCCCACGTCAAATGTGAATATGTGATTCAACTTTTTAATGATTGATTTTTTGACACTTTTTATTAATTTATTTCAATTTAATATATCCAAATTAAATAATTTTTTATTCAAATTAAATACTGAATAATTGTATTTATGTTTATTTAATTACGTTTTATTAAAATTAATTTTAAAAAACAGTAAGAATATAAATCAACAATTAAAAATGTCGACAATCCACTTTTTTTTTTGTATCATTGTATTTTAATTAATGTCATATTAAAATAGCGTATATAAACTTGAGTAGTTGTTGAATAAAAATATTAGATGTATGTTTGATAATTTATTATTTTAAAAAATTATTTTTTAAAAAAATTAATAAAATTTTGATTATAAAATATTTTAATTATAAAATAAGATAATATAAAGACACACTAAATATTTAAGTCATATTCTTTTGTGCATCTAATTTAAGTAAAGAAAAAATAATCAATCGATAATATATTATAAAAAAAATGTACAATGATCAACATTTTTAATTATAAAATGCGTTTATCTGAATATAATTTATGCTTTACGTCAAATAAATGACATATATAACATGATCTTCAGAAAAATAAAAATCCATTTTATTGGTTGATTAAAAATATATTGTAAAATTACTTTAACAATTAAATTAGCAAATAATATAACTTAGATATTGTTTAGAGAAACAAAAAAAACTGTAAATTAAATAAATGAATACAAATTTATCTGACCAATTAATATAAATTTAAAACTATATGTTATTTATTTTTTAATTATATGAAAATTAGAAAAGGCAAACAAAAAACAAGAAGATATTTTAATCCAGCAACCAGGGTTCGACTTCCAGTGGGACCTAAATTCTTATTGAACAAAAAAAAAAAGGAAAAGGCAAACAAATAATTTTACAAATCCAGACAGCCATACCAAACAAATCATTAGAAAAAAGATTGTCCTAAAATATTAGAGTGCAACCGTATTAACAAATATTGAGTAAATAAAGTTTGTTAATCCTAAGCTTGTTAAGATTGTCATACATAAAATTTCATATTTTGTTGATTCGTCTACACACTTATTTGCTTCAAAATTAACATAGACGTTTTTCTTTTCTTTAAATTTTCTTATTAGTATTTACTTGTTATTTTATAACATTTTTATAAGGTTATTTTAGATTATAGAGGTGATTTATGGTAATTTTATCTCTTTTTTTTTTAATACAAAGAGATCTAAGTCCTGGTATATGTATAAAGATTATAGGTTAAAATTTAGATAAACAGCTTAAGTAAGATTTGATCTCGAGATTAAATAATTCTCAAAAAAATTTAATACCTTTTGCCTTTTTGAGTTACAATTCTTTGGTTTCTCACTATTTTTAAATGTTGTCTTTTTTAGGAAGTGAATAGTTGCACCACAAGCAATAGATCTGGGTCGCAATTAGTTGATGCCAATCACTTACCCTCTGCTTGCAAGGGTAAAAAATGGAAAAGAAAGAAAATAAGAGAAAAAAAAAATGAGAGGGGGAGAAACTTTTTTTCAGCTTGGCAGGAGAGAAAAACAACAAAGAGAGAAAAATTACTAGGTGAGATTCAAAAAAAAAAAAATTCTTCTCACACTTGGGAAGAAAACTAGCGAATGGAAAGAATAAAGGACGTGGGACTTACTGAGAAATATTTTTTTTTAATTTAAGATGTTAGTATCACATATAAAGGTATATTTGTCATTTCAAGTGTATATTTTTTTCTCTCATTTTTGTACACAATTAAATAAGAGAAAATGTTATTTCTTATTTTCTTTTTATTCTTTTTCTCTTCATTTTTTTTCTTTCTTTTTTTTCTTCCCATTTTCTTTCCAAATCCAAGCAAAGAGTTAAAGATCATTGGCCATGATCAAAGACCTTTTGTATCAACACAACTCAAACCAATCAATTGAATTTGCCCTCGTTACTCATTAGTAACTAAATATGGATTTAAATGTGGTAAAGGAAACATTATAAGCCAAATAAAATTATAAAAGTTTAATTTTAATCCATGACTAGTATGAAAATATTTATATTATTATTTAATTATATGTTGTCAAATTATTAAAATAATTTTATTATGATAATAAAAACTTAAGAAGTCAATCATTTTTAATGATATGATAATATGTAATTAAATGATAATATAAAAAAATTTATAATAATACTAAATCAAAATTAAATCCAATGTGATGCTGATAGTAACAAGCATGTGATATATAGGGCTTAGTAAGCTTACTACCTTTTGTTATTTTTTATAAAATACTTTACATCAATGATAAATAAGAAACTACTATATTATTATAGTAATTATAAATTTAGTTTAAATAAATAATACTATATAACTCATTTATAATATACAAAATCTATACATTGAAGAAATTATTTTTTTTTAGGGAAAATAGCACTAACACTCCATAAACTTTGAGTTATTTGCAACTCACTACTTTAAACTTTAAAATCGTCTTAATTAATACTTAAAATATATGAATTATTCAAATTGATCATTTTATCTATTATGCGTTAAGTCACTTAACAAAAAATGGTCATGTAACTGGCATATATGGTTTTTAATGACGTGACACTATAAATCATATATGAATAAATCCGAATCTTTCATTTAAAATATATAGTAAAATAATCCCATCACTTCATATAGACTTAAAATAAAAATTTCAGATTTATTTAGATATGATAGAGATTATAGTGTAATGTCATTAAAATTATATGTATCAGTCATATGACTATATTTTCATTAAGTAGTTTAACATATAGTGGATATAAGGATTAATTTAGGTAATCCTTATAATTTGAGTATTAATTATGACGATTTTAAAATTTATAGTGGTGATTTACAAATGACCTCAAGTTTAGAGGGTTTTAATACTTTTTTCCTTTTTTTTTATGATCATCAATTTATTAACCTTAAAAGATGTTTTCTTCACAATTTTGTCTATTGGCAAATAAAGAAAGGGTAAAGAATTAATTTTAAAATTTTGTCAAATAATCTCACGCTATACTATCTCACACGAAAAATTAAAAGGGAGTTTAAGAAGAAGGTAAATGAATAAAAAGGAAAAAGAAATTAACAATACACATATCATGTCTTGAGTTTTGCAACATAAATTATACATTAAACCCTATCAAGTCAGCAGACATGTAGTAAGTCATTCCCACACTGATTTGGTTAAAAAATATCATGCATATATTTATCTTTCTAAATATATTTGATTATTTCTACTTTAGCTATTTGAGATGTCTATCTCTTTGATAAAAATTAATTATCATATAAAAAAAAATAACAACTACAATTAAAAAATGAAATTAAATAATCCACTATATTAATTTATGTTTAAGAAATTCAAATAATAATAAATAAATTATTCAACATCAAATTTTTAATTTAATAAATTCATAATTTATAATTTAAAAACAACCTATACCTAGCTCAAGGCATGGACATCAAAAGTTATGTTACTATAGGTTCGAGTTCATGCTCTATTCATGACATTCTGTCTATTTATTTTAGATAGTTTAAAATTATTTATCTGTACACGTTAGAAGATTTAGTTGTTAGACATGTTGCCATCTATAAGATTTATTGTGAACTCATGTACATCATAACAAAATTCAAATACCAAAACTATGATAAAAATCAAAATGTGCTATTATGAAAGTTTTAAATATATTTTCACAATAGATGGATTTTTAAATAATATATCATTGCATAAATACTCTTATGTGCTGTATTGGCATAAATATGATTAGGTCTAAATCGTAGAGATTCAACCCTTATGTTTAAAACATATAAGAACCAGTTAGTGACTATAATATATCATCACGATTGACTACTAACAAATGATACAAATCTTTCTTATTTTGTGTAAATCATTTAAAATTTTTGTTGTTTATTGGCCTTGAACGTTATAATGAACCAAGATATTTTTCTCTTATTTAAGGTCTTAGCTAACAACTAATACCAACAAAAAATCTCTCTTACAATTTTATGGCCTGCCATTTTGGAACAGAAAATTTTATTTTATTTTGATTGATGAAAATGTAATTTGTTCAAATAATTAATCAAGATTATGTAAAATTAATACAAATACTTTTTCGATTCAATTCAGTTTTAAGGAGAAATTCAAACCTAATCGAACCAATCGATTTGTTCCTTAGATCAACCAATCAGTTTCGTTTATGCTAAAGAGTAATTTGGTTCGATTCGGTTGATTAGTTTTTGTCTTTTTTTTTGCTAAATTTAACTTAAATAAAACATAAACTAGGATCAATCTCAATATTTAGAGAAATTTTCAACTCAAATAATAGTCAATATCTATAATTAATATGATGTCAATTGTCAAATATTAATTTAAATTTATATTACAGTAACAGTTTTTATCAAAAAATCTCATAAATTTTATGTTTAATTTGATAATATTCTCAAACTTATATTTTAAATATTAAAATTGTGAGAATAATATTTAGATAAAATAAGTTTATATTATATCATATATAATAATACCATTGCAATGTATAAAAAATAATTTAAGTTTTAAAGGATATAAGTATAATATCATATAAAAAAATAATTTATAATTAGATATTATTATTTTGGTTCGATGTGATTCAGTTAGATTTTTAAAAATTAGAATTGAAAATCGAGCTAAATTAATTAATTTTTAAAAAAAAATAAAAAAAACTCATTTTGATCGATTTTAATCGATTTTTAATTTTTTTTAAACCAATTTTTTGATTTTGTTGAATTGGATCGGTTTTGAAATTTCTAGGCCAAAGCTACAACCCTTCCCTCACCGGGCGCCAAAAACCCCTTTCGTCGTTTTATCCCGAAACCTCGCACTGATTTCAAAACAGTGCCGAGAAGCAAAAATCAAAGCCAACAGATTCAATTAGAGTAAGATTGAGCTACAGTTTCATCTTCTACCTATCGCCGCTGCGGATTAGGTTCGATTCGATTCGTTTCGAGCATGGACCTTCAGAACACTGTGAAGGAAGCCCTAAATGCACTGTACCATCACCCTGATGACACAGTGCGCATGCAAGCCGATCGCTATCTCCAGGATTTTCAGCGAACTTTGGATGCGTGGCAGGTGCTTTCCTCAATCTCTTCATTGCTCTCTTGATTCCGTTTCCTCTCGTTTTGGATTGCTTTTCTTTGTTTTCCCTTACTTCGAGGCTCGCGGATTTGAGGTCGGGCGAGTGGCTGGAAAGCTTCGTTTGTCGGTGCTGACTGTTTCTGGTGTTTGATTTGATGATTGTCGTTGATTCTGGAGCTGTGGACTTCGCGGCCGGTTATTCCAGTAGTGTTTGGCTGGCGAATGTTTCTATTACTGTGTTTTCAAGGAGATTTGTTGAAATTTAGGGCTTATTTTTGGATTACGAGATCAGTAGTTCAGTGTAGAATCACAACTTTAAGCGTGCTCGTGTACGGTACATGTATTCATAACTTTTGTTTATGATTGTAATCTGTGCAGGTGGCTGATAATTTACTTCACGATGCCAATAGCAATATGGAAACCTTGATATTTTGTTCTCAGACCTTGAGAAGCAAGGTAAATTGTATTGTTCTACTTCGTGTTGATGTAGTTAATGCTTGTGCGTGTTTAAGAATGCTAAATGCTAATTTTCTAAGTGCAAAATGCTTACCCAGAAGGTGTTCATTTCTTCTTCTTCTTCTTGGTTTTTGAGTGCTTTTTTTTTTTTGGGTATGATCTAGGTACAACGAGACTTTGAGGAGCTGCCTTCCACAGCTTTCCGGCCATTGCGTGACTCCTTAAACGTGGGTATCTATCTGTTTTAATTATTTTGTGATGTGCAATTTTATTCCATCTTAAGAGGAATGCAGATATATACTCTTGTCTTCTCATCTGCTCTGTGATGTAGAGCAAAGAGTCTAGATAGGATTCTACCAAGGAATAGAGAAGGTTTGAGAGAAGAACAAAAGTAAACACAGCTATGGGCTGGTTCTTCTGGTGTAACAAACCAGGAAAGAAGAAAGTTCTTCTTAATATTTCTGGATTTGATTTGATTAAAGATCTCTCATACAAAGGCTGAGGTTTAGCTTTTATGCAAGCTAAGACTTTTTAGATTAGATGACCTTCCAGCTTACATCTCTAGGAATTCCAAATTACAATTATTAAACTACAACTTCCTAGGCACAACTTACTAGAAAGCAAGTTACAAGAAAACAACTCCCAAAATGCAATCCTTGACACTTACTACTAACCCAAGCTCACTAAGAACCCTTGGGCCTTACAAATAAGACATTAGAACACTTAATTAACATAATTTTGACCCAAAATACTATCTATAACTAGAAGCTGCGAAAATTAAGTAAAATAACTTGAAATTATAAATATAACCCTGCTGCAATTATTTTCTTTTCTACTGCTCCTGCATCACTCTGCCTCTAAAAATTGTTTGGTTTATGGAGCATTTATCGATATCTGCCAGCCACGATCATTCAAATGTTTAAATAGATACAACGCTTTATGTGTTTGCTTATAGGGTTTACTTTCATGGTTGTTTTAAACACAGACCTTACTGAAAAAATTCCACAAGGGTCCTCCGAAAGTCAGAACTCAGGTATCATAGAGAAGTTCCTTGCACCCTTCTATCTTCTTTTCAGTTTCTTTTATTGGGCTGTACTTTTTATATGAAGGTATAATATACTCCCGTGAATTGTTCTAAAATGTCTGCACTTGTAGATTAGCATTGCAGTGGCTGCACTGGCTGTGCACGTGCCTGCAGAAGACTGGGGTGATGGTGGTATAGTGAAGTGGCTTAGGGATGAGATGAATTCCCATCCGGAATATATACCGGGATTCTTGGAGTTACTTACAGTTTTGCCCGAGGTACATAAGCTGACGTGCGAGGAAATACGTGTGTGACTAAACGCCAAGTTGTTATATTTTACAAAGTTGTCGGATAGTGTTTTATCTGGCGTTTAACCTTGTACAACTCATAGATTCTTCTATAAATGGTTGTAAACAAATATTTTAATTAAAGTAAGTTTATTAACAATTTATTTGGTTGCATATGCATCTTTTACTTATTTTTTCTTTATAAGCAGGAAGTATTAAACTATAAGATAGCAGCTCGCCCTGAAAGGCGCCGTCAATTTGAAAAAGAGCTTACTTCTCAAATGGAGGTTGCTCTTAATATCTTGACAGCTTGTTTGAATATTTCTGAACTCAAGGAGCAGGTGGGCAGTGGATTTTATTTATTTATTTATTAATTAATTTGCGTTCCCTTATATGGTTTTTATGAGGTATTTTGAACTTAGGTTTATTGTTAAATGTTAAGTGGTCTTATGACGATGTTATAATATCAACATGCCAGGTTCTTGAGGCATTTGCTTCATGGCTTCGCCTAAAGCATGGGTAAGAATTTTCTCTTTGTTTAGGCGTGTTCTTAAATTTGGTTTATCAAATTGTGCATTACTATTTACTGATAATGGTAATATATTATCCTTCCTGAAGTTTGTTGCTTAAGAACTATTTGGGCATCAAAGACTTATTTAAATTGTGTAATGGATGGTAAGAAGCTTCTATTAATGTCACATGAGTGGCTGTTGTGAAGGATTTAAGCTTTGTGGGCATTTTTTTGTGGTGAACTATTTAGGCCTGTACTTTTTCTTAGCCAGATACTGTTTTACTAAGACTTTTTTTCCCCCCAATTTTTATATATGAACATTTGCTATTGGTTTTATATAAAAGAATGTTGGCAAATAAGTGAATGGTTGATCTCTGAGTTATATATCTGTAGACTATTTGTCAAGTGAAAGTGGTAGAAAACATAGGTGGATATCTAAAAATGCTAGAAAATGGATTTTAATGTGGTACTTATAAATTTAAATGAAGAGGCTTCAGGATTTTGTGGCTGTTTATGACCACTTAATGAAATATGGATAGATTTATTTGAAGTTAAATATATATTTTTTATTAAGCTCATATCTAGGGCTCCTTTTTTCTCAATCTTTTAATAGAGAGAAAGAGAGGGGAAAAAAGGATTCTGTTCTATTGGCCTTAAATGAATTTATTTATTCATTTTTATCAGGATT
This sequence comes from Castanospermum australe, assembly GCA_019955255.1. NCBI lineage: Eukaryota > Viridiplantae > Streptophyta > Magnoliopsida > Fabales > Fabaceae > Castanospermum > Castanospermum australe. Next base: position 1,158,572 of record NSJW01001005.1, on the reverse strand, counting down.
CCTGGATCGGTTCTTAGTTCTCATCCATTAGTTCTCACAGCATTGTCAAGCTTGAATTCTGACTTACTTTCAGAGGCATCTGTAAATGGTATGACAACTGGGCTTATACTAGTTGTACCTAGAATATTAGTATAAATAGTAGTAGTAGGTTAGTGTTTTGTATCACATCTCATATCATCATATTAATAATATTTTCTGTATTCTTCTCTTTTTCATTCTTTCCCTATAATTTCAACAAATATAATGAAGTATTTCCAAGAGAATACAATTTTTAGTAATTGATCAGCTCACTGTTTGTTGTCAATGTAAGTTATATTAACATTGCAAAGGATATTATTTGTGCTGTTTTATTTTTTTACATTATTTTCTTTGTTTTGTTTAGGATGATATCTTATCCACTTTTTACTTGTATTCTTTCATTGCCCTATTTGCTAATATTTCATTTAAAAAATATAATGCAAGCATTCATAATCAAAGAGACATAAAAAAGAATAAGCAATGAGGTGTTATAGAATAATAAGGAATTTGGTTACATATTCTATGAAAAGAAAAGGAAAAAGTTGTGTCCAATATTTGAAGGTGCTTTATACTCCAGGATTATATACGAAATCTTGACTTTGATGAAAAGCACAACTCAGTTAGTTGTACTTAATCACCTGATAGTTCAACCCAGGGTAATCAATAGCGGCTGGAGTGGCCACTATTGCGCCAGTGTGTTGCGTTGCGGAGGAGCTTCGCTCCTACTTCCACATCGTGTCACATTTTACTGTAGCGGCCTTCGCGTCTGCGAATTGCAGCCATTTGCGGATCCATCTGGTGGGGGGGAATCACCTTCCTACCCCAACTAAAGCCTGCCTGGCAGGGGCTTTTCTGTCTACCCATCCTTTCCTTCTTGCTCTGAGGTTTTCAACAAAAACCCATGCAGCTCTGTCCACAAACACCCACTGCATGAACTCTGTCCACGCCGCAGGGGATTATGCACGCAGAGTTCGCATGTTTCCCGGCCAGGTCCCAGCTGCCAGCACCATTTCTGGCCAGCCCACCCCCATTTCCGGCTGGCTTGAAGCTTGAGGTTGTATTTTCACCCATTTTGTATCAGTGCCCCCATTTCTACTTTCTAGCTTTTTTTTTTTTCCTTCTATTTTTATTATTTGCTTTTGTTTGGTCCACCATCCACTCCTGTTTGGCACACAGCTGCCCTATTTGTTATGCTTGGTTTGGCAGAGCACCCATACTTTTGTTTGGTCCACCATCCACCCCTTTTTATTTTGTTATGCTTCTTGTTGTTATTGACTTATTATTATTAGTTATGCCTTTGATTAATGATGACTGTGTCTAGGACTTTTGAGTATTAATGATGAATATGTCTTAGATTTTGAGTAGTTTTTGAGTTTTGGGCATTTATATGTGTGTATTATAAATTATTTGCATCGTATCTGCTATCTTCGGTATTTCGGATACTGCTATAGCGTTTTTGGGGTTGGCCGCTCCACGCCGCTATCTGAGATCAACTACTATGGTTCAACCATGAGAAATAAGTAGTGGCTTAATAAAATAAATAAACTAAATAAACTAGGAGTTTTCTTAGACTGTAAGTGTTTATTAGAGTTTATGGAACTTAAAATCCTATTAATGTTGGGTGCTGGATTGAGATCCCACCTTGATTTTACTTTAAAAGATACTTAAGATTTTGGTTAATTAACACTTTAAGGTCATAGGACCTTGAATCTGGACTTTACATTTTTATAAATTTAATATGGATTTATTACCATTGACCAAGTTAATGTTGCAACATTTCCGTCTAATGTAACGAAATATGCTTCTAAATCAGTGGTGCATAAATGAAATTGCAATCTTACCCTAGGCTATGAACCTGCGGAATGTGGATTTGAGGATAAATCTTTTGAATATAAACTTGTGTGTACCATAAAACTTGCTTCAGAGAACAGTCTTAAGTTGTAGGTAATTTAGATATCTTGGCCTGACATCCAAATGAAAGTTCCTTTTGTCCCACTTTATCCCTTCAGCATAGCTGCCTTGCCTTTGCATGTTAGTTGGATGCTGATATTTCTAATGATTGGCGTTGCTTTCAATTTCAGTTTTTATTTATTATTACCATTATTTGATTATTAATTTATTTTACATTGCTCTCTATAATGGTTTTGGTTTCCCCATATCTTTAATTTAACAATATATTCACTTTTTTTTTTTTTTCTCTTTGCAGTGATTTCTGAGTTAATACATTACACAGCAGCAGGAAACATTGGTGGTGTTTCTGCGCATATGCCCTTAATTCAAGTGATTGTACCCCAAGTTATGAATCTTAAAGCACAGCTTGGTGATTCTACAAAGGTAAACATTTTTTTGAGTTCTCAATTTACTTTGTCTGGGGCATGACTGATTGCCTACTTGTATCCCAAAGCATATAGTAGCAATTTTTCATTATGATAGTTCTGATTTAGTTCACTCTGTTGGCTTTTACTTGATGGTTATAAAATTTATAGTGGTAATTTTTTGTTTGTTATAGTGCTGATTTGATTCATCTAATGTAGCAGCTACTATAATCATTTATATTTTGGGCATGCTGTGAATTCTGAATATTTAGGGTATGCACAGCATACCAATCTTGGATAATTTCTGCTGCATATTTACTGTGGAAAGCAATAGCTAGCTACTTCGAATGATTTGTCATTCCCCTGTATTTGACTAGGTCAAATATATTCTTATTTAATATCAATCAGAATTTAAGGTAGAAATATAATGAGTTTACTCTATATGATTTTCCACGGGAATTACTCTAGTACCAATATGTTTTTCTTGGGTACCAATACCCTAATTAGTTGTCAAACATTTATTGGTGTCAAGAGGAGCCTATTGCTCTTCCCAAAAGCCGGCTCAAAGGATTAGGTGCATCCTCCAGCTTAAATACTGTCCCCAGGTCTTCCTCCTGTCCGATGTGGGCTTAGACTTCCAATACTCCCCCTCACATCGGAGGGAGGTACACCCTTCTCGGGCTTAGACTTCCGAGCGCCACCGGTGGTTTTTAATTCCTACACGGGGCATGGGGTCATCGGAACAGACAGCTACACCAGGGCTCTGATACCATGTCAAGAGGAGCCCATTGCTCTTCCCAAAAGCCGGCTTCAAAGGATTAGGTGCATCCTCCAGCTTAAATACTGTCCCCAGGTCTTCCTCCTGTCCGATGTTGGCTTAGACTTCCAATAATTGGTTGTTGGTTTTACTTTATGGACTTAAAGCATTTATTATAAGAAACAACAACCAATAAATATTTGACAAATCATCTAGGATACTGGTACCCTAGAAAAAAACCAAGGTACCATAGCAACACCCATTTTTCACATATACATGTTACACTAATTCTACAAGCATATGCTTGCATGCTTGTATTCTGATATGTCACTTAAGTTCACAGCTGCAAGTGGCAATCTTTTGGAAGTTTATCTTGGAAGTTACTTTAAAAAAAAAAAAATCTTTTAGGGTTTCAAAATATTGGTCAATTAAGGTCGAGTTAATTTTTATTTTTCGTATTTTGTTTGCTATGGCATTTTGGCTGGGGGATAAATAAGCATATTCGTGTTATGTTGATAAATTTCTTGTACATTGTTTGAATTTTATTTTTTGGTTGTGTTTGTGCATTACTGGTGTTACCTGTGCTATATAATTTGTTGGGTTGTCTCATTCACCAAAAAATTGATACAGTCTGTGTGCCTGTCTGAAAAAATATTACTGCATCATTATTAAGCCAGAAATTTTTTATTGATTTTTTTTAGAGCTTCAGTTCTGAACTGTATGTGAATGACCATGGACATAGAAAATGGTTTGTTTTTCTTCCCCATTTTTTATGGTCATAAAGATGTTTCATCCATTATATATATACTATGGACATTATTAGTTTAAACACAATTGCATGGTATAGTTCATTACCTATAGGTCTACTATTTTCATTATCCTTTTATTTGCTTTTAGGATGAGGAAGATGTGAAGGCGATTGCTAGGTTATTTGCAGACCTGGGTGATTCATACGTGGAACTGATTGCAACTGGTATTTGTACTTGGATGTAATCTTTATTTACTCTCGGAGAATCATTGGTGCTTTCTCTTGCATAGTGTGAATCACTTTGAAGCATTGGCAATTTGCTCATGATTCTTGGTGGTGTTGAATTTATTGCATCTAAATTGTGATAAACTAATTTTTCAGGCTCAGATGAATCGATGTTAATAGTGCATGCATTATTGGAAGTTGCTTCACATCCAGAATATGATATTGCTTCAATGACTTTCAACTTTTGGCATAGTCTTCAGTTGAACTTGACCAAAAGGTGGGTTTTTATCCCCTGAAAAGTTCTTAGTTTATTGGGTATTGCTTTGACCATATTGTAAATATGATTATTTGATAATCCGACAGGGAGTCTTATATTTCATATGGTAATGAAGCATCCATTGAAGCTGAGAGAAATAGGAGGCTGCAGGTTTTCCGTCCTGCATACGAGTCACTTGTATCACTGGTGAGTCTTCCAGGTTGGAAACATGGAATCAAAATTTTCGTCTGTAACTGTTGAACACCCTCAGTAGTGCATGGTTTCAAGCCATCATGTGTGCTAGCCTAAAAGTAACCACTCTTCTTTTTGTAAGTTGTAAAGTTCTCAACATTGTTGTAGTATTGTGAGACATGATATTATGCATGCATAACTCACATTACACTTTTTATTTCCAGATATGTTTGCTTTCTGTAGTTGTTCTTAGTTTCATATTATTAATTTTTTTAAATGGATCTGGGGGTTTGGTCTTACAGGTTAGCTTCCGGGTTCAGTATCCTGAAGATTATCAAGAACTTTCATATGAGGATCTTAAGGAATTTAAGCAGACTAAATATGGTAATGGGTTGGTGTTGTTGTGATGCATTTGTTTGTTTTCCTCTTTTATGTCTCATGCATTGTATTTATTATACAGTAACAGTAGATTGATTCTAATCATGGGTGCAAATATCATTCTCATTATTATTAAATATTCAAATGCATTCAAGGCAAGTTATGGATTCCCTTGTTCTTGGAGCTTAAATCAGAGACCAGAATTCGTACATTGCACTTACTGGACTCTAGGTGGATTTTGTAGGCACACAATTTTTGGTTTTGCACTAAAGATATGTAGATATGGCATTTTTAGTTGCAGCTGCTTGTGCTTTCTAAGATACCAAGGTTTCAACAATAACTTTTTTTTTAGAGCATTGAATTACGAATTGATAACAATTTTTCTAATCTTATGTAAAGTAATAATATTGTAACCTTGATGAATTGATGGTTCATGTGAAGTTAAGAAACTTTTACGTGTGCTTATGGTTGGATGGGAAATTTGGAACGCAAGAGTTTTCAAGGATTACTATATGTTGTTTCCTCTGTTATGGGATAAAATGACCTTGTTAGCCTCTCTTTGGTGCTCAGCTAACAGTTATAGTAGGGGGGTTTCTCTGTCGAACATGATAGTTTGGTGATGTGTGCCCTTGTTTTTGTGTGTCTTCTTGTAATTCTTTTAGGTGGATATCTTTATCCTCTGCTTGTACGTCTTTCTGTCTCTTCTTTTAATAATATTTTCTTTAATCCAAAAAAAAAAAAAGAAATTTGTCATATTAGGTGACAGATAGAACTTCCTTGAAGTACAATTGTCATATGCATGTGATGTGGGCATTCTCATCTGTTGGAACAACCACATTGATAAATGACCCAAGTTGAATGACTGAAACAAGAAATTGACTTTGAGATAATTTCATGGGTTGCTTCAAGTGGCGTTAGGGAATGGTTTTGATATTGAAGGTAAAGTGAAAATTTTTCTTTTGCATGGAAGATAAGTAGTAAATTCTCATTGGCATCTGTTTGCCACATCTATTATTAAACAATTTACCATTCAGCATCAAAGTTTGCTCTGTCTCTTAGGGTATTTAAGCTAGTGATTAGCTTATGTGTGTGGTGTGGCATTGGGGCCTTCCCCACTCCCATCCCTGAATTGCTATGTTCTTCAACTTTATTGATTTACATGTAGCTAAATTTTGGTTTAAGGAGTACAATGTCCCTTGTTCATTTTTATCTCAAACAGAATTGGATGGTATTTCTAACTTGCTAACTGAAAGTTGTTGTTGTCAGCTGTTGCAGATGTCTTAACAGATGCGGCATCTGTTCTTGGTGGTGATGCAACACTTAAAATTCTATATATGAAACTTCTTGAGGTGTGTTTTGCATCTTGAATTGGTTGAATAGAAATATGCTTTCTCTATGAGGATATGAGGATCTTGTAATTGTGGGAGAGAGAGCTCATCTGTTTGATATAATTTTTATATATAAGTGTGTGTTTGGATTAGCTTACTTTGTGTTCATAAAAGCTTATAATCAAAATGCTGCACAGAGAACCTTTGGCTGAAAATCTGTTTTTGTGTAATAATTAAGCAAAACCGAACATTTGCTACTCATTCTTCTCCATCTTCTCATCTCTCTCTCTCTCTCTCTCTCTCTCTCTGTGGTTAAATTTCTCTGGGACGTGCTTTTGTTATTTTTTCTATTTCTCCCAAATAATTGGTTACCAAAGTTTCACTTATGCCATTGAAATGATTTATTCATCCTGTTTTTCATTCTCTTAAACTGTTACACTTTCTTTTAATTCTGGATTGGGTTGCATGCTTCCCAATCTTTCTTTTCTTGGTTAGGCTGATGCAGAAATGGGAGGGTGGGAGTAGGGGAAGCGGACTTGAAATTTTACTGCTGTTACATTTTTATTTGGGCTCTAAAGCTGAGAGGACAAAGGAAAGATATAAGGATTGAACTCAATGCATACTTTTTGAAGCATTTGAAATCCTTTTCCTTTCAGGGATGCCTCTGGCTTGGTCATTGATTGACTTATGTTTTCTCAAAATCTCTCCCTTTAGTCAGAAGTTTCATCTGGTAAAAATAAAGGGATGCATGTCTTCAAAATCATACATGAAGATAACTTAGTAGAGCTATGATGCATGCCATTGCACCGGAACACACTTTTAGAAGTTTTTTTTTACTAGAACTGTGAGGAAACATTGGGAAAGTGTTCTAGAAGAAGTTAAGAGATTTTATTTATTTATTTATTTTTTGGAACTTCTTCTTTAGTGAGTCCCATTGTGTCATAGGACATTGTATTTGTGTATTGAGGTTATATTTGAGTTCTTTACGAATATGTAAAGACTTGGTCTTGACAAGATTTTTCAACTATTTACTAGGAAAGATTGGGTGATGTTGAAATAGACTCTCAGTCAGTCGGATAACAATCAGAAGTATCCCCTTTTTGTTATACTGTTTTTTTCTTTCATTCTTGTGTGTGCTCGTGCTTTTCCAGTTTTCTTTCCATGATGAGGGCTTTTGATGTGTTTACACTCTACAGGCCGAAACTTAGAACACGTTTTTGGAATCTTATATGTACTTCTTTTGTTTCTAAATAATGTTAAATTGTGAATATTATTTCCTAAACCCTTCACTGTTTCTGAAACCCCGCCCTCCTTTAGGCTGTATCTGGCCATGGTAATAATGAACACAAGGAATGGCGTCCAGCAGAGGCTGCTTTATTTTGTATTCGGGCTATATCAAATTATGTGTCAGTTGTTGAATCAGAAGTAATGCCTCAGGTATGTTTACCTTTAACTTTTTAAGGGTAATTACATTCATCTCTCCTGAAGTATAGCCAAATGACAGGAACCTCCCTCTTGGTTTTGAATATTACAATTGACTCTTACTGTTTAATGTCACCTAACAGAAACTTTCTTTGTCGTTAGACACTGTTAACTTTTTTCTAGATATGCTTAAGTTCTATCAGTATTTAGGTCTTTCTGTGGACATCTAGGTACAGTTGTTTCACTTTAATTATTTTTGTTAAATTTAGAGTCAAATAACCTAAAGTGTCATGGACTTTATATTAAAGAAACTTTAATAGTAGATGAATATTTTTTAAGAAAAGATAAATGATTTCTGTGTAATTGATCTCTTTCGAATTCTATCTATATCTAAATATTTTTATAAAATTAAACATAAAGAAAATATTCCTGTCATTTAACCACTCCTTGAAGGAGATTGTAGAAGTAATACCTGAAATTATATAATAAAATTAATGCCCTTTGACAACAAGGGGGATTTCTGTAAATAAGGAAATGAGCAGTAAGGAAGTTGATAGCAATATTCAAAACTAGGAGCTTCTTGATATTTGGCCATACCCCAGCCTTTTTTTTTTTTTTGATAAGAGAAGAGATTCATTAAGACCAAAAGAAGAAATTAGAAGGACTTTGGAGGATAATGGATCCTCCGTAATGAAAAAGGGGGAAATAAAACAGCAAAAGAAAAAGAGAAAACATCAATTGACCATGTGCTTTACACCAAATTGAAGCCAAATGCCTAATCTTAACCAAAATTAGCTGCTCAAGGACCACTAAAGCTAGTCACCAAAAATTAGTCCAAGGACCTAAGGCACACGGCCCATCATTCACCAAAAAGGCTGAACAATGTATTCTGAACAAGTAGCAGCAGAACAATGTAAGAACAGATGAAGAACTGATTCTGAACAAGCACCACTCATAACACACATTTCAAAGGAAAGAGCTTTATGTGGTCTATGAACTTGCAACATGTCATTAGAGGGAGCTTTGGACTTCCATAATTATCAAGATGGAAGGTAGCTCTATTCAACAAATGAGTTAGAAATTGGAAACAGGATTGGCATGTGATAGACCCCTCATTACTAAGGTGTATGCTACGTGGGGAAGGAGGGGATGTAGTGGATCAGTCCATGGGTGCAACGAGGACAGAATGGGGGATATTGAGAATATTCATACTAATCAGCATGACAGAATGCTGATGTGGCAGTGAGAGGAAGAGGAGAGATTCAGTTGGAAGGGTGGGAATATATTGGGAGGGAGAAGAAAGAGAAAGCAGGCAAGTTTTGAGTGAGGAAGAGGATTGGGAGGAAGCAGACCCTTGAAGCTTTGCAATGTTCTGGTTGTTTTTCCCAATAGCTGTAAAACCTCCCAACTATTTCTGATATCCCACTGGTGACAGCAATGAGAGAGGTCTGAGTGAATTTATATGGTAAAGAATTCTCTTCTATTCTAGTTTGTTATCAACACAAAAACACCCTAGAAGGGTCAAGAGACCAAATGCTTTTATTCAAATTAGAAGGCAAATGAACAGAGTCAATCAGATCCAAAAGAGACTCTGATTCAGAAAATTCACTTTCATTTGAGTTCTGAAAAAGTGTAAATTCCAAGAAAAAATTAAATCTTGAATGTTACAGAAATTGTGGATAGGAGAGTTATGCAAGGAAAAAAGATAATAAAGACGTGGAAAGGCATCTCTAGACGGAACTTGCGCAATGGTCCTTCCAAAAAGACAGTTGCAACTTAAATTCCTAAATTTTGAGGGAGAATATTTAGGCAGTCACCTAGGCTAGTGTTTGTTTTGCATAATTTAGGGTCCCCTCCTTATTTTTTATTTCAAGCCCTTATAAGCCAATTATTTTATATTTACATTTTTGGTTCTTGCTTCATACAGATTATGGCTTTACTTCCAAAACTTCCTCATCAACCCCAACTACTTCAGACAGGTAATGTGTATACTGCCTTTTCTTTAATTCTTCAGTTTCTTATTCTTCCTCCCGGCCCCGCCCCCCCCAAAAAAAAACCAATTCTCACTTGGCTTCTTAGTGCCCATGTTGTAATTGTATTTGTATGTTTAATTGAGATTGTAGCTTTTCTATTTAAGTTTGGTATGGTAACTAACTCTAAAAATGCTTGTTATGTGCTTGTTGGCATATTTTCAGTGTGTTTAACAATTGGAGCTTATTCAAGATGGCTTGATTCTGCATCCTGTGGATTGTCTATTCTGCCTTCAGTTTTAGATATCCTAATGAATGGCATGGGTACATCTGAGGAATGTGCAGCTGCTGCTGCTTTGGCGTTTAGACACATCTGTGATGGTATAGTTAACTCTTATTTGAGTATATTTGTGCACTTTCTGTTTTCCCCTTGGAACGTTGAAGAATTAGCTAGGTGAGTTACAAATAATGATTTGGTGCAAAATTGCAAACATGGTGAAGAAAAGTGACTACTAAAAAATGATAACATTTCAATTTCTGAATGTTGTGGTTCAGATTATGAAGCTTAGCACTAAAGTTTTATCATATGGTCATTTTCATACTTAGTGGCAAATTATCTTGTGCTTTTATGCAGGGATATAACTTTTTTAAGTCGAGCATCATTTGTTCTTCAAGAAAGTATTGCAGGAATCTAACTATCCAAAACAAAAAGGAAAAAAAAAAGTGAAAAAGTAGATGAAGCTAATTTTTGGTGTTCTATCAAATGTTTTTATTAAATAACATATTTTTTTATTTTTTGAGAAGATGAATTAAGAAAGAGAATATTGGATGAGGAGAATGAGGAATATATTGTTTTAATTAATTTCATTCTTTCTGCTGTGACCTGTTAATGAAGACTTAGAATATTGGATGGAAAGATAATTAATTTTTGCTTCAGATTTTATATGAAGGTTTTAGTGTTTGATATGTTAAGCACGACTCAAATGATTTGGTTATGATTTCAGACTGCCGGAAAAAGCTTTGTGGATGCTTAGAGGGTCTGTTCCACATCTACAATAGGACAGTTAATGGGGAAGATAATTTCAAAGTCCCAGCTGAGGACTCGTTGCATCTGGTTGAAGCCCTAAGGTTATTTAGTTACTTGAAATATTTAGAGATAGGATTTTTTGCTCTTGATTCTAATTTGAATGAAGCAGTTGATTTGAACATCTTTAATTTCCATGCAGTATGGTTGTAACTGAACTTCCTCCAGATGGTGCTAAGAGAGCTCTTGAGGCATTATGCATACCAGTCATATCTCCTTTACAGGTTAGTGTCTGTCTGCTGAAATCTTTTTGTTATACTTTTCCTGTTGATGATTTTGCATTCTACATTACACTCCATCAGGAAGCTATCAGTCAAGGTCCAGAGATCTTAAGTAAAAGACCTTCTCGTCAGTTAACAATTCACATTGATCGATTTGCTTACATCTTTAGGTGTGTTCCATAATTTGAATTTTGTTATGTCTACACAACCCCAACCCTACCTTAGCCTTTTTTTATATTTATCACAATCCTGAACATGCAACTGTATCTACTTCTAGATATGTAAATCATCCTCAAGTTGTGGCAGATGCTATTCAACGGCTCTGGCCAATTTTTAAAGCTATTTTTGACCTGTAAGTAGTCTCAAATTGCTTCTTATGTCTATCATTTCCTGTTATATTTTTTTTTCTTTCTTTCTTTGAAGGAACTATTCCTTGTATTCTTGTGTGAGATGTTTTTAATAATGATATTGATGCAGTCGTGCTTGGGACATGCGAACAATGGAATCTCTCTGTCGAGCATGTAAATATGCAGTGAGTAAGCTAGACCATGTTTTCTGTTGCATTTGCCTGATGTTATGAAAATAATTAATAATGATGTGGCATGGGTTGATTGAGTCATGCAATTGAATGAGACACTCATCTTTTAATTTCCTTAGTAGTGCAGTTTTTGTGTGTATAGCTTCAACACTTGCATATTATGTCTTAATCTTTGTCATGGTTATGCATAAATTTCCATGAGGTTGCAACACGCTGTGTTTATCTGCTATTTTTTCTTTCATGTAATAAGCTGTATTTCAGTTGGCTGTTTGTCAGCCATGTCAATGATACAAATTTAAAATTTAATGTCAGTTCCCAGGTGGTTTCTTCCTCATAAAGAGTCTGTACAAGCTCGACTCTGGTTCTATGCATTGTCAACGTTGAAAAGATTAGTTTGTATTATTGAATGCTCTGTAGCAATCTTCTATCACATGTTTCTAGGTGAGAACTTCTGGAAGGTTCATGGGGCTCACAATTGGTGCCATGCTGGAAGAGATTCAGAGTCTATATAGGCAGCACCACCAACCATGCTTTCTTTATCTCTCCAGTGAAGTTATAAAGGTATTTATATCTTACCATGCCATTTTATCACCATTCTTAATAACCATGGCTTGCCAAAGTCATATAATTTTAGCTTAAGTGTTGCCTTTATCATGCATGTAAATAAATGTGAGAAAAATTCTTTGGCATTGGGGTGTTATGCTCTTTTATTTTTTATTTTTTATGGTCTATTTGGTTAATGCTTGTGTTTTCAACTATATTGTCCTACCACTTGCTCTGTTATGGGATGGGATCGTCTTTGTGGCCTCTTTGTGTTTCCACCTATGGCCTCTTTAAGGGCGCTTCTTGTTAGATATGCAAAAGAAATGGAGAGCGTTATCAAACTTATCAGCTACTTGTTATCCATCTCTCTTATTGTGCTTACACTTTCTCTCTTTAATGAATTCTCTTTTATCAAAACAAAACCCCATTTTTGAAAGCAGAAAAAAAATAAATGTGATGATTTCTTCAATTTTCTTTTGCAAATATGATTATTATAACAATTTGTTGAGAGTATTTATGGAGTTTTTCCACAATGGCAAGGTCAGGATTATTGTGAATTCTACCTTTATCTCCCTAATGGCTAAGGGGCAGCCTATCAGGGTTGGAGACTACGGACCATTAGTTTAGGTTCTAGTGTTTACAAGATTTTGACTTAAATCTTATTCATATGTTTGAGCAAGATGTGTGAGGATACTATTCTCAAGCACACAGACTTTTATTCCAGGTAGGAAGATTTTGGATGTGGCCCTTACTGCTAATTAAGTGGTTGATGATATTTAGAAGTAGAGTAAAAGGCATGTTCTTAATGTAGATTTTGAGGAGGCCTCTGGTCATGCAAATTGTAGCTTTCTATATAAAGTTATGGAGAGGAAAGATTTTGGGTCTCAATGGAGAAGATGGATAGATGCACGCATGTTTGATGCAACATTTTCCGTGGTGATTAATGGAGTACCCAATTGATACGCAGAGTTTTATAGGCTCATGGAACTTCCACTTTTTCTGAAATCAATATGATTGAGAATTTTTGGAGCTACAGTCCTTTCTTGGCCTTCCTTGATTCTATCCACCCAACTCCTTCTGTAGATGTGAGGATCTGGACTTAGGATTCTTCTCAGGTATTTTCATGTAAACTCTTCTTTCAATATCTTACTCAATCCCCAAATAGGGACATGTTTCTTTTTGCTAACTCCCAAATCCAAGGCTTCCTCAAAGAAGTTGAAAGTGTTCCTTTGACTGTAGTACTGAACGAGATAAATACAAATTATGTTGCAGATTCATAGATGACAGAATGCTGTATTTCCTAATGTGAATCTTAAGTGTTCTTCTTGCTCTGATTCTAGTAGCCATTTTTTCCTACACTGTCCTGCTGCTACATATTTCTGGTGTAGGCTATTTGATATTTATAAAGAATCTTGGATCTGTCTTGCAAATTTGGAACTTCTTTTGTCATTTTAGAGTTGTCGGAAGGAGTAAACAGGGAAGGGCCCTTTGGCATTGTGCGATGTATGCAGTTACACGGAGCTTATGGTTGGAGAGAGATGCCAGAATTTTTAAGGATAATTCTTTATCTCTGCATCTTTTATGGGATAAAGTAACAATTTTGGCTTCTTTGTGGTGCTCAGCTAAGGGTTTGTATAGAGGTGTCTCTTTGATAGATATCAAGAGAGATTGGCAAGCTTAACTTATTTGATTTGTCTTTCCCTTTTGTTATTTTTGCATGTTCTTGTTTCTTTTTGAGGATTTCTTATCCTCAACTAATGTGCTCCCCTAGTTTCTGTTCCGAATAAAATTTCTTATTCTATAAAAAATTTGATATATTATGCATCTCATTATCCCATAACTGACTATATGTTAAGCATAATTTTTCCCGTACACAGTATGGTCAATGAATTAGTTTGCTATAAATTTAGTGGTTGGTGCCTTTTGCATTTCAGATATTTGGTTCTGATCCATCTTGTGCCGACTACCTGAAGAATTTGATTGAGGCACTCTTCCAGCATACAACACGTCTTCTCACAAATATTCAGGTATAGTTTAAGTGTGTTAGGAGCCCAGAAAACTGAAAGCTGCTTTTATTGAATCCCTGTATAATTTTGGCTCTTCCTAACTGATATTGAGGTAATATCAGTAGAGGAAGGTTTGTACAAGGAAGCTCTCAAGGAAAAAAAAAATGGAAAAATGATAGAAGAAGAAAGGATAGAGCAGCACTTTGAGGGGCTGCAACCTCTTATCCCAAGCCTTACTCAATTCTTCCTCACCTCTTCTTTCTCCCTGCCCTCCCTTATATTCTACCTGCCTTCCCTTGCCTTCCTACCCACCTGGTATGTGTGCAGGCGGTTACAAATCAGACCCCAACTCCCCTCACATTTCCCTTATTACCTGTATGGGTTCCTAATCCCCTGCTATCCTTTTTATTTCTCTTGATACACCTTGGTAACTTGAGGCTTCCTAACTAAGTGACTTTGCTGTAGCACTTGCTTTCCAATCTAGTGATATAGTGTTTGATCATTATTTCTTGCTGCAGGAATTCACAGCCCGACCTGATATAGCAGATGATTGTTTTTTGTTGGCCTCAAGGTGTATTCGCTATTGTCCTCAACTGTTTATTCCCTCATCTGTTTTTCCTTCATTGGTTGACTGCTCTATGATTGGGATCACAGTACAGCACAGGTATAGGCTCTCTCTCTCTCTCACACACCCAACACAACCTTGCAAGCATATCCTTCATTCTTCCTGAAAGGGTATTTTGTGTATCCTTAGTGTTTTTGTTTATTATTGAGATACAAGCAATCCTATAAAGAATTTTAATACTGCTCCATGTCTCACTCACTCCTTGCCTGCATAAATCCTTGCATTTTATTACTTCTATCATAATCAAATGCAATGTATTTTGAATCTCTGATGTAATGTCTTCATTTTTCCTCTGTTGCTACTGGCTTTTGAGTTGAGGCTTGAAGGATAACTTACATGCATCTATGTGGAAAGGGGACATAAATTACAATTCTTGCATCTTATACAACATAGAATTAACTAAGGTTAATTGAAGTGAAGTATTTTCCCCCTATAATACTACAGTTAATTTATATCAAACCAGGTAAACATATTTTTTTTCTTATGCTTTTTTTTTTCTAGGTGGATATAATTTTTCTGCATATGTTTTGTAGTTGTGATACAAAAATGCTACTAATTCTAGAAGACCTTCTGCACATGAGAATCCAATGGATTTATCTTTTAAAATATATCTGCAGCACTTTGTAGCAGGGTTGTTTACCCATTGCTGTTTCCCTTCTCTGCAGGGAGGCTTCCAATTCCATATTGCATTTCTTGGCTGATATTTTTGATCTCGCCAACTCCAGTGTTGGGGAGCAATTTTTACCCATCAGAGATAGTGTAATTATTCCTCGAGGTGCCAGCATTACCAGAGTTTTGGTTGCTTCATTAACAGGAGCACTTCCAAAGTCTCGAGTAGATGTGGTAATTTCTTAAGTCAATAATGACTTTCTTTCATATATATATTCACAATGGTTGACAGGGTGAAGTACAACTATCTTGTTCTTAATTCGTGTGTACCTGAACCTTCCTCAGGTATCCTACACACTACTGGCATTAACTCGAGCATATGGGATGCAAGCACTGGAGTGGGCAAAAGAGAGTGTTTTGTTAATTCCATCAACAGCTGTCACAGACGTGGAGCGGTCAAGATTCTTAACAGCACTTTCTGATGCGGCATCCGGAGGTGATACTAATGGACTGACTGTTCCTGTTGAAGAGCTCTCAGATGTTTGCCGGCGCAACAGAGCAGTTCAGGAAATAGTTCAAGAAGCTTTGAGACCACTTGAGTTGAATTTGGTGCATGTATCATAGAGGATTGTTAAATGCATGTTATAGGGGGGCCATTTTGTTTAGGCCTTGTCTGTTGGTTAGGCTTAGTTGGTTGTGTATTATCTGTTACATTCATTTTTTTAACCATTATCATTCTCCAATTTTTTAGGAGAATCCATGCCCCTGCGTGTTGTGTTGGCCGGAAGAAATTTAAATGGGGTGTTGTATCTTGAATTCTTGAGATGTGAGATTGGTGAGTGATGTCATTTGTCCTGGTTGTCATTTTTGGGGGGCTGAGATTACATGGTCTACAATTGTACTTTAATAAAAACTGGAAAAAAAAAGGTGGCGAAATAGAGGACAATCATAAGTTGCAGGAA
This sequence comes from Castanospermum australe, assembly GCA_019955255.1. NCBI lineage: Eukaryota > Viridiplantae > Streptophyta > Magnoliopsida > Fabales > Fabaceae > Castanospermum > Castanospermum australe. The sequence goes on along the minus strand of NSJW01001005.1, from coordinate 1,142,375 downwards.
TCTTTTTTTTATCTGAAATGAATATCGTTTTTGGAATCTTTGGGGGTAGTGGCTGTGTACAGTTCATGGGACTACTCCCGTCAAATGAAATAAGGCCCGGATGTTATTAAGATGTAAATATGCGGCTTATTTGATTATAAATTAAGACAGCGAAGTATGAATAGCTTCTCATAACTGGCCATACAGGGGAATCAGTATTAAGTGCAGTGGCGAATAATATCCCAACTATTGTACTTTGGCCTTTGGGACTTGGTTTACTACATGCTTGTCATTTATATATGAGTTGTGAAAAATCTGAACATTGCTCGATGAGCGAAATGAGTTGTCTTGGTTGATGGACCATAGTTAGCAACCACAGGTCTATCATCTCGTCCACAAAGAGGCCTCTGATTACATTGCAGCCAATTGTTTGAGGTCTGTCTGCATTGAGAGAGCAGTTACTCGGGTAATCATTCTGGAACTGCAAATTGTGTAACTAATATTATTCCCTTCCATTTATTTTTTTGACGGAAGTTGCCATATGAATCGACGTGGCAGACTACCAAGCTTGAACCGATTTTGTTGGCATAATTACAAAGTACTAACCATGAAAATTCCAACCAAAAACTGCTAGACTTTGAATTCAGGAATGAACTAATATGATTTATTTTGACCTTTCATTCGGTTTGTTCTGTCGGTGCATATAGCAGTAGGTTTTTTTTTTTTTTGAAAGTATCTATGAATGTATTCCTTCTGCATCACTATAAATTTGAACATTTGTTAAGAAAAATTAGATATTTTAGTAGTTTGTTCAATGTTTGATTTTGTAAATGGTGACAATAATATAAAGCAGCAATTTTGTACTTGGGAAAAAGACGAAGTTACATGCTTCGAAGAGGAAACTACAAATAAATTATTGACTAATACAATTTGTAAGTAAGTAATAAAATACTCCATGGCTGCATATTTTGTACAAAATACGTAAATTTTTAAATCTATTTATAATATATTAGTGTGCATCATGGAACAGTTACATTCAATTTTACAAAATTTTCACGTTAGTTATCTTTAACTTTCTGTCTGAGCCAACATCAACATGTTTTAAGTATTTTGAGTTCACTCTTATATGTCTTTTCAGTTCTCTGAGATAAAGATGTTATTGACGTATTAAATATATTTAATGTGAGACAAAAAATAAAATATTAACTCATATTTATATTATAGTAATCCTAATCAAATAAAGAAATATAATAAAATTAGGATATAACTCCTAAAATTACTTTCTTAATTATAGGACTAATTGATTTTATAATATACTTTAAAGATCTTTTAAAATATTTTAAAGATATTTTAAATATTCTAAATATATTCTAACACTTTCCCTCAAGTTAAAGCTTATTAAACTTTAAGCTTGTTACAAATAAATACTTTTTAAATAAATAATATAATATAAAGTGAACTCTATGGTTGAAAAATAACTCAGGATGATAGAAAGATAAACATTGTTGAAAAGATAACTCAATAAGATGACTAGAATGATAATCAACATGAAGAGTTAAGGTTCTGTTTGACTAGATGGAAGATTCAAAAGACTTGAAGATTTTAGGACTCTGCTTGACTAGACAAGATATCCAAATGATTTAAGAGATTATAAGAATTTGCTTGACCAAATAATAGATCCATACGATTTAAGCAGAAACACCACTGGTATGACTCATCAGTGGAAAAGAAATCATCATTGAAATGATCGTCGATGGAAAGATAATAATATGACAAACACTAGTATTGAAGAGATGTCACTACTGGTATAACTCATTAGTGGGAAATAGGTCACCATTGTAATGATCGTTGATAGAAAAAGAATAACATGACAAACACTAATATTAAAGAGATGTTACTAGCGGTATTCGGAATAATCATCAATGGGAAGAGAACAATATTACGGACACTAGTATTAAAAAGTTACCGTTGATATGACTCATTAATAGCAAAGAAATCATTATCGGAATTATCGTCAATGAAAAAAGAATAACTTGACAAACACTAACATTAAAGAGATGTTACTACCGGTATGATTTATCAGTGGAAAGAAGTAACCATCATCATTCTCACTCTCTCTTAATGCTATGCCAGCATTGGAAAAGAGCCAAGTAGTAGGAACAAAGCCAAACAATAGGAATGGAGCCAAATAAGGGCAAGAATCCATTGTCTCACCGAATACTAAGACCCAAAATAGGAGAATCACAAAACACCATCATAGAACTAGAGAAGAACAACAAAAATCTAATGACCAAGTCATGCTCACTGCACCAAAGCACCATAAAAATATACGAAATCTTCACCTCTGACAATGATTAAATAGACATTGATTCTAACTTAGAGAAACAGATGAAAATAATAGGTATAGAAATCAATATAGGAGAATTTATAAAGAAGTTTTATAGAACTTGATACAGCAAAAAGCATGAACACGTGGATGGTACTGCTCTGATACTATGTTAAAATTATAAGGTTTAGACAAAGAGAAAGAAGAAAAAAGAATTGAGATTAATAAGAGAAAGATATAATTGATGTATTAGATGTGTTTAATATGATATAAAAGATAAAACAGTAACTCCTATTTATATTCTAATAATCCTAATCAAATAAGGAAACATAATAAAATTAAGATATAACTCTTAAAATTACTTTCTAAATTAGAAGACTAATTAATTACATAATATATTATAAAAATATTTTAAAAATATTCTAAATATATTCTAATAACATTCATTTGCCATCATTTCATAGAATTTCCTAATTCCTTCACAATTTCACAGTTTTTCCCATTCCCTCAATTTTTACTGTTTTTTAATATTTATTAATTAATGAAATGAAAATTATAACAATGTGAAAATCTATATATCTATATTTAAATTCTGCAATGCAAAAATATGAAACGATAACCAATCTTCATATGTTTTTTTTTTTTGCCACATCAATATATTTTTGACGTTGGCAACTCCATTTGCACGTTTATTATTCATCTCATCTTACTTAACTATTTCACACATGATGAGTGTATATAGACTAATTAAGTATTTTACTTTGACACAAAATTCGAAAAGTCTTCTTTAATTTAGAAGTGTCACACATACAAACTCTAAAATCCCACTGTTCTATATTTTAGAAATATCCCTATCTAAATAAGTATGAATCTTAATTTGGAAAATAGAAACATCTCGTGCGTTCGATCGTTTATCTCTCTTGATTGGATATGCGGCATGAGCTAAACATCAATTATTGGTGTGCAAGTGATTGTCACGAACATGAATAGCGCGTCATCCTATGGGAGTTACAGTCTATCCTTCCTTGTTCCATTGATCCATTCCCATCCGTTCTTCCAATCATTTTGCAGTATCTTGAGTGCATCGCATCAATTATTGTCACCTTTCTCTCTTTGTCGTTGTGTTGTTTCCATTTTCATTTGTCTCAAGACTCTCAAATCCTTCGACGAACCAACAGAGTAACTGAAAAATGGTGTCCACCTCTCAGAAGAAAAGCCTTCAATCCCTCATGGCCGCCAACCTCAGCAAGCTCACCATCCCATCTTCTTCCACCGACCAAGATTTGGACTTTTCGCAGGTCTTTGGCCCTTTGTCTTCCCACGACCCCAACCCATCTCCATCCACTGCCATTCTCGGGGCTGCGATTGGGACTGGTACTGGGAGCCCACGAGTGATCCAGAGTAGGTCCCACTCCTTTGTGGGTCCCTCCCCGCGCTTCGCCCCGTCCTCCAATTCCCTCTTCCTCCTTGACGAACTCGGTTCCCAGAGCGAAGACGACGCGGAGACTGATGCTGCACATGGGTCAGCAATTGACGGTGCAGCTGGTGAAACGCAAGTGGGCGCAAGCGACCCAGGAGAGAAAGTGGTCCGCAAAGTTGGACCTGGGGATTTTCAGATTTTGAGAGTTGTGGGGCAGGGCGCTTTCGGGAAGGTCTTTCAGGTGAGGAAAAAGAGAGATTGTCTGGATGGGGAGGCTGGTGGTGGTGACTTTGGTGATGGGGTTTTTGCAATGAAGGTGATGAGGAAGGAGACAATCATAAAAAAGAATCACGTGGATTATATGAAAGCTGAGAGAGATATTCACACTAAAGTGGTTCATCCTTTTATTGTTCAGCTCCGCTACTCTTTCCAGGTGCTTTTTTTTTTTTTTTTGGTTTCTACCTTGATTGAAGCTATGAGTTTCATTCGTTCGGCTTGCATCTTTAGCATTGACTTATTGAGTTTTTAATTCTAAGGGAAGAGATGTAATTTTATAACCAAAGAAAATCGTTAAGGCAAACATTTTGGAGTTTTATGCTATCCCATTTGAGCATTGGCAGTGACTGTTGGAGTACTGTTGCATTTTTGGTTGCGTAAATATCAAAGCTTATGCTGTAAGTAATAGTTGTTAAGCCAGTTACTACAAAGCAATAGTTATGTCATCAATCTTTTCTGGAATATAATTTACCTCTACATTCCCCATGCTTGTACATATTTGTTCGTAGAATGTTATGAAGTGCAGCATGTAATTAATCTGATGAAGGAGCTTCTAGTAGTGTATCAATTTGTCTATAAACTATATAACTACTGAAGACTATCTCGTGTAATGAATAATTCAATGTAGGCGATATAGTTCTTTTCTTTGCCTCCTTACTTTCTCCTCTTCTAATACACTTTAATAGTAAGTTCTTGACTTACTGCTGCATTTGATTGAAATTTTTGTGCAGACCAAATCTAAATTATATTTGATCTTGGACTTTATAAATGGAGGGCATCTCTTCTTTCATCTATATCGGCAGGGAATCTTCAGGTATATTTTTTCTTGATTGCCCTAAATACTGCAACATACATGTTCAACTTTTTTTTGATTCTGCCTTTGGTATGTCTTGAGTAGTGAGGATCAGGCAAGGATTTACACTGCTGAGATAGTATCTGCTGTTTCACATCTTCACAAGAACGGCATCATGCATCGGGATCTTAAACCTGAAAACATTCTTATGGATGCTGATGGGCATGTAATGGCCATGCTCACCTACTTAATTTTGTTTAAGGAATTCGCATGAAAATTTTCACATTTCCTTTTGATCTTAAATTTTCTATCTGGCCCTGTATGCTATATTCTTAGTGCATGTGTGGGAATAGCTTTTTTAAGAAAAAAATTGCTTTTTTTCAAAAACTCTCAGTAGGATTTTTGATTATAAGCTGTTTTGACCACAATAAGCTAATCCAAACACAAACTTAATTTAGTATTGATAACTGAACAATCAAATTTGTCAAGTTCATTATGAGATTATTTTGAATGATTGAAATGTATTTTTGAACTTTGATATATGTCCATACAGGTAATGCTAACTGATTTTGGACTGTCAAAGGAAATTGACCAATTGGGCAGATCCAACTCTATGTGTGGGACCACAGAATATATGGCTCCAGAAATCTTACTGGCTAAAGGCCACAACAAGGACGCAGATTGGTGGAGTGTCGGTATTCTGTTGTATGAAATGGTAACAGGGAAGGTAAAGATTGTAGAGTCAGCAGATGCATGTGATTCATGACAGGGATTTTACTCTAAATGTTACCTTTTAGGGTGAGTTTGATTGAAGTTAAAAACTATTGGTAATGGATACTCTTTTTACCTGCTGATGTGTGCTTGCTTGAATTTTGTTGCCTCGTGCTCAGCAACTGCAGGGGTGTATATGCATCTAATAATTAAAAAAATGCTCTTGGAAATTAATTGTTTTTCTTCTTTTTTTCAATATTTCTTGTTAATCTCCTTTAATATATATCTTCTTCTTATATTAATTGATGTCATCCAGATACTGTGTTTTAACTTCTTATTCCTTATGATCAATCTGTTGGTTGATTTTATTTGTGTTGATGACAAAATAAAGATCCCAATAGCTCTATCTCAATATGGACCTTATTGAGGATCAATCTTTTTATTATTATTTTTTCAATTGAAATTGATGTCTGGAACAAACTGTTGATTTTTCTGTTTTGAACTTTTCTATTTCATTTCTTTTCTGGGTAAGAGAACACAAGGTGGAGCTATCAGCCTTTGAGGGCCCTCTATGACATTCACTTTTTGGAGATCATAAACCTAAATCACATCACTATACAGACTTTCCAGTGATAATCTGTTACTCAATACAAAGGACTGTTGCTATGCTACTAAGTGTTTACATTCATTTGTTGCTGATTGTTAACTTTCATTTGGCAGCCACCATTTACACACACTAACAGAAAGAAGCTTCAAGAGAAAATTATTAAGGAGAAAATTAAACTTCCACCATTCCTTACCAGTGAAGCTCACTCTTTGCTCAAAGGAGTAAGTAGACATCAGCATTCTTTTTCTGGGTCCTTTTGGCTTCTCTACCCTCTCCTGTTATGGTATAATTATAAGTAATAATATGTTTGTTTCCTAAATATTGGGTAAAGGTTTCATATTGTAAATTTCTGAATTCACTTTCTTCATGTTTAGTTGGTATTCTTTTCTTATGTTGGTCTTTTACTCCAAGACTGATCCCATCTGCATTCTATTTGGATAATTCTATTCATTAAAGGAACTTAAATTTGACATTTATACTGTCTTGATTTATTGAATTGCGACTTAACAAGATAAATATATTAATATAATGAAACTTGATGTATGTCAATCAAATACCATATTCAGAAGCAGATTGCAATTTATATATTTCTTATAACCATTCTCAATTCATTATTATAGAATGCATTAATTTAATTTGTTCAAAATTAGCAAATCTATAATTTTATAAACATTATCTTTATCAAATTATTTTTAAACTCAAACACAAATATGTAATCTTACATGCATAGTTAAATGGAACCTGATGTGTATTGTCAATCGACTTGGATTTTACTTCTTACGTTTTTCAATAAAATCTATGGTTTTTAAATGATATTATATTTCATAAAAATTAGACAAAAAAAATTCCTCCCCCCTCCCCAACTTTCCTGCAAGTGTCCGTGAATATTTTTGTTTTTAAAGTTGCCCCATAAATAGCCACAATAAAAAAATGCGGGCACCATGTTCTAAAAAATAATTATTTCAGTAGAAAATTGCAGGGAAAGTGCCTGCACTGGGAAATAATTTTCTTCAAAAATGATGTATTTGAGATACAATAATATACAATGTTATTACCCAAAAACAGAGATATATACAATGCTAAAAACTGCACATTTCTGTATACTTGTTACAGTTGCTACAAAAGGATCCATTGAGAAGGTTAGGCAGTGGGCCAAATGGGGAAGACCAGATCAAAAGGCATAACTGGTTTCGGTCAATCAATTGGAACAAATTGGAGGCGAGAGAACTGGAGCCAAAGTTCAAACCAGATGTGACTGGGAAAGACTGTACTGCAAATTTTGACCAATGCTGGACAGCAATGCCTCCTGATGATTCACCAGCACCCACACCTACAGCAGGTGACCATTTCCAGGGCTATACTTATGTGGCACCAAACCCTTGGCTTTCTTCTGGATAGACTGAAGGCATTCAGAGCCAAAGAAATGTGTACATGGATGAATATAAAAGTGACCTGAAGTAGGCAGGCCTTACTGACTGTAAAGCTTATTTCTTTCCATGTAAGTAACTCAAATCTTCTCTCAAAGGTGCCATCGCACCCATCGTTCAGAGTTATTCTTAAATCACTGTAATGGTTTTTAGCAAAGACGATTATGAAGATAAATAGAGAATGTTTAGTGGCTCTGATCAAAGTGAGTTTATCATACATGGGTTTCATATTTGCACAGCTTGGTTAAATTCTTGTATTTATCTAACGTCTAAGGAAAAAGATTTACATTGCTTTGCATTCGAGTCATGTCAAATTGTGGTATGTGTCCTATCTATACTTTCTACATACTGGCTTACAGTTCAGAATCTTTGTTTAATATTTCCTTTATCTACACAGGTGAACTGCGGTCGTCCCTTGCTTAATTGTTGTTCAATAAGTACTCAATAAAATTTTGTAATGCTGTAAACATAGTAATGTAACTCTATCGCATACTTCTGGTAACTAGATGGCAGTGTTGTCTATGGTTTTCTTTCCCTCCCTCAAGAAGCACACAACCTTTTTCTTTCATCCAATTGATGTTCAGCATGTTGCCGAGCTGTTTTGGTTGGAAAGATTTGTTCCCTTTCTGAGGTGGGAAGGAGACAGGAAACAATCACGCAATAACTGGGGAAGATATTTATCAAATCTGGTGAGGACCACATCAGGATATGATATCCAATCCATAGGTGTTTATTTTGCGGGGTTGGCTGTTGGAGAAGGGGAATCGAACTCCCACCAACACCTTTGGTGTGGGAATTTGGGGCCACGTAAGCTAGGCATGACGGGCATGACACCTTAGCTGCTGTTTGCTTTACAGGTACGGGGTTGGACACTGGACACAGGAAAAGAGGAGATTCCACAAAAACGTGATGGATAAGGCGAGAGCAACAATAAAAGATTGATGAACATTACATTATTAAAAACTAAAGACAGGCATTAAGAGAGAGTGAGAGAAGCATTATGAAAACACGAATAGGAGATTAGCAGTGTCAAAGAATCTTGTGCCTTCCCCACTTTAGACTTTACAGGCTATAAAATATCAAACTTCCGTAACAATGTGGCTCATGTGATTGATTTGAGCATACACGGGGAACTCCCCTTTGAGCCTCCCCATTCTCTAGGCACACAAGGGAGTCACTAAAATCTACTTTGCTTGCCCCGTTTATGATTTAATAATACGCACAATCTTAAAGGTTTTACATACAGTGCAACCAGTGACCAAATTAATTACTAATGGGAATGGCGTTCACATGTCAAACAGATTTGAGTGAGGCAGTAAGATTCTTTCTATTAGTATGTGGGCTCTATCCTTTGCAAAAGAACCTTCTTTTAACTGGATGAGCAAGGGATCCACCCACTAAAGAAAGTTGGTATGTCTTCGGGTGAGTGTTTACACGAGACCAGAAGAACCCCAAAAATGCCAATTCACCCATCTACATCCTATGCTTATAAATAGACCTTGCTTGCCTTTTCTGTTGCAACCATCTCTTCAGATACACTTAAGGACTTGTTGTGGGAGTGGAGCCAATTGCCATGGATAGCAGAGTCAAGTCCAAGAGCAAGAAATCTCTCTGTGAGAATTCCATGAAGGTTGTAGCCAATGTCGTTCGGCTATCCTCTTTCTCTATTGCTCAGAAGACTCTTGGAACTGCCACTGCTGGTAAGACTGCGAAGGACCTTTCAGGGTCTGATTATTCTGATATGGAGGGCCCTGAGAAGCAATCGCTGGTGCCTGATCAATTCCCTGAAAGCAGAAGAAGGTCACAAGAGCCACAGAGCCGCAAAAATCCCACATATGTGACCAACCCACCAGTTGAGAAAGTCGATGAGGTTAAGCCAAAGAAAGAAGAGGGCGCGGGCGTTGATGGATTGGCTTCTAAATATATCAGAGAGATACGTGACAACCTAAAGCTTGAGCGTGGTAAGAGACATGAAAGCCTTCTCTTGGGTGTCACCAAAGTCACTTAGCTATTGTCTTCATAATTATATATGTGCTCTGTAATCTATATAATATGAAGTACTACTTACATATGCAGCTTTTGGTTGACAACAGCTGTAATAAACCTAGTTGATGGGTCTCTTTTGCTTGGAGAAAAAACTTGATGATTATGCTGTTCCTGATGAGACCCAATTAGCTTCCCCTGTTGCTTCCTTTAATATTCCTTCCTCAATGGACAAGTATTATATATAGATTATAGACTACTCTATAGATGACGCTTTTCAACATGTGGGTTTACATCAATTAAGCAAATGATTTCTTTTGGTTTAAGACAACATGCTGCATACAAATAATTTCTTTATTCAATCGCCCTTTTAGTTTATGGAAGAAAGGATTACTATCAATAAAAATTTTAAAAATATATATATAGATAGCATCTGAAATTAATAACTCAAGTATTTGGGTGCTGCAGTCATAGTGGTGGTCCAACATGTGTGGATAGAGTACCATATATCGTGAACAAATGGTTCAAAATATGATTGCTAAACATCCTGAACCAAGGTAATCCAGCATGGAAGCTTCTAATTATTAATTAACTGGATTTTTTTTAAGTTTCAAATGGGTGGAGAGAGAGAGCTAACTTAAGCAAGTACCAAAAAAGAGCTAACTTAAAGCTCGTTATGCTGTACCAAAAGTCACTGCCAACAACAACAGCAGTAAATTCATGCGCGTGCCACATGGAATTATGTAGACAAGTATGACTTTTAATCCTTTCAACATATGCCTGCTTCAATCCACTGACGCCGACGAGCTCATTGCTCTTCAAGTTAGCGTTGGTTTCAGCATCTTTATTTCATTTGATTTTCCACAACATCAGTAAATAATTTTACTTTGGGTTAACTAAGTAATGACTAATCACAGGTAATTTAAAACATTTATTTTTTTTATTACTGTAAAATATTTTGTTGTATTCTAACAAAAAAAAAATTGTAGTAACATCTATTTAAAAGAGTAAGAAAAAAGTCATTAAATCAAATTTAAACTCTTAATTTAAAATGACATAATTGGACGCTGGCATATTTATCTTTCAATAATTTAATTCATGGCAGTCCGATAATAAGTTAAATTTGTTTTAAATTTGTATAAAAGTCTCCATCATCTATTTACGAGATTCAAATCTTGTCTCTTTTTTTTTTATTTGGGTAGAATATCTTTCTCTATTCTTAATTCTATCTCCCTAATAAATTAAAAGAGAATATAATTTTTTTTTCTTAGCTGGCTATAAATTATTAAGGAGACATGATTGAAGACGTGAAAAAGTGATGGAGAATTTGAATTTATACTTGAGATATGTAGCTCAGGTAGTTGAATGAGTGAGTGTTTTGTACCCTGTTTGTTTTCAACCATGTTATTTTTACACTTTAGTTTTGTACTTTTCTGTGTATATTTACTTTTTATGATAAAAATAAATTAAAAAAATAAAAAAAATGAAAAGAAAATAATTTTTTTTTCTTTCTTATTACTCTTTTTGATTCAAAATAAGTGTTTTTTTAGTTAAAGACATAAGAATATATTAAGAAAGGCAAGTCAAACTCTAATTATAAAATGTTTTTGCTAAACTACCACTATTCAATTTATAGCAAGTCAAGCCTTAGTTGAGAATTTAAATAGTAGTTTAGATTTGAAAGATTTTAAGAGTACAAAAATAGAGTTAAAAAATAAACAATAAAATATTGCTTTGATATTTGAGAATGTCACTTAATATGAACTAAAATTTTTTCATCAAAAAGACATTTATTTGAATCAAAGGGATTACCATTATGGACAGATGAATGAGGAGAAGCAAAAGATTAAGGTATAAGAATAACATCATTGATTTGGTTTAGATGACATCCGATGTAATACAGGGATCCATATAAAATATGTAATAGTTCATTTGACACATCTTTTGAAATGCATTTGCCAAAAGGAAATATACTCTTCCTTCCTTTAAACTTGCATTGGAGAATAATTAAACCAAACAGTTAGTTAGTAGTTAGATTAAGTTAAATTCTTGATCAATATTGTTAAATCGGACAGTAAACCGATAAGACTTCTAATTTAGATTTAATCAATTCAACCATTTAAACCATCTAGTCAAATCAAATGACGTTCTAAAATTAATCCACATGTAACAATATAAAATTTATAAAAAATTAAAATGTAAAAAAAATTAAAATTTTTAAAATAAAAAACTAATAACTAGTCGATTCAAGTGGTTCAACCAGCTAGTGTAAGCGATTTTGACCTATTTTTGTTCAGTTTTATCCGATCCAAATTAATATGATTATAAATTCAATTATGAAATTGAACTATAACTGATTGAATATCCGGTTTACGGTCAAACTAGTCAAATCCTCCCGTTCAATCTAGTTTTAATGCCATTGTTCTTCATATATTACCAAAAAAATCTATTTGGGATACAAGTTGTTATATATATCATGCAATCATAGCCAAAAGGGGAAAAAAAAGAAAGAAATAAAAAATAAAAATTTGGAAGAACGAAGAGAAAGACTCGGGCAAATCTTGACGCATAAACCTATATGAAGGTAAAGCAACAGAAGAATATCGTTGTCATGACTGTCAAGAACCCGATGAGCCATGCGTGACTATAAAGGGCTCCCTAAATTAGTATAGAATTTATCTCACTTTAGGCTATATATTTTTTTATCGTGAGGAGCAGTTTGAAGTCAAAAGCGTGCTCCTTTGGACTAATCACCAGCATAATGTATGTACAACTCTTGAAATCTAATTCCGGGTTGATGCAGGAAACATGTTCACAAAGCATTAAAATATTAAATAATAAAGCACTTGCTGTGCATCATGCCAAAGTTGAGTCATCTTCAAAAGCAATAATGGGCTTGCCAAGCTTTTCAGGGAACTTATGCTTGGAGTTTGATTGGAATTGCTACCGTTAAATGTGAATCCAAGTACCCGTTATCAAGTGCTCTGCTACTGAACCAAATCCTCCACAATCCCCCACTGCCAGTGTGAAACGGAGCAATCGAGTCATATGACAACTTTATTTGGACCCGATTTAGGCATATGTCAGCATTGCATCAGTGTATGATGCTAGCTGACGATCACGTCATTGCTTCCTAATAATAATATGGCAGCCAGCCACATTTGTGCTCTAAAGTTGTTCAATTGATTCTTGCATCTCAAATTCACAAACTTATTAATTTTCTTCCTTTTATAATGCCTTATTATGCCTTCTTTTTGTTGGCTGAATAAATTTGATTCAGCAAAAGAAATCTAAGGATGTGTTTGGTTCAATAAAAAATATGTTGGAGGCATAAAATTGTTACGAATGGTCTATCAATATGTTTGGTAATTTTTGATATAAAATTACGTTTGCACTCAAACATAATTTTAACACCGCAAACTTAAAAATGAGATTTTATTACTTTTGTGGTGTGAAAATTTTTGTTTGGATATGTATTAACAAAAATATTATTTATGATAATTATACATTTACAAATAAAAATAATTTTGATAAATAATATTCAAATAATATTAACATTATCAAAATAACTTTTTAAATAAAGATTTATAAATATAAATTACAGTCATATAAATTTATTTTTATATAAAATTAAACTATTTTAAATAAAATTTACAAATTCTGATCAAGACGAGCACTAAGCATATATTGTTCTTTACCTCTCTTGCCCTTTGGTGAGAATTAGTAGAAATGAGACAACGATTTTGTCAACTCTTTCACACCAATTTGTACGAGAATTCATAGAAAAACTGTTTAACTGTTTCCGAAATAGTGTTCGCAGAACCTTTTTCTATTCCATCGTTCATATCCAACAAATGGTAATTCACACTATCAGGGAATAGCAAGCATTCTGGGTCATTCATCTCAGAAGGGTATCCATTTGTTAGAGACTTCGAGAGACACACAAACAGGAGTAATTCTTATATGGGCACAGTACTTGTGGTATGCATGCTCAGAAGTGTTCGTGAGACCATTGTGAATCTGCTTCCTTAATTTTCGTGAAGAGAAAACATGTCTTATCTATATTTGAGTCTTAAGATTATGCCGGCATTAATCAAAGAAAAAATTTATTGAGTTCATAAAACTTAGATATGTACAAAAAATTCTAGATATAGACAAATTTGTCTGAATTGGATGGAACATGTGCCTTTGTTTTAGAACCCAAAGTAGGAAATTGTTCCTACATACAAGGAAAAATATTTTTTGCACACAAGTAATGTGCAAAAGTTTATGCCACATAGAGGAAAGTTTAAGTAATTCAATTAAAATTTTAGTGTGTGTAATATTCAAATTTTGAACATGTGTATAAGTTTTATCTTTTATGCATAAATATATGGACAAATAGTACAAGTCCTCCGCAAGCAAGAATGTCATGTGAGTGCCACTTTTTTTTTCTGGACTAGGAGAGTGTTGTCACTTTTTCTGTGTTTTTTGTTTTTTTTGGTGTGAGTGTAGAGGAGAGGGAGAGGTTGGGTTTCATCCATTGTTGGGATTGAATTCGGATATGGTTCATCAAAGCTTAAAGCCTTTTGCCAGTTGCTCCACAAGCCTCACCACTTTCTATGTTCAAAGTGAATGCTGTCACCTAGAGCACAGCAAAGGACCTAAGCCTGAGAGGCCCATTTGTGTAATTCTTTTGGGCCTCTTTTTTCTTCTAGTCATTAAAAACTCCAATGCAAGGCAGACCCAACCAAGCCACACTGGCTGAACTAAAAATTTCACAGACAAGATATTGCTGCTGAAGACCCAAAAAATGAAAAATGAGATAAGATATTGCTGCTAATTCGCTTAGCTAATGAGCCATTGGGCTGTACTAAACTCAAAGGAAAGACAGCTCTTGTGACCTTAAAAAATACAAAAGAAACAAAACTCTCAACCGTTAGTTAAACCCATTCTGATACTTTCCTCTACAATGCTATGCTCGCCCACTGGACCGCCAATGTCAGCAATGGAGTACTAGTTATTTTGAATTACACCAACTACAATGGGAATATGACCAGGAAAAAAAAAAAGCATTGAATTCCGCTCAATGAACGTGATTCTAAGGCAGAAACAAGATATGGAACATGATCTTTCAAATTCACGGGTCCATACACTCGTTAGCATGTAACTCAATTGTAAATAAATTAGAATTTTAATAGGACAAATTTCATCTGTAATATTAAAATTTGAATTTTGTTAAAAAATATTTTATAAAAAAATATTATTATTACAGGAATAAAAATTAGTCTCACATTTAAAAGTATAATAATAATTAATAAGAAGAAAAAAATCACGGCTCCATAATTATCTCTCCCTCGCTGATCCATCTATTTTTTTTTTCTAAAGCACTATATTTTCTGAAGAAAGATAAGCTTTTCACCCGAGAATATGGGACATTGTACACTGCTCTGAGCTCATACCTAAATTTGAGAAACAGTACCAGTGTTCCTGCACAGGTACAATAGATCAGTGAATATTCCACAGAATTAGGAGCGTTAATGTCTAGCTTCTCTACATTTGATTTTGGTTGATTTTTAGTTTTGCTTCCGATCAATAAACTAGTAGTTTATGAGCCAAAGAAAAAAAAAACTAGTAGTTTATATTTATAAAATGATAATTTCAAGTTCCCTTTTTTTTTAAAAAAAAAAAAGCAGTAGCAGTGCATATTTTTGTTGATTTTCTACTAACTTACGGATTAATTTTTAAAATCACATTTAATTTGTCTCAAAAAATATTTTTACTAAAAATAAAAGCATTTAATACTCTAAACTGAGCTACAAGACTTTTATCCTATAATAATATATTGCCTCCATGTTATTGCGGATTTAGGATGAAATTTATAAATTTTGGCTTTTTTTTACAAATATTATAAATTTTTTTATTTATCATTATATGCCTTTTTGAAAAGAGAAAATTTAGAAGAATAATAACTAATAGTAATTTCATGTAGAATGAGTTAATATTTAATGTAATTTTTTAAAAGTTACTAATTATGCACGAGTTTATCTATATTTAAAATTATTTAAAGATTTATTTAAAATAATTTAATTTTTTTTACTTAAAATAATTTCATCTAAATTATGATAATGTTTAACATACATATCTAAAAAAAAAAATTGATCACGAGAGGAAAGTGAGATCTACATTAATGTTTAATATACTTTATAGAATATTATTTATTAAACTTCAATTAATTTTATTGTATATATAAATTTGATTAATAATGGTTAAAGATGACAATTTAAATAAAAGATGTGACAATATGAGGGAATACGATGACAATAAAAGATGTGACAATATGATGTGACAATTTTATGAATCTAATTATTAAATAATATAATATTGTCATGAAGAAAATGTTAAATAGCCATAAAGCCCTGCCACTATGCAACCACTATAGATAAATTTTAATTAATTCCTATCAATATTTGAAAGCCTATTAAATTCAAGAAAAAAAATCAAATATTCATATTCATTTAATCTAACAATTAATATTTATTTATTAAAAAATATATTATACATTAAAATAAAATAATTAAATAAATTACTAATTAATTATCAAATTTTATAAAATTTTATACATTTAATCTATTTCATACGAGTTTTTAATCTAACTATTGATAAAGTTTAACATTTAGGACAAAGAGATCGTTAAGATTTACAAATTCTTTTTACATAAGATTACGTGAATGCCCTTTAATTGCTCCATTTTTTCGGTTTCATCATCCCGGTTGATAAAACTTTTCGTGAAAAAAAAAAGTAGTAGTATCTCTTATAAAAAAATTATTCAATAAAATAAACACATCTTCATCCTACCACTACACTCTTCATCATTACGGAGTTTGTGAAGGGTTACGAAACCATAGCCCAAGGCTGTTCCGAACCCGAAATAATCGTGTTGGAATGAATTATAGTAACCCTCAACATAGAAACTAGAGACTCTTACGTATTAAAAAAAATAAGATACTTTTTATTTAAGTGTTATTTAATAATAATTATACTAATTATGTAAAATATTATTATTTACTTAAATTAAAATTCTTTCAAAACAGTAATATCAGACAAATCTGACATGCTGCCGGATCATTAATATCCCATTGTCACAGCAAATCGCCGCACATGAATTCGGGAACCTTTAAGCCGTGTGGGGGCATCGAGCATTTCGTGCCAAATCACCACCAACACGACGCTCCACAAGAATGATGAAAACCAAGTTTGGTCTTCTTCGACAGACCAGGATAACGCATGGCTCATAAATCATACACAATTATGATACTACTGCAGCTACCATATGC
Source organism: Castanospermum australe (assembly GCA_019955255.1). Lineage (NCBI taxonomy): Eukaryota > Viridiplantae > Streptophyta > Magnoliopsida > Fabales > Fabaceae > Castanospermum > Castanospermum australe. The sequence goes on along the minus strand of NSJW01001005.1, from coordinate 1,125,537 downwards.
CATCAACGAGTAGGAGTAAATTAGGTCATGTTCCCCAGAATACTATAAAACAAAAGAAAAACGTGTCCAACACCAACAAGAATGACAGACTGCCAACCGTTAAACCCAACTTGATGATATTTCCCCACCTCACACCACAAAGAGCCAGAAACCACTCGTCTGTGTAGTCCACATCCAACGTTATCAGCAATGAAAAGAAAGTACTTCGTTATTTTCAGTTACATCAACTACAAACGTAAACGGCCAAAATAAAACAAGAATCTAAGGTCATAACATAAGCAAACGGGAAGAACAGGACAGGATCTTTCCCGGATCTGTACAAGGAACAGAAGGATCAAAATTCAGTCACCTACCTTGCCTCCTTCTATAATCCATCGCCCTTTCCTCCACAACTTCTTTCTCTTTCTCCCCCACCAAAGAGACAGGAGATTAGAGACCAATATCTCTGCGAATCCAAGATGCTCTAGATATGTGGACCATTTATCTTCACAGAGTCATCTTTCTCAAGCAACGCTTATGATGCTATCTCCATTGTTGAAACGCGGGATTGCATGCAAAGCTGAATGTCTCGATGATGCCTGTCTTTGATCAGAGGAGAAGGATAGCCCCAGGGAGAGTGTTGGTGGATCTACTGCTGAACTCGAACTGGGGGTGATATCAGGCACTGTGGAAGCTTTAGGATCTGGAACAGCAGGAATTGGACGGACTAGCTTGGTTGGCACAATATTGTGTTCCACGTTTCCTTGTCCCAGAGTGAGTTCTTCCATTGGGTTCCCAGCTTGGACTGAAATCACTCCAGAACCAACACCCAAAGGATACACTGGCATCATTGGAAATCCATTCATGTTGCTAGTTTCAGGGGCTGCAGGGCACACAGGATGTGAACGAGACACATTATTATCTTGATTCTGGATCTGTTCTTTCTCCATTGGGATTGCAGAGACCTGAAACAGAACAAAAAAATTGATAAGATCAGGAAAAATGTTTCTCCAATCCTCCAAATTTAGAAAAGTTAACCTCTTGGCAAGTCAACTCTTACAACCGCAGGGATCCAGAACCCAAATCACATCATTCTATTCTTTTCGACTTCTCTTCAACAACCAAAGGAATTTAATACTCTGTTGACTACGAATAGCTAATTGAACATAAATTCAGCCCAAAAGCTATTGTATTTGCTTCTCAGTTTATTTATCAGCAATCAAGAGATAAATAACTGGAAAATTAATTTAAAGAGACATTTTTTTATTAAAAAAAAAGGTAAGAGACGAGCATGAAATCTGGTGATGGAATTACCGTGTCGGTGGTGATGTCAAAAAGGCTGGATCTACGGCGACGGCGATTGAGGTTGCTTCGCCGGAGAAAGTACTTCTGAGCATGGCTCGCAACCTGCGTTGGCGTTCGAGTTTTCACGTAGTTCCTTGAGATTCCTCTCCAATCACCTTTCCCTACTTTCTGCAATCCCAGCAAGAACAGCTTGTGCTCTTCCTCCGTCCATGGAACCCCTGATCAATTACCCAACAAATACACGGTGCCAGAAAGCCCCAAAATCAACACTTTTTCAATGAAGATCAATAATCATATTTCGTTTTCAAACAATTATTAGATTAAAGAAAAAGAATCTTATCTTCTGGCGGAGTTATCAATTATATATATATTTCTTTTTACCAAACCAGAAGATCAAAAAATAGAAATAAAAATAATGAAAGAGTCACAAAGAAATCCAGAACAACTGATAAACGATCCAAGATATTGATCGAACCTCGCTTGCGCTCGCGCTCACGATGCTTGCCGGAGTTATGAGCGACAGCCTCGTCGGCGGAGGCGTAACCGGTGACGAGAACATCTTTATTGCTGTTATTGTTGTTCGAGGCGTCCTGGGGATGCTCGTACTGCGAGAGGTTGTTCATACTCACACTCTTCCTCATCGAATCAACCACGACTCTAACCCCAAACAGCATGATCTCGCCGGCGCCGGTAGCGGGGCCATCGCCATCGCCGGAGATGGCGGAGTCTGCGAAGGTGCTAGGCATCCTCGGATGGACCGTTACTTCGGGCTAACTCGGACTCGGAGGAATCGGAGTTCGCACGAGGCGAGTCTCAAACTCAGAGAGAGAGAGAGAAAGAAGAAGAGGGTGAAAACGGAAGGAGTTGAGAGAATCTGAGAAAGAACGGTGAGTGACTGCGTGGTGTTTAATATAACAGAGGCAGAGACAGATACGAGGTGGCAACATGTGCCGTTTGATACGTGGCACTTTATGGTCGGTTCATCTGCTACCCCGTATGTGTTTTATCTTGTCTCTTTATCCAATCTTCTATATTCTGAAATTTTGTGGAGAATTTTTTTTTTCTTTTAAATTCATAAAAGCCCGTGGGGTCATGGACCATGGTGATTACTATTTAATTTTATTGAAAATGGAAAATTATAGTTTGAGATTTTTTAAATAAGCAATGTTCTCATTGAAGTTTGATTTAACTAGCTTTTGGAATATGTTAGTTTCCCACTACGGTTTCGATATTTTGACCATTCTTTACGGTTGACTTTCTAGATAATGGGATCTGCATATCGTTAGTCGCTTGAGTTGTTATTACAAGAGAAAATTAACTATCTACCCGTAAGATAGAGGAATTTATAAATCTTTTTAGATTATTTATAATAAGTATAATTTTTTTATTAAGAAAAAAGTTTTATATAAAAATAATAATTTTATTTACATTATGTTAATATTTAATGTACTTATTTTTAAGAATAGTAATATTTTTTAAGAATAAATTTTTACAAATCATTATACGAATGACATGTCATTATTTTACTGAAATTAGTTTTCTCCTCTAATAACAAAAACCACAATAGGTTTAAAAATTGAACAGACATAAAAAAATTTGTGATTGATTTCATAAATATTCTATCGTGTTATTTATCATTTTATTGTTTTAAAAAATAATTTAATGTAATAAAATTTAAAAATAATTGTTTTATTCATATCATGTTAGTGTTTAATATATTTATCTCATAATTATGATAACAAATTTTAGAACATAAGATCTAACAATAATTATTTTATATAAATTGAGTTAGTAAGGTCAATGTTAAATGTACTTATTTGGATTAAATTAATGTTTAATGTTCAATCATATATAAGTAGATTACAATAACCATTCAGTAATTATAGTTCAAATCTTGAATTATTTTTTAAGTTTAAATAGTATATTTTATTATGTAACATCACATTATAAAATATCTTTTGCTGTCAAATAATATTATTTTGATTGGTGGTATATACTTCAAAACTAAACAGGAATGAATTGGCATGAGGAAGAAATTCGCTTTAACGTTTAATTGCAGCTTATTTTTAGTTATTTTTTATCAATTTATTAGTTATTAATCCCATGCGATAGATTAATTCATATATATTATAATTATTTAGATAATTATTTTTTGTACATAAATTATGTAAGTAACTTATCATTGTAAGTAAAGTTTATTTGAAATCACACTGTCACCAACTAACTATAGGTATTTAGATAATTACTTGAAATAATATTAATATTTTTCTACAAATAATTTAATATGTATTGTGATAATATTCAATATATGTATTTTAAAAAAGAAATTGAAAAAGTGTATGTACTGAAAAAAAAAGAAATTGAAAGAGTGAAATATAATAATAGTAGCTTCATTTAAATCGTATTAGTATTAAATATATTTATTTCAAAATTATGAAAAAAATTAAGAAGAGTAGAATTTGATAATAATAATTTTATTTAAATTGTATTAATATTTAATTATCTTATTTAATAACATTTATTACACTTACATCTAATGATGATGATGATTTTGTAATTTCTTATTATTTTATCTATTTCGAAATGTGGTTAAATGATAACTTTTTTCTTATTTTGTATTTTAAAATTATTTAAATATAAAATCTAAAGGTTCTTTTGACTTGGATTATAACTTCTCAAATTATTTTATTCTTAGAGGACAACAAATTGAGAATTTGTATCCCATAGTTGAAAAAAAACCAAATTTAAATGGCATCAATTATATTAGAATATATTTTTATTTTTCGAATAAGAATTTTCATCTGTAATTACAATTTTTAAATACACACAGTATAAAATCTTAGGTTTTTCAATTCTAAATTTGACAAAATAAAAACTTTTTAAGTGCAATAATTTTACTTAAATCTATAATATATATAAAAGGGATTCTCCCTTTTGGTCTCCACATTTTGATTTTTTAAAATGTTATTAGTAATCAAATAATCACACACATATAAAAGGATAAAAATATAAAAAAATTATTACATTGTTATCTCTAAAAGTTATAATTACATTAGAAGTTGTTTTTTTTATTTACAATTAACAATTATAATTAAAAAGATAAAAGTTTGAAAATGCAAATTGAGCGGCACGTTAATGCCTCACAATTTGCTAGTATTAATAAAGTTTATCTATATATCAAACTAAATATTAACAAATAAAATGTCATATTAATCCTTAAAAATATACATCATTCACAATTTAGTTCTTAATTATTTAAATTAATTATTTGACCCTTAAATTATTTATATTTATTTTAGTTTAGTGTTTAAAAATGATAGTAAAAAATAATATAAAACAAGTTTAAGTAATTTAAAAATTAAATATTTCTTTTAATTTAAAATTACAACTAAATTACGAGTAAAATATATTACTATAAAAGAAATTGACAAGGCTGTATGTAACAGTATCTAAAATCACCAAAAGTTAACAGTATTTAATAAATAAAAATTTTAAACAATAAAATAGAATACTTTTAAGGTTTAAGATTAAAAATTATCATTCAATCAATACCTGAACAAGTCCTGTATTTCACATATAACAGGAAGATGAGTACAATGATCCCTTATTATAAGGCATAAATAAAAAGTAAAGGAGACGTTACAAACAATCCTCGCCTGAACTAAAGCATCGATTTTATGAAAACAGAAGACTTGACACTGTAAACTCAATTCTCAAGTACATATATGTCGTAAAATCATTGGTTTTAAGGTAGTAGAACAGATTACAAAGTAGCAGGACCAATAAAAAATAAAAAATAAAATTTCCATTCCTTGAGCAATTGTAGGTTCTTTCAAGGATCCGTAGGTTATGCTACAGAAAACCAAGGATCAAGAACTTTGTAATAAAAGACTAACATAGAGTAAATTTGAAGTTATGAGTCTTGTGACAGACAATGTCCTTCGAGCACAAATTAACAATCGAGTTTAACAGTCAAAATCAAACCCCAAGGGTGGGTGAGTCGGTGCTAATTGCAATTAATTAACACAACTTGAGAAGGATTGCAGCAAAACAACAAAAGGAACACGATAAAATGGAATTAAATTTCCATCTATGGTGTTAATATTTCTTTTTCTCTGTACCAAAAACAATTAAATCGTCAACTTCTCTTCCCGTTTCAAAGAGAAAAAGTTAAATAATATTTGAACGGGTTATTACTCTATTCTTTTTTAAAAAAAAAATATTATTATGTAATCATTACATGAAATAATAATTTAAAAAAATTATTCTTTTTTTTCAACGTAAACATTACATGAAATTTTCCATCATCACTATTATTATGTAATCAAAGTACAAGTATGTGTGTGTGTGTATAATATATATATATATATATATATATATATATATATATATGATATTTGACACAGAAAATGACATTTTACGTTTTCTAATTACTATTTGATATTTACTTAATTAATTCCTGTCAACTTCATATGCAATTTGAATCTGAATTAACCAAACCAGACATAGTAACCTGAGATGTTCAACCCCCAAATACGAAATCCTAAGGCTCAAGGACAATCAAGTTGTCAAAAAAATTGAGCTAAAGGAGACAAGCTCACAGTGGCACCCATTTTCTAATCTCCACTGCTGGAACCCCAACACATGGGCACCTCACTACTTATCTTTAATCGAAACTGAAGCACAAAGGATTAGGGGGCCACATGCATGCATGGAAACTAAATCTTAACGTCTCTGTCGATTAGATTAGTAGTCAACCTTACACTGTTCTCACCCAACTTGTCTTTAAACTACTCTATTTCAACATTATCTGCCCATTAACCAGATATTAAAAGTTAAGCACACCTGATCAGCAGCCTAATTTTTTTGGGTTAGAGTAGTACTACTTGCAGTTACTTAATTAAAAATAAATTAATAGTTGCCCCTAGTTTTATTTTATATAGGATGGTTTCTTATCAAACCATAGAATAGAAAATCGCATTTTTTTTTATTAGTTGTAAATGATAATGATTTTTTCTTGTGAAAAAATGTTTAGGATAAGAAAATGTTCTCTCCATTTAAAGGCTTAGGTAAATCATTAATTTTAGTAAAAATTTATAATAAGAATACAAATCACTTATTAATAAAAAAAATTTAAATTTAAATCTAAATTATATAATTATCGTAAATGAAAGATTGACTGGATGAATCAATCTTTGATGGCAGTTGTAATGATAATGAAAATGCAAAGGATTGCATCCATTTTTTATGTGAAAAGGAATATGGGATAATGGGGATGGTATGTGCACCGTTGGCTTTGTAAACTTATTCATTAAATTTATTGGTCATAAATGGGAAGGGGAAGATTTTTTTCGTTATCTCTTGGCGCTGGTACACCTTGTTTTTCTATATATATTTATAATATAAAACCTATATATGATATGGTGATATATTCATTGATAGTTGCCTTTCGTGGTGGGTTGCCACTGGGAATAATGGAGGATAAGCCTCAGATGAGGCTTTGTGGGCTTGCACTATCGCTTGCATTTTGCTTTTTGCCATCTCCCAATTTGTAAATCAGCCACAATTCTTGACTTGCACCACGCAAGTGGTTAACTAGTGATGTACTCTATCACAACTCTGGTAAGAAAAACCCTAAATAAATAAATATATAAAAGAGATTAATTATTACCAGTGTAAGACTTGATATGCTTAAGTTACTGTATAACTTTTTATATAATATAATTTTTATAGATCAAAGCATTAAATGATAATTATCTATCATGTTAATCATTCATATTAAAATTTAAAATAATTAAACAACAATAAAAATATAATTAACGAATAATTAATATCTATATATTTAAAAATTATATATTATAATATATATCATTAGATTATAAAATAATATCAAATTAATGTAAAAATGTATGTATAAAGTATAATTTATATAGTAGAAATTTTGAATTCAAACAATAAATTTTGTGAGAGAATCATTTAATAAAAATTTACTCAATTGAGTAAATATATTTTTGTGTGGAAATTTAGAATCACCAATTCTCCTAAGTGGTTAAACATTGTTAAAAATAAGTAAAATTGGTATTTTTTAAAATAAAGAAATTAAAAATATTTTTAACACTATTAATTTTTTAATTAACACTTGACACTAAATCATAAAGTCATCTTTACTTTTTGACTTTTTTTTTCTCTTTATTTGTATGGCCTAATTACATGAGTGGAAGCTCCCCAACTTACTGCTTTTAATAATAATGATAAAAGTTAGAGATACGCTATTGACATTAACATGCTTAGATTAAATATCCATACTACTTTATTTACTAAACTATCTTATTTTTCTTATAAAATCTTGTTAAACATCAACTTCAATCTCATGCTCTCATTCAAGCCCTGGGATTGGACCAAAAGTACCTCCTCCCTTTTTAGGGTGTGGTTTCATTTTGAAGCATGCGATATAACGATCTCTTCTCTCATAAAATGGGCAATGAATCGACCCGGTGAAGGATCTATATATCAATCCAAAAGTGGTTTCTTAGTTGCTAAGAGAATGAGTTAAATGCACGTGCATGCATATTAACATCAAATATATTACTTTTTGACATTAAATTCAGAACATGGGTTGTCTGAGCTCACAGCAAAAACATAACAATGTACTTAATTCAGTTTTATTTTTTTCATGGCGACATTCAGATTGCAAGTCTTTTAATACAAGTGTTGGAAATAAACTTTTAGTCCATTTCTTTTTATTTCAAAGATAAAAGAGGATTTAATAGAAGAGATTTTGTAATGGATCTTCTTTCTAATCATATCTGCAGAAACTTGTTAGCAATAGGTATACCGAAAGAAGCATCAACTTAAATTATTAATGAATAATGAGGAATCCTATGGTTGGAGAGTTCAATGACAGTGTAAGAACAAATATGGATTTTGGTGTAAATAACGTTTCTAATTGCTATATTTGATATTTCTACGTACAATCTCATGACCTGTCACTTTACGTTTGTCCGGTATCACTAATCAGTGGCTACTTTACTCTCTTATACTTAGTTTTTAACTTTTATTTACACACAATTAAACTTAAAAAATTTTAGATTAACCACTTAGGGGAATTATTATTATTATTATTATTATTATTATTATTAAATACAAGAGTTCGATGTATGGTGCATTTTAAAATCGTTCAAGAATATGAGACTTACTATATATACAATAAAAAAAAATAAAAATTATGCCAAGTAATACCATATCAACTTTGCCTCTCAAACGAAACAACAATATCGACATCTACATTTTAGCTCAATCAGATTTATCCATCCAATATCCAAGTAGAGTTATGAGTTCTTTAACTTCTTTTAGTCATCTTACCTAGCACATGTTTGATAATTATTTATTTTTAAGAAAAAAATTATTTGTTTGTTTTAAAAGTTTTTCTAATAAAATATTTATTATAAATTAATTTAAATATAAAATAAACTAATTTAAATATACACCTATCCTATCATATCAAGGTGGTTTTACTGGTGTTACTAATGACAGAAAGATTATTCTTTTTGTTTAAAAGATTAAAGAAAACAGGAAAAGAGAAAAACCTACTAAAATTGATGTCATGTACTTTCAAATTCGTTCGTTTCTCTTTTACTTGTTTGAATTAAACAAGTTAAAGAAAAGCTAAAGCCTAAAGCGGGTCAATGACAGCTATTTCAGTTTCAAACTGGTTCCTCATTCTCTTAATAGCTTATTATAAGTCCTCAGTTATTAATTATGCGTCCTTCACTATGACAAAATTACTTCAGTGTTAATTTGTTGGCCAAACAATTGAAATATACACTTGATTTTTACAACTTTTTTACACTTATTTTTTATTGAAAAAAAGAAGAAAGAAAAAAAAAGTAAAGGAAAAGTATGTTTCTCTCTCTTTTTTTTTTTTTACCATTCAAGATAAATTTAAAGATAAAAGTATAAGAACCAAGGGTAAAAATAATGTTTTTTTATCTTCAATCCCATAAATCCTATGGTCAGATTCTAGAGTCTTTTTTTTTTTTAATAATGTACACTAAAAATCTCCATCATTTTTGCGTCAACGAATTACATTACCAAAAGTCTTCTATTATGTTAACTTTGAAATTTGATAAACAGAAGTGAAATTTTGAAGAGACAACACAAGTGATTAATAATATATAAATATATAATTAATTTAATATAATAAATAGTTAAATAATTTATCATATTTTAAAATGTTATATATTAAAAATATAATGTAAGTGATTAATAATATATAAATATGTAGTTAATTTAATATGATAAATATTTAAATAAATGAGATAGAGGAGAAAACAAAAAAAAATTAATAATGTGACCTTGAAAGTTAAATTTAATATGTACTCATATAATATGATAAAAGAAAAATAATGAAGTAACTTTTGGTGTAAAAACGCTGAGAGCTTTTTGAAGTGTAGATAGCAGAAATTTTTTTTATTTTTCGCTTCTCTATTCCCTTAAACGGAAGCTAAAAACAGTGCAAGCTACACATGGTTGTCAATGGACTCCAGGTTCCCCATAAGAGAACAGGACCCACAGACACCCTGGCTTCCACCACAGGGGAACACGTGATGTGAGACAGACAAGAGAACATAGTCTACGTAGAAATCAAGCAACGGACGAAGTTAAAAGTCTTTCATAGTGTGGGCCATCCAATTCTGCTTTCACTAAGATAAAGTTATATCTGTGCAACTTAACTGTGGATGAAAAAATAATAATAATAAACAATGAATTTTTGCCAACCTTCGTCGATGAGCCATATGGGATTGAAGTAACAGTGTATATTCTCGCTTCCTGGTGACTCTGGTTTGGTGTGTATCTGAATCACATGGGGAAAAAGAAATCCAAATTTTGATTTACAAGACTACATGCCAAATTGCAGTTTGCAAGTGGCTGATTCATCCTGTTTGATGCAGGTCCCATGTCACTCTCAAAGGCCAATAATACATTGGATGTGCCCTACAATGATCTTGAATTAAATTCTACTATAGCTTGTTGATAAATAATTCAGTCCAAGTTATTAAGAATGGACTAATCATGAAAAGTTCAAATAATTCACATAAAATCAATATCAGAAAAAAAACTTACATAGAATCACAAATTCAAATATCATATTGTTATTGTTCTAAAAAGTAATTCAAAAACAATCCGTAGGGTTAGTTTGTTATGAAAATAAAAATTAAAATCCTTAGGGTTAGTTTATATATTATTTTATATATAAAATTTATTTATAAAAATTTTACTCTTATTTTTACCGTCGTATCCAACATGCAGTCCAAAACGGTTTGTGGAGGCTTTATAATTTTCCAGCATAAGGTCGTAGATCAGGGATCAATAGACTCAGTACTATAAGGATAATCATGTATGCGTGTACTTATATCTTTCCAGCAATAGAAGGTTAATATGCAGAGAAAATGTGATAGCAGGAACTATTGCCCACACCTCCCATAACAAAAGGTGAAAATACTACATTTCCTCAGAATTTAAGGATAAATTGATGACCAAGAATCGGTTCAGAAGTCACAAATGTACACAAGTGCACATAAAATTAAAAAAGAAAATTAGTTATAAAAGTCAATTTTTTCATGAAGGCGTCTCCAACGCAGAATCAGGAGATCAAATAAACAGGTAAATATTAGTGCCAATAGCCAACAGAGCTTTCTTCAGATACCTCGAGAACACTATATACCAAAATTTTGGCAAGCTGAAAGCCAGCCTGATTGGGAACATTAATGCAACAAATATGTGCCCCAATCTTCATTTCAAATCAACCTAAACAGGGCATGGAATTGGGATGAAAAGTAATGAATGCAATTTCTATATTTCTTTAAACTGCACTTGTTAGAAGCTCTGTTCTCGTACTATCGGTTCTAGAATCAACATCGGTAGCTTTACCACTTTGCACATCAGATTTGGATGTTATTGCTCCTGAAGGAGTCAATGGGGTGTTACTTAAAGATATTAATTTACCCATTTTGGTTCTTTTTGAAGATGATTCAGTGCCCGACAGATTTTGCCTCAGTTGTGACCGCAGACAGACAATGCGACCTTTGTTCCATCCAGCGAAAGTAAAGGACGATGAGACATTATCCTGCAGGAATGAAAATGCAGCCTTTGCGATAGGAAAATCTTGGGTAACTGTGCTGTTCTCCATTTGACCCCGACTGAATAATAAATGGGAAAAATACAGTAATGTTAGAAACCTATAACTGTGATCCAAATCAAGTACTGGATAAATCATTTCTTTTCTAGTAAAAAAGAAATGCAGAACAACACAATGTAAAAAGACATACTATTGTAGGGGTGGGGGAACACTAGACACCCATCTATCATAACCATGGCGGATCAGATGCAAACCTAACTATGCACCATTGCTACAACTTAATTTTAACATCAATGATTTAACCTTGAAAAAATGTTGATTCAAATAATCATTGAGGATGTTTATGTAAGTAAGGCATTTGAGTACCCAAATAGCATTGCTTTATAATCATGTGGCACTGTCAACATCAGAAACAAATCCTCGTGGGGAATAGAATCCCACGGATTGCCTAGCTTAAGGTTGATTCAAATAATCGTAAAGTATGTTCCAAATGTAAGCCTTGCTATACCACAAATTGCTCTTTACACCTATTAGACTTTGCATGCAGAATTTGCAGTTGGTAACACAATAGCAGACTATATTTGGGACTGACTCCAAATAAAATAAGGGTGAATAATAGAAATAAAATTTAGATGAATAACTTAGTAATAGCTTAGGACAACATCCTGCATGTGTTTACATCCATAAGTCTAGGCAAATGTAGCCATCGTGGCAGTTTGGGCAACCAATAATCTTTCTCATATAAATGTGGTGAACTGGTGATGCCAAGTCACTATAATACAAAGCCTAAATGAAAATGGAACTGCTCTGTCTTATTCAAACCTAGCCTTGGCTACTTACTACTAGCCTAACTCAAACAACTTAATAGGAAGCTGAATAAAGGCAGGGATTTGGTCAGTGTGATGCTACTTCCCCTTCCACTTCTTTTTGTTCCACGCACCCAGGTGTGTGGTGCAGAAAATAAATAAGATTAAATGAATAGTTTTTAGAGGCAAAAGCAACTTACACCACAACAACTGTTGCAAGCTCAGGAAGATCCTCGCCATTCATGAACATCTCCTGCATATTGTTCAGCCAAATTGATAGTGCTGTTAATGCACCACCTTCCTGCATCCTGCAAGATAAACAAGCTTTAGGTCTCACATAATTCATTCGAGGGAAAAATACATAGAACCCCTCTCATTTTAGGGGCTTTGAAAAATAGACATCTGAACTTTTAATTTCAACAATTAATCCCGTTGAAATTTGAAAAAGGTTTAAATAGTCACTTTAATCCATTTTGTCAGTCAGCTCTTCTTCACTATCATTCTCACACTTAAAATTCTTCAACAACCAATTCACCTGGTGATTCCTTTGTTAGAGAAAATTTTAGGAACTAAAATCTCCAACAATTACCCATTCTGCATGACATAAATTAGCTATTTAGACCTTTTTTGGAATTAAAGAAGGACAAGGCTAATTGAGACATAAATTAGCCATTTTGTGCTTAAATTTTTTTCAACTACCAATTCACCAATTGATTTCTTAGTTGCAGAAATTCATAATTAGGAACTAAAATATCCAAAAATTAGCCATTCTACATGAACTAAACTAGCCATGGAGACCCTTTTTGAAACTGAAGAGGCTAATTGCCTGAATTGAAAGTTGAGGTTCTAATAGTCAATGCCCCAACTTAAGGAGGTTTTGTGTGTTTTCCTTTATTAAAGAATAATACAAGTTTAGAAAGAATTGATTGCCACTATACCTGTGTACATCCACAGACCACACAAGTTTATTTTTACGGAAAAGTTCAGGGAAAAGCCCTCGCTTTGATGCTTCATTGAGCACTTTTGCAGCCCTTTCTCTCTGGCACATCCACCAAAGAGCTTCTACTAGTGTGTTATAGAATCTCATACCCAATCCACATCCTTCAGAATTGAGTTTGTCAAAGACATACTCTACAATCTGCCAATTAAAGTCATCATCATAATCGCCCTTGATCATTTGTCCAATCACTTGATGTATATCTGATACCCTTGTTGTGATCATCTCATCAAGCAGATTATAGGCATCATTTGACCTGAAACCAAGAACCTAGAGAGGTAAACTTAAATATAAAACATAAATAAAGCATCTGCAGTAAAAGGCAATTCATAGTTATTAAAGTTAAATCTAAGGTGCACACTGTGTTTGGCATTTACCTGAGACAAGAATCAGATAGCAAATTGCAAAGAGAAATAAATAAAAAATAAGGTTCCCCATTTAAAATAAAAGAGTCAGACTACTATACATGATCTAATCAACATAAAAAGGCTTCTCCTGCTCATATAAAATGTGCAAGAAATCAAACAAATTTCACACGAATCATTTTTGTTTAGTTATACCTTGAACTTGAATAAAGATTGACATTCATAATTGATTTTATGTAATAAGATGTATTGCAAAATGTCAAATCATACTCTTGCACACCCACTCACTGACATAATTGGAACACCATTACTTGTTAGTTCAAAGAATACGAGCAAAGTAGAGAATAATGTAATAAGAACAAGTACCCATTTTGCACTTGGATGCATATTTTTACATTAAGTTCATCAATACCATCTTTTCTGGGGACCAGCTGCCACAATTTAATTCAAAATTCCCTATCAGTAAAGCAATCATCAATACTAAGCAGAATAAAATTTAGTATACAATTGACACCACCATTAGAACAATGAATGAGAATCCCCTCCAAAAAATTAAAAAAGTGAAAAATGTAAAGATACTGAATAATACTGCAGTAGTCACTGCAGAAGCATTCAGATTTCAGAGTTTGTTGGACATAACCAAGCAAACAGATAATTGTAGAGGTTGAATATGAGGGGGGTTGGAATAGGAAGAATTTGCTAAGAAGAAATATAAATCATAGCTACATAAAAACCTAAAAAAGGTCATGAGAACAATAAATGAACTATATTAGGAAATTGGAGAGAACTACAAAACCACAACTCGTAATTGAGTGAATCTTATAACCATCCAATCATGTAATTTTCAGTTGCATCTGGCGTTTCACATAAGCTTATGCAATATTCTTTTGTTCAAAAAATGAGAAAAAGTAGTAGCTATGCTTTAATGCAGATAACATGCCAAAAAAAAAATCCTTACACTTAAACTTTCTCTTTTAAGTCCAATCTCACAGACAAATTGCACAATGAGTAAAAAATCCTAGATTCCATCACTCAAAATATCCTTGTATGTCAATAATTTACCTAAGTTTGTATCACTTGTGTCATTACTCAACTGTTATCTTATCTGACGTTTAATTCAATTATTTTCAAGTCCTATTAGTGGAACATGCTTAAGATCATTAATTGGTATTATAATTTCAAACTTAAATCAGAAAGTAGTATTGCAATATTTTTAAAATAACAGAAAAAGCACTGCAAGATAAATATAATGATGCTGACCTCTCATTCTTTGCATAAAGAGCTATCATCATGCAGTAGCACATGACACTGGGTAGTATTCCTGAAGCTTTAATTTCTTGGAACTGCTCCTCACTCTCATCAACAAGACCTGCAGAGCAGTACACACTTAATACTGCTTCAAGTGTCAGCTCATTGGGATCACAATTTGCTTTTTCCATCTCAACATAAGCCTTTACAGCCTCTTCATACTGACCTCCTTGCCTAAAAGCTTCAATCAAACCATTGAATGAATGCACATCCCGTGGTAAACCAGACTCATCCATCCTCAATAAAATGGCTTCTGATTCCTTGTACAATCCACCCCTTGCAAATGCATGAATGAGTGAATTGTAGGTCACAACAGTGGGGTTGCTTCCCACTTCATTCATAGTGTTCAATGCAACTAGAGCCTCATCATACAGTGCCGCTTGGCCATATGCTTCAATTACCCCTGTGTAAGCCTTGGAACTTGGCACTATTCCTTTCTCATTCATATGAAGTAAAATTTCCTTGGCATCTTCGTAGAGCCCTCCCTTCCCACAAGCAAATATCAGACCCTCATAAGTCCCCATATTTGGCTCAATATTCTCCTCCACCATATCATGAAACAAAGTGACTACCTCCTTAAAGTATCCACCCTCCCCAAAGACCTGAATGAGAATGTTATAAGTGCCAGCATCTGGGTCAGTATTGCTCACTTTCATTTCAAGAAAAAGATCACGAACATCATCATACCTCCCATGCTTTCCATACAAATTCAATAGAATACTATACGTTGCTGCATTTGGCACACACCCTGCCGCCTGCATCTGCCGAAACACACCCATTGCCTCTTTGATGGACCCCGATTGTGCATAGGCCTCTAATAGCACATTATAAGATGTTATATCAGGCAAATTACCCCTTGACTCCATTTCTTTAAGAAGCTCCGAAACCTTCTCAAGTTTATTCAATTTGCCAAATGTCTCTACAAGATAACTATACGTTGTTATATCAGGAACTATCCCTCCTTCATTCATGGTTCTAAACACCATCTCAGCTTCATCACCTAAGCCCCTATTAGCACATGCACTAAGCAAGGTATTATAAGTAATAACATCTGGCTGTATCCCTTCATGCCTCATCTCAGCAAACAACCC
Organism: Castanospermum australe; assembly: GCA_019955255.1. Lineage (NCBI taxonomy): Eukaryota > Viridiplantae > Streptophyta > Magnoliopsida > Fabales > Fabaceae > Castanospermum > Castanospermum australe. The sequence goes on along the minus strand of NSJW01001005.1, from coordinate 1,109,548 downwards.
CAACAACCCCTCCCAGTCCAACCCACCCCTAGCACAAGCATTTATCACAGAATTGTAAGTTAGTATATTCGGTGAAACCCTCTCCTTTTTCATTCTATCAAGGAGCTCAAGCGAAGTCTGATACCGACCATTGCGCCCGTAGGCATTGATCATGGCCATGTAGGGAAACACGCTCCGGGCCACGCCTTGGCTGGGCATTTCGTCGAATACCTCGCAGCATTTGTCAAGCAACCCTTCCCTGCCCAACAGAGTAATCATAATGGTGTATATGTGTTCGTTAGGCTTACACCATATCTGGCGCTGCATATACTTGAAAAGGCGCAGCGACCGTTGCCAGTCGCCGCGCTGCGCGAACTCCTTGAACACCAGCGCGAAATCGTTCAAGGAAAGCTTGTTTTTTAAGGCGTCAAGGCACCGAGCAATGCTGCCTCGGGGAGGCAAGCTGCTGAGCTTGTTGATTAGTGTTTCAACATCATAGCTATACTTGCCTTTCTCCACTGTCACCGAGGGGTTACCAAGGACGAGTTCCCTGGGTTTCGCTCGGGCTTTCCTGGGTTCAAATTGCATTCTCCGGTCGCCGGAGAGGAATCTGCGACGGAAAAAGAAGCCATGGGTTTTGGAGCCGAAAAAGAGTTGGCCGAAGTTATGGCTGGGCTTGAGGACCGTAGTGGAGAAAGGTGAAGGATTGGGCACAGAGAGAGAGAGGGAGGGGCTCATTTTCTGCAACAAGTTCGCACGAGCTTCATCAGATGTTTGTGGATGGCGATGTAGACTGGATGGCCAACAATATCGAAGAGAAGGCGTTTTCCCAGGGATTTCTTCTGCTTCTCATCGATTTTTGACAGAAAATTCTTTGGGGGAGAAGAAGATAACGCAATGACAGATTGTAGCTGAATATGGATTCAGCTTGACACAGGGAAACAAAGTGAAAATTCCCGGTAAATTGTTGCGTTTTTTCCAGTTTCTGTGTCCAATTTTCTCGGGAAAAATATCAGCAGGAGCAGAGGAGGCGGAAGAAGATGAGGGAGAGTAAGCTCTCAAACCAACCCGAGGCAAGGCCACGTGGTGTTTCTTGTGGATAACGGCCAGGGACAGTGAAAAATATAATGAGAGAGAGTAATCGGGTTATTCGACCCGAAAAAGCCCAAATGTATCAATGCGGTCGAGCCCCGGTGATAAATAATGGGCTACGGGCAAGGGTGACGATCGAAATCGGTTCGGTTTTCATCCGGGTCTTGACCTCCGGCAGTCATTGGCGGTAACGGATTTTTAAACCTACGGTTCAAGCGGGAGAGAGAAACATAAGCTTTTTTTTTTTTTTCTCTCTCTTTTTTGGGTTCTGCATCGTCTCTATGCTAAATTTATTTATCTATTTTTATATATTTTTTACCTTCATCTATTTATCTATATTGAGAAAGAATATGATGTACATTTTCCACTTACATAAAATTACTTTCAATTATTAAATTTAAGAGCTTTAATAAAAATACTAAATCAATTTTTAAGGATTTATATAATTACATAATATAAACAATTTTTTTTCTACTAGTGCATGATTTGCACAACATAAAAAATTTTATAGTATAATTTCAATACTTAGCTTTAGTTTTTAATATTTTTTTCTGAATGTAAACTTTATTATCAAAAATAAAATTCCTTGGTTCTATTGAGTGGAAACTTATGCAAATTTTGATGATAATAAATAATATATTTTCCTTGTTCTAACATATTTTTGTAACTAGAATACCTAGGGTTTAAAAGAATTAATTTTTCCTCAAGCCTGGTTTATATTTTAAGCATGCTGATTGTCCTTGAGAAAGTGTTATGTTTTAGGTATGTGGTTATTCTTATTGAAAGTGAGGGAGATTCACTTGAGCACATTGCATTTTTATCACAATTCCAATCATATTAACGTGGAACTCTTGAAAATTATATGCTACAACTTAGTTTTTTGTTATTTGAACCTTATAAAGTTTATTTTGAAGCACCAAATTCACCCCATAATTGAGGGTGTTGTGTTGCCCTTGCTTGTGCAATTTGCTTGTCTACCAGGCTAGAGTTTTGATGACCCTGTATTCTGGGCTTCTACATATTTATTTACCATCTGTCTGTGCTTTGATATGTTTACAATGCTCTTTCTCTGATTCCATTTTTCCTTCTAAGTTCTTGATTGAGGCCAACAATATGTTATTATATAAGCTCTCACTTCTCTAATTATGCCATATTGATCTTACTCCTCATAAGGAAACTAGTTGTTGGCAGCTTAGTTAATTAGTATGGGTTTGAGTGTATATATATACATACTCACCAGATTTTAGAGCATTGGTCATTATAAAAATCGAGGACAACTCTAAATAGGACAAAAAATGAACTGTTAAGAATAATGCATGATTTATAGTAGTGAATCATTCTATTTGTTTGTTATTGATTAATCGAGGTTAAAAATTTGTGACTTAGATTGACAAAATAAGTAGTTAAAATGCTAAACCATTTGTGTTTCACCATATATTGCAATATTATGTTGCCTGGCTTTTGTTATTTTGGCAGTTTTATAATTATTTAATAGTTTCCAATAATGTTTCATCGTTTTCCATTTTAAAGAGCTTTAGTTTTTTTGTTCTTTTCTTTTTCCAACTAAAGCTCATTGGGGTGATTTGTTACATACATACTCAATAAAAATATCTGTATTAATTGGAGTGAATTGATAACGAATTGCAGGACACGGTGTCCTGAAAAAAAAAAGAATATTTATCCAAATCAAATCATAAAGTCAGAAAGAAAAAGTTAACTTATTTATCAAAGATTAGATACACAGATAAAAATATTTAGTGTCTGTGTGACCAAGGAATTCAAATTATAATGTACACCTATGTTATTATTATTATCATCATTATCATTATTATTATTATGGTATATATGCCTGTGTTATTTTCTTCTTAGTCATTTTTTCTCCATCCGTTGATACAGGTGGACTAAAGAATGAAGATGAAAGTTGCGAAGGTGGGATACCATCTTTTTCTTCAGTTGAAAAGGAAAAACCGTTTTCAAATAGAGAAAGCCTTGTATTCATTCTTTCTTTAATATCAGTATTTAGATAAATTCGATGTGAACCCAAGCCATGCACAGTTAGATAATAGTATTGTGTCAAACTTTATTTAGTTTGAGAATATATTTCAATTTTTATACATTAACTATTATTTGTCTTTAATTTCATAAACATATATTAAGTAAACTTTTGCAAGTTATAACTTTCACACAATAAAAGCAAAATGATGTGATTTGCACAACTAATTATCATATAAAATAAAAAAAATTTCATGAATAATTTTCATTTAGGACTTATTACAAAGTTTGAGTTGAAAAAAATTCAATAATATTAATTTTAAGAGACTTTGATTTGAGATGGTGAGGATGAAATGTTTTAGTGTTAGAAATAAAGACATTATAAAGAGAAATGAGAGAGTGTGTGAAATAATAATGTATTAGTGGGTATTTAATATTATTACAATAATTAGATTTGATGAATGTTAAGAAATGAAGATGAAAAGTCATGTAAACAAAAGCAAAAAAAGTGATGATATGACTCAAACAGAGAGATGAGGGAAGCTGACATGGCAATGCTATATCCCGCACTTTAGAATTTATATATATATAATAGATTGTTTAATATTTATTAATTATTAACTTGTTAAACTTTAAATATTTATTGTAATAATTAATTATTAAATATTTAATAATTAATAATATTCACTCCCATATAATTATGTTATTTGCTCTATTTGATTGACATGATAATCTCTTTATTAATGTTATTGGTCATTTCTTTAAATATTTCTTTATTTATCGAGTAAAATTACACTTTTCTTTTGTTACAAATTATCTAAAATTAGCTTTTAATACTTGAACATTTAAAATTGAAATATGTTTATATTGTACAATTGTAAAATCAATATGTCTTTCTACTTATTACATATTCTATTATGTTGATGCAGATTTGAATGTAGAGAAAATATGACCAAAAAATAAATGTGCATAGCATGTTTTAATAGTAAAGCATAAACTTTGATAAACAAATAGATAAAAATTTAAAAATAAATTCATTTTAAGTATTAATACATTTATTTCCCATTTCCATTTTCACTTTCTCATAATCATTCCACTTAAACAAATATTACCTTATAATATATGTAGAAAATAAGCAAAACATTAATAATATATACTGAATATTTATACATTATGATGCAAAATACTTATATACTAGTTATTATACTCGTAAAATGTATATGTTTATACATAGAACAAATTTGTTTTTTTACTAAATAAAATTTAATCTAAGTTGTGTTAATTATCATCTTAAAAAATAATCCTTTTTTTAACCAAAAAATAGTTTGATCTATGTTAATGTTTCAGTGTATATTTATCTTAAAAAAAATTGAAAAAGTGAGATCTCATAATAGTATTTTTATTTAGACAGTGACTCAAAATTATAAGAGAAATTTTTTGAAATTAAGATATGATAATAATAATTTTATCTGAATTGTGTCCTTATTTAATAACTTATATTAGAAAATCTAATAATAACAATTTTATATAAATTATATTAGTATTTAACATATCTTATCTAATATCATTTATTAAAGTGTTTAATATATTTTATCTAATAACATTTATTAAATTCAAGGAAATTTTATTATATGTATATCACGATTACTTTATCCATCTATTTTTATATATCATTTTAGAATTTTTTTTTGTCACAAATTATTAGCTATTTGAGAATATTTAAGAAGTATTAATTAATTTATTTTAACTTTATTCTTATCATTTAATATTTCCATTAAGCCCAACAATTGGATACTGAGGGGGAGAGAATGTGAGATTAATAGAGTCATATTAAAAAAAGAGAATATATTAATGGAATGAAAAAATAGGTAATTTAGTTATATTAAATTATATTTTTATTTAATTAATATTATTTAATTACTTTCTTAATTCCTGTGCAATTATTTTAACATTGTGTTAGGATGTTTTTTCAACGATGAAATGGAACAAAATAAGTGGGGATAAATTGAAAAGGAAAGATAAATAATTGAATAAAGTTACTTTTCTTCTTATTTTAAAGACTAATTAGAGAACGAAATAGAACTTTATTACCTTTATTTGGAGGTTCAATTATAAAGGAAGAAAACATAATTATTATAAATTTTAACTTCCTTAATAGCCATTTTAATTTATTAAAAAAATGAACAAAGATATTTAATATGAAGGGTAAAAATATAAAATATTTAATTTTAACTTATAAAATTTTTTAGTTCTCCCATTCCATCCCAATTTTAGTGGAACAAAAATTGAGTCTTTGAGAGAAAAAAAGTGAAGGAATAGTTTCCCTTTAGTTTCTTTTACTTCTTATGTATTTTTATACTCTCAAACAAAAACTTGTTTCCTTTTTCCTAATTCTTTTTCCATTCCCCTTATCAACTATCATCCACACATAGTATAAAATAAATTATAATGGACAAGAGAGTAAATTTTTTTTACAATATATTATAATATTTAAGAGAAGGAGTATGATTTGAATCTGATACGTAGAATTTGACTCTGTTATATGAAAAAAAAAATTAATATAAATAATAATCATATAATAAGTAATAAATTCACGAGTCAAACATTTTAATTATTAAAATTATTCTTTCTTCTTATTATTTTTTTCCTCTTTCAATTTAATGATATTTTGTTTTCTCTGCTTTTAATCATCTATTTTTTTTCATGTTTTAATAGTTATTATTCTCTTTTTTTTTTCCAGTACTAGCGCGTATAAAAAGTAAAGATTACTCCCTTATTTTTAATTTTTTATTAGAGATAATAAAATGAGTTCAACTTAATAAATCAACCTCTTTAACCTGTTAAAAAATAATAGATTATGTTGAATTATACAACTCATTTTCTTAAGTTGGGTCCTGTATAACTTGTGGATTATAGTGGAGTGAGACAAATTGACTCGTCAGATCAAGCGAAATTTTGTAAAAAAAATTTTGTTATTATTTTTAATAGGTTAATGGATTAATTTATATAAATTAACTCGCTTAATATATTTTTAATTATTTTTTATCAAGCTTTTAGGCAAATTTTCCTGTTAACTTACTATGTTATTAATTTTTTATTTAATTTTAAATAAATTAATCTGTTAATCCATTAACCTATCATAAAATAAGATAAGATGATTTTTCTAACCTATCAAATAAAAACGTAGTAACCGGTCTCATCTCATTTTCATTTAATCCGTGACAGGTTGATCCGTTTTGTTATCTTTAATTTTTATTTTAATCACGTTTCCCAAGGCACTCCTTTGTCCGAAGGAAATTTGCCACCACACGGCCAAAAGCCAAAACGTCGGCGTTTAAGTGACCCAATCTTTAATCACGTCAGCGTTGGAGATGGGCCCTGTGGGCCCCGCTCTCGCAGCGCGCGTCAGTGTTGGGAAATAATCCAGAGAGAGAGAGAGAGAGAGAGACGGGGACCGCGCCGGTGTTACGGTTTGCGACGCGACGTGGTAAATCGGTAATTATGCCGGCGGTTGAGTAGGGCAATCTGGTAATTAACGGTTGGGGATTACACTTCCTAAAATATATTTACTTATTTAGACGAAAGAGTTAAATTTTTTTTATTTTAATTAAAAATTATTTTTATTTAAAAATTTTTTAAAATAAAAAATTATCATATAACTTTCATATCTTTTATTTTTTATTTTTATAAATATTTTATAATTTTCCTAATTTAAAATTAAAAAATTAACCTACACTTCCCTTTCCGTTCATTTTTTTTTTTTTTCATCCATACTTACTCTAACAGACAGGCACAGCTGCTGCAGAGAAGAGGAAAAACAGAAACAAACTCCCGTTGTTGTTCGTTCACTCCTAGTTGGTCTGAAGAGCAGCACCAACACCCAACCAACCCCCCTTTTTTGATGCATTAGACCCAAATGGAGGATTCCGAGGTAAGCTCTTTCTGACCACCCTTTTCAACTGCTTCGTCCGCCATCGACCTCGCCTTTGCTAATTTTTTTCTTTTTAAATTTTTCTGTTCGTGGAAAATTGATTTGGGTTTCCCGGGAATGGTTCAATGGGGATGGGATGTTTCTTTATGAAATCCGTTGCTTGTTCTTGGGTCTTTCATCGGTTTTGGGTTTGATTTGGTGTTTCGTGTTTGTATCGTTTTGATCAGAAATTGACGGCCTTGAAGAAGGCCTACGCCGATATCATCCTTAATACGGCCAAGGAGGCGGCGGCGCGTATCATGGTGTCCGAGAGAAAAGCCGCGCGCTTTCAGCAGGAGCTTGCTTCAACTAAAGAGGAGGCGCTTCGGATGCTTCTCAGCCTCAAACAAATGCTGGATTCTAAGGTATAATCATTATCCTCAAATGGGTTTGCTTCTCTTTTCTATATTATATTTTCTTGTCCTTTTTCTGCTCTGCTTTTCTCCTTGTTCTCTCTATTTTGATCGGTGTGTTGATTCGGAGACTTGGCTGGGGTTTACCCTACTTATGTTTTGTGACTTGGGTTTGGCGAGTGTGAGTTCTTACCTGATTATGAAAATTTCAATCTTCCCATTTCACTGGGTAAGTTTTGGTGCGGATTGTTGACTATTGTTTGTTAAAATTCCAATCAAATTCGAGTGGTAGTGTGCACCCTGGAAATATAAGGGAAAAGAAAAGGCTCGACAGAATTCAGATAAACTGCCTTGCAATCACTTAAAATGTGGTTTACCTTTGTAATGTTAGGTCTTAAACATCCTTGGTCAAAGAGTTGTTAGGAATCCTCATACTGTTCATGTCTCTTAATTTTTCTGTCACATGGAGGGGTTCAGGAACACTTGCATTCGTATCATCTTTGAAATGCAAGGTTATTTCTGCCAGAATTTTTACTAACAATAATAAGGATTGACTATTGACTATATTTTGATATGACATTTGTAGAAGTTATTTATGACTCAGTGTTAGAGGGATCAACTAGCGCTTTTGCTGTTGTGTAATTATGCATAAGTTTGGTCATTTTAACCTTTGAAGGATTTCTACAAGACAAATGCTGAACACTGTTGTTAGGCTTCTCCCTCCCCCATTCCCCTCCTTGGGTTAGAGGAAGGAACTTATTTGATGACCAATATAGACATGATACAGTAGCTGGATACTTTTCATGTTTGTATATTTTTAACTATTTTACATGCTAGGCTTGTTCTAGAATTGGGGAATCATAGAAAGAAATATATGGTGTTGTTCATTCAATTTTTGACCCCAAATTCAACTGTCTCATGGCAACTGCAACTAAGTTCAACATTGAGAGAGCTTACTACTATCATAGCACATACTGACCATATCTGTAATTTAATATGCCACCCTAGCAACTATTATAGTTGAATCTAAGCAGTGAGGGTCCTCCAAGTTACTTCATTTTTAAGGTTTTGTCTCTTATCTCCTGTTTTGTCTAATTTATGTCTATTTTACAGGTTAACGAAGCAGAGGTGACATCGTTGAGTCAGCAGAAGAAGATTGACGAGCTTGAAGCACAGCTCCAGGAAGCTGAGGAAATAGTTAGAGACCTAAGGGCAGAGTTGAGAGCAACGCAGGCTGAGCTGGAGAAGGTGACAAACAACCAGATGTATCCCCCAGTTGAACAAAACATAGAGGGTGAAATTGAAGCTCAGGAAACTTATTCACAGGAGAACAGACTTGATCTTCATGATGGATCTATATATTCTGTACCTGATTTACAGTTTGAATCAGCCGCAATTTATGACACCAGGAATTCAACTGTAAATGGAACAAATGATAGCAGTAAGCTCTGTGCATCACATGATCATATAAACAATTGCTACATTCATAACCCAGATTTTGCTTCCATAGTCATTAGGAGGAAAGAGCCTGAGCTCTACCGAAATGGATGCACTCAGAGAATACGTGCATTTGAAAGGAGTCTGTTTGATGGAAATATGTCTCTTTCGGGAAATTTAGATGTACAGAATGAAACTTTAGTAAGAGTAGATGAAGAAGCTAAAGCGATGCCTGTGACAACTAATGCCAAAGCTGATATTATCTGTGAAAAGGAGAAACCAGATGAACTTAAAGTGGTGAATGCTGCTGACCATGTCAAAGTCCCAGTTCGTAGAAAAAGGAGAAGATTTAGGATGAGGAAGGCTCTTCGGTCCAGATTACATTCTGGCCAGGATAAGGAAACAAATAAAGCATCATATCTTTCTTGTGCCCAAGGTTCTCCATGTGGATTGGATAACAATGATCCCTCAAGGGAGGATTGTTCTATGTATGGAAATCAAGCTCAGAAGGATCTAGTGTCTCCTTCTTTTGCTAAAGTACCCACTGATGCAACAGCAATGGTTGAGCAATCTGAATCTCATAATGATACTGAAAAGGAGGAAGCATTTCTTAAAGCTTGCAGTGCTTGGAACAAAATTAAAGATGAAAAGGAATTGTTGGATAAATCAGATTTGACAAGACAAGAGAGTTTGTCCACTGAAAGTTTAGAGGTGCCAGCTTGCACAGCAGATGTTGAGGCAGCTAATAAGTCATCAGGTAAACTGGATTCAAAAGTATCAGATTTAGAGGATAAGGTTTCTTGTCAATCTGTAAATGATAAGTTTCTCAAGTACACATTCCGGAGAAAGCGTAAGAAGGAGTCTTTGAGCAGTGCTGATGTGGATTGCTCTGTAGAAAATAGCAGTTTGAAGAAAAAGTGTGGAGAGAAGCAAAATGGTCATGCAGAGCCTCAGAAGTCTTGCACAATGACTGAATCATCTCGGGACAGCCGGCGACTAGCACAAGTTGCTCGTCAGGTTGGTTATTTTATGAGCCTCAAGAATTTTTTGAGTGACACTAATAATTAGTTCTTACATAAAACCAAGAGAAAGGACTCCACCTGATCATTTCCTATTTATGCTATCTTGTATTCTTTTAGTTGGCTTATGGAGGAAGATACTTGTCTTCATAAATTTAGCATGTGGTTTCAATAGCAAGGCATTGTAATGTACATAGGGGTGGCAAATGGATGGATTAGATGGATTTTGGATTGGATCATTAATTGATGGATAAAAAACAAATCAATAATTCATTTATGATTCATTAAAATTTTTTTTAAAACCATCCAATCTATCCATTACCTATTTTAATGGATGCATATCCAATCCATCCATCCTCAACTAGATGTATCTAGAGTCCTCCTATGTCCAAATACATTCTATTTTTCCAAACCATATGGCTATCTGATAAATATTTTGGTTGGTTCATTGATCATTCATTAACTAATACTAATCTAATTCATTAAATCTATTACTATAATTAGATGGATTGGATTGAATTTAGATATGGATAGATTGGATGGATTATGGATTAATGGATCCAATTGCCACCCCTAATTGTACATGACTTAGGATGTATTTGTTAGTAAAGCTACCATTTGTAAGCCTACTCCTTCCATTCCTTTTTATCTATCGTTTAAGGTATTTGCAAAAAGATTAAAGAGGTCATTAAATAGTCATTTATAATAAAAAATAGTTGTATTTGACTAAAATGCTCTTTCACTGAAATACTCATAATACTATTATTCACTCCACCAATTCTCTCACTTCATTAATATCAAGGATAAAGTTGAAAAAAAATAATTAATATATCATTGGTTTTCTAAAATGATAGATAAAATGAGACTAATTTTTTTTTTCTCTAAAGTGATAGATAAAAAAGGAACAAAGGGAATAATATTTAATATTTACTAACTGTCAAAAGTACAAGAGAAACAAGTTGGGAGTCAGTGTATGTCTTTTATGAAACTTGTGCTTGAGGTTTTATATTTTAAGGTTAAATATCTGAATGAAGGATAAATTATTGTATCTTCCAAAGTAGATAATTGAAGGGAAAGTCTCTTTGTGCATAAAGAATTGAAATTTAGTAGCTCGCACTGTAGTTGATGGTGCTTTTGTATAAGGCATGAGCACCTTGTACCCTCTCCAGTATTAGAAATAAAATTTATAATATTTTGTTTGGCAAACTGTGAAAGCTCTACATGCCTTTAAGGTGGAGAGGCAGGGGGTATAGTTGTCTTTCAGTGAATTTGGTTCTTTTCCTGTTCAGCATGCTTTAACTGATTAGTTGTAAAATATATAGCTGTGGAAAAGCGCACGGAGACTTTCTTATTGATGTGTTTTACGCTGGCAAACATTAAATTCCATCATGAGTTTAATAGTCACCAACATAATGGACTTATTTTTTTTATTATTATTATACATAGTACAGGGATGTTAGCATTGAATTATTTAGGCATGTGACCAAACCATCATTTTTCTCCCATATTAGATACGTAGGAAAGTTCTCATACACAGAATTATGATATAAGCCACTAAATCTTTTGGAAGGATTAACATTAATATTTTTTAAAGTTACTTGATATCAAGATAACGGAAAATAAACCATTGTAATAATTTTTATTTGTGTTTTATGGTTGGAAGTTGAGTAAAATGTCAATTTTGGAAGCATCTCCAGTTTTTGAGCAAACATAAAACATTTCTCATAGTTGATCCTTTTTGAACGTGCCCTAAATCCTTCCCATTCTCTTTTCCACTAGCAACCCATCTCATTATTCATGGTTACGTGCCATTATTCTTAGGAAGAACTATGAATTATTATTGTATCATCAGGAAGATTTTAAAATATTAGGATGATAGAATCACTTGAACCAAGCTGTAGACAAATGTCATCCAAAGATTCTTTCTTGACTTCCAGGTTCTTGTTGATGCAAAAAAATTTCATCTTAATGGAAATCTAGTTCTTTGGATTTGGATTATTGATTCTTCAGATGAGGTGTCCTCTAATTGTATTTGTTTCTTACTGTGCTGCTTACTGATTTGTGCAATCTATTCATGTCTTGCATGTCAATTTCACGTAAGCCTTTCACTGTTTCACAAACTCCCCTAGTATTCTTAACCCTAGAATATATAAGTTTTGACTGTGAGTGGTAGACCTTACCCATCAGGTATATAATGGTACTCTTACACTGCCCACGCAATTAGCAGACAGTTGAAAACACCAGTTTTCATGCAGCAAGTCTAATGGTCTTTGACTTTAAAATTCTATGCCAAATAATACTTTTCCACAGACTTCAGTCTCTGTTAACTTAGTGTAATTATGTGTTTCTCCTGGCACAAAGTTGTACTTTGTCTGTTGAACGCAAGCTGAGTTTTACTGATTGGTTCTTGTGCATTTTAAATCTCCTTTCCGTAATTTTGCTTTAAATTGTAAGCGTTGATTGACTGCTAGCAATTCTTTGGTTTGATTTTATGATTTTGGCAATCCCTTCATCTTTTGCTCTTAACATTGTATAATAAATGGAGCTCCAGATGTGCTGACATTTTTTATAAAAAAAGCAGTCATATATTTTCTTGGGCCATGAATATGCTGACATGAATTTTTCACTTTACATAGTATTGCATTGTCTTCCCTAAAATGACCTTGATACCTTGCTCTTCATTATTTTTCTTGTGCATATTAAATGTCCTCTTTCCTCACTTTTGCTTTAAATTGTAAGCATTGATTTACTGCTGGCAATGGTTTGGCATAATTCTATGATTTTGGCAATCTGTTCTGTTTTATCAATGTTAATTTTGTAAGGAAAATGGAGCTCCAGATATCCTGACATTTATCATAAAAATGTAGTCATATATTCTCTAGAATCATGAATATGCTCCATCGAGTTTTTCGCTTTACATAATATTGTATTGTCTTCCCTAAATTAACCTTGGTTCCTTGCTCTTCATTTTCTTTTCCAAGAATACCAATTGAAGTAAAAACCTTACCATCAGTTCAGGACAGACATGAAAAAAAACAATATTCAAAACTGGTGGTCTTTCATCTTCTGATTATGAGCTTTACTATCCCTTGCGTCTGTCATATTACTTGCATAATTATCCTAGTTAGCTTATAGCTCATGAGCTCCAAGGTCTGAATCTGAGCAGCCTTTTTGTTATAGGATTAGCTTCATTGAAGATTTTTACTAGTGGGAGCATTTTAAACAAATTTACAATCAGAGTACATAAGTATAAATCCTTTACCATTCCCTCTCAAGTTGTCAAATTAGAATATGCTTACGTATTTAAGTTAGTCCATAACAGTTCCTATTTATTTCTTGGGAGCTTTTCAATTGTTTCTTTGAATTTTCCAGTGTTTGCTTCATTTGTTTTTCTGATGGATTCCATATATTTATGTAAGCAAGCTTCTCTTGACTTTGAAATAGTTTATCCAACTTCTAAAGAAAGAATTGGGAAATAAATACGGAATAGAAAATATAGATTTATTTCAACTGTGTAATTCTTAATTGGAAAAATGCACTTGTTTAAGCTTTACAATAATGAATGGCATGCGTCACAAGGTTTGCCTGATAGTCATAGAAAGATGGTTTTAACCATCTAAAACTAGAGGGAAAAACCTAACATATTTCTTCAATTTCGTTGGCAGCTCATATCCATGTCTGGGAAGAAATGGTGGCAGTAATCCGTCTATTGCTATGATGAGGAAATGGAGTGGGAGAGTACTCAAAGCACAGTCCAATGCGCTATTGTTTCTGGAGGTGGTGTTTTAAGGATGCTTTACATTGGTAGAGCTGTGGGATGTGTTAATAATATATATCACTATATATTTATATATACTTTGCTGTCATCCTTAGCAATTGCTTAGCATTATATTATATAAAAACATAAATCATATATGCTGCTGCTGCCCTTTTCTTGGGGGCAGTTTTAGTTGAATGTTTGCAATACAAATTTTGCTGATTATATTCCCACCAATGATGTTTGCTTCTTTGATTGGCCGGAGGCTATTTTGCTTTAAAATACTGTGCAATCTGGCTGTGTTTTACCGACTGAATATTAACTGCTTATGACCAAAGAATCAAGAAAAGGAAGACAAGGGTCTGAACTCGAATTGAGGTGAGATTTCAGCAGATTTGAATCCTGTTCTTTTTTCTTTTCTTTTTTTTTTAAGTAACTTGATAATGACACTTAAAAAAAAAAAACAGACACAGGTAACTCTTGTGTAAAATTTGTAGACTTCTGCCAAATTTCTGTAATTTTCTGGGTAAGATTTGTATCTGTTGGTGAACATAAAAAGCAGTATTGGGACACTTTGAATAACAATTTTAAGTTGTTATTCAAATCATGTAGTTTTGTTTTGTTTTTGGTAAGTAAATAATGTAGTTGTTTATTATCCATTTGCAAACGAATAGCAATGTCCTCAAAATGCGCACTTTGATCATCCTCATACCCTGCTAAAACAGAGAAGACTGCATTAAGTCGTATAGTATAATGCTTGAGTTTTTGAAGCATACTAAATGCGTTAGGTCATTCTGAGGATGTTTCTTTAAAATTATTCAAGGAAAGATTGTCTTAATCAATATAAAAATTAATTTGAGAATGCTCTTAACTTACCCAAAAAAAAAAGGAAAAGATAATCCTAAAACTTTTTAACTTTATTTTAAAGTAAGAGTAGTGGAGTCGAGTATCAAAATTTGGAAGTCTTGAAATCCCGATTGACAAGGCAATAACAATTTAATGGTGTTTCATTTGGATGGCTATTTCTTTTATAGAAAAAGAAAATAAGTGAAAATGTCTTGCCAAAGAATGTGTACAGTTTTCTTTCATTTTATTTGTATTATCTTGCTTTTTATACATGGAGGCTAATTTGATAGGAGAAGAATAATATATTTTTCTCTTTCTGAAAAAATATTTTTTATTTTTAGAAAAAAATATTTTTATTTTTTGAATTTTTTTAAATATTCTTTTCATTTTTTAAAATAAATTATTCCCTTCTTTGAGTTAGTTATTAAAAAATGATACTTAGATATTTGATCATTATTTTTATAACATCACATATATATCACTTTTTACATTATTTTTCTTAGGTACAAAAATACAAGCTCTCCGAGAATTTCTTCAAGAAACCCATGTGACTTTTGAGGACAAAAAATGTAGCTATAACTTAAGTTAGATAAACGTGCAATTTATGCAAAAATATGATATGAACGTGTATTTGGAATACTTTTGCATGACGTGGCAGAATATAACAGTCTAGTTGAGTTTCGTTGCGCATATAATACTTTGGGCTTTTTTCAATAAAAAACAAAAACAATAATACGGTTCTATTAAATATTTAAATTGAATCCATTAAAAAGGGGAAATTAAGAAGAATTTTTGTGCGCGGAAACCCTAGTTCATAGCGAAGAGGAAGAAAGAGAGAGAGAGAGAGAGAGAGAGAGAGAGAGGATGGGAATAGCGAGTAAGACTGGGGATTATGCTTTCAAGGCATTCACAGAGGCCTTGCTTGGCACAATGCTCAATCGGTACTCTCCTTATCCTCCTCTGTTAATTTACAACATCATCTGATCCTTCGTTTTGTCTGTGAAACTGGCCCTTATATACTACAACATGTGTAGTTTAGACTTTAGAAGCCATTTAATGTGAGCGCTAAAACAAACTAACTTGGAAGCTAGGGGTTTGAAATGATGGTGAAAATGAGGGGTTAAAGGAGTATAACAAAGGATATGTCTTTGGATTTTTTAAATAGACATGAAGAACGTGTGTGATGGATGGATAGGTTGAATGAAAAATGTAAATTCAGGTTGGGATTAGTTTTAATATGGTTGTATGAAGTAAATTTAAATTCATGTGAGATCTTCTCCGGGCCAGCATGTGGTTTTGAAATCCCATTTGTAGAATTTTGCATTGTGTGTTGACGATCACTATTGCTAATTCTCACCTTTCTTGTTCAACTTTAAATCTCCTTTTGGTTTCTTTTCCTTTCTTCCCCAAAACAACAAAAGCCTTAAGGGGTTCCTCTTACAGATCTGCATGACTAAGAGGGTGAGAAAATTGGTCGGATAATTGATAAATCTGCACTGTTGGTTTGTTGCTAGATATATTACAAAGGTTTATAGGAGCAGAGCAATAATAGTCTGAGATATGGTTTCAATTATTTGTATCTAGACTTTGGTGACAAATTTAGGCTTGGTATATTATTTGGTTGAAGGTTGGAGATTTGAATCATGTTGGCTAACATTAGTAGTGTAGTACTGTTTGTTGGCTGCTTATCAAAAGTGAATGCATGTCAATCATTGTCTCCGAGTAATTAACTTTGAAATTTGGGGAGTGCAAAACATGTCTTTTCGTCTCCTTCAAGTTTCTTTCATGCCCTGGCATACGTTGGGCGACAAATCTTTTTACTGTGTGTCAAGTTCATCGGTGCTTATTTTCGGTGTGATGACCATGCATTGTATGTTTGCTGTTCTTTGATTATTCTTGTTTTATGCAGTTCTAAATTATTGTGTTGATTTCTATTTAAAAAAATATTCTGTTGATTGAAATTTAGATACATATCTTGTCTCATATTGATGACAGGGGCATAAATACTTATTTGCTGGTTAGTATATATTACTGAGATCCATTCAAATTATCTAATCCTATACATTTCTCTGCAAGGAATTATGTAATGATTGTTTTACTTGAAATCTTGATTCTTATGCTGGCCTAATTTACTTGGTTTTATTGTGTTATTTTCAAATGCTACCAAAGTATAGGCTCAATCTCTTTGTGTTGGGTTAATATTACGGATTTTGTTATGATACCGTCATTTTACTGTCAAATTGCCTTGAGCAAAGATATTTTTACCCAATATTTGATATTTTTTTTTCCTGCAGAAACCTGACAAGCAAGACGCTGATGAGCAAGCCCCATGACTTGATTTTATAGCCACCTTGATCTACTTGTTAAATTTCAAATCTTGGTGTGTAGAAATATGATGTGAGCTTCTTTCTTAAAATTTTTAACTTGATTGGCCAATAATTAAATGGCCCATCATGAGTCTCAATAACTTGATTAGCTATCAAAAGTAGATAGTGATCTTTTATAGATTGTATCTATAATACATTATTTATTTATGTGTTACATGTCTTAAGACTTTCTGGAATCTACTTTTGGACATTATGTGATAGATAATAGAGTTTGTATTTTCGGCCATTTTGCAATCTACTTTCGGACTTTATGTGATAGATAATAGAGATGATGAATAAACCTTGTCTTTTTTGTTAAGTTCTTTTATAATCCTCCTTTCATAAATTTGTTTTGTTAATTTTTTTTTTTTTAAAGTAAGTTGAAGTTGTGTTATTCCGTGTTAGAGCAGTTTCCCACATGCGAACCATGATGTATATGACTTACTAAGTAACCATTTATAATGTTCCACAGTTGAGCATTGGCTACTCTATCTTGGGGGTCTAAAGTTTTGAAGTCTATTATAACTGCGTAAAGTGAGATTTATGAGAAGGCAATCGGATAACCTCCTGTTATGTATCCTTTCATTGACTTAATCACCATTTAGGCATTTACCTATTCCGCTGGTGATAGTTTTTTTTTTTCGGTGGCAGTATTTAAGTTTAAAACGATATTTTTTTATTGGGAAGTTTTGAGTGTTGAACTTTAGGGCTTTTATTGACCCGTTATTTAAATTGCAAAAAGCCTCTTGATTTATATTTTATTTCCACATTCGTCCTTTAATCTATATTTGTTCTGTTTTAGTTTTTAGTTTCAAAAAGTTAAGTAATGTTTTCATCCAGTCTCTCTCCTTTAAAGATGGTGGCATATTTGTCTTATGAGTTAACGGGGTTAGCAAGAATCACGTTAATTGTTAGATAAAACGATATCGTTTGAACCAGGCCTAGTGACTGTGGGCTAGTATTGATTGAGCAAATAACTATGACGCATCCACAATTCCACACTGTGAAGTATGAACCACCACCCCTTCAGCCCAAGACTTCATCATCCACTGTAGACCACCCCCACCAAGCACTCCCACCATGACACGATCACAGGCTCACAGCATTTGGAAGGCTTGAGAGGTGATATAGATATAAAATCATTCATAAATTTTTACTTAATAATTTAAGCTTTTAAGATAATTAATTCATAACATGATATCAAAATTTTTATAATTAAGTGGTTTGCGTGAAATCATTTATCTGTTTTTATTTAACAGCTTAAACTTTTAAGATAATTAATTTATGACAAAAAAAAAGAAGGAAATAGATACTTCTTCCTCTTTTTCTCTTTTTTAAGAAACCTTCCAAATGAATGTTTTAATCACTTTTCTCCTCTCTTTCTTCTTTCCCTCTCAACCTTTGATCCAAACATACAATTAGATTTATTGATTTAGTTTTTAGAACTTTTTTAGTTTCTTTTTTCTTTTTAGTTTATTGAGCTCATCGTGCCATTATGTTTAAAGGTGGAATTATAATAATCCGAAATTTAAATTAGCCTAAAACCCTTTCATTCCTTGAATCCCAAGGTAAGGTCCAAATCATTGGTAGTTCTTCATATCCAAGTCCAAGCGACAACCAAGAACGTGCTGGAGATGGGTTTGCAGATGAGAATCTTGTTGGACCCACTCAACCATTATAGAACGCCAAACTGGACTTCATAGTTCATACTGGAATACAATGAAATACTTAAATCAAACATCAAAAAAGGTAAGCGACCTGTCACTCCTCTATACAAATACAGATTCACCCTCTTTTGAAATAGTGTGGTATTTAGCCGTGAACTCACTCTAGCATGCTGTTCGTGTCCGAGAATTATCATGAATATGCAAATGAAATTCTGCACTAAGATGTAGAATGTATTACCTAGCCAGCTTCTCCGCCTTCTTCAAGAGTGACAAACTGATAATACTAAATTGAGTATTTTCGAGCGGCACAACAAATGTATATATTCTGATTAAATGATTGTCACACTTCCCTGATCAAGGGATCTTCCGTCAAAGCTGATAGAGAATCAAAAGAAGATCACACTTGCAGTCTAGATTGTGCAGCATGCCTGCCAAAAAGTAAAAAATACGTGGAAAAAGGGCATATAGCATTAGATGGTAGAGCAAAGAAATTAGATGGAAAGGGTTAGAGTTGCATTAATTGGTGTCACTAATCTCAAAACACAACTGCATGACGATGGGCAATAGTGCTTGCATCTGCATCCATATATGGATTCAAATCTTTTGTCTCATTTTTCCATCCTCTAATTAAATACTGTAACTCAACAAAATAAACTCCTAGTTAAGAAAGAAGTTATTGCTAATTAAGAGGGGTGAATTGTTTTTGTTGGATTATCCGTATTCCGTACCTAATAGGAGGGACAAAATTGGAGATTAGAAAAGTTATAGAATGAATCCCTAAGTCTACATGCCTTGTCTGGAGGCAATAAAGAGATGAGAGCTGGTGGAATATAATGGATTTCTACTATGAAGTAGAAAGCGAACCTGCGTTTTTTCTTTAAACTGGCTCTACTCTTGAAAAATCTTATATCTCCCTCGAATTAGTATGAATCTCTGCCAGCGGATTAGTGATGAAGCCTCCATCACCATGAAGCCGAAATCTGTTATTTGTCAACTTAGTTTCAGCATTCCTGTCAGCCCCGTAGTGTATGGCAGCTAGTGATGGGGTGCCACCAGATCTTGCGAACCGGGAGGATTTATACCGGTCCTGTGTTTTCCTCCAGATTTTGGAGCTCAAATATTCTGCTCCAGGTAACAAGCAACATGTATTCCCAGGAGCAGCAGAAATAGTCATCCTTCCACTTGATACAGCCAAATCATAAGAGATCTCATCCAATGCCAACTCAAGGCCATGCACGCGGGTCTCTAAAGAATGCATTCCATTTTCTGAGCTTCCAATGAATCTCTGTAAGAATATGGGGGAGATTTTCGGAGATGTTCGTCATTAAAGGATTAGCACACATGCCACATGTACATACATATATAAAAGAGAAAAGTAGGAAGTTTAAACACAATGGTAGTGTTAGCCAACCTTCTTTCCAGAAATTTGCAGACTTGAGCAAAACATATAAAAGAATTTGTTGAGGGAACTTGGTGTTAAGCATTGGGAACAAACCTGCAGAAGATCAAGTAGACTTGACTGCTGCTTCTCAATTTGAAGTAACTGGTTGCGGATCAATGATAAATCTTCACACTCTTTGTCATTCCTATGGAGATCTTTAGTGACATCACTGGCAGGAACTGAGTCTTGACTCTCTTCATGATATGGAACCACACGAGATCCAGTTTTGGTCCCAGCAAACTTCTGCATTTTGTCGTCAGGATTTTTATTGAATAGAGCCCGTTTCATTTCCGGCTTTAAAAATCTGCTTTTATCCTTTTTGCTTCTTTCTGAAACAGTTCCATCCCTCTCCTGAAGATCACCCAGATCAGCCATGGCCGCGGAGGGAGAATTTGACACAGCAATTTGAACATCCCAATTCTTATGGTTTAATTTTCCCAAAGCAACCGAACTCATTCCCTTGTTACTGCTTAAAGCACTTGTATTCTTAGCATTACTAGCAGAAGAACTATCTGGTGGAGTTAATCTGCTAAACGGAGAGGATTTCTTCCGCAATTTCAGCATTACAGAACCAGGACTACAAGAATTTTGAGAGACCGGGGGATAGCGACCATCACTAGCACTCTCTGAACCAAAACAAGACAGGCCAAACCCAAAAAGAGATATGAAAAACAATCAAAGACGATTCAACATAACAGATTAGTTATACAACCAGAACCACCCACAGACTCTGGCAAATTGAAATTGATGACTCCAATAAATTATAGATAAGAAAAATTTTGAATTTATTTAAGATCAAATAACCCCAGATTGATCATCACCTCAAACTTTTGTTTTCCCTTTTATTTACAATGTTTTCTTTTTTTAAGGCTCAACAGTAAATGCAACATTGTCTGTGTTTCTATTTCTGTAAAGAGATCTGACACTTACTTACCTGAATGGCAAAATGAAGCAAACACTAGATAGAGAAAATTAAAAAACCTTTTGAAGAAGACTGCGATTGAGGAGGTGGAGAGAATCCATCCGAAACATCAGGAATCTGCTTCCACGCCTCCAACATCTCATTCATAACTTCCCGAACCAACTTTACCTAAACCAAACAGCACGTAGACTTGATTCACTTTCAAAATTACCATAAATAAACAACAACATGGGGTGAAAAAATAGTAAATCTTTTCTGCTGTAAACCTTATCGAATCGTCGATTCTCGAAAACTTTCAAACAACCAGCCTTGAATTCCGACAAGAAGTCCCTCTCCACGTTTGCCAACGTCACCAATGCCTCCGCCGCAGCCTTCCTCGCCGCCCAGTCGTTGCTGCTCAGGGATTCCAGCATGCAGGGAACCAAATTTCTCAAAGCCCCGTGGCTTGACGTCCCACCAGCCTCAATAACGCTTCCGATCAGCGTCAACAGCGCTGGCTTTGCCTTAAAGCCCTCGCACTTGAGCAACTTCTCGAACCTCGGCAAGAGCTTCGTCAATCTCGCCGGGTCGGGATCCGGGGCTGCATCAATGGCGGAGGCCAAGCAAAGCGCCGCACCCATCTGTGAATTCTGGTCCTGCTCGGTGAACAGCGCCTCGGTTAAAGGCTTCAAGAAGGAGGAAAACGGCTGCTTGGTGATGTGGGTCGACAATGCCGAAACCGAATTCACGCATGCGGATCGAACCGATGAGTCCGGGTCACGGAGCCGACGAACTACATTGGCAAGGATTTTGGAAAGATAGGGAGAGAGTGCGTTGCCATGTGTTTCGGAAAGTATCCCCAAGAGGTGCACGCACTGCTTGCGAACCGGGGATTTGTCTGAGGCATCGGTGGAGTGTATGCACGAGAGGAACACCGGCACGGAGTTTGGATCGAGGTTCCGAGCAATGGACTCGAGTTCGGAGGCGGCGAGGGACTGGGTATCGCGGTCGGAGAGCTTGGTGAGGCAGGTGAAGACCCTGTGCTTTATGTTCTGGGGTGGGGCTGAAGAGGGAGACATTGTTTGTGCCGTGGTTTAGAAAAGATAATGCTGGAGTTGCCGGCAGTGGTGGTGGATCGGATTACGGTGGTGGAGGAGTTAGGAGCCCGGTGGTGGAGCAGCTGGGATTTCCGGCAACATCGCCGGAGCGCCGGTGAGCGGTTTGTTCTGTTTTGTGGTGTCAACTCTGACAACTTACATTCAGTGGGGATGAAATGAGGCAGCGATTTTGTGTTCTTCCCTTCGCTTTTAAACCAACACGGGATGCAGTGCAATCGCTGAGAGGAAGGCAGAAACGGAAACGGCATGTCGTTGTTTTATCATTTAAGCAGCTAAAACGACTCAAGAAGTTGCTGCTGGTTGTTGCGTTTTACGAGAAACACTGCCGTTTTTGCTGGATAAGGACACGGCTCGGGGAGGTATTTCCTTTTTTTCACTCTAGTCAAACTCAGACTCAAGGATCAAGAGCAGGTTGGGTTCATTTTCATGGTGGTGACCTCTGACTTCTAAATAATAAGAGAGTAAAACATAACCGGAAATTCCTAATCTTGTCCTAATTTGTTAGTTAAGTAATATTATTAAAATTAATAATAAAATTGTCGGTGATCTTATGGGTCCTGTTTTATATCAGCTCAAGAGAAGAATGAAATGACTATAAAGCTTAGTTTTCACCAAATCTGTACCTTCTTTCTCTGTTTTTTATGTTAAAGTTAAGAATTTACTATTGTTAGTGAAAAGATTTTTCATTTTTTATAAAATATTTTTACGTTAAAAATTGTTATATTTTTTTTTTACGTGATTGAAAATTGTTATAAAACTTGATTTTTTTTTATTAGTATTTTTTAATCGTTAACGTAACATACACTGAATGTATTTACTAGGTGTGTCTAAGATTCTAATTACTCACTATAATATTTGAAAAAAAAAAGAAAGTCATGATATACAATTGAAAAAATTTAATTTCTCGTATAGTTATTATTATAATCAAGATCATTTAATAAGATCTTAATATATAATTGGTTCAAGGTAGCTGAATTTCACTCAACCATGCAAAAGAAAAGACCCTTGTGCAGATTGCTTCTTCTTCTTAAATGCTCACACAGTGGCAGCGACCTAACACCACAAACGATGACGAAATTGAAATGGATTCGCGAAAACGTTGATGGCTGTGATGGCAGCACTGTAATAACCAGGATTATTATCTATCTATTGGCAGAGCCACGTAGAGTGGAAATTGTTATGAGACCCCGAGGAGAGCCTGGCTTTTGAAGAAGATTCATTATGTTTTGCAGGGAATAGCCAATGATGGGGGCTGACATTCAGGTCTAGCATTGTTAATAAGGTGTCACGTGAAGGAGCCAGGGCACTATCATTCAAAAGTTACCACGCTCGCAATCGAAGTTGCTCAAAAATTTTACTCCACACAACAACAGCCTCGTAGCATTCCTTTTCTCGTGCCTAATTAAGGCTGTGTTGGTCGCGCGAGGAGCGAACTACTTTTTGGATATGGGCGCAAGTGGTTCAGCGGTTTTAGGCTTTATAGCATTATATACTAACACTACACATTTTAATAAGGATAAATTTCAAGAAATTCCTTTTAATTACTAGTTTTGTGTAGAAAACTTTTTAATAATTTAAAATTAATTGACATAAACTTTGAAATTTACCAAAATCTATATATTAGTGCATATTAAATCCTTACACATATGTAAAAAATCTCTTATAAAAAGTCAATGCATACGATTTGATAAATTTAAAAAGTTATATTAATAAATTTTAAATTATAAGAGATTTTCTATACATAATCCATGCTTAAGAAATTTCTTGAAATTTAATTTTTTTTAATAATTATTACGTACTTGAAATGACTAACAACAAAGAATACACAGTCTATTCCTTGTTACCAAAATAATCAACCTCTATGCCAAGTGCTATCCATACTGAGTAGTATATCAATATCATTGGTTGTAGATGACATTTGGATATAGCTCCATGGTTAAAATCAGAAAGGTTTAACCAATCACACACACATAGTACCGGTTTAACCAAAGATAACTATAATGGTCATGGTCATTCGGTACGTTATTGTTGTCCAAGGTGAGTGGGATTTGGCATTAGTTAGGACCCATGTCCTTCATTTGCAGAACAATTGTCATAAGTAGGTCGAATTAGTCAATATCTTATCATAATCGCGTGCAAATATTGTACCACAATTTGTACTTAATTAAGCAGCATATGGTTATCAAGGTGCTGAGTTGATTCAATGTCGAACCTACTTCACTGCGTGGGGTCTCAACCTCCGCACCAACCTTACTTCTTTATACACACAAACAGTTGTAAAGAGCTTCCGTTGACGGGAAAAGCAGGCCCATCTATGAAAAGGATTAGTCCAGTTTGCGTTAGTTGGAACTATCATTCAGATCGAATAATGAACTGCGAGGCATGCATAAGCAATTCATCACCTTCTTCTTCTTAAGGAGGGGTAAGAAAAGAAAAATAAAGGTCTTCACTGCAGGATCAGTTCCTCTTTTCCAATCTTTCATTGGATTTCGAAGTGTGTTAGTTGCTACTTTCAAGTTGCATCAAAACGGACAAATAAGGCTTGAATCATTAATTTGCTTTTGGTCAGCAGGTAGATAAGAAAATTCAATTCTCGGAATCAAGTTGGCAAAGAAATTAAACTAGTTCCCTAAATTTATTTTGGGTACAAAAGGAGGTTTTTTTTATATAAGATTCATCTTAATATAAAGTGAGAACATGTTTGTAGGCTTATAAGCGAAAAGACAATTAGGTCAATATCCTTTCTTTTTATAAAAGTACCAATATTATTATTATATCTTAATATTATAATAAATTTATTTATAATTTATTTTTTTAATTATAATCAATTTTCTTGTTTATCTAACAAATTATATAAACTTATATATATTTTTTATCTATAATATTAAGCTGCATCAATAAGAGTATATTTAATAAAAAGGGTAAGCAAAGGAATGGTGAAAGTTGTAAGATGCTGATTCAATTCAGTCACATTAAGGGGCATCAATGAAAATTAATAAATTAGTGGCGTGAAAACTCAGCTTAAACGTACGTTCTGATTCGCATAGCATCTGTTAATTTTGTGTTTCTTCCCTGAAAGCTATGTCCTACCTTGTGATGGACATGCACGTCTAACTTTCAAAAAAAAGAACGTCTTTGAACTGATTAAGTAAGGTCCATTTAGAGCAAAGATCTTGGTACGAGCAACATTTGGCTAGGGGTGTGATAAATTTGATGATGACGATGTTGTTGTTGTCTACAATCATGGTGCATTTGTACAAGACTGAAGGAAAAGGACTAGTCTCTTTTGAATTGGTGAGCAATCAATATATGGTTCGCATTCTCATCTGTATCGGTGCCGGTGCCTCCAATATTATGCCCATTCGATGTACAAAAGACAGCAGAAAGTGATTTGTCGGATTTTGTCTTTTATAATTGTGACTATAATTGAACAATGCTCTGCAAGTGTTACCTATTTGTCATTGCCCAAACATTTTCAATATTCTTTTATTATATAAACCCCCAATTATAGCATTTATGTTTCTTAGCAACCGGGAATATGTATATTATAGAATTATTATTCTGATGACGTCATAGATTTTATTTTTGTGTTACATGTTTTCTTTTGATTTAATTGACGTATTACCCTGAAATTATATAAAAATTCGTATCTGTTCGGGATTCCCTCCTTTAGTCCTTTTTTTCCCCCTGCAACGGCCCAACACATAAACATTTAATAATATAATAAAATATATTATTTATCTTTTGAGAAGTGATTCAGGAATTTTAATTTGCCAATATTTGGTAAATAGAATGTGGTGAAATCTTCTCTCACATGATGCCCAGAGGTCAGTTAAGCAAATGGATTAGATTAGTGGGATGACCGTAGAAAATATACCAAAACATTCACCATATGCTTCGTGAGCAAGAAATAAGTTGCATTTCCGTCCAAAACGTGGTAAATTAATTTGAGCGAATATTAGTTTCACATTTAGGTTTCTTTTAATATATTATATAAGTGATAAATAATATGATATAATAAATATTATTAATTTTTATATAATATTTAGATATGACACGTGATAATATAATATTTAGTTAAAATAATTATATTGATTTTGATATTATAATAAATAAAAATTAAATTATTTTATTTTATATAATTTTAAACAATTAAAATTGAATAAAATTATTTTAATTAAATAAATTATTATCTAGTATCTAATCTAAATATAAATAATATTAATTATATTATATTATTCATTCTTTATATGATATACCAAACGAAACTTTAAAGAATATATGATATATTTTGTCAAAAAAAATTCCACTTTTGCAAGAAAAGGAGAATTTAATTTGACTATGTATGAATAATTTCTCTATTTTTCTATAAGCCGTGGATACACATAAGGAGACATTTTTTGAAACACACATAAACAGCAATAACATCCTAAACACAAGTGATCTTGAGTATTTTTAAATAGCTCTAATGGTAAACTTCAAGACAACTCACTTCTTAATTTATTGAGTAGAACCACGTCAATTTTGATACGCTTTGTACAATGAGATAGATATGTTGTTTGACGAAACAAGCACAAGCGATGAAATAAGGAATAATAATTGAGGCAAGGAAAAAAGCGTCCCCTATCCGATGGGGATGACCAAAATTAGAGATAAGAAGCAAACAAAAAATGCGATGAATCCATCCCCCCCTCTTTCGTGTATATAGGTATACGTTATAGTACAGCTTCATTAAATCTCAAGTTAAGCTTTGTACACTTTTGAACCCATCAAATCAAGCCACGTGCAATTTCCTAACAAATGGAGCGACATTTAACATGAAGTGGGGAAGCTAAAATCTGCAAATATACCCTTTAGGCTTCAACTGACTTAAGACGTTCTTCATGTCAGTCATGGCTGTATCTCCTTTGGGACCGATATTATGACTAGTATATCCATATAACCCACTTAATATTTTTAACGTATGTGTTTGTATTAATTTATTTTATATTTAAAATAATTTATAATTTTTTTATATTAGTGTTTAATTATATAATTAAAGCTAACTTTTTTTCTTTAATTTATTTTTTGAAAATAAGATAATTTCAACCAGAGTTGTAGTTGTAGCACATTGATAAAAATATTGTGATAAATTAATGAGATCAAAATTTTCTTATTTTGGAGGATTGGGACTTTTCTACAACTAAAATCTGAACTACTTTCACTTAAATGAGGGCAACAATAGTAACTGCTTTTTCACCATTCCCACACAAAATAAGTTTATCCTCAAGAGAAGTTATATCTTTTTCCCATTTTAGCATATAGGGCGAGTTTCCACCTCCTTCAGAGTTTGAGGCACTTAAAGAGACTTCAAATTAAAGAAATACTAAAGGATTACCACTTCTGCATGATTAGGGCTCGTCGTGCCATGTGGTGGACTGGACCTACACGGTATTTAGTATTTTACTCAATGCCTTGTTATGCTATTGTACTCAATGCCAATGGGAAGTGAAAAGTGTGAAAACAATAAAACAGATGTATTTTTAAAAATGTATTGTTTAGTGTGGAACTTGAAATTACAAGATATTTTTATCCTTTTTCAACGTAAGACTAATTTTTGCTGGAATTTTGATTTAGTCTTCACTACTTGTAATGAATTTTAAATCCCTCTATATTATAGGTATAGTCTATCTGTGTGAAATTCAGTTTGTTAATTGAGTCATACTTTGTACTTATTTTATAATAAATATTATTAATGTAAATCACGACAAAAGAGTGATTATCTGTATGCTAATTTCTTTATTTATTTTTAATAGAATGATTAAACTCATTACTAAAATAATATATATTATCATAATTATTGAAATCATAAATTCAAATAAAAACTAATATCTAACAAAATATGATTAAAATAGCACTGAATAATTTTTTTCCTACAAAATTCCCTTCATAGATTTTCGTATACATAATTCCACATGCCATCAGGAAGACAATCATGGATTGGTCCTCCAACTCACGCTTACCTTAGGATAATTAACTATTCATCATTTTTCCACTATTCTCACCTGATTCTAATAATTTTTTATATGAATAATATTTAAATAATACTTACATAATTAAAATTTAATTAAGTTTTATTTGTTATTGTGAAACTTGAGGAACATTAACACTAACTTCAACTCTATAAAAGTTAATTTAAACTCGTGGGCTGAATCAAATAATGTATATCACATTCACTTTTTAGGTTTTTTTCTTTAAAGGGTTAATATTTATTAATTAAAACAAGAAGAATTTACGTGCATATAGTAAAATTAACTTAAGTTTAATAAATGCTATTAAATAGGATGTGTTAAATATTAATTTAATTTTGATAAAAGTACTATTATCAAATTCTATTCTCTTAAAATTTTTCTCATAATTTTAAAATAAGTAATTGGATACTAACAAAAAACAAATGAAACTACTATATTTATATCTCACTTCTTCAAATTTCCTTCCTTTCAAGATGGATACATTAAACATCAGTAAAATCTGATGAAAATATTTGTAATAAAAAACTCTTTATAATATTCTAAATAATTTAAAATATACATACATTTATGCATCGCACCGAATTTAAACCTAATTTTTTTTCCTAAAAATGAGAGGGTCAA
Source organism: Castanospermum australe (assembly GCA_019955255.1). Taxonomy (NCBI): domain Eukaryota; kingdom Viridiplantae; phylum Streptophyta; class Magnoliopsida; order Fabales; family Fabaceae; genus Castanospermum; species Castanospermum australe. Next base: position 1,080,978 of record NSJW01001005.1, on the reverse strand, counting down.
GTTACCAAACTTAAAATTTTTTTTATTTAATTAAGATCTCTTTCTATTCCTTTTATTTTCTTTCATTTTTCTCTGTCCAAATATATTCTCACGGAAAAGAAAAGCTAGTGCCGACATACACGTATTATATTTGTCACTCAAATTTCTGTTTCATTTATTCCCCGGCTTCCAAACAAAGCCTTACGACTATTCACAGCATTTCATTTGGATACGTGTAAAAGGATATATATATATATATATATATATATATATATATATATATATATATATATATATATATATATTATGTATTGATGTAATTATAGGTAGGAGAAAATGATCTTTTTTTTCTTTTGGTATTATAGGAGAAAATACACTTTGGCCATTAACTTTTTATTTAGTATTATTTTGGTAATTAACGCTTACTTTTTATCATTTTAGTCACTCTAAGATTTTAAAATATGTTTACTTTGACTGGTGATAAAGTTGCAGCAAATTATAAAGTTGTTGGATAACTAGCGATTTAGATAAGTACTCGAGGTTTTCAATTAAGATTAAAGAGCTTTATTTCTACAATGAAGAGCTTAAACATTTATTTCGGTATGATCCACCAGTTAACACTGGCAAGAAAATACAATGAAGCAAGGAATTTAGCATGTTTGGGAGAGATTAATTTTTAAGAAATAATTATTTTTTAAAATTTTTTTATAAAAATTTGAATTATAAGCTATTTTAATTATAAAATAAACTAATCTAAATGCACATTAGATGAAATGCCTCATTGCATGTATTTGCATGTATATTCATGTGATCTTTTTTTTTTAATCTAAGCTGGCTGAGTCATTATTATTTTAAGGTGTCAAAACAAGCAATTTTAAAATTATTGAGTGAATGAAGTGATACAAAATAAAAATTAATAGTCAAAATGATACTTAATTAGTGATCAAAGTTTTTTTTTTCTTGTGACCAAAGTATTATATTTTCCCTGTAATTATGTACAAATTCAAAATTAAATTCAATTATGTAAAATGAACTAGAGTACATTACTTTCACACTCCTTCCATTTTGTATTTACTACATGGATCTGTCATTTTATTATTATAGGATATACAAAAAAAATTATATTTATAAAGGGATTGCTATAATTACCCTCAAAGCGTTGAGTATAAAATGATCCTTAAATCAACTGTTAACTCATTAATATTTTATGATCAAACATTGTTTTATTCTTGTCTAGGTTTATAATTTATAAAAAAATTAAATGTTACTTTATTTTTTTTTGGTCTACTAATGTTTCGTTTTTTGTTTTTTAGTCAAGAGAAGGGAGATGGGATTCGATCCCACTTGATTCAATCTCAGATGCTAAGATTGTAAAGTATAAGTCTTTACCATTTAACTACACGTCTGCTGGCAATGTTACGTTAATTAAAGTGAAATTACTGTACTTGTTTTTCTTTGGGCCAATTATGCAAAGGTTTTTTTTGGGCAGACGGTGGGTGTTAGTAGATTTTTTTTTGTCATTTTTTTGGTCACCTCTCTTTTCGGTCTTAAAGGCTCTTCATTATTATTTTTTTGGGTGAAAGGAGAGACGAAAGAGAGTCCTGGTGCAGCCCGCCTAAAGAAAGGAACTAACTGACTGTGCATTGGACTCTAGTGGGCGACCCTTTTGCTTCAACTCATTAAGCCCATTTTTATTATATGGGCTCAAAGATGAGCCCATTTTCATTCCACGCCCAAAGTAGACTCCTAAGTTGTATCATGACAGTTTGACAAAAAAAAAATGTCTCTTTACTATAAATATTGAAAGTGAGAAAACCAATCGGCCTTGTTGCCTGAGGTTATGGTAGCCCATCAGTCCTGTAATTGGGCTCATTGGCTTCCCTCAAAGGCTCATTGACCAAAAACAAAAAAAACTCACCTTTTATCTTTTACAACGAGGTATACAATTACTGACTGGATTTATTACTATTCATATTTATTTATTATTAATATTTAACTAATATTCATTTAATATTTTAAATATTTTTTCATTAAATGATAATCCTTTATTTTTTAAATTAGTTATTTTTTACCACTCCTATACAGTGACGGGTTCAATAATTATGAGCAGTAGAGACAAAATTAAAGATAAAATATAGGCACTATAAATAAAATTTTATATAAAATAAAAAATAATAAAATATTATATTATATTCATATGTAAAAATATAATAATATAAAAATAATAAGTTAATTTTAGTTCACTATTCATTTTAAAAAAATTATATTATTATCTAATTACATATTACATCAATAAAAGAATTTAACATTTTAAGTAGTTACAATTAAAACAAACCCTTTTAATGATGTGTCATTATATGATTAGATGATAATATAATTTATTTTATATTAATAATAAATTAAAATTAAATTATAAAATAATAAACAAACTTACAATTGTTTTATATGCAATAGTATATTTTGAAAAGTTAAGATTTATCTTGATATATATATAATCAAATAATCATTTGATTATTCATCTCTCATATGTTTAAAAGTTAAATTTAAAATATTTTAATTTTATATCTTAAGTTTTAATTTTGTTTAATTTCTTTTATAAGTTTGGTTTTTAATTTTCATTTGTGAAACTAAATCAAATAAAACTAAACTAGATTCAGATAATTATATGTATTTTTTTTATAATTTACATATATTATATATGATTAAATTTTAATTTATAATTATTTTTATAAAAATATTTAAACTAATTTATTATTTATATTTATTTAATTATATTTTATTAATATTTTTAGGAAAAAATATTATTAATTAGGCTATGAAAATTAAAAAATGAAGTTAGGTATGAGTTTTTTGAAGAAACAAATACTTATAAAAAAAAATCAATCCAATTGAACTGAATCTAAATTCTCTAAATAAAAAAAATATATTAATTTTTAATATAAAAAATTAATTAATTTGATTCAGATAATTTTTTTAAATTAAATTAAATTAAATTACGAATACTCTTACTTTTAATAAGTGTTTATTTTAAATTTTAAATTTTAAATTTTTAATAACGCACCTCGCTTGGCACCTAAATGAAAGTATTGTCTTGTGCGTAACCCGAGACTGATAGTCTTATTTGTCCAATAATGAAAACAGGAAAAAGGCACATGCGGTCTCATCTTGTTGGCGGAAAAAAAATAACTTAAGCATGCATCTTAATATTTTATATTTAATTTTACAAAATAACTAAAGCATGCGTCTTAATTAATTATATTATAATTTCACTAAAAATGTTTACTTTTAAAATAATTTTTTATCATAATTTTTTAATAATATCACACTACATAATTAGATACAGTATAATTTTTTATGAGAATTATTTTGATATTCATATTTTTTATTATAGATATTAGTATTGTGATTAATTATTCTGCATTTATTAATTGCTAATTATATCTTACAAATTTTAAAAATTTATAACTCAATCAATATTGGTTGCGGTCTCTAAGACAAAAATGTCAAAAGTTTCATAAAATCACTTATTCTTATCTTTTATCTAAATGGTTACACTTTTTACATAATAAAAAATAATTATAAAAATATGATAAATAAAAATAACATAACAACTGCCAACTCTTTTTTTTATATTTAGAATAAATTAAATTAAATTTTTATTAAATAAATATATTATCTTGTTAGAGATGAGAGAAAGTTATAAATTCTATTTGTTTTTTATTTTGTCACACTCTTAACTAAATTAATAAATTAGTTATTGAAAATTTTTATTAATTTTATATTAATTTTTTAAAAAATTTAATTTTATCTATACTCTTTGTATATAATTTTATTATTCAAATTAATGTCTAAAAAATTTAAAAATAAATTATATTAATCTTTTGAATATAGATTAATTTAAATAACAAAATAATTTGTTAAGAATTATAAAGAGATTAAAATATCTGATAAACTAACATAAAGTAGAGAAATTTTCTAGAAAGCATTTTAGTAATTTATCCTTCTCTTTCAATCGAAAAGGAAAAAAAAAAAAGGTTTTCAATGCATTTCTTATCACAACAACAAAAAATTGCTGTTTTTTGAAGGTGCATTCACGACGATGAACAGGCGACAAACCAAACTTGCAGATAATTGTTGTAATTAATTAAAGCAACAGTCTAATTAATGATAATCTTGAGTTAAAATTTAATTGCGAAAGCCCAAATCCATCACTGTAGCAAAAAGGATATCTAAATCCATCGACTTTCTTTCAATTTCTCGTGTTGTTTTTTTACATATATACCCTTGTTTCCCTCGGATTTCTAGAAATCGTCAAATCCGGAGGCTTGCTTGAAATATGAGCAGAAGCGAGTGAGGGTAATCTCGGAATTGGGTAACATATAAAATATCAAGCTGGTCCATCTTCTGAAAACAAAGGGCGAGCGAAGCAGAGTTTCCGTTATCCATTGTAATTCTCTCTCTAAGGTTTCTCTCTCTAGATTTTCTGCGTTCTCCTTCACAAATTAGGGTTTTTGCGAATCTCTATTATTTGAAATCGAATCCAGAGTTCAGCCATGGTGTCTGATTCAATCACCACCGCTCCCATTCCTTCAGCCGCCAACACTAAGAATTTGGGCAAGAAGAAGAGGGTAAGATTTTGATTTTGATTTTTTTTTTTGGGTCTGTATATGCATTCCGTTCTTATATTCCTTATTCTGATTCTCGGAGGATTTCAGACCAACAGGTCCGCCAAATTGAAGCAGTGTAAGATTGATACCCGTCGCGAGCAATGGCTATCTCAAGGTATGTGAGTTTTTGTTGATGTGCATACCATTCCGTTTACGCATGTTTCCGTTGATCTGTTCTTTTGCTGATTTTGGTCTCTCGTCGATATCGATTCGTGGGTATCAGGTGCGATCAAGAACAAGGGATGCAAGGACGGAGTGGACGATGGTCACGCGCCACCATTGCCATCTGGGAAAGATAGCAAACGTTCGTTGGAGAAATTGGAGATGAGGCATAGAGGGGAAGAGGATGATGGATTGATCCATCAAGACAGCGATTTGGAATCGCCATCTAACAGTCCCACTAGTGTTAATAGTAGCGTGTTAGGGGGTAATGATTCTGGGACAAATTTCACCGGAAGCAGCAGCAGCGGCAGCAGCAGCAGCAGTTCTAGCAGTGCGGGGTGCTGCTCTGGGAATATCACAGAAGAGGAAGAAGAAGAAGAAGAAGGTGATGATGAATGCTTGGATGATTGGGAGGCTGTGGCTGATGCTTTAGCCGCAGATGACAAGCATCAAAACCCTTGCACGGAGTCGCCCCTGGCACATGAACCTGTTATGCAAATGGTTTCTCCTTGTGATGTGACTGATGGTTCGAATTTAGGAGCTCGGAATTCTAAACCCGAGGGTGGTAGATTAGTTTCGTGGGCATCTGCTAATACCCGAGCTTGGAGGGCTGATGATGCTTTTCGCCCTCAGAGTTTACCCAATCTGTCGAAGCAGCTCAGTTTACCAAATCCCGACCGGCGTTGTGGAGGAGGGGTCCCCTCGGCTTGCACTGCTGCGCCATCCCCATGTCCCATATGCTGTGAGGATCTCGATTTGACGGACTCAAGTTTTTTACCTTGCCTATGTGGGTTCCGGCTTTGCCTCTTTTGCCACAAGAGGATTCTCGAAGAGGACGGCCGCTGTCCTGGGTGCAGGAAGCCGTATGAGTGTGAACCTATTGAGTCAGAGGCAAGCGTGCATGGAGGCAGCCTGACTCTTCGGTTGGCCCGTTCATCTAGCATGATCGAAAGGCCTTAAGAGAGTCTCTGTTTTCATGAGTTGTGTATGTCGGGTCTCTCCTTTTTGAATCCTTGCATCGTCTGTATTTTAGTTCTAAATATCTAATTTTCATAGGTCTAGTTGGTGTAGGGTTATGGGTTTTTGAGCACCATGGAATCAAGTTGTTTCTGATTTGATTGTATGGTGCATGTGTTAATGTGGGATATACTCATGTTGGTATGTGAATACATAAGGTGGTATAGAAATTTAATACATTGAAAATGTTTACATCATGTTGAGGCTTATTTCCTTTATACTTTCACTTCTTCACATTTCTGTACTCCATATTCTTTATACTTCTATGTTGTACATCATCATGTTTAATTGAACATGCTCATCTGTTATTCAAAATTCAAATTTGGTTAATACGGATATTGCCACATCTTTTCATTTCTGGACCATCTTCTTGCATAAAGCAGATATATGCCATGGTTAAAGTTTGGTCCTTCTTCGCACTTTGTCTCCATAATGTAAGTTGACATTATAAATGCAGCTTGTTTTAGTTATTTGAAATACTTGATACATTTGAACATTTTTTTTCTCCGTGTTAATTCTCTTCTACCAGGATACTTGTGGTAACTGGTAAGTAAAAAATGAAGGCTGGTAAATAGGTTTCGAGTTTTTCATGGTATGGGAAAATCTTTATGGCATTGCTGTATATGCTTCTTATAAGTTTGATTCAGAGTCAGTAATGAATGCATTTGTCCTTCCACCAATTACCAGTACCCCAAGGAAGCAGGAAGTTCCTTGGGGTTCTGGTAATTGGTGCTTGACTAGTTACCATTGATTTCAATCAATCACTTTTGATCATCACCGATACTCCCAGTGTTCTTTCAGATTGGTACTTCTTTTGTGTGCATTAGTTCTTTTGCTTAGAAAATATTATCCTTTGGCTCTATTGGAGATTTTAAGTAAAACGGAAGAACAGTCATTGTGTCATGTATATAACATTTGATGCATTCTACACGGATATAATTGGTTTTCTTTTTCGCTGTATCATGTATATAACTTTCTACGCATATAACATTTGATGCATTACATGGATATAATGGGTTTTCTTTTCCATTGTATCATTTATATAACTTTGTACCCATTCTATGGGGATATAATTGGTTTTCTTGTTTGATTCCTTCCTCTAGATATCCTTTTTCACCCAAGAGACCCACCAAAGGGGCGATCAAAGTCATAATCTTGATGTAGGGGGGAACAGGGTAATTATACTTATTTGTATAATTACATAAATATTTATAGAAATGGCACTTTGTCAAATTCCTCTCTACAGGGGAAGGTTGGTTCTTTAATATGAAAAGTACAAATATGTTAAACATAAAAATAATGAATTTTTGATAGATAAGTAGTCTATTTATATGAAACTGAATGACACTTTACGCTTGCTTGGTTGAGAGAATGGAAAGTGGGAAGGTGGAAAATTCGGAATGCAAATCACTCTACAGTTTAGACTTGCTTTGTATGATAAAAATATGAGAAAGTGGAAAATAAAATGTACCACTTTCACTCTTAGTTGAAAATCATTTCCACTTTGTTCTGTATTTTCCACCTACTCAACCAAGTAGACTTAGTTTGGTTGAACAAATTTTCTTCCAGAATTGTTCATGCTAGTTATTGCTATTAGAAGATGGTTTTGCACTTATATGAACCTGAATGAAATATCATTTTACTCCAATTCAAGTTGTGCACTGGTCAACTGCATTTTTATACTTGTTTTGAAGATCTGAGGAATGTGATCCTCCTTTTCTTTTTTTGGGATTAGCTTATGTGGCAATTTCCTTTTGGGGAGGCGGTGGGGGTGAGGATTTACTTGGCCGCTAATTTCGGATTTGTGCCTGTCTCTTATTGTCTAATAATCATATGTTCATCCAACTTTTGAAGTTATATTCCCTTCTTGGCAGCATATATGCTTTTCGCAAATATTTTTTCCTGTCTCTCCTGCAGTTACTAGTTTGGAGTTTCTTGTAGTATACGCAATGGAACTGATCACATGAAAGGTACTATATGACTAATATGATTATTTGTCTTTGTATTGTGTGCTTTGGGTTTTGCAATCTATACTTGCATTAAGCACTCCTCCTGCTCATTGTAACAGAATTTAGTCCTTGTGAGAAGTTGGGATTACTTCAATACTCATTTTTTTTTCTTAAGTGTCGGTACCTTTGATAAGTTGTCAAACATTTATTAATTGTTGGTTATACTTCGTGCAATCCAAACAACTAGAGTGAGAACCAACAATTAATAAATGTTTGATAATCAATCAAGGTTACTGATATTTGGGAAAAAAACCTGGGTACCATAAGAACTCCGATGAAAAGCATATAACATTTTATTCTCATCTCCCAAGAAAATAAAAAAAGAAATTATTTTTCTCTCCTTTCATTTATGGACTAAACCTCTTTGGTTGTGGTTTTTTTTAACAAATTGGATAGTAAACAGATGATGCTATTGTTTAAGTCTTACTGTGGTAAGTCATATATTCCTTTCATCAATTGCTTTGCTAGTGTAAATTTCCTTACACGTGGCAGGTGAGTCATGTAAATAAAATTATGGTTGATGATGTTTTAAAAGGAGCCGAAGAGAATCCCTAGGAGGCTAGGACACTAAGATAAATATTAATTATTTAAGTCAGAACTTTACTGTTGATTGTTTAATCAGTGTGATAAGTAAATAACTTTATATCCTTTCAATTTTTTTTAATAATTTATTTAATTATTAAATAAAATAAATATTGAATACTTTTTATATTTTTAAAATATTAAATATTTTATTTTTTTATTTAATATTTTATTTAGTACTATTAAAAAGAAGTTTTAGAAAGATATTACGGTACTCAGGAAGTCAAGGTCTTTATGTTGCTTTGGAAACAGAAGACCCTTGGGCTCTTAGGAGTTGAAGCAAACGAAAGCTAGCTCTTAGGGACTGTAATTGGACATACACTCAATTGGAGTAAATTAGACATCAGGAGCCCAAGAAATCACTGGTTTAACTACTTTTTTGGTTTGCCTGGTTGTTCTGTATCCTTAAACTTCATTGAGGAAATGACATGTGATTTTATCTCCTCAGATGTGCAAGATGTACACACTATGAAACCAATAATAATCTCTCCTTTTATTATTCCCTTTATTATTATGTTGCATGGAGTACTTGGTGTAAAGTATTTGGTATTTTATGGTTAGTTTGCTCGGAGAGTTTACAGGAGCTTCTGCACACTCGCATCTCAAAAGTTTTGGAAATAGGAAGGTGGGTAAGATTTAATGAAGTCTTTGCCTGGTTTGCAGCGGTTTGGAGTGCTTGTAGCAAAAGATTGGTTTTTGAATTGAATTTTGAATAGTATGTCCGGCGAACTTTTATGGGAGATCATTTTCTGTTGTCTTAGCTATGATGTTCCTGTGCCTAATATTCAAATGGGTTATATTCAAAGAGATTGAAGCACTTTGTTCTTATTTCCTCCCTCCCTCTGGTGTGTTTCCAGGAGATGTCTCATTCTCAGTTTTTTACATGTTAATCGTTCATTTCCCTCCATCTTAGTATAAATCTTTCCCTCTATTTGTGTTTCAATATTTTCGGTAGCTGTAATTGACGATCTATTGGTTTGGCTTATTTGGGTAGCCACAAGACAGTTGCCATTTGTTGTTTGGCCAACAGTTACATGTAATTTGTATATGGCAATCTAGGTTCTAGAAGGCCAGGCTTTCTGTAACCAGTCTGTTATTCAGTGGACCCTATACCTCTTTTTGGGGATGACGCACGTGCAGCAAGTTGAGTAACTCTCAAGTAGCTTGTCGTAGTTGAAATTCTGGCGGTTATCGCACATTAAATGGAGCCTTTTGGTTTTTTTTTTTTTTGTCCTGTCCCTTTGAGCATCAAAACAGAAAGGGAAAAAGGAAGGGACTGTTTTTGGTTGTCACTCTGAATTGAACGACGTATATAAACTTTGGGCAAGATGCTAGCTCTCTTTATTTTATCATTTTCTATAAAAAAAATTAGTTTTTAACTACATTCTAGTAAGAACAAAATACTTCCTAGAGCCCAAGGTTTTTTGCGGACTATTTGATCTTCGGATTGAATTTTACTGAAATTGTTTTGCTGCACTTAAGATACTTTCTCACTCCCAACACCAAGCTTTAGATTTCCTTTGTAAAAGGAAAAAACAGAATGAAATATATTTTGTAGTTGAGTAAATTATATTTAACCATAATTTTGTTTTCCTTGTTAAATGGAAATGGTTAGATTTTTCTCTGAAGTCTGAACCTTTTTAGGCAGGGGGGAGTACTTACGTGAAAAGCTAAGGATGAGAATTTTAATTGGGAAAAAAGAGAGAAAGAACGTGACTAAATTTTTTTTTATGTCAAATGAATGGATAGTGCTGGAAAACAGATGTGCAGGAATAAGTAAATGAGATAAAATTTTGATCCACTCTCTCACTCGAGGCCTTTAAGGAGGAAGTTGGTTTCAACTTTCAAACGCTAGAGTCGGGAGATTCAAGCTTGACTGCTTCCATTCATTCTTATACATTACATATATAGATACCATTGTCTGTTTTCTTCACTGTCACTGGAAAGAAGGAAACCTTAACCTATGCCTACTTGTAAGCAGTGGGGGTGGCTTTGGCACTTGCACATCCCTCAAAGGTGCAACATCTTTCTATGGCTGGCCTTGAATGATAGGCTCCCTACAAATGCTTCGAAAGCAGCCCCTCATGTTGCAGACCCTGCATCTTCATCTTGCCCCTTTTGCCATGCACAGGAGACCCTGCTTCACGCGTTGCGTGATTGCCCTCGAGCCACGAGCGTGTTAGTTCATCTTGTTGCTCCCCATCACCAACAGGGCTTTTTCTCTTGCTCTTTCTGGGACTGGGTGGTGGCTTATCTTCAGCAGCCTTGGTCCATTTTTAATTCCAACACTCGGGACAAGGATGCTGTGCTTTTCGCTGCTGCGGTTTGGTTGTTGTGGAAGGACAGAAAAGTTGGGTCTCTGGTGGACGTTGTTTTTCCTCTGAAAGATTATTGCTTCACCATGTGGGTACTCTGGCTGATGATTTTGGGAGAGTTGTTCTTGTGGAACATTCTGACCCTAGCCCTGCTGTACGGTATGTTTCGTGGTGTTTCTATTGGAACCAACCTCCTTTGCAGCTTCAGTTGCGGTTGGTGGCAGACAGTTCGCGGGTAGTGTTTCCTAAGTTGTAGCTTCGTATGGTTTTGCCTCAATAATAATCTACCAAACCTTTCACAACCATATTATTTGATCAGCTGCAGGCCATAGTAGACTTGCTTCCTACTTCTTGATCAACTTTTATCGCAGGCACAGCTTCTTATCTTTCCTTGTGCACGTAGAAAATATATTTTTTTTGACAGACATCTTGTTCCTGGCTAGAAAATAAAAACACAGACAAAAATATTTAATACCACCATTCGTTTATTTTGTTATCCTTACTTTGCTTTAAGATATAATTATATTTATTTTGGTACATGTTCAAAGTTGGTTTATCTGAATACATTTCTTGAAAATTTAAATTTTGATAGCATCTTGTGATTCATACAGCGAACCTTCATCTGGTAAAAAAAAGACTGGTGATTGTTTCTTCTTGTTGCACATTCATAGTTTGTCAACATTGAAGATCTTATATACCAAATTTGAGATCTAGGAGCTAACCCCTCCAATCAACAAATTTGCATGAACCTGATTGATACAAATGCACAAAACCGGACTTCAGAAATCATCATCTGATTGGCTGGAAGATGTTGTTCCTGACATACTTGACAGAAAGTGTAAATCAAAGTTTGGGAATCTGAGTGGCGCCCTCTTTGACGGTGACAGAGGTGGTGTTGATACAGCTTCTACTCCTACATTCTTCTTTTCTAGCTTCCTTTTAACTTCCATGCAAGCTTGATCTGCCATGCCAACGAAATCTTTTTTCGATTACAAACAGTTGGAATGTGTTTGACATATTTTCTATGGACCCTCCGGCTAGATAGTACTCGTTCGTTTTCTTCACAAGCTCCATGATCCTTGTCTGCTCCTTTTTCACCACCTTAAGCTCCTTCTCGCATTCCTCTAGGAATCCTTTCATTTCCTTAATAAATCCACCTCTCTCACTGCTGCCACAGCATGTTATAATCTGTTGAATTTCAGTAACATGAGCATTGAGAGTGGAGGACATACCGATGAAATTGTGATGCTCAATGCTGGCCGCTTTCTTTACTTCAGATAACTCATCCCGTAACCTTCCTAACACTGGTAAGCCAAGCATTAGATACTCTGTCAGTCTCTTGCTGTATCAGGCTATCTGAATATGGTCCATTATTGTTGCTTGTTTCACCATTGTTTCTGTGAAGGTTGTGCTTTTGATAGATAGCTTGTCGTCTTCCTTTGGATTGAATAACTTGTTCCACAATAAATTGAAGCAAACTAGTCTTCCCATCTGTTCTTTTTACATCAGAAAGCTTTCTAAGAGCGCATAGGTTGGAACCTTGTGCATTGCCTCTTGAAGTTCCAGCATTCATCCGGTTCCCAGCCTTGAGAATGGCCTCAAGGAGCTTCAAGAACAGACCACTAGTCCTCATCTCCTTACAACCCATTTCAAGTGTTTGTATGTGTTCTTTAAGCTGAAGAACTTCACAATCATAACTCGATCTGAAAAGCATTGCTTTTAAACGAATGAATGCTGTTGGAACTGCTTTCAGGATGTAGTAGAGGAAAGACTCAGCATCAGCAAGTTTATCTAGATTGCCTGAATTGGATGATTTTGGCTTCTTCTTCTTGGGTAGGAGCTATTTTAGTGAGTCTTTCAAGTGTCTAAGCATTGAGTCCTTGGCCATCAAGAAGTGCATCCAGGATTGCCTTGCGAGAAATTGCAAGAGATCTTAGCACAATTGCTGTGTTTTGGGATTTTCGAGGGTCCAGAATGAATAATTGAGTTGGTGTGTTGGAGTTGGACTTAGTTGAAGTTGAAACACTTATGTTTCTTTCATGTGTTGTATTGTTGGTTGAATATCCAAAGAGTACTTCCATGAGTTCATCATCAAACCTGTAAATGAAGTTGAAACAAAGAAAAAAAACAAAAAAAAAAAACCCCATAAATTGCGAAGTGACAATACACTGAAGAAAAAAAAACTAGGAAAACAAGATGGGCATTAAAATTAAGCAAGATTTACCGGAAAGAGCCATCATTGATCTGATCCCACACTGTTGATGATCAACATTAGCTGCAACCTTATCCCAGTGCAGAGGCTTCAGCTTTATTTGGCCAGCACCATTCTCTCTTCAGCTCTCCCCTACTGTAGCCTCTTCGGTGTTTTTTATGTTCGCTTTCCCTTTAGCTGCAGGTGGGGGTTTTGACGATGAAATGATGCCACTGGCCGTTGGTGATGGAGGAGGTGAAGCTGCACCTTCTCTATATATAATAGGAGATGAAGGCAGAGATGGTGCCGTTGGAACTTCCTTTCGCGGAGGCGATGGTGGTGGTGGTGGTGGAGGAGGAGGAGGAGGAGGAGGTGGTAGTGGTTGAGTTTTCTTCTCAAGAATAATTGGTGAAGGTTTTGGTAGTGATGGAAGTGGAGGTGGTAGCAGAGGAGATTCTGGCAGGTGTTGTCTTGGTGTTAGTGATGCTGAAACTGAAAAAGGCAGGGTAGATATTTGTGATACTGGTTTAACTAGATCCTCATGACCAATCAAGCCTGGAGGTTCACATAGCAGGGGAACCTCCTGAGGCTTAAATCTTCTGGATCTCTGGACCATTACATCTATTCTCTTTTCTTCTTCATCATCTTCATAACTAGGATTAAATCTTTTATTTGGGAATCTAGTTTTGAATTGCCTGCCCTCTGCTTCCATCATACACAGAATATCAATCCCATTTTCTTCAACAATTACTCCTTTCACATTACCACCAGCTTTCTTTATATCCTTATGGCTCACTCCTGCTTCTCGAAGAAAACTTGCTGCAACTTCGTGTCTATGGTGGTATCGAGCAAGAGCAAATTTTTGGAAGAAGTAAAGAAAATCGCAGCAATAAACAACATAGCCGCAGCTGCAGCAGCCACTGCCTTTGCAATTGCAAGACTAGGGGCTGGCATTGATAAGTTTTGAGGTGTGAAGATTCAAGTGTTTTTTTTGGAGAAATTCTAATGGACCTTCAGTTGATCACATGCAAGAGAGATACTTGTAAATACGAATAAGCTGGCTGAAGGACTGTAGAGAAGGAACAAAGGGCAAGAAAAATAGAACAAGAATAGTAAGAAGACGAGAAAAAAAAAATAGGCACTCTCAAAATGACAATTGTTGCGGAGAGTCTTGAAAAGGATCCTTCATTTCAATGTGTGTAGCTTAGGCTGCTGACAATTTCAATGAGGTAGTTGTCATTGGTAAGATTTCTGTTACTCTCTCTGAGGGCTTATGCCATGTCAGGAGGCGCATAAATTGCCCTTAAATGGCAATTCCAAATTGATGCCCAATGAAATCATACATGGGTCAGACAGTTTTTGGATGGTGAGTCATAATTGCTCCCTTTGTTAATGGTGGATGTAACGGTTGAGCCGTCCCACCTCGAATTATATTGCCATTGTTAATTAGGCACACAATTGACCTTTCTCTTTGGCATAATACTCCTTTGAATGGTGATTGTCGTTGTGCTTTGTTGGTCTAAATGATGCCGTCTCTCCAAAGTGTAACTTGGAAGACAACAATCTTAACTCCAGCTACTGCAATGGGGAAAGTTTGTTGGCATCTTAAGCTTGAAGAGCTTGAGTGATACTTCTTTATTGTACTGATGTTTGGTTGTGCTGACTGAAGACGGTGTGAAAATGCACATCTCGCTTCGAGGGTATTGTCCTATCTCTTTAGGTAGTTGCAATATATAATAATTGCAAGGATTAAATAATCAACGAGAAGGCAATCCAATTTGGACTCACTTGCAAGCTACCGAGTGGCAAGACTAATTTAGCATCAAAGAGTTAAGACACTTAGCCTTAAGCCAAAGGGAAAGGGTAACTTTTGTCATTGATTTTGTCTTACTCTTCTAAGCAATGAAAATTTAGGGATAGAAAACAGCAAAAAAGACAAGGAAATCTTCACCTATCACTTATCTTTTCTTTTAAGAATAATTCTAAATCTTTCTAATACATCAGCCTAATAATTCTCTTAATTACTTAATAAAAAAAGTATTGAATGCAGTTTGAATTTTCAAGACATTAAAAGCTTTTATTTTTTTATTTAATATTTATTTTACTAAATATTAAGAGGATTATTAAGAAAAAGAATTTATGACGAAAATATAGACAATAAAAGGTAGTGCCAAAATGTAAGTATTTATTCTTCATGTTAAATATTTTATCAAGATATCTTTTGGTAATTTTGCCAAAATCTTAAGACTCGATTGTTCCATCAATTCTTCACATGATTGATTGTGGAGCTAAGAAAAAACGTTAGATGATGTTCCCTCTGGACAGGGTTGGCGTCCCAGGCCTTGCTTTTGGTATTTTGTTTATTCATACTGTCTAAGATTCAGAGACTTCGCAAAGTTTCAGTAGAACCAAAATGTGTGAAGAACAAAATCTACGAAGAACAATAGAACATCTCAATTGAGAATTTCTAGATCAAATTCGGAAAGGAACAACGCTATCCTTTTCATCAAAACAGTACCACACTTCCATATCCGAATGAGAAAAGCAATAGGGGAAAATTGAAAGCCAAGGTTGATTGCAGCTCAGGTGAAAATTAACAGTAGGGTTTATTATTGATAGGTTAACAGCATGTTTCGTATGCAGCACTTTAAAGTTTAAACTAGTGTTTTAAAAGTCAATTTAAACTAGTGTTTCAAATAATATAATAGATAAAGTTGTTTGGATAAAAAGAAAGTGTGCAAAACATGTTAAAAAAAGGGGGGGGGGGGGGGGGGGGGGTTCCAAAACAAAGTTAAAAGCAAAGCAACTGGCCAGAGTGGTTGAACCAAGAACTGAACACCAAGGTTAGAGGCAGAGGAAAGAGGATAAGGATGGCTATGCTCCATGTGCAGCTAGAAGACGCACGTTGGTTCAAGAAATAATAAATATAGCTAGCACACACAACTGAAGCCTTTGGATCTGCAGACCTCGGCGCCCATGGTCTTTTCAACCTTCTTTGTTATACATCTTGCTTGATTTCAATCTCAAATTAACTGTTCCTCCTCTTCCATGCTTGTTAGCAGTGTTTCCCCTTTTTGTGGCAAGGAAAGGTTCATCTTTTATGACAAGTGGAGGAGGCACGTCTGCGAAATGGTAGGAGAAAGAAGTAGAATTAAGAAAATTTCTTGAAAATTACCACCATTTGAGAGAAAAATCAAAAACACCTAAAACATCTTAAAGATGATTTTTTTCTTTTTTTCAGGAGTGTGTTTCTACAGAGAGGTTGGAAACTTGGAATTCTGACATTGCAGAAAAGTGCCTTTCCTTAATGAATTTTGAATCCTGACATTAAAAAAATCACCTCAAGCGTTTAAACTTACTACTTAGAATCACATGTTGATTTCATGTTTTCTGTTATTTGAGCTACCCATCTTAATAAAGTGTTTTTTTTTCCAAATAAATAAGGAAAACACTTGTCAGACATGTCTTTTTAATTTTATATTTTGAAAAAAACAAAAAAAAAATCATAAACAACTTCAAACAGTGCCTCTAGGGCCTCAAGGGTATTTATGCAGTTGCATAGGGCACAAGAAAAACAAAAATAAAAATAAAAACAAAGACCACACTCTAATTGTCACGAAAATTAAAAAAAAAAAGTGCGTCAAAATCTTGCCCTATTTTCCAAAATAGAGGATTTAATTAATTTCTAACAAATTTCATCTGTACAGAAACAAAATCAGAAGACACACAAGGGGCCCAAAAAAAACAAGTGATTCTGACAAAGCTCTGACATTCCTCACTGTCAGCAAATTTTTCATAGATTGGTGAACAAATGCGAAGCACATCAGACAGGGGCTTCGAGATATGAACAATGGTGTAGCAAAAATGGGGACCATATGGGGCACTACTCAAAGTCTCAAATCTCTGATCACAATCTAGATTTCTTTGAGGACAATGATGAGAGTGTCGACGATGATACATCGCATGGATGAGACACTGATGAGAATGGAGTTGACAGAGACAGACTGCAATCATCCGAACGTCTTCTTTTCTGAGATATTTTCTCTGCTTCCTTCTCTTCACCTCTCATGACGAAATCTTTTAAGCGTCTTACATCTGACAACTTCACGGGCTTCAACAGAAACTCTTTTGCTCCTTCCTCCAAGCACCTGATAATTAGTAAAAATAGAACTGTGAAGAAGCATGTCTAAAAACACTGGCCACGAAGCAGAAGCACAGAAACTTCATATATACATATATACATGGATCGTTACTTTTGCTAGGTAGAGAATACGATGTATGATCTTATTAGTTATTGCAAATGGGTTTATATCACTGAAAGTGCTCAGCATAACCTAATAGTATTTGCCAATAATTTCAGGTTCAAATGCATCATGCATTGTAGTTGTTAATAAAATGTACAGCTACGAGGCAATTGTAAAGACAATAATTGCTACCATGCCAACAAGGTCCTTGTGCGATCAGTTGATCATTAGAAAAGTGAGAATCTGGATTTCATCAAGCTTCAATCATTGAAGTAAGATTTGC
Source organism: Castanospermum australe (assembly GCA_019955255.1). Lineage (NCBI taxonomy): Eukaryota > Viridiplantae > Streptophyta > Magnoliopsida > Fabales > Fabaceae > Castanospermum > Castanospermum australe. The sequence goes on along the minus strand of NSJW01001005.1, from coordinate 1,063,529 downwards.
AAGTCAAATGTAACTTGTTCCCCAATGCTTTTTAAGCTTCCAAGACTGAGATTGAGGGGATCAATTCTTTCTATCAGTTATTGCTAGCAAAACAAATAACATCACACAAACCTCCTATTTTAGTTAAAGGATTTTAGCCAAGTTTTGTTGAGGGAAGGGACGGGACTTGTTCTTTTGGAAATTTGGCTTCAAAGAAGTTTATTAACTTATCGTTTGATCAACACTCAACAGGTGGTCTGAATCACAAAAAAAATGCCAATGTAGCCTTGTATCCACTACAGTGCCAGCCTAGAACTAAGTGGCAATCAACAATCCCTTAGGATCTTCACGCTCTTGCCTCCCTATTGTCGTTCATTATGGTGGCTTCATGCATTATAAGCGTTAATCCCCACCACAGTGCCAGCATACGCCTAGGTGGCTATCAAAGATCTGTTAGGAACTTTATCATTCATGTCTCCATATTATCAGTTCAATATTCTAGATCCACACAAGGAGTTATTTTCTGATACATCTTTACAAGAGACGATTTTGGTTAGAACCAGCTTAGAATTGGGAAAACGTGAGGAATTCAATCATCCAAATATACATGTCTTTCACAAATGGAATTCAAGTTTAGATGGGATTCAGGTCCAAATATACACGTCTTTCACAGGTAAAATCAGACTGCAGATGCAATTTGATGGTTCTCAATTTTCTAGAGAGAGTTGATACTTTAGCTTATCAAAGCACAGGCAACAATTAATAAGAATCATCCAAAATGTAAACATTATCAGATAAATCAAGAAATTTAGTTTAAGAGAGTCCAGCTAAAACAATATGTTTCCTAAAACTACAGTAGAAAGCCAAATAACATGTCATTTAGTCAAGAGCTTACCTATCAATTCGAGTCAAGATATTCTCCGACGACATGATCACCACTGGAATCTCTCTAAAAACAGATGATTCCTGCTGAATTTAACATAAGAGAGTAAAGGTTAAGAATCAACTTCCTCCTGAACTCATTTTAAAAATCAATTTTTTCAGAAAATGCAACGGAAAAGCTAAAAAAAAGTATAATAGAATTCTGTGCTCAGCTATTTAATTCAGGAAGCTTAGCTATAAGTAATTAACCAAAAATTGAAGTTTTCTCTTTTCTTCAAAAGAATAAATAACAAGGGGCGAGGAAAACCGAATACCCACCTTGATCTTCTTGAGTAGTTCATATCCTGTCATCCCCGGCATGGAATAGTCCGTCATTATCAGATTAACCTTCACACCCTGTCACCACAGCCATCCAGCAACAACGTAAGCACCAATTCCAATTCCAGGTAAGTAACATCCCAAAACAGTAAAGTGGAATGAATTTAGAATTCGAAAGCCAAATTCCCTTACATCAAATCCAAGGGAGCTCTTCTCTCCGTCCAGTCCCAAATACTGAAGAGCTCTGGTTCCGCTCTCTACCACCGTCACTGCAAAATCCCACTTCCAATCAGCTTCAGAATCCAATCCAAATGAAAGAACACTAACAAAAATACTCAGAGGCATGGGATTCGCTATCTTACCTTTGCAAGAAGAAATTTTTAGCAAGCGTTCAATGACCTTACGATCAACAAGGCTGTCATCAACAGCAAGAACGTGCAGTTCCCCTGCACCCGAGGGTGACTCCTGGAGCACTTCCGGCAATTTCCTCCTGAAAACATCGCCGGCGGCAGCCATCACCGATCTATGGATACACCCCTTTTATGTAAACTCAACTGGGTATCGGCGAGAATAACAAATATGGAGCTCTATGAGCGTGAATGGTATAAAACTTGAAAGTGTTAAAGAAAAGTGAAGGTGGAAGCGTCAGAGGAGGAAATGGAGGGTAGCCTTTTATTAAATGAGAAAAGAAAAAGAAAAGAGTAAGAGTTATAAATGGGGAAAGGGATGGGAGGTGGGGGATGGTTTTGGTTTGATTAATTACAAGCAGAAAAAGGGGTGAAAAAAAAATGAATAAAGGTGAGAGATTCGGAGGATCCAAATCTCAGAGATCTCTGCAAATCCAGAAGAGGGGATTATCCACCTCCACTTGTCGCTTCTCCTGTCAAAATCCTACTTTGTTGTGGTATTAGTTAATAGCAACGTTGGTCACGGTCAGAGAAAGACCAAGCGAATCCTGTGTTTTGGTTGGGGCCAGTTTCACTGTGGTTGCCGCTGGTTGAGAAACCCGGGTTTTGACTTTGGCCGAGGTTTTTTTTTTTTTTAGCACACGTTTTTCTCGTTCAATTGTTTCTGGGAGGGGCTTGCACTGCTAAGACCGAAGGAGAGAAAATATGAGAAATTTTTTTAAAAAAAATTTGATATTTTTCATTCACATTTTTTCAAGTAAATTTAGTTTTGTCCCTCGAGATTTCAATCACTGTGGTTTTTCTCATAATTTATAATTTATTTATTCCTGTCGTGGTGTCATTAAAATTGATATTAAATTTCAATGGTTGAAAGAAATAAATTACATTGATTAAAAAGTTGATAAAGATAAGTTATACATATTGTTACTAATTTTAATATTATTTTTCTACATTAAAAATATTTTTTAATGAATTTTTACATTAATTCAAATTATATTAAATAAACACATCTCTTTAATCACTTAATTAATTTTTTTAATTTATTAATTTATTAATTTTAGTGTGTGTTTAAATTAATTTATTTTATAATTAAAAGTTTATTAAATTTTTTTAAAAAAATTAATCAAAATCAAATATGTATTTAATAATATTCGAGCAAAAATATTGATTTAAAACAAGTTACATACAAAAATATAAAAAAAAAAGTTACATGTGAAACAAACAATAAATAAAAAAATGTATCGATTCTTTGTGTCGTAGTTTTGGACCAAGTTGTGTTTGATTTAGCAAGCCGGCAGCGCGTAGACGAGCAAAGGCAAAGGGGTAGCGTTGACAGGAGCGTACAAGAACAAATCTAAGGATGATACGGCGGCAGGTGGTCTGACCCACCCTCGCGCTATATATTATACGATTTTCCTTTTTTTAAGTGGAAAATATTAATTATTAGAGTAAATCTTTGATTATTTTTTAAAAAATTATATTTATATTATTTTAATTTTTTTAAAAATATTTATATTATTTTAATTTTCAAATAATAAAAAATAATATTAAAATTATCTTTATATTTATTTAAAAAAATAAATTAATATAATTTTTGTGATAAAAAATAAATTATTATTAATTTTATATAATTAACAAATTAAATTAATAATATTTTTAAATAATTAATATATTAAATTAATATAAATTTTTTTAATAATTACAATAATATTATTTTTTATAATTTATAAATTAAATTTTTTAAAAAATTAATGTGATGTTGATATAATTATAATAAAATATATGTATATAAATAATAAATTATAATATTTTTAAATTTTAATTTATTAATTTTTTATTAATAATTAATATTTACAGTGAATTCTTCGTTTTAGAAAAATTAAATTTTATATTATATTGTATTGTTCTCCTCTGTTTGCGTGAACGGAGATTTTATGTTACGTTAGTGCATCATTCATTTGCCGATTGCGCTTTGATGGGATTCGCTCCCTGGTTTTGACTGTCTCATCCTTTTGCTTTCAACTTTGATCTTTACGCTCCACCGTATCCATGATCCATCTCCTTTTCCTTCTCCATTCACGATGCAGCTTTTACTATAAAATTGAAAATTGTTAAATCCTCCATTGCTCTATTTAAGATGGTCACTAACTCATTTTAGATACTAATATAAAAAATTAAAATAACATAGCAACCTGCGTCCTATAATATTTTTTTAATAAATTTAAAATATTTTTATAAATTTCAGTTAATTTCATATATTAAATTAAAATTTTTATATTTAAAAATATAATTTATTTTTAATACATCAATACCTTTTAAATATTACCTATAATATTTTTGAATGTGTATGAGACTGACATACAAATAGTTAGACCTCTATTCAATTTATAAAATTCTAACATACATGTACATGTTTTAGTTTTCTTTTATTTACTTATTTTTTGGTCGGAATAAGCTTTCATGTTTTATAACAATTTAACCGAATTGCACTTAAATAATTTGTTAGGATAAATTTTGAATTTTCGTGTCAAATAAGATTTTATAAATCATGTGCTGAGTAAAAATTATATATTTTTTAAATAATTGTCGTTCCAGCTTTTTAATTAGCACATCAAAGAGTAGTTTTTTTCCCTGGAAAGTATTTTAATCAATTAAAGTATTATGATTATTATCATGACATTAACTACTGTTATAAGATGATATATTATTAATCAGATTTAATTAATAAAATAAATTCACAAACTAAAAAACATTTGCATCTAATTTTTCACATTAAAAATGCATACACTGATATAACCTTTTTTTTTTATATGACATACACTGATATAAATTTAAATTGTTGTTAATAATTTATTTTATTACTAGTATCATTATGTACAGTACTCAGCTTGGATATGATCATCCTACATTTTTGTGTAGATGCTATGCATGCCTCGGACTCAGAGCCTGATAGTATCACAGAAAAGGAAACTATCTTGAAATCTCGTATAAATCTCTTCCACGAGTACGGATAAAATTGAATACGAATGGTACTTCCAAGGCGGAATCTAATCTTGCTGATTGTGAAGGTTTGGTCCAAGATGATTACGAACATGGGAGATGACTACTTTTTGGATTTTGCCAAAATTTGGGCTTATACTGTAGGTTTGGAACAGTTTTAAAATTTTTTTAAAAAATAATTTTAATTATAAATTATTTTAATTATAATATAAACTAATTCAACCACGTATTTATTCTACTGAAAATAAGCAGGATGTTGGGGGATCCTAAGTGGCATGGAAACACAGGCTCACACAGTTCTAGTGGAATCAGATTCCGTTGTCCCTGTCAAAATATTTCAGGAGTCGAGTATTCTAGCTTATTAGTTCGTTTCAGTAGCATGTTTGAAAATAGTTAATTTTTAAGAAAAATTTACTTTTTAAATTTTTTAATAAAATTTTAATTTTAATTTTAATTTATTTTGAATATAAAATCAACTAATTCATAAAAATAGTAAACAGCATGTCTCGGAGGATCCTTCTTTGTTTGCAATTAGACTGGGATGTCTAGTGGGTTAGTGCCACACAGCTCAACTTTCCCTCCTCCTACTTGGTTATTGTGTGCTGGTGTCTGTGTGGGGTAAAAATCTAGATGCCCCGTGTGTAGTGTATCTTCCTTCTGCTTTTGAGAGTTTCACTTTCACCTTTGTTTACTCAACAAACAAAAATATCAATTTGTCAGAAAATGGACAGCAAAGAATTTTTAATATTTTGGGGTGTAAGTGAAATTTTTAGGGGCATACATGATGACGTTCAGAACAAAGTTTAAGCATAATTTAAAAAGAATTTAAGTTTGATTAAATATTAATATTAGCGGTGATATGGTTAGTCGGTTCCTCCAACTCTTCATTCAAGCTAGTTTTTTTAGAATATGTATGGATATAAGAATTTAAATAGAGATAAAAGAGATGATTGATTTTTAATTTTAAATTGAGAATTATAAAATGTTTATAACAAATGAAGAAAAAAAGATATGAAAGTTATATTATAATGTCTTATTTTATTCTTTTATTTTAAAAAAAATTAAATAAAGAATATTTTTAATTAAAATAAAAAAATTCATTATCTTTTTTTTTTTAAATTCTCCATCCAAAGTCCAAACTATTCTTAGTATATTATCTTATTTAACTTATGAGGCTTAATGGACATAATTATGTTATTTTTATACTTTAATTCTATATCTTCTTTGCTTTTTGCTTTTTGTTTCCAGATTAAAAAAAAAAAAAACCTATGTGAAACGGGTTGACGGTGTTATGGTATCGCCGGTTTGGTTGGGCTGTGAGTGGGCGAGCATGCACAGTGGGTTCCGGAAGGGTGACGAAAGAATGAAAGTAAGGTGCTTTGCAATTCAATAATTGGGTTATTGATTGGGTTTAACATATGTTTAGTTTAACTTTTTTAGAATCCAAAATTATGGTTTTTTTTCGGTACAGATCCAAAATTATGGTTTGAAGAAAGGTTTTGAAAGATAAACTTTTACCTTAATTATGATTTGGAGGTTTTTAAACACACATATATAGTATTTAAATTTATTATTATTTAATTTTTAATATGAATTATACTTGGTATATAATTAATATTATGGTTTATATTGTGGGAGTTCAAAAAATCAAATACATTTATTAAAATAAAGACAACACTGATCTATATAACTTGTATGGCATTTGTTTTAAATACATGTAAAAATCTCTCGCAATATGTACTCACTGAAAAGAACTTTTGACACCAATAAACTATTCGTACGAAAAAAATATATCAATCTTTATATAGAAATATAAATAATGTAACTTGTATAAAAAACAACAGAAGTTTTTCTTTTTTTAATTAAATGAGGATATAAAGTTTATAAAGTTAAACATAGGATCCGAGTTTGTCGATTTGCGCGAGAAGAGACAGGATGGGAATTTGATGTGGCCCAGCAAAGTGGAAATCTAAGGACCGCGAAAGCTCCAACACATTCTTGCTGCCGCTGCGTATCAATATCGCTATCCACTCAGATTTTATATCCACGTAATCCACCAGGGGAGATCTTACGTACCATAGACTCATTAACTATTATTAGATGCTTTGATTTTTTTTTTTATATGAAGAAATTTAGGTTAAATAAAAAATATTCGATCCAGGATTACGGCAGGTCGCAGGCTTTGGACTGAATGAATATTTATAAATAAATATAAAAAATAAGTGATTTAGACAAAAATTAAATTTGTGATCGTCAAATTATAAATTAATTTATTTATTACTTGATTCACTTCTTGTTGACTTATTTGCCTTGATTATATTGATGCATCTTGTTTAACAAACAAGAAAAATAAAAAATAACATGTCTGTCTTTAAGATTGAATCTCATTTTGATTTATAACAAAAAAAGATCACTTTTTTTTTTAGTATGATGATGTGAGATAAACAAATTTTAAACAACTCTAAAGTGAATGAGAATTTAAGTAAAAATTATCTTTAAATTCTAATAAACAAAATTTACCATAATAAGAATAATTAGGAGTTTAAAAAATTTTAAAATATTTTTAGATAAATTTTTATAATTAATGATAAAGAGTTTGGATATATAGGAATGATAATAAGAAACTAATATGATAATTAATAAAGAATCATGATTTAATAAAGAATATTTTGAGAAAAAATAAATAAAAGGTGGTTAGATAAAAATGACAATAGACTCACTCTACATTAACTTATATTTTTTTTGTTTTTTTTTTTTTAAACAAGAATGTTAGTTTCAGTTTCAGTTTGAGGAAGAGCTTAAATTTTTTTCAGCTCGGTTCAAACTGTCACATTTTGGTTGAGGTTGCATCTATATTGCTCAAATACGAATTTTGTCATTCAACATTCACAAATGGGAAGATGGACAAATTTTCAAACCGTTTATACTTAGTCAGAAAAAAGAAGCTAAAGAGGTAAACAAACTATGATGGGCAAAACTTGAAATTGTTTATAGTCAATCAGAAAAGAAGTTGAAGAAATAAAAAAAAAATCTACTATTTTAGTAACTTATAAATATTTTAATCAACATTATATTATTCACATGATACTTCCCCTTGTCTTTTACACGGGAATATGCTGTGCTGTGGTAGGAGGTCTGATGTCCCCAAATTTTATTTCCTTTTTTCCTTAGGTTTCCTCCAATTTAAAAAGAAAATAAAAAAAAGTTACTTAAAAAACACATTTGGCTAATTAGTACACGTTATTGATTTTTTTTAATTTTATAATAATGGATAAAAAAGTATTCAAATCTCTAAACTTATGGTCATTTATAAATAATCTCTAAATTTTAAAATTACCATAATTAATACATAAACTATACTAATTATATAAATTAACTATTTTATCTATTTTTTATTTATTTTAATTTTTTTATTTAATTTGTAATGAATGAGAGATGAATGGAATAGTTAATTTATGTAATCATTATAATTTAATGATTAATTAAGATAATTTTAAAATTTAGTAGTTATTTACAAATAATTTAAAGTTTAAAAATTTGTATATTCTTTTTCTTATAATAATAACACAAGAGTTTAAATTTATAATATCTTACATGATATTTAAGTTCCTCATTATTAGTGTGCCAAAGTTCTATGCTGTACAAACACACAATATTAGATAATGCAACTTGTATTAACAAGTTGTGGTTCAACTAGTAAGTTTGAATTAAGTGAGGTTTCTATAATATTAAGGTTCAAATCCTTTTGTAAAAATATACTATTTAGAGAAATTGTCTCAATATAACCTTATATTTAAAGGATATAAAAATATCTGGATAAAAAAATAATGATGCAACTCATCATAGACTAGTTGAGAACTTTAACCCAATTTTAAAATATTATTATTTTGTACGGATAAATAAATATAACTCATGTAATAAAATATATTTAAAAATTCAAAAAAATCAAGAAAAAAGCATGTGGGCCTGAGAGAGCCCATGCAACTTGTTATAAGACAGGTCATGTTAACTTGTGAGAGCTTTGTTTAGTTTCTCTGTGGGACACCGTTGTTTGCTTATTGGCAACCATTGTAAGCCAATGATATTTATTCAAGTAATTTTCATTGATTTTAGATTTAATTTAGTCTAGTTTAATTATAAATTTAATAATAAAATTAAATCATAATCAGTTGAATATGCAGTAATCTAATTTAGGTAATACTAACACCACATAAATAATATTTTCTCATAATTTAATTCTTAATTTTTTTAAATATATGATTTTATTAATTATTAAAATTCATCTCAAATTAACTAAGTGTTAAAGCATAGTAATAAGTCAAGTCTTCTTCTAACAAGAGAATTAACGTTCTTAAGAAACACTTAAGTTAGTGTGTCTTTTTAAATTAGAATTTACAAATTTAATTTTAAAAATAAAACAGACGTTATTTTGTATAAAATTGCGAGGAACATTTTCTCTATAGCAGTACTCGCTAGCCGTTTACAATATGGCATGGGCAAAACGCAAATACTGAAACTGAATAATGGGGTTTGCTTCTTCGATTCAGAATTTCAGATCCTGAAGATCGAAGAATAGTACTCATCACATAATGGAAGAAGAAAAAGCCGCCGCGTACTACGACGAGCTCACCCGAAAAGGCGAAGGAGCTGCAAGGTTCAAGCAAGGTCTCGGCTTTTCGACCTCCGCAACGAACGACGACGTTCCTAAACCTGGCTCAGCCCTCGCTTCGTCCTCTTCCTTCCTCAGCAAATTCGTCAAGGCTTCGAGCCCTTCCAAGGCTTCCGAGCTTGAGAAGCAAGCCCAGCTCCAATCCATTCAAAACAAGCTCAAGAAAAGACCCACTTCGCCCGAGCCATCTAGGGTTTCGGAGAAAAGCCACGGTTCTTCGAGCAGAGAAAGGGGGAGTGATCGAGATTCGACCAGAAGTAGAAGGCGAAGTAGGAGCGGAGAGAGATACAGGGAAAGGGCTAAGGAGTCGAGGAGGCGAAGCAGGAGCAGGGAGACACATAGGCATAGAGATAGCGAGAGGAGGAAAAGAAGTAGGTCCAGAAGCGATTCAGATGGGGATAGGCGTCATAGGGGGAGAGGGAGAAGGAGGAGTAGAAGCGCCTCTCCTCGCGAACAACGGAGGTCGGAGAAGAAAACGAATGATGTCGGGGATAGACGGAAAGTGAGTCAAACGGGCAAGGGAAAGAATGCTGCGGTTGATTACGCGCAACTGATTGAAGGTTATGACAAAATGGTATGTTCTTCCGAACGTTGCTCCTTTTTCTGGGGACTGGGATGCGCGCATACACACACACGGCCTTTAATTCAGTGTTAATTCTTATTTTTTGGGTTAATTTGATGATAAATTTTGTTTAAACATTCCCCCCCCCCCCCCCCCGCCCTCCCAAAGAAAAAAACCCGGCTTTTGAGACTGAAAATTTTGTATTTCAGATTATGGAGTAGGACTAGTTGGTGCATGAGGTGCTCGGTTTTGAGTGTTTACAATAAGCTGAAACAAAATGAGTTCTGTTAAAGTTGCGTACTCTAGTGAGACATTGCAATGCTGAATACAGGACTCAGTTTGTGTGATACTTTTACTTCAAATTGAATGGTTATGCCATGCCAAGCTAATAATGATGTGAGGTAATAAAATCCCCACTATGTTATCATTAGGGGAAACTGTAATTCGGGCTGGGGGAATATAGTCTGTAGGCTTTTTCACTTTGAGACGTGACTATTAATTGTCAAGTGTCGTGGACATTTATCTTTGATATTCTCAACAGTCATCTGCTGAAAGAGTCAAAGCGAAGATGAAGCTTCAGCTTTCTAAAAGTGGTAAGTCAATTGATCTTTAGGGCGTTACTTATTCATAGCTTTGTGCGAGACATTCTGTCATAAATAACTCTTTTTGCTCTATAAGACACTCAATTTGGTAGCAATGACAGTATTTAAATGTTCTGAATCTTTTTTCTGCAGTTAACAAGTTTAAGAATGATTTTCAAGAGCTTGCTGTATAATTTTACATGATAAACTTGATTTTTGGCATGAATTCATGTCTGACCTGGTTGTAGTATGATCATTTGCTTTCAAAAACCGATTTAGGCCGCTACTATTAAGCAAGATATATCAGGCTAGGGATTATAAAACGCCTTTTAAATATTTCATATTTGAAGTGTTGATACAAAATTTGCTTCCCAAATAAGCTTGTTAAATGGGATAATTTATCCATATTGTAATAATTTTATTTTCTGGTATAATTTTAAATGCAGCTGAACAGGACTCAGAAAAAGGTGTGGGCTGGGAGCGATTTGAGTTCAACAAGGATGCTCCTCTTGATGATGAGGAAATTGAAGGTCAGACTATTTTGACAATATTGGTTATTCTCAATAAATTTGTGGTTTTTTTTTTTTTTGGGATAAAAATTCGTGGGAATTTTTTGACTTGTCTACTTATGAATTCTTCAAATTAATCCTTTTGTTTTTATTCCTTTTTGGAGCCGTGAGTACATTTTGTTTATGTTAGCTGGTTGTTCTCCATTCTAAGAGAGAGCCACGAAATACTGGTACAGCTTTTAAATTTGACATTTCTATGTGGACTGTTTTTTGTCTCCATGTGGTTGTCCTGGTAATGTAATTAACATAGTTTTAATATTAGTGCAAGGGTTTCATGCATTTTGTTAAGTGGAAATTTAACTAATGCCATCATGTTAATTTATCTTAATATTGAGTGATGTAATTATGTGCTTCTTAATACTTATACTTGCCTATTAGTTGTTTGCATGCTTGTTAATAATTTCTATTTTGGCATCATTGAATGGTGATCTTTCCTTGTCACAAGCTAGCTATATTAGATTGTAATTGAGAATGAGTAATGGTGGATTTGTCTTGAACTGAATAGAACTGATTGTACATTGCCCACCCATCTGCAGTTACTGAAGATGATGCAGCCTTAGTCAAGCACATTGGCCAGAGTTTCCGGTTTTCTGCTGTAGAGGTATCTTCCTGATCTTTTATGCTTGAATAGTCAATTTAGTTCCTAGTTGATGTACATGCTTGATCTATGCTTGGAAGACTGCATGTAATTGAATTCATATTGTTGTGAAGGCTAAAAGGGAGGAACAAATCCAAGCTGCTCATGAGGAAGCTATGTTTTGGTGCTTCAGCAGTTCCACCTTCCATCAGTACAGAAAGTGAGCCTGAAAGGGAGAACGAGAAGGAGGTTGATAGAAAAGACCTTGTTACAAGCCTCTTAAGTGAAACAGTAAGTGACTTCTAGACAACAATGCACATGGATAACCATGACAAATAGTTTAAGTAACCCTTATGTTGATTTCAGGTGCTGGCCAAGCGAAAAGGGTCTTGGCGTGACCGGGTTCGTGAGGCATAGAATTTGCACTTTGACGTTGATGCTGCTGATAGAAAAGCTTGTCAATTGTCACATGAAGTGTATAATCTTTCAATTTTGCTGCTGGAATTACTGTGCAAATTTGCTTGGTTTCTATATGGTGAGGTGGGCTTTAACCATGAATACAGTTTGTGTAATTAAATAGTGTGGGAGGGCTGGAACTTACTAGACATATAAATGGAATGAGTTCTTTGGACATGTCGGGTATTTATTAATATAGAAATCAATTTTGGATGCTTCCAAGTGTCATCTCAATTTTTTGGTTTAAATTTAGTCACTCGATATGTTAAGTTTTTCAAAATCAATTCAGGAACACAGTTCATTGACTATGGGAGTGAGGCAATTTGCGTAAATTACGGATTTCCCTTTAGAATGTGGTGGTAGTTGTTATAGTTATTGGTGATGAATCTTATCAACGGAAGAATCCTCACTGGGTCGGCATCTCATGTGGGAGTGTTATTTGTACATTCCATAATTATCGTATTTAGTGTATTTTGTATATTTACATACACGACAGCATATGATGTTAGTTGAATTGTCATACTGATTGTTTCCCTTAAACTTTTTGTACCATTTAAAATTGGCGTATTTAAGTTTTTGGTATTGGGTGTAATTATTAAAATGAAAGGTTAAAAGTGTAGAGACGAAACAATTAAGTCATTTAGAATTTAAACACTTTTTATCTTAGAAAGAAATCTAAACACTTTTTACATGTGCAAATACCATTTCTCCTTATAACTTGGTTTTATGTTCTATGTTATATTTTACAACAACTGTTTTCCAGGTTTAAGATTTGCAAAATCATAACAAAAAATGTTTGAGGAAGAAAATTTGACCCCACGAGAGAAAAGTTACCTCTTCCCTTGAGCTAGAAAATCTTTTTCCTTCTAGTTACTAAGAAAAATTTGTTTTTTTTTCTAAGTCCATAATGAAAGAATTTCAAAGATGTCTTTGCAGTTGTGAATTATGATTCTATTCCATAATAGTTGAGAACTTTTTTTTTCCCCTAACAGTTATCGGTTAGACTTAGACACCTTTACTGAATGATATATCTTGATCTGGGTACAATTGGATCCACCAACACTCGCAAATCAAAATTTATGATTTAGAAAAATAGCTGGCTCGTAAACAAAAAAAAAAAAAGAAAAATGGTTGGCTCTAAAGACTTGACAAATCACATTTTTTTCCCACGTATTTTATGAACAAGTTGCTTGTAATTGGTATGCAAGTAAATAAACTTGCAAGCGAACCCGTGGTTTTAGAAGAAAAAAAAGCTTTTTTGTTGGAAAAAAATAATCATTTATTAAATACGTATAAAAATTTACTGAAAATACTTTTAATTTTTTTTAAATAATTAATTACCAAACATATGCATTGGACCGGTGAATTCCTCAGCAAAAGTAGCTTAGACTTTAGAATGTATATGATGTTTAGAATGTACGTGACTTAATTAGGTGGAATTATTTCTTACATACTAATTTGTGAAAAGGCCGCCTCAGTTCTTAGAATAATAATTAGTTTTATCTAAAAAATATGAGATTACCTCGTGAAAAAAAGATAATTATTTTCCATTTCATAAAACGCAATCATAACGGACACGACGCAGGAGGGTCAAATACGTAAATTAAAAAATTGGGTCGGGGCGCGTCCTGAATCATGGTACAGAAATTCCCGCTTTTTGAAACATATTTAAAAAACAAAAACGAATCCCAAACTCGTAAAATCCCTCCATTAACATCCAAACGCTCGCCATTCGCCAATTTTCAAAATTCCGGCCCCGCCATTTCACTCTTCACTCTATTTCTTAAATCTTAACGGTCCTCTCTCTCTCTCTCTCGTTCTGCACTTCCTCTCCTCTCTCTCTCTCTCTCCAACCTTCGCCTTCTCCTTCCCTCCAATTCTCAACCGCAGGCGAATTCCACAGCGAAAGTGAGCGAATTCCATGGCTTCCTCTCCTGCAATCCCAGATCCCTCTTCCAGGCACTACACCTATAACCGGAAGCAAAAATCTCTCGGCCTCTTGTGCACCAAGTATTTCCTCTCACCTCTCCTATTATTTCTCCCTCTCTCTTGAATGATTGATTGATTTTTCTTTCTCTCTTTCTGGATGCGCATCGTACAGTTTTTTGAGCTTGTATAATCGAGACAGCGTCCACTTGATCGGGCTTGACGATGCGGCTGCGCGATTAGGTATATACCTATGATGCTGTTGTTGGTCTTCTCGTGCACTGCTCTATTCATCCCTTTTCAGTTTTTTTATTTTTATTTTGCAAAATTTCAGGGGTCGAGAGGCGACGGATCTATGATATAGTTAACGTTTTGGAGAGTCTTGGGGTGAGACATCTCGTGTTTTTTTTTTTTTTTAAATTTTATTTTATTTTATAAACCTGATCATACCCTACTTTGTTTTTTATCCGTTTTATCAACCAAACTATTTAAGCTTTCCCATTCATTCTTATTCGTGTGCGTGCGCGCGCGCGTGTTGGGTTGTTTGTTGATGTTGTAGGTGCTTGCAAGAAAGGCCAAGAATCAATATACTTGGAAAGGCTTTGGAGCAATTCCTGGCGCTTTACGGGAGCTCAAGGTATTCTTAATTTTAAACCGGATTTGTTCTTCGCATTTGATGACATTTGCGTGCCGGGTCTTGAATGCACGATTTTAAGGCTGGCAATAATTTTCAGTTTCTAATTGTTTTCTAGGAAGAGGGTTTGAGGGAGGATCCCAATGTTTTTGAGGGTGGCAACGACAATGCAAAAGTGAGTAGATTTAAAATTTCAGGAATTGCCTCGTTTTTCTTTTCTGATAAAAGAGTTTCTTTATTTTTTTTCAGAAGAATAATTACTAGGTTAATAAGTGCGCGAAATTAATTTATAGTTATCCATCTGTTTTAGGTGTCAGATTACGAGGATGATGAAGAAACGATATCCCATCCCAGTACTGGAAGTCAGAATGACAAGTCAAATCCTAATTCTACTCTTCCCAAATCTTTGAAGAATGGTATTTAAAAGAGTGTCGTTTTTTTTTTTTTTGGGTCAGTAGGCATCTTTCAGGATTAAATAGTTCAATTCATTAAGCTGCCATACCTGTTTTCTTTTTTGATGGCTAAGATGCCATATTGTGTATCTTCAATTAAGAATAATATTATGGACTCGAGGTTGGTAGATAACTTTACCAAAGTGTTCAAATTTTGGATGGGTTCTCATTCTTTCTCTCTGTTAGGGAAGTGGTTCCTGCTATTACATTTGGGGATATACTTCGTGCTTAGAAGTTTTGTTTTGTAAAACGGCTGTGATAAATTTGATAAATTTGAAAGGTGAAACTTAAAATGAGTTCAAATGGGGCGTTAAGATATTCTGAAGATTTACACTGCTTCTTTGATGTTTTGCAGATAACCGAAGGGAAAAATCTCTGGCGCTGCTTACTCAGAATTTTGTCAAGCTCTTTGTTTGCTCTAATGTGAGGGTTACTACCAGTTTCTTGGACATTCCAATTCCATTTTGATATTTTTTATAGCTACGTAACGAGTCGATATGTTGAAAATTTCTAATAATCACTATTCAGGTGGAATTGATCTCCCTTGATGAGGCTGCAAAGTTGTTGCTTGGGGATGCCCATAATTCATCAATATTGAGAAGTAAGTATCACTGCAATTCATATAATTTGTTTGTTATATCCATCGACAGAGAAAGAACCGTGGAACGTTTTCACTTACACTTCGTTTTGGCCTTTCAGCAAAAGTCAGACGCTTATATGATATTGCAAATGTGCTATCCTCCATGAGCCTTATTGAGAAGGTGATATGCCTAGTGTTCTTTTTTTTTTTTTTAATAATTTCCCATGAAATAGGGATGACAGTGATTGTTTCACATATTCTCCTCTTTGTATTGATTTGCTTAATAAAAATGTGCAACTTTGCACATTCTTACAGAAAGTTTACGATGTTCTACAATTGATGCAGACCCATACGACAGACACAAGAAAACCAGCATTCAGGTGGCTGGGTTTGAAAGGGAAAACATGGAATGAATCACTGCAAAATTCAAATCTCAACGAGTCTAGGAAAAGGACGTTTGGAAACGATGTCACAAACATCAGTTTTAAGAGGAATAAAGTGGATTTGTTCTTGAATGGGGACTCCAGCCAGAAGGCCCAGAACCCTAAGATGCAAAAATAAACTGGAAAATGATAGTTGGCTAGATCAGGCGGATAAAAGCAACACAAAACAGACTTCAAGGAGCTATCAGTTTGGTCCTTTCGCTCCAGCCTATGTGCCCAAAGTTGGTGCCTCTGAGAATAATAGTGTGAAGCAGGTGCATGATTGGGACAGTCTTGCAACAGCCTATCGTCCGCAGTATCAAAACCAAGGTAATATTTCATCCTGCATGATACAGTCAACTAACAAATTTGGTTCGGTAATGCGTATTCATCCTTCCTGGATTTACATATTTTTTTCGAAAAAATTACTTCGTGGGTTAAGTTGTTTTTTGTTTGAATTATGTCAATGAATGTGTGACTTACTAATTGAATTTTAAGTTGCAACAACTATTAGACAAATTTAGGGGGAAACATGTAAAACATGCAATCTTTTTCCGATGTGTCGTAAATTTGCTTGCATAGGAAAAACCCAAATTTGCATGATAGCATATCTATTCTAAACCGCTGAAATGGGCACAGGTTTATGGTTGGAACAGTTATTCTGAGAAAATTTCCTTGGTTTTTCCTCCTGAAAATGTTCTCTATCTCTCTAATAGATAAACTCAGCTTAGATTCCTGCTTCTCCATTGTCTTGTATGACTTCATCAAGCCTTGAAAAGTGCAAGTTCTAGACCAGTTGTGCGGTGGATTACTGTTTCTTGTGAATTAGTGAATTTACTCAGTGGCACATCATTGCATACATCCTTGTGAGGTGATGCGGCCTGTTACTGTTAGGAGCTAGTCTTCTCTTTGTGCGGTTGTGCCAACAAAAACACCGTTGTAAACCTTTATTATTGAGTGTCTTGATTACTGTTATGTTGCTGAAAATTCAACCAATCTGCTGTTTGGATTTACTTTTGATGCAGCTTTGAGAGACCTCTTCTCCCATTACATGGAAGCTTGGAAATCGTGGTACTCTGAAGTCGCTGGGAAGAGGCCAATACAAATTTTGTAATTTTCTTTGTCCAGCAAAGTAAAATAGTATAGCTTTCTCAGAAGAGATAATCCCCTGTTGGATGCATGTTCTCCATGCGCCAGCTGAGAGCTACCATTCACGGAATTTTCTGTGATGCTTTTTCAATTTAAGATCAGCTTAGTCTGTTCTTGCAGATTCTTTATCACATTTATTACAAAGCTTTAACCGTTTATGTAAAGTTACTGGTTCTTTTGAATTTTGAATCCTAAGCATTTACTTCGGTTTGAGAAGCAACCGCACTACACTTCAGAGACTGATCCACGAAACAAAGCTCGCCCCAGCCACTATCTATGGGTCTTTTTTTTTTTGTGCGTAAATTTATGCAATTTTTTTATAATTTTATTTTATGTAATTTATCTTTTAAAGTTTCAATTAATGTAACGTATCTGTATAAAATTGTTCCGTACATTTTATCTCTTAAAATTTCGATTTGTAATAAAAAATTACAATTTACTGTTGCTAACTTTTTAATTGATGCAATCCTATCAATTCTGCCCTAATCTTTCTGGGACAATTTGACCACATAAAATTTTGTACAAAGATTATATGAACACTCGTCAATACTCTAGCTTGGTCATATAAGATGAGTTCCTTTTTGCAGACGGACATAAAGCCCATGTTTGGGAAAGTTTATTTTTTAGAAAAAAATAAACTTTTTTAATAAAAATTCTCTTAATAAGATTTTAATTATAAATTTTGACTTTAAAATAAACTAATTCAAACACATACTTATTTTCTTATTTGTTATATCATTCTAAAGATTATATATATACTATTTATCTTATAAAAAAACATAGGTTAAAATATGATTTTGGTCCCTATACTTTATAGTCATTTTCAATTTAGTCTATATACTTTTTTTTTTCAAATCAATCCTCAAACTAACAAATGTTTTCAATTCACTTCCTCCTGTCAGCCATTGTCATCACACTGTGAGTTTTCTTTTTGATGTGGCTAACAGAAGTTGATATGACTTATTTTTTTCCATGTAAGTTGCTGATATGGCATATGAGGCAAGTTTGTGTGGTACATGTTGGCATTAGACATTTCTCTTATTTTCCTTATATTCATTTCCCTCCAATTTTGTTAACTAGAGGCATTTCCTTACCTACATGAAAAGCTCCCTCTCTGGTGCTTCAATCTCCCATCACAGGCATTGCTGTGGTCTCTCCTTGCCCCAGAACTTGGTGGAATCATTGTGAGGAGGAAGCAAGGCATTGACTTTCGGTGGTTGGAGGGATTTGGGATAGCTTCGTCATCTTCGAATCCACATAAGAAGCCCCAAAATGTTGTATGTCATTTTTTTGTTCTACAATGTTTCAATTTCTTCTTTGCCCAGTGATTTTGTTGTATGTTGGTTCGTTATTTGCTGTATTTGTTAGGGTTTTGAAGTGGGTTATTCTAGTAATCTGAAATGGGTTTCGTGGATGCTTATCGGTTTCATTTGTGATTATGGGTTTTTATATGTATATTAAACCTTAAGATTTACAAAATGTAAATTATTTTGTGAACTTTATACTTTGTATGAAAAATAATATATTAAGTAAATTGCTAAATATTTGATGGAATTATCACGATACAAGAAAAAATAAAAAGAAATCACAAATGAGTCAAAAAATAAAAAAATAAATAAAACTATGTTTCAACCTCAAATAATACTAAAATTAAAAAAAAATAGATTTAAGTGAACAACTGACTTAATTAAGACTTTATTTATAATTTTTTCACTAATCTTTTAGTGTCATGTAATAATTCTGTATGTATTCTATTGCCTAACGAAAAATTTTTCTTAGACAAAGTGTAAATATTATGAAGTCATGTGTAATGTTGTATTTTTTTTTTAAATTCTAAGATTTAATCTATACATATATCAAATTAAAGGATGTAATCTATAAATTTTATTTTAAAAGAGGCACAATCATTTGTTTGCAAGTGTAAGCATAAATGCAGTAGAAAACATTGATGGACTCACTCCAATCACTTTGGTTGATTGGCTAGGTGTGTTAGGTGGACGTTTTTTCTTACTTAAAATGGATTTTTGTTTATTTTATTTTATTTATTTTAATATTTATATTATTTTTTAAATGTAATTTTGATATTAAAATCAGTTTAATTTAAATTAATTATTTTTTTATTTTTACATTGAAGATGATTTTTTTAAATATAAATCACTTCACTCAAATTCATATTTGATTTAAATCAAATTTATAAAATAAAATTCATTCAAAATTAAATTTATAAAATTTAATTCAAATATACATTAGATTACTTTTGGCCCATATTGGATGTTTACTTGAACCATCTTTCGAGGAACAAACTTGAATAGCTGGGGTAATAATTTAATTTCTTCAATAAAGATAAGAAATCAGTTCAAATCTTTCATTCTCCTAGTTAGCAAAATCTATAATTTTCAAAAATAAAAAAAAATCTTTCGAGGAGCAATATTAAACATTCTATGAGAAGCCTATTAATTTATTTCAGAGAAATTTATGGGAGAGATTAAACGAAAAGAGGTAAAAAACAAAAAGTATAGTCAACAATATTCATCAAGCTACATTGTTATGGAAGGAGCTGTTTGATAATGATTGAGTTCATTGTGTATACTCTTACAAGAGTATGAACTTCAACTCAACCTCTACATGAAAACTGGAGGAAGAGGATGTTAGGTCTCACATCGGAAATTTAGATTGACCACTTAAAAGTATTTAAATTTAAGGGCTCTTCCATTTATCACATCAGTCTTTTGGGTTGAGTTCTTTCTTCAATTTGAATTCCTAACACAGGAACTAAAGAGTGAGATTAGCCTGATTGATTACAAGACACGGAGACATTATTGAGCAGGCCATACTATGCCATGCTTAAAGGCAAAATGGTGAGTAAGAGTTGGCAATGGGATCTAGAGAACGACTGAAATTGTTGCCCCAACCATGTGACATCAAGACAGCAGAAAGGCCGTGACGGACAAGTTGGAAATTTCTTTCTTGCTGAAATAATAAGCAACGAGTATAGTTACCATAAGAAGCACCAGATACGTAGCATTCATTGCCTGTGGAAAGTTCAGAGAGAATATTCCAAATCTATAAATAAAATGATATTTGTATGCCTCAAATTAGTGGTGCTGTTCTTACATTGCTCGTACAAATTTTCACATAAAATTCATTTGTAAATTTTTAACTTTTATTATTTTTACTCTGTACCAAACATACACTAAGTGAAACCACACTAAAAAAACCTCCGTGCTCTTGTTCCTACCTTTGATCTTTGAACCAAGAAATATAATGTTTTGGACTACACATTATGACCCATATTTAGAAAAAGGGAAAAAGAGTAGCTGATTGCGGTGTTAAGACTGATGTCGCTCGACGCTCGATGCCTGAATCTAATCCAATTACTTATGGTTATCTTATGTGCACAGAACAAGGGAAAGTATAATGTATTAGGCATAGAAGGGATTAATCTGCCGCATGATTGATCATCTTCTATATGTTACTATTAATATACGAAGGTTATTTCATAAAATTAGAATAGAATGAAAATAAAATAAAATAAAATAATTATTTCTAATTCTTAGTTTGGTATCTTTTAAAATAAAATGATTTTCTAAATCATATCATTGTTTAGTACATAAAATCAACATGAAATATAGTCAAAGTTAATATAAATAACATTAATGCTCCTTATGTAAAAAGTTTAAATATCATTTTTTGTAAAATTTTAAATAATTATTATATTTCATTAAATTCTTATAATTTTTATTTTTTAATAAAATTTTAGATATAATTGCAAAAATATAATAAAAAAAGTATTAATATTAGTATTTAGATATAATTTTTTATAATTACATAACTATTTACACAAGTTTTTAATACAAGAAACAGGAGGATTACCTAGTAAATTAAATTTTTGTTTGTTTAAGAATTATCTCATTAGATAGGTAGGTTAAATTTAAGAAGAATAATAGATGCAATTTTGTAAATTCAATATGGATATGTTAGATAAAAAATAATAATGCTCATTCCATAAAATATGAAATTTAAAAAAAAAAATTCATACCCCATTCTTAGTTTTGTAGAATGAATTTCATAAATTTCATACTATTTTTTTGTTGTTAACAAATGCAGGAATCCCTATTTGATACATATTCCATTCCGTTTTATGAGCATTCATGCATACCAGTCATGACGTAACTCACCATAAAATCCATGACCCTTTGATTTGTGTGTGTGGGGTTGGGGAGGGGGTTATGATGCTTCCACTTTTGAGAAATGTCGCAACCCTGCTCAAACAGAACATATATTCTACATACTTTTTACCATTGCCCCCCTTCTGAAAAGCCAGAAACGGGAACAAACAACGCTAAGGCAACGGTGGCAGGGGTAGGAGGAATGATTATATTTCAGTATGAGCGAAACAGAGTTGAGAAATGTCGGTCACTTTGCTGTTCAAATACATGGATATATTGTACAATGTCTTTCCCACTCTCAAATCATAATCATCAACCACACCTTATTCAATGTCAGTTTTCAGACACTCAATTTATCATCATACTACGTGGCTACCTATCACAGCTTTGAAGGAGACTGGTACCAGCCCCATGGTTCATTGGAGATATACTGGGTCACTTGCTTCACAGTCAAGTAGTTATCAAGTCCCCTGAAAAAATATTAAAAAAAATATTCAGATCCAGATCCTCAAATACAATAGGCTTAGCAAACGTTTTCATTTTAAGATTTGAAAAACTCACTAAACCAGCAAGCCACTACGTAAATCAATATTGTATGTTATTCTTGTTCACTTTATACAAGGGGCTTCTATTAATATTATAATTTTAAATGGGTCAAGGCATCGTAAAACCATATGATTTATAATCAGTCCAATTCTACAGTGCAAGGGTTGCACCAGTGCCACGGTCTGTTCACAGCTTTATTGACTGTTAGATTGAATTTGGGTGCAGAATCCAATAAACTGCCAACAGACATGGTACTAGTGCATTCAACAAACCATAGACTTCACCTTATAATTATGGGTTTCTTTTTCATATTAAGGTGCTGTCACTGCTGTGTTTATATCTTATCCAGAAAAATGAAAAAAAAAAAGGCCATATTAAGGAGACTTTCGCATATGCTGATTTAGGAAATGAGGGCCATACCATTCTCCTAATTCACGACCAAAACCACTGCGTTTATTGCCTCCCCATGGGGCTTGAGTGAAACATGGCTGAGAGCAATTGACCCATACAATTCCAGCCTTAAGAGCCTGCAGAGAAGCAAGATAAACTATTCAATTACGGAAATAATCCAATTATTTTGTAGTTTTTAGGATAATCTAGGATCAGTCTCACCTTAGTTATGCGCTCACATCTTTGTAGATCATTTGATATTACAGCAGCAGCTAAGCCATATCTGTGAAAGTTCAAAGTAACGTTGATATCAATCCACAAGTAAAGAAAAAATAGTTTACAAGTGAAGTTAATATCAGTTTCCAGAAAATCATCAACTCACTTGGTGTCATTTGCTAGCTCAATAGCTTCTTCTTCAGTACTAAATGTTTTTACACACAGAACAGGTCCAAAAACTTCTTCTCTCCAAATTTGCATGGAGGTAGTCACATCAGTTATAATGGCTGGTTCAACAAAGAATCCCTTCTTTAAGTGCTGCCATAGAATTTGAAAAATCATTCAATTTTCATGACAAATGCAGAAATACATAACTAAGCACACATACGTGAGGGTATAATCATACCTCTGGGCGAGACCCACCAGTCAAAATTGTTGCACCCTCACTCTTAGCAGTCGAGATAAACTTCAATATTTTTTCATACTGAACCATATAATCCACATATTAGATATTGCATCATCCTTGTTCACGACAAATAGATGCTTAACTCAATAAAGTTACAAGACCAGAAAGAAAGCTAAATCGTTGGAACTACATATACAATGTTCATGAGAAGGTTCCTTCTTTTCTGTCATAATAAATCTAAAAAAAAAATACAGCCAACTAACCACTACATGCAACTTGATCATAATCATTAATGATATCATATTATCATACATTTTCATTTTGAATGTTGAAGAAGGCATTTGAAGTTTTGAACAAATAAAAACAAATATTTTTAAGTATACTGAAGTCACTAATTAAGCACCTCCTTTTGGATGCAGAGAATAATATCAAGTTCAAACAAATATTTTAAACTCAAAACTACAGCATATATACGGTAAGAGATGGAGCAAGGTCTGCCAATCAGAACTTGACATAGCTTTATTAAAAGCAGAAGACCTTAATCAGAAAGAGGATCTAATATCAGCAATGAAATTACAAGATAATTATAACTTTCAGTTTTTCATTCTAAGGTAAAAGTAAGACATAATAAAATTAATAACTGCATAAATTCCATTCACAGGAAGCAACTGAGAAATTAATAATTTATTTCTGCATTAACATATAGCTTTACCCAAACTTGATGAAACACTCCACTAACAGTCCAAGGGAAAGTGAATGTGGTGTCTGCAGTCTGCACTTGTGTGGTGTATTCTTGATTTTGTTTCTTCTTTTGGAGGCTAGGGGGCAAGGGGATTCTACCCTCTTAAGTTTTAGTAGAGTGTAGTATTTTCTACTTCTTCGTCGCTGAACTTCGTCACTTTACATAATGAAGTGTATAATGTGTTTATATATGTAAACATACTTACCTAAAATCAACAGGACGAAAAGTATTCTTTTGTGTTAGCAATATTATAGATTGCCCATGATAGTATGTAACAATTTTATATCTGCTTAGACTGCTACTCATTGATTAATACTAAATAGAAAGGGCACTAGTAGAGATATAAAACTACTCTTAGGCTATCACCACACAACTTAAGCATTTACAAAAGTTGGTCCTTGACATGATATCAGAGCCTCTATAAGAAAGTGGTCAAGAGTCTAATCCTCATTGCCCTCATTTTTTATAATCAAATTAAATTTCAGCATAAGGTAAAATGAGCATGTGCCATGTTCATACTTCAAGCCCAAAGGGCTCTTGCGTGAAAGGGTGTGTTAGAGTTGTTTTCACCTTTCATGGGCCACCCCTTAATAGCTTAACCTTTTAGGTAAGTTGGTCCTTGACAGAGTCATTGTTTTCACCACCAGAAGATGAGCAAACAAGCAATCCCCTACATATTAGTATATTTATGCATAAATTTGTTAAGATAATTCTATATTTAGCTTTTGCCATCAATGATTAAAGTTAAAGATCTCCTGTAAAACTTCCATTTGATTCAGGAGTAGAATAAATTTCCATCAACAGATGTCCACATATGAATATCATTACACATAAGAGTCTGCTTTCACTTCTTCAATATTAAACTTCATGTCATATCAAAATAATTCCTTCCTTAAAAAGTTGGGGGAGGACCAATGGCACTAATTTTGGATTAGGGTTAGCTTATAGTATTGTTATAATATATTTAAAATATTTTAGAAGATCTTTAAAATATATTGTAGAATCAATTAGCACGGTTATTGAGGAAGCAATTTTAGGAGTCATTTTTGTTATGTTTCCTAATTTAGTTCCTTATTTGATTAGGGTTAGTAAAATATAAATAGAGGTTAGTGTTTTGTCGTTTGCATCACATCTAACATATCTATTACATATTTCTCATATCAATGTAATATTATTATTTAATCTCTATTCTCTTTTCTTTCTTCTTCCTACTTAAACACTATAATTTCAACATGATATCAGAGTGGTATCATTCACCTTGAGGGGTCTCTACTTTTCCGTTGTGTCGAGTTCTTTAGAACTCCTTTGTAAATTCTCCATTATTGTTTTTCCAACTCATTCTTTCATTTGTTTTCTCTAAGTCAGAATCGTTGTCTAAAAAAATGTTCGTATTGGTGACCTAAGGTCACGCAATCACTTCTTTGGTTCCAGGCGGTTCCTTGGTTGCTGTTTGCGTTTTCAGTACTTCTTTTTTACTGATGAGTTATACCAGTGGTGATGCTACTGTTTATCTTTCCATTCTCTTCCTTTCGATGATCATTCCAGTCGTTCTTGTTGAGTTATCTTTTCAGCAATGCTCATCTCTCCAGTGTCTCCAGCATCCCTGAGTTGTCTTTCCAGCCATGTTTTTGATGGAGCCCACTTTATATTTGTTACTTTTCTTTTTAAAAAGTTTATTTGTAATAAGCTTAGAGCTTAGTAAGCTTTAGCTTGAGAAGGAGTGTTAAGAATATATTTAAAATATCTTTAGAATATATTATGAAGTCAATTAGTGCTTTAATTGAGGAAGCAATTTTAGGGTTCGTTTCCTAACTTCATTATGTTTCTTGATTTGTTTCCTTGTTTGATTAAGGTTAGTAGAATATAAATAGGGGTTAGTGTTTTATCGTCTGTATCACATCTAACATATCTATCATATTTTTCTCATATCAATCTAATACTATTGTTCAATTTCTATTATCTTTTCTTTTTTCTTCCTACCTAAACCCTGTAATTTCAACAAGTATAACGAATAAAAAAGCAAAATCCCTCCTAATCTCATATTATAAATCAAATACCACATATTTTTCGATTAACGACATCCAAAGATTTCTTATAATTTTCATTTGTAAAGGCATTTCTGTTCTGAATATTTGCACTGCTTTCTGGCTAAATCAGTAAAGCTTTCTCAGCTTCTCTGTTTTAACTAATGGCTGATAAATGTTTGAATATTTTAGAACAGTATTAAAGTTACTCCTCCTAAACTAATTTCTTCTCTTGTGGTTGGAATCTTTCTGTTGAACCTTTCCAGTATAGATTTCTAAGGCCAATTGAATTTTTTTTTCCCAAAGTTGTGTAATTACTAAAGCCAGATAGTCTGCTAGAAAATATAAGAAATTTAACAAGCCTGGTAGAAGCGTTACTGTAAACAAATTAACAGGATAATAGCAGTACAAAGGGCACAAAAAATAAAGTGCACTGGGCAACT
Organism: Castanospermum australe; assembly: GCA_019955255.1. NCBI lineage: Eukaryota > Viridiplantae > Streptophyta > Magnoliopsida > Fabales > Fabaceae > Castanospermum > Castanospermum australe. The sequence continues at coordinate 1,037,430 of NSJW01001005.1, read as the reverse complement.
TTCGGCGGAATGGACCTAATATTTCCTTTTACCGAATTCCATTGCACGAAAAATAAAGTGTACAGAGCAACTTTTGGCAGAATGGGCCTAATATTTCCTTTTTACCGAATTCCATTTTTTTTTTTGAAAGCCTTCTTTTTACTTGAGCAGGAGGCAAGTTACGCAAAGATCTAGTATATACAGAAATGAGAAACAGAAAATATACCTGTCCTTCACTAACAACAGGGCCTAGCCTGCAACCTTCTTCCAAGGGATCTGAAATTTTGATGTTCTTGATCCATTTCACAAGCCTATTCAAAAATTCTGTTGCTATACTTTCCTGAAACAATAAAGAGTATCTTAATTTATCAATTTTTGAAAATAAATGCCAACAGAATTCCTACAAAGTTGTCAGACAAAATTCTACCACAATCTAGGTTAATATGACCATTCACATTTTTCAGCAAAAGGAAGAAGAAAAATAAAAAAAAAAGGAAGCTATAAATACTTGTCTGTGAACATGGGCATGCATTATGGAAGGAGAGGGGCATTTAAACTATCTATCAAACTTACATGTACAATAAGGCGGGAAGTTGCACTGCATATCTGACCATTTGTCCAGAAGCAACCAAAGATGGTCCATTCAGCAGCTGTTTAGATAATGGAGAGCGGATCAATAAATATTAAATTGTATATGAGCCAGCTGTTTAAATCATGCAATAGGTTTTAGATACCAAAAATTTATTCATCCACAATTAGTTTTTAAGGAAATGTGATTCCACAATGCAAGAAAACATGGGCTGTACAGCTATACTTGAGAAAGCACTGACCCTTTTCTAGGTCAATATCCTCAAAAACAACGATTGGGCTTTTTCCACCAAGCTCTAGTGAAACAGGCTGCCAAGAAACCACAAATGACATTACATGAACTAATGAAGAAAAGACAATAAAAATATGAACGGGAAAAAGGGGTTCCTATCTCTTCCTCTGTGTGTGCCTCATATTCACACTACCAAAACAGACGGACAATATGAATTGTACATAATTTCAAGACAATACTGCTTGAAAATACCTTGGTTAGCGGAGCTGCAGCAGTCATAATCTTGCTTCCAGTTGCAGAGCTTCCAGTAAAGGCAATCTGTTGGAAAATTTATACATCAGCCATGATGGCTTAGTAGCTTTGCAAACTCAACATCATGGTAACTATACTAGCAAGACATAGAACAGAATATAGCCCAGTATAATTTCAATTGTACTAAAAACTAAAGGGAATTGAACCTTGTCTACATCAGGATGGGATGCTAAAGGAGCACCAGCTTCAGGGCCTAATCCAGTGAGAATATTTAATACACCTGGAGGAAGGCCAACTTCTCTGCATATTTCAGCCAGCTCCAAGCAAGTCCTAAAATTGTAAATAATAAAGTATGAGAGACCAACATAACAAACAAGCAAGTCTGCAACAGTTGATGAGAACATACACAGATGCCAATTCAGATGGCTTCAATATTGCAGCACAACCAGCAGCAAGAGCAGGAGCAACTTTCCATGTAGCCATTAACAGAGGATAGTTCCTAAAACATAAGAACAGTCTCATATTCAATTATCCATTGACAGCATTCAATTAGCAATTGATAGCATTGTTACAGTGATCAAAAGACGCTGTGAATGCATCAATTTCCTATACAAGTAAACCGTAAAGGATCTCGGCCACTGCACCCTGGCCTCTATAACTGGGAAATACACTAGATGAAAGCTAAATTAATAAACAAACTTCCCACTAGTTGAGGCAGGAAGCAATGGAACTCCTCTCCAGTTTTACAGCACTTGAGATCCAATATTTTACTTAAGGCCTCATTTGGATGGCCCTATCTTCGGTTTATAAGTGCTTATTTGGCACCATAAGCACGAATTGAAAATCTCTTGTGTGCTTGATGGAGCTTATGAAAACAACTTATCAAAACCAAATTAATTGTTTTCATCTTATTTTCATAAGCTCATTTTTTTAGCTTATCAAAATAAGCTGACGGAGCTTATGCAAATCCTAATTACCCATGTAAGCACAAATTGAAACAGCTAACCCCTTCAAAAGCACTTCCATGCAATGCAAGCAAGGGAGGTATCACGGTTTTAAATAACAATTGCGGTTAAGGTTGCAGTTACATTGCGATTGTAGAAATTATGGATAATCGTAGAAAAATGCAGTTGACATAGCTATAATTGCGATCACGTTGATATTGTGGCCGCAATTGCGGACCACAATTTAAAACCATGGGAGGTATAAAGAAACTGACACTCGAAGACATTTCAAAACTAAAAAGTAAATGTATTAGACTGGGTAGTTCTGAAATCTGGAGACTCCAAAACCAAGCAAGAACTAAATTGACGGATGTTGCTGTGTGCGTGCATAAACAAATCAAGATCCCAGAGAAGTATATCTTATTAATGAGAAGCAGTTTGTGTTGTCATGTGCTAAGAACGTTTGGCATAAATTTTCGGATGCTACATGCCATATCAAATTTGACAACCCATTAAGACTAACGATAGTTGAGCACAAAATCAGGTGGACAACAAAAGATGGTATAGACTTTTAGGACAACAATTGATGCAAAGATTCATGCAATCACTAAGCCTGCGAATTTTGTTCAAAAAGAATGCATATGCAGTCAACATGAAGAAGAAGTAGCAGATACCATGGAGTGATTAATGCAACAACCCCAATGGGCTCCTTAAGAACATAACTCTTGAAGGTCTCCATGGGAAGAGATACAGGAGCCTTTTGCTTTGCATCCAATCCTTCGGCAAGGTCAGCATAGTACTCAAAGCAACCGGCAACATCGTCCTATATAAAATCATGGACACAAATAAGTAAACACGCATGGCAAACTGAACTATTGTTTTTCCTATGCCGAAGATTACATTACCATGTCCCATGCTGCTTCATCCAGTGGTTTTCCACAATCAATGGCTTCAAGTTTTGCTAACTCAGGCTTCTTCTCCGTTATCTGTGTGAAGGAAAAGTACAGACGGTAAGGTCTCAAGACATGTACAACTGGGTGAATCAAACAGTGAATACCACTAATAAAAAAAAAAACTATTGAAAAAAAAAAAGAATATATTTACAACCTTGGCAGCGATGGCTCGCAGATACCGAGCACGAACAGACCCAGAAGCCGATGCCCAATCTTTACCCTTGTTCCGGGACAGGGCTGCTCTGGCAGCAGCCACTGCAAGCTCCACATCTTCCTTGGTAGCAGCTGGGATATCCCCTGCAGATCATTCACATAAGCCAGAACTTACTAGAGAGAATTTGAAATCATATGCCCCATCACAAAAAAGCTGTTGCGATGTTGATAAAGAAGAGCTGAGATGCAAGCTAGGTGACAGTGCACAAGAAGAAGCCCAGCAAAGTGAACTATAAGATCTATCTCCCTCAGCACAAAGCTGGTAAAAACAATTAAAGCAAAGAACTTGATGATCACGATCTGCAGAATGATCGATCAAAGAACAAAAACCAAAAAACAAAAAAATTGCGGAGACAGAGAAAGGAAGAGAAGAGGGAACCAATGATCTGTTGAGAGGAGGGGTTGACGACGGGGATTCGTTGGTTGAGGACGGGCACTTTCCACTCTCCATCTATGAATAGCTGACGGCTGGGTATTGGGATCGCCATTTTCTCTTATCACTCTCTGTCTCTGCAGTGTCTGTGAATTCTCGATTCAATTCAGGAACAGAAACATGAAACGTACGGGTTTTAAATAGAAGCGTCCCAATAATTTGACTCCAGCTAAGTTATATGGTTGAGGCTGATCAAGGACGGGTTTTTCACTTCTTTTCTTTTCAAGCGTTTGCTTTATTGGGCACTTACTTTTTTCATAGTGGGCCACGCAAATCAAAGAACCTCTTCATTTTTTTTTCCACAAAATTCGGATTGTTTTAGTAATTTAATTGGTATATATTTATATTTTTTAAAAAAAGTATTATATAATCATAATTTTTATATTAAAATTTTTAATAAAATAATTTAACATATTTATTAATTATTAAATAAATAAATTATTTTTAATAATTTATTTTATTTAATCATCGTCTTTATAAGAACGGGCTAAACTAAGTTAATTGAAGTGTAAAATATAATTTTTTATTATGGGAGGCTAAGATAAATAAACACACACACACACACACACATATATATATATATATAATTTTACATTAAAAATTAAAAAATTATAAAAAAAAATTTGAGGGCCAAGACTGTCCTCGTGGTAAATTATGCACTGTTGCTGCACTTTTAAATTTAGATAAATTTTATTAAAAAATTTAATTAGTTTTTACTGTATAACATTATTTTTTTTATTAATGACAAGTTAATAATAAATTGAGTTTTGATAATGGTTCATATTGTGGACACTAGTTATCATTTTGGTGCCATTCATGAATTCATATATATTTTCAATTATTTAAATGATTATTTATGGTCATTTAAATTTTTTATTAAAAGAATTTAAAAGATTTAGATATAAAAATAATAATTTTATTTAGATATTTATTTAAAAATTATGAGAAAAAACTTAAAAGAATAATAATAATAATAATAATTTCATATATATTGAGTTAATATTCAATATGTCTTATGTAATAATATTTATTATATCAGTGTTAAATGCATTAATACCTTATCTAAATCGAAAATATTATATAATTAGAATTTTTTTGCTATAATTTTTAACTTAATAATTTAGCTTGTTTGTTAACTCTTTGATAAATGAGTAGTATTTATTATTTAATTATATCCAACAACCCTCCTTAATTTCTATTGAATTCTGTCAAAAGTTTTGACTATTTCTTTTGATTATGTAGCATTACTCTATCTGAACTTGATTAGTTGACAATGCACCTTTTCTAAAATCATTTATGCTAAACACTTTAATATCTAATATCAATTCTATTATGATTTTGTTAACGTGTGCCCTTAAGCCATAAGTTAAGAAATAAAAATAGTACTTATTAGTTTTTATTAAATCATTCTAGTTACTTAAAGGAAAAAAGTAGAGTAAACTTTTAATTTGATTATCAAAAGATTGTGTTGACATTACTTTGTTCTTCAAATAATTTTAACATCAATTTGGTTTTTAAATCATAAAATGTGACATCAAAATCGTCCTTATGTATATGAATGAAATTAAATTGATATAATTTCTATAATTAAAGGACTAAATTGATGTTAATTTTGCATAATTGAATGACTAAATTGATGATATTTTTAATAATTAAGAGACTAAATTAATATTAATTATTTTAAAATACTAAAATGATATTACTTTTCATAATTTAACGAATAAATTGATATCAATATTTTTTAGAGGACTAAAATGATGTCGATATAATATTTAAAAGACCAAATTAAGAATTTAGTCAAAAAAATATGTTTTGAATTTTTAAAACATTAAGTGTTTATATTTTTTATTTAATAATTTCTATTTATGATTTTTTTAACATGTGTTCTTAAAGCACACATTAATAAAATCCATTTTATTATAAGCATAGATTAGTCTAGTTCCATGCAATATTTTTTTTTTTTACATCTAAAATGTTTAAAAAACGTAAAAAGATCAAAGCAAAAAACCAGAACTAAGATCTCATAAATCTTACACCCATAGAATATTGTAGAAGGGCAGCATGCATTCCTGCACGAGGCGAATTCAAGAGATGGCAATCTTCTCGAGATTGAGAACCCATTTTAGCCAACAAATATGTAAAGACATTAGCCTTAATTTTTATTATTATTATCTTGATATGTAGGACTGATAGGAATTAGGCTTAATTTTTACGAGATAAAAAATGATTTTAAATACCTTGGTTATAAATGCAAGAATACGTTTTCCCATTATGGTGAAATTTTAAGGAAAAAATGTAAATCTTAATCTGAAAGCACATTTTAATTATATAAATATATACATATAATCTATATTTATTATAATAATAGTAAATTATACCAACGACTTACAATCATGATTTTATATCAATAGATCAACATTATGACTAATATATTTTTTTAATTTTTATATACGAAGTGTAACTTCCTTCATAATATTAATATAATTATGTAAATACATATATTTATAAGAGTGTAATTTAATACTAAGTAAGATAGAGTTTTAAGAGGAGAGCAAAACATAAAAATGTTATTTCTTTTAAAATATCAGTTATCTTATATACTAATATTGAATTTCACGTTATATATTTTTTTAATAAAATATACTTTTAATCTTTAAAAAATATATTATTTATTAATTTTATTTTTTATAAATTAATTTTATCGATTAAATTATTTAAATTTTAAATTATTTATAAATTATATTATATTATTTTTTAAAATTTTATTAATTTAATTTTTTTTAAAAAAATTAATTATTATAATTTTAAATTTTGATATATTAAATTAATAAAATTAATTTTTGAAAAATAAAATTTATAAATAATATATTTTTTAAAGGTTAAAATAAGTTTTAATTTTTTTTTAGTAAGTAATGAACTAGAAGGATAGAAAAGGTGAAAATGGCGCAGATTATCCGTGGCTTTTTATAGGACCAGGTAGGAACCTAAAGAGAAGCCACATGTTGTTTGGTTACGGATTTTTTAATAAAATTTTAATAATAAATTATTTTAAATACAACAATCACGGTCAAACATAATATGTCATGTTGATTGAAATTGTGTCGGTCCCGGAGACAGAGACAACCAATGGGAAAATGGGGATGAGCTATTATCAACTTGGATGTGACATTGTCTCACCCAAAAAAATATAAGTCACATTGTGAAATGATTGAATTTCCCACATATCAGTACAATTTAATCTTATGAATTCTGTTAATTAACGAAAAAGTGGGCACATTAATTATTTATCATTATTTTAATCCGTCGATGCCTTTAATTTAAGGGAGTGGTTTGTGATTTGTGACTCTGAATTGCACTGGATATACTTTTACACTGTTAATATATGTTTGTTTTAGATATTTTTCAAACTCGAAAGATTGCTTTTCACACTTTTTAATGTCATTTTATATTTTTTATATACTTTTATGAAAAGAGAGAGTTTTTTTTCCTTTTTTAAAACGTTCATTTGTGTTAAAAAAAAAAAAGACAAGCATACTTTCAACAACATTAATGATCTTTGTCTAACGATAATTTATACCTTACTGTTTTCCAAATTCTGTTTTTTTTTTGGGGCATGTAGGGGAAGTGCAAGTGTGCAACAAGCTTTTGCGGAAGCTTATAACTGAAAGTAAGTTCAATAATAGAGCCACGTCTATTATTCATAATAATCTTTGTGAAGCCGCTCACATTTATAATTTTTTTAATTTGTCTTTTTAATAATTTTTTAATTATTAAATAAAATAAGTTTTGAATATTTTTATATTTTAAAATATTAAATACTTTATTTTTTATTTAATATTTATTTTATTAAATATTAAAAAAATTGTTAAAAAATTTAAGAGAATATAACAAAATTCTTTATAATATCATCTAGGGTTTTGTTTATCCCGCCCGTTCTCCATCTCATTTTTCGTTGGAGTTTATATTTTTTATTTTTTTATTAGAATTGTTTTGTTCAGTCTCACTTTGATGGTCATATATTAAATTATTAATATATATTTATAATATAATTTTTAAATTAATTAAATATTTTTTTTATATTTTTAGCATAATTAAAAAATTAATTCCATAAACACTATATTAAAATTTTAATAGATTAAATATATATATATATATATGTATATATATATATATATAATTTTTTTAGTGCACTTAGAATATTCTTTTATTTGAATGATCAAAGACTAATTTTTTAATCTTTAATTATATTTTTTGTGAGAGGAAAGCTTATTAAAAATATATGTTTCATTTACATTAATCAAAGATTAAACTCTAAATATAATATTTAAATAATTTAAATCATTCTTATTAAAACTAATGCATGATAGTATACATATATATATAACTGGGAGACGAAAAACGGATGGGAACATACACGCTCTGATCTTTGAAACTGTGCATTGCAAGAATACCAACCGACCGAGACATGTGGTAACGAGACGGACCGGGCCGAAATTGCCATCCTCAATAAGGGAAGATTTTGGTTTTGGGTACAAGATTTCGTTGACGTGGCGTATCGAGCTAACAGTGCTTTCGTCGGACCCAAACACATGGTGGAGTGGACCACATGTGTCTATCACCTAGCTCCCGTCCTTAGCATGTCGTGGCTCATTCTCCAACTTTTTCACATATTCCAAACGGAAACCATCCTTTTCTTTTTCTGGTAATAATTTAATAAACCATCCTTTTCTTCTAAATTATAAATGTGAATTTGTCACAAGGTCGCAGAAAGATTATCCATTTTTACTTGAAAAATGTTTGTTGAATATTAATATTTTTAAAAAAAAAATTATTTATTTTACTTTAAAATCTATTTATATAAAAATAAAATAATAATAATATGATCTTTTTAATAAAATATAATTTATAAAAATTAAATTATAATTTTTATATTTAGAAGTATAGTTTATTTTTATTATATTTAAATTATAATTCTCGTATTTAAAAGTATAATTTATTTTTATTATGTTATCACTTGATAAGTGAATCATATTCTTGTTTTTATTGAAGGTTTTTTTCACTGAAATATTGACCACCATCTTATTATGGGTCATGGATTTAGACGGTTGGGTTATTAATTCAACGGAAATAATAATTTTTGTGTGGAGAATATCCAATTTTGACTGCTAAGCTGATTTAGTCACATCATTCAGTATCCTTCCCTGCTAAATACATGAAGTTGTTGATCAGATTTGGATACCATCGCACTAATAAAGCAAAGAGAGAAATTTAAAGATTAAAAAAAATGTATTAATAGTGTTAGAACTTAGAAGCCATTTTTTCGGCTTATAGCCTGGACAAAAATTACAAACGAGGTTTGACACAACTTGCTCTTGAAACCGACGCTTTAAACTTGCTTTTGGACTCCAAGCTTAAATTTCTGCTCCTAGTACTATCTTTTCACTATATCATTCCAACGTTCACTTTACTGTTTCAGCTCGTGTGGTCTGCCTTCACTTTTCAATAATTTTATTATTATAACATTCATTTTAAATAACTTAAAAAAAATTGTTTTTCAAAGTTGGAATTGCCCAAAGTCGAGGCAACCTTCCAACATTAATGGCCAATTTGTACCGAACTGCATTTTGGCCATGTGATCATCAGACGCAGGTGCTTTTTGTCATGGTCCCACCATCGAATAATGCTATATTTTTTAAAAGAATTATTGTAACATTCTCTTAATTATATAAAATAAAAAATATTAAATAAAAAAATTATTAGAATTTAATTTTTAAAAATTTTATACATATAATAAAATTAACTTAAATATAATAAATATTTTAATACATATTAATTGAATTTAAATAAAATTAATACTAGAGTGCTATTTGGCACCCATAGTTTTATGAAACTATTTATAGACGTTCACTTTTTTGTTTTGTTTTGTCAGATATATAACAAATAAAAGAAAAAACTAAGGCATCGGGCAGAGAAAACGAAAACATAATAACATCGGTTTTTTTTTTTTGTCATTTCACGAAATCAATTTTGTGAGAAATAGTGTTTTTTAAATTAATATTATCATATTTTATTCTTTTAATTTTTTTTTATAATTTTAACATAAATATATTAAATAATAATACAATTCAAATAAAATTATTATTATTAGATTTAATATCTTCAAATTATTTATTAAAATATATACATTAAATATTAACATAATTAACATAAAATTAATTTTAATAAAAAGTTAATATTATTTTAAATAATTCTTTAAATAATTTAAAATATATATAAATCCATGCATTACCCAAGAATAATAGCATAGTTGAAAAAGTATGTAATACTTTCTTTTATAAATAATTTAAAAAAGAGAATTGATAACTAGTATGAAAAGATTAGCCACGAAATAATCTATAAATTTACGAAATTCATTATAACTGCTGTATCATGAATTTTTCCTTTTCTTTTTTAATTTTTATTTTTCAGAACAAAAACTGAATTGAGTGTTCCATGCCATTCATATCGGTTTCCTAGAAACTTGTTCGTAATATACGGCGGTGCTATCTAAAAATTATTAACTTAATGACTTAAATTTAATGAATGTTATTAGATAAGTTATATTAAATATTAATTTAATCTAAAAAATTGTACATTGAACACTAATATAATTCACATGAAATTAATATTATTGTATTCTATTTTCTTAATTTTGTTTATACTTTTGAAATAAGTACATTAAATATTAACAAAATTTAGATCAAAATATTTTTGATAAAAAATTAAAATTACTCTAAATATTTCTCTAAATAAATTAAAATATGTATAAATTACAAAAATAATAATTGGTTTAAAAATTATTTAATATTTTCTTTTTAAAATTATCAAAAAATTATTAAACCAATTCATTAAGAATGTGTTTGAAATAATAAATTTTAGAATTTGATTTCACTTGTAAATTAAATTTTTTGTTTGAAAAATTAAAAAATGAAAATTAATATAATTTAAAAAATTTAATAAATTTAAATTAGGTTAGTTTATAAATCCTCTTAAATTTGAGAGGATTTGGATGAATTTTAGTAAATTTTATATAAATTTATTATTTTGCTAGAAATATAATAATCATATTATTATAAGGATAAAAATATAAATTTCTTAAAATAAAATCAATTCAATTCTTCTTTAGTATATTTTAAATATAAAAATTAATTTCTCAATTAATTCAAATAATAATTTTTATAATAAGTATCAAACATAATAGTTTATTTTTAATTCAATTTAATTCAGTTCTAATTTTAAAGATTTCAAACACACTCTAATAAAATTTAAAATTTGATGCAATCGTAATAAACTGAGCTACCATTCAGGGCAACTTCACTGAATTTGTTTTTTTAATCAACTTCGCTGATTTTCCATGGCATGTTCCTTGTCAAGCGATCAGAATAAACAGTGTTCAAAACAATGGCCGTGATTCCACCAACAAATTAATATCTCAGTTCTCTTGTTTTTTAAGATAGCGGGCTTGTTACTCAAAAGTTTTTCTTTTTTTTTTATAGGAAGGCTTGTTTACTCAAAAGTTTTTCTTTTTTTTTTATAGGAAGGCTTGTTACTCAAAGTTGTTTTGTTTGTCTTGATATAGTATTATAGTTACTTTATTTGTACCAAAAAATATAACTACTTGTTTTGACACATGGAGCTCTAGGAGAGAATATCTATGACTCTATGGTGACATAGAAAGAGGAAAGAAGGAAAAGTTGTGCATGCAATTTTTTTTTTTTTATGACATTGTTGGAAAGTCAGCCTCAACTCTTTGATAATGATTTTTTTTTTTAAATTACAAGGTGTTCTCACATTTTTTTTTTTAATGTAAGCTTCAACTTTAACTTGCTAATTACAATAAATATCAATTTTTTTCAGTATACAAAAAGGTTGCCCTCATCCATGACAATTTCTTACCGCAAATCATAGTGCCTATTTTTCATAAATATATATATATTTTTGGTTGCGGGAGGGGGCGGCATTGGGGGTTCAGGGGAGGGGAGAAGTGTCAAATTCAAGGTGCGGCATTCTCAAGACATTACATTTGCCATTTGGTCACTGACCTTACCGCTTTTCATAAATAATTTTGAGAATGTGTAATTAAAATAGCAACAGTATTTAAAAAAAATGCCCAATATGACCACCTTAATTGATGGGGTGGGCCTCAATTCTACAAACCCACCATTCTATTTGCCTTGGGCCTGACCTTTTTCCAACCCCAGGAACCGGTGATTTGAGACAGACTTGCTGCATGGAATCCAGCTTCGTTTAAGATCCTAGAAACCCAATTTGTCGATTTCAATTAACACAGGAGTGGGTTACCGGTGAAAAAGCTATGATTGGTTACGGTACATCATTATAGGTTTAAAATCTATATATATATATATACACATACAAATCTATGCTACAAAACGTTGACCAGAAAAAATTGTTGCAAAACTGAAAAGGATTTTGTTTTGCTCTTTTGAACGGACTGTATTGGTTCCATCACGTATGTTACTCTACGAATATGACCATCTGAGCAAGGAAGAACGAACTTTGAAAGTTTCAAACCAGTGCCATTTGCTGAGTTTGGCTCATATATCTCTCATGTTTCTCATGCAAGATACCTCGTGGGACTCCAGCGAAACGCAAGCTTTTAGATTGAAAGATCGATATATAACTAAACAAAAAAAAAAAAAAAAAGAAAGAAAAGATCGATATCTACACACAACTAGAAAAGGCATATATCAATCCTAATTAACAGATCAGAGACAGGGAAATTAATTACGAAAAAGCCATATGGATCGTACACTGCAAGATAAGTCCATTCACAGGTATATAGTAGCCTACCAAACAAGAGACCAAAAAACAAAAAAGGTATAGACAGTAGCAGCAATAATAAAGGAATTGAAGAAAGTGAACGAACAAAGATGGTTTGAAGAGATTTATTAATGTTTCTGGGTGGTTTTGGAATACTTGGTCTTGATCCAGTGGAGGCCGACGGAGGTGCCGTCCTTCAACTTCTTGACGCCGGTGGAGGCCACCGCTTTGGTCTTCCCGAGACCCTCCCCGAGCTTCTGCTTGTATTTTGCGGTGGCGGCGCTGCCGCCCTTCTTGGAGTAATTACCGGAATCCACCACCACTGGGTCTGGGCCATCGTCCCACTGGTCAGCCCAGGAAGTTCCATACGAGCCGTTCCCTTCCATTTCTCCTGAGTTCTATTCTGTATTTCTATCACTCCCACCACAAAAATTGCTTCATATATAATGAGGGATTACCAGCATACAAAGATATAATATATTATATGGGCGTTGCCAGAAAAGGACCAATTCAATGCTTTTGTAAGTGGTGGCGTGTTTTACTAGTAGTTGATGAAGAAATCAAACCATATCCAAATGCATGGTGGATTAAAGTTATGAATTATGATGCCGGGTGCACTTTGGCACGTGGAAATTGCCTCCATTTTTTTTATTATATCGTGAAATAAATAGTTTATCACGAGGACGACTTGATAATTTTAAGGAATTTGCTAAGGAATGTCTTTAAATATTGGTTAAAGAATTGGAAATAAAAAATATTAAATATAACTTTCTCTTTTAAATAATTAAAATAATTTAATAAAAAGCATTAAATATCTTTTAATCATAAAAATTTATAATATATTTAATATTTTCTTTTTTTTGATACAAAATCTATACTTTTTTATTAAGTAATTAAAAAGAATGATTATTTATAAGAATATAGAATTATTCATATTGCAATTGAATAATTTTATATTCTCTTACATGATTAACTTAATAATTTTTTAATACTAAATAAAAAATATTAAATGTATTTTAAAATTTTAAATATTAAATTTTTTTATTTAATAAAATCTTTATTATATGTTAGAATAATTATTAAAATGATGTTTCAACAAAATATAACATTACTTAATCATAATTTTAGTTCACCATATTCAACAAATATGGAACCTTCCAGAAAAATGTCTTTGACCAGAATAATCAAAAAGTTTTTCCGAAGAGTTTTGGACCAACAGAGCCCATCCGCGGTTTCGCTTTTTAAAAAAAAAAAAAATTCCATGGCGGCACCACTACTGTTCCCAGAAGCTTCGAGGGCCCATCTAGATGATTTCCTCAGTCTAACTCAAAATAACAAAACAGTAGTCAAATATTAGCACCCTAATTAGATACTATGTGGTAGTTGTTGCCGTCTTTTCTTATCATATTCTTATATTAGTTTTTAAATGTTTATTAATTATTTGTTTTTATAATATTCTTTTCATGTACTTTTATTTGTTATTTTAGAAAATTTGTTTGTCCTCATTTAAAGAATTAAAAAATATTGATTAATTTTTTTAATTTTAATTTTATTCTTTAATATCTCCATTAAACTTAATAATTGTATATTGGGAAAGAGAGAATTGTGAAATTAATAGAGTGAGATTGGAATAAAGAAAAAATATTAATGAGTAAGGGAGAAAATAATTTAATCATATTAATTTATATTTTTTTATAATTAAAGTTATTTAATAATTTTTTTTACTATTTATGTAATTACTTTAAACGATAAATAAAAATAAATAAAAAGAATAAATGTCAATTCTTTTAAATTATACTTAATTTATTTTTTTTATCTATTGTTTGAAGTATTTATATAAAAATTAAAAAAGTAATTAAATAACATCATTTATAAAAAAAGTAATTATTTTTTATTAAAATATTATTTTATTAAAATAATTAAAATACTATTATTTACTTTACTAATTATCTTTTTTTCCATTAATATCAATATAAAATCCAAAAAATTTATAATACTTCTTTGATTCACTAACAGATAATTAAAATGAAACAATTCTTTTTCTAATGCGACTGATAAAAAAAAAGAGAAAGGGATATCATTAAACATTAAACAGTTATTTCTATTTCGAATCATGGTTAGTATTTATACAGTCACGCGCATAACTATTGTGTCTAACGGACTCTGGAAGACAATATAAAATGGTTACTTTATGTAATTAAAAAATTCTAATATTTAAAGTCCACCAAACAAAAAGCTAATAAATATTTAGTAGTCTTCAAGATAATTCGTACTCGTAATCTCTCAAGTTTCAAGATTAATTTATTTTTTAATTAAAATAATTTATAATTAAAATTTTATTAAAAAATTTAATTTTTTTTTAAAATTAAACTTTCCCAAATATACAATAAAATCTTGTATGTGTGATTTGATCCTGTTCCCAACCTGTTGCCACCCAAACGGTCTGGCGGCCCTGGGTTTGCGTGCTACACCCTCATTTGAGTCATTTCTCTTAAAGGAAAAGAAAATATTGAATGAAAAGAATTTTTCCGTTTGGACTAGAAAACAAAATATTCATAGAAATATTTGAAACATTTTTTTAAGAAAATTTCTCCTCATTTAAAATTTAAAAATTTTCTTTTCTCCAGTCTAAACACCGGTAAGGGCTTGCCAGCTTGCTTCGATTTTGCAAAAGTCCAATTGCTTGTTCTTCAATTGGGATCTTATCTATCCCCTTCCCAAAAGAAAGCTTCATCTTAATTTGAAGTTCGTAATCCCTATGTTAGCTAACATACATGACACACTTGGCCTAATTTGCAAAGGTACTTTATGATTTGCACGCACGGTAGCAATAACTGGGAAGCTGATTAGTTTCCATGTCGGCGTCGTATTTTCAACCAAGAAAAAATGGCATCGGAGTACGGAAAAGGCATGAAAATCTCAAAATAAGTGAACCAGATTATTAATAAAATAGCCTTGGTCTCATATACATGCTACTATAGTACTTCATTGAAATAATTTCATTGTTTTGGGTTCAATTCAGTGTAAGCTTCGTCTCAGGATTGCTCGGGTTCAATTCGAAAGAGCCACATAGAATTGTTGATTAAAGCATCTTCTATAATGTATATTCCACTATATATATATATATATATATATATATATATATATATAATATCATTAATAAGCTTTATCCATTCCTGCCTCTGCTATGGAAAGTAGCACAACAACATAGAATCAATCATTATGCCACAAACATGCATTCGTAGCCTTTTGTTTTTCCTTTGCTCTGTGGGTTGAGAAGTTTTCAGAAACAGAAAGTGAGGGGGAGCGCTTGATTTACTTAAAAAAAAGACTAAATAAACCTTTACTTGATAATATTCTTGCCGCGAATTGGACCAGTGCATTACTGTGAACATTTCATTGCTAAATTTTGGGTGATCAAACAATTGACAAAATATTAACGAAGCCACAATTAATCTTTTAATCTTGGATCATGGAATGCATAATAAAGTATTCAAATTGTAATTTAGGATTTAGAATTACTTGTATAGAAGAAAGAGAAAGCATCCATTGTAACTCTCTGTAGAAATCACCAAAAGAAACTAGAAAGAAATCAAAGCTATGTGTGTGAGGTGAGGGAGTGAAGCTATCCTTTTTTCTAATGATAATTGGGAAAATAGAAGCCTCTCTTTTGGGTATACAACACGGGTTAAGTTTACTCATTTTAGTTTAACTTGACATCAAAATCAATACAAGAAAAGTGCTTAATAATAAGTCCAATAACAATATTAGTCATTTATTTGAGTTAAATCAAAATTAATAATATATGCTTTAATTATTTTGACATTTAATTAATCTGAATTTTATAAAATATGATACTAATTTATGTTAATTCACATAATAATCTATCAATCATGTGATAGAGCCGGTTGGTATGTAATCTTACTATGGACATCGTGTTTAGGTAACATCAATAAATTAAAACACATAGATTTCAATTCTATGCTAGTCGATTTAAATCAGACCACTGTTTCTCCTGTTCTTCATTGTGAGCTAGTTGCTTTGCACTTGAAGCCTGGGTTCCAGAAGAAAGCAATCATGGCAAACCAAGTGTGTGCCATATCTTCCACTAGGTCCGGAAACCTCTAGCTGTGGTACATAACTCTTCTGCTGAAAGAATAACCGGAAGAAAATACTACTAATCTGAGGCAGGTTGTAAGAACACGGGCACCATAGGTGGGAAAGATATGAATAAAAGAAGAAACCATAGCAGAAACTGAACACACTCGTAGAGTAAAAATGACACAGCTCCGGTATACTAGGAGCCTAGGAGTATATATGCATACAAAAAAATGGGTTTCTACTGCAGGATAACTAGATAGAGGCCTAGAGCTCTAAAAAAAATAATATTACACAACCGCACTTTCCTGCGCGTCATATTTGCCTTTAAACCCAATCAAATATGTGAGAACAACATTGCCAAAGGGAATAATACTATACTGTTTGGTCATGCTGATTTTATATGTATATAACAACATATATATCCTGAATAAGATAATTACTTGATAGTTTAAAATGGTAATGACATTTATATAACTTCATACATATATTCTCATCATAATTGTCTGAAAAAAAAAGAGGCTTATATATATATATTAATTCTTTTCTCCAACCCTGGATTCAAAGATCCCAACTGGGCCAGGCCGAGAATATTTGGGGCCGAAAGAGCAATCTCGCATGTTAATTTACTGCCAAAACTTGTTCCCTTATTATTATGGACTGAACTTAGCTGGCTAGTTCCCTAAATAAAAAAAAAAACAGAAACAAAACTTGAAATGCAAACCACCCTCTTTAATTTCAACATAGTTTTCTTTGGATGAAAAAAAAAAAGCATAGTTTTCTTTTGGGTTGGAGGAAAAGAGGGAGCAAGGAAAGGTTCATTTTAAAATTTTAAATTAAAGATATTTAAAATAAGTCTTTTTCTTCTTTCTCTTTTTTTTTTATTTTCTTCAATTTAAACATAACCTTACGGAGCAAGCAAATCACTAGCTCACACTCCCCAATCAACAATAGCACGGCAAGTGACTCGTTAGATTTTTTTTCCCCCATTTCTCTTTTGGGAGGGGAAATGGGTTGAAAGAGCGAAAGAGAGGAAAGATACGAACACAAATGAGCATAGACACTCCACTCGGGATTCAGGATTCAGAACAAGCCATGTGATTGTGAAGAGGTAAATTTGTAGTGATACAACAGCCATGTGAAAACTTCAGCAGGTACTAACTACCACAGCACTTGCGCCATCTTCTCGCAACCCAAACTATGGTTGAATATTTCCTAAAGACAGAAAATAGTCATGAAGTACCTCTCAAAAGGTAACATGGTGAGAGTTTCTCTGCTTGTTCACCAAGACAAACCCATATAGAAATAAGAGAGAGTAAATTATGGCACTTCAACACCAATATAAACTATAAAGTACTAGTTAAATGCCAGGAGTAACATCAATCTCAAAATTATTATAGGTGTTTACTGACCTATTTGTCTTCGTTAGTTAGGGGACCAAACACAGACAATAAAAGGATAGGTTCTCGCTGGTGATACGAATTGAAAGCTTCTTTTCTAGGTTTGTTTTTTAGTGGTTTCTGTTCCCCATTGCTCTCAATGTATTTAAATAGTATTGAAAAGTAGCAAAAAAGCTTGATTGAATATGGAATCTACTATCTCCATTCATTTACAAACGATATTTTCCATTCCTTGAATGGAAGCTGGTCCCCAAAGTGCCACTAAAAGCTACTTTTATATAGATAAACCTCTCGAGTCTTAGTGCACATGTTTGTTAGTAGATTAATTTTAGGAAAAAAATTATTTTCTTAAAAGTTTTTTAATAAAATTTTAATTATAAACTATTCTAATCATAAAATAAATTAATCTAAATATAGAATTATAATACTGCATAAGGTCTGGTAAGTTTCTCTATCCTAAGGAAGGTCTGTTTTGATATATATCATTCCTGAACATGGTAACATTTGTACCCTTCCTCAGGGGTCAGGGGAATGAAAATTGAACAAAATATAGAAATTAATGTTGCTCTTGAGGATGACAAACTGTTAAGATATTTCTGGTATTTGATATTATCGACCAATTTGACTACTTAATAGTTAATACTTGAACCATTGATGGGCAGTATTTAATAGTATTCAGTCCTCGTGCGATCCTCAATATCATAATTATTTAAAATAGTAATAATAATAATAATAATAAATAAATTTATTTCTTTTTTCTTAATAAAAAAAATCAAAACTTGATATCAAGTTAATTGACGACTCTTTATTTTTTTAAGCTTTTCAAATATTACATTCGAGTACCCATAATTAGAACCTAATATTGGTATTCGATCAATATTAGTGCATAGTTAGGGATAATTTTTTTAAAGAAAATTTTTTTTTAAAAAGTTTTTTGAATTAAATTTTAATTATAAATTATTTTAATAACAAAATAAATTAATTTAAACACACACTTAATTTGAATTCGTATGTTGAAAAGAGTATTAGCAACAAAAATGTCTCTCAATTAGCAATAACTTATTATTATTTATCCTTTAATACAGTCACAAATAAAAACAGTAAACGTCATGAAGTTTCCTTTCCCTTTGTCCTATGATTATGATTATATTTTATTATGTTTTTATAATTTTTTTTTGAGTATTGCTACCAAGTCAGAATTTGTTGCCTGAGAATATTCTTGCAAATGTTTTGAAATTTTCACATTTAGTTTAAGCTTGGGAAACACGACATTTAGGAATTTGTCATCCTCAAGAGCAACATTAATTTCTATATTTTTCCAATTTTCATTCCCTTGACCCCGAGGAGGGGTACAAATGTTACTATGTTCGGAATGATATACAACAAAACACATTATTTCCCTTCCCTAAGGATTATTCCTCCACCATCATCACCCCACCGGCCACCGCCCCTTACTAAGGGTATATTTGAGTATGTATTTACCTTATCTAAATAGGCTTTTAAAAGTTTAAACAAATTTTTATTTATTTTTTGTTTGGTCTGTTTTGATATCTATATTATCTCTCAAATGTAATTTTAGTATTAAAAGTTTGTTTAGTTTAAATAATTATTTATTACTTTTGAGTTAAACGTGATTTTTTCTTAAACATAAATCACTTTATTCAAACTTACTTCTAATTAAAATCAAGTTTATAAAATAAAATTCATTTAAAATTAAATTTATAAACTCTAATATAAATATAGGCTAAATCACTAAATCCGTACTACAACTATCACCTTCTGCCAACACCACCGCTCCGTCACTGCCAACGCCTACATTACGAACCTCACCTCCTTACTGCCAATGCCACCCCACCTTATCTTAGGAAGTGTTCATGATTTTCTCTATCTAAATTGACTATAAAGGTCCTCTTCTTTTTTTTTCCTAATAAAACTTTTACTTTAAATTCTTAATTTTCTTTTACTATTGAAGTGCATGTATCTCTGTCCTTGTCCATTCTATCAGTAATTCTTACTTATTCTGAGAATAATTCTTTCAAGAGTTTTTCAAAATTTAGATTTAATTTTAATTTTATTATTTAAAATTATAAATAAAATTTAACAATTGTATGGTTACATAGCCATGTGTCATGTATATATTGAATCAGTATACTATTATGAGAGTACAGACTCTTGTCTTTCTCCCTCTAATTTTTTTTTGGGCACTTTGGCTGTAAGCATTAAGCAAAGAACCAACTATCATAACATCAAGAAAAACAAGCTGACGTTTTTCTGTTAGAATGAGCAATGCAGGAATAGTTTAAAAAAGAAATCACATGTGACCAAAGAAATGAAATCACAAGTACAATTAATCAATGTAAACGAGAATGTAGAGGAACTAAGTAGGGTATAAACCAGCATGCAAAATTATCAGTTCTGGAAATTGCAATTACAAAATAATTTATTTTTTGTTCTGATCTAAATTACTCCAAAGAGCCCTTCACCTCAAACTAGTTGATGTTAGATTGTTCTAAAATATAGCCACTAGAAGTACCTGTAAAAGATACTCTTACGATCAAGTAAATTTATTGCTCAAATAAAAAAGAAGAACATGTACCAAAAAAAAAAGGAAGAAAAATTTGGATAAAGTGAATTAGATTCCTATCATTACAGATATCAAGCTTCCTTTATCCACGTAAGATTTAGACCGTTTTGAGTATCAAGCTCCCTTCATATCACAAGAAATCCTAGGGACAGTTTCCTATAGTTGTTCGTCTTTTGACTTTTTGAGGTTTTTCCACTTGCCGAGAATTCTAATTGTTTTGATCGAAACCAGGAGATACAAATTTTTGACCACATGGTCTGTGCTTGTATCCTTAACAAAACGAATATAAATCACCTAACAAGATCTATGTATCAGCCAACCTCTACAGTTTTCGAGCATTTCATTAACCTCTCTCTCTATTCTTTCTGTTCGGAGTACTAGGATATGCCTCATCATCTTCTCAAGTACAAGGCAGTAAACATTAGTACAGCAAATGGATCAACTCGGTTAAAGATAATGTAGGTTTCCATCCCATCACGCCCCAACATTGGCTTTCAAATCTGTTGGCATGATTCGCATTATAAAGTGAATGATTCAGATTTGGCTTTGCGATGGGTTCGATTAGAGTTAGGTTCAACTAAAGCATCATATCATGGTCCACTCCTTTTTCCCATTGTCGTTTGTCTAAAGCTCCTCGTTGGACCCTACAGTTGAGTAATGCAATACTGTAATTAGGGCAAATCACTCTCACAAGAGTTCCACAGCAGGTACAGGGAAGATGTAACGTGTCAGACGAAATCGACCTTCGAGCATAAATGGTGGGACATGGAAATTGAATGGAGGGTACGGAGTAAATGGACGACCCCCCAAATCAATATTGAACAACTGTTCCAATAGGGAACCAAAGGGCATGGAAAATGGAAACTCGGAGGGTCCAAATTAAATGAGTGTCGAATGGTTACGAAGAAACTGGCCTTCAAGTGCAGAAGATATGGGGCATGAAAACTCAATTAAGGGCCGAAATAACAATTGGCACTGCTCCATGGGGTCCATAGGTTTTAATCGGAGGACCCTACTATTATTAGGACAGCTGAAAGAGGGTATCAAATTCGTAGGGGAACTAGACAGGGCACAGAAGGCACATATTGAACATATGAGTGAGGCATAAAATGAAGACAAGCGGAGCATTGATACATTGGGACCCGAGATCAGTCCAAGCCACATCCACACGATTAAGAATTGTTTTGTTCCTCCAGTATCTTTTCTCTTGTGTGGTGCATATATATACATGCCCATGCCTTCCCTTTGCAGGGTGCTTGATACATATATTAAAAGAGAAAATATTTTGACAGACATAAATGAAACATGTATTATTAATAATTTTTTTTAGTAAAAATATAATTGAAATTTAAAAAATTAATCTTTTATTTTTTAATTAAAAAAATATTCAACATAAAAAAAAAAGAAAATATTTACAGAGCCAATTCTACCTCAAGTTCAACCAAGAATCAAGAAAGATAAACAAAAGCATTGATCAAATTTCTATTGAGTAAAATTTTAGGTACGAAGATTTGATTTGAAAGGGTAACTAACCGAAATTACTCATACCCAAAAATAGCGGGACCTAGGCCATGAGTAAAATATATAGGGCAATTACTGGAATACACAAAGATAAGCAGACTGGAATCCTCCACTATAGGTGCAGCCCTCTAGCGGTTCAGACCCTAATGTCTATATCTTGTTTTTTTGCCCTTTTTTGCTGTAAGTCTGCTTTATTCCCTCGTAACTTGCTCCATCAACTTCTCCGTTGACATCATTAAGCCATGTCTTTCAGATAATTGGGCTTGACATAGATGTCCTATGCAGGCTCTGCCAAACCTTGAATGCCCAATTAGGTTGTGGCAAAGGGCACTTTCCTAGTTTTCTTTTTTTTCTTTACCTTTTTGGCTGGATCGCTGTGGTAGCTAGCCTGTTTATCCTTAAACAAATCGATTCTAGCCTGTTTATCCTCAAACAAATCGATCAGAATCTCAGTCCATGACCTAAGCCAACAATTTTGGCTCTGATTTATGTTTCTTTCATTCATAGTGACTATTTACATAATTGCTCGCCAGCACCAACAGCTGCTGGAAGAGATGACAGTGACGGCCATCTGATGCTGGTTCGCACTCTATCCATATCGTCACTGACCCATTTCATTGATTGTTTAATGCGGTTTTTTCCCAGCCATGCAAAAGGCCATTTTACCTGAACGTGTCACTTTTGAAAAAAATTTCTCAAAATATACCACTTTTTTTTTATTTACTAATATATGATACTTTTCATGTTTATTATTATTTTTTAATTTAAAAATACTGAGTCGTCCAAATCTTAGACGACTCATGGGCTACTTGTTTCTTTTCATATTATTTTATAATGTTTAAATTTTATAATATTATTTTATTATTTATTTATAAATTTAGAGTAAAAATAATATTTTATAAATAAATTAAAAAATATATGAGTTACTTTTTCTATTTTAAAAAAATAAAATAAAAAGTTGTAATATGAAGAAAATAACATATAATATAATTATTTTATTATTTAATTTTAAATTTTAAATTTTAAAAATTAATTTAAAAATTTTACTTAAATATTTAATTTATAAATTAATTAAGTTAATTTATTATAGTTATTATTTTATTAAATTAATTAAGCTATGATTTATTTAATTATAAGTTATGTTAATTTTAATTAATTATTTATTAAATTAATTAAGTTAAGATTTATTTAGTTATAAGTTATTATTATTCTAATTTATTTTAATAAAAAATAAATTATGACATATTCTAATTATTATCGGAAAGGACCGTTACAATCATTATCATCTCATATGTATTATTCAAAAAAAATATATCAATCAACTTTAACACATAAGCATCCTCTTTAGGACATATATCATATATCTTAAGAAGACATGCATAATTTTAGTGTACAATATAAGCAAAATTATTATATTCAGCCAATGAAGAATGGTTCCTTACTTGATAATGAATCAGAAGTCGAGCCACAATAACAACATTTGAATATTAGATAGTGCTCCACGTGAAAAGAAAAGGCTAAATGTGGCACCAGATCACATTTAATTAATTAATTTAGTGTGATACTTATTTTATATTAAACTTATCTTATTATTTGTCTTATTTTTTATTTTAAATTTTTTTCAATATTTTTGCATCTCTCTTTTCTTTTTTTTTTCATTCTGTTAATTTTTTAATTCTACGTCATAATTTATTTTTTATTAAAAATTAATTATAATAATAATGACTTATAACTAAATAAATCTTAATTTAATTAATTTAATAAATAATTAATTAAAATTAACATAACTTATAATTAAATAAATCATAACTTAATTAATTTAACAAAATAATAACTATAATAAATTTAACTTAATTAATTTATAAATTAAATATTTAAGAAAAGTTTTTAAATTAATTTTTAATTTTTAATTTAAAATTAAATAATAAAATAATTATATTATATGTTATTTTCTTTTATATTACAACATTTTATTTTTATTTTTAAAAAAATAAAAAAGGTAACCTGAGTCGTCCAAAGATTGGACGACTCATATATTTTTTAATTTATTTTATAAAATATTATTTTTATTTTAAATTTATAAAAAAAATAAATAAATAAAATAATATTTAAAAATATAAATATTATAAAATAATATAAAAAGAAAAAAACAGCCCATGAGTCGTCCAAAATTTGGACGATTCTGTATTTTTAAATTAAAAAATAATTATAAAAATGAAAAGTGTCACATATTAGTAAATTAAAAAGGTGACATATTTCGGGAAATTCTTTTTAAAGGTGACACCCTCAGGTAAAATGGCCCATATATAATTTAGGCAGAGCAATCAATGGTCTAGCCGTCAAGGAGACATGCTTTTTACTTTGAGACTATCTGGATTTAAATATTAGATCAGCATATAAAAGAATTAATTCTCCTGAAATACTGATGTTGGGGTGGACTTAGTTGGAGTTTAGAAATCACGACCTTGGATCAATCACATGAGCTGACACCACCTAGATTTTAGCTGGGTAACTTTATAGATGCTAGCTAAAAATCCCAACAAGGGCTTTGGTAATGGAGCACTAACTCATATTAAAAAACAAAGATCTAATTAGCTGAATTAATCAGGCAAAGACTATCGGGGAGGTGACCCCAGCTCCTATTTGGTATCAAACTAGTTAATTTGATATTCATCAATCAGGCAAAAGGATGAAAGTTGAACTCGATCCTTGCTACCTTATTCGTCCTACCGCCACTCCTTTACCAAGGGGAATAGCAAAGACTATTGGGGAGGTGACACCCAGCTTTAATGAGTTTTCCTCTCATGTTTGGGAATGGCCTTTAACTGGACCAATCTTGCTACCCCATCATGTCCCTGCAGGGACCACATGCCCAGCTCTGATAACTGGAGCAATCTCAGTAGCTACTGCCATATCATTCTCTTCTCCATGTATATATAACATTAGCTCACTTCACTATCTGCTATACCATTTTCGCTCATCTTACCATGTGAATCATGGAATACCACCGATTTGACAGTGGCTCTTCATCTCACTCTAACCACCTTCCAACAGGGCCAACTTCTCTGTCTTCACAGCGCAGCCTCGCATCAGTTCCTTCACTCAACTCACAGTCTTATCACAACCAGTATCCTTGCACCACCTATCACCACTGCCTCACCACTCTCAAAGGCCACACCTCCTACATATCCTCTCTGACCCTTGCTGGGAAATTCCTCTACACCGGTTCATCTGACAGAGAAATCAGATCCTGGAATCGCACCCCTTTTCACTCCCAATTGGATCCTCAACATTCAGTCACCAACATGGTAGTTGCCGGAAAGGGTGCCGTCAAGTCCCTGGTGGTTCAGTCTGATAAGCTTTTCAGCGCTCACCAAGACCACAAAATCCGGGTTTGGAAGATTAGCAACCAAGAACCCGACCACCAGAAGTACACCCGTCTAGCCACCCTCCCAACGTTTGGTGATCGTGCTTCCAAGGTCTTGATCCCCAAGAACCATGTTCAGATTCGAAGGCACAAAAAATGCACCTGGGTTCATCATGTCGACACAGTTTCTGCTCTGGCCTTGTCCAGGGACGGGACCTTGCTGTATTCAGTATCATGGGACCGGACAATCAAAATTTGGAGAACCAGAGACTTCACCTGTTTGGAGTCAGTAAGCAACGCACATGACGATGCCATAAATGCAGTTGCAGTTTCTGATGACGGGCATGTTTACACCGGATCAGCAGATAAGAGAGTCAAGGTTTGGAAGAAAGGCCAAGGAGCAAAGAAACACTCGCTGGTGGATACGTTAGAGAAGCACATCTCTGGGATTAACGCGTTGGCTCTGAGCAGTGACGGGTCTCTGCTGTATTCTGGTGCATGTGACAGATCAATATTGGTTTGGGAGAAGGAAGAAGGTGGCAAAATGGGGGTGGTGGGTGCGCTTAGGGGGCACACCAAGTCCATATTGTGCTTGGCAGTGGTCTCGGATTTGGTGTGCAGTGGTTCTGCCGATAAAACAATTCGAATTTGGAGAGGCGTGCATAGAGATTATTCATGTTTAGGTGTTTTGGAAGGGCATGGAGGTCCAATAAAGTGCCTTAGTGCAGTGGTTGACCATTGTGACACCTCGGAAGCATCTTTTCTGGTCTATAGTGGCAGTTTGGACTGCGACATTAAGGTGTGGCAGATCTTTGTTTCTGTTCTCTGAATCCTGGGGACGCTTCTTCCTTTTGTCTTTTTAGCACATAAAAGGGAAGAGATTGAGCTTTTCTTTTTCTTCTCCCTACCCTCTGTGCCTCTGATTTTTCTTCTAAAAGTTTTGGATTATTTTCCCCTCCTCGTGTTTATTACAACTACGATCATCTGTATTCTTCATTCAGGACCGTCAGTACAACTAATATCTTAGAAATTATTATCTAAGAGAAGTTTCAGATTTTTTGAACAAGGACTGCGCGGGCCCCATCTGCATACATCTTTTACATACATACAAGCTTCCAATCATCCTACTTGTTAACTAGAGTATCTTTGAATTAGGTTTCACACACTTCAATTTGAAAAAAATTGATTTTTTAAATTTAATTTTAGTTAAAAATAAATTTATGCCGTGTAATTTATGTTTTAAAAAATAATATTTAATGCAAAAGTTAAAAATAATCACTTCAAATTAAATTTTTAAAAATAAAATCACATTTAAAAATATGATACAAATACAAAAATATAAATATAAATGCCGACGTACGTACTAAACACAATACAAATACACAATGATACATTAAAATTTAAAATTATTAAATTTTTAATATTTAAAATAATTTTAAGTACAATTCCATTTTTAAAGTAATTTAACACAAATGTGTGACATATATCCATTGTGGATATAATTTGTTCTTATAAAGCAAGTTTTTGATCTAATGTGAAGAAAGAAAAAATAAGTTAAAGTGGAGACAAAGTAAACTTGTAAAATCTAAACACTAGATCAATCAGCTTCCAAAGAACTGTGGTTTCATTTGAATAGTTGAAATGTTGTTGGATAATATAATTCCTTTTTTAGAAACATGAACGTCTAATACACATCTAATAGAAATACAACTCCTTTTTTAAAGTGTTACTAAGTGCTCGTTTAGTTTACCGTTTAGAGTATGAGAGGTCATGTTTGAGTTATCGAATGTGCTTTGAAAATTATGCAATGATGTTTGTCTACCTTTTTAAAAAAGAAACAAAAAACAAAAATCATGTTTGGCTGGTCAATCAACTCATGCAATCTCCGATGAAATTTCAGGTTGTATCCATAAAGAGAATTCTCCAAAATAGTTATTCAGGTGACAAAAGATCGTGAGAAAGATATAAAAATAAATTGAGAAAATAATAAATAAAGGATAAAAGAGATAAAAATGGGTTTGGTTTTTTTGATTTAATTGGGGTCCTTTATGAAGTGTACAATTGCCTATTTATAGGACAAGATAAGGAAAGGTTGTCTTATTGTCTAACAAGTGGATAAAATCCTTCAGTCTAATGCATCATCCCAAAATGGTCGTCATGGCTACTTTACTCCACGTTTAGTGTTCCCTGTGCCCTCATCATGAGCAGAGGGATCGCTTGAAATCTTCTTTGACACATCTTGCACCAGGTGCTCTCCCAATCTTGAGATGTCATCTGGCCACTCATGTTCTTATGAAACAAACTACTTTTGTTTTTATCTGAATTTGAAATTTCGAATACCTCTTTTTTTAATAATCTAAACCAGACACCTTTTTTTTTATAATTACACATTCAAAATTAATTTTTATTAACACTATCTAAACAACATAAATCACTTTAATATAAAATTAAATTTGTGAATTCTAATTCCAACATGTTAATTCATAACAAGTGACTCTTATATTTCTATGACTACAACTGAAACTTAACTACCTTCTCAAGCTCCAATTATGCTCGAAGACAGTGAGGCATGGATCAATAAAGCTCAAATCACCTTTCATTTAAAAAAAAAAAAAACTCTTGGAAATTTTGGCACAACCGGCTTTTTTCATATTGAAAGATATTTTAATATGAAAAAAATATTAAAATGCTTTATACACATTTTTAAAGATAAATTACAATTTATTTTTTGTAATTTGACCTAATTTTGCTCTACCACTCTCTGGTTTGAAAAGTAACATTTAACCCTTATGCTCTGTCATATAATCTCCTTGCATTTTTTCAATCTATATTGTGTCTTTTGATCATAAAGTCAACTTTGCTATAAAATATCTCTTATTACTTATCAATTTCAAACATATTATATAAGCATATAAACTCAATCTTTATGCAACAATTATATGGAAATATGTTACAGAAAAACTCAGAGATTCAAATTTTGGACCAAGTTTGGAATTCATTAATTTTGGACATCTTAAATAGAAAATCATGGTAACTTAGAGAATTTAGATATCTTGATTTACTTATATATATTCTGCATATTAGAAAATAAATTGCATATAAAGTAAAATTAAAAAGAAAAAGATTTATAAAATTTACCCGATTTTCTAATGCAATTAAATTTAAACACTTTAGGAAAATATGTTTATGAATACGGTCATACTTCAATCGATAAGGGTTTAACACAAATGAGAAGTATAAGCTTTCGCTGTTGATCACTCTCAATGTAAAAAAGAAAGGAAGGATGCTATGTAATGTAGACAATATTTGAAAAATAATAAAAATAGACAACTGGTGTGTATACAGATCCTGAATTTAACAAAGGCGACTCACAGGACGAGACTCACATAAGTGCCGGGTACGCAAAAATTGTGAATTTTATTTCTTTAACGTTTATATATATAACATCTGCTATAAAAAAAAAAAAAAAACAGACATGTTCTTTTCTGTATATTCAACATTTAAAAAAAATGTCCTTTGTCTTCTGGAATTGCCATAAAAGCAAAGTGTCCCATAGTCTCATTTCACATGCTCTAATGCTATATTTGGATCGAGGATTAGAGAGAAAAAAATGAGAGAAGAAAAAATTTTATCATAAATCTCTTTTTTATTTATAAGTTTTATAAAAGAAATGGAAGAAAATCAAATTTGTAAGTAATCCTCCAAAACATTTTCTTACTAATTTTTATAAATATTTTAAAATTTCTCTAATTTAGATAATTTTGAATGATTTAAAATATTCAAATAAGGAAAAAGAAATTGTTTAATTAACCTTTTATTTTCTTTCCTTTCTTCTCCCTTTATTTTCTTTAAAAAATTTTTATTTTTTTTTTTTAAACTCTCAAACATAACTTAAGAATAACTTGTTCATATTTGATAATCAATTATTTTTTTAAAAAAATAGTTTTTAAAAAACTCTCTCAATATAATTTTGATTATAAATTGTTTTAACCATAAAATTAATTAATTCACACATACAAACTATAATATGCCCCTGCTATTGATTTCCATATTATTTTGGAGGTGGGAAAAGTAAGGTTCTGAAAACTAACCTGGTCATTGAACCGGTCGAGGTACTGATTTAAGGTTCAATGGTTCAACCGTGGTCAAATCAAAATATAATTAAATATATACTTATATTTATTTATATTAAATTTTAATATGTATACTAATTAATAATTATATATATATATATATATGTATACTAATTAATAATTATATATATATATATATATATATATATATATATATATATATATCACTCATTAGCTATTTATATAATTCTTATTCATGAAAATTTATTTTATTTTATTTTTATTTTTTTCATGTCACAAAGATTTATTAAATATTAAAAGTATTATTTCTTGATAAATATATTTTATTATAAATCTACTTATTTATATTTAATATGTTAAAATAATTTTATTTTTTAATTTAATAAAATATTAGTGTGTATATATACAATATATAATATGAACTAAGCAATTGATAAGTAATGAAAAGAGGTAAAATAACTTTATCATTTTCAGATAAGCGTATGCTCGATCCATCGCTATAAGGTAACTCATCTCTCTCAATTTCAGGATAGAGTTTCTACTGAACGGCTACATTCTAAGAACGCCTTCTCTCTCCAGCAAATAAAGAAAATTCTCCAAGCATTGGTCAATTGGCCTGCACTTAGTTTGAGATATTCTAACTTTGAAAAAGAAATTTGTATAGTATATAATAAAGAATGGGAGCAACATAATTAACTAGCTTTGCTTGTCTAGTGGTTTCCAGCTTGGATAACAACGAGGGAGCCCGAGTTCAAATCGTTTTCAGTTTACCGGTTCAAATCTGGTTTAATCATAAACTGGTTCTTGACATCTAACTGAACTGATCCAATGGATCAATTCCCAGTTGGACCGATTCAACTGGCTGATTCCGTTTTCAAAACTATGGGAAAAAGCATATTTATTTATTTTACGCGAGGGTGTAGCCAATTTGCTTCGCCGAGGCTTCGGCAATGCACCTAAATAAGTTTGGTGCATAAATACACATAGATTTTTTCCCTATTATAATAGGTCATCCCTTTTTATGTATAATTAATTTTTACCCTAATATTAACCTTATTAAATTGCAGTCATTCTTTACTTCCATGTCTGAAATCAATCAAAATCTCAGGGATCTTCTCAAAATCTTAGTACTGTTGCTCCCATCCTAAAAAGCAATGTTCTTGTGATGGGGTTTGGATTCAGAGATGTTACTATCATGACAAACTTGGCTTTGCTTTGGATTCATGTGATTCCCACGATAAATGGAATCTGAACTGTAAAATTGCTTGATGTGGTGCTTGCTACTGCAAATTTGATCGAGACGGTTTTGGAGTCATTGCCGAAGAATGGAGAAATATTTTGTTGGTAAAAGTGAATTAATAAATAACAATAAATTAATTGAAGAAAAGAATTACTGGAAGGTGAAGAACAGTGTCATCCTCCTATAAAAATTGCAACTTTCATCAACAACCAACTGAGAACAACCTCAAAAACCATTTATTCTCAGAGGAGGCAAAATGAAAATGGAAAAAAATTGACAGGAACCCAAGAAAAAACTGAGACAAAACATAGGTGGAAGAATCCTTCACTCCAACTTCAAACTTGATGCTCTTAGCAGGCTTGATAATGGGTTGCTCGTCCTCATCCATGTCATTGGATGTTGTAATCTAGCCGTTGATATAAGCCATGCCGTCCGATGCGACGTCATCCTCAATGAGCCTTGAGGGTTCAGTTTTCAGGGATCACTTTTGTAAATATTTTGTTATTAAATTGTGCTTTTTCTAGGGACCACTTTTGTAATTTACAATATCATATTGTAACCTGTTAACCAGGTGAGAGGTAATAAATTTCATCCATTGATTTCTTTTTGCACATGATTAAAGGCTGAGAAGGCACGGATCCATTCAGGTGCATTGAAGACAAAACACTACATGGTCTGGACCACCAAAAAGTGCACCAGGAATTGATATTGCCAGGTCTGTAAGTTTTGATCTGTACCACGATAACGTGGCAAGAGCAGGATCTCCATTAAGAATCTTATTACTTGCAGCTTTTTATGAGATCTTTGAACGATTGTTCCCTATTTAACTGTGCAGAAGAGGCTGAGGTTTTGGGTAGCAGCCATTTCCAATGCCACGATTTCTTACCTAATTTAACTTGGTTTCTGAATACTCACTGCTCTTGCGTTATGTAACTTGGAACTTCGAAGAATTGAACATACTTTAGAACTAGGATACAGAGAATGCTAGCCTCGGTTACAAGGAATTTCAATGCATGACATCACGAACACACCTCATTTCCCATGAAAGCTATCTTCCAAATTTTAAATTCCTTTCAGAGTATTACACTCAATGGTTAAATTTTAATTTAAATATTATATAATATTTTATTTATATTCAATCCAACTATATAAATAATTATACTATCCACTTGTTATAATTTTAGTAGACTGCCTGTAGTACTCTTAGTACATAAGAAGTTCTCTGTGTAACTTTGTGAATTTTGTGCACCGGTGCCATAAACTAAAAAACCTTCAACATTTCTAAACAAAATTCTCATGCAGACGTATACATTTATATGCGTCATCTACATATCATCATAGTTATATAGTATAGTTAGATAAAACCCTTGACAATCGATATTCGATATGTAAAAACCATTTGCCTCCTAATTTCAATTATAATCAAATGTGCAATGAATACAAGTTCTCTCTATGTATGTATGTGAGACAAACATGAGACACACACACAGACCCACACACATAGAGACCAGCTTGCAATTTCCATGTCATTATCTATACAAAGATAAAAATATTGCAGGTAGAGTAGCATCACTTCAAGATAAATTCTAGCAAACTCATAACTGCAACAATTATAAACACTTGCTCCATAGGAGCTGAAAATCTGGACACTGGTGCACATTATGTTGTTGCAAACAACAGGTCACTCTTGGTAGTAAAATAAAAGGTCATTCTGAGGTAATGCTTCAAGTTGGTTCAAGAAAAGTGATAAGATGGGCAGAAAGAATAACAGAACAAAACTAACAGAATGAGCATCTACATTAGTTACAATGGTTCTTTAGCTGGTGTACCTGGACCACGGGGATATTTCATTGGGGTGGGACTATCCTTTAAACATATGACAACTGTTCGCTGACCATATGGGCTTTGCGATTCGACTGGACATAACAACAACAATGCAAAGTTACTTGAATAAGCTAGCTTATCTACTGACAAAACAATAAATAGAAATGAATTCAAACTCTCCCTATAAAATCAAGAGTAAAGCCAAAATTAACTATTTCTGGAAATGCCATTGGCAGGGAAGAACATAGCCCAAGAGCCCTTCAAATCCAAATATGATCAAGCAGGTCGGGGAATCTTCTAATGTGCAATTTAAGATGCATGGGTATCCTATATGGCTGCCATACCGGTATGAGCATATATGTGTACGTACCGGGTATACTTGGGTTTTTTTTTAGGAAAAAAAAATCTGCTATCGGATACATTTGGGTAAGACTTTGGTTACGTTTCTTTTGGATTTTGGGGACACTAGCTAAATTTGAGTTTAGATATTTTTTTTTTCTTGCTTGATGTACATTTTTGTTGACAACTTGGTGTTATAATGTAATGGACTGGTAATTATCTTTTAAGCTAGTTTAATCACTAAATTGTTTTTTATCATATATATAACTTTTTATATAATAAATCTTCCTGTAACCATGCCTTAGTTTTTAAAAATTGTGCCACCCATATCCATGCAACCTAGTGTGCAACATTAGATTCTAAAATAAGCAAAGGGAGGGAGCCAAGGTTGAAGATGGTGAATCAATAGTTTGTAAAATTTAGGGGTTTGGGGTAAGAATTGTGCATTTATGATTTTATGGTTGTTAAGCTTTTCTTTAAATGGGGATTAATTATTAATGGTTTTTAACAACTAGGACTTTGTTATACTGGGGATTTAAGATATCAAATCATGTTATGAGTTACTTTCCTCTAACAAATGGAGACACTTCAAACTTGCCTATGAAATTGAATAGCAAATTTCTAGTCACTCCATTTCTTCGTATCATAATTTCTTCTTTATCTTTCAGCATCAGTTCACTTCAAAGCTAAAAGTTCTATCAGTAAACACCTATGCACCTTGATACACAGGCACATCTTGTCCAATCAGCAACCATAGCCACCGGCTTCAAATTCCCCACCTTTTTCCCAGTCAAAGAGTCATCATGTGCTACCCCAAACCACTCAATCAAAAAGGTTGGGGGAGGGGGATCAAATCCTTGAAAATGGAAGTTAACATATCCATATGCACTTCTAAAAGTTAAATCTCCAACATGCAGAAGGGAAAATTATGCTCATAAAATTGCAGCACAGATTCCAGTGGAAAAAAAGAAAAAGCAAGCTTAAGTTCATAATAAAACTAATCAATTTACATGAAGGTCAGCACAATCTAACAAGGAAGTGTACCAGTCTCTCCATTTCATGGAGCATATAAAAACCTCTATTCATAGGTATATGAATGCATGTTTCATCTCAGAAAATCATAAAAAATTTGAAAATTTTTTTAACTCAGTACAAAAGTCTATATCAGAAGAGCAAAATTTAAAGGATTAAAGTTTTACCTGAGCATACTTGCAATAGAGATGCACCCATCTTCTGGATGGCGCTTTCAGCTTTCTTAACTTCATCCTATCCAAATTCATCACAGAGGATATTAATAGATGTTTCACAACTTCACATCCATGGAATATGTACAAAAATGCTACACAATAATTCAGCATAATTTGAGATGTACTCATAATCTGAAACAAATAAAAAATACTAATATGCACAAGTGAGAAACAATTTATTTACGTAGTCAGTAAAATGAAGTTTTATATAAACTTTTAAATGTAAAAACACATAAGTTATTTGTCAGTACAGTTTCAAAATCTGATTGGGTTGAATGTACATTTTATTTGTGGGAATTGAAAAGAAAAATACCCTCAGACTTTTAATTCAAGAGGATAAAAAAACAGCCTCCACCTTTTTTTCTTTTCTCAATACGATATTCCTGGCAAACTATTTACATGCATTTAATAACATATCCTGAAATCCTAGCAACCGCTAGCAGAAATTTCCCATACAACTCTCTCTGTGTCTCCCAGTTCACTTATTGTTGGAGAGAAAATGGAATAATGAGGCTATTAGCTCACAAATACCCTGAGGGCATTATCTAATAGGAACCACAACCTGAAATGAACTCAAACTAGAGGATGCCTGGACAGAATCCTAGTTTGACACTTGGACCCTTCCTACAGCTCATCACAAGGCCCATAAGCGCTCCTTCAAGGTAATTCAATTGTAATCTACTGAGCAGAAGCGAGTGACTGGGTATATGGACATGATCAACACCAATGAAACACAAATCAAATGTATGTCATGTACAAATTAGCCGCATTCCTGGTGGTAAAAAAGAAAGGCAAGGGAATAAAATTTATACCACATTTTCTGACGTTTTGTGTAGGAAAGCAATCAACCAAGAATCATTAATTACATTATACTAATCTGCAGAAGATAATGATCAAAGAGTTTCAAATAAATTTCTAACAGCAGTTACATACCTCAGGATCATGACCCTTGGCAGCAATAAACAATCCACCCACACGAACCAATGGAAGACAATACTCAGCTGGAAATGCAATAACAAGAAGCAAACACCAAAGCAGAAACAAATCACTGAGTGTTAAAGCATTGAAGAATTAAATCAGGAAGCCCTCAATTACCTAAGATTCGCATTTCTGCAACTGCCCTGGCCACTGCTATGTCAAATTGCTCTCTGAAGCAATGATTTTGCCCTAAATTCTGTCCTACGCACAGTACAAGACATATATATTCAGGCAGGAGAAGGTACTCGGTGACTGACAAAAGTTGGTGGAACCAAATGAAAAACAAAATATAACACTATCAGTAATGCAAGGTTTTTTTGGCAGTGTTCAGTTTAAGAAAACCTTGTATATAACTATGAAGGCCTTGTTATTTTCTGCCTTTACTTTTTTCTTTTTATTCGCATTAAATACACAACCAGGAAAACCCGATCTGAATTCAAAATACTGCATTCCAATGCTACGAGGAAATAAGAAACTGAATTTAAAAGTTAACAAATACATCAAACATTCAGATGAAAATTCTTAAATGAAGGGAGTGTGTGTGTGTTTTACCTCTGCTCTTCCTCTTACAATTTGAATATTTGACGAACCGATAACACTGACAACGCGCTCCAAGAAAACGCATCGCTTGTTCATAGACTCCAACAACGTTACATCCCATTCTATTCCATTTCCATGCCAAGAACAAACCAGAGAGGAATCACAAGGGAATCGAGTTACACGAAATCGGCAATAAGTTAATTTTGGTAGTTAATATGTTACAGATGAATTCACCTGGGCAAGCTATGGCTAAAACTATTCCGGGAAGGCCCGCTCCAGTTCCAACATCGACGAGGTTGAGCTTATTGCAGGAAGTGCCGCAATATGCGTCATAGTAATCCCTCAAAGGAGGTAAAATCGCAAGCGAGTCCTCCACGTGCCTTTCCAGGACTTCATTCACCTCTTTAACTGCAGTGAGATTCATCCGCTGCAATTGCAATTGCAATTGCAACATGCAAGTGTTAAGGCCATCATTCATATTAGAGCAAGAGAGAGGCTGCAAATTGAAATGGAAGGGAAAATGACATGCGAAATTAACAACGTTGACACATTGTGTACGAGAGGATACCTTGTTCCATTGAAGAAGAGCGTCAACATAGAGATGAACCTGATCTTTCTGGCGGGAGGATAGGGTTCCGAAGTGGGAGAGAGTGGTTATGGATTTGGTGCCGGTTCTGTGCTGACAGAATGTTGCTGCTGATTTCCACGTCGCAAGGTGCTTGAAGAAAGTCCCCCGAGAAAACTGCGAGTTAAAAACCATGCAGCGACTACTACCGAGCAGCATCGCCCTCCCTCCGCAGTCCACGCGAGCCAGCACGCATTACCGCGCTACAACTTATAATAATGTTACACACACTCTCGGTTCACAGCAAAGTCAAAGGCCCAAACACAGATGAGTATCTATCTACGACATCTTTCTGGATTACGGCCCAAACAAGGTGAGACATTACAGTGGACTAATCCATTTTTAAGCCATGCCCAACCCATTGATTAAGTCTAGTGTCCTGTTTGTGACACGAAAACCCTTGCCATGTCTGATCCAAATGAACAAAGCACTCGTGTTTTTTTGGTACAAAAACAAAGCACTTGCGTAGTCCATCGTTACAGATGCTCGCCTGTCGTTTGAGAAATTGACTAGGTATTCAGACAAGCTCCCTTCAAAGCTCTACCAAATATGATTGCTTGCCTTTTGTTTGTAATTTTTATAGGAAAAATTCCAAAGTGCAAAGGGAAAATTAATGAAGAAAAACACATGCAATTAATAAAATCACACCAAATGTAAAAGAAAAAAAAGTAAAAAATAACCCATTAAATTCACAGGAGCATGGACTAGTTCTCAATTAAATCGTTAGTATAAACCACACGCCGTGGACTTTAAGATTTTAGAATTAAGTTTATGTTTAATAGGAGTAAAAATAGAAATAAATATTTTATGAATAAATTTTATATATAATTTGGTAGAGGATAAAAATAGGTTACCACCGTATCAAACTGCCCTTTAGAAAGTTACTTGTATTGTACAACTTGTGACGCGATTTCACCAATCACTGTAATGTTGACTACTTTACAAACTAGACAAATTTGAATTTCGTACAATTCTAATGAACGTAAGTCAATTACGAATGGTGAAATGGTACAGTTATATATCCCAGGGAAAAAATTTTGGTGCTGGCATCAGTAGGCCTAATTAATTAACTAACATCTCTATCACCAGGGGAACATGGTATACAGTGCACTTTATATCTTTGGGTTTAGACTTTGTTTTGTACCAAAACTATTTGAATCTCTGGAAAAGAATTTCACTTTTATTCTAGAGTTTCACTTTTCCATCAAACCACTTTGGTTCATCACATTTTCCCCCACTCATAAGAGGAGAAAGTGGAAGAAAAGACTGGTTCATGCATGACTTTATCAGAGTCAAACATAAAGTCATAAGCAAAGGTTTAGAGAGGTTATTTTCCAAAACTATTTTTATCCTCTATGCTCTAAACAACAACCAACCGGCTAATATTTCTCAGAGCCATAAGGGCCACTTGGATGGTGAATCCAATTTACAAGCCACATGCAGTTGAGTTACTTGAGTGGACAACTACCCTGAATTACTCGTGGGAGAAGGGGAAAAAGAGGAAAGAAAAACAAAAAAAAAAAAGAAATGAGATTCCAGAATTGGACCAACGAAGTAAAGTAACTTAAATTTTCTCACTTGGCCAATTTTGTGAAAAATAGACTCAAAAAAAGGAGGTATATAAGGGGAATTTCTTAGATGTTAAGATAATAAAGTGAGCCAAAAGAGCAGGGATGGCTGGTGGGGGCGTGGGGCAAAAATGTTGAAAAGAAAGAAAGAAAGGGCAATATAAAAACAAAAGAATTATGTAAAAGGTGTTTTACACACACATATATGTATCAGATTATTGAGGAGTGCGAGAATCAGGAAGTATCGTCAGACCAGGGATATGGCACTGGACCAACATGCAAGATATGCTTATTTGGGAATCTTTTCCTCTGTCTTTGTAAAATAATGAATTATTGCTTTCAAGCTTCAGAATACCGGCAACATTATTGCTTTATGTGAACAGTAATTAACATTTTTGTCCCCATTGCTACTTACTAAAGTTGCTTTTGCAGAAGGATATAGCCATTACATTCAAAAGGTCTCATATTCTATCTCTTTCTTTCTCTTTTGTCTTCTTCCTCTTACATTTTTTTCGCATTTGTTTTCTATAAAACTCTGTCATCCTCAGTTCTTTTGATGACTTTGTCATTCTTTATTCTCATGGGAACATCTGTCTCTCTGTCCTGCCAAATTCCATCTTTAACTATATAAAGCTTATAAGCATTTCATTCACTTCATATGAAGTCACAAATAGCCTTTTACTGTTTTTGAATATAAAAATTGCTTATAATATAAAGAGCTTTAAACCCTGGTTATTAAAAAAATGATATAGAACTCAGCTACAAGCCTACAATTATATATATCCATAGAATTACAACCCAATCGCATTCTGCACTTTTTCGAACCCTTAATTTGCAATTATATATGCCACGCTATTCTTGTAATTGTGTGTAAACATAACGATCCCACAGCACTGCACTAAAAATTGATTGGATCTTACACTGTGGACACGAGAACAATGGCAAGTGATGATTTCTCTATGGAAAATGAAATGGGGTCATCTTTCCTTTTCCTTGTGAACAAGAGCTGGAGGGCATGGAAAAAGTTAGAGCACCACTTTGTGATAATTGTTTCTTACCAGGAGAGAGAGAGAGAGAGAGAGAGGAAAAGGGGGGGGGGGGAGGAAGCTATCAAGTACTCTATTTCTCTTTCTCTTAATTTTCTCAGAGGGTTGGCACGAACTACCTTGGATTTTTCTTCAAACTTTCAACAGCATCGCCCGACAGTAATCATCATGCCCTCATCCTCCTTGCCCTTCTCTCTGACGGTCCATAACCATCATCATTACCCCCTCAAGGTTCCCACCTCTTCCTTTATCATAAACATCATCATCATCCACCAACCTTTTGTTGATCACCACCTTCCCCATCTCAAACCACCACTCTTCGTTGACAAAACAAGGTCAAGAGCAAGCACAAGAAGAATACGACGACGACGAAGACAAAGACAAAGACAAAGATGGTTTGCTTATGCATATGAGAAAACCCTACTTTCATATATAGCTCCAGCCGCCTGTGTATTGAGTGAGAAGGGTTGAGATTTTACAACAAAGATCCAACAAGTCAACTCCTGGGGAATCAAGCGTCTGGTCCGATCTTCAGTTTTGGCTATAAGTATATCCCTTGTTACTAAGTAGCCTTTTTCTTTTGTTATAACGTACGTTGTATCAATTTTTAGTTTGATTTGCAGAAGCATTATGGTGGCTTGCTCCATCACAGTCTTCCTTTCCTCCATCTCTCCTTTCTCTTTCAGGGTTTGGAAGTGTTATTGTGATCTAGAAAAGTTTGTGTGCAACAGTTTTTTTTCCTACTAAAGCTGTTGGTGCAGAAATTAAGAAGAGGATATTGCTATGCTCAATATATATTTCATGATTTATTACAAGTCATGAATGGTTTTCTTCTTTTATGTACCAGCAGTCATAGTTCCGAGGAGAGTCTCCTTTCTACTAAGTCACTGTATCCCTTCTAGGTACAATTAATGATACCCCAATTTGCATTGCTGGGTCTAGCTAGGGTTTGCCTGCTGTATAATTTTCCTTTGATCTTTTTACACTAGTTTGTGCTTCCTTCCGCGTAGACTCAGAATGGTAGGGTCCAACAGGGAAAATATATGTATGGATATGCATATGCAAGAGTATACCCCCGAATTTATGGATGAGATTAAGATGAGCTAGAGAGACGTCTGTAGTTATCAGTGCGCTTGACCATAACTCCTTTTCCATTGAAATCTTTACATTTCTACTCCTCGCTTTGAATATTCTAAGTCCAACTTCATCTATAACTTCATCTAATTTTGAATATTTCCCGGTTTTTGAAATGATCTGCATGTCTAATTCGAGCATATCTTTTTCATAAAAGATTTCTCCTTTGCACATATGAGTGCCAAAAAAGAAAGAGCTATTCCTCATAAACTACGCATAGTTCAGATTCTTGAGTAGTTTCCCTCACTAGTTTTTCTGGTGTTGTTCTTCGTAAGGCCAGACCCATCGCATATTTCAAAGCTGAAATTTAAAAGCATTCAGCTTTTCACCATACGTTGTGCCTATGTGCATTAAATTTGTTTTTTTTTTCTTTTAATTCTATCTTATTGATCAAACCATAAGAAATGGAGATGCATATTATGGGAGCAGAGCCCCTATCTGCAGATAAAGCAAGGAAATACGGCGAACCTTGTAATTATTGTCACAAATACAGGTCAAAGTCCGAAAAGAAAAAGGTTGCAGAGCCCTATCTGGCTATCTACCCCCTGCTTCTCATGGTGGCAGTAATTTTGGTTCCAGTGCTGTCGTACTTTGCATTGTGTCTCTATCGCTCACGCTCTCTGTCGTGCAGACTCAAACCTCTCAACAGAGATCCAGTGTTCTTCAACATGCGCAACTCATATTTGTACAAATTGACGCCCTTAACTCCATGAGCTTTATTATGTACTTTATTCTTGAGCATAAAGAGAATATAAACAAGTCCATCCTATACCATTGAAGCAATTGATAGCTTCTCTGTGGTGGTAGATATGAGTGGCAATGGCAAGCACAAAGAGAAGGCCAAGTGGATATTGCAGATGATGGGGGCAGTGGGAGAAGAGGATACATGAGAACGGAGTGGATTTTGATGATGGGGGGTTTTGAATGGGTTCACTCCAACTCCAAACCGAGTTCGTGGTGGTGGGATGAATATGAACTTGCGAACTCCACTACACTTTAGATCATTTATTTTCTTGAACAGATTAATTGGTTTTGTTGGTTCAGTATAAAAGGTCTAATTATTCTTGGTGACATGTGCCTTTTCAGAACATGATCTGTGGTATTGTTAAAGAAAACGATGTTTTAAGTGAATGATTGTACGCTAATGTGCACATAATTAATTAGAATTTAGAAGACATTATTCTACTTTGGTACACACGAAAATGAGAGCTGTGGAGTGATTGGTGACTTTGTGAAGTGGTTTATACTTCATCTGTTCTGTGTTTAAGGTTGTCACTTTGTCCCTTGGTCTTAAGAGGACCCAAAGGTCCCAAACGGTTTCCCTTAATTCATTCATATATCATTTCTTATGATTTCAGTATCCAA
The DNA here is from genome assembly GCA_019955255.1 of Castanospermum australe. Classification (NCBI taxonomy): domain Eukaryota; kingdom Viridiplantae; phylum Streptophyta; class Magnoliopsida; order Fabales; family Fabaceae; genus Castanospermum; species Castanospermum australe. The sequence continues at coordinate 996,046 of NSJW01001005.1, read as the reverse complement.
TGCAAATATCTCAAGATTCCAATGCAAATTAGCAGCAGATTTTCCTCACGGCATTCTCTTGATTTGATCCCCCTATGAGCAATTTTTACTTGCTTCCTACGCCCAGACTCCAGGGAGATCGTGTGTGGAAAAAAAAAAAAGTGAAACAAGTTTCATATAAAAAAAAAAGTTACTAAATAGTTAAGACATGTTTTAAAAAAATCATTATATTAATACAATTATTATTCTTAAACTCATGGGTCTAAAAATATAGGATGACAGAAAACATGATAATATTGTAAATTCATTTTTTATATTTTAATCTAAAGAAAATTAAAAATAAAACATTACTTATAAAAAAATTAATTATAGTATGAGAAAACAAAAGAGACTCGTGAAGGGGGAAAAAAAAAGACTAACTCGGATCAGTTCGAATTGGGCTAATTCAGATTTGGGCTGGGTCCAAGCAGTCTAAATTTTTCTTGGATCGACATTTGATTAGTATAATTTATATATTTTATGAAACATTGTAGAAATTAAGCCCACAAATAGGCAATAGAAAAAAAAAAAGGGGGAATAGATTTCCCTTTGTATAAAAAAAAAAGGGGGGGGGGGGGGGAGGGGGAACATAATTACAAAGTTGTACCTGTTTCTGGTTCAAGCTGAAATAAACAGTGACCCCGCGGAGAATGAGAATGGAAAAGATGCGGAAAAGGAAGCAGCTTGAGCGCGATGTAGCTTCAAAATCAGCGAGAAGTAGAACCAGCAATGGCGCCAATCACAAAGACCCATACCCATCTCACACCCGACCCACCTCACAAGAATGCCGAGCCGTGCGAGACGCTCTATTAGCCCTTCACGGTTTCCCCCCAGAATTCGCCAAGTACCGCAGACGTGATGATCATGATACCGTGCAATCGGAGCCGCTGGAGAGTGTTCTGGACGGTTTGGTTCGGACTGTGCTCTCGCAGAATACCACAGATGCCAATTCCCAAAGGGCTTTTGCTTCCCTCAAATCGGCCTTTCCTACTTGGGAAGATGTATGCTTTATTTGCTTTATCTATCCCTTTTTTTTTTTTTTTTGGTGTGTGTTTGTTTTGTGAGATTTTACTTAGTTTAGTCCAATATGGGTGATTTTGACTATCTGGGTTTTGTCTGTTACTATTGGTTTCCTTTTCCTCCAAGCATACACTCTTGGGAGAAATAAGCCCCACATCACACATGACAATTCTTGATACCAACACTGAGGATATAGCTATCTTAAAAATCAAAAGTAAGGTTCTTGAACCCGTCGCATGAAATTATACTTTTCCTTGTCAGCTGTCACTTCTAGAATTTCACTTTGTTGGGTTGTCTTGTATGTGAGATTTGTTGCATACTGCTGAATTTGGAAATTTTTGGCTGTGTCTGCATATAACAATTTTGCTAGCATTATGTCACAATCTTTGTTTTAAAATCATCTTGGGTTTAAGAATGATACTGTTCTTTCTCTGTTCAAGGTCTTTGGTGCTGACTCCAAGGATTTGGAGAATTCCATTCGATGCGGAGGTCTAGCCCCAACGAAGGCTTCTTGTATTAAGAATGCATTAAGTTGCTTGCTTGAGAGAAGAGGCAAATTGTGCTTGGAGTATTTGCGAGACTTGTCCGTTGATGAAATTAAGACTGAACTTTCTCTTTTCAAAGGAATTGGTCCCAAAACAGTAATCTTCTTTGCTGATCTTTTCTTTATCTTCTTGATTAATGTTTGTTAACCACTATCCACCTATTAGGATAATTAGACGAAAGGAACTACTTCTGTTCTTTATGGCATTGTAACCATCAAGGACCTAGTGTTCTTAATTTGCAAGGCATCATTTGGTTATTAATTGACTACAGGAAACAGTTTTACTTTATGCCATAACATATTTGCTAGTGTTGTCATCCAATGTAGGTCATTTTGTGTCCCGTCTACTACTACTTATTTCACGAGCACCTAAAAGATCGTCTACTTTCCATTCTTATAGTTTATAACATTTCAGGTATTGGTTACAATTATCTAAATATTGGTTTCAGGTCTTTGTTTGCCACACAATATTCTGCTTAAACAATGTACACTTTGGAAAATTTCTAGTTGCCCTATCACTTGACAATCATTCACCAAGTAACATTTAAGCTTGCAAATTTTCAGCTTTGCCCAGTTTGCAGCATTGTCTCCTACATGGCTATAGTAAATCTTTGTTCTGTTACTTTTTCAATTGCAACATTATAATTATAATATATCAGAATATTTAAATTATTATCATAAGTATCTAAATGCTTTTTTCTTTTTAAACAACAATGCTCAAATATGGCTGCAAAGCTAATCCATTGTGAAAACTGAGATATATCAGTTATAATTTAGTACAATTTGAACTTGGGCACATAATTTTTTTTCCCATTCACTTTTATGCACCTGATCACTTGTCAATTTTAAGGGTGCTTTGTTTGTTTCCCCTTCAAAGGCCACTGTCCTCCAAGATTTAAATTGATCTACACATCTTTATACTTTTTATCTACAAAAGAAGTGGCAACTGTGAGAGAAGGATAAACATTCACTTTTAGTAGTTTGATTTTATCAATGTTCAACTTAGTTAAGAAGTTCTGCCTAGTGGAGCTTGAGCTTGTCACTAGTAAGATTATTGTGCAGGTGCATCCCTGTCCATGGGCAATCTGTTAACACAAGGCAGTTTGGTGTAAAGTAAGCAATCGGTCCTACAGGCCTTCAAACGCCTATTAGTTCAAGTTCTTTGAGATGCTTCTGGCAGATTGGCTTCAAAGGAACAACTTTACTACAAGAAAAAAGGGGAGGGTACATTAGGTTTAATTTGGATGTTATGTAGTTGCAATTGATGGTCAAGACACAAGCTTGTAGGATTTAATTTGACTCTGACCACTCTTGTAGAGCATGCTGGATTCCCTCCTTTCAGAACCTGGCTTGGCCAAGGCTAGCATTGAGTAATCAATAATCAACTTTTCTGTGACTATATTGCTTATTTTACCCAAATATCATAAATTTTTCCCATGTTAGGACATTGTTTTCTATAATCTTTTGATGAAAAGGAGGAAATTTTTCAAATTGGATTAAGGAAGACTTTTTCATTCTGTTTTTGGGACATTGTGGTACCTAGACTAGACATTTAGACTCCTTGACTTATAAGTGTATAAATTGCTTTATCCTTACAAGGAATTAAGTATGACTTATGTTATTTGCTGGATAATTTCTTGTGTTAATAATACTAAAAACCGTTTAATATCAAAGATGATTGTAACTTATTTCATCCTTAGTAGTAATATCATACCAAAATTTTTGCACACTTCTAGAATTAAAATTCAATTGAACATAAATGTGTATTTCCTTTCCCCATTTATGTTGGACTCACTAACGTATGGAATTGATAATAGGTGGCTTGTGTGTTGATGTTCAATCTTCAGCAAGATGATTTTCCTGTGGACACTCACGTAAGTATAATTCCCTCTTTCTTTTACAGCACTTGATTCCATTGGGTTATTTCTAACACTTGCATATTTATGCAGATATTTGAGATTGCAAAAACCATTGGTTGGGTACCAGCTGTTGCAGACAGAAATAAGACATATCTCCATCTAAACCAACGGATCCCAGATGACCTTAAGTTTGACCTGAACTGTCTTCTGTTTACGCATGGGAAGCTCTGCCGTAAATGCACCAGTAAAACGGGTAACCAGCAACGAAAGAAATGTTATGATAACTCATGTCCTTTATTGAATCATTGTAAAGACTTGATTTGAACTTTGAACTTTGAACTTTGAATCCTACAAACTAATAATATTCAACCTTTTGATTCTCAAACCCTCTATGGACCATATACGAATTCAGTTTGGCCCCTCTGATTTTATAACTGCGTGTACCACCAGTGGCATAGACATAGGGTGGAGAACATATTTGAAATGTTTGTTGAAAGAAAGACTCACAATTATGTGCTAGTGCATCAAACACTTATAGGGATTTGGATCACCTTTCTAAAGGAAAGCGAGGGTGTTGTTTGAGAATTGTGTCTCTCGTTAAGTGAGTGGGTTACTTGCATTTTTACTTTTTAGAGAGATAAAGAGAAAATTGCCATTGAAGAATGTTAGTTGAAAGAAAGACTCACAATTATGCTAGTGTGGTGCATCAAACACTTGTAGGGATTTGGATCACCTTTCTAAAGAAAAGCAAGGGTGATGTTTGAGAATTGTATCTATCTCTCATTAAGTGAGTGGGTTACTTGCATTTTTAGAGAGATAAAGAGAACATCGCCATTGAAGAGCACGGGATACAAATCCATTTAGACCATGTTCATCGAGAGTTACCTTGATTCGGCCTTTAGGCTATTCAGAAGCCCTGTCTCTGTCCTCTGAAGTATTTGGTCTACACTAGTATTCACCAAAGCTTCGGCAATACTTGTCACTGTATATTACATCTTTTTTTTTTTTTCTGATTTAGCTGAACAAAATTTACATTTCTGGTTCTGGTATCATGAATTTCTTTTTGCTCATATGGTCATTCATTTTTTCTTATATTTCAAGGGATGATTTAGATTAATCATGATAAAGATAGCATAAATGGAAAATTGAAGAAAGGCAATTTGCTTCTTTTTTTTTTTTGGTTTCGGTTTAATAGAATGAAAAAAAGAACATGATGGGGATAAATGATTTGTTTATCTTATTAAAAAAAATTAAATTCAATTCACGACTCATAGATTATATTTTTATTATTTAGCACAAGATTATCTCTTAAAAAATCAATGACACTAAATTTAAATTGAGTTTATTTTTTATTTAATGTAAAATAAAAATTTACATTATTATCAAATCATGTGTTTATACATCATTAAGAGCTTAATTATGAAAGTTTACACTTACCATGTATCATAATTAAATTTATTTAAATTTTACCATTAGTTCCATAACAATCTAAAAATAGCAAAGCAAATATATAGGTAAAAAAAGTATAATGTTGTTAAATGCCTTCAATAGCAAGTATGGCTCGAAAGAAATGTTGGTTAAAAAAATAGTTTCGTTAACCTAATATTGAATTTTGCCTTCATCAAAGAATAAAGGATTTTAGGAAAAGTCCTTTGCAATGGCAATATGGTCATATGGCAGTAAAGACCCAATCGGAAAATGTACTAAAAAAATGCCTTAAAATGAGTTCATTATATAGGACAATGAAATATGATGCAATGCTACATGCTGCAGTTAGTTTAGTTAATGAGAGTTGATATGATATTTATCTTGTTACTTCTTAATTAAACGTAACAAATAAACAATAAATATTTAATAACTAATGAATGAAAAAAATTTAATCATTCAGATTTTCTCTCTAGGCTCATTAATTATTAATATTGAGTAAATGTTTAGTTTTACTTAATTTTGACGCAAGAAATAATTCACAAAAGTTTTCTTTTCATGATTTTGATTATAAAAATTCCCGAAGATGGCTTGAAATCCATTTGCCCCTTGGTGTGCCGTCCGATTTGTGATTTTTAGTTGTTAACGCCCGAGTCCCTTCCCAGTTCCCATGGGGAAGCATTCACCAGATATTGCCCGCCCTTCTTTCTCCGCCACGTCATAAACCATTTCTTGCTCCATTTCAAGTTTCAAACCAAAGCCTGCAAACAACTTTCTACAGCCAAAATTATGTTTCCTCGCAATTACTCGGCATTTCTTCTTATCTTCCTCGTGGTTCTTTCGACCTTCTCCGACCCGTCCATGTCCGACTCCGATTCCCCTTGGGCTGCCAAGAAAAAGCGCATGAGAGAGAAAGTTCGCAATATGTATGTCTACGTCACCAAAACCCAGTCAATAGCAAAATATTCATACTACTGTTTTTGATTCGATGGTCGTTTCGCATTTCTGTTTTCAAATGATTGATACGGTTTTCAGCAACTTCTAGCTCTCATGCCTTCCGTGGTATGCTTGCGATGAATGAGGCTTAAATTTTCGTAACAAAGGCCAAGGCGTATAAATTATTTTAGTATCCAAATTTTAGGCTTTTAAGGAACTTGCAGGGTTATCATCTTCCTTATTAATTTTGTATAGCAATTTAATTTCTGGGGTTGGTTGGTAATCAAAGCGAAGACAACTGAAGCCATAGAGCATATTTGATATTTTTATCCCATGTTTTACTTGATTATTTATGTATTCTGCAACTTCAATCCGTGAATTATACTGGATTCTGTACCCTTTGTGAATCTTCTGATGCAATTTCCTTTTTCTTAAGTAAGAATTGCCATATCCTTTAGAGTAGGTTAAGTAACATTCTGTTCACTGGTTTTTGGCAGCAAATCCTTATCAGTCTTATTGTTTTTTGGTACTTCTGTTTCTAGGTTTTACCATGCGTATGACAACTATATGACTCATGCATTTCCGGTTAGTTAATTTTATACTTATTTCAAGATTTGTTATTTATTAACATACACCCACTGTTCAATGTCAAAATTGTCATATTTTTGCAGCACGATGAGCTAAAGCCTCTTACCAAAACTTTCACCGACTCCCTAAGTGAGCTGGGAAATTTGAAGGTAAATGATATCTATTTAAGAACATGAGAAGAAAATTAGTCAGAGAACTGCAGAAGTAAATGTTTACTATTGCAGCTTGAACACCTGCCTCAAAACTACAACGGCTCCGCCCTTACACTTATTGAATCACTGTCTAGGTATACGGATCCAGCTACTATATGAATTACTAGTTTGTGTAGTTCTGATGTTATTCAATTTGGTCCTTTTCCGATGACCACATCTTGTGGAAACTGACACAAAATTGTTCTTTCACCTTTAGCCTTGTTATTATGGGTAACAACACTGAATTCGAGAGGGCAGTGCTCTGGCTTTCTGAAAATCTAACATTTGATGTTGATGCACGCATAAATCTTTTTGAGGTAAATGTTGGATTTGGTTGCAATTATAGATTCTATAGCACCATGTAACAATGTAACATGACATGAGACTGCTCAAAATTTGAAAATTGGTGGCTTTAATTTTTATTTCTGTATGATATTTAAGTGCTAATATTTATTTAAAATACTTAAAGTTTGAAGCACAGTAACATTGTTTCCTTATCACTTGATTGTAATCATTCAGTGCAATATAAGAGTTCTTGGAGGACTTGTCTCTGCTCATTTACTTGCATCCAATTCTTCAAACAAATTATTTCAAGGAGCTTACAAGAATCGGCTGCTACTTCTGGCTGAAGATTTAGGGAAACGTTTTCTACCAGCATTTAATACACCCACTGGATTGCCATATGCATGGATTAACTTAAAGGTACTGTATAGAAATGTTAAATTTTGACATTCTCTAAATTTGCAAATTAGATGTGGAGACATCATACTTACAATTTATGTTGTGATTATTATGTTGTGATTATTATTGGGATAGGTTTGTACTACTTGTGCTACACTAGTAGTCTAGTACTTGATCGAGAATATTAGTATAAATAGGAGTATTGAGTTAGTGTTTTGTATCTCATATCAATACATCTCCATCTCTCTTTTCTCCTTTCCATCTTTTCCTAATAATTTCAACATGCTATCATAGTGGAACCATCCTCCATGACCTGATCCCGTCACTATTTCGCTTTGGAGTTCCCAAAATATGGAACTCCTTTGTTTGATATCCTCTGTTTTCATTCTGCTTTACCTTCCTCTGGCTGTGTTCACTTTTCCAGTGTGTTTTTGCTGCCCACTGTAGCTGTCATCTCCAGTTATTGCCCTTCCCATTGTCAGATCAACGAGTTGACCCCATCATTGGATATAGAAGTTGCTGATCTGCAGGACCATGAAATTTCATGTTCATTGGCCCATGCCCATCTTCGCCACCTGTCTCTGGCGGCCTTCTGACCGGGTGCTGGCACTAGACAATGCATCCATCCACCTCTCCAACCGATTCCTCCACAGAAAGATCAGCTTGTGTTCTCTATTCCGGTATATCCCAACCCCTTGTGCAGCTGTGCCTTGTTCCACTCCTTCAAGGGGCTGTTTGGCCTTGTCTCTAGCCCTCTTTGGCTCCGTTTCTGTCTGTTTGCCACTTTTTGGCCCTAGTCCTGGATGGTTACTCTACTCTCACCCTTGTTTGGCTTTGCTTCTGCATTGGTTGTTGTATTCTGGCTGCTGTTTGGCTATGTTAGGTTTGTTTGGGCCAATTCCTGCATCTATTTGTTGTGTTCTTTGCCCGGTTTGGCTGTTTGCTTTTATTTGGCTCTGTTTGGGCTGATTGAGCTGTTATGAGTTATGAGCCATTTTCATGTTAAATTAAGTTTTTCACATTCCAAACATCATTTCCAAGGATTTTGGGTCTCTTGAATTCAAATTTGAATTTATGTTTTCTGTTTGAAGCTTCTAAATGCTGTTTTTGATTTTGGAGAAGTTTGGGCCTTACTGTGTATGACTGCATTCTAGGAAATTTCTTACCCACTATGCATTTTTCTAATGGTATCTTTCTCTCCCATTGTGCTTCTTTCCTGCACTGTCTCTTCTCTTTGGCCATGCAATGTTCCTACCAGCTCTTGTGGTTGTGCATCATTCCAACCATCATACTTATTGTGTTTTATTTCCGGCACAGTGTTTATTTTGTTGTTTCTCCAGCAATTACCATTGTTTGAGATGCCTCATTTTGCTGTTATCTCTCCAACTATGTGGTTTATGGAGCCCATTATATTTTTGAGTAATTTTCTTTGTTATGTGTGTTTATTTGTAAAAAGCTGAGAGCTTAGTAAGCTTCAGCTTGAATGAGAGTGTTAGAATATTAGGAGTCTTATTATGATGAGAGTGTTATTGGGCTGGGCTTGTACTAGTTGTACTACATTAATACTTGACCTAGAACATTAGTATAAATAGGAGTATTAGATTGGTGTTTTGTATCTCATATCCATACATCTATATCTCTCCTTTCTCCTTTCCATCTTTTTCCCTATAATTTCAGTTGTTTTAAATAAATAAAAGCAGTTAGCTTTTACAGTTCTGTGCTATATCTTGAGTTAGGAACATGATATGAGGTAACTAAATGCTACATTGTTAACATTCATATTAATGGTAATATGGAAGAAATCCTATTTCTTTACATCTATATTGCAACAAAGACTATTAGCATTATATAAATCTTAGTCTTTGCATTTGAACCATTTCACTTCAATTTTTTAGGCATATAAAATTTTGAAATTATATTCTATTGCTTTTTCTTTCTTTCTTTTGTTTTCCCCCCTTTTAGAAGGATATATAACTCTGCACCAATGCAAAATATTCTGTGCACAGTATGGAGTAATGGAGAATGAGACTACAGAAACAAGCACTTCAGGGTGTGGTGAGAGGTCTAGTTTAGTGTTTTAAGACTTGGGTATAGTAAAATTATATGTCTTGTTGCTTCTAATTTTCCATCTTTATACAGGTTCTCTGATTCTTGAAATGGGTGCTTTATCAAAGATGACTGGTGACCCCAGATATGAATCGGTAGCTTTACGAGCTCTTCGTAAGCTATGGAGCATGCAGAGCTCATTAAATTTATTTGGAACCACAGTTGACGTGTCAACTGGGGACTGGATTGAATTTTCATCAGGAATTGGAGCCGGTAGGTTCACTCTGGACTGGGATAATCTTTATATTTCAGTTCGTGGGAATACCTAGCATATCATCTGCATGCTTTGTGTCCACTGGTTTTAGAAATGAACTGTCTGCTGCTGTTGACAAGTAATGGTGTTTCATATGGTCGTTACATATTAACTTACAAATGCTGATGGGCTGACTTTGAATGTTTCTTCTGTTGGATTCTTTTCTGGATTATTCTAGGGGTTGATTCCTTCTATGAGTATCTACTTAAAGCCCATATCCTTTTTGGAAAGGAGGACTTTTGGAGAATGTTTCATTCTGCTTATCTTGCTGTGCAGAAATATTTCAGACATGGTCCTTGGTACCACACTAACTGCAAAAACATTTACTTTCATATTTTCTAAACTGTAATAATATGCTTACCCAGAGCTTTAAAATTAAAAGGTATTGGTGGGAGCATGTGTTCAACAGTTGTGACCTGAGCTAGTGGATCTAATGCAGGTACCATGAAGCCGATATGAGGACAGGAAAAGCAACTTATTGGCAGCTTACAAGCCTTCAAGCATTTTGGCCTGGCCTACAGGCAAGTAACTGGACTTATAATTTTTGTGACTTAAAATTTTGTTTGATATAGTCCTTTCTGAGTTTGTCTGTGACTTACGGGGACCAGGTTCTTATTGGGGATATTATAGCTGCTAATTCATCACACCGTGAATTCTTCCATGTGTGGAAAAGATTTGGAGTGCTACCAGAGAGGTATTTTCTGCTTTTGTTACAAGTTTCATTGTAACATCAGTCTCATTGTATATAATTGTCTGTCATCAGTACTATATAATATATCATATTGAACCATAAATCCATGTAAAGGTATTTGCTGGACCATCAGATGCTTCACCCTACTGAAAAATATTATCCATTACGCCCTGAATTGGCTGAGTCAACATTCTACTTATATCAAGCAACTAAAGGTCTGATAGTTCTTCTATCTTTGTATTTTCAATTTGCTGATATTGTGGCATTACATTTGACTGCCTCTAAAATTGTGCTCTTAAGATTTTTGCACTTGTAAAGACATTTCTAGATGGTAAAGAGGGTCTCTGATTCTAAATCTAAGAAGAAATGTACCTATGGAATGATTTAGCAATATTCTTAGTCTGTGTTTGGATTAGCTTATTTTGTATTCAAAATAGCTTTTAATCAAAATCTTATAGAGAGAGTTTTTGAAAAAAAAAAAAAGCGATTTTTTCCCAAAATCAATTGGTTACCAAACATGCACTCGGTCAAATGAGCTGCTTCTAAAAGGTACATTTAGCTCTAAGTGGAAAGGAATGTGCAAACCTCTGTAATTTATATTTCTATCTAGACATTTGAGGGTGTTAGTCTGTTAGAATACTATGGCTTTGTTTGGATATTTAATGGTGGGTGGAATGGAATGGAATGGAATAGGATAGGATGGATGGGGTGGAATGGAATGAAGTTCCCATACCATTGTTTGGAAACTTCAATGGAAACTAATGAAAATGAATGGAATGGTAAGCATTATTAGTTGATTCCATCCCTTACCTCTCGAGGGAACAAAAATGGGGGTATGGAGTGGAATGGGATGGAATGGAGTCCACCCAATTCTATTCCATTCCATCCTATTTTTGAAAACTCAAACAATGGCATGTCTTAACATTTCATTCCATTCTATTCCACTCCTTTCCATCCCATACCATCAATCTAAACAAGCCCTATATTTCTTATTATGTTGGAAGTGTTATTAAGCTAGGCTTGTACTAGTTGTACTACACTAATACTTGACCTAGAATATTGGTATAAATAAGAGTATTAGGTTAGTGTTTTGTATCAACACATCATCGTAACAACATCACAAGAATCCTATTAATGAAATATATTCTCTCTTCTCATTTCATTCTAATCCCTATAATTTTAACGTTGCATCAGATTATTACCATCCTCCATGACCTGATTCTATCATTGTTTCTGCTACAGAATTCCCACAATATGGAACTCCTTTGTTTGGTGTCCTCTATCTTCACTTTGCTTTAGTTTCTGATGGCTGTGTTCATTTTATCCAGCCACTAGTATCACCATATACATCACCTTGCATTTCTCCTTCCCCCACTGCGTCTTTGTTCCAGCTCCATCCATCTTTTTGGCCTTTGTTCTTGCAGTCGTTCTTCCTGACCGACCCACTCTCTGATGCCAAGCAACAGAGAAAACCCTAGTTTCTCCAGTGGCGCCTTCTCCCTGCTGTTATTCTTCCCACATTGTCTCTATCCCATGGTGTTTCTCCCTCTCTGTTGGTCTGCTTCATCTCCTGTTACTAGAAAACTTGGTTTTCCCTCAGACCCACAGCTTCTCAGTTGTTATTGGAGTACATGCCTCTCCCAGGCAGTTCTCCATCCTCTGATTGGCCTGCCACAAGAAACCTACTACCATCAAAGCTTCCACGTGCCCCCTGTCTCACCTTGCCAATGTGTGAGGGCTTGGGACCTACCTTTTCTGGCTAGGACCTCGACAGAGACAGTTGCTGTTTCTTTTCTGGTCGAACCCACCTCGTTGTGCCTTAGTTCCAGCACTCCAAGGGGCTGTTTGGGCATGTACCCACTGCGGCTTAATCTCTGTTTGGATTTGCTGTCCCTATTTGGCATAATTTGTTGCTGTTTGGCTGAGGTTGGCTTGGTTAGGCCTTATTTGTGTATGGGTTTGGCTCTGTTTGGCTGGATTTATTTGTAACAAGCTGGGAACCTAGTAAGCTTTAGCTTGAGGGGAAATGTTAAAATACTATAATTATGAATATGTTAGGATTGTTATTATGCTAGGCTTATACTAGTTGTACTAAACCAGTACTTTACCAAGAATATTAGTATAAAATATAAATAGGAGCATCAAGTTAGTGTTTGTATCAACACATCATCATAGCTACATCACAATTATTCACAATTCTATAAAGGAAATATATTCTCTTTCTCTTTTCAATCTTTCTATAATTTCAAGAGAGTATTGTATCTGACCTTTAGTGGCATAGCCATATCATGTCTCCACATTAACCTTTCTTAATTTCAGATCCATGGTACATTGAAGTGGGTGAATCAATAGTCAATTCCCTTAATTCATACACCAAAGTTGAAGGTGGGTTTGCAAGCATCAAGGATGTGACGACTATGCAGTTGGAAGATCATCAACATAGTTTTTTTCTTGCTGAAATGTGAGGCCTTCTTGTCTTTCTTCTTGAATCATGCAAGATTTAAAAATTAAAAAAAGAAGAAACCAAAAATGAAATTTCTCATTCAAATAATTGTTGGACTTGAGATTTTCTATAAATAATGGTCATGTGTTTTCTGCAGGTGCAAATATTTATATCTTCTATTTGATGATTCATTTTTACTTGAGAGAAATTACATATTTACCACCGAAGGTCACCCCCTTCCAGTGCTAAGCACTTGGCATGAAAGGCTTCCTGAAACTTACGTCCCTACTAACTGGACTTTCATGAAGGTATTTTAGAAATTTGCTGTAGCGAATTTAGTGATTGATTGAGGAAATGGATCTTTCAGTTTTTTCTTTAAACTTTGCTTCATTAGCATAGTAACGTATTAGTATTGTAGGTTTTCTTTACATACAAGCATGCCAATTTCCATTTCTTCCTTTTTATTCGCAAATGACACTGAAACAAAATTCTAAGAATCATTTTCTTTGTCACTAAATATACTAGTATGTCCTAGATTTTGTTTTTTTTTTCTAAAAAACAAAAAGAAAGCAAGACTATTCTTGTTAGGGATTATGTGGGTATTTGCTTCAACAAGCTATCTGGTCCACACAGAACCCTTGAACTTAAAAAATACCTAAATTTCTTGTGCAGAGGCAACAATCAGCTAATCGAATCAGTGCAATGTCTTTGCAAGTATGTCCAGCTATGACTTTAAATTCAGGTCAGCATATTGAGAGTGCTTGCCACATCCCTGATTCCCGTAGTGACCACAGGTGTTTGATTGATGAAGATTGTGGAGTTGATTCCACTACATGTAGACGAAGATCATGTAGCATGGCTGGTTATTGTGGGCTATGGCTCTTCATATGATACCATGTTTAACAGAAATCTTTTTTGAAAATCATGTCATTCAGAAAGATGCAATGCAACAGCTTCTCTGCCAGCCATTAATTAGCACCCATCAAAACGTATAGGACTAGATTAAATTGGTAGGCACACGTGACAGTTTTGTTTAGCTTCTGTTATAAGGCATGCTTTGATAGAAGTAAAGATGGGAGGAAACGATATATGTGCTTTGATTTTGATACATGGAAAATTTGTATTCTTTATTGTTGCCCTTCCCATTTTAGACCAGTTGAGCATATCTTGGTAACAGAATGAGTAATCGAAGTTTGAATGATAAGACGAGTATAATAATAATGTTAAATTTAACATTATATACTTGTCCTGTATTTCTAGGATTCTCTTTACTGTCAGTTTGTGGCGTGTTTGTTTTACATTTCAAATCCCTCAAATGCCCATTTCCAGCGTGTTGTCTCGTGTCTCAATGCATTTCTTCTCTCAACAAGAAAAACTTAACTTGCGTCCCGCGGTGTTCACAACAGGGTTTATACTAATAAACAAACAGGCTATTAACAGTTGGCCTTTGCTTTGGTTACGCCCAAGTTCGCGTATGCATTAGGTTTATCAATAAATGAATCTTGTGCTTCTGTAGCGCATGAACTTGTGCTTTGTTAGAAAAAATAAAATAGTGTAAATAATTTTTTAAAGATATAAATAATATTAATTTAAATCTTTAATTATAAAAAATTATATCAATTTCATTTTTTAATCAAAAATTTCATTAATAATATTTTTATAATTCATGACATATTATTTTAATTTCAACTAAATTAATATTAAATATATTTTTATAAGAAGAAAATAAGTATTTATTTGATAAAAAATGATTTATTGCTTTTGTGAAGTATCCTACGTGATTTTTTTAAGAGAAAAATTATTATATATTTTTAAAATATAATAAATATATATTTTAAGAAATATTTTTATTATTAATTTTTAAAAATATTTATATAAATTTTATATTAATAACTTAAAATTAACTATAAATATATTTTTTAAAACATGTTTCGTTGTACTTTGAAAACATATAATAATTTTTCTTTTCGGGGTGCAAGCAGTACTACTAGCTGGCTGAGCTGATGTGAGGGCCAGCTGGAACCGGATGAAACTGTGAAAACTTCTGAACGACAACTCAGCTTGGACATCTTTTTTGATACATGGTGGAACCCGCTCTGGGGATGAGCCCGGGACCAGATATTTTACTGGCAAGCAGTCGATTGCCGCTTTGCTTTCGAAACACGTTTTGACGCAGAGGGGTTAGTACGGAAGGGTACTTTACCCCATGAAATCATTGAGATTCCCTCTCCCATCCTTGTCTGCTGAACGGCAAATGCTGGTACCGTGTCAGACTCTCAAGACATGGGATAAGGATCGGAGTGGAGCAGAGTACTGTGCTTCCAGCCTTCATCCAGCTGTCTGCAATCAATGCTCTCAGAGTCTCACCTCAACTACTTCTCGGTTCTTCTAATCTTTCTCCCGTTCCTTAATAATATATGCCATTGGTTTTGGCTGCATGCAACCCAAAGTTGGACTAATTTGACCCGATCAGCGTGAAAATATCGAAACAAGCAAAACAAAACAAAATAGTTGGTCCATAGTTGGACCATGGTCTTGTCTACTATTCGGCAAGAATTCTTGTGCAAGAATGTGAAAAAAATTATTATATGTTTTTAAAGTATAATTATATATATGTTTTAAAAAATATTTTTATATATTTATTTTATATTGTTAATATAATATTTAGATAATTTTTTTAAAATTAATAATAAAAATATTTTTAAAACATATGTTTATTATATTTTAAAAACATGTAATAATTTTTAAAAAACATTTTGTGCAGCATTATTCGTACCTAAAATCGGAAAAAAGAAACATTGACTTGATAATTGCTGGGAAAAGAATAAAAAATGTTAGGGATGAACAACTAAACGAGATTCTTAGTAAAACAATGCTATTATTATGATTAATGTAAATTATTATTTATTTTTTATTATTTATATATTAATAATTATTACTATTAAAAAATTAAATTTAATAATAATGATGATGGCAATAATTGACATAGTTAACCTATTACACCCATAATAATACATAGTTAACCTCTTTGCCTGCCATTTGGCACGAAACGCACAGCAGTGCTCTGTCACTTGGTAAAACAAAATCCATATCCATGTCCATATCCATATATATTCTGAAGCTCAGCGTTATAATAATATGTCGCACATTGGGGTCTTTTTGGTAATTTCAAGCTTCAAACCGAAGATTTACGATTGCTGCTTTCGCCTATATAAATGCTAGTATGAGAAGAGCTCTTATTCACCCGTTAAAGTTCAAACCCAAAAGCCTAACCCTCTTGCCTTTGCTTGTTTTGTGTCTGCTGCCATGGCATTACTACGCGTGCTTCTTGTGTTGGGGATGATGCTGCTGGTCTGCCTTGCTGAGGTACACTAATTCGCTCTAGCGTCATTTTGCAGATGCTCGATTACTTAAAGGGCTCTGTTCCAAGTCATTTTGTTAAGGTTTGGTTTAGTCACTTCAAGCTGAGGGTGATTTTCTTTTTCTTTTTTGTTGGTGTTATGTAATGCAGGTTTCATCTGATCTGAGGATAGAAAAAGAAGAACAGGAAGACGACCTGCGCTTTCCTGATGAGCCAGTATGCATTTTCTTTTTTATTTTTAGCGGAAAATAGTTCTGAGAATGGTTCTTTACTATTATGATTTGCTGAAGTCTTTGCCATAATCGTGCATAACTTACAATGCTCTTGCGGGGTTTTTCTTCAGCTTATTGTGAGAGACGGCAACAGAAGGCTTATGCAAGACATAGGTAAGCATATAGGCACTCAAATCAAGGTTTTACACGTAGAAAATTTTTCATTATCATTCTTATTGCATATTCTATAAAATGAAAAAAAAAATTAAACTGAAATGAGGGAAAAGGAAACGAAATTTGATTCATGGTATATGTGGTGGTGTTGTTTTGACCATTCAGATTGTGGAGGGCTGTGCAAGACGAGGTGCAGTGTTCATTCAAGGCCCAACCTGTGCAACAGGGCGTGTGGGACGTGCTGCGTGAGGTGCAAGTGCGTCCCACCGGGCACCTCCGGCAATAGGGAGCTCTGTGGGACCTGCTACACCGATATGACCACCCATGGCAACAAGACCAAGTGCCCTTAGCAAAACAAACAAGACCAGCCCATGGGCCCAATCGGATTGGGCTCCCTTCGCCTCTACCAGCCCACCAACTAGGGTAGTTTTTGTTGGGTTGACTTCTGTCTAGGCAAATGTGCATGCATGTACACCCGCTTATGTTTATTATTCAAGGCTGTGGCTAGTTGTTCTCTGGTTTGTGCCTTTGTAATCTGTGGTGTGGTATGGTGTGAGTCAAGTGTTTATAAACTTTGTACCTAGTTTGCGTGAAATATGAATATATGATGCTTTCCCTTCTTGACCAGTTCGTGCCCTTCCATCCTTGGATGTTGGAAGTTGGAATACATACCATGTGCTGTGCTCCCACTAAAAAACAGTGACGTAGGGAAGAAAAATTAGGTTAAATCGTAAATTAGTCATCCCTTACAAATTTGTGAAATTTCTTGAGAATTTAAACATATTATAATAAATTAATGAGGGATTGAATTTTTTTCATTACTAATTAAGAAGTTCAATTTCAGTGAAGAGTTTGTTTTCTTGATTAGAAAATTTTAAAAAGACAAAAAAAATTCAATTTCATATATCAAAATAATTTGAAAAATGAGTAAAATATATAATTATATATGATTTCAAGAAATGGTTTTGGTTGACATCTTTTGTTGAAATGCTTTTTTATCTAGTTTAATTTTTTCATTAGTAAATTTTGAAGTTAGGGTTTTTAGTTATTTTTAATTATCCCATACGATTTTAGTTTTATTTTTTGTAATTAACTCATTTAAATTTTTATTATGTTAAGTAATGTCTATGACATATTGCCTCATGTCGTTAAGTAGTTTGTTATATTTTAATATTTTAAGTGAATTTATAGACAAAATTGAAATCACTTAAAGTTACTTATCAAATTGAAAGTTTATTTATTATCAAATTCAACTAGAAGTTGCCAAGCTTCAAATTCATGGAAGATAATTTAAAATTAATTATAAAACAATTAAAATTTTCGTAAAATTGCAATGTATACTTTTGTTCTGAAAATTTGAGTTTACATAATAAGACATATTCATGGATAGCGTACGCTCATTGAGAAGATTTTTCCTCTTTTTTCCTATATTGGAGCTTACATAACTAGGTTGCTTATTTTACTGAGACCAGTGTACTGTGAGAAGGGCCTTTTCTGCATAGATAAAGACGTGTTTTCGGCCTTTACGGTCGCTTATATTTATAAGAAGTATACGAGCTATGTGTACATAGAGTAGAGTTTAATTCTAATATTGTCTCAAAACTTAGATTAAAATTAAATTTATAAAATAATGTTATATGGACAATTTTTATGTAAAATTATTGGATTGTATATAAACTAGTTTAATATGTAATTAAATATCAAACATAATTCTAAAATATTTAATGATGTACGGTATATACTAAAAAAAAAAAGAACATTTCATGATGTATGAAAATAATGTTACATGCAGTAGGAAAGAGTAACATCACGTTAGGAATGCAACAAATAGTAGTAGGAGACACTCACGTGGACACACGTAGTGGTAAGCGAATTGACGTAATCGTATCTCTCAATATTCTCAGTCTCGCACCGCCAAAAGATTGTGGAAATACTTTGAAAATTTTTTTTAAAAAAATAGTAATAGGAGAGGCCACGAACTTGCCCTAGGACGGTGGTCTAAGGATGACCCATTTTTGTTTTGGTTGACGTCTAAAGATGACCTTGGACTCTTATTTTGTAGTCTTTCCAACAGTTTCTGGGGTTGTGGGTCCATGGAGCACCGGCCCAGCACCTAATGTTACGTCCATGGGCCTCGCCTTTACTGTAGTAGCCCACCGACCTAGACAGACATTCCAGGATTGCCGTTGGTAGTTTAGTAGCAATTTTGGAATGTCCTTCTACAATTATATGAAATGCTCCTCTTCTTCTAGCTTGAATGCTATTATATCATGTGACTTTTAAAAAAAAAATGATATTTTTTTTCACCATTATCATCTTTATTATCCACTTTATATCAATCATTCCCATTACTATCGTTACCATGCCATTGTCACTAACACCACTGGTGCTGCTATTCTATCACCACTATTGTTAATACCACTAGTTCATTGCATATCATTCTCAGATTAGGGTCATTGGTAATAATAATAATAATAATAATTTGACATGAAGAAAATGTCAATCTACTAGTCTTGTATTACATTACTATTGATTTTTTTTTACCAATGACTATTAATTTTGTATTTTTTTTTTATAAAATATACCACACAATTTGCAGGATTCAGATTTCAGAGTTAAAATATTTACATAAAATTATTAAAAATTAAATTAAATCACTTGTACAATTATGTAAAATTGTAAGTGATAATTGTATAAACTGCACTGCATTTTCATACCAGCAAATTGAAGAATTCGAATTTTAAATATGAAATTCATAATTAAGATAAGCGTTAGTTTCCAATTGGATTCATGTTGTGTTATTTAATTTATACATTTTTCAGTTCGAATAACAGAGCAAGGATTGTTGAACTTCACATTAGTATTGTTTAAATTCTTAATGTATAGAACTATTTTTCCACAACGGAAATGATTATTTCGACTATTAATAAAGAAAAGAAGAGCTATTACTATTAGCTCATTGGCAATTAAGGAGCTTTTTCATTAAGCTCTTTTACGAGTTGCTCTTAGTCCACGCTATATATTATAGTACAATTTGATCGATCTCAACTACCAACAAAGTGTAGAGAATTCAGCTCGTTGAAAAAAATTGCAATATAAAGTGTGCACGTTTAATTTGTGTGACTACTTTCGGAGATCAAAACTAAAAATCAGCCGAAATACATGCATGTGAATATGACAGTGTATTCTATGCTTTGCACGTGAGATTTCCGTGTGTCTATTTTCAAACTATTTATATGAACTTGATTATAATCATCAAACTAAAGAAACGTCTATTTTTTAAATAAATAATATATCTTAATAGTTGAAAATTTCTATAATAATTTATATTAGAAAACTATCCAAATTTTAAAATAAAATTCTTATTGACCCACAATGAAAAAAAAAGTTATATTACAATCAAGACATTTTTTTAAAAAAAATCCTATAAGAAAATAACTCAATAATTAAAAAATATAATAAATAGTGTTTACTGATGTTTTAGATAAAATAAAATTTTTTATATATAGTGTAGATTTGATATAACAATTTAAATTCAGTCTATTTCTTATTTAGTGGATAATTATTGAAAAATTAAAGTAATATATTATCGTGATAAATAATTTTGTCAATAGCCTTTCTTTCTACCATCTAATGGTATGAATAAATAATCACATTAAAGCAAATATTTATTTATTTATTTATTTTGTTACATAATAGGTACCAGCATATGGACAGAGGAGAGTTGTATGTAGTCTCATGGATGATTGAATTTATCGCATTATATCCCAATCTTAAAAGACTTTTGTCTGCGTCAGTTGAATTATAATATCATTAAACAATTTAAATTAATCCAATATAAAGGTAATTAAATATAGAGAATATATTGTGTAAATATCGAAGTGATGTGCATATTTAAGTACGTAAATAATCCTAACTAGAAGATTAACTACACAAGAAACTAGCAAATTTTGTGAGAATAGTGCTGATTTATTTGTATTTCTATATATATTAATTCAATTTTTGTTTAAAAAAATAATCTTGTATCAAAACTCATGTCTACAACAAATTTTGATGTAAAATATGATTAAAGTAGTGATATATAATCATTATTGTCCATATAACAAAGCACCCACTATGGCTAGTTAAAACAGTATAAGTACTAATACCAAAAAAAAAAGGCCACTATGTTATGTTGGATTGAAGAAAAATGGAAAAGAAGAGAAAAAACTAGACAGTATATTTTAAAATTTTAAATTTAAAATACTTAAAATAAATCTTTTTTTCCTTTTATTTTTCTTGATTCATACGTAGCTTTAGGAGTACCAAACTAACTAAACATTCATAAATTTTCAACAAACAGACTTCTTGTAAAAAATAGAGCCTTAAACTCAAGATTCAAGAACCCCAAAAGGTATTGCTCACTGTTAAACAAGTTAAAATTTTAGTAAGATAAATTTTATTTATAATAATCTTGCTGAAAAATACGTTAAAGAGATACAACTCCAATACTCAAAATAAAGTTACACCAAATAAAAAAGATAAAATAAAATAAAAAACAGCTCAAGTCAAGAGCTCCTCAAGCACTCGAAGTAGGCTAAGATACAATTTCAATTATTCACAGAACGAAACTCCTGTCATTGCTTTGAATGCTTTATTAAAGAGTGGGATTGGACTAAGACCAAAAAAAAAAAAAAGTGAGATTGGACTTGAATATAGCTACTGCTACTAATAATGAAAACTTTCTTATTTGGAGATTTTCAAATTAATCATAATAATAACACTAACATATATAATTGATATAAGAGTAATGCTACAGTTAGAATTTTTGACAAAATTCAGACAGAACAAAGGAGAATTGTTAGACAAAA
Source organism: Castanospermum australe (assembly GCA_019955255.1). NCBI lineage: Eukaryota > Viridiplantae > Streptophyta > Magnoliopsida > Fabales > Fabaceae > Castanospermum > Castanospermum australe. The sequence continues at coordinate 974,694 of NSJW01001005.1, read as the reverse complement.
TTAAGTGGTGATAATCATTCACTAATTCAAGAGTTAAAAAAATATGTCAAATCATTATGTCAAAAATTTTAATAAAAAATTTCTAACTATATAATATTTTTTTGATATAATATTTGTTGGGGTTGGGTGATGAAGTATAAGCTAACGGTATTATAGTATTACATCAATAATATATTACGTAATGTTTGATATACAAAATGACGATTCTATAGAATCGAAAAAAAATAGGAATGAAATAGAATATAATGATTATTCTTAATTTATAATTTAATAGGTTTTGAAATGAAATATCTTTTCAAGTCACTCTACTATTTTTATATATAGAATCACTATGAAATAAAATTAAAGTTAATTTAAATGACATAAATATCCTTTATAAAAAAAATTATCTGAAATTTTTTTTTAAACATTAACAATAATATTTAATTTTTTTATAATTTGATTAGAATAAATGCATCATCTTTTAAAAAAAATAATGTTATCATATCAAGTAAATAACTTATATTTATTTTTATATATAAATAAGTTTTCAAATCAAAAACAGATCATCCATATTGAGATTAAAAATTATATTAATAAACTAAAATATCATCAAGTTTGATAAATAATCAAATACATAAAATTTGATCTAAAAAATTTATACCATAAATTAAAACGTAAGAAGGAGAATACTTTATTATCCAAAAAAATGACAATAGGTATAATTTTATAAAATTTTTAAGAATATATTAAGAATAAATAATTTTATCTCATTTTATAAAGTATGAAATTCTAAATCTATTTTTTTTTAAAAAAATAGATTTCATACTTTATTTTTGATTTTATAAAATAAAATTATTATTTTAAAAAAAAATTTACAAATAAATATAAAAATATTATATTTCATAAAATATATATATAATAAAATCATTATTTATACGTACCAAACATAACGTTAAGAAAAAAAAAAATTGCATCGGATTCGAATATACAACAGGAGAGAATGGTCGACGTCAAAGACCCAGAGCTGATAATTATCGCTGTATATTGAATTTAGCCCTTTGATGCTTTCATACTCAATGTTAATTGGTTTGGATAACAAAGTCCAATTGTCTTGTTAAATCAAATATTCTCCACTTCAAGGTTCACCACCAGTCCACCACTGGTGACACTATTGTTTTTTTAATAAATTACTTGATTTTAAGATAAAATCTCACTAGACCACTTTATTTAATGTGTATTTATATTAATTTATTTTATATTTACAATAATTTATAATTAAAATTTCATTAAATGAATTTTTGTAAAGAAAAGCATTTTTTTTCGTAAAAGTTAATCATTTCAAACATGTATTTAAATCTTAGCTTATCTTTTTTTTTTATGAGATGTTATTTTTAAGTGAAAAATTAATCTCCACTTTGAGTTTTGAAACAATCAGTGTTTTGTAATAAAATGGAACCCGTGACATAACTATTAAAACTGGTTTCACTGAAATTATAATTTATTTATCAATCAACCACGTCTTGTATATGGTCTTGTCTTTCTAATCTCTCCGCTTCAGTGTTCGGAACTTACTTGTAATTTAAAAACATAATCAAGAGTACGCGAGAGTCACATCTCCACTCGCAAGCTAATGGCATGTTGCAATTTGTCGTGTAACTAAGCATCGATTGCGCTTGTGGTGTGGTGTGTCTCAATTATCGATAAGAAGAATGATTCGGCATTTATCAAGTTATCAAAGTCTGTATTCACTTTTATTAATTATTCTTTTGTGCTCGCACACGTAACCTCAAAGCTTGCTCAGTGAATTGAAATAGTAGAAAACCGCTCTACTCTTTCAGCTCTGACAACGCGTAATATAATTTATGAATATTTTTATAATATTAAATTAGTTTATAAATTAAATAAGTTACTTAGTATAGTGAAAATACTGGTGATAAAAATACTATTTGTTGAGTATCAAAAGTTTTTATTTTTTAATTAATTTTTAGATTTATTTAAAGTAAGTTCTGTTAACACTAAATATTATATAATATTAAATAACTTGTATGAATTTTTAAACAAAAAAATGTCAATACATGACATAACTTGACGATACATTACTTGAATGATATAAAAATATTATTATACTTAGAAGCTGCTATTGATATTAGTTGTGTTAAAAATTTATTAATAATTTTATAATAAATAATCAAATAATAATATAAAAATATTTTACACATAATTAATAAAAATTAAACTCTAGCAGTTGTTTGTAGCAACTTTATATATACTAATTTACCCTCTTTTTTTGTTGGCACAAGACATCTTTCAGAAACGCACGCATGACCTAAGAAACAAATGCTTAATGCTTTCAACTTTCTAACCACCGTGTATTATAAAAATATTATTTTTATATTTTAATTTTATACTTTTTTATATATTTTTTTTGAATAATAATAATAAATAAATTTATTTTTTATATTGTTTATATTTTATTATAAAACAATATGTATATAAATAAAATATGAGACTGAGATATAAAAATAAGATAGTTAATGAAAATTTGTCTTTTATCTTTGCATAGATTGTGATGCACGTGGCATATTATTATGAACGTGGAAAGCGCAAGTTTTGTCCATTGTCGTTGTTGGGATCACTTTGAATTGAATGAAATATCCATCGTGAGAGGACAAAATTGGTGCAGCGGGTACACTTTCGCGGGCGGCGTGCTTTTAATTTTGGATGGTGCGTAAATCAGAATCGGTGGAAACACCGATTGCATCCAGGAAGATTCCTGGAAATAGATAAAAGTTTATGATTGCCTTGTACCGTGATGTATACAAGACATGTTGTACTTGCTATTTGCACTATCTCCGTTCTTTCATTCAACGCAAATCCTGTTTAAGAAAACGACGTTTTCTTACCAATCAATTTGCTATTAGGTCGTTCTTACGTTATATTCACATCATGACGTTCATTATTTCATTAACGTGTTCTATGTAATTAAGATTAATGGGCTAATTTTAAAAAAAGGAAAATCATTTTCCTATATGTCTGGTACATCATTATTCAAATCACTCCTTCCTCTTTGTGATTTCGAGTTTATACTATTTTAAAACCTTTTTGCAGAATATCTAGTTGCAGTGTGCGTGTGTTTTTTTTTTTTTAAAGATAGAAAGAGATAGAAAGTCTAGTCAAATGATTTTAATCGAACCAATCCGGATACCTAGTAAACTAATGCCGGATACATCAAAAAGTACTACATCTAAGTTATTTGAAATCCGTTTTGCCAGTTATTCTAATACTTTTTTAATATGATTCAAAATGGCAACCATGATTAAAAAATATGCCTCTCTTTTTTAATTTGTTCGCAGTCAAACACGCGTGAAAAATAATCTGAGGGTGATTTTTTTTTTTGTTCTTTTTGTGTTTTCTTTTTTTTTAAAAAAAGACCCGTTTCATATTTGGTTTGATTTTGGTGACCGATGAATTTAAGCTAGTCCCGGGCTCATAACCAATTGATATGTAAGGAGAGTTTTAGGCCACGTATGATTGTTTTACATCGAACTCTCACCCAAACATAAATAAAAACTATTTGACTAAACTTCAAAAAATAAAAATAAAAAAGTCGGGACGAATCTTCACTACAATGTTTGAGAAATGTTAGTCTCCTACCCAAATACACTTTAATGATTTGTTTGGAAGGGATAATTTTACCGGCGACCGATCCATGGGTTGTGATGAGCCATTTGATAAGTTCAATTGCCACTGGTAAGCTTAAGCTTCCATCTTATGTATAAGGGTGTGTATGTGCATATATTATTAATAACTTTTTCCTTTCATTTTTTTTTATTATTTTAAACTACAAAAGACTGTATTCGATCTTCTCATTTTTATTCCTTTCAGTTTAAACATATCAAACCAAGGAGTGAAATGTAACTCTATATTTCTCCACCTTCATTTCTTTCATTTCACTTCATCCATTATAATTCCTCGTTTGTAACCAAACAGACCATAATGATTATTTAATAAATAATTATACGTGATTTTAATTTTGACAATTATCTCGCTTACATGTTCAGGCTTTTTTTATATAAATATAGCAAAAAAAAATTATTTACTATTTTTTGTTTCTATAAAATTATTTATGAAAATGAGTTTGACAACTTTCAAATTAAACAAAATATTTTTTAAAAAAAATTAATTAAAAAATCGTCATAAATTATGATAACTTTTTAATTAATTTTTTTAAATAATTATTTAGTTTAAGATAATTTTTTAACTATAATTAAAAAATAATAATAATCATATTGAAAAGTCACCTTGTGTCAAGGTGACTTTTCAACTAATTTTTTTTAAAAATATTTTATACAAGTCAAAAATTATCATAGTTTAAGATAATTTTTAATTTTATTAAAATTTAATATATTTTAATAAATAATTTAAAAAGTAGAAAATGGTAAATAAATTTTTTTATTATATTTATATAAAAAAAAGCATGCATGTTTAACATATAACAAATAACTCTATGCAATTTTAATTTTAACAATTAATTTATTTAAACTTCCGATATATAAAAAAAATAACATTGTGTTTGCAATTTAATTAACTACATGAAGTTATTTGTCGTGTACCAAAAATTTAAACAAATTAATTGTAGAGTCACAAAAAAATTATTCAGTACACATTAAAATTGTAAACGAGTTAATTGTTAAAATAAAAAATATATAACTTATTTACAAAACAAAAAAGCTAAAGTTAAAAAAACAATATATATTTGTTTTGAATTTTTTTATATGAAATCCAGAGAATGTGTGGCTGAATGTACCAAAAGAATGTGTGGCTGAGAATGATCATCGTAAAATAAAACAAAACGTGTGAGGAATCGAGGAAGCTCATCAACCGAAGTACAATCAAAATGTAGAGTTTTCCCAAGCTACGCAAACCTATCAGCAGCGTGGCTACCACGCCGCGGGATCAAATCCAACAGCACAGAGTTTTCGCTTAATCAGTGGGTTGTTGTTGATGGGAAATTGGTAAATTGTAATGCTTGCGTCTACGGCTGCCTCCAAAAAGTAGTATCTAGTATTTACATAAAAAAAATTATGTATTTGAATTTTTTTCTATTATAAAATTCTTTTATTAAAAAAATAAATATAAAATTTATTAAACGAGAATCTATTTTAATAAGTTATAAATTTTACTAGTTGTAATTTAAATCTAATTATTTATTTCTTTTTCTAATAAAATTCTTTTCTATTGAGGATTTAGATAAAAGAAAAAAAAATCATAACAATGAGTATAATGTAATTTCCTTCTATTTGAATTTATATAGAGTAGAGTCATAGTTTACAAAACAATAGTCAATAAAGACAAACAAAAAAGTGAAATAAAAATTATTCATTTTAGTCTATAAAGGCTTAAATAAAATGGTTTATCTTTTTTATTAAATTAACAAATTATTATTTTCATAAATTAGAGTCGATAATTATATGACCATTCCGTATATTGATAATATGCTCTTCATTTTAGTCCAACGTTTGGTCAGAAAGGAATACATCTATGAAGTTTCCCACGGACCAAGGCCACAAATTTGGAGGTTTAGGAGTAATTTTCTTTTTGGGTAAGATTTTCAAGAAATTAAATGAAGTTAATAACGTAGAGGTAACATTGGTGTGAACCGATTTTACATCTTTTTTATATCTAATGTGACGTTTAGTAAGTAAAAATGATGATTTTGTTTTATACATATTTCATAAAATAGAACATTTTTATATTTATTTGTAAAAAAAGTCATGAAATGATGATTTCATTTTATGTCTCATTTCATGAAATCAGAAATGAAGTATAAAATCCATTCTTTCCTATAAAAGTAGAATTAAGATTCTATACTTTATGAAATATGATTAAAATTATTTATTTTTAATATATCTTTAAAAGTTTTATATAATTACACCTATTGTCTTACTTTTTTTAAGTAATAAAATATTATCTTTTTTAATATTTTTAAATTTATGAAATAAGTTTTTTGGTCAAATTTTATATATTTGATTATTTATTAACTTTACTGATATTTTAGTTTATTATTATAATTTTTAATCTTAATGTAAATCTTCAGTCTTTGATTTAAAAATTTATTTATATATAAAAATAAATGTGAAATATTTACTTAATATGATAACATTATTCTTTTGAAAGATTACAACATTTATACTAATTAAAATATTAAAAAAAATTAAAATTAAATATTATTATTAATATTGAAAAGATTTTTTCTTATAAGAGATATTTATGTCATATATATTAACTTTGATTCTATTCTATAATGATTCTATGTATCAAATAATAAAATGACTTGAAAAGGTATTACATTCTAAAAGTTACTAAACTGTGAAGTAGAAATGATTATTCCATTCTATTATTATTTCATTACAATTTAATAGAATCATCATTTCTTGTACCAAATGTTACATAACAGTTTATTAGCCATTATATTTCCTCCTAAATAATTAATCTAATAATCTTGTAATTATTAAATAAAAAATTATTAAATACATTTTAGGTTGGTTAGATATTAAATGCTTATATATTTTTATTTTTTATTTATTTATTAAATATTAAAAGAATTATTAAAAATATTGTTTAAAAATATATGACATTATTCACACGTATGTATAGTGAATTTAATGCACAAAGTTTTGGAGGTTTGATAGCAAAGTTGATGGTATGTTTTGTTGGATGCATTATTTGCACAGAAAAGCTCACCTAATTAACCAACAATGAGCGAGTATATATAATCAATATAATACATAAAAAAGAAGTACGTGTTTGTAGAATAATGACACATAGTATTTTTTCTGTGTGACATTTCTCTTTCATCACAATTTTGCTAAAAGACAGATTCATTGTGTGACATGTAACGTGTCAAGTTTAATTATTTATTATATTTGTTTGAAATTTTGAATGTTTATTCATTTGATATTTATGAAAAAAATTAATTATTATTTTTAATTAAATAATTGATAATAATTTGATATTCTGGTTTAGTTTTTTGTTGTGTTTGGTCAAAATATATTTATTGTATTTATAATTATAGAAAGACTTTTATTGTAAAATAAATAAGGTGAATAATTATAAAAAAGCTTTTTATCTTAATCTTAATCTGAATCAAGCTTTCCCCTGCCACTGCCAGGGCAAAAAAGAGGGCGTGAACGACCCAAAAGAAATGTCATCCAGAAAAACATATCATGTCTTCTCACTTAAAAGATTTTACAATTCCACAAACATATTTAAGAATACCCCATGTTTCTTTTTTTTGTTTGATATAGTATGTAGACAATTCATATAACTCTAGAAGATAAAAACTGTCAGAATAATTACAGATTAAAGACACAAACAATGTCACAGATGTCATAATATTGTATTTAAAAATAAAAAATATCTTTCCAAAATATTGGTATTAATACTATCATTCAAATTTATTTAAAATGTAAATATTAAAATACTAATATATTTGTTGTTAATAAAATTCATTATTTCAAAATTTTGAACAAGTATAATCCAAATATAAAGTAATAATAATTTTCAAATATATTTTTTTTTAATAGCATAATATTGTATTTAATGATAATAAATATCTTTCTATAAATATATAATTAAAAATATTAATATTTTTATTGATAATTAATTCAATTTTATTTTAATTTTTGATGATTTTTTTCTTATTATTTATTATATATTATATCAACTTTTATAGTATCTTGTAATTTTATATCAATTTGATATTTATGGAAAAAAAATTATCATCATTAAAATTTGAATCTTTTAGTAATATGATTATTATTTTATAATTTTATTTTCATTAAATATGGTATTAATTTGGGTTCAACTCATTTGAGTCACTTCGTACGCTTAATCTTTTTAAAATGAGAATGATAATAGTATAACTTTTTTTGTAAGATGAGACTCTCAAAAGTAGAATTACATTTTTCATGTCTAAGTACTTGAGTTACTTCCATTAAGCAAATATTTCGTGAGTTCTTTTTGTTTCTTTTTATCTATCCTTCTAAAGGAAAAAATTTGTTCCATTTATATGTTATTTTAAAAAATTAATAAAGTATTATTTTTTTCAACTTTATTGTTGATATTAATGAAATGAGAGAATTTTAATTAAGCTAATAATTATTAATATTTGGAGTATTTCAATATAAAAGGGCATTTTAGCCAAATATAGCTATTTTTTTCTTGTAAATATTACTATGTAATGACTTTCTTATTTTTTATGTAAGCACTTTAAATTAGGTATAGATAAAAAAAAACGAAGAGAATGATATTTTGTCATGTTTTTTTTAAATTAATTTTTACTTTGTAATTTAAGAATAATTTTATTATAATTATTACATATTAAATATAAAAATACAAACAATGATACATATTAATCATGCCCAAAATTAAGTAAACTGTGCGAGTCAAATGATGCATTGGTATTAATATAAAAAATTGATATTATTGTCATTGGGATAAACATGCAATATATATTAATGCAAATTAAAACACACATTCCTACCTACTATTACTATTAAATACTCTTTTAATTTTCTCTCCGAAATAAAATCAAATAAATATTTTAATAAAACAATACTTAATGAATGAAAAATTGTAAATATACTTACTTTATTTATGCTTAAATTCAAATAAGTGCTTTCATATAATATTAACAAATGTGAAGTTTAAATATGCTTTATTGATTTATGTTTGGTGGATCTCAAATGATTTTTTATATAAACTATCACACACTTTATCATGATGGTTTTTTAGTTTTTTTAAGTTTTGTTTTTATGTATTATTCTAATATACTGTCGGCATGTGGTGTAAGGCATAATATATTATATTATAAAATTCATTATTATATTAACATTTATCTAATGATCTTTTTTAAATTTATTCAATTTTATTATTTATTTTACCTGATATATATTATTTTTACATTAATTTGTGCATCTTACCGCTGACAAACTAATACACAAATATAACAACCACGAAGGGCATGGTGTCGTTAATTACGGATGCTGATATTCATAAATTTGTAGATGGTGTTTGGCATATAAGAACATTCAACATAACATATTTTTGGTCTCATAATATCTTCTTATTTATTAAGTGAGAAATTAATTTTTTAAATATTATTAGACATTAAAACAAAAATTTCTTTTAAAAATATTTATTCTATATAAAATCAAACCTCCTATATTGTATTCACATATAACATATATTTAAATATCAATATAATATCTCAAATAATTTATAAATTTAAAATATTAATGTAATGGGCATATAGTATATTAACTGGAGAATTCAACATTTGTAGAGTCCTAAATATTCTACGCATATTTTGAATTATTAAAAAAATTTCTCAACTACCAAAAAAAATACTTGTTTATGTGTTGCTTTGAATAAATTCTCTATCAGAACCCAAAAAAAAAAAAGCAACAGTTATATATTCTTTTCTTTAACGACTGGCTCCCCAACCAAAACAACCAAAACCAGCCTGATGAATTATACAATATCATTTTAATTAATGCGTTTCATTAACCGAAGTTATACGGGACGATTTATTTTTTAATTCTCCTAAATAAATATTTATTGAATTTTCGATAAAATAACTTCTGAAATTTACATTAATTATGTATTTGATTTATATAAATTATCTTTAAATATTATCTTTTATAATTTTTGCAATAAGAATATCGATATATGCTTCATCTAATCAGCTCTTATTTTAAAAAGTTTTAGACGACTTGCGTAACTAATTTTACTTTTCAATTTATTTTTCATGCGTTCCCCAACAATACAAAACTAATTTTACACTTTCGTTTTCTCATCATAAACATTTTCCCAAAACAGAAGAAAGAAAGAAAAATAAGATAGAGCAGGTTGGTTGTCGTTCGCAACCGAAGGTTTTGAAATTTGAAACCGGGAACGGGCGAGGCAGGTTTCGCTGAGGGTTAGCCCACCTCACGAGGATGCGCGTAGAAGGGGTGGACCCGGTTTTACCAGGTCGCATAACGCGTTTTGAGTGGACCCCACGCAGTCGCTCCCCTGACCCTCAAGCTGAGGTGGTGAGGTGTTTTTCACCCAAGTACTCATCCTCACTCCTCCTCCTCTTCCTCCCTCTTCAAAGTTGAAACCGAAATCGCTCCCTCCTTGTTCGGTTCTTAATTCGCATGGTGACGGTGATGGCGACGTGAATGGTGGCGCTCTTGGTAGGGTAGGGGCAGGCACTATTGCTTGGAGCCAAAGGATCACAACGAGGTAGATGACGAGAGAGGTTCAGGGGCGAGAAGCATCCCAGACGCAAACAAACTCGGATAATGGTTAGAAACATGGCGCACCGAGACCGAGTGAAGTGCTAGAAGAAGGTCTCTTTTTGGAGCTTACCCCTTTCGTGTCGTTTATCGTTGCTGTTCCTGGCTTTGTTGGCTTTCGAAATACTATAAATTTGCTGTCTTCTTCCTATTCTGCTTCTTCAGCCGCATGTTGCTCGATTTGGTGGATGCCCATCACCTACACTGCCGCTTAGCCTCTTGTCTCTAGCGCTGCTTCGGTCATGTCGCACAAGCGGCGCCCCGAAGATGGCAAGCCTAAATCAGAGGGTGGCAGCCCCGAGGATAAGCGTAGAAAGGCTCCAGCTTTCTCAAAGTAAGACGATGCTGTTTTCTCCCTCTCTTCCCGCTACTTCTCTTGCCCTTGTTCATTCGCTTCTGCGAGGTCGAGAATTTCCCAGCGCAAAGAGCGTATGAGTCTAAATCGAAATGGGTTTTTGTTGCAGCAATGAATGCGCATTGCCCATCTTAAATTTGATTGCGATTATATGGTCCAAGTGCCAAAGTGCATGATAGCTTATTAACTCATGGGGTTTTACTAATTTCTTAGATTTTTTGATGATGTTATCAGTGCTTTACCTTGGACAAGTTAATCGCATTTCGATTGAATGTAGCGCAAAATAGACCTGGGTATCGTTTGTTTATGCCGAAACTATCACGGCATAACTCAACTGCAGAAGATGGGTGGTAATGGACTTTCCGATGAATCTATATGTTGCTTGTGCTTATGATAGAATATAGATTGTTAAAAAAATGGGTCTCCCACAGGCGAATGAGGTTTGCTGCATGTGAAGGAGAATTGATGTCATGCGTATTGCTTCTGTGTACGCCAGGGATGAGAAATGAGTGTCAAATTAATCCCTTATTGCCATATAATTTAAGTAGGCGTAATTTCATGCAAAAAAAAAGAGCAATGTCATTATTATTGTTATTGTTTTTGGCTGCTGATTAAATGTCGTCATGTAATATATTTGATTAACAGAACTATTGAGTTTTTTTTTTGACCTTTTACTTTGATTATTATGAATAATGTTTAGTGTGGTGCGCGAGGTGATGAAGTTACAATCAGTCCGGCACTTGCTGGAGCCGATTCTAGAGCCCTTGGTTCGCCGAGTGGTACAAACTCCCTTCTTTCACTTATCATGATGAGTTCAATACATGTATATTTATGGTATTTGGTCCTTTTTCTGTTTATGCTGTATCATGGAGATATGATCATGTTTACTTTTAGAATTTCTTGATGGTTTATGAACCTTATTCATACATATTAGAATAATTGAATTCATTAAGTTAGACATTTTAAGCATTTGTTGTGAGATACCACCATGCTTTGCAGGCTGCAGGTAACTTGTGTTGCATCCACTTTATGGTGGCTATTGTTGTGGCCTGATACCAGGTATCCTTCCACCTTGTGGGTGACTGCAGACTGCTTTCTAGTAAACCTTCAACCACATAAAACAACAGCATGTTTGCCCTTCCTCATCCACTCATAGATACTACTTCTGTCATTGGACTTCAAGCATGTCACAGAAGACTTCCAAACAAAGGAAATACTTTAAATTACTTATTTCAAACCCCATGTTTGGCTCCAATTATTAGATATTCATATACTGAAATAAGTATACAAATGTTTAATTAGATAAAAGTGGGATACTCTCCTAAAGCATGCCGCTCATCTATAAATAAAATGAAAAAGATAAGGAAAAATTGAAGGGAAAGAAAACAATTGAAGAACTTTCTTGGTTGAATATGAGCTTACTGGTTCCCTAAGACACCAACCTTGCTTATTGGACTCTGAGACAATTGCTACATAATTTTTGATCTAGTGCTCAGGATTTGCTGAAGATAAATTTTATGCTTCCAATATACGTCCTATATATGGAAAGCATATATGCTCAGTAGCCTGAATTACAAGAATAAAATACTTATGCATTTCATAACCTAGTCTTGTTTCTCACTATTCTTGTGATATTGTGAGATGAATGAACCAACAAGATGAAGTTGTGTTCATATTGTGCTATGGGTGCTGAGTCAAGTAATGCTGCAAAATCTGTTTTACTTTCTAGATTAGTAGTTTTAGAAATAATTGGATATGTGATTTTTGAACTGAAATCCTATGTTAATTCTTTTTCTGGTGTAGCAGGTTTGGATTTTGGTCCTGTATATGTTAGTTCCACTTTTACTGGATAGTCAATGTCAGATAACAACCATATATGTGACCTCTTTTCAGGTTAAGGAGGAAGTTGAATTGGCCCTAAGGAAGCATTTAACCAGCATGAAACAGTAAGCAATAATCTTCTGCTGATAATTTTAAATTCCAGTGCCTCGAACCTGGGGCTGCTTATGAAGCAAAGGAAATGGATTAGGAAAACAAACTTAGCTGAATGGTTTGAAAGAGTTCAGCTTGACTCTACTTGTTTCTCATGCATCTTTTTCATTTCTTTTCAGGACCTTTGGAAAAGAGATACATATTTCTGAATCAAGAAGCTTGCAGCTGCAGTTTGAAAACAGCATTTCTCTTCCAGTCTTTACTGGTGCTCGAATTGAAGGAGAGGATGGCTCCAACTTAAGGATGGGTTTAGTTGATGCCCTAACAGGGAACGTTGTTAGTTCAGGACCTGAATCTTTAGCTAAGGTTGAAATTGTAGTCCTTGAGGGTGATTTTGAGGATGAAAGTGACATTTGGATGCCTGAAGAGTTTAGGAGCAATATTGTGAGAGAGAGGGAAGGAAAAAAGCCCCTCCTTACAGGAGATGTAATTTTATATCTTAAAGATGGGATTGGTATGGTGGGTGAAATTTCATTTACAGATAATTCAAGCTGGACAAGGAGCCGTAGGTTCAGGCTTGGCGCAAGAGTTGTGGACAACTTTGATGGAATTAGAATAAGAGAAGCAAAGACAGAGTCATTTATTGTCAGGGATCACCGAGGAGAATGTGAGTACTTATATATAACCCTTTTCTGCTTAGATGCATCAGGATTTAATTTTTGCAGATGCTATCTGAATTGACTTTTTAGACTAAATACTTTCTGAACCCTGTAGACATCAGACGTGGTGTTTACAATATTGAAGATTAAGAAACAAAGAACACTACAAAGCAAATTTGATATACATGAAACTATAGGATTTGCTTGAGCTTGATGATCTTCATTTTATGTGGAAAATATAGGGAAAAAAAACCACGTTAAGTGTACTATATTGCTGTTTACTGGTCCCGAACTTTTCTCATCCCATTGTGATTTTCTTTTTGGTGTAAATGAATGAATTATTTATCTTGCATTTTGTATTTTTATTTTTTTGAAAAGGTGAAAGTCTATAAAATTTAGTCCCTTTATTACAGTGGATATCATATAAGAGGATATATTTGAGCTTTTCAAGTGACTAGTCAAAGTGCGAGACAGATTAAACTCAGTTTCAACTCCTGATTTTTGGCTGCAGTGTACAAGAAGCACCACCCTCCCAGTCTGTTTGATGAAGTTTGGAGACTGGAAAAGATTGGCAAGGATGGAGCTTTCCACAAGCGTTTGAGTCGGGAAAAAATCCATACTGTGAAGGATTTTCTCACACTTCTCAATCTAGATCCAGCAAAGCTGCGCAGTGTAATAATTAATTAACTACTATTTTAATAACTACTATTTTAATCTCTCTCTCTCTCTCTCTCTCTATATATATATATATATATATATATATATCTCTTTTGCTGCTACTAGCCATTAAACCTCAGAGTTTAGTTTTAGTCTGTCTTTTACATCTGCATTGTTTTAACAGTTTAGTTGTCCACTGGTTGGATCAAGGCATTTAGATTAGTTATGGTATTTATCAAGTCAGACAACCCCATGGTAATGGATTTATACATCGATGAGGACATCCCGTACTACTCTTGTCAATGGCATGACTAGGCTCTATGGGAGCATTCTTGTCATTTCTGGATATAAGTATTTAATTTCTCTTGGGCAAATGAATAAATTTATTGCTTGGGCATGTGCAGATACTGGGCACAGGAATGTCTGCAAAGATGTGGGAAGTAACGGTGGAGCATGCTCGAACATGTACACTTGATATGACGAGGTACCTGTACTTCCCTTCTCCTTCTCAACCCAAAACTGGCGTGGTCTTCAATGCTGTGGGACAAGTGACGGGACTGCTCTCTGAATGCCAGTATGTCCCTGTAGATAAGCTGTCTGAAACTGAAAAGGCATTATTCTCTGAACTCCTACTACTTTCTTTACTTTCTCCTTCCCTTTCTTATTTCTCCTTAATACTTACAAATATGAACGTCCACCATCAGGCTGATGCTCAAAACTCGGTAATTTCTGCATTTAACCAAGGGGAGAATGTTGCCTCTTTTGAAGATGAAGCCTCTCTAATGGAAGGGTCTTCACACTTAACTAACGTACTTTACTCCCCAAGCTCACCCAGGACTGAGGGATCTACTGCCAACAAGCTTTTGGCTCCTCAAAAGACTGGTGGATTCAATTACACGCAAGCAAGTGCCTCTTCTCCGGACATCATGTCATCTATTTATTCTGTTGGTGGAACCAGTGGCTTGGATGACTATTGCTTGCCCAATTTTGACAGCATTGGCCTTAGAAATGACCAGACTCTTGGTTTCCCAATCCCCGATCCTATGACCCATGCTTTTGGTGATGAAGATCATCTGCAATTTTTTGAAACAGATCTTCAATCTGCAGATTTACAGAGTGCTGTTGACGGCTTCTTGCTGGCACGTTCTTCGGCCATGGCCACAGGTAAAGCTCAGAGGAGATGGAGAAAGGTATTCAACGTCCTAAAATGGTTCATGATGAGGAACAGAAAAGCAAAGATACAGTAACAGATTGTCAAAAACACGAAGATCCTAGTTACAGTTGTACATTCTATTCATGAATGCAGCCCAAAAATATTCTGTTCAGTTTATAGAGAAAAGCTGCTATGGTTTCACTTGGATGTAAATAAATCTATGCATTGGCGCTTATGGCTTGCCAGAGGTCGTAGAATTGCTCTTTGCTTTTGTTGTCTCAAATTAAGTTGTAAATACTTTTGTATTTTGCAGTCAGGGGAGGGTTTGTGGTTGTTGGCAGATGCTTAGACAGGTAGTAGTAATAATTATATTTTTATTTATAGGATCTTCAGGATCCGGTGGCCTTTATACTGGATCATAATTTTGTAAGCATGCTTTGTCCAATAAGATCAGTCTCTCCCTGTGGATGTTGGTGCCCCTGTTAAAAAGCTTGATCAGATATCCAAATGCTCCTTTTTTTTTTTTTGAATTTGTTATAAAATAAGCAACCATGTCAATATATGAAAATATAAATGAAAGTGAGTGATGCATGAAGTGGGTTATGATCGCCTTGACCTATATCCAATGAATGGCGGAAAGCGAAAGAGATTGAAGACAATTATTTGTATCCTTTTGAAATAGAAAGCAACGACCAAATATAACCCCACAAATAGTTAATTTTCTGGCCTTTATCTTTAAGTTTTTCTCTTTAGAATTGACTGTCAAAAAAAGAAACGCCGTCCCTTAGCTTTTCACCCCCTGCCGAAGTAACTAAAATTTTTCATCAATTGAATCAATATTAAATGTTTAGTGGGGACGAGAAATACATGAGAAGATTGTCACCATAGTAAAATATTTTTTTTTTCTTAAAAATTGAAGGCTGTGTAAAGCTTTCTTTATCACATTATTCACACCCTAAAAATCTCACGTCATTTTTACGTCGAGTAATTATATATAAATTTATAATTAAATAAATATAAATAATCAGTATTAACTAATTGATATGATTAAATTGTATAAAAATTATATGCAAAAATAATATGTAAATAATAAAATTATTTTTTAAGAGAAATTATCTTATTATATTAATATCTTTTTTATTTGTAAAACTATTCTTATCTTTCTTATTCTATAAATCTTTCTTATTCTATAATTTACAAGAAGTAATAGGATAGAAGTCGGGGAAAAAGTAAACATATATTTTTTAAAGAAAGAAAAATGTAAAATGTAAAACTAATAAAATAAAAATGTAAATATAATATTTTAAATAAAAAAAAAAAATGTCAAGGGTAATAACGTTAATTGGACAGGCGGTGAGTGTAATTTTATTTTAACATTATCTTTTAATCACTCGGAAACATTTTTATTATTTTTGTCTTCTTCGGGTCGAGGTATTGCGACACTTCCCAGTTCCCACTCTCACTCTCTTCAAATTTGTTTCTCTTCCAATTCCGTAGCTTCCGAGTTCCGATCTTCACTCACAAGTGAAATCACCGGCGCCCGTTCAGGTTACTCTTTCCGTTGATTCCTCTTGTGCCTTTCTCTCTTGGTTCCTTTCCTCCGCGGTTTTCCAGGTACTGCCTCTATCTGATTTTTCGTTCTTTCAATATTGTTCTGCGGTTGATTCGAACCCTTTCGGAACTTATCTTGAATCCCGCCATCGATTCGTAGCATCTCACATTCGATTGTATACTAGTTTTGATCGTGCTCGCATGAAAAGACCGAAGTTATGGTTTCGGGTGTGAGCTTACAGTGCTAAAAGGTTCATGTAGTTCATATGATTTAAATAGCTATGGCTTGGTGCTTGCTTTTGATGTAGTTGGCCTTAGAATTTTTCCATATTATATATCTAGCGGTTGATAGTTGTTCATAAGAAATGGAAGAATCAATGACTTACTAGGGTAATAAATGGGGAAGATATGTAATTTCTGTAAATGGGTAACGCTTTCAAGTTCAAAGTGTAAATTGCTAATTCATTGACCAGCAGCTTTCTGATGCAATGGTCATTGTTTTCTGATTGGGTCTTTCCATGAAAGAATCAAAGGTAAATTTTTTATTTTTTTTCTTTGTTTTAGTTCATTCAAGTGTTAAGCTAATAGGACACTCTGAATTTTTTTTTTTTCAATATATTCAGAATCAGTTCCAAATATCAAGTTGTATTTTATCTGATTACAAAGTATCTACACACAGTTTTAACTTGTCTTTGTAGCACCCATAGTTGTCAAAACGTGAATCGTATCGAGAATCGTTTGTTCAATTTTTGAATCGTGAATGGTGAATTATAACGTATCGTACGATTCAGAAACACATCAATAAAAAATTTAAATATACATGATTCCATCCCTAAAACACGAACAAACTTGAAAGTCTCAAATAAATACTTAAATGTCACAGATTCCCATTAATCTATTGTCAAAAACAGTACAATAATCTTAGGTAACGTCCTTTTTCCTCTTCTTCTTAGCCTTAGGAGCCATACAAATTGACTCTATCCAGAACTAGCGAAAACAAAGATTGCAGGAAACCGTGAACACCCGGACAAGAATGAACAAAAAGAAGAAAAACAACACAGCACCTATAACCAGAAGAATGAAAAAGAGTGGCAAGGGTGCGTCGAAACAGAATAAGGAACACACAACCCAACACCCAGAACCGATAAAACAGAGGAACATGGTGCCTTCAATTTGAAACAGAGCAATGAAAAGGGGTTCTTTCAATAATGCCCATATGTTTTCTTTTATTTAGATATTTAAACCTCTCTGCCTGCCCCTTCGAATTCTCTCATGAAAATTGGAGAAAAAAAAGCAAAAAAAAAAAAAAAACTGAATCGGAGAATCATGCGAATCGTATTGGTGATACGGAATCGCATCGATTCATCTGATACATGCACGATTCAAAGCTATCGTACGATTCATCACATGATACGAATAGCTAGCATGACGAATCATATCGAATCGCACGATTCGAATAGTGAATCGTGCGATTCTAACAACTATGGTAGCACCCAGTAACTTTATTAGAAAAAGGGAAATTGTTAGTCATTCCAACCAGTCATGTAGCATTTTTGGGTGTAATAATGCACTGAGTTTCTCCTTTCTGACACCTCCTACCACAAAAGATTGTAAGATTATAGGTGGACTTGATATTGGTGAAAATTTTATGTTGATAATTGTATGCTTGCTTGATAAGAGAATACTGAGCATGGATTGCAAATGGGGAATGACTGCCTTTTATGAACTTCTGTTGCTGACTACGGATGTATGCTCTTTGTGCAGGTGTTTAGTAGAATTTCTTGGTCAATTTCATGATGAACAAGTTTTGCGTTTGTAGTTTGAACTTTTCCCATCATGTGTCTTTATACTTGTCTGTTTGTATTGATTCAATGTAGATATTCAATCTAGATCATTAGAGGTTTGATGCTGCTAGGAGTGAGTGAGTGAAATGTGTCCTTTTCTCTGGTTAGAAGCTAGTGCCTTTACACACACACACACACACACAAGAGAGGATTGGTATGCATAATAGGTGCCCGACAAGCGTGTGCTGGCAGAGACGTGCTTGTAGATTTGATGTTTTGCTATTTCTACTGTTACTGTACCATGAATGCTTGTCACCACTGTGTGCATGACATGTAAATAAAATTGATGCTGTTTGTTATGGGGTTGACAGGGAAATCTGGTCTCCCTTATGAAATTTCTGGTTTCCATTAATTCTGTGTTGTTCAGGAAATTATGGCTTGTAGTATACTTTTTTATGGTCTAGTTTTTAAGGTCTTGGTTTGAATGAAAATTTTCAGAGCTGAATTCCTAAATTCTTGTTTGGGCATATAATTCTGTATTTTCTGATAAAATTCTGAGTTAATTCTTTGAGGCATTTCGACCATTTGGGAAAAATTATGTTTTTTAAAACCATGATTCTAAGGAAAAATTCTAGTTGCATTTAAATGCTTGATTTGGCTTGCAAAAGCTCTTGTTCGGGTAAAATTCTGGTTCAGGTATAGGATTCTGAAAGTAATTTCTGTTCATAAAAATCCCCCAACTTCCACACTTTGAAAGCTCTGCAGCACATGGTTCTGCAGTCTGCACCTCAAAAAAATATTACTGCACATGATCAGTACACGGCAGAGATTCACATAACCTCCTGCATCACAGAAAGTACATCCATTGCAATTACGAAGTTCTGTCTATATCTCTGTGTTTCTAGAAATTTTGACTCCTTTCCACATTAAAGTTGAGTGATTGGCATTTTAAAAATCTGTATTTGCTCAATAAAAATCTTATGCATAGTTGGTTTTCTATGTGGGAGTGGTTAGGAGGATAATGGTGTGTGTCATAAGCTGTGCTTTAGTCACTGTCTTTTGGTTGGTTTCCATGATTGCTTACGTTAGGGATCTTGTACATTAGTAACACCTGCTGCAGATGGCACCCATTTTCAGGTTTTTCTAGCTTTCTGGTAAATGAAATTAAAATTTGTCTTCATAGAAGAGGGATCAAGAAGGATCAAGAAGTAACCTCTTCCTCCAGAAGAAATGAGAAAAGATCCCATTCAAATGATGACATCAATAATATGATGAGCTTAGTTGCTTATAGCATGAGTAAGATTGCTGAAGCTGTCCAGTGTCCATCCAGATGCAGAGAAACAGTGTGCATCCGATCTATTTGATGAGATGATAGGGGTACAAGGTTTTGATGTGGATGACTTGGATGATGTATTTGACAAGCTTAATAATGAATTGATGATGACAAACTTTCTCACACATTTCTTCTCTGCAATAATCGGGAAACAGGGTTTTAAATTGCAGTTGTAGTTGTAGTCTGTCACGGTTGCATTGCAGTTATTGCAATTGCGAGCATTGCGATTACTGTGATGGTTGCAGCTGTGGCGTCTGTGAAATTTTTTGAGAAATAATATACTAAACATTTTTTAAAAAAATTATATTAAAACCGCAAGCAATGCAGTTGCATTGTGGTCGTTGCGGTGTGAATGAAAATTACCCTGCAATTGCGGGGTGATGCATTTGCGAACACTGCTGCAACCTTTATATTGCGGCCGTATCAAGTGATGCAGTCCGCAATTTAATTCCATGGTGGGAAAAAAATAATGACAGAGAAGCTAAAGGGCATATTATGGAGAGATGAAAATAAGAGACTATGCTTTGAGTGCTGCAAGCTTGATTTCATCAATTGTAGATGTTTTCTGCCTTGGGTCTGATTTGTTGTTCCCTTTCACTAGGTGGGTTTAGATTTCGTTGCTGCACCTGTGCAGTGCTGAGCTGAGATTTTTCTGTTTATTTATTTATTTATTTTTACATATTCTAGTTTAATTATGTGATTTTAGTTTGCAATAAATAGTCTGATTTGCTGTTCACTTGGAATGGCATGTATGAAGAGGTCTTGTTGCTTTTTCTTAAAATGAGATGTTTTGATGCAAAACTGAATGTGGAGATTTTCATATCTTAAAATTAGATGTTTACATGCTGAGATTATTTCTATGCTGGACTATAACGTACTTTTGTAATGGCTTGAGTTTGTTAATAAAATTTGAATTGTGACCTAGAATGGTTTTGCATTAAATTATCTGTTGAAAATTTTGTAATAGAACTATCTTTTTAGGAAAACTTGTCAATGAAAAATTTTTCTAGAAAATTTCTATTTTCTGGCAAAACAAATGGAGCCTTAAAGAGAAAAAAACTTTCATGTTCTTGTGAGCCTTAAAAAATTTATATTTTCAGGGTTGCTGTTGGTCTTCTGAGTAGTCCCTTTTCTTAGCTCAGATTTCTTGCGCCCTAGAACTCTGAAGTTGACCAGGATCATAGCAAAATATGGCATTTTTTTTGAACAAAACAAGCATTGCTTCCCATTTTCGGTCTCACTCCCAGGTATTATTATCTGTTTGTGTCCATCAATCATGATGGTCTTTGTTTTTATTTTATATTATTACTAATTTAATATGAAATTTCGGTTTTCTCTTTCTCTCTCTAATTCCTTTTCTTTTGTTAAAAATCCTTTTTGATAAAGCAGAAGACGGAAGATTTGCTTTCTCTCTCACGCCGTGGATTCCACGTTGAACCTGGGCCTCGTGAAAAAGCTGTAAGTCTTGGGTTTTTTTTTTGGTTAATATTTCCACGAGTCAAATAATTTGGTTCTTCAAGATCACCTATGATCATTTGTCTCAATAAGTGGTAATGGACTTACTCGGGTCTTTGATTCTCACTTAATTTTTTTTTAGTTCTGCTTGGAGTTGATGAGTAAAAATGGGTTTTATAAGTTTTAATAAATTCATTTGGTAACCATATATTAAGAGACAGTATTAAGAAAATTGCTTAAATGAGCCCTGTCTCAAGGAAATTTTAGATTGGCTCTGAGCTCAGTTCAGTATTGCAATGAATAGGTGTAAACTCATCTACTCATTATAATGTGAAAAATAGATTATCCCAAATTTCCTTTTCTTGAACTTTTGCAAATGCATAACAGAACCTTAATTAAGATGCATAATCTATCTGAGCACATTAGTTGACCTTACATATCTCTGCATATGCTTTTGTAAATTGTGTTCTTTGTGTTACTTAGAAGACATTATTTTTAATGATTTCTTTGGGTTTGCTTGTGCATTAAATTGTACTACATTGATTATCTTGCAGCTCTTGGCAGAAGATCCATCTCTGAAGCCATTCAAATCATATAAGAAGAGTGTGTCACGGATCAAAAGATTTGGGGATGTTCTAACGATTGTTGTTGTTGCAGGTATGCTGTTTTTTATCCCTTTTGAGCAAGGGGGTGAGGGTTTCTGGGGGGATTATTGTGAGAGGAAGTTCAATGCTGTTGTTTTGAGTTCTGTATGTACGTGTGTCTTTCTACATTGATCATTTGCTCAAATCTTTAGCATCTTTGACATTAAGCACTATGGTTACTGGCATATGTCCAGATATCAGTTGAAACAATGAAGCTTGGGCCTCTTTGGCTTAGCTGGTCTATTCCCATAAATACTAGTGACAAGATGCCCTAGTACTGCTGCGAGTCAAGATGTTTCAAGTGTCTGTAAAAAATTTTGGAACATGTTTTGCAATTTTGAATTCTCAGTTGCTGCACGTTGAACACCTTTACTGTCTTTGAAGTTGGCCGTAGCAGCCAGGAACAGATGTGAATGACATGTAGAACTCATGAATGGATCATTCTATATTTGCTGACTATTTTGTATTATCTATGTTAGGAAGAGCATACACTAGTTTGTCATGTATCACGTTTTCAAAAGATTGTCTTGCAAGTTGTTAGGAACCTCCCTTGCACAGAACAGAAAACAGATAACAGCCCTGAGATTTACAGAAAACAGACCTTCCTTACACAGAACAGCATCTGGTATTGAGCCCAGAAATTACAGAAAACTCACGTACCAAACTGACATAAAGATTACAAAGAAAACACTGGAAAATTGAGGAAAATTACACTGAAAGAAAAAACTACACAAACAGCACATATCAGAACTGATAGAATGACAAAATGACAAAGGCTCCAAGCTTTTGAGAGGCTTGGTCTCTCCACTGTCCAGACTCCACTCCGAAAATTCTCTCCCCTTCTGTCCGTAACTTCCCACTTTTTATATTTTGCGGAACCCTAGAACCCATAACTGCCCCCACTCTTTCATAACTGCCATTCTGCAGAACCCCAGAAACCATAACTGCGTCCACTCCTACATAACTGCCAGCCACCACTCATTCATAACTGTCCCACATTGGCCTGTTCCACTTCTTTCTGCACTGCTTTTCTGCTGGGCTTCCGTAACTCCCTCAACTCCCTCATGTAGTGTCCCCCTTTTTCCTTCTAACCCTTCTTCTTTGGTACACTTTCCTAATAGGGGGTCTAACAATACTCCCCCCCAAAAGTTTCATCTTGTCCTCAAGGTGGAATTCAGGGAAATTATCCTAAATGGTGAGGAAAGGTTCCCATGTGCTCTCAAAATCTGGCAAGTCCTCCCATTTAATTAACACTTCCAGCTCCCCATTTGATGCGGTCCTGACATTGAGGACTGCTGCCGGGTACACTTTCAGTTCCTATTCTTCTGTTAAACTTTTGGGTAAGGGTTGCTGGTTCACCACCTCCGCTGCTGACTTTTTCAGTAGGGATACATGAAAAACCGGATGTATCCGTGTGTAGTCAGGAAGGTGTAGCTTATAGGCGACCTGCCCCACTTTTTCTATCACCTTGTAAGGACCGTAAAATCTTAGACTTAACTTCTCATTTGTTTTTCTTGCGAGAGACTTAAAGCGGTAGGGACGTATCTTTAAGTAAACATAGTCTTCCGGTTGGTAGCTGACATCTCTCCTCTTCTTATCTGCTTGTGACTTCATCTTGTTCTGCACCATAGCTAGGTTATCTTTTAGCTCATCCAAGATCATGTTTCTATCTGCCATGAGTTGATTAACCCCTTCCACCACGGATAAATCTTCTGGTTGCCTTAGCAAGACGGGTGGGTCCCTTCCATACAACGCCTTAAAAGGAGACATTTTAGTAGAATTGTTGTAATTGGTGTTGAACCAGAATTCGACCCAATTTAGCCACTTAGGCCATTGCTTAGGCTTATTTCCCACAAAACACCTGAGATAAGTTTCAAGACACCTATTCACCACCTCTGTTTGACCATCTGACTGCGGATGATAGGCTGAACTGAGCTTGAGGGTTGTTCTTGATAGCTTGAACAGATCTGCCCAAAACTGACTGATAAACACTCGGTTTCTATCCGAAACTATTGAAGTGGGGAACCCGTGTAACTTCACTATCTCCTTCACAAATACTTCAGCCACATCCTTGGCTGAAAATGGATGACACAAGGGAATGAAGTGGGCGTATTTAGTGAGTCTGTCCACAACTACCATGATAGTGTCTACGCCGTGTGCCTTTGGCAATCCTCCTACAAAGTCCATGGAAATATCACTCCACACTTGAGTTGGGATCGGTAATGGTTGTAGCAAGCCGGTTGGAGATAGTGCCTGATATTTGTTTCGTTGACAGATGTCACAAGCTGCCACAAAGCTCTTGATGTCTCCCTTCATACCTTCCCAATACAGCAGCCCAGCAATCTTCTTATATGCCCTAAAGAAACCAGAATGTCCTCCAAAAGGGTAGCATGGAATTCATGTAATATTGAAGGTATCCTCGTCGAACTTCTTGACAGAACCAATCGCCCCTTATAGTACAAACAGTTCCCCTTCGCCATATACTGTAGATGAGCTTCCTTATCTATCAACAAATCTTGTAGGATGGTTTTCAGCTTGCTGTCGTTTTGCACCTCTGCCGTCCAATACTCGGATTCTGTCATATGAAAAGTGGAGATGGCATAGAATTCTTCCTTCTAGACAGAGCATCTGCTGCCTTATTCTCCCCTCCAGGCTTGTGCTGCACTTCAAAGTCAAACCCCATCAACTTTGAGGTCCATTTCTGCTGTTCCTCACCCAACAGCCTCTGCCAGTCAAGTACTTCAGGCTTTTCTGATCTGTTTTAGATCACAAAATGCCTCCCCATCAAGTAATGTCCTCCACTTCTTGACTGCTAATACTACTACCATCAATTCTCTTTCATATACTGATTTTTGCTGCGCCCTGTGTGACAAACCTTGGCTTAAATATGCAATCGGTTTCCCTTCTTGCATCAGAACCGCCCCAACCCCTTGCCAGGCGCATCTGTCTCCACCACGAATGGCTTTTTGAAAAATTTGGTACTGCTAACACGGGAAGAGTTACCATGGCTGACTTCAACATTTCAAAAGCCAGCTATGCTTCATCATTCCACTTGAACCCGTCCTTCTTGAGCAGCTTGAGTTAACGGCTGGGCTATCTTGCCATAATCTTTTACAAACCTTCTGTAATACCCTGTCAATCCCCAAGAACCCACGGAGTCCTTTAACATCCTTAGGGCCTCTGCCAACTAGCGGTCATGCCTTCAATCTTTGCAGGGTCAGCTTGGACCCCCTCAGCTGAGATGATGTGACCCAGATGCTCCAATTTTTGGCTTGCCCAAAACTGCATTTCTTCTTGTTTAACAGCAGCTGATTCTCCCTTAGTTGTTGCAAGACCCTCTCCAAATGTTGCAAATGCTCTTTTCTGCTATTGCTGTATATGAGTATGTCATCAAAAAACACTAACACAAATTTCCTCTAAAATGGGCGGAATGCCTCATTCATTAATGCTTGAAACGTGGAGGGTGCGTTGGTCAACTCAAAAGGCATAACCAAAAACTCGTAGTGCCCTTCATGAGTGCGGAATGCTGTCTTGAAGACATTCTCTTCTCTCATCCTGATTTGATGATACCCTGACTTTAAGTCCAGCTTGGAAAAAATCACTGCCCCTCCCAACTCATCTAGCAGCTCATCTATAGCAGGGGATGGGAAACTTGTCCGGTACCACCACTTTGTTCAAGGCTCGGTAGTCCACACAAAATCGCCAATTCTCCATCCTTCTTTTTTAACCAATATAATAGGGCTAGAAAATGGACTCGTACTAGGCCTTATAATTCTAGCTGCTAGCATTTCAGCTACTACCTTCTCAATCTCATTTTTCTGATAATGCGGGTACCTATAAGGTCTGATGTTGGGTATTGAGGATCCCTCCTTCAGCCTTATGGCATGATCTTGACTTCTGGAAGGGGGCAACCCGTGGGGTTCCTTGAAAAGATCCTGAAATCCCTCCAGAACCTATTACAACTCCTCCCATTCTTCAGTTTCCGTTTGCTGCTTGACTTCCTGCGCCTTCAATTCCACATAAAATCCTTCTCCCTCATTGTACAGAGCCTTAACCATAGATTTTAAAGAAGCGCTGCAGATCTAGACAGAGAGGAATCCCCCTGTAACGTGACTAGCCTCCCTTTTGATAAGAATCTCATTGTGAGCTCTTTGAAATTGGCTTTGATCTCACCCAACCCCTCCAACCAATCCAGCCCCGAGTACAACATTCGCTCCTCCCAATTCAAACCGAAAATATAGTCAGCTGTGATGTTGAATCCTTGTACCCGCATATTTACCTCTTTACACACCCCTTGGCACTGAATTTGATGCCCATCACCTACTTCCACGATGTACTCAGCTGTTTCTGTCAAGGGTAGATTAAGCTCTTCCACTATCTTCCTATCTATAAAATTACTCGAAACTTCACAATCCACAAGGACAACCACCTTCTTTCCTTGTATCTCACCCCATAGTTTGAGTGATTTTTTTGAAGTTAGCCCCATTATGCTATTCATTGACAGTTGTAAGGCCCGGTCCTCCCCTACTATCATCCTTTTTTCTTCAGTTTTTTCCTCAGGTTCCTCCTCTTGACACTCCACTTCCTCCTCATTGTCCAACAGCACAATGTTAAGCTGTTTAAATTTACACACGTGCTCGGATCCAAATTTCTCATCACATATGAAATATAACCCTTTTCTCCTTTTCTCCTGTACTTCTGCTTTAGAAAGTCTCCTGTATCCTGCAGTCTTCTTTGGATAGCTACTCCTCTCCACGGAACGCGCCTCTACTGATTTCTGCCCCATAAATCCAGTTTTGGAAGCAATTGTCGTGTAGAATTTCCCTTTGGAGGTGGAATCATAATTTGGGTATGTTTTAGCCCCCACTTTATCAGTAGCTGTTCTGCTAACAGAATAAGGCCGGCTGCTCGCTTTGGAGCTCAATCCTCCTTTTTCTCTTCCCACCACAGAATTCCTTTTCTCCACCAGCAGAGCCAAATCCATCAATTCTGCTAAGGTTTCCACTCTGTGCAGCTTCATTTCTGCTCTCACTACTTCCTTCAAGCCATTGAGAAATATACCTTTCAGCATGCTCTCTGATATGAGCCCGCCTAACTCCACCTTAAAAGCTAGCTCGTAAGGGGAGGTTTGCGAACCCATATATATAACACCCAAGACCGCCCTACCTAACCGATGTGGGACGCATCATTCCCGACCCCTTTAGACTGCACCTGGCAGAGAACCTTTGTACATGCGCCCACCGACCAGCGCAGGTATGGCTCTGATACCAAATGATGCGAACCTCGCCAAGAATAACGAGACCCGTCAACAACTAAGGTACCACGACCGTCTACAATCAGATTTTTGGATGGAAAACCTCGACCCGTTACCTATGCAGAGGTAAGAACCTTGATATGTTGAAGACGCTACAAACGGTGGTGGAAATTCCGCTTGATAAGTCGAATTGTGAACGCCACGGAATGATTCCGATAAGTTCGAATAGTTCTTCAAAGAACAAAGAGAAACTCTCAATTTTTGTGAATAAAACTGTGTTGTTTCTTTCATTCATGTACGCCTTTAAATAGGCTGATTACAATAAAGGAAAGTATTTGATTAAATCAATCAGTCCTAACAAATAAAGGAAAGTATCTGATTGAATCAATCAGCCCTAGCAAATAAAGAAAAGTATCTGATTAAATCAATCAGCCCCCAAACATGCAGATTTACTACTGCAATTAGGTTGGGTTTGAATCACATTGATGCTTCTTTGTTGAAAACATGGGCTATGCTCAATGGGTCGTAAATTTGATTGAGACCAGATTTCTTGAATCAGCCCGTTGAGTACTTCCTTGAATTTTTTTGCCCGAGCTCTCGTACCTGGGCCAACTGGGACTTGGGCCGGATCCTTTAATGTCGTAACTTCATTTGCATCACTCTCATCAGCTATTGCTAAAGGTACTGTGAGAAGCTCAAACTACTCCCTATACTCCATGACTGAGCTTGACCTGTTGGAGTCCCAACAACAACTTATATGGATTTTGAGCTAAAGAAGGCTGGAACCTCCTCACCACGGCTGCTTTAAACTCCTCCCAACTTGCTTGGGAATTTCGGGTCTTCCACCAGGAAAACCAGTTCAATGCCTTCCCCTCCATAGCCACCATTACTGCATCTAGCTTCTCGTGGTCTTCCAATGAATTCACCTGGAAGTACGTCAATCAACCTGAAGAAAAAACTGAAGAAGAAAGGATGATAGTAGGGGAGGATCGGGCCTTACAGCTGTCAATGAATAACATAATAGGGCTAACTTCAAAAAAATCACTCAAACTATGAGGTGATATACAAGGAAAGAAGGTGGTTGTCCTTATGGATTGTGGAGCTTTGAGTAATTTTATAGATAGAAAGATAGTGGAAGAGCTTGATCTACCCTTGACAGAAACAGCTGAGTACATCGTGGAAGTAGGTGATGGGCATCAAATTCAGTGCCAAGGGGTGTGTAAAGCTTCCTTCCAACTTCCTTCCTCTTTCTTCCAAGGGTGAGCTTCGAGTGTGTCTTGTGATAGTCCCCACTAGAGCCTACCTTACCTTGCAGCACTTCCTCTCCTTCCTCCTCTGTCACTGCACCTGTCGGCTTACTGGGTAGCATCGGGTCTTTCCCTTTCATCCACTGTAACATCTGTTGATGCATCTGCTCTATACAGTTTATTTGAGCTCCCCTTTCTTTCCTGTCCTGCCGTGCTTCCATTCCTTCCTGCTGAGTTTCTATTCTCAGCTGCTCCATTCCCTTCTTCAGCACCTCCACCCGGTTTTTCATTTTAGATCTCACCATTCACAGACCCTTGAATCGGGAGCTCTGATACCAAATTGTTAGGAACCTCCCTTGCACAGAACAGAAAACAGATAACAGCCCTGAGATTTACAGAAAACAGACCTTCCTTACACAGAACAGCATCTGGTATTGAGCCCAGAAATTACAGAAAACTCACGTACCAAACTGACATAAAGATTACAAAGAAAACACTGGAAAACTGAGGAAAATTACACTGAAAGAAGACTACACGAACAACACATATCAGAACTGATAGAATGACAAAATGACAAAGGTTCCAAGCTTTCGAGAGGCTTGGTCTCTTCACTGTCCAGACTCCACTCCGAAAATTCTCTCCCCATCTGTCCGTACCTTCCCACTTTTTATATTCTGCGGAACCCTAGAACCCATAATTGCCCCCACTCCTTCATAACTGCCATTCTGCAGAACCCCATAAACCATAACTGCGCCCACTCCTACATAACTGCCAGCCACCACTCATTCATAACTGTCCCACATTGGCCTATTCCACTTCTTCTGCACTGCTTTTCTGCTGGGCTTCCGTAACTCCCTCAACTCCCTTATGTAGTGTCCTCTTTTTCCCTCTAACCCTGCTTCTTTGGTACACTTTCCTAATGGGGGGTCTAACACAAGTAAATACTATTTAATACCTTTTTGGTGTCAACCATTTTACTTCCTACCCATGTTATAAGTTGCCTATTGTGCTCTGTGAATAGGAACTGCCTCTTGTATTTTCTAGTTATTGCCGAAATATGGTTTAAATCTCTGGGATTTAGATTGTTTATGACTTCCATAACCTGCATAATGTTTCAAAGTTCCATTATTGATTTCCTTTTCTCTTCCTGTTACCTCTTTTCAATATTCTTGTATACTTTTTTGATGCATCAGGATGCTGTTATGAAATATATGTCAAAGCAGTTATGAGGGAAGAAGCTCGGAAACAGGGGAGTGCTGAAAGTGCACAATGAAGTGAATATTTTGGTGCTAGTTTTCTGTTACATGTTAATTCTCTGGCAACAATGTGGACCTGTTATGATTTGCCATGTTAGAATAAGCAGTAAAGCATTTGAATCCATAATACTTGTGCGGCAATAGTTTTTTTGCCGTTTAAGATGTACGCTTTCTGAAAATAATGTTGATTGGCAGACTAAATTTGTGGCTCTAGGTTTGGAAAATAGACATGACTCAATTCTACCATCAAATGTGAGGGTAACCTGTTACGAGATGGAGGAGTTAGTGATCATTTGTGAGTTGCTTAATGCAATTCTATAATCAAGCTTGTCTGAAATGTGTGTGAATCTGATGATCATATTAATTGGAATTGTTACCTGGTGCTGGCAAAGATCTCTAATGACAGTTTCTTCAACTCTAATCATTTTAATGCTTGGGAGGCTGGAACTCTGATGGTGATTCAGCCGGCTTTCTTTCATTATATGGGCGGTGAGATAGTGCTAAAATCTCAAGGAGCTCTTTTTTGGTCTGACTGAGTGCCTGAGCCGAATATGATTGGTCAGTAAGGGAGGCCAATCTTCAATATGGGCATGACAATAATACCACAACTGACAAATTAATATAATACTGCCACGTAACTCTTATGATTGACCTCACTTATTTTTAACTAGATAACTTTGATTTTGGTAAGTTTCTTGCTGAACCACTTATTGTCGTGTATTTGAAATATGCCCTAAATAATTATGGAGAGAAAAACTTATAGTGAGTGGATGATGGGCGAACATTGTTAAACAGTGTTATAAACTGAAATAACAGCATGATTGTAGAGCTTTGAAGGTTGCTATTGGGGTTTCGGTGCAAGGGCCCACTCAGCCTCACGGAGAAACTATGCCCTCAGATTCTACAAGTTCGGCTTTGACTACTTTTGCATTGGGCGGTCAATTGCTTCTACTTGGGGCCTGTCCTCTGCCACGCCACGCCCACTCTGTTCCTCGCTTTTTCCAGTCTCTCCTCTGTTTTGGTCTTTTGGTGGTTCTTTATTTATTATTTTTGACTTGCTTTTATTGTTGTTTTGAAGGGGAGAGCAAGCATGAGAGGGCTGGCTCTGATGCAGAAGTAGGGAAAGGTACAATAATTATGACGGCAATGTTGATCTGTTGGTGGGACTTCCCTCGGTGGATCATTGCTGAATTTGTTACAAAGACATTCTGGATTTTT
The DNA here is from genome assembly GCA_019955255.1 of Castanospermum australe. Taxonomy (NCBI): domain Eukaryota; kingdom Viridiplantae; phylum Streptophyta; class Magnoliopsida; order Fabales; family Fabaceae; genus Castanospermum; species Castanospermum australe. Next base: position 943,871 of record NSJW01001005.1, on the reverse strand, counting down.
TTTAAAAATCTTTTGTTGAAATCGTTGTTGTCAATTGATATTGGTAACTATATGTAATTGGTAAGTTTCAAAAATTAATGTAAGGAGAAAATCCTGCTGTTAGTAATTATCATTAGAGTAAATGATCACTTTAATTCCTGAAAAACTCGTTTATTAACCCTTTAGTCCCTTAATTTTTTTTTTTTAAATTTTGCACACGCATTGTTCCCTCTAAGTCAGTCCTTCTGGTATGCTCTCACGTTAAAAGCTAAGAGATTTGATGATGTACATTTAAATGCCAACATGGCATTTGAGGTGCCAAGCTTTTTCCAAGTTGTGTCTCTTACTCAAAACGTAGCATTTCAGTTTGGCCTGTGTCTCCATAACCAAGTTACCCAGTCTCTAAAATCCATCCTTCCCAAATTCGAAGAATAGAGATGCATCCTCAGCATCCGTCCTTCCATCCACCATTACTGCAAGGTCGCAGAAGATTGTTCGAGGAGGGAGGTGAATTTGTGCACACTTTAAATGAGTTGGGGAGCTGCTGCTGGTTTTGCAGTGACTGGTAGCATCCAGTCAAGGGGAGTGTGGTTCTTTGGCGATGATGCGTGAATTGGTTTAACGTTGTGATATTCATGTCCAAGACTGCAAAGAATTATGACCGTCAATTTTTATGGTTCCATCTGTGCAAAGATGAAAACCGCACGTGTGATTGTTGGATGATGGAGGTGGAGCATTGGATGAGAGCAATGACAATAAAATAGCTACCGAGCTTAGGAATAGAATTGTGATGTATGAGGAAGAATTGAAAAAATGGAAACCTGAGGGGGACCAATGAATGTTAATAAGCGAGTCTTTTAGGGATTAAAGTGATCACTTACTCTTATCATTTAAAGACCAAATATCACAATATTAAAGCCAAACAGCGTGCAATAACTCAGGGCCTCGGATAAACGTGGAAAGAATAAATATATGTTTATATGAAAGAGTTTTGGAAAGAAACGGAGAGGAATGTTGATTTTTTTTTATTTCTAAATTAAAAAATTTATAAAAACAAATAAGGGACAATTAAAATGTTACAGGATAATTTCTTATTTTATTATTCTATTTTAAAAATTTATCAAATGAGGAATGTGTATACTTAAAAAGTTTTCCTCTTTTTTTTTTTAGTCTTTTAAAGATATAAGTGTCATTATTTTAGTCCTCCAAAGGATTTTGACATAAATTTAGTACCTGAATTATAGAAAGTAATATCATTTTAGTTCTTAAAAAAATTAATATCAATTTAATTTTTTAATTATAAAAATTATATCACTTTAGTCAATTTTCGTAGACGGAATGATGATTTTGATATCAATTTCATAATTTAAGAAATAAATTGATATTAAAATTTTTTAAATGATCAAAATAATAACATTTATATATTTAAAGAATTAAAAAATAAATTTACTCTTTATTTTTTCAAACTTTTTCATTCAAATATATCTTGCGAGGCACTAATATCTGTTTATCTATATCATTGGTAGCACAAAAGAAATAATAGTCCACCTAAATACTTTAAATCACTAAGATTAGAGTAGTGGTGAAAGATTTAAATAATTTAAAGAAAGCCGTAAGTTTACCATCATTATAAAAAAAAAAAAATCCACCTAAGTACCTGCCGGTTCAACTGTGTCTGTGTTTAAGACTTTAAGTATTTCTATCGATGAGTTTTTCTATGGAGATTCTCCCAACCGTGCATATCAGCACCTTCATTATTGATAGCAGGGATGCAGCCACGTGCATATTGTTATTGTATTCATGCCACATTTTAAAGTCACGAGAATTCAAATTTTTATGTCTGTCTCTTTAATTATAATATTTTCTTTTAATAAAATATTAGTGATTAAAAATTCATTTTTTGTGTTGATAGTAATTTTTTAATTAACAATAACCTTTCTCTTAATTAATTGTATTTTATTAGAGAATAATTGAAAAAGAAAATCGGAGTCAAATCTAGACTTGTGCTGTTATGCAGCCATAAATGTATTCTTTTTTTTTTTGGTGGTACCCCATAAATGTACTCTTTGCAAGCATTTGTTTATATTAAGACAAAATTCCTTAACAAGTTTTGAATGGCTTTGTACAGTTCACATGAATTGTTAACATCATGCAAGTTCAGAAACTAGGAGTGCAAAATATATATATCTGCCTGCAATAATTAATTCTCGCTATTTATAAAGAGAATATTCTGACGGTCAACTTCATATTTTCATTATAAAACGTTTTGAAATGATCACCAAAAAAAATAAAAAATAAAACGTTTTGAAATCTTTAATTTTGGTACGGTTTTGCTTTTTATTCTATCTAGTAACTCTCGAAACATTCTTTATACTGTTGATTTATTGTATAGATTATTTTTCGTCCTTTGTTCTTGAATACGAGACTGAGATTCTCACTAATCATCTTTTTGGCTTGTTTGTTTTAGATGTGTTTTAACGCCACCCTGGACATTTGAAAAAAGGAAATCTATTATTCCTTTTGAGAAATGTTGTTGTGATGTGTGCAAAATCAAATACAACCACACAATTCTCATAAATCTCAAATAAACAAGCTATTTAGTGTTTGTATTTACTGTAAACAATTTTTTTTTTATAATGTTGTAAACAAATATTATTAACTTAATAAACTAACATATTAAATATTATTTTATTGAATTATTATCTATGTTTAAGGTTTATTTAAATTAAAATTCTGCCTGACATAAAAATTTAAATTATACAATAGAAATAATTCTCATTAAGAAATATTGGTGACAACAAGTCAATTTGTAGTAAAAGGACTGAAAATAAATATGTAGCAGAGTAACGCTAGGTAAATAATTTTTGTATTAGTTAGCACTTATTTTGGTTCACTGAAGATGTCATTTTTTTCAATTTGATCATATTTTTAAATTAATTTCTTCAAATTGACGGCTTATCAATTTAATTTTTTTTAATATTAGACTTTCATCTAATTGTCACCAACATCCTTAATAGAGATGTTAACATGTATCGTTTTCTATCAGCGTGGCATATTGAAAGACTAAAATAGTGTTTACTCAATTTTTTTATATACACAAAGGCATATTTTTAAATTTATCTTTACATTATATATTTATATTTTAATATTTTTGTACATATGTATACATAATTTCATGACTCTGTAAATTATTTTCTTTTACATCCAAACATTATTCGGCCTAACATTATCATGTAATAATAAGTAGATTAAAACAGGTCAAAAGAGAAAAATGGGATAAAAAATAATAGAAGTAATCACCTGCTATTTTGAACATATAACCATTCGGATTAATGTTATATCTTTCTTTAAAGAAACATTAGAAAATTTTGGAAAGAGATATAAATTGTCATCATAAAAGTTTGTAGTGTATAAGGTTGGCCCATTCTCTTAAGTAGACTTACAAACTCGTGCAGCATCTAGAATCAGATATTTGGAGAGGGGGGGGGGGAATAACAAATTTAAGAGATTAAAACAATATGTCATAAAAATAAGAGAAATTTTAAAAATAAGTTAATAAAATTAGAATTAAGAAAATATACAAAATCAACGCTAAAAATGAAAGTTTTATAAGAAAACGGGACTCTTTCTTTTAAAAACAACTAGATTTGTACCTGACCCAGACGAATTTATTTTAAAAAATAAATAAAATTATTATTGATTTTTAAAATTTATATGTGGAGAAATCTTTTTAGCATGCTCACCTCATAATGTGTAATTTAATTTTTTATTCTTAAAATATGTTTAAAAAATATTTAAATTTAAATTAAAAATAAATATAATATGTAGAACAAATCTAAATATAATAATCACACTTTAGAACTTGAAGATAAAATAATATTCTTAATCGACTTTTTATCTTTGTTGAGATCTTAAATTTTATGATAACTATCAAACTTTCTAATAACATCTACAGTAATATAAAAATTTGAATCAGGTATAATAAAATTTTTTACACTTACTAAGATATGTGATAAGTAGTCACAATCGAATAAGAAACTTATACTTATTTAATAAATAGAGACTGGGCAAAAATTAACATTCGAATAAGGAACATATACTTATCTGTGTTGTGAGTAACTACAATTTTTATTTTCTTCTAACATTTTATACCTATTTAATAAATACAGGGGACAAATTCGAAATTGAGGAGGTGCTGGGGATTGATTGCACTCCTTTCAATTATAACCCACGGGCCACTGATTTTGGCGTTCAATTCGCGAATTGTGCACCCAGTCTTTTCACATATTTTCAATGCAAAACCCTAAACCTTTTTACATAGTTTAATTTTGATTTATTGTAAAATATTTTATTTTATTATATAATTATATATTTTCGTATTATAAAAAAAGATTGATTTTTTTTGTGGTGTAAAGTATTTTATATGATTTAATTATATATTATTATATCAGTAAAAAGGTTTAATTTTTTAAAAAATTATTATTATAATTAAAAACTTTAAATAATCTAACAATACACAATTTAATGATAATGTAAAAAATAATAAATTATTAAGTACAGTTTATATAAAACAATTTTCTTAAATTGTATTACTTAGTGTATGTGATGTTAGCTTTATTTAATGTTAATTATTGTTAGTATATAAATTATAAAAGACAATAGTGATTCACATAATTGATATAGCACACACTATGATACAATGAATTTGACTCTTCTAAAGTAAAGGTTTTATTTTAGAGAAAAATTAAGGAGTTAAAACTTTTAATGAGAAAATTAATAATTAAAATCATGATAAAATACATCAACATATATAACAAATTATGAAATTATTAAAATTTATTCCCATTATTATTCAAAAAAATTTATTCATTTAATTTTTTTATCAATGATTATAATTCTCATTTTTTTTTTAAAAATAAATCTTTCATTTTAAATGAGTTCAATTCATGATTGCAATATAAAAAAATTGTTTTACATTACGTACACCTAAAAGTCTCTCGTAAAGAAGTTTTACACTTGAAGTATATTAAAATAAAATTCATCATAAAATTATGTATTTTTGTATTATTGAAAGAATTTGACATTTCATATAATTATTATTATAATTAAGTTCTTTTAAAAATATAATAACATATAAAAGAAAAAATTATATATCATTCAACTATATTCACCTTCTTTTATTGGTGTTTAATTTAAAAAAGAGATAAACAAATCTGTTACAATTTCAGCTACATGAAAGTAATCTTTTTTTATAATTGATTGGCAAATATCGGGTGTTAGATTTATCTCCTAAAATTAGTTTGTTCGAATCTGTGTAGAATTTTGAAGGAAATCTATCAGCTCTGCCAGTGCCAGATAAAAATGTCACTACCCCGCAAGTAACACTGAATGAGAGATGCACCCCTCTGCCCTGATGGTACTATGGTCATTTCAGCAGAGGCTCTGCATGGGGGGCCCAAAGCCGTCATCTGGATGCTCCAACTCACCAAACTTTCTATGAATACAGCTAAGAGATTATATGTTTTTTTTGTCTCTAATTAATTTATATGTAGACCCTTGATCATGATCAGCATACAGCAATTTTTAAGCTGCTCTTTGTCTGAGGCCTGAGCTCTGAATTTCCCCAACACAGAATTTGAAAAACACAGGGATAAAGCAAGCAAGCAAGAAAGAAAGAGTCTTCTCCTCATTCAGTCCTCCAAGTAAGATTTTTTACTCTTCATTTTGAGATGGCAACATTTGCAGGCACTACCCAGAAGTGCAAAGTATGTGAAAAGAAAGTCTACTCGGTGGTACAGCTTACTGCTGACAACAAGGTCTACCACAAGTCTTGCTTCAGATGTCACCACTGCAAGGGTACCCTCAAGGTGAGATGAGATTTTTCTTTTTCAAAAGATACATGAGAGCAAACACAGAGTGTTCTCTGTTTGATGAATGATGCATTTGGGCTTTCAATTTCATCTCCACACTTGTGATACTTAGAAAACCCATATCTTCAGTTTATCAATTTGGTCCCCACTCCCCAGTTTAGATTATTCACTTGGTTCTTTTCTTTTCTTTTTGTTTTTTCCTTTTTTTTCCCTGGATCAATGATGATTTGTATGCTTCAGTGCATGGTATTTTTGTGAGGACACTTTGTTAAGGATCCCTGTTAGAAAAACTGTCCCGTTTCCAATAATGATCATACAATGTTTGTTGCATGACTTGAATCAGATTGTTAGAAAAAAGTTAGCATTTTAGTCGTACAATTGAGGATGGGAGACAGACTAGAAATGAAGGCAGTTATTAGATGTTAGAGAGGAAGATCAAGATTGACATGTGAGGAACTGGTTAAGATATATGGTTACTTTTGAGAATGATTATGGAGAATGTGGCCCTGAATAGGACTGAGGCCAAGATGAATCCATGTGGCAGTTCCAAATAGTTGAAGGTTCGCGTATCGACCCAAATTTATGGAATCAAGGCTTAATATTTTGTTGATAAAAAGTTCAGATCAATTAACTCCTATTTATATATATATATCCCATTTTTCAAAGAATGCTTAACACTCTTCTCCAGATGTCATTTGCAGTTCCCATTTTTTTAACTCAGCAATCTGTTGTTCTTGTCTGATCTTGCATTTGCACATCTTCAGGCATGATCCAATGATCTTACTTGGTGTTTTGTTGTCCTTTCATCTGATGCTAAATGGGTGGCTCTCTGATTTTCCTAAAAGGAACTAGTCTCAGTTGCTTTATTTATTTATGTTTTACTTATAGAAGTTTAAGAATTCACCTTTGAATCTGCAAAGCATAATGTTTATCTAAATTCTATTTTATTCAGTGATATGAGTTTGGGATGCACATTTAATTGCAATTTATTTATTTCCATTGTGTCCAGCTGACTTGTTAATTTTTTATTTTTCTTTCTTCAATTTTGAATTTGTAAGCCAGTCACATGAAATAGGAGCCAGTGACTTGCTGTTTGGATGAAAGTGTGGGATTATGTGCCAACTGCCTGGTTGTTACTCACAGAATTTTGAAGTAGAGAAAGATTGTGTAATGTATATATCCCTAATCCTCTTTTCCTTATGCATCCCTGCAGCTGAGTAATTATTGGTCCTTTGAGGGCATTCTATACTGTAAGCCTCATTTTGATCAACTCTTTAAGATGACTGGCAGCTTGGACAAAAGTTTTGAAGGTGAATTGCTGATATGTATTGTTTCTTATACAAAAGCACTTCTTTTAAGTTCTAATACATACTCAGTTCAGCTTATTTCCAAAGTTTTATTTTTCTCCTTTCCTCTTAACTGTTATATTTCTTGCATGTAGGTATTCCAAGAACTGCTAGAGTCGAAAGATCTGCTGATCAGGTTTTGTAAAAATTCTTAATACACAAAATATTCTTTTTCATCCTTAGGATTCTTACCTAGTGCATGTAAATGAAGTTTTTTCCTATTTGTGTGTATAATTTCCTGAATCCTGAGCACATACAGTAAATTGTCTCTAAATAAGAATTGTACAGGTCCAAACCAACAGCAAGGTTTCAAGTTTGTTTGCTGGAACTCAGGAAAAGTGTGTTATTTGCAAGAAAACGGTGTACCCAATTGAAAAGGTTCATAACTATTTTTTAGCAAATTTCTCTTCATATCTGGTGATCTTTGTTGTTGAAGTAATGTTTTTATAAATTATATTATGTAGATTGAACCAAGAACTCCAAGAATCCCTAAGTTCAAGTTCTCTTTTCTCTGCATTCTCATCAGATTTTAGACCTTTTTACAAATGAAGATGCAAGATATCTAATTTATTTGCTTAGTATTATTAAACATAGATATCTGTACTTAGTTATGGAATATGGTGTTCCTTTTTTAGATCTAGCAGCTGTAAGGGCTTTATTTGAACTTCAATTTGGCTAAGTAGAAAACGGAAATAAAAATTAAACCCATGATACAGAGAGCGTATCGAGTAAATGACAGCATACAACCATAGGAAACCTGAGTTAAAAGTAAACAATGCTTCAGATTTGCCATTGGCCACCAGTTATTTTCTGAAGTTAAATACTAAATTAGTACAAAGATATCTGCTAAGGGGGAAATAAAAGAAGTGAAAGAGCCCAGATTTAACACAGTGAAAATAAACAACAAAATAATATCTAGCCTGGTGTAAACTACTGAAAACCAACTTAGATCTACTAGGACCATTATATAACCTCTTTCACTATAGTCTTATTCTGAAACCCACATTAGAAGATGAGTTACTCATTTTATCATTCTCTGATCTGATCTGATCTGATCATCCAAAAGCAAGCATATATGAATAGATAACCCATAGAAGGAAAACTTGTCTCATTAACACACCATCTTTAATTTGGCAAAATCCAGCAAAGAATAAGTCCATTTAGCTTCTGGATATTTGATAGCAGTGTCAACCCGTTATTTTCCTGTTGGTGGAGGAGAGAGGCACAACAACAACTTAATGTCCATTCATGGGAAGTCTTTGTTTTTATTAAACGGGTGAATTGGTGCAATAAGAGAAGAGGGAGAGACAGAGGGGAGGGGGAGGGGAGCTGTTTTAAACTCTCAGGTCTTACTGATTGTTGAAACAATAAAATGTTTTACAACAGCATACCATGTCTTATATTGATATTGTTGGGGTCCAACTGCCTCCATTTGACTGATGGCACAGCCACTGTTCTTTTTCAGGTGGCTGTTGATGGCAAATCTTACCATAAGTCTTGTTTCAGGTGCACCCATGGAGGCTGTGTAATCAGTCCATCAAATTATGTGGCCCATGAACATCGTCTTTATTGTAGGCATCACCATACTCAGCTCTTCAAGCAGAAGGGTAACTTCAGTCAATTTGACAGGCATGAAAATGTCCAAGGGATGACTGAGAACACAACAACTGAGTAATACTATGCAACTTTCACGTTACAGTGGCAAGCAATACAAGTCCGGACAGTGACTCTTTTTAGGGCATCATCAAATGCCATTGTTACAATACACATTTCTTTGTTTTATTATATATGTTATAATATTTGTGAGGCAAACTTTGAGAACTTTGATTTTGTGGCAAATTTTTGAGGTTGAGAATTGAGAAGTAATATGTATATGGTTTGGCATATATATTATTCCAATAAATCGTATGGTAGACCCATCTGCATTTTGCTTCGAAGCTTCATAATGTTATGTTTCATCGCTGTAATCACATTTAGTCCTCAGCAAATGTTCTTCTGGTTTTCACTTTAAAATTTTCAAGACTTGTAGTAGCAGAACTGATTTCTTCATAATTTTGAGTGTGTGTGTTTGATGTAAACATGTTTATGGTTGAGTAATCGACAACCACTATGTCCTGCTTATGGGACCTGCCTAAGATACAGGATTATAGATGCTTTTTTCATTTACTTGATTAGTTGGTGCAGCCGGGAGAAAAGATTTCATAATAAATGGCATGCAAGTTAACTTCCTCACCTAAATGCGTTGCTTAGTGGTACATGACACTTGGGAACAAAAATGTAAAATAATTTATCAGAAATATTATTTCTACACCATTTTTTCTCTATCTCTTTCACACACATTCTTATCATAGGAAAAAGTGAGAGAGGAAAGGGAGATGAAAGTCTTTCTTTTTCTTTTTTCTATAATAAAAAGGTATAGAAGAGAAGTGTAAAAACAATAGAATAAGAATAACATTTCTCATAATTTATAATCAGTAAATTTTGAAGGCTATTTTGTTTACTAGCTGTTGGTTTTTGCTGGACTATAATGATTGGTCTCTTTCACTGGATAAATTATCAGATATTTTCTATTATATTTAACGGTTTATATTTTATCTAAATTTTATTATATTATTATAAATTTAATTTCATGAGATGCATTTTTATGCTTGTGATCTGTGTCATCTTTTTACTCATTTAACATAATAATATGAGAGTACATAACAATTTTTCCTCTTTTTTATGCTTCTATACTTTCAGTCTAAGCAATGCTGAATTTGCTTTCAACAAGGATTTCCATCTTCATCTCTTCGGAACACAGAAAAAAACGCCAAAAGAGACACAATAGTTAGTAAACAATAAAGAGAATGAGAGAAAGTATGAGAGATCATATACCTCGAAGTATCAGCAGGAACCTTGCTTGTCATATCATATATATATATGCATCTCTAGCATTCTTCTTGTGGAACTGTGCTATGAAAGAGATAATATACACTAATGAACCAAAAATAGCTGCAATATCTGGAAAGAGAAAAAAAAAGTTATGTTTTGCTCGAATATCTATGCCTATCTTCCATGATTGTTCATCATTTAGAAGGAAAAGGGAAGGAAAAAAAATAGCAAACAAAAAAGAAAGAAGGGAAGAACGAATTGCCTGATATTATGGATTTTTTAAACACTGACAAAGCACTTTGGGGAGGAAAAAAAAGTTAAAGAAGCCAAAGCATGGTGGGCCTTGTGGAAGGAATTCTGTGTGTGCTTTGATGGAATCTGGAGACCCCTCGTGCAGTGCAACAAACTTTCATGCGTAGGGAGTGCACGAGTTGTGAGCTGGTCGCAATTGTCCTATTCTAAAGTGTTTTTATTTATGTGACCTGATGCTACATCTTTAAAGCCAGGAAAAGAAAAAATAAATAAGAAAGACAAAGGAAAAGGGATCTTTTGCTTTACTACTAGATATTGACAGACAAAAAGTTTAGGCACGAATAATGCAATGGGCCATGAGAAAAATTCTTCTGCTTCTAATGCAACCAAAAAAATATCTCTTGGGGTGTCGTGGATGTTTAAAGTGATAAACTGCACAGCCACATTGATTGCTACTTTGCAAGTGTTTTAAAGTAAACCTTGGGTTGTGTCCCATCTTCCTCCACATTTATCCATTTACTTTTCAATTGCACTCTATAGTTATCTTACCACTTGTTTCTTCAAATTGATTAAGGATTATTCTTAAAATTTTATAAATATACATGCAGTTGAAGACTACCAAACCCTTGCCCCATTTGAACTCTTTGTTGATACACATGAACTAAGTAATACTGTTCAAATAGCATACTTTCCTTGTAACAAGCCTTATGTAGTTCTTTTTTGTTTTGTATTAAATCTGTATTTACTTTTTTTCTATACATAAAGGCAAAATTTACTTGTATTAAAAGAGTTTAATTTTGATTCACTATCAGTATAAAAAGTTTAACATTATTATCCAATCATGTGTTATCAAATCATTAAAAGAATTTCATTAAAATAGTAACTACTAAAAAGTCACACTTTAAAAGATATAGTAACATGTGATTATGATAGTGTTAAAAAATTATGCACTAACACTCGATCAAAATTAAATTCGTATTAAAATTAGTATGGTTTAAAAATTACATCATTGAAAATAACATGAGTATTACCCACTCATATTGCCTTTGACTGAGTAAATAAATCACATTGTTTGTAGCATAGAATAATATAGTGTGCTTTGTTCTCCAAAAAAAATATAGCGTGCTTTACTGCGTCTATTTTTATTTATGAGGGGTTGTAGGTCTAAAAAAAAAACAAATGAGACCCACCCATAGTTCATCAGTGAACCATTTTCGTGTTCTCTTGTGCATAAAATTTAAAACTTCAGGCTACAAATAGCTCTCGTATGCATGATTTTTCCTAAAGCCTCGTGTGACAGTCCCCACAGATATATTACTTCAGTTTGATCAATTTATGGCCATATATTTTGATCTTTGTTAATTACCTGTCTGATGTCGATGCGTTGGTCGTTTTGGGCCATTAAAAGAAAAAAAAAATCACATTGTGACCAAAAACAAAATCACATAAGAGCAGTAGTGAACTTGTGATGAAGAAGCCTGATTACATTAATTGATGCCGGATATGTCAACCTTTACTGTACACAATTATTATGCACGAACCCAGTTGTTCAACCGAAGAGAATTTTATCATCTCTCAGTTGGTTCTGACCTTCCCGAATCTACTATATTTAATTTCCACAGGTGTAAGCAATCATGGAGGGAATTTTTTTTTTTTTCTGGTTTGAGTGCTCAGTAGTTGCTCCTCTGTCACGCCACATGTGGGTGAGATCGAAAACACGGATCAGCTGGCTGCTTCTGAGATACTTTGTAAAGAGGGTTGCCATGTTCTTGACTTAGCTGTGGCGCTGGTAGCATTAGTTGATGCTGTTGTCCTTGACCCATGTCTTTCAGGTTTGGTTTCCTGAAAATGATATAGAAATAGAAGAATTGCATGGGTGAGAGCTCCAATTACAGATAAGCAGTGATCGTAGCTCTCTCTCTCTAATTTCCTTCCCTATGTCCCTTCTTGAACAAAATCCAGTAGTCTAATTCCTTGCAATTAAAACCCAATACTTGTTTGGTTTGGTTCATGTGAGTTTTCTGATATACATGTCAAGAAAAGGAAAATTATGAAGAACCAGTTCCCAGACTAACTAGCTAGTGAAGTCATAATTAGTATAAATAAATTTGTATCAATTTGCAAAATCAACACTTTAAAATACCCCAATAATTAAATTCACTGTTCATAAAAATGATGTTCCTTGACGAAAAGTTGGTTGACATAAGCAAAAAAACTACATCAAGCACCACTCAAGCTGTTCCTGTTCTGGAAGATTTAACAAATCTCTGGCTGAAATCAAAGAAAAGAAACTTGGAAGTAAGTAAAAAAACCAAATTTTGATTGAGGTTTACCTGGTTGTCCTCCGGCACAGTCCTCGTTGCTGCTTTGTCCGTCTCCAACCCAGGTTTTTCCTTCACCCAATCTGGCTTCTGCGTTGGTTCTGACAGGCTTTTCTTCATCTTTGCTTGTTTCTTTGCCCACAGAACCTTCATAACCTCTGAACCCAAGAAGCACATAAAGGCTCAAATTAAATTTGGAAGCTAGAAAGCATAAAACTTTAAAAGAGTAAACAGCGAGAGAGAAAAGATCTAGCCAGCTCAAAGTTGCTGCTAACCTTGAGTTGTGATGAGCCTATAAACTTGGCCAAGCACAAGCGTATCTGTCGGCTTGAGAAGCTTGATGCGAGTTAGGCGAACTGGGTTGGTGGTGTTGGCACTCTTATTTGGGCAAATTTCGTTGTCCTTGGATGGGCACAATGTGGTGGAGAGAAGGAGGGCAACATAGTGACCTGGGTTCGTCTTCATCACTTCGCTGGCAGTCACAGGCCAATACAACCTGTCTACTTTCCCATTGGGTTGCTGTATCACCAGAGTTGCTGTATCTATGGCTTGGCAATTTCCCATCTCTCCTTCCTTCTTCTCTCTCTCTCACACACAGAAATGAAACAGCAAGAAGCCAAGAAGAGGATAACGAGGAAGCTCAGATGCTGGAAGGGAATATTGAAGCACTTCACTACAGTATATATAGCAGTCACTCAATCCCACAGGTTTATTCAAGGGGCAAATACTGATATATCCTATATGCTATGGAGGCTTAATTTAAATACTGGTTAGTAAGGTTTTTAACATCCCAAACTTTATAGCACCAACCTATGTTATTTTTTACGTTAAATTGAGGAGTAGAAAGGAACGTTTTTTTTTTGGCAAAAAATGGAATGGAACCCAAAATGGGGTGCGCCAATTTAGACCAAGACACGAAAAGATGAAAGAGAAGGGAAACTATTATCCAACATGAATTGAGGTGGCGAGCAGGGATTGGATGAGTGAGGAAACAGACTAAAATAGAAGGGGACCAGGGCAGCTGAAGCGATGTGATGTGCAGCGCCAAGACGTTACATTCCCTTGGTCTACCGTCTCTGGCCAAATGACCTGTCCCTATTCGCAAGGTAATTCCCATGTGAGTCACCCATTTACCCAAGACCTGTCCCTAGACCCTCGTGTTCAACATTTCAAAACTGGGACAACGACGTGCGTGAGCCACCACTAAATTGGTTCAACTAATTACGGTTAAAACTCTATTAAAGCCTAAGTAGTTTTGTAGAAAATGATAAGTTAGAACTCACTAAAGTGGCTGGCCATGTGTTCTCTCAAGAGTGATCATGCCCATGGACATTGTACTACTCGAACCAAAGTGGTTACATTTAGTTAGTATACAATCACATAGTACGAGGTTTAATAATATAATATAAAATTTGATTGTAAAAAAAATAATATGAGAATGAAAAATAATATTAATTTAAAATTAGAGTATTATATTTTTATTTAATCTAATATAAAATAATCTTATTAAATTTTATCAGGTTATTTAAAATTTAATTAGTTTATTTTATAATCATTAAATAAAAATGAGTGAATCAGATAATTATATTCTATAATATGTTACATTAAATATATGATAAAATAAGTATTATTATGAAAGATAATCAAAGGCATACATGTATAGGAGTTATAGGATATCTTTTTATGCTTAGATATCTGTTCATATATTCAAATATAAAATTTTTTATTTGTGATTTTTTAAAAAAAAAAATTGTGCTACTTAGTTTTAATCACCATATCAATTGCTTGCTGGTTTTGGTATCATTTACTAGGAAACAAGGATGGTGTTGTATTAGTGGCATTTTGAAAAGAAGAAAAGAGATTAGCGGTGAAAAGAGACATAATCAGCGGTATTTGACAACTACCACCGTCAATGATTATCTTCAAATCTTGGATTGCATGAAAAGAAAAAAAAAACTCGTCACTTGTTTTGAGGAGACTATTCTCCATGTTCTTTCATAATCATACTAGAACGAGAATATGTATAACCACTAGACTAGGGCAGGTGGATAATAACAAAAATTAAAAGATAACATAAATAATATAGTAATAAAGAAATGCAGTGGGTTTCACTTTCAGTCTCATGGCATTATTTCCCTGGACCACAAACACAGTGTGAGAGATCTCTTGAAATGAAAATGATCCTACTTCTTGGTTTGGTGAGTGGCGCAGAATGCATGAACGAGTGGATGATGAAGGAGGACTAAGAAATTTCTCGCGCACGCTCATTGAGAGGCGCGTGGGAAGAGCCTTTGGTGTGGGCCACCGAACAGAGCACGATGAGTGAGGGAAAGTTGTTTATCTTCTACCATGATATGGATGATAGAAAACGTGACGGAGGTTGTTTCCTTGTGGGCCCGGCTCGGCGACGATCACCGCCGTTCCGGCTACACGTGATGACTTCACGGCGCGTGCGACGCACAGCACACCGATACGTAGATTGATGGTTGGGCCTTGATTTTTTTTTTTTTTAAAGCAGGCCTTGGGGTTTTTTCATTAAGCGTTTGCGTTACAAAAGAAGAAGCGTACGGAAATGGTCCAAAACGGCTTTCTCATTCAAGGCCCACTCAAATTGACCTCCCTCCCGCTATTTCTCTGTTAGGTCCTCATACGATAGAATAGAATATATCTTCCTTACTTTCTTTAGAAGATGCAGCTCCAAAAGAATAACTACTTGTTTAAGTAAAGAGAATGGCATAATAATTGAAAGAGCTATGTTTTATATGGGTGTTCGTTGAATCGGATTGATCCAATGAACCAGAAAAATCGACCCAAACCCATTCAAAAAAATCGGTTTGGGTTGAAGAAATCAACTAGCAGATAGGATTTTTCTCTAGTTTATTTTCTTAGAAAACAAAACATAATGGAATGCATTAAACAATTTTCCGCTGGTCTTTGTTCACCACTTTATCAAAGGAAGGCACTTACATTTAATAATTACGTACACTGTGATAGGTTTTTTTTTTCGGTAGCGGTTATGAATCAATTGATATTATTCTTTCCAAGGCCAAAATGTAGAAAATTTAAGAATGAATATTAGATAAAATTTTATTTGTAATTTTAAAATGATATACTTATAAAATGTTTGAAAGTGAGTGGGGCTATTGGGACATTATTTAAGGAAGATATATTATGTTGATGAGCACTAGAGAAAGAAAGAAGGAAAAGGTTTCTCAATCCAATGCATAATGATCAACGAGGGAGAGGTGATATTATTATGGTGTGTGGATGAGCATGATAAGGCTCCGTGCGCGGTTGTTGGAATTGAGAACAAAATAATATTGAAATTAGATCCGCGGTAGAGGCAGCATCGTATCAGATATCCTGTCTTTCAAATCTCATCATCGACAAAACACGTGGCTCCCACCTCTGCTCTTCTCTATATTATTTATGTCGTATAATTGTGAAGAGTAAATCTTGTTTACATTATTACAATTTACTTGCATTTGCTACGGTACATTTTCAATACCTTGTAGATAATAACAAAAAGTGGATTTCATTATGCTTTGCAAATGATTTCAATTACTTAATATTTAATATAATACGTGCATCAATCATTGCTCAAATGTACATGACTATAATTCAAGCATTTACCCAACATGAGTGTGTGAATATAAATAAGTTTACATCGATCCGTGTATATGTTTCACTTGCTATTTTACCTTAAAAAATATATATTTAAATCATTAAACATTAATATGTTAAAATATAAATGAATAAAATATAATTTTATGTAATATTCTTTACATACCTTTCGTTCTACCCAAGATCAAAATATTGAAATAAATGAAAAAAAAGTCCCATGACATAAACCAAGAGCTCTAAGAGACACTAAGACCATAAGAACTATACCATAACATTGGTAAATTTGACTCTTCTAAACTGTAAAATGTACTTTAAAAGATAAAATACATAGTGCACTTTAAAAAATAAAATACAGGTTATAAAACAATCATTAATGAAAAAATCGAGTAAAAAAATTATATCAAATTCATATTTAATTATGTGTGTCAGTATCTTATCAAATCTCAAGAATCAAAGGTTATATTGCACTTTAACTTCCAAAGTACATCTTTCATTTTAAAAGAATTAAATTCATTTCATTGAGAATCTCATCCGTGGAGGAAAACTTAGAAGATAAGTCCACTTCTCAATGAGAAATGATCGCCCTAACCCGGTCATAACGCCAGTTCAACAATAAGTTAAAAAAAATGTCCTCTATGAAGTAATAAAGATTATAAAGTGAAAGTGATGTAAATAAACTGAATGATAAATAAAACACGCACATTACTACTATGAGCCACTTTCAGGTCACCATTTACCGAAACAAAAGCAATAAAATAAATGTTTTACAATATTCTATAACAAAGGAGGACTATTCATAAAGCTATAGCCTGTAATAAGATGCAATCCAATATTAGAACAAGATCAAACAACGACCTTTCAGAGACTTTGGGGAAGCAATATTTGATGAAACCACCTTATAGTTCAACTCTTTTGCACAATTACACAGATGGGAAGTATTTGTTTAGATTGAAAGGCAGTGAATAGAACTCCTCACTTCTTGTGTCGCCCTTGAAGGACCTGTACTTGTCCCACCAATGTTTTCCTCTGTCTTTCCGAATATCGGCGTCTTTCTTATGTATTGTGTTGTCCAGGAAAAATGCCACACTACCAGCAACAAATGCTTTTGATTGGAATGGGACATTGATTATATCATTGAACTGCCAGGTACATAAAAATGTCAGTGTAAGCGATTTCGTCACAAAAAAGTAAGAACAAATCCCAGGTTTTACATATCATAATATCCATACCCATCTTGCTCCGGTGTGGACTGGACCAAAACCATTAATTGCTGTGTACTCATTGAAGTACTGTGGCACAGACAAGCCCAGGAAGATAGGGAAGCCTAATATGAACTTTGTTCTAAAACTGTTGAGGTTGCAGAACTGAAGAAAACTAAGACCTCCAGCACCTACAAATGATGAATGGAAGTGGAACGTTACATGCTGTTTCTGTAAAGTATCAAAATAAATCAAAAGTCTGAATATGTCTATGAGTATGTCTTAAATCTGACATACCAACATAAGCAAAGAATAAGCAGTACAGAGCAGCAACAATGGGAGGTGGAATGGAGGCAAAAACTGCTCCAAATTTCCCTACACAAAATCAAAAAATTAGCAAAAGGGAAGAAAATGCACAAGGATAAGGCAAACTGGGTATTCAAATTACAAACATTGCACTAAGCTCCGCACTTCAACTCACCGAGAATTGAAAAGAAAATCATAAATCCAGCAGATATCTGCACAACTCTTCGACTGCCAACACGGGTCAAAGCCAAAAGACCTGCATTTTCTCTATAGGGAAACCAAACAAATTCTTTTCATCAACAATGAAGTTGTTTCCTCTTAATTGAAGTAGAGTATACAAACAGAATGGTTTCAGTCTTACACAGATACAGAGGATCCATTGACAGTTCCAAACAATCCTGATAACAGAATGCCAACTCCCTGATAGCAGAAATAAGATGCACAATCAGAGGAATTATACTTGAAAGTTTTGCTACATTGCTTGGTCCACAATCAACACCATTATCAATTATGGCTTTACCACTATTATTATTTGTAAATGCAATATTATATGCACATATTTAAATGCAGAAGTACTAGCCATCTTTGTACCTGCCAACCTATACCCCGACTGAGAATAGACGGTGGTAATGGTGTTGCACTTGCATACCTATACACAGCAACAAAAGCTCCACTGGACTGCTTGTAAAGAATAAAACATGTGAGTAGATAATTTAATTCCAGTGAATTAGTATTATTCATAGAAAATGCAACTCAGCAACCACATAACACTAATTCTCAGCTAATGCACAAGTATAGAAGCCAGATAATCCCAAGTATGTTGTCGTGCACTTAGTAACCATTATGTGCAGGCTCAATTACATGATAATATTAGTTCCCTCACATGAATTGAACATAACAATGTCATAACTAATTAACTATTGCATTGGTTGAACTTAGCTGATAAACAAAGAAAAAGGTAATTGAGACCAATCTCCCCCTCAGTGCCGTTACAGCATATTATCCTTCCAGTCATTCACTAATATACCAGCCAGTGTCTCCAAGCTAATTTATGATTATTTAATGTAATATAAATGTCATGTTGGCTACTATATTTGTCTTATAAAGCCATTATATAGATTAAGTGATTAACATTATCAATATTGTTCCCATTGTAATTCTAGAAAACTAAATCAACCATTTTTGATAAATGCCAAACAACTAATAAAACTTTTCTCATGGTTAAAAATAGTGCTGTCGGGATCAGATCGAACTGAACAGTTTGACCATGAACTGGCCACTCAGCCAGTTATAGTTCAATCCCCATAATTTGGACTAGTCAAAACTAGATAAAACCAATTAAACAAGCTAGTCATTAATTTTTTTATAAAAAACCTCAATATTTTTTTTTCAAATTTTTTAAATGTTTTCATAGATTTCATGATGTTGCATATGCATTATTTTTATGGCATATCTAATTTGATTAGTCAGTTTAAACAGTTGAACCTAAACTAGAAGCTTCGCTTTACAAAATTTAACTTCAACCCTAGATGCTTTTTTAAAAAAAGAAATTGCCAATGATGCTAAGCTACTAAATTTGTGAAATTTATTTAAGAAAAGGATAATTTCACTAAAGGCCACTGTTGCCCACGAAAGTAAGAGTTAAATGCTGTCCTAGATTGCAATGCACTGGTAAAATTCCAAGAAGACCAAAGAAGATTATGAATATAGAAGCTAATAGAATATTTATTGCATAGGAGGAATAATAACAATTAATAAACAAAAAAGGAATTCTTGTTCCAACTTAAAAGGAAATAGAAATGATCTAAAGAAGAAAATTACCTCTACAAGAGCAACGAAGGATGCCATCATCATGGCAAAGGCTTCACCTGCGTCAAATGTAGGTGCTCCCCATTGAAAGGGATATGGAACTCTTATCCTGCAAACCCAAAATCCATAATGAATTCTTCCCCATAAGTTTCAACTCACAAAACTAAGCCTAGATAGTAGATTCCCAATAAATAAGGGAGCAAATATCTCAAGAATGCAATTGAATCTTACTTGAAAAATATCAATAATGCCCATGCTCTAAAGTTCAAAATAATGATAAATTGATAAGTATACAGAAAAGGTTCAAGAATGACAAATGTGACATATATTCACCAGAAACTGATTTGATGATTCATAATTCCTAAGTCACAACACAATCAACAGCCTCTTGGCATAAAGTAGCTTCTCCCAGAAATAATATGGCATCAGATTCAACAGCTGGGATTTTGGAAGAAAAGGTCTCCAAAATTTGGAAACAGAAAAGAGGAAGAACAAAAAAGTAAGCCTATGGTTATATCAAAGTCAAAGCATCATGAGATTCTTCATATTTGTGAAACTGAGATATGCAATTCAGTAAATCATCTAAGAGGAATCTGCCCACTTAGCCACAAAACATCACTCTTATAAAAACAATATATGTAGACGAAAATAACAAGAAACCCCCAAGGCCTTTTCCTCGCCGCCCCCTTTTGCAAAGACACCATTTTAATTTTATGAAGCAATCACATAATCCAAAAGTAGGAATTTTTCTACCACAAGCCTAGCCTCACCCACAGCTCAAAAGTGAAAACTTATATGTTTAACCAATATATATTAAAAAATTACAATGAAATAGTATGCCACAATTTAAGAACATCAGGTTTTATAATCAAATAGTCAATTGCCACAGATAAAAATACCATTGAGAGGGAATAGTTGATGAAATCACAACTAACCATGGAGCAGCATCTATAAGTCCAGCACGATCAGTGCGGCACGTTGCCTGTGTTTTAGGTGCCGCTTTGTTATAGGCCCCTCCAACAGTGAGAAGATAAGCATATATCCACACAATTGCAATTGTAAATAAAACAGAAAAACGGTCGAAGACATGTTTCCTTGAATGTAGCACATGGGGCACATACTGCATGACAACCATTAAGCGTTAACAAACTCAGTTTCATAGAAACCATCATGCTAAAAAATTAAAGGAATCAAGAGAACGAAATGAACTGAGATTGTAGTCCTGAGATTTAGAAATGTAGACACTGGGTGCATGACACTTTAAGAACTCTACCTGTGAAACAAATACTAGCAATATAAGCTCCGGCAGTCCAATCTCTACACATTTAGCGACCTACATCCAAGGCAGCAATCCATATTGAATTTGTTTTTTATCAATTGACTTTGAACGTGAACAATTTAAACATGTAACATAAGGCTTACCCCAGGAAAGCCTAACTCGTACAGCCCAAAACCAACAAGAGATACCAAAGGAACTGCTGAAAGTGGACTTAAGAACCTGAAGAAAGAAACTGAACTAACATCACTTGAGAATATTACACCAATCACATGAATATTGAGTTGTTCTTTTAATCTTTTCAGTTTCTGGGGACCTCATAGTTAATACAAATTCCATTGCACAAATCACTCAAGCATATCAGTATACTCTACACTTCAAACATCAATTCAGCTCAGAGGAACAACTGACAATGAGCATATGTGGCAAAGACATTCATAAATCTGGCTTACACTTCGGTTTAGACATTTTCAAGCCATATATAAAGACCGAGAAAGCATAATGCAGCCACTTACTAAGAATTTGAGACCAACCTTGCAACATTACGCCAGAGGCCACTAAAGCCTAGTACTATTTGAAGGGTTGAAGCAACAATAAGAGAACCCTGGATTGCCCGCATTATCCTTTTGAATTTCTGAATAGAAGAACAAATAAAGCCAAAAAGCAGGGAGTAAAGTGATCAAACAGTTCCATCAAATAAGTGCCAAAATATAATGTCTTATTCTGGTGCTTGAATTAAATTTATGCAATTCTTATTTACAATGGATTTATGCAGTCATGGTTGTTAGTCTTCAGATGACACCTATAGCATAAAAAATTGCTAAAAATTGATAATAATATGATTACAAATTATACAATGGTCTCTATTTAGGTTACATCTCATTTCAATACAATGAAATGTAATACAGCAAGTATATCAACCATGCACCATTTTAATATTGCAAGATTCATTCTGATCACAATACCTCTATAGGATCTGCAACATCACTGAATCGACCAGCAAGAATAATTGAGATTGTTGTTGGAACAAAGGTATAAGACCCTCCAATTACTGCAGGCAATCGAGTTCCAAACAGTGTTTGCAGCAATGTGTTTATACCAGCTACAAAGAGTAGTGTTTGGATAACTTCTGCCTTCTCCTCCTGCAAAAAATGGACTTATAGTTTTCTTTTCTTTTTTATATAATTTTTGGCTAGGAGAAAAGTGCAATTTCAATCACGTGGTCAGATATCACTTTCAAAACATTCTACATTAAGTTTAAAAATTGTTGCTTTAATTATATTTAATCTGTTATTTGCTTACATTGCCACCTCCCATCTGGGGAACAAGAGCAGTGGGAATGAGCACAGTTGTGCCCAGCATCACAAGATAATGTTGAAAACCAAGAAGTATGGCCTCGGCTGCATCAGAATGTCAACAAATTTCTCATCAAATTAATGAAGAAAAACAAAAGCATATATCTTAGTCATATTTTCAACAAAGTAAAGCCCAGGGAAAGTGGGGGTGCTTTATTTTAAAATTTATACTACTTACAATTATGGCAGGTTATGACATTTAATTTAACCAAATGTTCCAATTGCTTAAAAGTCTTTAGTGACATTGTTCATTCAGAAGTTCTTGACTGCATGACCTCAGTGGTGTTGTAAAATGTCCAAAAATTCAACACTCGAATAGTTGTTTTCAAAAAAATCTTCCTATTAACTAGTAAGATATTTAAAAATGATTACATCAGGGGCCAAATTTAAAGGTAGCAATCAAATGGTTTGTAAAGTACCCCATCTGGATCTGGAAATAACTGGGAAGAACCTCATTATGAATGTAAAATTACAATAAGGGAAAAGAAAAGGTTTAAAAAATTCCAATCAATTGGAAATAGGACTCCAAATCGGTTCCAATTATATGAGAAGTAAAAAGAACCCATGAATTAAATGACCCAGAAACATGAAAGTAGAAAGGTAGTTATTTTTTCTCTGATTTTCTTTCTTACTTCCCCTTATTTCCGCCTCCAGCTTTGCTAAACATAAAATCCTAATAAGCTTAAGAATGTGCTTTTTTTTTTCAATAAATAATTTTGCTTTATGTAACGAGCGCAGCATTCAGCAACAATCTGGCAACTTAAAGGAAAGAATTAATAGAAAGCCACTTTTGACAATTAGATAGAAAGATAGCGTGTCCTAACTAATAATGTTACTCCAACAAAACACGCTTTTTAGATATACCATATCGGTTAAGAAGAATCAAGTTCTGAAATGGCAAGATTTTGGAATCTAAGATCAGAGAAACTCACGCCATGGAGGAGGACTCGTAATGCAGTAAGAAATATTGGGTAGCTGATCCTTTGGTGGGTGTGGCTGCGGCTCATCTGCCTTGGGTGCCGGAGCACCTCCCCTTCCTGCCATGATTTTTTTCCTTTGCTTTCTAACTTCGACGCACTCTGAAGAATAATTGCAAGAATCAATGAATCAAAGAGCCTTGCCAAACCCAAATGTAAGAGCAACCCGGATCCCCAATCTCACAGAGAGCGCTCAAAAACAGGACAAAAAAAAAAAACACTCACAAAGACAAAGGCGAAGACTCAGAACCAGAAGAAAGAGACGCTACCTAAAATGAGTAGCTACTAAACATGAAGAAAATGAGAGAAAAGGAACTCGGCTAATACTAGCAGAAAATGATAGTGTAACCGGAGACTAGAGAGTTCCCTTCCGGTTCTGGTGGTGAAGCGAAAGTAATAGTTACAATAATTGCGCAATTTTACAAGAAAGATAAGAAAAAGCACCTTTTTTAACGATGTTTCAGAAAGCAAAATCAAGTGCGGGACTTTAAAGTCAAAAACTCAGATGCCCCACCTCCACACCCACACCCACACCCACAAAATATGTTTGGCGGAAAGAGAAGAGAAAGGAAACCCAGATGTTGTTGTGTGGAGTGTGTACTGTGGAGTGTAGAGTAAAGCAGACTCCAGAGCTAGGAGGAGAAACGATAAAGGCGCATACAGAATGAGCAGAAAGAAACCGAAGATTCCCTCTCCTACCTACCTCTCTTTCTACCAGAAAAGAAAAAAAAGTAAGAGTAAAGTCCTTTGCTTTCTCTCTCTCTAGGCGTATATGAATACGAGGGAGTAGATCGTAGACTAGTGGAACGTCAATGTTGCTTCTCTCTCTATCGTTCCTCTACTCCCTAATTTACTTTTCAACAAACATTTTCAGACTCATGTTTGTTTGTAGCTTTTTTCGTTTATAGTTGTTTTTCTTTCTGTGTTCTTCTTCTGTTGTGATATTGCCATGAGGCGGACGCCAAGCCCTGTCGTGATGCGATGGCAACGGTGGTTGGCTACTGAATACCGACAAATTATTAATTAAGGTAAGTGATTTTGATTTTTTTAATAATTTTATATTTTCCTAAATTATTATGTTTATAATTTTTTTAATTATTAAATAAAACAAATATTAAATTTTTATTAAATATTTGTATTAAATATTTATTTTATAAAATAATAAAAAATTAGTTTAAAAAATATAACATTAAAAATTTAATAAAAAGAAAGTTAAAAAATTTTCCCCACCTATCTTCCTTTCCAAATCCAAATGTATCTTATTGTACCTGAAAGTGGAACCAACAGAACAGCTTCCTCCTCTCTAAACATAGTATACTTAATTCATTAAAATTATAATATTTAAATAACATAATAAATAGTAAAATTAAATAATAAAATCTAAAATAAATTTAATTTTTTAAATATAATATTCTAAAAATACATTAAAATTTTTTCTCCATCCCAACACCAACAGCAACCACTCTAAACGGCACTACGAAAGTCGTCGTTGACTTTGGCTCGACCTGTACGACCTGCTGCCCAAGTTCTGAAACCAGCTAGAGGTAAGGTAATAAATAGTAACTAATGTGTCTGCTTCTTACGTAAAAGTATAATATGTATGTTCTTCACCAAAAAAAAAGAAAAAAAGTATAATATGCATGTTATGTTTGGTTAAATTATAAAGAAAAGGTTTATATTAAAAAACTAATGTTAGAAAATTTTATTTTAAAAGTTTAAGTTTATTAAAATTATAAAGCATAATTAGTTAATTACTTTTGAAGTATAAATGTAGACATATTTTTTAAAAAAATATTTGAATCTCACTTGTTAAAAATAATTTTGCAATATTGCTGATGGAATTTGTTTTAAAACAAAAAATCTACTAAGTTTTACATTATAATTAATTTTTTTAGGGCAAAAAGTTATTATTTCTCAATCACTTTTATTATAATCAAATTTTACAATAAAAACAAATTTTAAAAATTTTAAACAAAGAGTTACAGTTACTACGAAAAAAAAATCATTTCAAACTGGTAAGATAAAATTAATGTTAGTGTATTTAAAATGAGAACCAAACATGCACGTATATAAAATGGAAGAAGGGAATATCCTAAGGAGTTAGGAGAGTGCCTTGAAAAAAAAAAAAGAAGTGGAGGATTGAAAAAAGCAAGGGAGGTGTGGAAGTGTTGACACTTGCTAGAGGGAGAGGGAGAGGGAGAGGGAGAGGGAGAGGGAGAGGCAAGAGGATCACGTGCAGAGGAATATTGGGGCGCCGAAAACAAGGGAAACAGCAAACCGGAGAAGGGAACCATCGAAGCAAGCTGGTGGAAGTGAGGACAGCCGAGCCGACAAATGCTCTTACCTCTAAAATCGCTGCATCCCCAATCGGTGTTGCCTGTCCCGTACTCACAACTGGCATATTATCAATGTCTAGGCATCGCAATGGTTTTTTTTTTAATAATTATATATTCTCTTAAAATATTTTTAAATAATTTTTGAAGATTAAATGAAAAAATTAAATATATTTTAAATTTTAAAAATATTAAATACTTTTATTTTTTTATTTAATATTTTTTATTAAGTATTATAAAAAATATTAAAAGAATAAGTTAAGAAAATATAATAAAACTTGTTTGTTTAACCCGTCTCATACCTTTAAAATAATATATAACTCGTTCTTATCAATCTTGTGAATTTTAAGAAATAAACATTTAAATTCGTCCCAATAAAAAATCAAAAACTTACACCCTACTCTTCTTGTTCGTGTATTTATAAATATTTTAAATAAATTTATTTTATAATTAAATAAAAATTAATTATAATTTTATATAAATTAAAAAATATTTAAAGAAGTATATTTTTATTATTTTTATTTATAATTTAAATAAATAAATTAATACAATAATTTTTAAATTAAAATATATTTTAAATATAATTTTAATATAAATAAAGAATGTAAAATTAAAATTAACCACAAACCTGCATTCAAATCTGTCTCATAAAGATGAACAATCCTAACATACCACAGACCCTGAGCCTAGCAAGTGCGGATAGAAAACCCTACCAATGCTAGGTAGAGTGGGTTGGATACTCGCATAGTGGGTTAAATTTGTCAAACGTATCAATTTCTCTCCTTTCCTAATTCCTATTATATTAATATATAATATATCTTTTTAAGTTTTAAATTAATAGTACTAATGTGTGTATATACGAAATACCTATAAAAAAAATGTGTGTATACAGTACCTATAAAACTCGTAACTTAGAACTCAGAAGTTAAAAAAATAAGTAACCAAAAAAAGAAGTTAAATAAATAAATAAATAAATAATTGTTTTCCGAAAATAGAAAAACGTGTTCTTATTCTTATATTCAAACTTTGTGTTCAAACTCAAAGTACGCCAAAATAAAACCCTAGTCAAAAGGAAAAAGAAATTAAAAAAAAAAAAGCGAAGCACTCGCCCTTGAAAAGAGAAACTCCACCGAAAATGAAATCCATCAACGCTGAGAGGTCATCTTGAATAGAAGACTAGCATGAAATTTTGTTATTTAGCATTTTTTTTTTGACTCGCTTGGTTACCCTTATGCACCTTGAAATAGTGCTGTAAAAATCAGACCAAAAATTAAATTAGTAAGGATTTTGAATCACAATGGACTAGTAATTAAATCAAATAATATAATAATTAAATAACACATCCTGATTACTTAGTCATAAAAATTTTGATATTCAAGTCATGTATTAATTATTCTTAAAATTTAAACTGTTAAATAAAAATATATAAATAATTTTTATATTTCTGACACATTCTATGGAACTATCGGTTAAATTGGCCTCCAATATTTCTTATCTTACTTTGACCATACATATGTGAAAAATATTCCATATAATCCCATCCTCTACTGAAGTTCTCCCATGTTTATTTCAGTAATTAAATACTTAATTAGTTACAATCTTTTGTCTCTTTAATTTGAACAAATTACGATGGTGAAATTGTTAATGCTCTTCCATTGTTTTTACGTGTGACAGAAACACAATACTTTATGGGTATTCAAAAATTAATAATAAATGCCGTGGCATTTTTAGGTTACTGCATATACTAATATCTGTTGGCATTAAAATATGAGCGAGAAATATGTATACGGGTACCGGTGGTAGATGACTAGATGCATCTGAAACCAACGGAAAGGAAGCAAAAAATTAACTACCCACAATTTTAGCAAAAAGATGTTTACGAAAATCCTTGGTGCAAACACCATTTTCGTGACAGTAACATGTGCATCATCGGCCATTAATTGTTCAGCAGCAGAGGCATGCGTGGAGCGTAATAAGTAATAACGGCTTCGATTTGAAAGAACAACAAAATTTGTTTCTCTCCACATGACGCGCCTTAAACTCACAAGTTTCATGTGCTATTAAATAAGAGAGTTTAACATAAGCTCATCCTAACCTCTCATCAATAACATTGATAACCTCGTGTCTAATGCAACCCATAACTTTTCTAATTTCATAATCAAACAATCCCTATCATATATATTTTTAATCACCTGAGGTCATCATCACCTTAGTTAATCACCTCAGGTGTGTGTGTGTGTATATATATATTAAATATTTTAAATTACAAATGATGAGAGTATCATTCTCTAAGATGTAGTGCATATTTGATATGAAAATAAAAGTGAAGGTGAAAAATTAACGGGTAACTTTTATGTAAAAAATTATATAAAAAACTTATTTA
Organism: Castanospermum australe; assembly: GCA_019955255.1. Taxonomy (NCBI): domain Eukaryota; kingdom Viridiplantae; phylum Streptophyta; class Magnoliopsida; order Fabales; family Fabaceae; genus Castanospermum; species Castanospermum australe. Next base: position 915,970 of record NSJW01001005.1, on the reverse strand, counting down.
TGAATTTTTTACCCTTATTTTAATTCTCACACTAAACATACTTAGCTGCATATCTTTTTTTAAATAAAAATAAAAATTCTTATAATGTAATTTACTTTATTGCATCGTTGGTTGTTAACATGATGACAAATGAGTGCGCAACTATGCAAAAAAGTTAGTGGGCAATCTCCTTTTCTGCTTGGTCTCGCATACAATGACTTTAGGAGGTGGATTACATAAAGCGTGATTTGAATCGAAGAAGAAGCTCTCGAGTACAGTGTATGTATTGTATCCCAATATAAGCCTCACTTTCTCCTTAATCAAAATAAATGAAACAGTAGAAGAACAAAAAATAAGCTGCCTTGATTTAAATTCCTCATCGGCTCCTCTCCCCTGTCTCCTTCCTAGCTCTCCAACTAATCTAAACCTTGAAAAAACCTAGAGTTCCGAATTGTCATTGTAATAAGATCATTTTTTCTCTTCTCGTGCACTGCTGGAAGAGGTACACGGAATTGATGCTTCGGAAATGCATAAAATTAAAAGGAGAAAAGAAAACTATGTCATTCTAAATTTGATTTTAAATTACGTATATAACTGCAGTTGTAATATTATTATTATGAAATCTTTTATAACTACAACACTATTGTAATTAAAACCATATCAATTATAATTTTTATATAATTATCTATAATTTTTATAATTACAATATAATTACAATTTAAAATCATAATTTTAATATCGGACATGTTATAAATTCAAGTGATAACATACCTCATCCATATTCATATTCATATATATTCCTTCCATAGTATCTTGGTCCATCGGTGGCCTCACTCCCCCTCCTTCGCGCAGCAAGTAAGTTTCTGATCCGGTCCAATTTGAATCTGGTTCTCACTTTTGATGGAGAGTAAAATTAGCTCCTGAACTATTAGGTGAACTTTTTTTTTTTAAATGTTTAATTGTTCTTCCCACCTCCTCATAAAATAAATCATTTGCCTTTTACCCCAAAAGATTTGCAAAACAAACACTTTTTTTCCCTTTCACCTTTTTTTTTTCCTTTCTGGCTAGTTGTCCTTTATCTGAACTTGGATGTTGGAAAGCAAATCGTGGCGAGGCTTGAGTTCTTGAGTTTAGTGAAAAAAAAAAAAGACGTGGCGATATCAATATGGAAAGACGTGCGTGACATGAAGATCTAGTCAGAAAGTGCACTCTCGCATAGTCAGTGGCTTGTTTTGATTCATTGCTGGCCGTTCATTATCTTCAATTATCTCCCTTGGATGAATTTCGAGTGTCGAAAGAGAATCAACTCGAGTCACCCCTTCAAAAGTCCCTCCTCTTCAGTACTCTACAAAGAAAATCACTGACTTTGCCCAAAGGAAACTCCTTTTTATTACGACAAGCCTAATAAAAAGAGTTAAGATTGGTTGATGTTATTGTAAATTAAAATTAAATTTATATTCAGTAATAACTTTTTATAAAATGAATGTTTTGCAAAATTCATTGATCGGTTGAAAAATACGTATTACACATATTATTATACTCATAAAATTTTACATCAATCTAAGATTATTTTCTACTTTATCAACTTTAAATATTCTTTTTAAACAAATAAGAATATTTATCACATAGTTGTAATTGTTTAAATTTTGGTGTATAAGACTAATTGATGTGTTAATACTTAATAGCATATAATTCAACAATCTAATTATTTTATAAAAATATTAAACAATGTAAAAATATATATACACACACACACGATAAAGATATATTCCACGTTTAGGGAAAATGTATTTTAGAATAATGTATGCAAAGGACCCGAATTTTTTTGTTTACTTTGACGGTGCATGCATCCTAATCCCAAAAGGCCACGGGTGAGAATTAATCTAATGGATCAGATTCTGGTTATTCATTAAAATGATAATAATGTTTTTTCAATAGGTTGATATAACCAGCCAAAACTGGGGCAGGTTGCAGAGCAAAGCCTTTATATCATATAGTCAGAAACCTAAACTGGTCAATGGCATTATATTGAGGGGAGCTTAAGGAGAATTCAGTCAGTTCATGCATGATTTGAAACGGGACTTGATTTTGTAAAGAATAAAGAATACTACAACAAAACGTAATGAAATTTTCATTTGACATCTCTAAGAAACAACCAGGTGTGCTGTTCCCTTATGCAATTTTAATTTCTTATCCCACATGACTATTTCATTGATGTCATATTGAAAGATTGGTTGGATTATTTGATTGCTCCCCTCTATAACTTGTCTCTATTGGAGAAAAAAAACAAGGGATTATAATTGAAGCTTGGGAGTAAAGTAATGTAGAAACTGAGCTGCCTAAGATTGTCCTTTTCGCAACCTTTTATATGCGTCACCTTTCTCTTGCACTTGAAGACATGTCAAAGTCATATAGGTGGATTATTATATTTCTTGGATAACCCCCAAAGATGGGCATTAATATAATAAAAGTAGCTGGAAATTGGAATTACCAAACCTTAAAAAGAAAGGATTGTAGTGTTAGCCAAAAAACGTGGTGAGGGTGGAAGAGTCCACAGTATCCAAAAGAATGATAGAGAATATTGTTGTGGGTAATAAAAAATAAAGGTTGGGGATGAGCCAAGAGAAAGAAGACAAGGGACACAACGTGGCTGTTGCTATCAATTTCAACGGGGATGCCCATATGAACTAGAAGGCTCTCTCCCATGCAAGGGTACGTCACGAAATCACTATGACCTCTCAGTCTTGGAAACGGGAGATATGGTTGTTGGTGCCCTCTCTCTCTCTCTCTCTCTCTCTCTCTTGCTTTCCGTGTGCTGAGGGAGAACATATACACATGCGATATGTATTTGCCTTGGCTCCTTGAGGACTCTTTATTGAAGTTTGAAGTGACCCGGTTTTAATTATATACGCGGCCGGATAATCCAGTTTTCTCACTTCTTATTCTTTAAAAAATTTTGTTTCCCACCAAACAAGCATTAGGATTATACAGTTCCAAATAGAGCACCATTTTCTGACTTTGTGAGTGTTAATAATTCTAGCATTACAGTGTCAGCACCACCAAGCTATAGCCAGCTATCTTAAATATAGTTTGTGTCTATAACTGATCATTGATTGCCATGATTCAACATAGCTAATATTATTTGATGAAGTCATATCAAAGGCATTTTCTATAGATCATATGTTTTAAAAATTATGGCCACGTACTAAGTTTTTTTTTCTTAGTTGTTTAGCCCTAAAGTCATTTTCAAAATAAAATATTTTTAAAATTAAAATCGCGATTAATTTTGTCCAAACGGGAGAATGTTAGAATTTTTCTATGTAAGTTACAATTAATTGTGATATTTTATTTATGAAAATTAGGTTGACAATATGATTTGAATTATAGATAAATATTGATAGGCTCAATATTATTGTGATCCAATTATTATGTACTGTACATACCTTATATTATGTTAGTATAGATTAATGATAGTATAGGTCTTAACCTAACAGACCCATGATGGGAAGACCTGTTAGGTTATATATTTGTGGTTAGGTCCTCTCTGCATTCCCTAAGTTGAGAAAAAAGGAACTCTAATCTCAAGTTGTTACTCTTCAGCTTGTCCTATTAAGAGCTGATCCAGAGAAGAATGGGAGCTGCAAAGGAAGGCCAAACCTCTTCCATTCTTGCAGATCTGTAGATCAGTTACTAAGAATATCCAGGCATTGGAATCATGTCATCAACAGGTCAGAGCTATTTTGTTGTTTTATTATCATATAATGCTCAATATAATTGGGTGTCAATCCCATGTTGAAATTCAAGTGTAAGTAGAAGTCCCACATAAGATAGGAATGAGTTAAGAGAATATCATATAAGTGAGAAGACTCATAAACTTAATACCTTAAAGCTTTTGGTTAAGATGTGGTATTAGGCCTACGAGTATGGTTTTCTCACTCAAGCCCGTTCACTTATGGATCTCTCAAATCCCATGATGTTGGGCTTCTCTTGCCTGATGCAAGCCCATGTTGGCAAGCCTTAGCCTGTGGGCTTACCTCTAACAAGTGGTATCAGAGCCAATGGTTCGACTGGGACGAGTATTTGGTTCGATGGTATAAGCTCATGTTGATAGGCCTAGGCCTGTGGGCTTGGTATGACATCGTATACTCGAGGTACTTTTACTCTGAGAGAGCATGACAACTCACACTTGAAGGGGAGAATGTTGGAATTCAATTGTGAGTAGAAGTCCCACATAGGACAAGAATGGACTAAGTGAACACCATGTAAATATATAAAGACCCATAAACCTAATACCTTAAGGTTTTTGGTTAAGATATGGTGTTAAGCCCACGAGTATAGTTTTCTCGTTCAAACCCGTTCACTTATGAATTTCTCTGATCCCATGATATTGGGATCTCCCCTTGGCCTGTGGGCTTATCTCTAACATTCATACCCCACCTCTTTGCTAAAAGGTCCCATGTCGGAGTCACAAACTTGCAATCCTGACATAAAATATTATCTTTGCTTTTCTCGTTTTTGTGTGTAACTAGCATTCACAATAACTTAACAAATCCCTAGCTATTAAATGTAAGAGTATTGATATTTATTACGAAAGGTCTTACAAAAATTATATTACAAGAGTGTGTGATAAGGCTTATAATTTAAATTTTTTTTTTTACAAAGAAAGAGAGATTACTCCATTATAAAGTCAAAATATGTCACAGGCTTTAACGAAAACTTACAGTGATACTTACAAATTGTTTATATATCTTATATTATTTCATTCACGTAAGCATTTATGAAATTCAATTCGTAACATTGATTACCCTGGATGTAAATATACGCATATTCTACAGTGTTTTCCATGCAACATTACGTGTATGTGCGTCATGGGCTGGGGGTTCATCCGTGGTAGACCCTTGCGGTCTGCAAGCTAGGCTATATACATACACGGATAGGCCCGTTTTCGAGGCCAAGTTTGGCGATGCAAGGCTTGTATGCGGCCCAATAGAAAATGGTCCATTTGAACCCAGGTCTGATTAAAAGTGCCTATGTAGACTCCACTCCAGCGGGTACAAGCCACACCCATTTGTTGATCAAATAGAAGATAGGGTTGCGTTTATATTTACTGAGCTTCAATTTTGTGTTCTGGGTTGCTTGGTGCAAGTCTATGGAGTTGAGAACGAAAATATGGATCAGTCAATTTGATATTTTTTATAAATAAGTGTTATATACAAAGTTTTGTATAATTATCATAAATTTTGTATTTTTATTTAAAAAAATGCAAAGCTTTACTTGAGGAAAATAAAGAAGGAATGAAAGTCAAAGCGATGCAGTTTAAAAACTAAAGCCACCACCATCAAGAGGGTGAGGTCTTATTCCTGTGTCTAGTGTTCACTAGAGAATTATTGTATTCTTGTAAATGTTTTTTTTCAATCCATGTAAGTAAATGTAAGACAGATAAGCACGTAATGTCAAGTTTTACATTATTTCGATATACTTGTCCAGCCTCCACTATCATAGAATAGGAAAAAGCACTGCTTTTATTTCAGGAGGATACAAGAATTTTCATGTTCCATTCTCTAATAGGAAGATCCCGTATTTCCAACACCGTAGGCCTCTCCAGGTATCCATTTTACTTTTGCATGATTACTATGAATCTTCCTTGGTTTTGTCCTGTCGTTCATATTCCTCTTCCAGCTCTCAACTCTTTTTATTATTCTTTTTCTTAGTACTGTTTTGAATCTTGAACTTCGAGTTTTAAAAATTCAAAACTCATATTGTGTCAGTAAGTATCTGTATCATTCATATTCTTTTCCTTAGTACTGTTCTGAGTCATGAAACTTTGAATTTCTATCAAAAGCCATAGTTCCTAATACTGTCCCTGAAAGCTTATCATTTTATTGCTCAGTTTCTGTGGACTTTCCACTGGTTACAAATAAATTATTGATTTTGATGACCAGTAGCTGCTGTTGAGTTGAGACTCGAGTGACAAGGAGACTGGGATCCGAGCTTCCATGGTATTGAAAGGAGGACACTTTTTGAGAATGAAAGAGGGTAGGTACTCCAAAGCTCAAATTTGTTGATGTTTGGGGAATATATGTGAATTGAAAGGAATGGCCAATGGGTCTTGCTAATCTTTCTGCACGTCTAACAAAGAAATTTCATGAAATAGCCATTGGGATGAGCACCATAAACTAAAGAGCCTATGAAATACAATTTATCCTATAAGAGAGGCAACAGCAAAAATTTGTCCTTGAAAATTCTGGTATTCCTCATTAATCATAAGCACCTTATAACAACATACAATGCAGTGACCATCTTTATACTCCTTCCAAAACCTCAGAAATGGCATAATAGAAAGTGCTCCAAAGTCCAAACTCTTTGGGCAAGTCCAACATTCACCAGAAATACCGAAGAGTCTATGCCACAAATATCTAGCAGTTTGACAGTTTACAAATAAATGGCTGCTGCTGGTCTCAGAATCAGAGAAACACATAACACAAACGTTAGGAGAGAGAGCCTTGTTTGGTCTGCGAACCTGCAATTGAATATCACATGAAATCCTTCAGGAAGAAATATGACAGGTGCATCAATTTATTTATTTTTCTGTGTGATTCTGTTATCATAAATCACAATTCATTTTAAAGTCATTCCAAACATAAGTCACTAGTCTCATTATAGTTTACCACTAGTGATTTGCTCTTGTATTACCCGTTATATAATGGTTCCAGTTATTCTCCATTTAGACTTTCTTATTTGAATATAAAATTGGTAATAATTTCGTCTAGTAAAGGCTTTGTTTTGTTTTGTTTTTTAAATTATTTATCATTGTTAGGTCCGAGCAGCATGGCCTCTGAACTACGTCTGAAGTCTTGGGAAGACCTTCATAAGTTGTGGCATATGTTGTTATATGAGAAAAACATGATCAGATGCTTCATACTCACAAACTTCGCTTTCCTAAGCCAGAACGAATCCCCAAGGTATTACTTCATTTCTTTGCAATTGTTTAGCTTTTCACTTGTCACTCTTGTTACCCTTAGGAACATGGATGTTTATTATATAACGATGGTAGTGTTTTTATCTTCTTTTCTTGAGCAAGTTTCTTGTGCCTGCAAATTTCTGCATTATTTGGACTTGCATTGCTCTCCTCTGCTCAGAAAAATCTTCAGATACTTGTCTCCAATTTGCATTATTTTATTTTATTTAATAAATTGCAAAGTCTTAGATTACTATATGCTTTCTTAATATTTTTATCGTGCAAATGCCCGTATGAGAAAACTATTTTCACTTGGGTTAAAATGAATTCGGTTCTCTAATTGTCATCTAAACTAATACTTGCAGATAAAATGCATTTTCTTGGTTTACGCAGCAATTGGAGCAATGCCTGTATTTCAACAACACCTTAGAAAATCCAGAAGAGTAGAAGAAATTGATGTGTTGAAATATATGGGTGAGATGTCTTTAAACTTTTTATTTGCAGAAACAATAGAACAATAGAATATAACTCAGGAGATGGTTAGGATTTCTGATGTCAAAACACAGCACTTGCCCTGGTGATCCTAAAGCCAATAGCGAATGAAACTTATAACCCAATACAAGTTTTCATGATTAGAGGGGGTTCAAAAGCTAATCATGAGTAAAATATGTTATCAGAGAAATAGTAGAAGCAAAGACTGCAAAGTTGCATCATGACAGGATGGTTTGTTTCCCAGGATTTTATTGTTGATTAATGCTTTCCTTTTTTAAGTTTGGTCTAATACCAAATGGGTTGGACCAATATTTAATTTGTAGGCATTAGGCAATATCTTGTATTTACCTAATCAAGTTTGGAAAATCTTCTCTCTCCAGCGCAGACAGTCACACATGCTTTCAGTAAAAGCTACTATATGCTTGACTTTCATGATAACTGTTCAATGTCACTTAGTACCTGACCTAAAATCATGTTGTAGCACCAAAATGATGGTGTTCAATATTGATTTATAAGACATGTGTGCAACTCTGATAGACATGTCGTCAGACTTCTATTTAACCTGCCATACAGTTCCTGTATTACCAACTTTTTCTCTCCTTCACTGTGATCATGAACCTAAATATCTTGGCACCCTGCTCTGGCTTCTTTATTTATTTATATAACTATCATATTTTAATTTTATGATTTAATGTCTAATGGCCCTTTTCTTTTTGGTCTACTGGAGGCTTGCTTGGCTTATGCATCATTATGCGATAGTAGGTAGCTTTCCCCTTGTTATATGCACCCCCTTCTGTTGGGCTATCCTTTATGTTACTTGGTTTATGTGTGCTATGCCTTTATGCACTTGTCAATACATATCAACACATTGTGATTTTACTGTTAAGTAAACAAAATAACTGTTGCAAATCTTACCAAAGCATGATTTATGTCTACCGATGTTACTTGCATATGATGAGGTTTCCACTATGTCTTGTTAGGTTTAAAAGAGGGAATTTAGAGGGAGATCGGATGTTGAATAAAAGTGTGTTATGTCAAAACAAAGAAAAAATGTGTGAATTTTGTTGATTTATGTTATGTGAAATTAGGGGAGAAAGTCAATGTGCTGCATCAAGCAAGTACTTGCTGACAGAGCACTTGAAGGACCATAACCCGGAGGTCTGCTGAGATGAAGAAAATGATGAATTCTCTTTGATGACATACAATGTATCTGTTCTTGATGCCGTGATTGGGTATGTTGTTAGAATATGATTTCTACTTCCATGGATATAAGATGACTGGCTTGAGGTAGTTTATCAGAAAACATTGTTTAGAGGAGTTGTGTTTGCACATGTTGATGGATTCACGTTTGGTTTTCTTTGTCTTCAGATTCAGTCTCACTCTGTAGAATTTTATGGCCTGGCCTGCCCAAACGGAAATTCAAACATCCAAATCCAATGAAGCATTCAATGTTCCCAGTGGTCTTGTTGAACCTCCAGCATTTCCGTGGGAGAAGGTCTAACCACTCAACCCCCCCTCCCCCCTCTTTCTATCTTTGAAAAAGCTGGCAGCTAAACTAACATGGAGAAGGTAGGAGATTAGATTATTCATAGATGTAAGCTCAAAAATTTGGGGCACAACAATTAATTGAGAAAGCAGGGGTGTGAAAATAGAGAAGTTTGGAGCTTTTGCTTCTTGGTACTTGGTAAATATGAGGAAAATTGAAGAGGTTCATCTTATTTTTACCCATTCGGTATTTTTCTCATAACAAGCAAGAATAAAATGATTTACATCTACTATTTTCAGCGGTCCTATTTTTCACTTCCCACTTCCAGATGTAACAAGCACACCAGTGTTAGGAGTCGTGCCGCATGATGAGGAATAAAGAGGGGTTTGATGCATATGTATCTTTCATTCCTACATGGATCTTTTTGGACCTCATGTTTGGTATAAAAATTAAAAAGTTGTCAAGAACACAAAATAGTAGTTTATGATAGTAAAGTCTTTTGACTTGGGAACATTGGATTCTCACATAATCTAACATATTTTGGGAGGTATGAGATACCTCATAAGTGATGCGAATCACGTGCGTGTAGGCCTATTGGATGCTGATGTATAAATCTAATTTATATACCAAACAAAGGCATCTAACTCAAATATAGAGAATCCTATCTAACTCTAATATACGGAATCTATATGCTGGGATAAGATAATAGTAGTGCACCAAATCTCATAATATTGGATACTTTATAAGTGATGAGAATTACATCCCCTGTAGGTATATATTGGATGCTGATGTATAATATGCATAATTCTATAATTATATACCAAACACAAGCATCTAACTTAGATATAGAGAATCGAATCTTAGACGCTTGGATAAGATGATAGTTATAGTGTACCAAACACTTAACTATGATCCTCAATGTTACGAGACTTGCATAAACCTGTGTGCATATTTGGTGTGGCAGGCAAACCAATATGGAGACGAAAGGGCCTGTGCCGTTTTCATTGCCCTTTTTATGGTTGAATTGGGCTTGCGCTCAAATTGTGTTATGTTAAACATTCACAACCGAGGCCACGCAACCTAGGGCCCACTTGCAGATTAACGGTCGAACGTTTCTTTGAGACATAGTTGATCTACAAGTACAAACGATTAGATGACCAAAAAAAAAAAGTACAAACGATTAGAAAATGCAGTGCTGATCTGTGATGTGCTCTCGAACAGACACAAGTAAATTGAGTGCATGTTTGGTAAAGAAAGGAAATGGAATGGAAATAAATAAGAATAAAAAATAAAATGAGTATTTTATAAATGAAAAAATGACATTCTTTAAAGATTGAATATTCATTATTTAATTTTTTTATCAAATAAAAGAATGAGAATATTTTATTTATATTCTTATTTTATTTCTTTTCATCATACTAAATACTCTGAGTGCAAGTTCAACAGAAATCAGTGAGGGGTCACTAAACTTTAGTAGTGTCAGGTGTTCTGATAAAATAATTATATCACGTTGTATTTTCGTGCTAGCTCCCTCCCACAGCACGCTTTGGATCTTGCAGGGATTACCATATAAAAGATTATAATCATCAAAACATTTTTAATTTGTAATTTGTATACGATTGTTTTGTATTAAGTTGGAAATGCCTACCTCAAGAATTCCTAAATTATAATTCTCCATTGTTTTTTTATTAGCAAATGTGTGTTTAGAATCATAAAAATTATATTAAATTTAATTTAATTGAGTTGAATTAAATTAAATTAAATGAAAAATTAAATATCATGTTTGAAACTTAGTATAAAAATTATAATTTTACCCTTTATAACAATATTATTATTATATCTCTATTAAGGGTAAAAATAGTAAATTTATACAAAATCTAATAAAATTCATTCAAATCCTTTAATTTTTAAGAAAATTTATAAACTAACCTAATTAAAAACTATAAGATTTCTAAAGATTTTCAAATCATACTAATTCTTATTTTATAATTTTTTAAATAAAAAATTTAATTTACAAATAAAATCAAAATTTGAAATTTATTATTTCAAACACACTAAAAAAATTATACTTCTCCATTTTTTTTTGACTAAAACATTTATTTCATTTCAGCAAAAGATGAAGGAAAAATAAATTAGATTCCAATTCCGATGTCATTGCAGATTGCATAGCACGTCCATCTACTACCGGATTTAACAATCTGCTTCTGCTAAGAAAACAGTGATTGGATAATCAATAGTTCAATACTTTGAAAAACAAAATTATCAAAAAAAATGAGAAATAATTTTGACTAATATACTCTGTGGCCTTTTTTGGGTGTAAAATCACTACAAAGGCAATTTTTTCCCCTTATATTTAATTATTTTTTTAATGGGGAGTGATGCCTCTTTCTGATATAATGTAATGCATTATACTAGCCAAGTGGCTGAGGAATTTATTAGGATACAGAGGGAAAATGATTTGTGCAGACTGAGACAAACCCCATGCCTAGTGTAGAAGGAGCAGTATGGAGCTGAATGATCAAATTTCCTGCCAGATTGCCAGAAACAAAAGAAAAACAAGTTTCACATCACACTTTATTACGTGCAGTAATAGGTGTTGGAAGAATGGAAGACAACCTTAACCTGCCCATCATATGCTTCCCTGTGCATTGTACCTCCCGAAATTACTCCCCTACCCTTGACAAATGACAGCAATATTATTTTGAAAATTGAAGAGCGATTCACCATTCAGCATTCACCAACTCCTCCCTCCAGGACCCGGTCCAGGTATGCTGTGAGCCAGGAAAGAGAGCAAAAAAATAGAAAGTGGGAGAACATGAACATCAAGAAATAATAATAAAGCATAAACATTAAAAAATAATAATGATAACAAAAACAAAGAAACAGACAAGGAAAGTGGTGTGTGTCAGAGACAGAGAGAGTAATGAGTGCATCAGGGATGAGGAGGAACCGGAAAAAGAAAGTCAAATGTAACAGTCAATCTCCGTGACTCCCAACGCCAACACATCAATCTCCAGTCACATTATTTACACGTCGCGTCACCTGCAGGTGACGTTATCATTCTCCCTGCCCTGACTGCCCGATCTGCCCTGCCCGCTGCCCGTCCTGCTCAACGCAAGTACTAAGTACAACCTTTCCTTTTGGCCGTCTCGCCCCTATCTCTATTTCTTTCTCTCTCATCGGTTTCTCTCTCTATAAGATCACTCGCTCTTGCCCCTCTTGCAAGATCGAAAGGCGGTTACAAATTTCCTCTTTCCCTTTGGGTGGATCTGATTATCGCGGTGTAGAAAGATTGCAATCCGGTTCGGAATCGAGTTTTCTGGAGCATTAGGGTTTCCGAATTGATTGCCGAGGATGCTGCTGGAGTTAGGGTTTTGGGGGATCTAGGGTTTCGCCGGACCTCGAACTGGCTTGTTTTTGAGGTGCGTGGCGGCTTTGTTGCGGAATCAAGGTGGGATTGATGGTACTCGCTGGGTGTGAAGGTTGGATCGAGGCTGGGATTGGGGAAAATGCAAGGCTATGCATGGGCGTCGAGGTGAGGAGAGGAAAGGGACTCGGCACATGTGGACACCCCCCACACGTGGCCACCCGATTGTAAGCGCTGCTACTGCCGCCGATGTTTCTTCTTCTTCTTCGTCGTCGTCTTCAGCTAATTTGTTCTATAAGGTATCTTCCGAGGTTCTTATCTTTTGTGGAGGAGGTTGGGTTGGTGGTGTTGTGATTGTTTTGTGTAAGAAAAGGGTTCTATATGTCTAGCAACTTATTGGAACTTCTGCAAAAATGAAATCTAGATTTTTGAACTGTATGTTGTGTGACTTGTCAATCAAAGTAGGAATGCAAATTAAAAGGACCGAATTTCTAGAATTCATGTTCGTTATGCTGATTGATGTAAAATTCTGAGTGGGGGAATGCTACAAATTTGCTCGTCAAACACGTTGGAGGGAACAGAGGAGTTTTTTTTTTTTTTGTCTCTTTGTTTCCCAATGCTCGTGGAATTTGTAGATGGAGTTAATATTAGTTTTAGCAAATTTATATCATCCCAATTTCTAATTAACAAGATTGTTTTTGAAACATGGAGATTCTTTTTTTTTCCCCGTTTCATCCAATTCAAAATGAGTTTTTCTGATCTACCGAAAAAAAATGGGTTTTTCTGTTTACTTTATCTTTGGGGTTGCCTTTTTTGGCTACGCGGTACCCTTGCTCTATTATAATAAGCTGTTTTTACTTATGGAATGTTCAGATCGTAAAGAATTAAAAAATCTACATGGAATTATAAATTTGATTCCTTTTCTGGGGTTCTGTGTTTTGCTCTGTTTTGGTGCTTCATAGGGAACATTTTTATTAAAAAAAAATAAATTCTCGCTTTCTGTCTTCTGACAATGCTTGGAACTTATCTGCAAATCCTTGTCTTTTTTCCTTCTTAAATTTTGTCTATTCTAATTATTGGTTTCACTTTTTTACTTGTGATTTTCTTGCTTCTTTAAAATATGAAAAGAAGAATGTGTACTTATGATGGACAATATGCTTTTAGAGGGCTCAACTCTTTAATAGTTGTTAAAAAAATCAAATGAAAATGCTGTCTTTGATAAATGATAACAATGATCTACCCTAAAAGGAATTGGAAGCTTTCTAAATTTAATTATAAGAAATCACAGAGAGCTTATATTTTGTAGCATGATATTTGCTACTTTGGTGCAATATTATAACGATGATAGATGTAGCCTGTAGTATGAGAGTTGCCTGAGTTTCATATATATATATATATATATCATAAGCATGAGAATTACCTGAGATTTTTTCATCATAAGTTTCTCCCACCCATCTTCTGTGTGGATAGAATTGTTTTCTTGGCTTCAAGCACATGGGTGTTGTAGGGGGTGGTTCTTAAGAGTTTCAGAGGGATTGGAGAACTCTTTTGAGCTAATGTTCTTATCTTTTGTTACCTATCTTTTCATATATTTTTTGGTTGTGCTAGAAGGATATGTAATCCTCCTTTTCTTGTATTTCTCTTCTTTCTCTTAATGGATTCTTATTTTATGAAAACAAAATATAATGTAATGATGTCTATAATCTGATCTTAAGACAATCATTAATGGTTCACTGAGCATTTTTTTTTTCTTTTTAAATCATAGGACGGTCGCAAAATAAGTGCTGGTGACTGTGCTCTCTTCAAATCTCCTCAAGGTTGCCCACCTTTTATTGGAATAATTCGTTGTCTGATACTTGGTAAAGAGAATAAATTAAAGTTAGGTGTTAATTGGCTTTATCGACCCATTGAAGTAAGACTTGGCAAGGACGTGCTGTTGGAGACTGCTCCAAACGAAATTTTCTATTCCTTTCATAAGGATGAGATTCCTTCTGCATCACTGCTTCATCCTTGTAAAGTTGCATTTCTTCCTAAAGGTGTTGAGCTTCCATCAGGGATTTCATCATTTGTGTGCCGGAGGGTTTATGACATTGCGAACAAGTGTTTGTGGTGGCTAAATGATCAAGATTATATTAATGTAAGTTTCTGATGTTTTATGGTGCAGACTATAATGGTCTTTTTATGGTGCTTAATATTTTCCCCCTTATTTTGTCCCCAACATCCCAGGATTGCCAAGAAGAAGTAGATCAGCTATTATACAGGACTCGTGTAGAAATGCAGGGAATAGTGCAGCCAGGCGGTCGATCTCCTAAGCCAATGAGTAGTCCAACATCAACATCACAGTTAAAATCTGGTTCAGATAGCGTTCAGAACAGTGCTTCTTCCTTTCCTTCTCAAGTTAAGGGTAGGAAAAGGGAGAGAGTAGATCAAGGGCCTGAGCCTGCAAAGCGAGAACGTTCAACGAAAATTGAAGATGGAGATTCTGGTCATTTTCGGCAGGATAGCATTTTAAAGACAGAGATTGCCAAAGTTACAGAAAAGGGAGGGCTTGTTGATAATGATGGGGTTGAGAAATTAGTGCATCTGATGGTTCCTGATAGAAACGAGAGAAAGATAGATTTAGCTAGCCGGTCAATGCTTGCAGCTGTTATTGCAGCAACAGATAAAGTTGATTGTCTTAGTCGGTTTGTGCAGCTGAGGGGTTTGCCTGTATTTGATGAATGGCTTCAAGAGGTTCATAAAGGGAAGATTGGTGATGGTATTGTGTTTAGGGATGGTGATAAAGCTGTTGAGGAATTTCTCTTGGTATTACTTCGGGCACTTGATAAGCTTCCAATAAATCTTCAGGCTCTACAAGCGTGTAATATTGGTAAATCTGTGAATCATTTGCGAACTCATAAAAACTCAGAAATTCAGAAGAAAGCAAGGGGCTTAGTCGACACATGGAAGAAACGTGTTGAAGCTGAAATGATTATAAATGATGCAAAGTCTGGTTCAGGTCAGACTGACCCCTGGCCTGCCAGACCACGCCATCCTGAAGTTTCTCAAGGAGGGAATAGACATTTAGGTGGGTCATCTGATGTTGCCATGAAGAGCTCAGTTACACAGCTTTCTGCATCAAAAAAATACCTGTGTGACGATTGTCCAGGGAGACAATACTAATAGATCTGCATCAACATCTGCATCTCCAGGGTCTGTGAAATCAGTGCCCTCGCCTACATCTGCAACTACAAACTTAAAAGATGGACAGCCCCGTGTTGCCGCTGTTAGTGGCGCCTCTGACATTCCTATGGCAAATGCAAGGGATGAGAAAAGTAGCAGTTCTAGTCAATCTCACAACAATAGTCAATCTTATTCTAGCGACCACACTAAAGCTGGGGGTCTTTCAGGAAAGGAGGATGCCAGGAGCTCTACTGCAATGAGTGCGAATAAAATATCAGGTGGCTCTTCATGGCACCGAAAATCTATTAATGGATTCTCAGGTTCGACTCCATCTGGAGGGCAAAGGGAAACAGGGTCAAGCAGAAATTCCTCCTTGCACAAAAATTTACCTTCAGAGAAAATATCTCAATCTGGATTAATGGAAAAGGCACTTGATGGAACTTCTCTCGAGGGGAATACTCCCAAGCTAATTGTTAAGATCCCAAACCGAGGTCGAAGTCCTGCACAGAGTGCCAGTGCAGGTTCTTTTGATGATCCTTCAATCATGAACAGTCGAGCTTCATCTCCTGTCCTTTCAGAGAAGCATGATCAGTTTGATCGCTGCTCAAAGGATAAGACTGATTTTTGTCGAGCTAATGTTGGCTCAGATATTAATAATGAATCCTGGCAGAGTAACGATTTCAAAGATGTATTGACTGGTTCCGATGAGGGTGATGGATCACCTGCGGCCGTTACTGATGAAGAACGCTGTAGGACCGATGATTGTAAGAAAACATTGGACGTATCAAAAGCTGCTTCCTCATCATCTGGAAATGAAAATAGAGCTGGAAATTTACAGGATGCTTCTTACAGCTCCATAAATGCTTTAATTGAAGGTGTTAAGTACTCTGAAGCTGATGATGTTGGAATGAATCTTCTTGCTAGTGTGGCTGCTGGAGAGATCTCCAAATCTGATTTGTTAACACCAGCTGGATCCCCAGAAAGAAACATCGCTACTGTTGAACGGTCATGCACAGGTGATGCCGTAGTCAAGTCCTCTGAAGAATATCTTGTTCAGGATGAGTGTCACTCAAATGTTGGTCTTGATGGTGAACATAAGAAGCAAGATTCTGTATCTGTTGATTTAGGGAGAAATGATGATAATGATTCTGGTTTTCTGAGATCTGGAGGTAAAGCTGCCGGAGAACATAATATGGATATTAATTCATCTAGTATGGATTTGCAACAGGTTACTGAGACTTGTTTAGAAAGCAATTTAAAATTAAATGAAAAACCAGCTGCTGCTTCATTTGATGGCTTGCCTGAAAGCACCATTCAAGAAGCCAGAGATAGTGACAGTGGCAAGCAACTCAAGGAAAAGAAGGTTGTTGGGGGAGTGAATGCAAGTGGAAATCTTGATGCTAAGGTCAGTGACGTTGCAGGAGTTGAGGTGGAAGCAATTGAAAAATCATCACTCCCTTCCGTAGAAGTTGATGTCAAGGGTGATAATTGTACCACTGAGGGATTAACCAGTGGCGGACAGACAACTCAGAAGCCTCCTGCCATTCTTATGCAGTTCGACTCAGCAAAAGGAACAGATGAGAATGTACTCCATCCATCTGGTTGTCGCGTTGATAAAGTTCCTAAAGGCCTAAATGATCGTGAATCTGAAAAAACTGATGATATGGCTGCTCAGAATCATGCTAGTCAGAGTAAAAAGCAAAGAAATGAGTGGGGAAGTGATGCCATGACTATGCCTGAGAATAGAGGTTTATGTTCAGGTGTGACTGGTCTTATTGCTGAGTATGTGGAGGAGAATTCCGAAACTAAAGAGGTTCATCACCAACATGCTGCACAGATGCTGCACAGAGCTTTACCTAGCTTTCCTTCACAAGAAATGGATCAGCGTTTGGGTTCTAAAGGATCAAAATTGACTGCCATGGAAGCGGAGGAAGCTGAGGAATGCACCTCTACCACTGCAGATGCTTCTTCCGTGTCTGCTACCGGTGTCTCAGATGTGGATGCAAAAGTTGAATTTGATTTAAATGAAGGGTTCAATGCAGATGACGGAAAATGTGGCGAGTTCAACAGCAGGTCGTCGCCTGGATGTGCACCTGCTGTACGATTGATCAGTCCTGTTCCATTTCCTGCTTCATCTGTGTCTTCTGGTATTCCTTCCTCAATCACTGTGGCTGCTGCTGCAAAGAGACCCTTTGTGCCACCTGAAGATTTATTGAAATGTAAAGGGGAGATTGGTTGGAAGGGATCAGCCGCCACTAGCGCATTCCGGCCAACTGAGCCCAGGAAAGTTATGGAAATGCCTCTTGGTATACCAACTACCCCTATTCCTGATGCTGCAGCTGGAAAGCAGAGTCGACCACCGTTGGATATTGACTTGAACGTGCCTGATGAAAGAATACTTGATGATATTTCTTCTCAAACTTGTGCTTGGCAGACAGATTGTGTATCTCTTGCAGCTGATGGTCGTGATCCACCATGCTATAAAACAATGGCTTCACCTGTTCGCTGCTCTGGAGGACTTGGTCTTGACTTGAACCTAGTGGACGAAGCTTCTGATGTGGGCAATTGCTCCACGAGCAATAGTCATAAAATGGATGTACCACTTTTGCAAGTGAAATCATCAGCTGGTGGTCCTCCAAATAGAGAGGTGAGTGTCCGCAGGGATTTTGATCTGAACAATGGACCTGCAGTTGATGAAGTCAGCACTGAACCATTAATGTCCGCTCAGCTGGCCAGGAGTAGTGTGCCATCTCAACCACCTGTTTCTGGACTTAGGATGAGTAATGCAGAACTAGGAAACTTCTCATCTTGGTTTCCTTCCACTGGGAACACCTATTCAGCTGTAACAATATCTTCAATTATGCCTGATAGAGGGGATCAGTCCTTTTCAATTGTTGCCCCTAATGGGCCACAAAGGATGTTGGGTCCTACGACTGGTGGCAACCCATTTGGACCTGATGTTTATAGGGGACCAGTATTATCATCTTCTCCTGCAGTGCCATATCCATCTGCACCATTTCAATATCCTGTCTTCCCTTTTAATTCCAGCTTTCCTCTTCCATCAGCGTCATTTTCTGTTGGATCAACTACATATGTAGATTCAACATCAGGCGGGAGGCTTTGCTTCCCTGCAGTAAATTCACAGTTGATAGGGCCTGCTGCTACAGTGTCATCCCATTACCCCAGGCCTTATGTTGTTAGCCTCCCAGATGGTAGCGATAGTAGTAATGCTGAGAACAGTAGGAAATGGGCAAGGCAGGGTTTAGATCTTAATGCTGGACCTGGTGGTTCAGACATAGAGGGGAGAGATGAGAGTTCATCTCTTGTACCAAAGCAACTTTCTGTTTCGAGTTCGCAGGCCCTAGCTGAGGAGCGAGCAAGGATGTTCCAGCTGGGTGGTGGTGTTCTTAAGAGGAAGGAACCTGATGGTGGGTGGGATGGCTACAAGCAATCCTCATAGCAATAGCAAAATCTGTAATCAAACAATCTAATGACCCACAAATGCTTGTAAGTGTTTAGTCTTGTATATTCAACTGTTGTTTGTAACATGTAGGTGCTCGAGGGGAAGAGGATATTTGAAAATATATCCTTTGCTGTGCTGATGTAATTCAGTGAAGGGAGGGAGATAATTTTTCATAAAGAAAAAAATATATATTTAAATGATATAGGAATAAGTGCTATTGCAGTCTCTTTATGAGTTTTCTTTTCCTTTTCATTGAGAAATCCTGTTTCTTTGGCAGCTTATTATACATCTCTCTTCTCATTCTTCTTGCTAGGTTTGTTCACTGCATTTTTTTTTTCTTATTTCTGTTTGGTGCTTCACAATTAAATGTTGTGATGCCACTTAAAATTTAATTGTTTGTATACTCTTGTGTCTTGTATTCAGTGGTTTGAGGATGGACAATGGTTACTTCCCTGAGGTCTTCATCTAACGACCGAGCTTTTGGAAGACTTGGGTGGTAAGTGAGCGCCTGATTATGTTAATAGACTCCAACCCCCAATCCCTTGGTTTATTAAATGTATCTTAAAGAAATCTTGCTGAGGAGAATAGCTGTTAGCTCCTTCAATATGTTCTAGGTAGCTGCAGATCAGTCTTCCCTTTGTAGATACCTTAACTGTTGGAAGGCTTGAATTCTGTGTCACACTATCACCTAGACATGTAGATAGGTGCCCATACCTATGTCATCTATATCCAGTGGACCAAAACTTTCCTTTCCTTTCTTAGCCATTCTAATAATGCAAGTTGGGTTGTAGAACTGCTTTATGTAGATGTCCCTTTTGTGTTCTGTGGCTAAATTATTGTCCTTCTCTTTTCTTTGTTTTTCCTTTTAATTGCACATATATACACATTTAAATATAAACTAGCTGAGTGATCAACGAAGTTTGGCAGCTGAGATTTTTCTTCCTCTGTCGTGGTTGATATAATTAATCTTGTATCACACTCTCCTTCATATTATATCATTTTACTAAGGATTTTTCTGATACTAGCAATTGGGTGTAATTGCTAATCTTATTTAGTATATTTATTGTTTCTGGAATTCAGTTTTTGGTACAGTCACTTTTCTATTTGGCATTGCATTTGGTGTTTTGGGTGACGGATCTCAGACGCATAATGGAGTTTCCATAGCTGGTAGATTATAATTTTTGCAAGCATAGTATTTTCAGCTTCTGCCAAATATTAATAAGTTCTAGCAAGCATAGAAGTTAGGAAGTTCTGGTCCTGGTCATTAATGCCAGCAATTTGATTCTATAGCTGCTGTAGAACAATGGCTGGTTTGCCTTTAATGGACAGTTTACTGTCATTTTCTGAAACTTGTCATATCGTATTCTGTGGCTTCCAAAAGTTTTCAAGCCACACTTCCGGCCATTTATGACATTAATTTGTGTGTATATATCGTAGGTGTTTTGCCTTGTTTGTTGTTATGTCTAATGTAATATAAGATTTTACATTTACTCAAACTATTTTAACGATGTGAATTTTTTATACTCACATTATATCAAAATTGAACTCACTTCTTATTTACAGTGTTGTGTTTAACTAAGGTGAAATAAATATTGATTTGCACTTATTCTTACGTGGTAAAGGGTGCAAAATTACTTTAATTATATTTGCATGCTATATAGTTAAAATTTAGAATTTTAATTTGATCTACTGTTAATGTGAAAGTTTTCATGTGTTAACACATTATTAAAAAAGTTTTGGCTTTTTAGGTGATTGTTGTGACCGTCTAATTCATTTAATGATGTAGCAATGCATGATTAGATGATAACATAAAAAAATTTATATTGATAATGAAACAAAATTAAAATTTAAAATTTATGAGATGGAATGTAAATGATTTCCTTTTTTTTTTTTTCAATCACTTCACATTTTTGTTGGACCAAGCAAGTGAAGTAGTTTCATTCCTAATGTTTCTTTTTTTCTTGGTACAAATTTCATTCCAAATGTTTCACCTCCTTAAACAAGCACAACTTATCTATATTTATCTTTGTCCGCTCAAGGAGACTGAAGCACTCTGCACATTTGTGGTTGGAGAGTAGGAGCCTAAATTTTTTATGAACTTCAACATTGCTCATTTTTAGTCCTTTATTTTCCTGTAAAAATATTAATAGTATCAGATTAGTACTTTTATTTTGGATCATTTTGATGAATAAAATTGTCTTTTATAGACTATTTTGAAATTACCTTTAAGTGGAGGAGCACTAACGTAAATAGCTCTTTTATTAAATTATTATTGTGCTTAGAGTTAGACAGCAATTTTACCTGAGTAATGACTGCTAGAAATTTATGCTTTTGGCAATCAATTGCTGCAAAATATGAAGCTGTTGGTACACGTCGTCCTTTATTTAAACTAATGAATATACTTGACATAATATTTTCAACTGCATGACTCTATAGCTGCGTTTATGCACGGACGATTGCGTGTATCGGTTTGTCCTGCGACCTGAGTACACACGCAGCGGCTAGGCGACATGTGCCTCGATGAAATAAACAAATGCGAAAATCTCTGTGATTCATCTATTTCTCGAAGGTAATTTAAAAATCATGTATCAAGTATGCATGTCGTATTCCGATCATATAGCCAACAGAAATAAAATAATAAATAGCCAACAAACTGGCTTTGAATGTCCTTTCCTTACAAGAAATCACGTCCAGATGTTTAATATTTCCTCAAGATAATAAACCTATACAGAAATTAAAAACAGCCAAATGTAAGTAACTATACTGCAATCCTCGAGCCAAATGATTTATAAGTCAATTTTAAAATCTCCACAGGATGATAACAGTGTTCCTCCGTGGCATGTCAAAAGCCTTTGGACGAAAAACGGAATGAGACGTTTCATTTAATGCGAACTAGATTCCTTCCGCAGATGACATTTCTGCATTTTCATGGAGACAGTTAAACCCGCGAAAAATACAGTACATGGTTATATCAAAACAATATACAATTATGGGACTAAAAGCTCGTCATGACTCATGAATATGATGATGATAGTCATAACGTACCGAAAGCAAAGGGCATTGCCTCCATCTTAAGTAGACGTTTTCTATTAGATATTATTGTCTTAAACGTGCCAGACAGCAGACACAAGACAGTCAATTTGGATTCAGTTACCACCTAATGATGTTATCTTCTTTCAGAAAGTTTCATATTAACTTATTAAGAGAGAGGACTGCTACTGGGATGTCAACAAAGAGCATAAAGTTGCCACAACTCTGATAATATGGCAGCATGGAAACTGCGACGGGCAAGCTGCAAGATAATATATGGAAGAAGTGTACTTACAGTAGACACCCTCGGCGTGTTTTTTTCTTTTTCTCGTGCTGCTTTTGCGGAGGCTTGATTACCACCTTGATCGCAGCATCAAAAACTGACTTGACATTCTGCAAATTAAGAATAGGATCATTTGCAGCAGAATTTTAGAAACTACAGGAATAATTTCTCTGCAAAAATTAAGACTATCTTGCGAAGCAAAACTGAAACACCAATAGATCATTTACCATCAAATATCATGTAAATAATGAATTAAACAGCTTAGCCTTGTTATAAAAATTTCAAATCCTAAGCAATCATTAAGGTGAATTAACATTTTTTTTTTTTTGAATTGTCTCGAGAACTAAACTTCCTTGAGCAACATATGGAAATCAAAAGTTCTTGGTCAAGACAATAGTATGGCCCCAGCACATAATTGATTTAGAGTTTTGCCCAACTTCCACACACCAACTATATTTACACAACAACCAAGCCTTATCCAACTAGATAGGGTTGGCTACATAGATATATCGACACTATTGGGCTCCATCAAAAATCAAAATTTCAGTAAAACCTTTTAAAGTAAGGTATTTTTTAATGATTTCTCTTAAAAGTTTTCTTAGGTCTTCCTCTACCCTTTTTAATTAGACTATCTTTCATATTCAACTTTCTCGATTAATTTCAAAATAAAGTATGCCCTGACCTTGCATTCCTCAGTCCAAGAAGTATTATTTCTGAAGTATGTTTTACCTAGTAATTCACTGGTGAACAATCCAGCATAATGCTTTTTAAGTGGAGTTGAGTTAGTTTTCAATACATGAGAAACAGCTTGAGACATTGAACTGTTGCAAGAATCCAATGGTAGTATAAACACACCTGCTGAGTTTTTGAGCTGCACTCAATATAATAGGCAGCTCCTATCAGTTTACGTAGTTCCTCGCCCTGGTTACAAACAAAAGCCTACAGTTCAATAAACACTGCCTATTGATTATTGAACTCTGTAAACAACTAATAAAGGAAGATATTGTACTTGCTCAGCAGTCACGGGCACGAGACCAGGATGATCAGCCAAATAGTGCTTGTCTTCTCGGAGATCTACATGCTCATCATAAACGCAGTATTACATGCAGAAGTCAATAACATTGCACATCAAACTGATTACCACCATACATGAAAGATGGATGTCCAAAAATTAAAAGTAAAATCTATACAATTGGTGGATTCACTATTTTACCATTTCTTTAAGGTCTACTAATTTCCAACCGCACCAAGGATCCAAGAGAAATATTATCTACTAATAGAGGCTACAAGCCTACAACACTAGATATGCTTCACCTTGGAACAAACTTAACTACTCAAGTCAGAAATGGCAAAACTGTTGAAGGACTGAGTTGTCATAAGTCTTCCATGAGGAACGGCAGAGATTGTGAAATTTGTTCATAATCAAAATATGAAGTTATCTAAAGTAATCGATGAATCAATAACAAATTGAGGAGATAACAGATTAACAGTTGATGTATTCGATTGTGATTATGTTGCTCTGTTTTTCCATAATTAGTCTCTCTCAAGAGAACCTTTCAGTCATTCTACTGTCTGGAAATGTTACAGTTGATGGTCAACATTCTGCATCAGGAAGCCTAATGGAAATTGAGTCATATATTAAATCTTCTTGTAATATTTGTTATAAGGCTTCTTCCCATCGTCCAAACTTCCTTTTTTTCCTTTTTGGTAAAAAAGTTTGAGACATCTTTTTCATGAGCAATCTTACAAGGCCTAATTTAATAAGGGATAAGAATATTCAAGCTATGCTATGAGAACAGCCTTTAAAGGCCTTACAGGGTCAAATTTGTTCTTTACTGTAATAAAAGTAGATGGCATCTGTTGAAATTATAGGGAGGGAAAGAGACTCTGAATAATTGATATGAGATTGATATTGATGTATACAAAGTACTAACACCTATTTATATCAATAATCTAGGTCGAAGTACTAATGTAGAACAACTAGTACAAACCCGGGGCAATGAGACTCCTAACACATGAATAACCTGATTGAAACCTCTTCTATTACAGATAACTGGGAAGTAAACTCAGAAATTACAGAACAGAACAGAAATAGAAAATAGAGAAATACTGAGATATGGAACTCAGATTACAGCACCCAAACTCAGAATCTGGCTAGCTCTTCGAGGGCCTAGCTTCCTCCCTGCCCTAAGGCCCCAATTCCCTTCTCACAATTTGTCTGGATATCTCCTCTCTTGTCCCACTCTCCTCTCTTATACTCTAACCGAATTGCCCCACTCTTCTCTCCCCCCTCACCTGCCACATGGCAGGTTTGTTACAAAATGCACTCCCCTTCCCTTTCACACTTTTCACACGTTTCTACTGCCCTCCCTAGTATTCTCCCGAGTGAGTGTGCCTATCAATATTCTAACAGCATCAATGGTACAAAACATTTTTGCAGTAGAAGGTCCTCTTGTCAAGCAGTTTGCATGTATAGCTAGATATGATTGCATTAATGGATCACAAACTTGTGATAAAGCAGATGTAAAATAAAATTCGCCTACACTTTAACAAAAACATGCATGGACAAGTTTAGAGGAACCTTGCCCCAAGATTATATGCCTACATAACATGAATGGTAACCTTTGGAAACTTTCGATAAAATGAGATTGCAAAGTTTAAAATATATATATATATATCGTTTCACTCGAAACTTTGTGCCGATTTTTAATGAATTATGTTGTACAAGATATCAGGTAAATTTATGCCAAATAAGCACATATGTTTCAACATAACAAAATGACAGTCTAAAGAATCTAATCTATCCATACAGGCCATCTTCTATGGCTCTAGCGTCAAAAGGGAATAAATGGGTTCTAGATGGACAGGTCTCATTTGGACTGCATATGGGTCATGGTTTATGAAGAATTTGGCAAAAAAAAAAAAACAAAAACACCTATAACCAGAACATAACATGTTAAAACCAGTGCTTGATGACTTACCCAATTTGGTGCCAACTAGCACCACTGGGACGCCAGGGGCATAATGCTGGAGTTCAGGGATCCACTGAACAGTATATACAAATTAGAGAATAAAAGAGAAATCTGCAAGACATTTCAAAGTATTAATACAGAGAGACATAACATACCTTCTTCAACACATTCTCGTAGCTTGCGCAACTAACTAAAGAGAAAGCCAATACAAAGACATCTGCCCCCCTGTAGCTCAAAGGCCTGAGCCTGTTGTAATCCTCTTGCCCTAAGGAAGACATTGGAAGCAAATGGAACATAACAACCTTTGCCATTTGACAAAATTCTTTCAGGCACATCAAAATTAAAATTACAGACATTCTTCCCCAGTTATGATTTTTTTTTTTCTGTCTGTATAACCGAAAATAGTACTATAACGAGTCTCTGTAGATATACCAGCAGTGTCCCAGAGGCCTAAATTGACCGTTGTGCCTTCAACGACCACATTTGCACTGAAATTATCAAACACCGTGGGAATATAGTCCTGATAACCAACCAACCCCCAAGCAGACATCCAACATAGAAGAAAAACAAAATCAGAGTCCAAAACACAAGGCAGAGAAAGATTCAACAGAAGCAACATATGGCAGAACCCAGATGACGAGCGGGTTCTGCCCTTACTAATCTTCAAACCAAAATTACAGCATTCGCTCCTTCCCCAACTCGCGCGCAGCGCGCAAACACAACTCCACATACAGAAAAAGACATTGGTTTCACGGAATTACGATGACCTCAAGAAAACTGAAAATTCAGGATGCATGTACACATTGAACCATTGTGAAAAGATATTATATAAATGAAAGCGAAAAACGAAAGACAGATAAATTGATCTCTTCGAAACAAAACAAATGCAGCAAAGAATCCATACCGTGGGGAATTTATTGCTAGTATAGCAAATAAGCATGCAGGTCTTCCCTATAGCTCCGTCCCCAACGGTCACACACTTGATAAACCTTGAAGCAGTTGCAGCCATTGGAACCCACATCACAAGAACAAGAAGAAGAATTTACAGGAAAACAAACATAAAACAAGAAGAGGGTGTTTTGTCGGATTTTACAGGTTGAAGCTTTTTTGGACTGATTTAGAGAGAGAGAGATAGAGATTGGCGCCACTTGCACGTGATTCTCACTCATTCACTCCTTGCTGTAGCTACCTGTTCCGTTTCTTTTCTTTATGTTTTTTTCCTCATTCATTTAAATATTTTTATTTTTGTTTTTACAACTAATATGAAATCTTATATAATTTAAATAAAGTTCTAAGCTTGATTAATTTTAAAGTTATTAATTAAAATATTATTTAACAACTTCAGGATATATAAATATAAAATATGTGTTAATATGATTATTTAAAGTTAAAAAATAATAAGTAGGTAACCCACTCATAAATCATGACAATAGATTTATTTTATATTATTTTGTTCGGGATGAGGGGTTGAGTTCGGTGCATTTATAATAACACCACGGGAACTCTATGGCCATGTTTAGTGGCCATGACATCATTTATACCAATATAGGGATTAATGTTAGGAATAAGGTTGTCACTCTAATCAATGCATTTTTGTAAGGAGGTTTAAACTCCTAAAATGTAAATGTCATTAATTATTTAATTTAAATTTTTTTATTACTTAACTTGTAACGTGTTAGTATATCTTTTAACATTTACACTTATATAATGGTGTTATTGAATTTTTGTAAAATTGAAATAATAAAAATATCTTTTATTTAAATTTGTGATAAATATAAATTTAGTCTTAAACTTTAATCTTTATCAATTAAACTAATTGATAATTTTCTACAAAAAATTGATTTATTAACATTTAAAGCAATGACTCAAAATCTCAAATCTTCGCTCTTCCTATGTTAATCATATCTTCTAATAATTAGACCAAAAAAAATTATACATCACTCTTGAATTGTATTCCTCCTCTTTTAATTGATAACAATGTTTTGTTTAATTAATAACAATTTGTTAAAAAACAGATCAAGATTGAAGAAAAGAGATTGAATGGAAAATTTGTATCCTTAAAGAAAACCAAAGTTGTGTTTTGAGGATACGAATATTTGGAGGAAATCAGCAAATGTAAAGTATGATCATCTAATAAAATAACAATAAACAGAAAATCTTAAACAGCATTTATATTTTTTATTAGAAGAAAAAACAAAAAGAAATCAAAAATAAGTCAAAAGATTGGTGGGCTATGGCAGCATAACGATTCATTCAGTGATATAGCTAAAAGGTTTGTGCTTTATGGCTTGGTGGACTAGGAATTATTACCGGCGTTAAAGGGCGGATTGGAGGTATAAGTGAACACTAAGCAACATCATAGAAGAGGATCGCCCACAAAAGGTAGAAGGAACACACTGTGCACACACCAAATTGACCACAAAATCTGGTTGAAGTTATAATTCACCATGTTTGTGTTTTATGTTTAGTGCTTGATGCATCATTGTTGGTTTTTCTTGCCCTTTTTTTAGCTCCAAAACATCGTTGATGCTTATGCTTGAATGTTAATCAACATAATGATGACTATTGTTTCTGATGTTCCCAACGGCAGCTTCTTTCCCTTCAACAATGAGTTAATTTGATTTGATTGTAAATGGGCTATGAGAAATGCTAAACATGGATAATAATTTGAAAATAAAATAATTTATTAATGTGTATAATTATTCATTTATATATAAATTTGTAAAAAAAAAAATTGAGGTCACCCATATAAAATTAAAATAAATCCAATTATATGAGAATATATGTAAATTTAAGCATATATAAAATGAGTTTAACTTTGATTCGCAATTAGTGTATAATTTTTTTATACTATTACATAATTATATATTGATATATCATTAAAAATATTTAATTTTTTAAATAGTTATTATTATAGTAAAACTCTTTGTATAATGTGTCATTATATAATTAAATAATAATGTAAAGAGAAAAAACTGCTAAATGATACAATATCATTCACTAATGCAATAAACTAATGAACGGATTGGCTTATACTACCCTATATATGGATTTTATTAAGTCTAACTATCTAACTAATTACCTAATGACAGTAACTAATTACAAACTAATATACTAATTAATCACAATCAGTCAATACCAACTCCTCTAAAACAACCTTATCTCAAGGTCGACGTAGAACAAAATATTATATTGGTAAACTGCAAAATTCAACTTCTGATACAATGATTGATGAATCTCTTTCGTTTTTTCGGCTTTTGGGCATCCATGACTCAACACCAAAGGCCTAAAAATAGGCCACGAAGCCTGCAGGCCAGAGCCCAAGAAGGGGAACCCGATCACAACAGCTGTACTCACAGCTTCTTCTTATCATTATTTGTAGCAGCAATACAACATGGATTCCAATGTAAGGTCTCACCAAGCAGCCCAATCTCCGACTACTAAGAGCCCAGCACAGGTTTATTCATGATCTCTTTTCACAAAGGCATATGCATCCAATAAAGCAAACACCAAATTTCAGAAGACTTGTAAACTCATACTGTGAATGAAAATTAAATCTATATAAACTAATATCCAAATAACATTATTTATAAGTGTTCGTGTTCATGTTCATGTGTATCAATCATACTCCTCGTATCGGTATTTAGAAGAATTAATTTTTTTAAATATATCATATCCATATAAAAATAATTTTTAAAATCTTCATAAAGGAACTTAATCTTAATTAATGTCAAAGATAATCTTACTAAAACATAGTGCATCATACTCATTTGTCATATGGTTTTGAAAACTCACACATCTATCACTCGAGTTTTAACACAAAATATCTCCCTTGAGCAAGTAAAAATAGATGTCTAGTCTTCGGGTGAGAATATCATATTGCCCTCCTTAATGACCTTATTTCTATTAATAAACAGGGAATTATTAATAAAGAGCATAAGGAAGTAACTTGTATCTTTACTTGTTACTCTTAAAATTTTGAAAGAGCCTTAGTTTATTCATATATTTTTTAAATAAATTAATAATATATATAATAAATATGTACGTACACCCTTGTGTATATATGTATATAATATTTTTAAAGTCTTATCAACAAATTCACTAAATATTGACAAGTGAAGTAGTTTTTCGCAATAGCAAAAAAAAAAAAAGTATTTGCCATGTTAAAAAAAATTCATTAATTTATCAAAATTTTCACATTTATCATTGATATTTTCTAATCAAATTCTAGGTTTCTAATGTATACATATTTGGAATTTATGTACACATCCCTATCCAAAAGTTCAATCCAAATTAAAAAAATGTGCCAATAAGAATAAGATGTGATTATTATTATATTTTTGTTTACAAATGAAGTCAAAGACAATGTGAAAAAATGATGATAGATTAAATTACAAATAAAATAATATAAAATAAATTCGAATCTGAAATTAGATAATCTTAAAAAGATTTTGTGCTAATTAATTTGCAGCTTTTGAGCGATTAACTATTAATATTACTCACCAATTAATGTTGTATAACATTTTTTTCATATTATGTTATTTGTTTAATATAGTTTATAGTATATATTAATGTGCAAGACTTTTTAAATCTAATCCAGATATTAATTAAGGTTGGACAGCATTTCTTTAATTTGATTTTATACTAAAAACTTGATTTGATCGAACGGCAAAAATATATTTTTCATTTGCGTCGGTTAGGTGTTGACATCAAAACCGAAAACCCAAAACCCAATTGAACCAACCAATTCAATTGATATCCCTAAGCGTCATTTGCTCTGCTGAAGCCTTTCTACAAGGGGTGTAGCCCCTCATCCACCCCTTCCAACCATAATATGACCTTGCACTTCATTTATGAGTGTTAAACTTTTTTTTGGTACGAAGCACGAGTATCCTACATAATTCAATTAGTTATGAGTGATAATGATACAATTCTTTTTTTAAAATGTGATTTTTTAAAATTACATCACAGTCTTCATGTTTGAGATATAATTCACTTTCATTACATTAACATCTCATGCGTATTATGAATGTTAAACTATTATTACAATAGTAGTATCATCTCATTTTTCTTCTTCTTCAACAACTATTAAATTTTATCGATGTCTTTATCTGTTGGCCTTTTACAGGGCTCGTCCTCCTTATAGAATGGACGGCCGTAGCAAAATTTTTAATCTTCATTTATTGACCATGATTATCATTATAATACATAGGGGCAGAGGTAGACTATATATTCTTTGGGGACCAAAGAAGGAAAATACTATTATTGAGTGGTCAAGATTAAGAAAATATTTTTAAAAAATATAAAATAAAAAGCTTTCAAAAAAATTGGGGGCCCTCCAACCTAGCTCAGCTTCGCCCATGATAATATATGTATTTAACTTCTTATAAAAGTTTTTCTTTTATATTTACCGATTCCTTTATATTATACTTCCTTTAAATTACAAGTTTCTTTAACGTAGTAATAAAGTACAAAATGATATGGTCGTAAGTAGTGTTTGGGTTAAAACAGTAATTACAAATGAGTAGTGATGAGTTTTGTTTTGATTTTATTGTATTAAAGTAAAATTTTGAACAACTGTTGTGATTTTACAATATAGTAACTAGCTAGAACATAGTAACTTTGTGAGATTTATGAATTTTTGTTGTAATCTCTAATATTGTTGATAAATCTTCTTTTATTGAAGTTGTAGCTTATTTATTACTGAATCACATATTTATAAACAATGAAATTATGAATTTAATATTTTTAAAAATATTTTTTAAAAAAATTAGTAGATTGACTCACAAACTGGCCTTAATTCAAGTGGAGTTTGTAGCCTATTTAACAAATGGACTTTTTGATATTAAGTCACAAAGCCCTAACTCATGTAAATTAGGGTTGAGGTGGGTAGGCCAACCCATTTTGACAATTTTATACCTAATTTACAAATTTGAGTAAATTATATATTTATGTATTTGTTTAGCATAATATGAGAGAGAAGTGTAGTATACTTAAATGTGTTAAAATAAGTAGAGTCTTATAAATGAGTTAGGGCAGCAAAATACACATTTTGTATAATTTTGGTCTGACCCAACACAAATCAATCTTAAAGTGACTTGAAATAGGTTGGGTTTGACCTAACAGTTTGAAGGTTTTTTTTGGGTCATTAAGGTGATGGTTTTTCATGTGCCAATTAATATTCTAATTTGATGATAATTTGACTATATACACACGGATATATAATAACTACTTTATGGTGCTATCCATGGCTAATTATTATTTTGTAACTTGAAGTTATTTGATAATTATATTGTTTATATTTTATAATAATAGAATTAATTACCTCATAAAAATAAATAAAATTAATTACATAGTACAGAGCAAAATTTATAGAATTGGTTTCAACCATTGGTCTGGCTAGATATTGGCCTGAATTTAATATGACCCATCTTGAAAAATGAATGACCAATAGCGGATCAGTTTGAATAAGTTGGGTTGGCTCGAATTAACACCTCCAAATATACTTATTTTTATAATTCTAATAACCACACCTACTACGTGAGTATAAAAAACTTTTTTATTTTTTTAAAAGATGTATAAGACTTGATGTGATGAGAGAGAGATTATGTTAAAGTTCAATCAAAACGTCTTTGAATAATTCAATTCCAAGATACTTGATGACATTTGACTATTTGAGTTAAATTTTTTAATGAACTAACATGGTCTTAGTCTCTAAGATTGAGATATGATAATATCAAAGGTATGATCTTTTATAAGGTCATCCGGCTCCCTCCATTACTTAGGTATTAGCACTTTTTATGCAACAAAATAACTCTTGGACAAAAAAATAATTTTATTTAAATAGATTATGCTATCACAAATCTTTTGCCTTCTAAATAAAAAATAAAAATTAATTTCTAAAACATAATTTGTAAAAATTATTAATTTAAAAAAAAGATGGCTTTTAAAAATAAAAAATAGCTATAACCAATATAATTAATATAATTATGAATATCTCCAATATTATATTTTTACATTTGATATTAATTATTTTGTAAAATTTAATTATTTTCATATTTAAAGATAGTATATTTGTTACGACCCAAGATCATGAGAGACCTATCCAAAAAGACTAGCTTATTAGGTGGGTGTGGCCTCATAGCTTAAGTATCATATTGAGTTTCGAATTTTATTCAATGTGAGACATAATATTGTATACCCCTTCGAGAGCCAACGTCTATGACAACTTCACTCTATTGACACTGACCCAGTGATAATCCCTTCCTTCACTCATTTATCAGTATTCGATTTAGCACCTCCTCCCTTTGGAGGGCACACTACACCTTAATGCAACCTTTAGGTAGCCTTTTTTGCAACCCAACCTTTCAATGAAAGCACAAATTGTTATGAATCACTCTAAAAAGAATGGTCTCACTCTAAAGAACTTCTATTACTTTTTAACATTTCTCTCAAAATAAACTAATGATACAATTCTTTTCATTCTCTTCCTATTTATATATGTAGTTACTACTAACTAACTAACTATTCCTATCAATATCTACCTCATAAAAAATAATCTTATCCTTAAGGTTGAAATTTAAAAGGTTGGCTTTTAAAAACAAACCACTAAATTTGTAATAAGACTTTCACTTTGCAATTAGCCCTTATGTCTACAAAAGGTCTTTGGCATGTGATGCCGAGTCAAATCTATTAAAAGGTTAAACTGTAACTTCACAACACTTGCGAATTCTTTGCTACATATATCATAACTAGAAAGGAAAACACTCACATTAGGAGGCTTTAGGCTTTGAACAGTGCCAGTGATTATACATCCAATTCGTAGTGGTGCCCAGTTGTCTACTATAGCCTTGTAATTACAGAAGATAATTCTATATTGTTCCTTCTCCACCTCTCCAAGTTTTAGAGGAAACTCCTTCTCAAGAAGCTCTTCTGCAGTTGATTTTGTTTATGTTTGTGATAATAGAGCAAACCATCTAAGGCCTTCCACCGCCGCACTCTCCATAGCAACCCCTACACCCACTGTTCCCCTATAATCATGATGCATGTCCTTGGCATGGGTCTTGA
Organism: Castanospermum australe; assembly: GCA_019955255.1. Classification (NCBI taxonomy): domain Eukaryota; kingdom Viridiplantae; phylum Streptophyta; class Magnoliopsida; order Fabales; family Fabaceae; genus Castanospermum; species Castanospermum australe. The sequence goes on along the minus strand of NSJW01001005.1, from coordinate 882,711 downwards.
GGTTCTCAATCAAAATCTGATAGCACATGGCAAGTATCTGGTTTCAGTCAAACTTCACCTTGTTGGTCATAAATGTTTTGACTAGCAGTTGTAGTTGCATAGAAGCGGTAATGAGAACGTTAGCCTGTGGGCTTCTCACCCAATCACCATCTTTGCCGTATACGACCTTAAACGATGGTTCTAGTTTGTGGGTAACTCTCCAAAATTCTGCACATGGCTCATTGGGCTAAGATTCAGAACTGAGCAAAAGGACTCTGGTAACTTAGGATCTTTGGTCAATTCGACCCTAATCTTCGTTCCTTAGATGAACTAAGCCTCTGAAACTGCTACTTAGTAGTAAATTTTGGTTCAAGCTCTCTAAATTCTTATCAATCTAGGGATTTTCCTTCATCATTTGTAAATGAAATCATCGTCAAAATTGCTTCTTTTTTAACCCAGGACCAAAAATTTCTCTTAGATGTATGCTCTGTTCTAGGTATTTATGGCATGTTCTTGGCCTCAACAGAAGAATTCATGGTAACGGTGATGAACACCCAATCTTCAGTAACAAAATCACTAAAAATTTCCAACCATTCTTGTGCCTCAACTTCCATTTCTAGATATGGCTTTGCATCAATCTTTGCCTCTTGAAATTTATAATTTTTCTCCATCACTATTTTGTCCCTTTTCAGTCCAAGATTCTCAACAGTGTCACCAAGAATTTCATAACAATCTTTAAGCTCCAAAACATATGGTTGTGCCATGGAGCTATCTTTCCCTCTGTCATGGCTAGAAATTCTAGTTTTTTGAGTGTCAATTTCAATTGAACCTTGCATTTTTTGAACCTGAATATCATTTCTGGCAGAATCTCCACTAACCTCGAAACCTCGAATCTATCACTTGAGTACCAATAACAGATTTTTCTTAATTCCTCAATCTTCTAATCTCTCGCATATATTCTTCAATATTTACTCTATTCTTATCAACTGAGTATCCATAGAGTCCGTTAGCTCCTCCATTCGATCTAGCTATGCCTCATCCTCGATTGATGAATTTTAAGAAAATAAAAGCACCATGACCCATGCCCATGAGGAATCCATCACAAAGACTAGCCTATTAGGTTGGTGTGGTATCATGGTTTAAGTACCACATTGAGTCTCCAATTTTACTCAATGTGGGACATAATATTACATACCCCTTCGAAAGCCGACGTCCACGACGGCTTCACTCTATCGACATTGGTCTAGTGGTAGCCCTTTCCTCTTTGGCAACTTCACTTATCTATCAGTATTCGGTGCAGCATCCTTTTCCTTTGGAGGGCACACTACATCTTAATTCAACCTCTAGGTAGTCCTTTCCGTAATCTAGCCTCTCAATGAAAGTATCAATTGTTACGACCCAAGCCCATGAAGAGCATATCCCAAAAGATTAGACTATTGGGTGAGTGTGGCCTAATGGCTTAAGTACCATTGCGTGGGTGTGGCCTCATGTCTTAAGTACCACATTGAATTTCCAATCTTACTCAATATGGGACGTAACATTGCATGCCCCTTCGAGAGCCAATGTCCACGGCGGCTTCACTCTATCTACACTAACCTGGTAGTAGTCTTTTCTTTTTTGGTGGCTTCACTCATATATCAGTATTCGATGCAGTATCCTCTCCTTTTGGAGGGAACACAACACTTTAATCCAACTTCTAAGTAGCCTTTTCTGTAACTCAGCCTCTAAATGAAAGTACCAATTGTTATAAATCACTCTAGAAAGAATGACCTTACTCTAGAGAACTTCTCTAGCCTTTTAACATTTCTCTCAAAATAAACTAATGATATAATTATTTTTATTCTCTTCCTATTTATATATGTAGTTACTACTAACTAATTGACTAACTAAACTAACTATTCCTATCAATATTTATGGTTTATAGTGATTTTTATATTTTTAAGCTAAACAACTTTTTATAATAGTTTCACTCTAAATTTAATAAAAATTTTACATTCTAAAACTGTTTAAAATATCTTTATAATTTTCAAACATATGTAAAATAGTTCATTTTATATTGTTTAAAAGTTATATAAATCTTTTAAAATGATTTTAAATTGTAGAGAGTTTGGATGAAATTAAATTTGAAATAAAATTATAAGAATCAAATAATTAATTTAAACAAATTTTCATTTATGGTTGATATATAAATTATTTTTTTATAACATAATGATTGTTTTTATTAAAATTATCTGTGATTGAAAAGAAAATAAAATAAAAATCAATTCAAGCTATATTATGAAGCATTTTATAGGATGGGATAGGAACGGCTAACAACAAGAAGTCCTGGAAAATAATTCTAAAGTTTTAACTACGATTCTTAATTTACATTAATATTTGTTAAAAAAATCCAACAAGGTTAGGGTTGGTTTGGTTTGGTTTGGGTTTAATACCCGACATTACAACTTCCGAGAATCACTTTGGTTTGGTTTGGGTTGGGTTCCCTCCACACGCGCCACAGTCTTCAATTCAATTCAATTCTGAGCTCTGCTCTCTCTCTGTCTCTCTCTGCGTATGAACCCATTCGTCATCGCCACCATTTGCAGATAATCGGATTCTTTCAAGTGAAAATGGGGGAAAAGGATAACAAACGAAAGAGAGGACGCAAACCCAAGAACCCTGCTGCCGAAACCCTAGACTTCCCCACCACCACCACCACCGCCCCTACCAACACCACCACCACCACCACCGCCACCAACAACAACAGCCCTTCTTCAATGGATGATGTCTTCTCCGTAAGCAACGTCGAACTTATCGATAACACCGCCTCTCCCCACCTCCGTCGCCGCCGTGGCCGACCCAAGAAGCTGCCCAATCACTCCGACAAGCCAATTTCTATTGCTTCGGCTCGACGGCTCGCCCGTCCCGTCGACAACAGTGGCGATTTTACGGTGCCCAGCGACGTTGGGGGTTCCCCGGCAGTGGCCGTGGCCTTGGAAGCGGACCCAGTGTGGGACAGTGTTTCGGCGAGGGTGTTGCCGGCGATGGACTCCGTCGTGAAGGTGTTCTGCGTGCACACCGAGCCTAATTTCTCGCTGCCGTGGCAGAGGAAAAGGCAGTGCAGCTCCAGCAGTAGTGGGTTTGTGATTAGTGGGCGGAGGGTACTCACCAATGCGCATTCAGTGGAGCACTACACCCAGGTCAAGCTCAAGAAACGAGGCTCTGATACCAAGTACTTGGCCACGGTGCTTGCCATTGGAACCGAGTGCGACATTGGTAAACTCTTTCTGTTGACATCTTTGTGTAACCTACTTTGTTAAATATATTGGCTGGATTTGGAACTTTTATCAAATTGGAAATCATATTAATGTTAGAAAGAAAATTTAGTTGGATTTATGATTCATGGTAATGGGATATCATCTTGCCTTAGAATTGTGCACAGTAGTTTTTAGGACGCCAACATTCAATAGAGTTCCACTCCACATTTTTTTCTAAGCTTAGCTTAATTCTTTTATACAAGCTTTTCTTGAATTTTATCATTCTGTCAGGAGACTGAATCATTCTATGTACGAGGTCATGGTGTACAAAATATTGGAAAGTTGAGCGTAATTAATTTGTGGATTGACACTTTTATTAATTTTGAATGTTAAAAGGAGCAATACAGGAATAGAATCATAAAATAATAATAATGAAAAATATGCATCAGGAACCTCTCATGGTAGGGGATAACATGAGAGGGTAATGTTATGAGAGAAAGAAAAACATGAACTATTTTTGGGTCTAATTTATGGACCCCTACACAAATCATAGTGGGTCCTACTATAATACAATTTGCATCTTTCTCTTTCATAACATGACCCTTTCGTGTTACCCCATAACATAACACATAACATGAGATAATCCTGATATGAAGAATACAGCTATTATATGAATTTTTCTTGGGGAAGGCTATAGAATTCCTAATTCACTACATGTAACTACCTCAAAGGCGGTATTTTTGCTAAAAGTTCTAGTATGAATGCAAATTAATGCATTTCATGTTACACTTGCAGCCATGCTTACTGTTGATGATGATGAGTTCTGGCAAGGGATGTCACCTGTCGAGTTTGGGGATTTGCCCACACTTCAAGATGCAGTCACTGTAGTGGGCTACCCAATTGGTGGAGACACTATTTCTGTAACTAGTGGTGTTGTATCGCGCATTGAGATTCTATCTTATGTCCATGGTTCCACTGAACTTCTAGGTTTACAGGTCATGTTGAAATGAATGATCTTCCACTTTTATCATTTAGTTATGCTTCATTTATCATATCCTGATTTACCCTCATCATGGTGGTTTTTGCAGATAGATGCTGCCATAAACTCTGGCAATTCTGGTGGGCCTGCATTTAATGATAAAGGAAACTGTGTGGGGATTGCATTTCAGTCCCTCAAGCATGAAGATGTGGAGAATATAGGTTATGTCATTCCAACACCAGTTATCAAGCATTTCATCCAGGATTATGAGAAGAATGGAGCATATACTGGTAATATGGTTGTTATGTACTAAGATGTAGATTTCACTTTTTCAAGCTGCTATAAGCTGGTAATATTGAAATTTTATCTACTTAGACCTTTCTTTCTACATCTGCTGCTAGGGTTCCCTATTCTTAGGGTTGAGTGGCAGAAAATGGAAAATCCTGATCTGCGAAAGGCAACAGGCATGAGACCTGATCAGAAAGGTGTTAGGATTAGAAGAATTGATCCTACTGCTCCAGAATCTACAGTTTTGAAACCATCGGATGTTATCCTTAGCTTTGATGGTGTTGATATTGCCAATGATGGAACGGGTGAGTGGTTATCTCTCTCAGTTTCATTATACGTTTATGCATGCTATCTAGCTTATATTTGTTTAGGTGCACTTTGTTTAGCTACCAAAAAAAATCATTTGTGAGAGGACCTATCATTTCTAATTTGATAGCAACTTGTTAGAAGAAAGTAGAAGTAAACATGTGACCTCTTCTAGTCACAAAGACAGCATTCATTGAACATGTCACTGCACCACAGCTTGTCTCATATTATGATCTTTACATAAACTACCAGTTTTGTGACTAAGAAAGTGCCTTGCAAAAGATCTTAATACCTTGAAACTTCTCTTAAGAATGTCAACAACCATTTGTATAAAGTTGAGGAATCTATTTCCTCATATTTGTTCGTTTTTAACATTTTCCATTTGGATTAGCACTTCTTTTATGGGCTAGGTTTTGGAATTTGGTCTACTGAATTCAATTTAGATATGGATAAGAGGAGAAACAAAACTCTTCTGTCTCGCATAATACTAATACTCGATTACTTCTAGATCTTATTTTGCAATTTAGAGATCAAGTCCAGTCTATATTGGTGCTTTGTTTTCTGTGTGTGTTTAGGTAGCAATAATGGGATTTCTTGTGTTAATTAACTATCTCTCCTTTGGCCTATATGATATGTATGAACAGTTATACCTCTGTCATGACCTGCCTTACTACAGGACTGAGAATGACCTGTTATAATTGACAACTTGACATTCTAATCATTATTTCAGCTTGTATCTTAATCTTTCATTACTCTGTAATTCTGGTTGTTATTACGTTTGCAGTTTGAGCTTAACAGTCTGTTATATAATGCTTTACACTCTTGGTATATTTTTTCAGTTCCATTCCGCCATGGAGAGCGCATTGGTTTCAGTTATCTTATATCCCAGAAATATACTGGGGATAATGCAGCAATCAAAGTATTGCGGAATTCAGAGATTTTCAAATTTGACATTAAACTCGGTAGTCACAAAAGGCTCATTCCAGCACACAGCAAGGGCAGGCCTCCCTCATATTATATTATTGCAGGATTTGTTTTTACAACTGTTTCAGTTCCATATCTTCGTTCTGAGGTTTGTGGTTAATTCAGCATTGCTATGCTTTAATAATTCAGTTTATTGGGTGTCTAGGTGATGATATTGGTTTTTACTATTGTGTATATTATATATCATATGTAAATGTCTGATACTTCTGTGTTGTGGATACACTTCCTCTGACCTGACAATTTGAATGTGTCATATCTGCCTGAAATGAAAGATTGATTCATTATTGCTGCATGAAACTTAAAGAGAGTTAATTCATTATTGCTGAGGAGATTATTGAGATGTTTAGAATTTTAATATTATTTGTGACATTTAAAATTTTACACTATAGCGATACACTGAACTGCACTGGTGAATTTGTAAAATGGTTTTCTTGGACAAATGAATTGTGTGTTTCAGGCATCATGAACAATATAAATTATTTCTGCTACCCGCTGCATTTAAAATGGCCCATAATGTGTAATAATAGGCTCTATACAAGGGGGACGTGGTCCTGTATTAAAGTTGGACCCGGTGGTTAAGTTGATTGCAATAGAAAGTTATGTATTTAGTCAGGTTCCATACGTATCTCCATGTATCAAATCTAATCTAAGCCAAGTGACATGGGGTTTTGAAATTCTATATGTACAGGTTTCACTTTTAGGTGTCATGACATGAGCTGTGTAGTATTAAATTTTGTCTCTTGTAGCTTTCTTATTTACTTTACTTTTGGCATTAATTAGTAAATTCGTTAATACAACCTGCGTTTGCTAAGCTTTCTCATGGAGCCATACTTTTCATGCTCATTTTTTCTTGTATGAACAGTATGGAAAGGATTACGAGTATGAAGCTCCAGTCAAGCTTTTGGATAAACTGCTCCATTCAATGCCACAATCGCCAGATGAGCAACTCGTTGTGGTCTCTCAGGTACTCTTTCTCTGTCAGTCTCTCTCTTTGCTGTCTCTCTCAAGTATCTTGACAAGTCTGATTATCCCTTTGACACATTAAAGGTGCTGGTGGCTGATATCAATATCGGATACGAGGATATTGTTAACACCCAGGTTGATAACAACAATGATCAATTTTTTTTTGCTTTCCTTGCTGATAGCTATATTGGCCTCACCACTCAATTGCTGATTGCCTTCTATTCTGTTATATATGTGAAGGTCCTTGCTTTCAATAGTAAACCTGTGAAAAATCTAAAGAGCTTGGCCACCATGGTAGAGAGCTGTGATGATGAATATCTACAATTTGATCTAGAATACGATCAGGTGCCCTCTCTATCCCTCACTCTAAGTGTTTGTGTAAAACATGGCATTAGCTCTATTATTAACTAATCGTCTCCTATGCAGATAGTGGTCCTTCGTACAAAGACTGCAAAAGCAGCTACGCTAGATATCCTTGCAACACACTGCATACCATCAGCAATGTCTGACGATCTTAAGTCATGATTTTGATCATACTGTAGGTAGATTCTCCATCTTGATTGCTGTTTCATGTGCAGCACCCTGTTTCCCCCGTAAACATCATCTAGTTAAGAGAGATGCAGATATGTAGGGAGGACTTAACCTTTTGCTTATAGTTGTTAGATTGTTTCCCTAAATGGTATTGGGAATCATGGAGTTAAGGCTAATACCTCTCTTGGGACTGATATAACTCCGCTTTTTGCAAGGGTTGAAGATAGCAAAGAAGGATTTACAATTAATTGTCTTCATTTACATTTTCCATTTTGAATTTTGAGGGAGCCGAGCAATGTACTGAGTTTCCATTATTTTCAACAATGTGATTTCTTTTAACTTAACCCAGAGTGGGTAATGCAGAACAGAACGTTCTTATCTGATGCACTTGAACATATTAACGACGATGAACTAGTAGACAATGGTCAATGATTATGCTAAAACATTGGTTTCATCAAGATGACTCTCTAATAGAGGCCTCCTTTTTGACGATGAGGGTCTATCAACTTCGTGGCAGATCCCTTTTTCCTCCTTGGATTGTGTCCACAGTACCGCGTAAAATCCAATTACGAGTACTAGTGCTCCAATGACACTGAAAGCGGAATGGAAAGCAAACAAAAACAGAGTCAACTGAAAGCCAATTCTGGGGAAACTTCCACTGCATTTTATTGTTGACATCGTATGACAAATGCCCATCAGCCTGGTAAACAATATAACAATGAATATTTTTGAAGTGAGGAATTACCTGCCAACATAGAGGGTCTCACCAAGGAAGACAACACCCGCCAGGGCAGCAATGGCAATCCCCACGGGCTTGAACATGGATATAAATACGGGCCCTTTCTTATGTATGCACCAAGTCTGCACAGAAACCGTTACCCCACTTCCAACAATCGCCTGCAATATTGTTTTCCACATTGGAATGAGCTCTGCAACAAACCCTTGGATGATTTACAACTTATTTATGTGCTTTCTTTGTTTTTGTTTTGGTTGCTAGTATGTGCTTACTGAACAGAATACGGAGATGAGCTCAATGTCAGGCCTTAGTTTCCAGGCATTTGAATCTCTGACCACAATCAGTGAAAGTATTGCACATTGGATGGTTCCAAACAGGCTATAGAAGGCGACTATGGTCAACTGCGATGTATATACTTTAAGAATTGCTGCCTGCAAATATGCTCAACCAAATCAGATCCATATTCTCATACATCATCACTGAAGTTGAAGACCTTGCACCTATGTGGTGTTAAGTGGTCTAGTCAAACTGTGCATCACCTGAGCAATACTCCAGGCTGCAAGAGACAAACTGGCAGTGGCAAGGAAGAGACTCCCAAAGACCCAGTTATTAGTTTCTGCCAATCTAGATGGAGATGGTTGTGATGGAGAGGGTTGAATTTGAGAGCCGGCAATGGGAGTGCCCTTGCAAAAGGTCATGATATATGCTCCTGAGATCGACAGCACCGTGCCCATGATTTTGATTTGGCTTCTTGAGCTTCTAATATCTAACTTTTGCATCCTTGAATGATTTTTAAGACAATATAGTAATCCAATTATTTAGCTCTTTAAAGAGGTTTACTTTAGAGTGGAGAGTGAAGAATATTAATAATTTATAAGAAAATTAAGAAAATAAATTTTAATAATTTTATAATTTTTTATATATATATTTGTTTTTTATCATAATTTCTTGTTAATTTTCTCATCAACTGCTTTACAGTTAATTTCAACATAGATTTCTTCAAACCCGAGATACAAATAAAAAGTCTTTTACAATATGTTTGGAAAATCTCCCTATCTATATAGTACGTAAGTATAAGAAAACGAAACAGGAGAAGAGAATGACCTAATTACCTGAATATGACCGCTAGCACTAGAGTGAATGCTGGAACCAAATTGCTCATAGCAGATCCAAGAGTGGGCGAGCTGTAGCTTATACCGGTGAAAACGCAATTCTGTGTCACAGTTATGCTGCAAATCTCCCAAAGAACAAAATTCTTCATTTCTGTTCACTCTTTTTTTTTTAACAAAAAAAAAGAATAAGAAAAATAGATATGATGCAGTTACATTTACATGCATACATACCCAAGAAGGCTGAGGAGGAAGAATTTGCAGAGAAGCGAGGAAGAAAGGGGTGGTCCTGTTGATCTGCAAACAAGAGGAAGAGAACCTGATAGTACTGTAGGTGAAGAGAGATAGGGAACAGGGAGAGAGTGGGAGACCTGTTGATGATGAAAGAGGAAGGGAGGAGCATCAAAGTGGCAAGAGCATTTGAGTAGACAACAAAAACAAAGTGGCTCATTCCTCTGGACATGGCTGCTTTACTCACTGTGGTCATCCCTACAAAAAGGCTCTCCACGGTCACCATGGCTGCAAATGGAATCCATTCTGAAAAATAGCTTCTCAGTCCCATTTGATCTTTCTGCGCGCGAGTCTAAGCCAGATGTTGGAAATTGGGTGTTCTGCTTAGAAACAGCAACAAAGCTTGAGACTCGAGATTCCAACAGCACTGGTAAAGGGGGAGCAGATTTTTTTTGGGCAAAACATCCGGCACATGATTGCCACAATAAATTATATAAATTTTGAGTGGTATGTATACATTTAAAACTATAGGGTAAAAATAAATGTCATTAATTTTATCTAAAAAAAAAGGCTGGAGTAATAATTAATGATAAAGTATGACACGTGAAATTTGAGGAAAGAGAATATGTTTTGAATGGGACCAAGCACAGGTGTTCATTGGCATAATTTAATATGCGAATTTGTAAGTTTTTGTATAATTTAATTCATAATTAATGAGTTATATTAGATTTGTAAATTAAAAAAATTTTAACTCGTTCAATTTAACTCAACTTTTTTTATAAAAAAATACGTTATTTTTTATTATTTAACATATTAAAATTAATATTTTTTCTTTTTTTATTAAATTTTATGTGACTTATTATATTTTATTTTTAAAATTTGTATTATAATTTTTTATGTTTAAGATTTAGACTTATTATATTATGTTTAAAACTTGTGACTTATTGTATTTGATTTTTAATTAGTTTGAGATTTGTTTGAGATTTCGTATGTCATTTTTCTGTTAAAACTTGTTAAGTTATTTATTATTATGTATGATAAATCTTTAATTTTGTATTAATTTTGACATTTAATTTAGTAGGTAAAATTTTTTTAATATATGTTGAACTCACGAGTTCCACTTAATCCAACTCAACTTGTTCATGTGTGAGTTAGTTTGGGTCGATTTTTTTTTTTAAAAAAATTGCCTAACCTTACCTAACCCAATCCACTACTTTAATGAGCGAGTTAGTTGTAAAAATATCAAAAATCTAACCTACATACAACTATAGGCATAAGAAGGATAAAACCAATTTGAATAAAATAAATAGATTTATGCACAAGATGTTGATGTAGAAGAAATGAGTTATATTTTTAAGGATGAGAACTATGATTTAATTCTTGAGAGTCATATCTTAAAGGGAAAATCATATTATTATTATTTCTGATTTAAGGAGATTAGGCCTATGGCAATTCAAATAGGTCTAACTCTGGGAAAATACTCTTGATTTATATAAAAACATAGATTCGATTATTTGTAAACTAAAATAGCAATTCATATAGATATAATAGATTATTATATAGATTTAATTTTGATCTATTAAAATTTTTTTATACTATCATTAAATTATATATTACCTAGTATTTGACATTTTAAGTAATTATTATTTTAATTAATTTTTTAATAATTTAGTAACCTATAATTAAATAATCATGTAAAATCTTTTATATTGAGAGAATAAAAATTAAAAGTCTTATTATATTAAAACAAAATTATATACACATTATGAGATTTACAAAATATTTAACTAATTTTTTTAAAAATCAAATGACTTTTTATTTTAAATCTTAGCAATTCCTCTTTGAACTTTTTTTAATAGAAACATTTAAAAAAAAAGAGAGATTACTTCATTATAAGATATTCTAGTCTCGAATTCAAGACATTTTTTTCTTTGAGTTTGTTTAAATTTCATAAACAGTAATTGTTTTGAAATATAATAAAAATAAAATTTAAAATCTTCTATGTTAGTTAAGTGTAAAATTATCAGAGAAAAATATAAATTATTTTGTGTTGTATTTATCTATATTAGTTATAAAAAAATTTTCTTATTTAATTTCAAAATTTTAATTTTTTGAAAAAAATATCAATAACTAATTAAAAATAAATAAAAAATGATAAAATTATAGTCACCGACTTTTTTTAACCCCATTCCCCCTCTCCCAATCGCCTCTCTCGTTCCCCGCTGCCCATATTCCTTGCGCGGGCCCTCGCCCTTTTCCAACGACTTATAAACTCTTGGCCGCTCCCTTTCACGATTGGACCTCCAACAATTAAGCGTTTATTTGAGTGAATGTTTGTTATTCTTAGATTAATTTTTAGAAGTTTAAATAAATTTTTATTTTATTTATTTTGATATTTATATTATTTTTTAAATATAATTTTAACTTTAAAAATTTATTTAATCTGAAATTGTACGTAATTTTTTTATTAAATATATATTATTTTATTTAAATTTATTTTTGACTAAAATTAAGTTTATTTAAAATTAATTTTATAAAAATTTAATCTAATTACACATTAATAATTGTTACAGCTTCGAATGCCTGTTTAACTCCTTTTACAGTGGCGTTGGTGGAACTATATACCTGCTATACAATGTGTGTGAAGAAATTTTGGTGGCTGCCAGTGATCCTTGTGCAAAAGAAGATTATGAATAAAATTGGAAAATTACATCATCAGTTCTAGTGTTTTCATTTTCTTCTCATGGGAGCCAAGAAAACTTTTGTACGGTGCCCATGGCAATTTTTTTAATTCTTCTCCCTTTTCTCTCCGGTGGCCAACTGTTTTCCCTTTCTCATCGTTCCTATTCAGTTCTTCCACTAAACAAACAATTTGGGAAACGAATTAAAAATTCTTACATATTTTAATTAGTAAAAACACGACACATAATCTATTAAAAAAAAAGACACATTAAATTTAAAATATTATATAATAAAATTTAGATAAAATATAAACTATTAAATATAATATACTGAGAGTATATAAAAAAAAATTTTATCATAAAGAGAAATCGTTTATTCAATGGAGAAATTTTTACATATTTTAACCAAAAACAGGACACATATCACAGTATAAGAATACACACCATCATATTAAATTTATAATATCATGTAATAAAATTTAGATAAGATATAAGCAAATGAATATAATATTTTGATAGTACATAAAGGGCTCGTTTGGATAAACTTTAAAAAAAATAATTTTTTTATATATCTTGATTTAGTAAATATTTTTTTAAGAAAAAATAATTTTATATTTGGATACAATATTTAAGAAGTATTTTTAAATAATATAAAGACTTTTAAGTTTGTTTAAATAAAAAAGAATAGAAACATTTAATTTATATCAAAATTATTGAAAAAAATATTCAAATGCAAGATATGATTCAATGAGCTAGCATAATAGGGACAGTGAGATTTTTAAGTATGTCATATCAACAGCATTATGGAAAAAGAGACATAAGATAATAATAACATGTCTAATTGTGTACCCAAAAGGCTTAACAACATGTTACTAATGTTATTCTATTTTACTTTTCTAATTGGTATAGTCATTAAAATCAGAATTCAATTTAAGATATTAGGGTACAATGGACTTAAAGTTACATTGTTTAAAATGTAATTCATAGAATTACCTATGAAGGTTTATGTAAATAAGGTTTATAAGAAGAAAATAAAAGGATATAAAATGTAATTTTTAATAAAGGTAAAAGATATATTTTTGTCATAAAATTATATTAAAATCACTTATATTTCTACTTTTTTTAGAAGTTAGAGATAATTGACTTTTAAAAAAAAGTAAATTAATTTTTTTAACTTTTACTTTTTAAAAAAATTACATTCAAACACACTTAAAAATACGTTGAAATACTTTTTTAAAAAATACTTTTTTAAAAAATACTTTTTAAAAAAAATATATCCAAACTAACTCAAAAATTACTTATTGAAAAGAAAAACCGTCCATTTCAAATAGAGGCAGAGTTAGGAGAGTTTTCTTATGGGGCTAAATTAAAAACTTTTTAATTATTATTTAGCAAATATATGTAAACATATAAATTTTCAAAATATTTGGCCCCCCTTAAATATAACCATCCTTCATCCCTGATACCAAGACCTTTCTGTGTACTTTAAATACTTGAGTTTTAAACATTGGATCGATATTTATGAGAATTAATTTATAAAAATGTACAATTGTGAGATGCACTCTTAAAATATTAGATTGATGCAAAAACTAATCCAAAAATACATTTAAAAAGTTATATTAAAAGCCAAGAGTGATACCAAGTTAATTAATATGCAACCAAAGAATTAATAGAGGTAGGTATAAAGTGTGTTCGTTGTAGTATATCCGTCCCATCAAATGGTGGTATCTTACCTTTTGTTTTTCCTTATAAAAATTTTCTATTTAATTTTTATTTTTATGATAAAAAAGTAAATTATTAAAAAATTTAAAAATAATATTTATTTTAATCCTTTAAAAATGTTAACAATATCACACTGATCCTTTATATTACACTGATAATTTATTTATATGTAATATCAAATTAATTTTTTAATAACAACTAATGTTATATGTTTCGTCATTTTTAGATCAATTTAATATTATTTTAATAATCAATTTAATGATATAAATTGATATTAAAAATTTAAATTTAATATATTTATAAATAAAGAATTGCGCTGTGTATATCTTAAGATCAAAATTGTTATTTTGGTTTTAGTAAAATTTGAATTCAAAATTTAAAAAATAGATTATATTTCAAGAAATCACTCTATGAGTCATTGATAAAAAAGTCTTTTATATTTTAAAATTCTCAACATAATTCTTTACACATGTATAAAGGTTCAATATATTTTAGTATGTATATTTTAAAAAATTTAAAAGTTGTGTTAACAAGTTTAAAAACATATAAAAGTTTTCTACCATGATATGATATTTGAGAAATAATAATTTTATAAAATACATAAATTTAAACTTTTATATATATATATATTAAAATCAGTGGGAGCCATCCTTAGATATATTGTTATTGTTATTAATTTTATTAGGTGCTGGCGCGCCTTCCGTGAAGACACGACACGAGCGCAACTCCATTTCTATTCCGTGGTTGCAATCTCTTCGTCAAGGTTTTCCAATTAGGGCTCAGTCTCGTACCGTATCGTCGTAGTTTTGAATTTTGATCGATTTTCTCGATCAAGATGGGTAGCGCTGAACCCCGTTTGGAAGATTTTCTGGAAGAGAAGAAGCGCGTCAGGAACCCTTTAGTCCCCGTTGGTAAAAATCCTGTCTTTATTTTATGTTCTCCCTTCTTAAGTTCGCATTAGAAGTTCCTTATCTCATTATTTCTCTTCGATTTCACTCTTTCAATGTAATTCTTGATATCTTTATCCGTTTTTAATTTATATTCATATACCCTTTCTCGTATAGCTTTCGATTTAATTTATTTGTCGATGGCATACATATTGCAGAAAATTTTGATTAATTTGAGGCCTTTATGAAATATTTCACTGAAAGAAAGGGAAACAGGATGGGGTTGAGAAAGATGTGAGAAAGTTTGGGATTAGGGAATTGCATTGTTCAGTTGTTTGGTAGGTAGATTTAGGGAGTAAGGAATTGCTATGGTATGACTTAGGAGGGGTCTATCTCCCATGCTGCCATGGAAGGGTTGTTACGGTTGCTATAAGAAGAGGGTAAAGAGGAAATGGGTGTGGTGTACTATCAGAATTGTCTAATGAGAAAGCGCATGAGCACAGCTCTAGAATTTCGAGATGTCCCTGATGAATAGAGAGTTGAGTAGAAAATGTATAGATTTATGATGCTACATTCTTCATACATGTGAGCCATAGATTGTGAAACTAAGATTTACCTGTTTAAGTTGGCATCTTGATGTGCATGATTTTCATCGTTCTCTTGGTCATGAATTTACTTCTATGTTATCAGGATTAATTGTCTGGCCATTACTTTTTGAAGGATGTGATATGAGTGCAAGAAGTTTTCTAACATTTGCAAAATTTTATGCATAAAGCTTAAAGTTACCAACTTTGGGTGTGATCACAATTAGTTTACTAGGTTGGTGTTGCTGGCCATTGGATGCTAATGGATTTAGGAAATGAATCTCATAATCTAGAATTTTTGCTCCTAGGTGGAACAAGGAGTCTGTTCGGTTTTTCAAGTTTGAGAATGTGATGGACATGGGGTGTAATGGTAGCATTCCGATGGGCGGTTATCTTTCTAATGAATGCCAACTTTTATCCAGCATGCAAATATGAAAGAAATATTGTCTATCTATTTGCTTTTAGAAAGGAAGAAAAAGGAATTTGATAATTTTAAATTTAAATTGTTATAATCAATGGAGTAGGAATTGGTGGAACATCAATTTTCCATTGCTTGGTGATTGGAGATGGTTCTTCTTAATGCTTTTCTTTTGTCTTGTTATTGTACTTTTGTTGGTTAGTGTTCTTTAATTGACTTTGCTGTGTTAATTTCAGGTGCTCTTATTACTGCTGGTGTGCTTACGGCTGGCTTAATCAGTTTTAGACAAGGCAATTCTCATTTAGGCCAGAAGTTAATGAGGGCTCGTGTGGTTGTCCAAGGTGCTACAGTGGCACTCATGGTTGGCACTGCCTTTTATTATGGAGACAATCCTTGGCGATCAAGTTAAACTTCGTAATTGCTTGGTTTCCTATTGGTTTTAATATTGTTTGTGGTGTGCAATTTGGTCATTTGAGGACCAAAATCCTTGCCAACAACATCTTACGAAACATTTTTTTAAAAAAGCACACACTGTTGAGTTCTTATCAATGTACTATGATATATAGTTGTTTTAATAATATAAACAACTCTTGAAAGACTGGTGCTATCCAGAGGGAAGCAGAGTGGAATCAGGGGCTTACACAGCGAGAGAATTACTATTGTTAGGGAGAAATTTTTAAGTAGGCATTAGTCTACTCATGTCAAATGTTATCTTGAGTATCTATGAAGGCACATGCATACTTAAGAATGTCTTTATCGGTAGGTTGAAGTGTTTTGACTGATAAATGTGGTTATTTTTGTGTGGAATGTGTGCAAGAACTAGCAGATAACAAAGCTCTGATTAACCAAGGTATTCTGTCTTGGAGGAGAGAGTGAGGGTATTGCAAATAAATAAAAAAATGGATAGTATTTTGTTTTGTGGATTAAAAATTAGGTGGCAGATAGGTTCAAGTTTAAGTTTGTCAACAAGAAAAATAATTTAGAGACATGCCCTGCATAGGGCTTAATTGTATAGGATAGTTTAATTATAACCGAAATGCTCTTGTAGTTAAAGTTAACTAATTAATTACGCCAATTGATCTAAGGATCAAGTAGTTACTTATTATTTTTAAACTTGTTCGCTACTCCATTTCTTTACGCATCAGACATATTTGTATGTTGGTTTAACTTTTAGAGACTACCAAATTTTGGTCTCGTAACTTTTGTCAAAAATTTTGGGTTCTAAAATCTAAAATTATTGGACATGATGTGCACATTGTGAGTCCACATTTTCCAAAAGTATAACTTGTGTGTCTGACTGAGAATAAAACAATTAATCAATGAAGACCGAAAAAAAAAAGACTGAGAATAAAACAAAAAAAAACGGATTTCAAAAAAATTTTAAAACTATAACTATTAAATTTGTCTGAGTACATTATTCTCTCTGACCTTTGCTTTTGTTCTTATGGATTGTAATCAACGGTAGCCCAAAAAATGTTCAAGTATTAACTTGATTTTTCTCCTTTTAAACCTCTACTTTTTTCTTTTCTTTCAAAACAAATGTTAAACTTAACTAGTTCTAGACTCACACATCGAGCGGACATTTCAAACCTCTCAAAAAAGAATATAAAGAATGCATGGAAATTTTTACTATAATATATAAATTAAATATAATTAGTGTAACTGTTAGAATTTATTAGACCGTAAATTTTAAAGATATTCATCTACATGTTGATAATATGAAAAAGAAGTTATCATAGAGTTTATTGAAGTCTCCTCATAATTGTTATATATTATAATAGATTATTTGACTACCTTCTAGGCCTTCTAATGACAACATTTGAAAAGCACGCAGACAAAATTATTAATTCTCAAAGTTCTTAAATAAGAAGAGAAATTAGCCCTTAAAAGGTTATTTTAACACATAATTAGAAGCAAATGAGTTAAGCATGTAGTGGTGGATTTTAGTAGACACTGTTGGAAGCCAAGATATGCAACTAATTTAAAAAATTCTACATGAGTACTTAAAAAAAATTACATATTATCCCTTATAATTATTAAAATATTATTATATGGCCCCTCCAAAATTTCAGTCCAAAATCCATCCCAGGTAACATAATTTTTAATCAATGTATAATTATCACTAATAACAAAACCAACATAAATTATCATTATTATTACTATTATCTTAATAGGCACTGTATTATCTCTCAATCTGTATTTTTTTTTTAAATTTTGCTTATATAATTATTTCGTAAATTAATTAATTATAATTTTATTATAATTAAATTAGTTAAATAAAATTTTTTTTATAAAAATGCAAACTATATTTGAAATGATAAAATAAAAATAATTAGCTAAATGAATTATAATAGTGTATGTATAAAAAAATAACTCTTTGTATTTGAAAGTAATGTAATTGTAAAATGTATTTATCAACTAATGTTTGTGTTTATAATTTTATTTTTTTTATTTGTATTTAATTAATTATTAATGAGTTTTTAGGAAAATAAGAATTGAAGATCAAAGAGAGGAATTTCCTTTATATATAGTATAGATTATTATTATTATTATTATTATTATTATTTTCTTAAAAATGAGGTTGATGAAGCTAGGCTAAGTTCATGCAAAGCCATATCAATATGGGTGAGATTTCATTCAAGTTGATGTCACTTTAGCTTCAATTATTGGTAACACGGCACGCGATGCCATACCCGTAAGTTGTTCAACAACATGTGCTGCGTCCCACGTCGACATTCATCTCCTGCTATCTCGTGATCCTCCTCAATTTAAATCTCTCCCTCTCTCTCTCTCTATATTAATTTCTTCATTGCAATTAGTCTCTGATTGGAAGGCCATGCCAAACACCAAAAAGGGTTCCAGGCAAGACATTCTGTTTCTGGAAATTTTAACGTCACTTGTAAGAAACCAATCGAGATTTACTGTCTTTTTTTTTTTTCTTTTTTTTCTTTTTTTTCTTCGCAGTAGTTGAAGTATAGTTAATATTATACGATTGTTTTTCTTTATTTTTGGTTGGAGGGTGGAAATTTTGCCATTTATTACCGCTTTGGCTGCTAGGAAGTTGATCAAAGTAAAACAATGAATTGTGGGTCTTTACCTGTGTTACGAAATTGAAGCAGCCGTCTGCAGAAGATTTCAACGTTAATATATTTGTACTGTGTGCCAAATAAAGCATGTAGTTGTGCATTGAGAGGCCACATTGTGTATCACGCACTTTACATAGCTTTTTCTTTTTTTTGTGGCCATATTCGGCAGCTCATGAGACCCTTCCCTTATTTACTGTTGTTTAGCATTCTCCTTTGGACCAATGAAGAATGAAATTGTTTATTCACTTTTATTCTCTTGAACTTCAATAATATAGTAATGCTTGCATCACTGTAATAGAATTCTGAACCATTTTGATCTCCCCTTTCTTCTGTATTAAGTTTATATTTTTATTGGCTTTTACTGTACCATTGGTAATCAATTTTTAAGAGCTCTCTTATGATGAGCAGAAATGTATACCTCAAATGCAATGTGTGTATCTTCCTATCAAGCTTCTTATGTCTAATTTATGATGTGCCTTTTATCTGTCCGTTTGTAGGCATATTAAATTACTACAAGGAAGGCAGAAATTAAAGCATTGCTATAGTACTATTTATTTATGCCTGATGTGGATGTATAGTGAACGATGACTATTTTGAGCATTAATTATTCCTTCCATCAGCTAGAGCAGGAGCACAACTTTCTTTGTGTTCTATCTTTCTTGCTTTGATGATTTTTAGTGTCATGATAATCATTCATTGAACTGAGCATAATATTGGATAGTTTTCCTTGTCTACTTTGTCCTTCATTGGTCAGTCGATGTTAGTAAGTGAAAACATTGGTTTGTTTTATTCAAGTTTTTGTCTCCTTCATATCTGTTATAAAAACTTATTTCTTTTCCCTTTTTTACCTTCACCTTTTTCATATTGTACCATGTCTTTGTTTACTGATATGGTTTCTTTTTATGGATCAATAGGGACACATCTGTTGATCCTGGTTTCTGACATCAAATCAATTCCAAAGTTTCTTATACTTGGGTTTTCTGCTTCTCTATCTCATATATCGGCATATTGTGAATCTCTGTCTGCAACACTTTGTTCTGTTGTGATATATTGAGATATATTAACAAGTTCCCCATCCTCTTTTAATCTAATGGAAATGTATTAGGCTTATGGGCTGCATATTAGAAGTGGTTTTTGTTTTTGAACCTTTGATTGTGGTGAAGATGGGAACAACTATTTACATTTGGTAAAAACTAAATTTTCTTAATTCTCCTTGTAGCGGGTTGAAACAAGTGAATTGTTAAAATCAAAATGTCATCTCCTAGCAAGAAAAGAGAATTTAATGTAATGAAATTGTAAGTAGATTGTTTTACTGTGTGTTGATAGTTCTATTCTTATAAACTATTGCTGAATTAAATTTTATAAGTGTTCGAATACTAATCTAGATTCATCAACAAATTTAGCATGCTACAAGTATAGAATATATGGTCAACTGTAATTATTATGATTGCTGATTGTTAGCTAGTGATTTGGCTGTAAGTTAGCTACTGATTAGCTCCTAATTAGCTCTTTGATTGATTGTAAGCACACTATAAATAAAGATTTATGAGCAGCTTAGGGACACATAATTTCTCTCAAAAATGCTCTCTATTACTTTCAACATGGTATCAGAGCAGTATCATCTTCCGTGACCTTATTCTGTCACTATTTTGCTACCAAGTTCCCAAATATGTAATTCTTTTGTTTGGTGTCCTTTATTTTCACTCTGATTTAGTTTCTGGTGTCTATGTTTACTTTTCCCAAAATAGTTGATGGAGTTATTATATTATCAAATTAATCAATTTTGGTATAGTTGGTTTTTTGTTTTGACTTTTGATGTGGTGAAAAACACTTTTGGCACTCTAATATGGTTATCTATTGAGTTATCATTTGATTTTGAACCCTAGTTCATAACATGGGGCAATTTTCCTAAGTTTGGAAATTTGACTTATAGGGGAAGAATTTTTAGTTTTTTACATGTGGAGATTCCTCTGTGGTTTTGGGCTTGTTCAAAAACTAAATCTGGAATTGAAGTGGCGTAAAATTTTGGGCTTGTCTGAAGACTAAACCCTTCAATTTGACAAGGAGAAATTCTAAATCCTCGATGTTAGTTTGATTTTTTTGGAGGATTTAGCATTACTCTTTGACAAAAGGACATGGACTGTTCGTGTGAAGTAAGGCAGCTATTATAGAAAAAAATGTAACATTTATTAACATCCATAGAAGAAGCCAAGAATATGACTTGACAGTTTGTATCATGAAAAATCATCATGGAAGTGAGGTTTTCAAACCAGTTGAAGTCATCACAACACAATATGTCAAAGCAATAAAAGCAAAAAGAGAAAAAACTAAAACTAAAAGCTGCAAAACTGACTTCATGATTTTACTTAAAGGCATCACATATCGAAGAGGGGGAGAAACAGAGGCATCTGCTAATTATTTAAAAGATCATAGGAAAAAAAGAAGAAAAGAAGTTGATTGAGGACAACCTCACTTTCTCTTTTGGCAGCTTCCGTGAGGATGTCAGTATGCTAACTTGTTTTTTTCCTAGTTCTGTAGCAATCATGGGTAATCATCCCAATTAAGTTGTGTGTGTTTTGTTATATCATGAAGGTGGATGCCATGGCTTGCCCGAGGCATGTAGGCTTTGCCCTTTTGTGCAACACCACTATGGTGGCTTTTCTGGTGTAATGCCATCATGCACCCTGTGATAGCATGATTTGATTTTCTAGTGCAATCTTTTTTTTTTATTCCAAATGGCTGAAATTTCAACTGCAGCCATGTTATCTTTTTGAATTGTAAATATCTCATCATAAAATGATCTCCTTCCCCTCCACTTTCCTTCTTTTCCCTGCTAAAAAATAAACCAGTTTTAATCATATCTGATGTATTCCGTTATAAACTTAATTGCGGGTCCATTTTTTTTTTCAGTTATATTTAGCAGTGGTAGTATTGACATCAGGCAATTAGTGCAACTTAGTCAGTCAATGTGGCAATATAGGTTTTAGAATGGGTGACGGTACTATGTTGGTCTCTTGGTGGCAAATGGCAGTGTCATGTGAAAGATGCAGTGTTGGTGTAATATGGTGCTTATAGGCTATGGCATCATGGTTGTCGTTGTTCAACATGCTTGATCGGAGTTTGCAGACTAATTTTGAATTAGCTGCTAAATTTGTGGCTAGAAAAGCGTGGTTGAAATTGATGACAATGGTTGATAATGAAGACATATGGAATTGACTTATTTAGCAATATGTATGTAGAAAGAAAATATCAAGTATGTTTATATGCTTCAAATGCATTTCTAAAATGGTGAGGCTTATGAAGTATGTGTATTTCTATTTAGGTGCCCAAAAAAATGACAAAGGTTTGGACTTTTGAGGGACTTGGTGTTGCTTGAACAATCCTGCTTACAATACCATCATTAGTATAAAATTAGAAAGCATATGCAAGTACTAATATGTAGACACAGGGTCGTAATTGTTCTCTGTTATATGTGTTAGGTGAACTGAGACTATTGCTCTTAGCATAAAGTTTTGCATGTTACCCACTTCTTCTATGTGTGTATTCACTCTTGGCAAAAATTTTCAGTCATACTTCTCAAATATTTCTTCCTTTTTTCTAGGAAGATGAGTGAATGATGGGTTCAATGAATTCAATTTGCAGTTCCATGGTCCAAAAGGAAGTACCATTAACATTCTATTGATGAAACTGCACAAAAGGACCTAAATTAGAGGTTTCTTTATCTCTATTGGCATGAATTTTCTTCTAATTGCACGATTTGCTCATCTCTAGCATGATATTTGTTTCCTTATCTTTGAAAGGTTTTGTGAGTGCATAGACTAATCACTCATCTTTAAGCTGTCTGCTTGTTCCTTGATTTATAATGTTTATGTCACTACCCTGTGGTTGCAAGCCTTTGTGAAGGTGGAGTCTGGAAAACTTGTTTCGAGCTTCCTGAAGCTTTCTTATCCATATAAATCTTTGTGTATCGGATTTGAGAACAAAGTTGAAATCTGATGGACTTAGGGTGTAATGGTAGCATTCTAATGGAGGGTTACCTTCCTAATGAATGCCATCTTTTATCCTGCATGCTATTGAATAAGTCAACATTCTGTTTTGATGCAGCATGCTTAGTGTGTCCTAGTTTTTAGGAATTAGATAATGTTTAATGTATGTGGTTTTATGTTTCCAGATCATTAGGAATCAGTTTAGATTTTATCATTTTATTAACCGTTGTATCTATGCCTATTTAAAAGGCTTTATTAGTTGAATAAAGTGAAATGGATTTCCTCTCCATTGTTCTGTAATTCTGCAGTAACAGTGGTATCCGAGCCTTCTTATTAGTAAGAGCAGTAGCTTTCCTTTCGATGGCCTCTGACAATTTTGTTCAACCTGCAATCCCTCGCTTTGATGGTCACTATGATCATTGGAGCATGTTGATGGAGAACTTCTTGAGATCTAAGGAGTACTGGCAAGTTGTTTCAGATGGAATACCATCACCAGCCGCTGGCACAGCAGTGTCAAATGCGCAAAGAGCAGAAATAGAAGGAATGAAGTTGAAGGATCTCAAGGCAAAAAATTATTTGTTCCAAGCCACTGATCGTTTAATCTTGGAGGCCATTCTTTGCAAAGATACGTCTAAGCAAATATGGGACTCCATGAAGAAAAAATAACAATGTTCAGCAACATCAACCAGAATATCAGTCTAGTGATTCTCAAGAAAGAAGAAGGGGACGTGGTAGATCACACACAGCCACTCGTAGAACAAGGCCAGGAGACAAGTCCAATGTTGAGTGCTATCGATGCCACAGGTATGGACATTACAAGTCTGAATGTTGAACTAACCTATCTAAGAACAATGGAGAAAATCCAAATTTTGCAGAAAAAGAGGAGAAGGAGGAAGAAATATCCCTGTTAATGGTCTGTCATGCCAAAGAAGAAAGCAACAAGAACCTGTGGTACCTAGACACTGGCTGCAGCAATCATATGTGTGGAGACAAGTCAGCTTTCTCCATCCTGGACGAATCATTCCGAGATAATGTGAAATTTGGAGACAATTCCAAAATCTCAGTCATGGGTAAAGGACAGGTAATCATTCAAGCCAATGATAATTCTGTCCATACAATTTCTAATGTCCTTTTTGTTTCAGATTTAAAGACCAACTTGTTAAGTATTGGTCAGTTGCAAGAGAAGGGTTATGAGATTTGCATCAAGGATGGAGTATGCAGAATTCAAGATTCCAAATTGGGCTTAATTGCTCAAGTGTCAGTGACTGCAAACAGGATGTTTCCTCTCTATCTCAATAATATTAATTTGTCATGTTTCTCAGCAAAGTTAAAAGATATTGCTTGGCTATGGCACTTTCGATATGGTCACTTGAATTTTGGTGGCCTGAGAACTCTCCAACAGAAAACTATGGTATTTGGTCTTTCAAGTTTCACAAGCCCCTCAAATGTTTGTGAAGAATGTGTTGTTAGCAAACAACACCGAGATCCATTTCCAAAAGGAAAAACACAAAGAGCAAGGAAATATTTAGAGGTTGTACACTTTGACATTTGCGGGCCCATCAATCCTGCTTCCAATCGAGGTAAAAGATATATTATTACTTTCATTGATGATTTTAGTCGGAAAACTTGGGTTTATTTTTTACAGGAGAAATCTGAAGCTCTAATAGCTTTCAAAAGCTATAAAGCATTAGTTGAGAAAGAAGCAGGTAGTCCAATACAAGTGCTGCATACAGATCGTGGAGGAGAGTATAACTCACATGAATTTGCAAATTTTTGTCAGCAACATGGCATCAAACGATAATTGACAGGAGCCTACACTCCGCAGCAAAATGGTGTGTGCGAAAGAAAAAATCGCACAATCTTGAACATGGTGAGAAGTCTGTTGGTGAGGAGCAAAGTTCCAAAGAGTTTCTGGCCAGAGGCTCTCAACTGGAGTGTCCACATTCTAAACAGAAGTCCAACTTTAGCAGTTCAAAACATGACACCAGAAGAAGCATGGAACGGAAGGAGACCAGATGTAGGCCACTTCAGAATTTTTGGGTGTATTGCTTATGTTCATGTGCCAGATGAAGAAGGAAAAAGTTAGATGACAAGGGAGAAAAATGCATCTTTCTTGGTGTTAGTAATCACTCTAAAGCCTACAAGTTGTATAATCCTCGCACTAGAAGGATTGTCATTAGCAGAGATGTGGTCTTTGATGAAGAAAGAATATGGCAATGGGATGAAGATAGAACTAATCAACACATTCTTGCAGATTTTGATGAAGAAAATGTTGGAGAAAAGCAACAACTTGTGCAGCAACCTGCAGTCATACCAAATAAGCCAGTAGCAGCTCAAAACTCACCTATAGCAGCAGCAGAACAAAGGCCACAGAGACTAAGAAGAAGACCTGCATGGATGACTGATTATGAGGTATGAGGGAATTGACCAATTTGAGGATCCATTGATTCATTTTGCTCTTGTTTGCAAATTGTGATCGTGTAACCTTTGAATTTGCGGTCAAAGATCCACAATGGCAGAGGGCCGTCGATGAAGAAATACTAGCCATTAAGAGTAACAACACTTGGGAGTTGATAAATCTTCTAATAGGGCAGAAAACCATTGGTGTTAAATGGATTTACAAGACCAAGCTAAAAGAAAATGGAGATGTTGACAAGTACACGCCTAGTAGCGAAGGGCTATAAGCTGGAGTTTGGTGTGGAGTACAAAGAAGTTTTTGCTCTTGTTGCAAGGCATGACACAATCAGACTAGTCATTGCATTGACAACACAAAATTCATGGCCTATTTTGTGGCTTGACGTGAAATCAGCATTCTTGCATGGAGATTTGTTAGAAGAGGTATTTATTGATCAACCTCCTGGTTATGTTAGAGTTGGTAGTGAGCATGAAGTATATAAACTTAAAAAGGCTCTATATGGACTAAAGCAAGCTCCTAGAGCTTGGTGTAGTCGTATAGATGCTTATTTTTTGAAGGAAGGTTTTCAAAAGTGTCCATATGAGCATATTTTTAACACAAAATGATAAGGCCATGCTTGATAAATTTAAGGAGTCTATGATGGTTGAATTTGATATGTCTGATCTTGGAATGATGCATTATTTCCTTGGTATAGAAGTGGTTCAATCTGCAGGTGGTATCTTTATTTCTCAGAAAAAATATGTGCAAGAAATTTTAGACAGGTTTCAAATGAAAGATTGCAATCCTGTTAGCACACCGGCAGAAACAAATGTGAAGCTTGTTAAAGATCCGAAAGGAAGAAAGATTGACAACACTCTCTACAAGCAAATTGTGGGAAGCCTGATGTATTTAACTGCAACAAGGCCTGATATAATGCATGCTGTCAGCCTCATCAGCAGATTCATGGAGTATCCAAAGTAGATGCATCTCTTGGCTGCAAAACAAATCTTGAGATACTTGAAGGGTACTACTAATTATGGGTTGCTGTACAAGAAAGGAGAAAGATCAGAGTTGTTTGGCTTTATAGATAGTGACTATGCTGGAGATCCAGATGATAGAAAAAGTACATTCCGGTTATGTGTTTATGATGGGTTCGGGAGCAGTCTCATGGTCATCAAGGAAGCAATCAATTGTAACCTTGTCAACAACTGAAGCTGAGTTTGTAGCAGCAACATCATGTGCCTGCCAAGCTATTTGGCTAAGGAGGATCCTTGCAATGGTTAATTTCAAGCTAGAAGGACCCACTCTCATTTACTGTGATAACAGCTCAACTATAAAGCTATCCAAGAATCCTGTTCTACATGGAAGAAGCAAGCATATTGATGTAAGGTTTTATTTTCTGAAAGATCTCACAAAAAATCAAACAATCGATTTGGTCTACTGCAGAAGTGAGGATCAAGTTGCTGATATATTTACAAAAGCTCTCAAAATTGATGCATTTCAGGAGCTCAGGAAGTTACTTGGAGTCTGTACGTTGGAAAGTCCAATTTAAGGGAGGGTCCTTTGTATTTACTTGTCATTAAACTGATCTTACATCAATTTAAGGGAGGGTATATTGAATAAGTCAATATTCTGTTTTGAGGCAGTATGCTTAGTGTGTCCTAGTTTTTTAGGAATTAGATAATGTTTGATGTATGTGGTTTTGTGTTTCCAGATTATTAGGAATCAGTTTAGATTTTATCATTTTATTAACCATTGTATCTATGCCTATTTAAAAGGCTTTTTTAGTTGAAGTGAAATGAATTTCCTTTCCATTGTTCTGTAATTCCGCTGTAACACATGCAACATGAAAGACTCACAAGTGAAAAAAAAGATTGGGTAATTTCAAATTTTTTTACTTGTTATTTGCAATGGAGTAGGAATTGGTGAACATCAATTTCCCATTGCTTGTTGATTGGAGATGGTTCTTCTTAATACTTTCTTTTTTCTTGTTATTGCACTTGGCTTGGTTAATTTCAGGTGCACTTACTACTACTGGCGTGCTCACAGCTGGCTTAATCAGTTTCAGACAAGGCAATTCTCACTTAGTGCAGAAGTTAATGAGGGCACATGTGGTAGTCCAAGGTGCTACGGTGATGCTCATGGTTGCCAGAGCCGATTATTATGGAGCAAATCCTCGAAGATCCAGTTAAAATTTTGTAGTTGCTTGGTTTCTTGCTGGTTTTAGTTTTGTTTGTGATGTGGAGTTTGGTCATTTGAGGACCAAAATCCTTGCCAATAACATCTTACTTTTGAAACTTATTTACAATGCATACAGAGTTGAATTCTCATCAATGTATATAGTGCTTATTAAGCAACTCTTCAAAGACTGTTGATATCTGGAGGGAGGGAAGCAGAATGGAATTAGGGACTTACACAGAAAGAGAATTATCATCTTAAGGTTGAAGTGTTTTGGACTGGGTGTTCTGACCGAGGGGAGAGAGAGAGCATCACAAGTAGTTTTAATGAATGTCCAAAACATATACCAATTGCGGTTGCCGAACTAATTCCACCGTGTGATCTAAGCATCGTGCAATTTACTTATTAGTTATTATTAAACCTGTTACACCCATAGGGCCATAACTCCTTTCTGCTATGCACCACAGATATAGTCGGACATAATGAGCACATTGTACTTGCACAATTCCCTAAAGCATTTTTTTGTGAGAGTAAATTCCTATAGCATGTTTTGTCTGTTTAATAAGATTGAGAATTAAAAAAAAAAAACAGGTAGCAAAAAATCTGATAAAGAATTAACTATTAACACGCAAAACATGTCTAAATGCATTATTCAATTTGTTTTTTCCTTTGATTCTTTCTCTACCAACCACTTCTTAAATGTAATTAATGATAGCCAAAAAAAATATGAAAATATTAACTAATCTGGCTTTTTACTATTTTATAATCTTTTTCTTTTGCAGTTTAGGCTGTAGTTTGTTAACAAGAATGTGTGCCTTGATATCACCATACCAAAGGATCAATCCCTGATTGAGAGAATCCCATTCTCCTAATCTCTTGATAAAAAAAAGACTTCCTCTTTTCTTTTCTTTTTTTTTAAATATCAAACTTAATTATTTGACTGCCTTCTAAACCCTTCTGATAACGACATTTCCAATTTCAACACTCTAAGTGAAATTATCAATGCTCGGGATTATTAAGCTGTCTAAAGCATGCTAGAAAAGGGTCCCCCAGCAATGGTATGGGAGTGCTCAAATGGTTATTTTGCATGCATATATATATATATATATATATATATATATATATATATATATATATATATATAATATAATAAAACCCTAACGGCCTAAGGTATTAATTTTAATCAATGTAGTAATTTACCACTAATCAGAAACTTGATTGCCACGTTGCTGCAAGTTTTTAATAACACGTGCTAAGTCCCACGTCGACATTCATCTCCTGCTATCTCACATCCCCTCCCTATGTACATGTTCCTCCTCAATTTCAGTCTCTCTCTCTCTTCTCTGTGTGTGCGTGACCTTTCTTTGTTGCAATTAGTCTCTGATCAGAAGGCCATCGCCAAACGCCAAAAGGGTTTCAGGCTAGCCATTCTTTTTCCAGAAATTTTAGTGTCAGTTGTAACTTGTAAGATACCAATCGAGATTTCCTGTTTATATTCTCTTTTTTTTTCCTTTTTTTTTAAAAAATTTTCTTTTGCGGTGATTGAAGCACAGTTAACATTATACGATTGTTTTTCTATATTTTTGGTTGAATGGGTGGACCATAGATCTTTGCATCAGAATCTGTATGAATTTTTTGTGACAGGGGTCGGTACATTCTGTATTGGTATTGCTCATAATTAATTACAACGCAAATGCCTTATCTTCTGTATCAAAATTTTGCCTTTTATTGCCGCTTTGGTTGCTGGGAAGTTGATCGAAGTAAAATAAGAAATTCTGGGTCTTTTTGTGTGTTTTGAATGGAGGTTGTCGTCTGTAAAAGATTTTTTTTTTGGTTGTACTTTGTGCGAAATGAAACATGCAGTTGAGGATTGAGTGCCCACATTGTGTATCACACACTTTTTATAGAACTTTTTCTGCCATATTTCCGTAGCTTATGAGACCCTTTAGTTATTTACTGTTGTTTAGTATTCTCCTTTGGACCTGTTAACTTTGTCTTTCAATACTATGGAGAATTAAAATGTTTGCTCACTTTTCATTCTTATAAATTTCAACAATATTGTAATGCTTGTATCACTGTAATAGAAATATTCACTATTTTGATTCTTCAGTACAAGTTTATACTTTTATTGGCTTCTAGTGTAAGATTGTCAATAAACTTCTAAGAGCTCTGCTATGATGAGCAGAAATATATACCTCAAAACATTTTGTGTATCTTTCTGCAAGCTTGTTATGTACCCTCTAATATATGATATGCTTTTTATCTGTCGGTTTATATGCATAGTAAACTACTACAAGAAGGCAGAAATTAAAGTATTGCTACAGTACTATTTGTTTACGCCTGATGAGAATGTATAGTGGGCGATGCCTATTTTGAGCATTAATTGTTCCTTCCATAATCTAGATCACAACTTTCTTTGTGTTCTTTCTTTTTTGCTTTGATGATTTTGAGGGTCATGATAATCATTCATTGCGCTGAGCATAATATTGGATAGTTTACCTTGACCACTTTGTCCTTTATTGGTCAATCCATGTTAATATGTGAAAATCATTGGTTTGTTTTATTCAAGTTGTTGTCCTTCATATATATCTTGTTTGGATCCATGCTATTGAATGAAAATCTTGGTTTGTTTTATTGAGGTCTTCTCCTTCACATGTATCTCATGATAAACTTTTGCACCTGTAAGTCTTTTCTGTTGCCTAATGATATTATAAACACTCCGTTGAATTAAAGAATGGTCTTTGATGCTTATGAAAGCTTATTTCTTTTCCTTTTTTAGCCTCTGCTATTTTCACATTCTGTTATGTCTTTGTTTACTGATATGGTTTCTTTTTATGGATCAATAGAGGCACATCTGTTGATCTTGGTTTTTGCATCAAATCACTTCCAAGGTTTCTTATACTTGGGTTTTCTGCTTCACTACTCATATATCAGCATCTTGTGAATCTTTGTGGCAATGTCATCTGTTAGTTTGATATACTGAGTTATATCAACAAGTTTTCCATCCTCTTTTAATTAATGGAAATGTATTGAGCTTATGGGCTGGACATTGGAAGTGGCTTTTGTTTTTGAATCTTTGATTGTGGTGAGGATGGGAACAACTATGTACATTTGATAAAAACTAAATTTTCTTTGTTGTCCTTGTATCAGGTGGAAATAAGTGATTTGTTAAAATCAAAATGTCATCTCCAAGCAAGAGAAGAGAGATGGATGTAATGAAATTGTAAGTAGATTGTTTTACTGTGTGTTGATAATTAAATTCTTCTAAACTGTTGTTGAATTAATTTTTATATCCTTTTTTATAGTTGGCAGAAATTAGTATATTATCAAATTAATTGATTTATGTTGTGGTTAGAATTTGTTTTGAATATTGATATGGAAGCACTTTTGCCACATTGATATGGTTTTTGTATTGAGTTATCATTTGATCTTGAACCTAAGTTCATTATATGGGTCATTTTTCCTAAGTTTGGCAGTTTGACTTATGGGGGAAGAATTATAATTTTCTACATGTGGAGATTCCTTTATGTTTTTGGGCTTGTTCAAAAACTAAAAACTTCAATTCGACAGAAGGACCTTGACTGCTCTTGTGAAGTAAGAAAAAGTGTAAGATTTATGAACATCCATAGAATAAGCCAATAATATGACTTGACAGTTTATATCATGAAAAATCATCATGGAGGTATGGTTTTTCAAACCAATTGCAAGTCATCACTGCACAATATGTTATAGAAACCAACAGTCAAAGCCAAAAAAAAAAAAGTAAGACCAAAAGCTCTAACAACTGCAACCGTATGATTTTTCTCCAACGCATCACATTTGGAGTAATTTGATTTTATTTTCTACTGCAACTTTTTTTTCCTCAGTAGTTGAAATTACAACTGCAATCATGTAATACTGTAAAACAGTAAATTTCTCATTATAAAATGATATCCTTCCCCTCCACTTTCCTTTTCTTTCTCCCAAAAAATTAACCAATGTGGATACATATATTTTTTTCAGTTATGATATACTTCTCCCTTTGCAGTGGTGTTATTGACTTAGGCAATTAGTGCAACTTTGTCAGTCCTCTAATGCAGACTAAGTTTGAATTAATTGCTAAATTTTATGGCTAGAATAGCATAGTTGAATTGATACAAGTGATTGATAATGAAGGCACGTGGGATAGACCTAATATTGTAATAAGTACATAGAAGGAAAATATCAAGTAAATTTTTATGCTCTAAATGCACTTTTAAAATGGTGTGGCTTATGAAGTATGTGTATTTGAAAAAACAACAAAGGTTTGTACTTTGAGGGACTTCTTGTTGCTCAAATAATCAGGCTTACAATACCACCATCAGTATAGAATTAGAAAGCTTATGCAAGTACTAATATGTAGATGCTTGATGATAATAGTTCTCTGTTATATCTGTTTGGTGAAGTGAGACTATTTTTGCATGCTAACCACTTCTTGTATATATGTATGTTTTCACTCGTAGCAAAAAATTTCATAGTCATACTTCTCAAAAATATTTCTTCCTTTTATTTCCAGGATGATGAGT
This sequence comes from Castanospermum australe, assembly GCA_019955255.1. Lineage (NCBI taxonomy): Eukaryota > Viridiplantae > Streptophyta > Magnoliopsida > Fabales > Fabaceae > Castanospermum > Castanospermum australe. The sequence continues at coordinate 850,888 of NSJW01001005.1, read as the reverse complement.
GATTATACAGTTGAGACGATAAATGATGGGCTCAATGAATTCAACGTGGAGTTCCATGGTCCAAAAGAAAGTACTGTTGACATTCTAGAGCTAACTTCATCTTTTGTTTGATGAAACTGCACATGCATATGAAGGATTACTAATAATCAAATGCTTGTTAGATGAAGATTTTCCTTTTTCTTTTTTCCTTTTTGAAAGATAAAAACAGGAGGGGGAAAAGGACCTTAATTAGGAGTTTCTTTATCTCTATTAGCATTATTTTTCATCTAATATTTGCATGATTCACCTCGTCTTTTAGCCTGATATTGATTTCGTTATCTTTAAAAGGATTTTGTGAGTTGATAGAGTTATCACTTATCCCTAAGCTATCTGGTTGTTCCTTGATTTATAACATTTATATGATCATTGCAGGCCTTTATGAAGGTGGAGTCTGGAAAATTCGTGTTGAGCTTCCTGATGCTTATCCATACAAATCCCCTTCTATCGGCTTTGTGAACAAGATATTCCACCCAAATGTTGATGAGTTGTGAGCACTTGATATGCTATTAATCAATCTCTATTATTTTACTTAAAAATTTATTGTGTACAATTTAGTTTGAGCACTGGACCAATTAGGGTTGGTAGTTGATTTAATTTTTTTAAATTTGGGTCCCATCATACAGTATTTTTGAAAGTAAATGCTTGCTTTTATTGGTTTAGTGTACCAACTGAATGTTCACCATTTGTACACAAATAACTCTACTTTTTTGCCTTTTTTATTTTGGGATTTCATGTAAGAGGGAATGAAATTCCATAATTGTTTCAAGTCACAGCAATCACTTGCTATTGAAAGGAGTTTGTGTTCACATGGATTATGGCTGACTTTGCTTTATACATTTCGTTAACTGCAGATCTGGCTCTGTATGCTTGGATGTCATTAACCAATCATGGAGTCCAATGTTTGGTAATTATCAGTTATAGGCTGTTGATTGTAAAAGCTTCAAGTATCCGGCATGTAGAGATTCTATTTTGTCATATTCTTGTGTGTGTACACAGACACGTAGATGCATAATTATATGTGTGAGATTCAACAGGATTATACAGTATGTGCACCTTTATTAATGTCCCCTCTCCTTATCCTGTTAGTGTGATCTGCTTGTATTTGATTTTTATAGATGACCAGGGTTTCTGTTTTTTCAGATCTTCTGAATGTGTTTGAAGTGTTTCTTCCACAACTCTTGCTTTATCCAAATGCTTCAGATCCTCTCAATGGTGATGCTGCATCATTAATGATGAAGGATAAAAAGCTGTATGACCAAAAAGTTAAAGGTGAGAATATTATGGGCTACTTTTTCTGATTATTTAAAACCAAACCTTATTATGGTTTTCCCATTGGAGTCCGTGACCCACTGCACTGACTCAGCTTTTGGGGCAGTGCCTACAATCTATTATAGAAATTCTTAATGAGTCTCTTAAATTCATTAATTTCTGATTTACTGGCTTAATCTCTTGGGCAGAACTCATCTAGTTATAGTAAAATTTTCTGGTGATGATAAAACCGTCCTTGTGCTCTAGACCCGTTCCTAACACTCTCTTGCTCTTTAGTTCATGTTTTTCCCTTCTTTTCTCTTAACACTTGGGAAGTTATATTATATCATGCAATGCTTTAGTGCTACATATTATGAGAAAGGGCTGAATTATTTAATTGTCAGGGTAGTTTTTGTACTTGAGACTGCTTCATACATATCTGAATAAGTTTGGAATATTTTCTAAAAATTCTGGCTTTTGAGTGGATGGGGCTATTTTCTGATGACAAAGAGATATGTGAAATATTACTCTGCTATTTGTTGGAACAGAGTACTGTGAGCGGTATGCCAAGAAGGAAAACATTACCAAATCTACAGCTGATGAGGAGAGTGGAGATGAGGAGGACATCAGTGAAGAGGAAAGTGGATCAAGTGATGACGACATTCCAGGCCACGCTGATCCTTAAATGGGTTTAGTGGTCTTGGATTTAAACCTCTTATAAACGTCAATGGAGTACCAATGAAAGCACTATTACATGTTTACTTGTTCAATTATAAGACGTAGGATTGCATATATATATTTCTTCTGCCTGTAAAATTATAATTCTTATTCCTGTACTGAATTGATTAGCGTATATGCAGTAAATGGAAATTGCAAATAACATCAATATGTAAGTTTTAAGTTTCTGTGCCTTGGGTTTTTTTTTGGTTTTACAATCCTACACTACACCCATTAAAAAGGTAAATTATAGTTTGGTCCGATTTTACTTTGTCACTATTTAATTTAAAAAGTTGCGCTTTTGCCTTTTGAATTGTGCTCCTTAGCACATAATTTGTTTTTTCTCATCCATATTATGAATCATGCTCATGAATAAACCTTGTTCAATTATCTCTTTTATTACATATTTATTTCTCATATTATACATATAATATGTAATTATGTCATTGACTCTGTATTATTATCTTTTTTAACTTAGTTATGTTTGTGAGTTTGTAAATTATATTTTAGATACAATAAGTTAATATAAATATTTCACTTAAAACGTATATATAGGACTTTTAAAATTGGGATAAAATTTGTGTTTGTCAGTTTTAAATAACTTTGGTCAAAAAATGATGATTGCGATGCTATCTTTGAAGTTTAATATCTCTATTATTTTTTTATTTATTTTGTATGTTATATATGTATATAAATCTTATTTCATACAACAAATATATAAATACTATATTCAAGACTTATTTTTTCTATGATAGGGTATTCTTGAGTTGGGCTTTGTAGCAATTGAGACTTTTTTTTTTTTTGTAACAATTTCAAGGGTGCATTCTTCATGTCGTTTGGGTATATTTAAATAATTAATTCTACTAGATATTGGTTTAAGTTTAAATTCAAATAAAGAACACATCTCCGTAACTATAAAGTTAAGCTCCTAGTTCAATAATTCTTTGTTTGATTGTCCGAAATTATTGAATAAACGTTAGTTTTTAAATCATAAAAATAATAAAATAAAATCAGTTCGGATAACAAGAAATAAAGATCGATACTGGTGGTGCTAGCAAGTTGGATCATCAAATCAGAGTGGCGGGCTGTGGTGGAGTTTTAAGAGATAATATGGGCCAATGAATTATTGGTTTCACCAGAAATCTAACTCTAATTACGGCATTAGTGGCAGAAGCTTGGGATGCATTTAAAGGGCTTTCTTTGACTTAGCAGCCAAATTACTGTCTTGTATAGCTGGAACTCGATTCAACAGTTTTAATTCCAGCCATTACTAGGAAGGAGTTGACAGGGAGCGAAGTAAGGAGTATTTTTAAATGAATTCAGTAGTTATTGAAGAAGGATTGGAGAGTTGAAATAATCCACATTTACAGAAAAAGAAACACAGTCGCAAACGGTTTAATCTTCTTTAGTTTTCCAACACTAGAATAATCCCCTAACTGTGTTGAGGGGTTTACTTTTATATGATGTCTCTCAGATCTGTTTCTATTTTGTAATTTTCTTTCTTTGGGCTTTGGCCCCTTCTTAATATGAAAAAAAAAGAATATACAGTAATTTGTGTTTGTTAAATTAATGGCATATATAAGTGTTTTATTTTCCATAAAGCAAAGGTACTAACTTTCTTCAAATTCACAAGGAAGAACACGTTTTGAATAAAGAGTGAGCTGGAGATCATTAACACAAGCAAGGTAAGCCGTGTGTTTAAGGTAAAAAAAAAAAAAGAATTAATGTAAGGTAGAAAAAGATTGATGAATGGGTAAAGTAAAACAATGGACTTCAGAAAAGAGATAAAAAAGAAGTATGTTTAAAAGTTTTTTTTTCCTCAAGTGTAAGGAGGATTCAAAAAATGAGATGAATCTTATCTTTACTAGAGATAAAAATATTCTAAGAAAGAAATGAGGCTATTTTTCATTTAATTTATGCTCATAGACATAATTTTTCTTTTTAAAAATAAGGAAGATAAAATATCTTTATAAAATTTTCTAATTAAAAGTATCGATCATCTTTGATTTTCATAATTTCACTTAATAATTGATGGATAGTACAATCTTTTCTCACTAAAAGTACCTATTGCAAATTTCATTATTTTCTCTTATATAATTAAATATATATGTGTATACACACACACACACATACAATCCTGGGAATATTTTCGTCATGACTCATGAGCCCAAACAGAAAGATAGTCTTGATAAATTTGTTTAACTGCTAAAAAAAATTGCAATTTCTTCATACTTCATAGAAAGAAGCTTTTCCTTTCACTCAAAGTTGGGTAACAACTCTTGGTGTATGTATACTGTATACAGTATCCCAATGTACTATACATTAATTGTCAACTTCATGATTTACAGCTTTTGTCTTTTGGTTAGTCATGATTTGCAACTTTTTTAAAAAAATTTTTTTTTGCCAATGTTGGCTCTCATGGAATACGAAGAAAGAGTTGTTTGCATCTCACATTTGGTGAGTCTCCATTTTCTCTGATGGTGGCGTTGGTATATGGAAATGACATGTTTAATTTGTTATACTTGAAAGATAAAAAAAAAGCTATAAACAGCTATGAATGGTAAGCATTAGATGTATTAACTCTCTTATTGTGTTTGTTGTTTAGATGTTATTTTCTTACAATTTTATAAGCATAGTTATTATATTAATAAGCCTTGACTGCCCCTGCTGCTGAACTAGCCATCGAATTAGTCTTATTTTATAATTAACCTTTTTTTCATATAAATCATTGTAAATTGGTGTTAGTGTGATTCACTGTTTTAACTGTGAGCCAACGTAAACTGAGTGGTTATACCGAATTTCTTTTTTTTTTTTGCAAGTGTTTATAATTTTATAATTATTTTACATAAATTTATAACAATTTTGATAATTAAATATTCATATATCAACTATTCAACAACAAAATATATTATTATAACAACTTTATTTTTTTATTAATATTAAAATTTGATAGAAAGTATAAATATTTTTTAATATAATTATTTAAATTCACAATATTTTGAGTACATATATGTACACATCCATCAATATGATTGTTTTTTATTTATTGATTTGAAACATATTTATAGTTACTTAATATATACCCCGTTGGGTCCAACAACTATTGTTACTAGTCCTCAAAATCTTTATGTTGAAGGGCCCAGAAACTTTAACTGTAACTGCAAGAGATGAATTAAAAAAAGAAATGCTGCACCAATTATGGACTACTAACAGCCAAGTCTAGCAATGCCAACTCTTTGATAATGATAAAAAAGTCAAGAGTAAAACCATCACAAACTGTTAATGCAGGGAGGGAAGCCAACTGAGAAAGACGTGACACTCACCGTGGGTGACCCGTTCAAAATGCCGGCAGCTTAAGTTGGTGTTGTTGCCTTCTCATTGTCAATGTCAACCAGAAACCAGAATATTACATAAGAATGTTGTTTTATTAGCCAGTTGGCAATGCAATGTCCTGTAATGGCATTGTTGTTTGATAATAGTAGTGTTCACTGTTCAGCTAATTTCACTACTCTGATAATCCAAATTCCAAACCACTGCATTTAAGGAAACCAGAACATAGAGCCACTTCAGAGGAACAAGAACCCAACACTGCTGCTGCTGCAAAAATGGGTCTAAACCCCATCTGGGTACTCTTCATTGTCATCTTTTTGTTCTTTCCGATGGCCTATTCAGAGGATGAAGGGGTGAAAGCAGGCCCTAGTCAGATTCATGACAAACTTGCACCAGGGAATGCACAAAGAGATACCAAGTGGAAATTCCATGTAGACTGCTTTTCCGGTAATCCTGATTTATGTGGAAATCCACTTCGCCCACCACCTGGGAAGGGGTCCGGCTCCAAGGATCTGCTATTTAAGGAGCAAATGCCTCCAAAACACAGGTACTCAATCTGACTCCATTACCAACCTACTATCCTACTCTTACACCTATTCATTTAGTCATCGAAGTATCCTTATAGGTACACCCGCCTCGGATTCAATTTGGAGCAGCCTCAGAAGCCTCTAAAGCAAGACAACCTCAACCGCCACCGGTCTATCTACCGTGTTCACTCAGGCAGCTCGCGCAGCCAACGTGAACAGAATACTTGCTCCAATTCCCTGCTACTACTTTCTCTACTCCAAACGGAGTGATGTTGCATTTTTAACAAATAGTTTTAAAGAAAATAAAGTTGCAATGGCTAACATCACGTAGCTTGTTTTACTTTACGAATTTGCTGCCACGGTTTCTTTTTTTTTCTGTATGATGCTTAATTTGTCCCAGAAGATGATTGATTTAGAGAACGAGATGTTAGCCATTTTTTTAAGCTACATGACAGTTCCAAACACCTAGGTAGGAGAGGGAATAAGTGACTTCTTAAAAAATTAAATCTCTTCCTGCATGTTTGATATGATGGAAAGAAATAGAATGAAATATACAAAATTTTTCATATCAAAACATAAAAAACATGTCATTTCCATTTCATTTATTTCCTTTCCATCTTAGCAAACTAGGCCTTAAATTATCACACTTTTGAAGTCCGTGTCTGTTGAGCTACAAGCCATGTTAGCCATTGTTTTGTTAAGCAATAACAGCTGAATGCCTGAACCAAGCCCATCTTTCTGACTTCTTGCCGGTGGGGCAGGTGGCTGAACACCATTTTAGTTGCACATCTACTTTGGACAGACAAAATCATAGGTTTAATTTAGTTGCCATGCGTGCAAGAATTTGTGACCCTACCATCTGCTTTTGTCTTCCTTTAGGATCTCCGTAATGTCACCATCTCCAAACATGTGAAAGAATGACTAGAGGGAGAGGCTCGTGATTATATCATTCTGATGCTATATGATTTATTCGCAACATTAATCATTTCGAATATGGCCCAAATGTTAGTATCAGAACATCCTGATATGAAAAGATGATCCAGAAAATAAAATAATACGGAGCGAATTGCAAGGACACAAAGATTTACGTGATTTAATCATTAAAAAAATTACAGTTTTGAGTCCACTCTGAAACAAACTCAGTACACCAACACCAACCAAACCTCAAAAACAGAAACACACAAAACTCACGGGTCCTGCAGCCTTGGCTGCAGTCACGGGTCCCTTTAAAAGCCAAGGCCATAGTGGCGAAACCATATCAGTAGTTATTTTGCTGTGATCATGCCAAGATTGACGTGAAATGCGAGATTAACCGAGCATGTTACTGGGTCATTATTACTTGAAATGATTCTGTTCGTGATCTATGTTTTAAAAAAGAAGCCACACAACAAGTAGACGGCTTTGGATGATCAAATTGTGTAGAGGTCAATATCTTAATCATTTGGCGTTTTTCTTTTTCCTTTTTTTTTTTTTTGTCTGTAGGAGCTAGCTAGCATTGATAGCTATTTGGGGAGGAGTGTAATCATTTGGCGTTTTTCTTCCATTCAGTATGCCTCTATTATAGCCTTCTTGCTACACATACAAACTCAAAATGATAAATTGCAGAAACAGTCAATGCAATAGGTGCACCTCCTCCAAGGAGGTGTAATGAACAAATTTTTTCAATCAGAGAAGACAAGTGTCAAAGAATAATAGTGCCTTCAAAGTATAAGAATATGTCATTAACTAAAAGTTCATGTAGTAATCAAAACAGTAGTTTCCTTTCTGTTGCCACTCCTTATTGTACCTCCATTATAATATTAAACAAATCAAACATTCTTTCTAGGACTTTCTCTGGTGCAAAAGTAATTCAAACAACTTCAAATCGTCACCAACCACTGACTATGCGATTCCGTTCGTGGACTCTATCAAAAGGTAGGATGGGCTCTTCAATCTTTCACTTCTCCTTGATTTCCTTATATGCCGGCATTCTCTCTTTCATCTTGAGATATTAGTGATTCGTACCAATTGAAAACAAAAAGGAAAAAGAAAAGAAATTTTCTTACTACAAAATCTGCATAAAGAACCATATATTTTCTGATGCTTCTTCCCCTCTTAGAGCATAGTGACTGAGTCGCTCTGGCAATCTTTGTTCCCTTCTGCTCCAAACTCAATGCTAGAAAAGGTCTCCTGGAGTTAGAGAGTATCTATAAGTGAAGCATTGAAGGGCATCCGGAAAAACCAATCAGGAAGATCTGTTTTCGGAATATCCATAAACCAAAATGCGCAGCATTCTACTTGAAGCCCAGCTAAAAGGTGGTAACTTGAAGTACTTATCCCCTCAAACTCCTTTCTCTTCATTCCAAACTCCTTATGATCGTACTAGTAATGAGAAAGAAGCAACAACGTCAGCATCTCTTAGCAGCGTCAGTCCACTTATTCTATTGGTTATAATAGTTCTAGCCGTTGTCTTCTTCGTCTATGGACTTCTCCATTTGGTGCTATGGTTTCTGATGAAAAGGCCATCCTCTTCATCTCTATATAATTCCAATGGATACCCAGAAGCCACCCGCTCCCGTGCTCTTCAAAGGCAGCTTCAACAGCTCTTCCGCTTGCATGATTCAGGTCTAGACCAATCTCTCATAGATGCTCTGCCTGTTTTCTACTACGAAGATTTGTTGGGTTTGAAGGAACCTTTTGACTGTGCAGTGTGTCTCTCTGAATTTTCGGACCAGGACAAGCTGAGGTTGCTGCCCATGTGCAGCCATGCCTTTCACATCAATTGCCTGGACACATGGCTTCTCTCAAATTCTACATGCCCTCTTTGTAGAGCTACTCTCTTGAGTTCTGCTTTCCCTATGGAAAATCCAATATTCAATCTTGACAATTCTTGGGTTCTGCAAAATAGATTCACAGTCACAGGTGAGGAAGAGAATGGGTGTTCAGATAGTCAAAGACCAGTGACTGCAGAGGAACAAATTGGTGGGAAAAGGGTGTTTTCTGTGAGACTTGGAAAATTCAGAAATAATGGATTGAAGGGTGGAGAGGTAGGAGGAGTAGAGGATAGTAGTTGTAATTTGGATGTGAGGAGATGCTACTCCATGGGTTCCTATCAGTATGTTGTTCGTGATTCAAATCTGCGAGTGGTCTTGTCTCAGTCTCATGATGACAGAGGGGGCGAAGAAGGTGAGGTGAGGAGGGGCTACCCCTCTGATGTTTCAGAAAATGGGAATGTGGAAGGAAAGAGGATAGGCGACAGAACAAAAGGTGAGAGCTTCTCTGTTTCCAAGATCTGGCTTTGGTCCAAGAAGAGCAACTTTCATAGTTCTTCTAATGCCGCTTTCCCTTGATTTCTTAATGTAAGAAAGCAAAATATATATAAAGCTAAATTTCATGGTTTTTCTCTGTTTTGCGTGACTAATGCTTCTGTTTTCAATATTATACATAATTTAACGCGATGGTAATTATAATTACATCAACTACAATTATAATTATTCATAATTTTAATAATTATAACGTAACCGCACACAATTTAAAATTATACATCATACCATCAATATACACAAATTTATCATAGTTGATATTTGGTTGTGCTTCTATTATGTTCTTTTACTTTGTCTTCTTTTTTTTTTTTTTTGACATGGTCTTCTTTTTCTTTTTTATTGACTTACCATTTGAATTGCATTGAGCTATGTTGAAAAGAAGGGTACTAGTGTCTCTAGTATTAACAAGAGGATGATATTGTTCAGGAACATTGAAATGACAAAGAAGTATTTGCAACAAATTCCAATAAAAAATTTCTCTAATCATAACGATATCCCAAGTACTTAATACGCTAATGGTCCATAATATATGTCTGCAGAGTAACTTCTGTCCTCAGAAATTTGAGATTAACGTTTGCTTCTGTTTGTTGAAGTTTATTTCCATACTCCGCTGGTCTATAGATCAAATTGGTTTCCTTTGCACTGGATGCAGATGAGAATCCGGATGGAGAAGATTATTTGTTTTTCCATTTTTTTCTCTTCCAAAAAAAATAAAAAGGACAAAGCTAAACCAACAGCCAGTGGAAATTCTTGAAGGCTAAAAGGGGTCTCTGGACTGAGGTTGCAGTAGAATTGATTGATACAGATATACCCAAATTATAAGATGGATGAACCTATGAAAAATAATAATTATTATTATCTTGCAAAAAGAAAATGTCATATTGAACTGTTGAAGTGAGATACATGTGTGAGATTATCAATGGAGGCAACAAAAAGGAGTAATTGATGTTCAAAAGTCAAAACTAATTTTAGAGCTTCATATGCACACTTAGTTCTACACTAAAACATATGACAATATTTATATAAATTTAAGTTTTAATTAAAGTTACTTAAATTTTCTTTATATGTTAATTTTACACATCATTTTAGTTACCAAAACGTGATATGAAAAATTGGAGTGTCAAGAATGGGATATGAAAAACCACGTCAAAAAAAAAAAGTGACATGAAAAAAGAATTTATCTTTATAAGATATGCTGTTTGCTGAGAAAAGTTCAAAGTTGGGTCAGTACTAGCAGGGATAAAGAAGGATTGCAATATGCAACCTTTTTTGTAAAAAAGTGAACCTTTTTTTCATTGTTGGGGTGATACTTAACCGCTGTATATCTTTTTCTGCAGTTTTGTGTGAATAAAAAATTAATTACAATTTTCAAATATAATTTATCAAAATAAATAAAAAAAATCAAAGTAATTTGCCATTTTATGTCTCTTTAATTAGACAATTGCACTAATTAATTATTACTTTAAAAATTATTGAATTAAAAGGAAAAAGAAAAGAGGATGTCAAACAGAAACAGGAGTCCTTAAGTAAGTGACTCCCGATTCGAAGCTTTTAAGGATTTAGCATTTAGAAGCGCTTATTGAATCGAAACACTCTCAAGTCTCAACTGTGTGTCTCCCTTCACTGTGTTCTGTTGGGCAATGGAGACACCGGAGAGACCCACCGTTCGTGTCTCCAACATACCACACTCCGCCACAGCCAAAGACCTCCTACAGTTATTCGAGTCCACCCTCGGCTCCGGCTCCGTCTTCGCCCTCGAAATCTTCACCGAGCACAAGAACTGGAAGTCCCGGGGCTTCGGCCGCGTCCAGTTCGAAACCTTCTGCGCCAGAGCCGAGGCCCTCTCTCTCTCTCTCCACAACCAACTCGTCTTCAAATCCCACTACCTCAACGTCTCCGATGTCTCCGACGACATCATCTTCAGGCCCGCCGATGCCCGAAACCGGGTCGAAAAGGGAGTCTTGTATGCGGGTTTCATGATCGATGATGGCTGCATGAGTGTTTTGGAGTCCTGGGAGGGCGTAAGGGCTTGGGTCATGCCCGAGAGGAGGAGGGTTGAGTACTGGGTGTGGCAGGGCGGCGAGTGTTACAAACTGGAAATCATGTTTGAGGACATTTTGGAGGCTAACGGGTATTGTTTGGGAGATGGCAAACTGAATGCCCTGCTCCTGAAGGTATTTTCCAGTTCCACTGCACTCGAATTAATTCGTTGTGAAATATTTGGATGTTTTGTTTTTCACTTCTTTTTTTGTCTAGTAAATGATTCAATTTTTTTTCTTAAAACTTGTGTTATCACTTGGTTTGTGGCTAATGTGTTGGGTAGTATGTCCTTTCTTGAGTTTCCTTGTATTTTTCTTTGTTTGTGCATGTAAATTTGATGGATGTCAGTAGTTGTGAATTATTGTGACACACCTCTTGCCAAGACTAAGAATATAAGAACAAGGAAAATCTTATTGTTTTCTTTTTGAAAAATCATTAAATTCTCGGTTGATTTTCTCATTAATATCCAGATTATTTCCTGAGTCAAACTTCATTAGGATCTAACAGTTAAATTTAAATTCTGAATTCTTTCTTTTTCATGTCATACAATTCGGTGAAGTTGGCTTGCAATGGATGTATATGCAAGTCGTTGCCCCCAGAAATTTATCCCAGAACTTGTTTTACCTATTGGCAGATAGTTTCAGAACTGCTTTTGGTGACTTGTAGCATTATAGAGGAAAGACCACAAGGTCACTAATATTCCTAAAAAAAGAAGCTTCATGCTATTGAACTTCTCATCATCATTCGAGTGGCTGAATGAGCTTAATAGGACTTGATATTCTGCTTAGAAACTAGTGATTTTACATGATTTGTCTAGCACTCAATTTGCTGTTCCATTTAGATGGGGTTATGATTTATTCTACAATTGCAATCTGTGGCATGGCTGAAATTACTAGTTTTTTTTTTTTTTTTTAATCAATGTTGGTTTCTAGATTTAGACCACTTGCAATCTTTCTTAGGCATCTTATTCTTAAGTTACATTTTCTCTTCCTTTTGGCTTTTTTAAAACTGCTTGTCTCTTTTCTTCTCAGCTCAAATATGGGCCAAGGATCTATCAGAAAAAAGCAGGGCCAAATATAGCATCAAAGTTTAATGCTGATAGGTACCATTTTTGTAAGGAGGATTTTGAATTTCTCTGGGTGCGCACGACAGACTTCTCAGCTATTAAGTCAATTGGGCACTCTACATCATTTTGTTGGGAAATTGAGGAAGAACCATTAGCTTCAGATATTTTTCGAAGTTTCCCACTCTATAGAGAAATTTTAAGAGATCTAACTCTAGTAGATGGGGAAGAATTCTGCTCTTCAGGAGAAACAGTTCCACTTGTAAAGTGTGGTTCAGATTCAAAGTTACCATACGAGATTATTTTCCAACTCAATTCACTTGTTCATACCCAGAAAATTAGTCTTGCTTCAGTAGATGATGATTTGATTGAGTTGTTAGGAAGCTTAAATGAAGAAACTGCTGCCATGATTTTTCAGAAATTGCACAAGCTGAATTCCACTTGTTATGAGCCCCTAAAATTTGTGAAGACTCAGTTACATGTGCTAAGTAGCAACTGTAGAAGTCTTCTGCCATCATCACAGAAAAGGTTGACAGATAATAACATAATGAGTTGTCATAGAGCCTTGATTACCCCATCAAAGATTTATTGCCTCGGTCCTGAACTTGAAACCTCAAATCATGTGGTAAAGCATTTTGCACCATATGCTTCAGACTTCATGAGAATTACTTTTGTTGAAGAGAATTGGAGTAAGCTTCCAACTAATGCAGTCTCCACTAGTGTGCAAAAGGGGATATTTTCGAAGCCTTTTAAAACTGAAATATATAAGCGGATATTGACTATTCTTCGAGATGGGATTGTAATTGGAGCAAAAAGATTTGAGTTTCTGGCCTTCTCAGCAAGTCAATTGCGATCAAATTCTGTTTGGTTGTTTGCTTCTAATGACAATGTGAAAGCAGCAGATATCAGAGAATGGATGGGATGCTTCAACAATATTCGCAGTGTCTCTAAATGTGCAGCAAGGATGGGTCAGTTGTTCAGTTCTTCCATGCAAACTCTTGAAGTGCCCCTGCAAGATGTGGAGATAATTCCAGACATTGAAGTTACCTCTGATGGTATAGATTACTGTTTCTCAGATGGTATTGGAAAAATTTCCCAATCTTTTGCAAGGCAAGTTTCTCAGAAGCTTAAATTGGATCATAGTCCATCAGCATTTCAGATTCGATATGGTGGATATAAAGGTGTCATTGTTGTTGATCGCCATTCCTATAGGAAGTTATCATTGCGCAGCAGTATGCTTAAGTTTGAATCCAAAAACAGGATGCTTTGTGTTACTAAATGGAGTGATTCAATGCCCTGCTTTCTCAATAGAGAAATTATATCCCTGCTTTCTACCTTAGGAGTAAAAGATGAGGTGTTTTTGGCAATGCAACAGGAGCAACTGCATCTGCTGGGAAGGATGTTGACTGATAGCAAGGCGGCTTTGGATGTTTTGGAAAGTTTAAGTGGTGCTGATTCAAAAAGCATCCTAATGAAGATGTTGCATGAATATTATGAGCCAAACAGTGAACCTTACCTATCAATGATGCTTAAGGCTCACTATGAGTACCAGTTATCTGATTTGAAAAGTAGGTGCCGAATATTTGTACCCAAGGGTCGGGTCTTAGTAGGTTGCTTGGATGAAACTGGTCTTTTGAATTATGGCCAAGTATTTGTCCGCATAACTGTGACAAAAACTGAGCAACAATTTGGAGATGAAAACTTAAGGAAAGTGGATGACGATGACAGCACACTTATTATAGAGGGGAAGGTGGTGGTCACAAAAAATCCTTGTCTTCACCCAGGAGACATCAGAGTCCTTGATGCTATCTACAAGGAAGAATTAGAGGAGAAGGGTTTGAGGGATTGCCTTGTCTTTCCACAAAAAGGACATAGGTATGTATATAATGGACTACATTTACAACTGCATTTGATTCTAATCATTTGTTTTATTCAAGGTGGAATTATTACATTTGTTACATTTGTCTTCGTTCCTGATGTGTTGTTATCAACTAATATGAGTCATTAATCATGTGCTAGCAAAATAAGGGGGTGTGGCCTGGGGAAGGAGAGTGAAAATGGGGAAAAAAGAACTTCTGGGTTTTGTGAAAATGAAAATCGGACTCAATGTGGTCAGCTAGGCAATTGCTTGTCCTTTAGAACATTTAACATCAACTTACTAGATGCTATCAGTCTTCCAGAAAAACAAACAATTTTATTCCTACTGTTTTGTGAATATGGTGTCACCACCTAACTGCGACTGAGAGGCTGATTAGTTGAGATGGGTGAAAGTTGGCCTGTACTCCACCTAACCATGATGCCAAAAAGAGTTTATATATAATTATACATATTATATTTTGTTTGTAATACAAGAATGTAGGTAATATATGGATATAGGTCTGGCCGGTTTTTTATTCTTAAGTACAAGCCCAACCTGGATTTTAAACCAGGTCTAAAATTTTGTCCCAGCCTGGCCCTTGGGCTTAATTTTGAAGTCCCAAGCACTAATCTTTTAGGGCTGGGCTCGGGCTTTGTTTCTAGCTGGGGCCATTTTACCCATCGCAGTCCTATAAAAAAAACTCATTATCATTAATGTTTATTTTCTAAAATCTTTTTCTGGTATTGATGTTTATTGATGCTAACACTTGGTGGTGTGTCTACACTCTACAGGCCTCATCCAAATGAATGCTCTGGGGGTGATCTTGATGGAGATTTATTTTTCATAAGCTGGGATAAAGATCTGATCCCATGTCAAATTGAGGCTCCAATGGACTACACAGGAAGGAGGCCTCGTGTAATGGACCATAAGGTGACACTAGAGGTAATTTTTGACAATTTTTCTTTTTTTAACATTGATTAATGTGAAACTGCTCCTTATTTGTTTTTATCTCTGTGGATAGGAGATCCAACAATTTTTTGTTGATTACATGATCAATGATACTTTGGGTGCTATCTCTACCGCGCATTTAGTTCATGCTGACCGTGAACCAGATAAGGCTAGGAGTAAAAAATGTCTAGAGTTGGCAGAGCTTCATTCCATGGCTGTTGACTTTGCAAAGACTGGAGCACCTGCTGAAATGCCGAGAGTGTTGAAACCGAGAGTGTTTCCAGATTTCATGGAGAGGGTGGACAAGCCTATGTATATCTCCAATGGGGTACTAGGAAAACTTTACCGTGCTATAATTGAGTCAAAAGTAAAAACAAGATCAAGCTTTGTCTGGTCAGAGAAGATCGCTGAAGAAGCATATGATCATGATCTTGAAGTTGATGGTTATGAGATCTTCCTTGAGACTGCATCAAGTCACAAAGAAATGTATGCACAGAAGATGAGCAGTTTAAAAAACTTCTACGGTGCAGAGACCGAGGATGAAATGCTGACGGGTAACTTGCGAAACCGCGCTTCATATTTGCAGCGCGATAACAGGAGATATGGAGATATGAAGGATCGGATTCTGCTCTCGGTCAAGAATCTTCAGCGTGAAGCTAAAGAATGGTTTGAAACTAGTTGCCAACCACATGAATATCAGCCTATGGCATCTGCATGGTATCATGTGTCCTATCACCCCAGACATTACCAGGAAAGCTCCAGTTTTTTCAGCTTTCCATGGATAGTTGGTGACATTTTATTGCAGATGAAGTCTGTAAACAGTAAAAATCCATAGATGACAGCTTGCTCTAATGTTCTGTGCATGCTTTATCTGAAGAATTCCATTTTGTCGTGGATGAATTGTTTACTTAGATGTTGATTGAAGGCGGGACCCTGTGTTTATATCTGCGAGATTTTCTTTTGGCATACGGAAATGATATTTATGGATACACGAAACCTCACATAACTTGGATAGCCCTCATGAACACCAACGATTTTGAAGATGAAAAGGGAGAGAGAGGAGGGAAAATAGACGGTGGTGATTATGAGTATGAGATACGTGAGAAATGTTGTTTATGTGTATATAACGCTGCTTTTTGGCATAATATTGACTACTGAATGTGTGATGCTGATGCTAGTGGCTTAATCTCAGGTGTCCTTTACTATCTATATTACTTTCTCTTTTACTATACTAGTTTTACCTTATAATAATTGAATAATGTTTGAGATAATTTTATTAAATTTTGGTCCCAATTAATATGGTAAGTCAAGTTAATATGTATATATCATCATCAAATCTGAAAGAATTATAAAGATAAAGATAAACAAAGAAAAACTCATAATAAAAAATTACCTGATTTACGTAAGTTTAAAAAATACAACTAATCAGATTAATATTTTACTTTTATATTTATACAGTGGTATGCTAGTATCTACCTATAAATACGTTAGTGTGAATTTCATTTATATTCTCAGTGAAGACAACCAGCGAGTAGAGGACGTTTGTTTCATTGAGTGGACGCGTCCTCCACCTGACATTCAGCAGACAACACCTCCTCCTTGCATGGTGTAGATAATTTTGTGCGATGGTTTTACTTTCTCCCTGTTTTTTCAGTTTAAATTTAATTTAGTGTGAAGGTAAAGTTTTGACATATGTATCACAGTAACTATAGTTGTCAAGATTTTATAATTAATTTTTATTTTATTATAAATAAAATATGTCTTATTAAAACTTTAATTTATTTATTATTGAGATACGTCTTTTTTAAATTTTGAAATGAGACTCAATACTTAATAACATCTAAACAAATTATCAGTCAAATAAAACATTTAAAAAAATTTAATATTAAAAATTAATTTTTTATTATCAATTTTTTAAATGTTAATTATTTTGCTGTTTAAAATAAACTAAACTTTACCAGCAGCACTTACTAGTAACTAATATTATAATGTAAACAGCAAAATATTTTTAATGATATATTAACACATATTATTATATTAAATAATAATGCAAAAAATTTTAGTGACAGCAGATCAAAGAGGGGAACACTTTCGTGCATGTCAATATTGCATCATTGCTCTCATAGAATACACGGGAGTGAATATGAGTGGCACCAGTAATAAGCCGACCGATCAAGCTACACTTCAAAACCCAATCAATTTGGCCCATCATGTTAACATGGTTGATCACCCAACAATGTTTAATTCATGAAAATGACATATTTTAAAAGTTAAAGATACTCCAAAGGAAAAACAAGAAAAAAAAACAAATATTAGAAATAAAGAAAAATAGCCAATTTTGGCAGGTAATTAATTTCGTTGAAGACTTACATTACACGTACACAATGATTATTGATTGCATTATTGCAAATCGCCAATTAGCAAAGCAAGCCCCCACCTCACCATCCAAAATAAATAATAAAAAACAAAACAAGAGAAAATTGTGTATTGCAAGCCAAGCTTCCTCTCTTCATTAATTCATTCCTATTTTTATTCCATGCGCACTAGTCCCTCCTCATCCTCTCTCCACTCAATACCAAGTACTATTGTACTAACCATAAAAAAAAAGTAAATTAATCAAGATAACAATAATAATAATAATAATAATAATAAATTATATACACAATGGATATTACTATCCACTAAAAAGAAATAATAAAAAAACCCTAAATAGTTACGCTTAGGATAGATAGGGCCAAAAAGAAACAAAAAGTGATGCGACGTCACCACCAACTGAGGGACTCACGGTCACTGACACGGACTGAGCCACCAACCGAAACACCACCGCGTTAACCTCGGGTAATCACCAAGCCGGGGATGCCCACTCGCCAGCTCATGATGTGCACATTCCAGCGCATCTTAGCCCGCTCGGCTCAGGGCGCACTCTCCCTTTCTCCTCCTCAGACGAAAACGGCCACTTCCTTAGCCGCGTCCGTCGAGCTCGAAACCGTCTTCACGGGAACCGCGGAAGCGTACCGGGTGGAAAAGTTCCGAAAGCCGTCGAAGCTGTCCTCTTCGAAATCCCCTTTGTGCCCCGCGCCCTCGTCGAAGTTCAAGGCGTAACTCAAGGGGTCGTATTGGTACTTCCCCATGCGCTTGCAGCCGCCGCTCCGGTTCCGATTGAACCTCCGGATGAATGTCTTCCACCTGGGGCCCGCCACGATCTCGGACCACTCGCGGAGTTTCTTGACCGCCCTGAGGCCGCGCGACCACCAGCGGTCCCCGGTTAGAGCTGTCGGATGCGGCTGAGGCCGAGACTGAGACCAGGACGTGGTGCGAACGCGCTCCCACCACGCAAAGCCGACGCTGGCTGAACGGCGGGAACCGAAGCAGGAGGGGAAGCAGAAGGAGCAGCGAGTGTTGGCGAAGAGCACGTTGGATCTGTCTTGGCCGGTGGGAGTGGATTCAAGCTGGATTTGGTGGGAGTCGGACATGTCTCTCGCTCTCAGGACCACACCTTATACGATGATTTGGTCGGCAAATGAGAATCTCTGTTTATTACTTGGTTTTGTGTGTTATGTTTTTTGTGTGCAAAGTGCAAATGAAGAGGGGAGAAGAGGGGTTTCGGCTATAAATAGGACATGGGCTGGGCTGGTGCTAGTGCTCTGAGTGACGTTGTATGTAACGGATCCCAATCTTATCAGTTCGCGTTCTCACTACTCAGCAGCGAGTCAGCCCACTACTCCTAGTTAATAATAATAATTAATAATAATAATAATAAATTTTTTATTTATTATGGTTATAGTGTTGCTAATTATGAAGTGAGGGGTTTATTAGGAGCCGTTGGACTTGAAGGGGATTATTCCGTTTCGTTTCCTTGCTTTGCCTCTCACAATTGAAAAAGAGTGGAGTGCACTTGATCAACACCACCGTGGGCCCGCCCTAGTTTCATTAGCTGTCTTACTCATTCATCAGATATTTTTTTCATGTTTGGCGAGGCTGTCTTTTCATTCATTTTCTTCTTATCAATAAAAAAAAAAACTCAACATGAGTTGGTCCAGTGAAAGCTTGTTAGGTTCAAAGTGATAAACGAACTCATGCTAATGTGTGAGAGGTTTGATATCGAAATCGCCCATTTGATAAGGAAAGAAATTGTAAATAGCTCAAATCCCTATAGTGATGAAACATTTTCTCACCATTTTCTTTTTAAAAAAAAAGAAAAAAAAGAGCAAATAATATAGGAATGTTAATCACACAAAAATCTATTATAGCAAGATTTTTATTGCTTCCATCTTTTCAATCCTACTGGTGTTGAAAATGTTTGTCTTCCAAATTAAAATAATATAGGAATGCTCATCAAACCAAATTATATTGTATATTTTTTAGGAAAAAAATTTATTGTCTTCCATCTTTTCCAACGTACTATACTGAAAATATTTACCCCTTCTTTGTTTTGGTAAAGGGTACTGATGGTTTAATTTGTAAAAGAAACATTTCACTATTAAATAATTAATTTTTAATATTAAATGATCCTATTTTTGTTACAATATTTTTCACACAAATTTGAGTGAAATAATTTTTTTGTAAGTCGAATTTATTTTTAAAGAATGAAAATTGAAAGGAGAGAAAAGCATAAGAAAATAAAAAAGGATGAAAAGAAATAATTATTTGACCAGTAATTGTATCTCCTCTTTTCTTTTGATTTTCTAAACTCGAAAGACAAGTAAATATTTAGTTATTTCCATAGTTATCCTCACAGCGTGGCATACGAATAAGCCCGCAGTTATAACAAAACCAATGACTGCAGTGGGCACAGAAAAAGAAAAAGTGCCCCTGCCCCCACACGGATATGATATGATATCTCATTATCGAGTCATGAATCGCGTCGCGACTCTAATTTTATCTTGGCTCATGCGTACTGTCTCGTTTTGTCCCGTGCAAGACTCAAAATTTATCCTTTTCTCTGTCCTTCAATTTAAAGAATATAACTATTCAGAAATTAAAAGCAAAATTAAATACAGCCAGTTTTATAATGTTGGCAATTGGCATGACAGGCATCCATCCGCTTCGGGTCGAGTTGCCAGAAACCAGTGACAAAGGTTCGTTGATCTGGAAAATGCCAACAACCATCGCCCGCAAAATGCATCAAAGCTGAAGAATTTCTCCGGAAACAGACAAGCTAAAACAGAATTAATTTAATCCATCGTTATATAGTAGTAAATGCTTTCTCCAACCTAATTAAATTTAAGCTATGATTCAGATGGTTCAAACTTCAAACACAGTATCTGTAATCCAATCTCCCAAAAGTAGTACATGGAATTATGGAAAGACCTTCCTCCATCGGAATCGCCCAACGTAGTGTGACTACTGACTCTAGAAATACCAGAGGTCCTACTTCGAACTCGGAATGTGAAATTGACTCGTGACTTTCACCTCAGTCACCTCCACCTCTATTGCTCGTCCATTTGTAGCTCATGATCTACGGGGTTCGTTTTCTCCGAAGCAAGGATGGCTTCAAAGTGGTGACCCTCCAGTACCGGATGGTGTCATCAATGCAATTGGCACGATGAAAATTTCATGAAGAATTATTGCTGCCATTACCAGCGTCAATCCGTCAACATCACAAGAAACTTTCATGTTCTTATCACACTCCTCTAAACCTTAATGAGACAATCATTATCCAATTGACTGCTTATCACAATCTTACTTTAAATTCTTCTCCGTCTAGTATTCTTACTTGTGAACGTAGTTCATGTACGAACCATCTCAATGCAATGACATTACCCATGGTACCAATTTGATGCAATGATTCTTATCTTAAGGCACCATCATATAATGGTATGTTATAACCCACATCATTCTTTAATGTAATAAGGATCGCGCTCTTTTTTGTCCCCTCCAAACATAAACATCTGCAAAAGTTATCCTCTAGCGATAATAACCTGGTAGAAAAAGGGTTCAGTAAAATTTCTGGCACTGCTCCATCTACAGCTGGATTTCAGCTCCCAGAAACCCAATTTAAGAATGGTGAAACAAACGTCAGTTTCTGCACATGATGCTTCCCAATTGTAAGCTAACATGAAACATGAAGCTGCATTTTTAAATTGGTAATTTCACCCATTACATTGCATTCTCCCCGTCTCATGTCAATGGTAGCTCAAGCAAAACTAAAGAAGGTTTATCCAAAAAGGGGGGCGGGATGACCCATGAGGTAAGAAAAGAAAAATTCTGGTTGAACTAACTTGCATAGCAAGAGAGTTGACAGTAGCTAAAAGACTTCATAGCATAAAAGAAATAAACAGCAACGAAAATATGAAAACAAACAGAAGTTACATATATTCACTTAATATAACACATAAGAAGCAGCAGCATCAGTGCCATTCACTGTTTCACAACAAGTAGTTTAGTACTAATCAGATTGACTAAAGAAACTAGAAACCATAAACAAACATAAGTCACTAAGAAGTAGTTTCAGCGTCAAAGACAAACAGAAGACTACTGAAAGTTGAACTCACTGCGCTAGCGCACCCCCAACTTCACCCCGATGAAGGGTCCAGAAAATGTTGCCTGCGGCATCCGATTTGCCAGTATCAATAGCAATAGCACCAAAGATTGCTCGAAAAGCACCGCAAACCACAGCAGGTGTAGAAGAATTGGTCTTGGATGAAACTCTAACCACTTTCGGCAATCCCAACCGCATCCCATCCACAGCACAGGAGGACTCCACGTTGGAAATTTGAGATAATCGACGGTTCAGCTCCTTTGCAGGAACATCAATGTCTTTTGAAAGTAACTCGAAAGAGACAGATGTTTCAATGACACTGGCACCCAGAATGCTCAAAGCTCTGTTGTTCTCCTCCGAGAAGGAAGCATGGGTCATGGCACGACGAAGAAGATCGATGCTCTTGAAGGTATAGCTAACGACAGAGATAGCAACAAATTTTTTAAAAAATAAAAAACAAGAATCTATTTGTATAACAAAGGATGAAAAATAAATATGTAGGAACCAGGAACCAAAGTAACATCAAATGTTGAAAAAAATTTGGAGGGTTAGTTAATAGTTACTATAAATTTTCTATATTGATGCATTTTCTTTCCCAGCAAACAAACGAGATAAAGACATGGAAAAAACAGAGAAAAGCAAAAGGGCAGACCCTAGTTGTTTCTGCAGGGTTTCGAGAGCCGATGCAAACGGCGACAAGGATTTGAAGTGAAGTTCACTTGTTGCCTGTCCCTGCACAACGGAAAAAAAAGAGACCCAAAACGAAAGGCGAAGACTTTTCTTCAGTGACCGTTTGGATTTGGTGATCGCCGATAAAAAAAACGATAGGGAGAAAGAAAAGAAAAGAAAAGAAAAGAAAGGGAAAAGGGCCATGGAGCAGTAAAAGCACCTCACCTGAATAGAGGGAAGGATCGCAATGAGTAAGACGGCGAAGAAGGCGAAGCTACGGGAGGATCGCATTTTGGACTCGGATTATGGAGCTTGCTCTTCCACCCTTCCTCTCTTACACCCTTCTCCGTTAAGTATTCTTTACTTTCATAGCGACAGTGGTTATTCTGTCGTTATAGAACGAAGGAAGGCTCCAGAAACAATTGATTCCACTACCATGTTAAACGACAGACCGTTTCATCTAAAACTATATATACTTAAAAAAAAAGCATATATAAAACTAAATTCGAAATTTTAACTTCTTGTCATATGTCAACAGTGAATCAATTTTCGTTACCTGTGCTGTTTTCTTGTTTTTTGATTTTAATAGTGAATCAAATAGAAAAAAAATATGCTTCCTATTCCACCAAAATTTAAAAAAAAAAAAACTTTAATCAGGGACAGTTAGACTAAATGGTTTATGATTTGAGATTCTAAATGACCTTCATGTGTAAACCAAGCTAGTTCAAGTTCAACAGTTCAACCATACAAAAATAAAGTATTCTCATCTAGCCAGAATGTCTGGATTCTGAACACATGATTTTTTTTTTTTTGGGTACATGAACATACCAGTGGATACATCCATTTGCTGCCCCGGCCCGCCACCACCAGCCACCCTAATCCCTGGTGCTCACTGTCTAAAATCTAAAGCCGCAATGCAGCATCCTCCATTATCAAAACTCTTTATTCAGGTTTGAAAATCTTTCCTTGAAGCATGCCTGTGTACATCTTGAGCTAGAAACAACTGTCAAAACCATAACTGTTGTCTCTCTACCCTATGATATGTTGGTGCCTAAACAGGTAAGTTTGCATTTCAAACAACGTTCTCGAAACAGACTTCTGTTTTCTCAGAAGAGCCTTCTGCGGAACATATTTAGGCCCTGAAACGTTGCCAAGACCTTGAAGTAACATCACACATCTATGGTATCATCTAAGTAGTACTTAGCTTTGCTTGGTTTTTGGCCAACTGTGCATGCAAAGATTTCTGGTGCTGGAGAGGAGGTTGCACCATAAGCTTTGGTTAATATGCTCTCAAACATATCCTCATCAGATCTACCATCCCCAATGCACAGTACAAAATCTGGCGATTTCCCGTTCATGGTTAGTGTAGACAGAACTTCCTCTGCAACTAACCCTTTAGTAATCCCCTGTAATGTTGATTAGCCAATATTAGAACTCTTGAGAATAATCATAGGCTGAGAGATGAAGAGATAGGTATATACCTGTGACTTGACTTCAATAATATGCTGTCCCTTCTTAAGAACTACAGGCTCATTTGCAAGTACACTTTCAAGGTGATCCAACAGTGCCTTGGCTTGCCAAGATCCAAAATCAGGATCGGCATCAAAATGGTGCCATACCAAGGCACTCTCTTTGGTCTCTATGTAGGAGCCATCTGTTGCCTCAGTATACAATCTCATCACAGGTTCAGCAATCCTTTTCCAAGCAAAATTTGTACCTGTATGACTCATTTCCCAACTTGAGCGTTGACCCCACCTGCGGCAAAAACCAAACAAAACATCATCAGTTTAGAACATGCAGTAACTTGAAAACTACTACGCATAAGAAGCAAAAACTCCGATATAAGTATGTACTAAAAGGTGATACATAACATAATAAGCCAATGCTGCAAGCCATGGCAAAATCACTATCTATTTCTTTTCCTTCTTCCTTTTCTCCTTTTCTTTCTTATACTTTTAAGGGGGAATTCTGGGGTGATAGAAATTAAATAAAGGGAGTGTCATTATTGTTAGCAGTTAAGTTGCACATGACCAACTATAAACACACTCACCTTATAAAATAACCATGCTCAGATGCTATACCAAGATTTTCACACTGATCAAACCATTCACTCAGCAAGGTTTTCCCCCTGCAACTTACAATAAACACAGTGTAGTTAGGGTCACTGCAAAGGTCATTTAGAACAGATATGACTTCAGGACTGGGGTCTTTAACAATGGAAGCTTGAGGTACAACTGTACCATCATAATCCAAAAAAAGTGCCCTGCAATTTGTCCTTTTATATGCAGAGACAATGAGGTCTATGGACAATTTCCTAAAACTAGGAGAAAGCGACAAAATTCTGAAACTCAGGCCGAAGCCAATCCCCCAGCAACGTTTACTAAAGTGATCCTTGCACGAGTACACTAGATCTTGCACAAAACTTCGGGCCCAATAAGCCACATCATGAGAGCTAACACATCGATAGTGCTTCTCATGCCGCAACCGTTTCTCTCCACTAGGCATTGTGATGGCCAAATTCAGTGCATCAGCTACGGCATTAATATCCCATGGGTTCACCCTAATTGCCCCACTAAGAGATGGCGAGCAACCTATAAACTCAGAAACAACAAGCGCACTTTTACGAGGAGACTCAGAAGCAATTTCTAAGGCTTCGTCCATTTTAGGACTCCCCTGCCTGCAGACAATGTACTTGTATGGAACCAAATTCATACCATCCCGGCACCGCATTCACGATGCAACATTCTGCCAAAGCATAATAGGCTGTCTTCTCATAGAAAGGAACAGAACGCTCAATAATGATGGCTGGTTCATAACCTGGCAAACCAAACCTTTCATTTATCCCTTTTGCAGTAGTGTATGTCTCCTTCTTTGCTTCCTCAGCATCTTTGCTGCAACTCATTGGTGATTTACAGTTTGGACCAGTATTAATTCACCCCGCAGTTCTGGATACTGCTGCAGGAGTTGTTCTAAGGCCAAGAGCTTTAGATTGATAACTTTAAATATATCCATATCATCAACACCAAGAATAAGTTTTTTTCCCCTTAAATTGCTCACAGATTTCTGTGACTTTGACAGAAGAAGAAGGGTGATTTAAGACAGATTGAAGTCGACCCATATGAATCCCTACTGGCAAAATTATAATGAACATTGTACGGCCAAAGTATTCAAGTCCAATGTAACCCCTCTAGGATTCATATTTTAAGCCAAGCATTCGACTGCAGCATGACAGAAAATTGCGAGCATAATCAAATGTATGAAAACCAACTAAATCTGCATTAAGCAGTGCTTTCAAAATTTCATCTCTGACAGGCAGAGCCCGATAAATTTCGGATGGAGGAAATGGTCTGTGGAGGAAAAATCCTAGCTTGACCCGACTGTACCGCTTCCGCAGAAATGTTGCAAGAGCCATAAGATGATAATCATGAACCCATACATAATCATCTTCTGGATTAATGACCTCCATGACTTTATCTGCAAATATTTTGTTAGCAGATACATAAGCCTGCCACAATGACCTATCAAAGTGATTGCAATAGTCAGGATACATGGGCAACATGTAATGGAAGAGAGGCCACAAATTTTGCTTGCAGAATCCATTATAAAACTGTTTCTGGAGGTCTGAAGGAATAAAGGTAGGAAAGCAATTGAATTGCTCCAACAGCTCAAGAGAAACTGTCTCTTGTTCACTAGCATCAACATCAACCTGCAGAGATCCCACGTAAACAACATCAGTGTAAGAAAAGAGACCATCCTTTAACTGAAACAAAATTGAATCTTCATCATAACTAAAGCACCATCTGCCAGATAATTTATCCTTTTGAGCATTGAGAGGAAGAAAGTTTGCTACTATAATTATGTTGTGATGGTATTCTGAAGATAAAGCATTTGAATCATCATCACTTTGTTTGCCATCTACATCAGACATAATTCCTGGAACAGTCATAACTCGTGGAAGAGCTCTGGGAGTTTGAGGGAAATTTAAAATGTCCCCTGACACCAAGTCCAACAAATTCATGCATGATCTTGCCACCATCTTTTCTCCAATTCCCTGTTATTGAGCTTTATAAGTGCAGCATTATCCAGGATCCAGTATCCACAACTAAAAAGATCTTGAATATATGACCCAAGGAAAAGCAAGAACCTGTGAAGACAGAAGAGAAATAGTTATAACTACAGCATGCAAGACTGTTGCAGCAGTATAGGACACAAGTACATAACTCGAGCAAACTCCTCGAGTTCAATTATTTAGTAATTCAAATATTGGTAGATAATCACTCACTGCTTTCAGTAAATATGTTTAACCCCATGTATGGTTGTTGAAATTGGCAAACAAATGAATGCTACTCACATGATCAGATAAGCATTTGCCAATTATTATTTAGCATGTTTAACTCTATCATTGATTGTTGAAATTAAAAGTCCAACAAGTGGCAATATCATTGAACAATACAAAGGTAATTTTTATGAGCAAACAATCGACAAAAATTGTCAACAATATACATTACTGACTTGAGAATATACACGGCAGCATGGTAGAAGCAAAGCAATAATACAGTTACACATTCCCCCAAATGTTTTAAGTAATCGCCAACAACCATTATATAGCACAAAAGAAAGAGAAAACATCAAACCAATTCGCAGATACTAATTAGAAGAATCAAGTTGTCCCAGGTAATACTTGCAAATTATATTCCACTATCTAAGCAAAAGAAGGGGAAAACATCAGCTCAGATTGATATCATCAATGGAAATTATGATTGTTATCCCACCCCCAACAAATTTTCCTTTAACTTCCCAATTCTCAAAATAAAATAAATTGAATTATCTTCTTCAGAAAAAGGAAGAAAATTGCAGAGAATCCTACCAAGGGCTTATGGGTCCAATACTCAACCTTCGAATCATCCAATTGCAATAACAGGTAGATTAAATCGGAAACACAGAACCACATAACTAAAACAAAAAGTTTTTTGAGAACAAAAAGCATAAAAGTGATAAAAGACAACACATACATGTATACCTAGATTTAACTCAAACTCATGTAGCTAATCTCATGAACATCTCTTTATACCCAGTCTTTGAATCATCCAATTCTATACGAGCAAAGTCAAATTTAATCGGAAACACAGAATCACAAACTTAAGAAGTTATTAGAGATCAAAACACATATAAGAAAACACCCACAAATATACCTAGATTGAACTCAAACTCATCCAGCTAATCTCATGAACATCTGTTTTTGATTACTAGCCTTTCACGCGATTCCTCATTGCCTATCATATGAAGCCTATGAGCAAGAAGGCGTTACAATGAAGGACAGCTAGGTAAAATACGGTGCATTAGACCAACAATGTACATGCTGACTCACATTCCTATATATATAACTTCAATCCAGAAAAATGATTTTTCGATAACAATCCAGAAAAATAATTTAATTGCTTGTATCAGTTTAGAAACTAAATTAATTAATCCCATTCATCCACTTACAGAGAAATATTGAAATAAATTCAGCCGAATAAACAGAAATGAAAGGACATCTGCATGAAAAAATTAATCAAAAAATAACATCATAAACATCAGAACTACAGAGGACTACTAATTCATCCTTGTCTTAAAAATTGTTGAAATTTATATCTCTGCAAAACCATATGAGGAAAGTGAAAGTACTGACGTGTTACTCGTCAGTTTTAGCTAAGCGAAATTATTCGGTTTGCTTTGTCTGTTACTGCACAAAAGATTTAATTTACATTTTTCATTTTCCTTTTTTAAATTTTATGGATTCCCACTCAATGCACTCATATATTGTCCACACATACCGCGCAGCCTAAGATACGAAGTATCTCCAGCTAGCTTCAGTAGCATTGTCACATTCATGCACATGCAACAATCTGGTTTTCGTTTCTCTCAAAGCAAGATGTTTTCTCCCCCAACAAACAGCTCCAAATGCAAATAGCAAGATTGAAGGAGAAGAAAAGCAACCATTTACCTGAAAAGCATCAAACTGATCCAAACAACAGAGATTAACTCCAAGCGAATGTACAGAAAATTGTCCTACTGGGAAAACAGAAAAACAAAACAAAATCAGATGTCAAATGCCCATTTCCCTTTTGATCACTCAACAGAAATGAAAATTCAAACCCAAAAAAAACTAGTCAAGTAGTCATTTTACCTTCTCGTTCACTTGTCTCAACAAAAAAGCAGACCCTCTATGAACAGATGGAGAAAGAACCAAAATGAGAATATACATGAAATGGATAATTCAGAACTGAAAAGTGGGTATGAAGAGAACTGCGCTGAGTGTGGGACATTCTGTCAGTAAAAGGCGCATTTTTATTTTTAGATAAATATCTGATTAGTGTGTTAGGTTCGAAACCGGTGAGATTTGTAGAGTTTAATTGGTTCGAAACCGACGTAGAAAGAAGATCAACAGTAAGGTGAAAATAATACTTTTTTTCCGTTTGCTGTGGGTGACATTTGTTGCTTAAAAAATAATTTTATATTCTCTTAAATTTATTTTTTAATAATTTTTTAATTAATAAATAAAAAATATTAAATATATTTAAAAAATTTAATATATTAAATTTCTAGTTTAATATTTTTATTAAAATATTAAAAGAATTATTGAAAAGTCAAAACGATGAGTTCGGAAAACATAACAAAACTTTTATTATAAAAATTGCTACGGTATCACTGTAGTAAATTTTTTATGAGTTGTAAAATTTATTTTGATTATTAATTCTTATAATAAATGTTTTAAAAATTATAAAATATACCAACAATCAATCATTAATTTTTGGTTGACAACTCATTCACAGTACTTGTATTCTAAAAGAAATGAAAACCGAAATAATCTCCCTCAAATTATTCGTTCAATGAAGAACGCCATAACTTTCCAGTCAAAAGAAAAAAATGAAGAACGCCATAACAAGTTAAACTTAGAAATTCAATAAGTTCTTAAAAATAATTAATTAAATTATTTGTAAAATATTTAGTGATTTTTATTGCTTCTATATAAATGTTTGAGAAATAAATTCTACCGTTCATATTTTTTAATATTTTTATTTTTAATATTATCAAAATTTTATTGATTATTAATTCTCATAATAAATATTTAAAGTATTACTACATTGAGAAAAAGGAAATTATGGTACCTAGCAACTCTTAATGTTTGGATTCTATCATATATAATCAATAATTAATAAGAATTTAAATTTAATTTATTGTGAGTATAAAAAATTTTATATTATTATTTAATTAAATATTATTTAATCATTAATTGAGTTTCATTATCATAATAATTATGTAAAAAGTTAATGATATGATATCTTATGATTAAATAAAATAATAAAAATATTTTTTAATATTGGAATAGTCCCCCTAACTGTGTTGGGTGTTTACTCTTATCTGATGTTATGAGAGTGACAACTCTCATATCTGTTTCTATTCTGTAGTTTTCTTTTTTTAGGTTTTGGCCCCTTCTCAATATTCAAAAAAATAATATAATAAAAAATTTTACAATAAAAATATATCAAAATTAAATTTAATTAATAAATAATCTCTTCATTTTATTTATCTGTCATTTAAAATATGTGTACAATAAATAAAGAAATCATTAAGAAGCCTCATTTATTTTAAAAAAAATTAATAATTGTATTTAACTGAGTGGCCTTTTATTGAAATGCTCAATATTATTCACTCTAATTAATTATCTTCTCTCACTTCATTAATAATGAAGATAAAATTAGATAAAAATTAATTCATATTTTCATAATTTTATAAAATGAAGATAAAATTATACAAATTATTTGTCCTAAAACAACATATAAAAAAGAATGGTAAAGTATTTAATAACCTATTAAGGTACAAATATTTAGTACATAAATGATTATTATATGGAATCCAAATAGTATAAAAATGAAATAAAATGGGTGGAATATAATGACTATTCTCAATTTACAGTTTGATAATTTTTATAATTGAATGTATTTTCAAGTCATTTTACTATTTAATATATATAATCAATGTCGAAATAAATTAAAATTAATATAAATGATATGAATACTCCTTAAAAAAAATTTATATATATATATATATAGACACACACACACATAAATTCTTATATACTAAAAATTTAATCATAAAGAAAATTCTATATAAACTAAAAAAGATAAATTTAAGTAGGTTAAATTTAACAAATATAATAGATGTAATTTTGTAAATTTAATAATGATATGTTAATAAAAAAAATTTAAATTTCATTGCATGAAGCATAAAATTCAAATTCTATCTTGTTATGATAGAATGGATTTCATACTTGATTTTTAATTTTATGAAATAGGATATAAAATAAAATTATTATTTTATAATTTTTTTTACAAACAAACATGAGAGTCCAACATTAATGCAATGAGTAAGGATTAAAATCACTATTTTTACATACTAAACTCCACCTAAGAAAAAACATGAATATTGGAGTGATTTTCATCCCATGGACATAGAAGTTGCTTGCTACAATACTCTTATTTTTTCTTGTGTACTAATACCGTGTAAGTCAGCAAATATTTAACAGTTGTTGGTTTTATAATGAGTGTTTAAGATGAAATTAGAAAAAGGGAAGAAACTAAGGAAGTGACATAACATATTAAATTTATTTAATTATTAAATAATTTTATTAATTCTTATACAATTAGCTACTGATAAAAATGGAGGAAGAAAAGGTAAATTAATATACTAACTAATACAGCAAGTTGCTTTAAATGGAAGTTGCTTTGGAAACAGGGTTGCTTATTACTTACTATATTGATTGGCTAAGAATAGGAGTGATTAATGGAAAAAAGCTGCAGTAAAGGACTTTCAACACCAATAAGATAGGATTACCTACCAGTCCACCACTCCTCTCCTCTGTCTCTCATTAGTTATCCGGAATGGTTAAAAGTCCTTTGTGAGGGTGTGTAAACGATGAATGAATCTTTAGCTCAACTGAATTTTAATTTTTAAAATAAAAAAATATATCAATAGTACCAAATCGTAAAATTCTCGTGTTAGTCGTGTTCTTTTATATTCGATGAAAAAAAAACGTGGTTTTTAAACTTTTGGCAAACTAACGTGATGGTATTGGTACCTAATATTTGAAGGCATTTATTGTTAAATAAATTTGCTATTGATATCCAAATTTAAATAATTGTAAAGTCGGAGTAAATATAAATTTGTATTTGATTTCACAAATACTGCCTTCAGTTCATGATAATTGTCTTTTTGATAAAAATTTCTTAGTTTATATTAAGTGGAATTCTTAAATACTACAATAATATTAATTAATTATTTTTTAATTTTATCATTGTGAGAGTAATATAGAGTAATTAATAAAATAAATAAGAATTTAATAAAATAATGTAAAATAATAATATAGTTTTTGATTAGGAGTAACTGTGGCCCTGCCTCTCTTTTGTTGACCCTTCTCGTTCTCCTCGTCTCCTTTTCCATGCTCTCTTTTGCGGGCATTTCACATTAGGAATGGGAGATTAAGCAATGAATCCTATGGCTTGAGGAGAATTAAAAAAAAAAAAGGTTTAGACTTGTTTTAAATACTTTGAAGTTAAAATTTTTAAATAAATATTTTGTTGTCATTTCTCTTCTAATTTAAACATACTTTAAAAAAAAATTTAATTAAGAATATAATAAATTTTAAAAATAAATAATATTTAAAAAATACCATGCTGCTTAAAAGCTCTCCAATTTGACACTAAGAAAAAAATTAGTCTGAATATTTTTAGAATTTAATCAAATTTAAAAATAATTATTAAATAAGATAATACAATAAAAGTCACTCATTTATTTAAGTTTTAAATAAAATAATTAATAAACATGTCAAATTGTCAATTCATTTTGACAAATATTTTATAAAAATAATTTTGATTAAATAATATTTTTATTATTCATAAACTTATTTGTATTACATTCACAATTTATTTTTTTTAAAGTAATCAAACGATTCATATTCACTTTTTTAAATACACGCAATAGATATAGTATGAGTTTTTTTTTCATTTAATTTTTAAAGAGTTAACATTTGTTAATTAAGATATAGAAATTTGAATTTTGTTTCTTATCTTTGGTAGAGAATAAGGTATTATCTTCACTATTACTCCATTGAAATATTAGAGTTTAAATTACTTTTTTTTCAACAAAATTACTCTTTTATATTATTGAATCTTATTATATTCATACTTATATAGCCTGCGTTTCAATTCAAGAAGAAGAAACATGCCGGCGGGGTTCTGTGGGACCCGCATTATCGGGTAGCCTAGCCATGTTTCACGGCAATTTTTTTGTCCCCGAGTTTGTTAAAACTAACAATGCTAGCTAATAATTCATAAGTTGCTGTATGGTAAAAATGAATTATAATTTTAAATATAAAATTTGTAATTTAATTGTGGGAGTTGTATTTTATAAAAAAATTATATTATTATTATTTTTAATAAAAAAATTAATTTTATAAAATAATTCAAATAAATTATGCTATGCTTGTTTTTCAATCGCAAATGAGTCTTCCAAACAAAGTAAAAAAGAGTTACTTTAAAAAAAATGGCATTGAGATATATTAAAAATAGTGTAAACGACGTTGACGCGAAAATCATCTAAAACAAACATGCTGTCAATTATGTAGACGAAGAGAATTTGCAGTTTTGAACATGATACAAGGAGAATCACAATGTTGTTCCACTAGGGAAAATTGTCTCTGGGTGGTCGGAACGCCAACAAAGAAAGGACGTGGACCGTGTCGTGTAAGGAATTGTCACGCAAAAAAAATAAAGTCTCTATCTATGACGGAGAGAAACAGTGGTACATTAGGATATTTATTTATTTATCTTTATAATGTGATATAAATAATGTTTTAAATATAGAAAAAATTATGCATATTTTTGTATTATTAAATTCATGATGTCTTATATTAATTTTTATATTTAATAATTATATAAATTTATCTTTTAAAATAACATTTACATAAATTTATGGTATTTTCTTTAGTATAAATATTTTAAAATGTAACTGAATGAGAAGAAAGAGAAAGTATAAGATGCACTATTGCAGGTGCACTCTTAACCTCTTAAGTCCTTATCCGATAAAAGTATCGTTTTTAAAATTGAACTTAACTAAACAATTTGATCAACTAAATATTTAATTAATTATAATTTAATTTTATAATTAAATTTATAATTAAATCGTTTAAAATTATATAAAATTATTTAAAATAGTTTAAATTAAATTATTTAATTATTTAAATCGATTAATTATTAATTTTATATATTAAATTTTTTTAATTTTTATAATTTTTTTAAAATTTAATATATTTATATATAAATTATTTTTATAACATCATTCGATTAAACTAATTGATTTGCATGCTTAAATTGATCAAATGCAGCCTGAAAATCTCGTCAAGTCATTATTTAATCTAATTTTAACAAAATTAGTTAAAAAATACTAGTGCATAACAGAAAATTAAACGTGAAAAATAGACAACCTGTGGACCCCATGCTGTTTGAATCGAATGTTCACGCTCTGCATCATTTCCTTTAAATTTACTCGTTTCATTTTCCTTTAAGTCAACCTCAACCAATAATCGATGAAAAAAAAAAAAACCTCAACCAACAATCAAACAAGGCCACCTTACGGCTTATGCTGTTATGCAGTCATGTATGTGTATTTTTTTAAGAATTATTTTATATTCTTGTAACTCATTTTTAATTATTAAATGAAATAAATATTAATTATTTTTATATTTTTAAACTATTAATTATTTTATTTTTTTATTTAATATTTATTTTATAAATATTATGGAGATTGTTAAGAGAATATTTTTTAAAAAAATTACATAACTCTTTTTTGAACTTTATTTAAGTTACTTCCTTCTCTTTTTTTATTGTTTCTAATAAAAAAAGTAAATAATAAAGTTGAAATATTTAATATATTAAAAATTTAAAATATATTTTTAATTGTTATTTAATAGTAAAAAATTTATTAGATTAGTCGTTTAAGAGTATATGAAATTATTTCTTCAAGTCCAAACTGAAATATTTTGAACCAATTAGATTAAAGAGGTATTAATACACAACAGCGTGAGAATATTAAACTAGTCCAAGAGGGCCGAAAGCTACGTTGGCCTTTAACACATTGGACATCTCTATCAGAAGCCCAGAAACCTGTCCAGAGATGGCAGAGAAGCATTCAAAAGGACAATTTGTTTTTTGGTCATCAAGGTCCATGTTTGTCTGCAGCCATTAGAAGTCCCTTCGTTATGGCCCAAAATTTTGCATAAATGCGAAGCATGAAAGCTGCCATAAAAAAAAAAAACTGCCATTATTACTAACTTTCATTATTATTAAGTATTAACTGTCAACTGGTTTTCATTCAAGTGAGCTTTGTGGTTTTTTTAATGCATCAGATGATATTGTGTTGGGAGTTGCTACTTTATTTATGTCTTTTTCTTTTTTTTCTCTAAGTGGTAAATTTAATTAGTTGTTAAATATTTATTTTTCTTAATTTTCATAAAAAATTGAAATTTAACAAATGTAATCATTATTTAACAACTAATTAAGATATTAAAAAATATGAGTATAAAATCAATCACCCTATCCAAAGTTTTGGCTTGAAAATATTTTCCCATTTCTAGCTGAACACGGACCAGATCCAGTCCAGTATATGTCTTTATTCTTATTCTATACATATTTATGGGCTAATTTCTTGAGGACTTCTTGTATCTTTGGGTATAAGAATTATGCTAGGCTTGTTATAGGCATGGGCCCAAAGTTTTGAAGCTCTCGTTGGACCCAGAGCATTCAAAAATCCACTTTGGGACTTAACAGGCCACCCGAGGTGACGGGCATTAGGGGTGGAAAATTAAAAAACCATAAACTAAACTGAACTGTTGAAATCGAATCACACACCCAAAAAAAAAAAAAAACGGACCTTCGGGAATCGGTTTTAATTTTATGTGATTTTTGTTGATAAAAAATTTGATTAATGATTTATTATATCTAATTCAATCAATGATAATTAATTAAATCAAACTGCTTTCATCAAAAATATTTTTTAAATATAATTTTAAAAAATAATCAATATGAAACTTTATTAACTTTTTTCCCCACAAACTAATAATTTTAAGTCAATTTTATCTTTTTATAAAGTGGTTAAGCTTTGGACTCACATCCCATAATTAAATCAAATTTTTAGTTTAGAATAATTTTTTAAATCAAACGGAAGCTTCTCAACCCGTAGCAAGCTCACCTATTAAAGCAAAATATATATATATATATATATATATATATATATATATATTATTTATTTATTTATTTTTAAGAGATATAATTTTATTTAACGTATTAAAATTACTTTTTTTCATAAAATATTTTTTAATAAGATATAAAAATTATGAAATTTTAACTTATTTACTATTAAGTTATGTCTTTATAAGTAATACATATAAACGGTTTAATTTGTTTTATTGAAAAAACTTACTCTTATTAAAGTAATTTCTTTATCTATATTTATTTATATTTAAAAGAAGCCAACACCACTCATAAATTATTTTTAAATATAATATGTTAATATTAGTTTTTATCACACTCTCTCCCTCTCTACATAGCTTATTTTTTATTTTAAAGATTTTTATATGATTATCTAATTTTAAAATTTTAAATAAATATATCTTTCACTCACACACTAGTTTTGGAAAAGGTAACACGCCAGAGGAGAAGGTACTATGCCAGTGCCACTAAATGCATGACTGATAAAATAATAATTTAAAAAAATATTTTTTAAAAAAAATCTTTTTATAAATTTTTTATTATAAATTATTTTAATCATAAAATAAAAATAATTAAAAATACTAAGTTCCTATCGAGGGCTATGCTTGCTATAAGAATGCACGGTTGAATTTATCTCAGTGAAATTTCTTCGACAACCAGATGTCATGTCCTTCAGACCTATCCAATGAAATTGATCAAGTGCCCATGCCTTAAGGAACGAAGTCAATGAACAAATCATCACAAGAAAACAGCTCTGCTATTGTGGTCATACTCTAATTATATTAACTGGTTGTGGAGGTGCTTCTACTAAGAACAATTATATCGGAAATTATTGTTATCACGAATTTACAAAAACAATTATCACATATGACATATTTTATTTTTTATATATTTAATTGTTAAATTTTAAATAAGCAATCGCCTGAATTTTGTCACATCATTTTTTAATTTATTTCTTTGTATATATAATTATTTAATCAATTAACTTGATAATTTCTTAATCATTAAATGAAGAAAATACTAAATACATTTTATATTTATAAAATACTAAATATTTTTATTTTTTAATATTTTTATTAAATATTAAAAAGATAAGTAATATGATATCTTTTTAAAATGTTATCTTAATAATCTTTTTTAATATTTAGTAAAAAATATTAAATAAAAAAATAAAAATATTTAATATCTTAAAATTTTAAAATATATTTAATATCTTCTTCATTTAATAATTAAAACATTTTTTAAATTAATTTTTTTGAAAAATATAAAATCATTTTTAAAAGAATCATTGACAAATTAAGAGCATATATAATTAATGGTAAACTAAAAAAAAAATTGGTGTCAGAGTGCCGAAAACTACAGTATCCTTGACTCTTAACAGTAACTGTATCATATGGTTTTGGAAAGTTTGGTGCCCTTTTTACCGTAAGTGGAACTGGGGGTTAAATTATGAGGCAACTGAAACCGGTAACTACAACTCAACAGAACAAATATAGATTAGATTACCCCCCCTACCCTTTTGGGACAGGTTGTTACCTGACTCTGTCTCGCAGCCAAAACCTGTGCTGTGAAGTTCGGTAGCTGCAACATCCATCTCTCTTTCTGGGGAGCTTCAGTGCTGATTCTTGCAGCTGAAAGTTGATTAATTGGAGGCGCTTGCATCGCACCACGGCCATGCCGGGCCCCGGTCCCCACCTGATGTACGCCATGGGCTCGGGCTTGGCTCTGACCACCCTCACCAACGGCAGGTTCAGCCCCCACCACACACTCACCTACACCGTCAACGCCTTCTTCGGACCAGATATCGGTTCCTTCTCTGAATGGCTTGGCTCTGTCCTCGGTGGCCTCGCTGATCCCCTGGGATCTGCCATTGCCAATCTCATCCACCATCCCCTCCACTACATTCTAATCTTGGGACTCCCTCTGTGTTTGCTCTACTCTTGGTTGTCCTCGTATCTTGTTCAAAGACAGCTTCTTGATTCTGTCACGAGGGTAAGTGATAACTCGTTGAGCTCAGAATTCCTTGCTGAGAAATTGTGGGTATAGGAAAAGGGGAAAAAAAAGGTAGATTTTTGGGATTGCTTGGATTGGAATGCCCACTTATTGGAAACCGTTAATTACATCGACCTAGTGAGCATCTCAGTTTCTATTATTTTCTAAAAATTTCTTGGGGTACTTTGGTTTCTTTCTTTTAAATTACCTTTGTTTTGTTTTTTGGATTTTGGAGAATCCGTAGGGTGTTTTAAGTCAACAACTTGGATTCTTGACAGATTTTGACTTTTGATTTTTGTGATCTGTACCCATGCACACTTATGTGAACTATTTAACATGATGATATAACATTTGTAAGAGCGTTTGCTTGTTTTTTTTTTTTTCTTTCTAATGGACTTAAAAGGAAAAGAAAAAAATCATTCGTCTTACAAGAAATTGATATGATGTGGGAGTTCTACCTGTTTTCTTTTGAAGAGACATGTTGTCTATAAAAGGCATTTTTTTAAAAATTTTTTTTACTTATAAATGAAGTTTGACATTGCTGAAAATCCCCTTAGGTTTTACCATATCATTAACTTCATGTTGCAGGTGCCCCTTACAAGGATGCAATGCTTTTTGTTGGTATCAGCTGGCTCTTTTACTCACTTCTTCCTAGACGACCTGTTTGAGGTACGCCATTTTGCTATGTTGCCGACCGTTTTGTGTCTGCTTCTACAAATTTGCTGCTTTATCTTGAGTCTTGACTTATGTTAAATGAATCAAAAAGTATGGTTTTCAGTTTTCACTCACCAGTTAAATTAGTGAAATCAGTGATTAAAGGATAGCTGAATTTGCCTGCTATATTTTGATTGTCTATTTGAAAAGGAATTATCGTCGCATGGGGTTTAGTATTTCCTTCAACATTATAAATTGATGTAATTTTTATTTCACAAGTTCTCTTTGATGTTTTCTGGGGTCAATTTTGGCCTTGTTTGGTTGCTATCAAAGTGAAACAGCTATTTCCTTCTGATTTCTGTGTTTTAATATGCTACTTACCCCTTGCCTTCTGATACTAGAGGTCTCTGAGATTTTATATATCAAGGAGCATGAACAAGATGCATAAACTGCAAATTGATAATAATACAGATCCAAAGACACTGAAACATATGCTAAGAATATGGCCATCACATTTGGACAATGTGGAAATTTATAGTTAAAATCATCATTTTGATTCATTTAACAATAAACTCCTTAACGTCCCCATTTTACTTCTATATATATGTGTGTGTTTTAGATGAGCCAAAAGCATGTTAGATATTTATCATGTCCAAAATTGTGTCAGGAAACAAAACATTCTACGCTCAACATATATTTTCACCTTGAAATTTTAAATTAATTTTCTTATTCATTATTTAGGGCAAGTTTCAATCAAGTCATCAACAATTCAACATTTAATTATTTCAATTCAATCAATCGTTTAATACGTGCAACTAGTATATTATACTGAACTGTTAGGCTACTTGTGTGTAGGGTCTTTTAAGGGTCAAGCACCCTCATTTGCCTTCCACATTGTATCAATTGACACTGATTGATCATGGCTTTCGACTTTGGTTTGCCTTGAATATTTGTTTCTCTCTCATTACATGGATTTTGAAGTAAACACTAGATTTTGTTGTTCTTCATCCCTAGCATTTACAAGTATAGTGCAACTGGTAATTATTCTGATGGAAACTAAGGGAGATATTTGGAATTCAGCTGAATTTTACTGGTTTGCAAGTTATGTAGTGGTGTCTAAAGGAAAGCCAAATGTTGCAGCTCTTCGTCATAATTCATCCTGAAAATTTACTCTTTTCTACTCCCAGCTGATGGACTGCATATTATCTTCAAAACCATATAGGAGAATGGGCACACAACCACATACACTTGGATTTTGAGCACTGGCTGGTGGAAAAGTCGAGCATCAGTTAACCCAGATGCTGTTGTTATAATTGGCTTCTTATGTGCTTACTTAATTGGCGGCTTTTTCTACCTCAACAGGTTTTTGTTATTGCAGCTTTCCATGTTAACTGTCTAGTTATACTGTAGAAACAGCATGGTTTTGACATATTTTCTCTCTCCTCCATGGGCATGCAGAGCAAATTCCTCAAACTCCATAAAGAAAAAGTCATATCAATCAATGCTACTTATCCTGTCCATAGCTTGCTTATACTGCTTATGGTGTGCAATCCAGATATATTGGATCAACCCTCGTCGTCCAGCAGTTGGTGAAGAGGCTGATCTTGGTGTTCTTGTGTTTTTAGCAATATATTTCTTTCTACCTTATGGTTTGTGTATAATGTCCATGTACCCAAAAAATCTTGAAACAGACCAAATTCCTCTTTGAATGGTATTGTTCTGCCTTTGCCAATGCAATCTAGTTCTGCTACCATGTTATCTGTATCTTGTTGCTAATTGACTGAATGTAGAAGTTTGATATTTTTGACTCCCATCATAATATACTTGTGGACTGTTCTAATGAAGCTTTTTGTAGCTGTTAATAGCATTTAATTTGTCTGGATACTGGTTTGAGATATGAAATTCTGGCAAATATGTTTAACGTTAGCAATTAGCAAATATTTATGTACTTATATAATGGGTGAATGCTGGTTCTGGCTGTAGATTCAGTTCCATGGTCATTAATTATATAACCTGATTCTTATGCTGCATGTGTTAGCATCCCTTTATACGATCATTGATTGCAATACAAGAGCAATGATTAAGAACTAATTTAACTAGTTATCATCTTCTCATTCTTAAAATAGTCCTGCATGGGCAACCTTTCACCCATAAATATGAAAATAACACAGTGCAAATGTTAATACTTAACAGCAATTCCTTAATACTACTGTGAGTTCTTTATCAATATATTTCTGGATCAATAACCTTGTCTACAAAAGAAGGCAGACAGAATGCAGCAGCATGGATCTGTAGTGACAAAAAAATGGAGAAGAATAGGTTACTAAGTTGGTTTAAAAGAGAATAAAGTAAAACAAATTAGTAGGTTAAGCCTTGAACTAGAATCGATTCAATGGATTACCTCTGGGTTATAAAACTTAGGAGGTCCCTTTGCTACCCCATTTTGCTCTGGGTTCAGTGGATTTATTGGGTTTTTGAA
The DNA here is from genome assembly GCA_019955255.1 of Castanospermum australe. Taxonomy (NCBI): domain Eukaryota; kingdom Viridiplantae; phylum Streptophyta; class Magnoliopsida; order Fabales; family Fabaceae; genus Castanospermum; species Castanospermum australe. Next base: position 810,234 of record NSJW01001005.1, on the reverse strand, counting down.
GTTGACTGGGGGCCCCTCCGTGGAACAAAGCATGAATCCGATCACTCCACTGGTAAACCAAAACAAATAAAGATTCCTTATCAAAAACTTTTCTTAATACTCCATTTATTGGAGATTTAGAAGGGTCAAAATAAAGTTAAAATAAGGAATGCCTTGCATATGTAGGAACTGAAGTCCAAGCATAGTTGACGGAGCCTTTGAATATCTTCTTGCAATTTGCTATGGTATCTGCAATTACAAAGTCCTTATGCCACAAGCTGTCTGCTGGAGCAGACAATACTCCACCGGGTCGAAGAGCCTTTGCTACTGATTCTAAGAAGCATTTATCCGCAAGCACTTCCCCAATAGGTCCTGCATGATTGAAATTCTTCATGTCTCTGAACTTCTTTTATTTCTTTTATAGCAAGAATGGGCATGTTCTTCTCTCACTACAGCAACAAGTTTAAACTGACAGGAATAAAGATATTTACCCATTGGCTGGAAAGCGTCCAATATAATGGCATCGTAAATGCCTTCAGGAACAGAATTGACGAACGCAATTCCTGCATGTGTATCAGAAAATTTGGTATATACAAACACGTGATTCATTATTATCAGGTTTGCTTGTAAATTAAAAAAACAAATGGCTTAACTTTTTTTTTTTCTTACCATCGTTAATATGAACATGCACTCGAGGATCCTGGTAACCAACTGCTATATCAGGGAAGAACTTCTTGTAGACCTGTATCCTTAAAGGCATCAAGAAACTCATATGATTCTTAAAATATGTTCTTGGAAGCAATGCATGCAAGCTAGGAATTTTTGAGTGGGTTCTTTTATTTGTAATTCATTTCTGTCAAAGTTCATAAGAGATGGAGCTTAGGAATGTTAACATCAAGACTCACATCGATCACCATTTTGTCCATTTCACAGATATCAATGTGCTCCACAGAAGAATGGCGGGATATTTCTCTAAGAATACCACCATCTCCGCCTCCAACGAGCAGCACCTGTAACGTTCATCACCCCCTTGTTAAACTAATTTGGCTCATTAGTTTCTCTCTCTTTGAAATGTTTGTTTTTCTATTAGGCTCTTAAGTTTGTGATGCAAGAAAACATGCATGGATAGAGTTCATGTGCGAGGAAAAGAATGAAGAACAGAATACCTTCTTTGGATTTGGAATGGAACAAAGTGCAAGGTGAGTGAGCATCTCTTGGTAAGCAAATTCATCATTCTCTGTGAGCTGGATATACCCATCCAGAATTGCGACCTTGCCATGTCTCGATGACTGCACAATGCACACTACCCACACTCAGGGATGTCATTTAATTTTTCCAAATTGTCAGCAAGATTTTATTGGAACACAAAAGGGAAAGTATTACCAAATGATTTGGCACTGACTTATCACCCTTTCCTAGCATATTTATGTTTATTATTGCTACATGTGACATGTAAATTAATCCAGAATTGGACAACAAGCATACCTCAAATACTAGAAATTCTTGGAATTCTGATTTCCCTTGGAAAATGACCTTTTCCATCTTATATATATGTGCTTCCCCTGTACAATGATCGTCGTGAAAATTAATAGAAGGTGGGAAAGCTATGATGTTAGTAAATCGGAGAAGTTAATTAAAATGCATACATTTTCACCTATCATGTGGTTGCCTCCACGATAATGGGGTTGTCCCACTGCTTGAAAGCAGCCATTGGAGTTAGCATTCCAATTAATTATATGAATTGTGAATCACAAATACATATGTAGAATGCAGAAATATTTTCATATGATTCGACTCATTTAAACTGTCCCATAAACTTAATAACGAACCGCAGTTCTCATGATATAATTCATTTTCACTACGCCAATACTTTATGGATTACATATGCAGTTTGTGATGGTTCATGATATTATTTATTTTATTTTATTTGATTTTAGCAAATGAAAAAAAAATTAGAACCAATTAAAAATTCAACATCAAATCTATACATATAGTAAAATCCACTTGAGTCTAATTAATGATAAGTTACATTAAATGCTAACCCAATCCAAATTGAAATGTAATAAAATTGATTTGAGTTTAATAAATGTTATTAGATAAGATACATTAAATAGTAACCCAATCGAAATAATACATGTTATTAGATAAGGTACATTAAACTTGAATTCGATCTAGATGAAATTATTATTATCAAATCTTACTCTCTTAAATTTTCTCTTATAATTTTCATATACATACACTTAATACTTATATGATCCAAATGAAACTATTATTTTTAGATCTTACTCATTAAAATTCCTATTTAAGATATGTAACTTGAACATCAATAAAATCTAAATGAAACTATTTTTAGTGAAAAATTAAAATTACTCTAAATAATTTAAAACAAGTATAAATCAATGCATTGCATAAGAATGACAACTAATTAAAATGTAAAGTAAACTAGACGTCAGACTATATAAATCAGTAAAGTACATGAACCCTTCCTAGAGAGACTTGGAAAGAAGTAGCAGTACCCGGCCACGATTCATCAGCATACCACCCGGGAAACGCAGGAAATGTGCCCTTAGGTCCTATATACTCCTCCATTCCATTATCAGCTGCAGAATTTATCAGGTTTCGATGATCAAAATTCTCATCCTCCACATGAACTTGTGATTTGCTAGGAAACTGAGAAACAGCACTAGTCTCTTTTGCCATGAGACTTTAATGCTTTCTTAATTTTCTTAGCTGCTCAGTTGATGATATGCCTCTAAAAATTGGAAGTGGCCCTGCTTCTTCTGGTTTTCGATTCTTGTCCCTCGTTCTCTACCATGTACAGAGGTACAATTGAATTTGGCAATAGCTATGGCCAATTGGCACCCATCAAATGAATGCTATCTTGTGTCCAATTGGCATGGACCAAATTCCAAGCGCCTAGTGCACTTTATGCAATGTATGGTGGAGAAAACTTGGAAGGGAAAGATAGTAAATATACCAAGCATTTACACCTTGGGCTAATATGATCATTATATAGGTGGCGAAGCAAGGAACTCAAAATAGTGGGGCGTGGAAACGTTATAAATTTATAATATATAAAATTAGAACAAAGCTATTGACACACTTATACAAAAATTGACAACTGACTTTACCTGTAAAGATGATTGATTGTTTGTCATATCAACCAAAGAGAAATCCCATGTACACATTCATTAATTTTCACGTTTCTCACACAATCCTATGTGGACCAATGATATTAAAAAAAAAAAAGAAAAAAAGAGGAAAAGGAAAAAAAATTGTATTGATTAGTTGAATGCAAAAAAATATGAGAAAATGAGTACATGTGTATAACATTATCCATCAGTTGAAAATCCCATTATCAAGTTTTTTTTTTCTATTTTCTTGCAAGTTGTTTCCATATCTTTTGTATAGAATTCTTAATATTATATGTAAAGCTTGTACCTATGAAGTTTCAATTTACTTATCACTAAATTACACTTTTATAAGTGCAAATAAGGATTTAGTATGCGTTTAAATTTACTTATTTTATATTTATATTAAAAAATTAAGTAAATTAAACATGTACTTAGTAGTATTTATTAAATACTTATAACAAATATAAATAAAAAATACTCAAAATATTCAATGTAATGAATGCTTTTCATAACATTTTTAAATCATTAAATGGGGTATTTTTTGATATAGTCTTATTTTATAATTAAATTACATGAAATTATTTTCTTTAATACTCATGTAAGGCTTCAAATGAAATATCTTTTAAAGATTACAAATTTTTATCAATAAATATTTATAATTTAATTATTAGTGCTAAAATTTTTAATTTTATAAATACATCCATCATTTTCAGATATAAAAGAAATTAAGGCCTGAATTTAGCAAGCAGCTACTAAAAGTTTATTTTATGCTAAATCCTTCTAAGGCGGCTTTTATAAATTAATGTAAGAGATTATTTATTTTGTTATTCTTTTTATATTAATATTTTGATGAATTTTAAATATTTATTAATTACTAATTAATAGATTTAAATATTTAATATAAAAATAAAATATCAATAAATATTTGATAATTCATTAAATATATTTTTATTTAAACAAATTAGTATGGTAAAAAAAAAACATAGGCACGGTAGACGCCTCTCCAGTCCCCACAGTGTAGTTGTTGTGGTCGGAAAATGCAAACGAGGAAAGGGAATGAATTTTAGAAAGGTTCACGTGTTTCTTGATCTTCGGAAAGTGAACGTAGAGAAAAGGACAATACATTTTTATGTCTCAATCTTTTTTATTATTCCGACATCCTCATACAATTTGACATTAATGTTTATGTTCAAATACTATTTAGAAAGAAGTAATAATTTTTTTGTTGAGAGAATTATCAACTTAGAAAACGTGAAAACTCACGTTAAAGTTGGCGTAAAGTCAAAATAAATAAACTTAAGGTTGGTTTAATTAGTAGGATTGAATTGCATTTATTTAAAGGTTTTGAGTTTAATTTTGGCTAATCTTTAAAAGGTCAAGCAAATGTCTACTCATAATTAGTGAAAGAAGTTTAATTTCTTTAAAAAAGGATGACCTTTAAGTAAAATTATTTATTTAATAAGTGATTCAAATCGTTACATATTAAAAATAAAATTTAATTTTGACTTACTGTTAGTGTAAAAAAATATTATATTATTATTTAATTATGAATTATTAAATTATTAAAAAATTAATCAAGATAATAATTATCAAAAAAGTTAAATATTATATAATATTTAATTAGATAATAGTATAAAAATATTTTATATTAACAATAAATTAAAATTAAAATTTTAAAAATATAAAAGTTTTATTGAATCAATTAAACAAAGGGAGTCATCCCGCTTTGATTATTAGGGATATTTCTAACGACTAATGAGTGTGTCTATTAAGCAGTGAAATAGGTGAACTTTCACTATTAAAATTCATACAAGTAGGTAAAGTTAAAATATTATATTATGCATTCATTAAAAACATTTTATATTATGAGTTTTTGTGATATTTAAGTGGTGTTTCAATCTTAAAATTTATTCCAAATTGAGTAATTAAAATGTCTCTTTTTCAGTTTCATAATTTATACATGTTCTTACGAAATATGTCTGAGTTCAGTTTTAATTTACTTGTATTGTAACTTTTTTATACTATAACCCAAATATGTTTTGTTATATTCTTAAAAGAATTTAAATATAATAATAACTATAAGAAATAATTAAGGATCTCTTATATAAAAATTTAATCAATCACGAAAAAAACTTCATAAAATTTATGAGATGACAAGTTTTGCATTATAATTAAGTCGAAGAATTTGAATTCATATGGTAAATCTGATTCTGATTTATCAAGTGTCTAATTTAAAAGTTTTAACGGGCATTGTTTGGACTAGACTTCTCTAAATACTACTTATGGAGTGTCCATAAGCAAGTCCATTTGAATTGCATGGGACTGTTAGAAATTAATAGATGTTTAAATTAGTTTATTTTATGGTTAAAATATATTATAATTAAAATTTTATTAAAATTTTTTTAAAAAAATGATTTTTTTCTTAAAATAATTTATTCCTAAACATACATTAAACCATCCAGCTTGTGATTTGTATTAAGAAGATCGATGGATGAATAAGCCCAGCACAAATTTTGCGTATATATTTGAAGGAGACCGCTATATTGGAGAAGTGTTTGAGTGAAGGCTTGAGAAACCAAAATTAAACCTGGATTATCAGAATGATGCAGAAAACAAGGGCTTGGAGTATCATCCATGGCCGAAGTGTAAGCCATCGCCGCAGAAGCTGAATTCACGAAGGAATTCAGGTGAAGACGACGATGTGTATTTGAAATAAATTGCAAAACTCAATTCTGTTTGATAAGTTACACATTTTATTTATGGACAAAGTTTACATAAAAATATAAATAAACTCATAAAATATCTATTTTTTTTTTATAAAGCAAAACTCAAACGTGCATGATAGCACATCCTTTCAAGTTGTACATCTAATCGGATTAAAAAAATGTATTGTCTATTCCTATTATAATATATAAAAGCTGAATCACTAAATGAGAAGAATCGACAGCTTATTTTTTATATCCTCAGTTAACGAGTGAGTGCATTTTGCAAGTTTTGATTCATGTATTTTGCTCTTGCACATAAATTTTATTTTTAGTGCTTTTTGTAGAGAGAATTTTAGTGCACAATTTATGAAGTACTCAAAGAAAAGACTTTACAATCGTAATGGGAAGGCTCATTGACAATTTATTCTTCACATTCGTAACTCATGATGTGTCTTTTTTTAAGTTTATAGCCAAATAATTAAATTTTGACACTTTTATATATTAATAATTATATTTGATACATGTACTTTGTCTATATACACTAATGTTATTTCCAGTAACTTGTAATAATTTTCATGCACCATTCATATTCTTCAAGATTTTAGCCGTTCGTGCAATATATGGATCTATAGATAATTATAATTAAAAGACGTGCTTTGAATCCAAATTGGACTAACTATTGTTTTTGGGTAGGTGAATTAGTGTAATTTCTGATGATAATTTGTCCTCTTCTCCTAATAACATCATTAATGAAGATAAGAAATGAATCCATTAGTGTATCTATTTTAAGCCAGTTTCATAAAACTATAATTTTTTGAACGGTGTTCATTGCAACTTTGTAAACAGCTTGTCTCTTTATTAAAAGATAAATGATGTCAGTCTGATTAAGTCAGCGGTCAAAAAGTGCCACGGCTGTCAGTGCATTTTTACGTTTTATCAAAAGATGTTTGAACACAAAGAAACTTGATAAAAGACGAAAAAGAGAATGTATATATTTGGTAAGTGATTATTTTTAATAATTTTTTTTAAAAATATTTTAATAAAATTTTAATTATAAATTATTTTGAATATAAAATAATTAATTTAAATATAAATAAAGTTAAAAGATAAATTTTATTGAATGTAGTTTTGATATAGATAAATTTTTAAATAAAAAAAACACTTCATTCAACTTATAATATGTATTATTAATTTTTTAAAAAATAATATATATTTATAATATAATTTATTTAAATTTTATACATATTAATTATTAAATAAATTATTTAAAATAGGTAATACTAACCTCAAAATTTTTATTGGGACATATTGCGATCATTGCCCATTCAGCACGAGGCTTGATTTCTACTTTTCAATTGCCCCTTTTTCACCCTATTTTCCAGCCAATTTCCCCGATTCACCTACCCAAAAGGAAAAGAAAAAAAACGAAGACAGAAAGTGAAAGCACCCAACTCAAAGCAATGATGATGTGAATCAACAACCCAAGAAGCTCAGATTCATGTCCCGCAATGTAATTTGCACATTAGCTTTGAATTGAAAAAGTGTAGGTTTGAATTTTAGTTTGTATACTCTAAATTTCAGTTTAAAGTCTGTAAATTAATTTTTATTTATAATTAATATATTTAGTAAAATTATGATTGAATTGTATTTGAATATAATTTTAGGTCTTTAATTATGGTTTAAATAAAAATAAAAAAAAGTTATTTTTCAATTGAGATAAATTATAGTTTACAAATAAAAATCCAAACATGCTAGGACTCAATCTCATTCAATTTAAGTTTTCAAACTGCACTTGTTAGAGAGAAATAGAAATTATCTTAAATCTCTACCTAACCTTCCCCCTAAAACTTTTAAGCGCTGTTTCATAGATTAAATTGCTTTTTTTAATTTTTCTGAAAAAGATTGCTACAGGGTTTGGAGTTAAATTTTTACAGTTTCAAAGCATGGATTCTTAAGCCCTTACACGGAAGCCTAATGAATATTCCATGTGACTAGCCATGCTATTGTATTTTTTGAAATGAGCATTGCTATTTTATGAAAAAATTATATTTATGAAAATATGTAATTTTTGTCTTATTTATAAAAAAAATATTTATTTTTTTATTTACAAAAGTTACAAATTTTTAAATTTGCCAATAACAGTCAAAGTTATATACTTTAAAAAGTATAAAAATATTAAAAAGTTGTAAATAGATATTTGGTATAATAATTATGTCACAGTCAATGTGAAAGATATGAATAATCTATATCATTTTTATTTAAGTGAAATATAGTTATCATTGAGTGACTTAGAAAAAAGAGTATGTGAATCATGAGAATTAAGACTAACATCACACCTCTTTTTGCTACATTAAGTAATGATATTTGTATACTACTTTGTATATCACTCTTACGTTTCTGATATCTTAAATATAGTTGTTAGCTGATTTTATGGATAGGCTGTCAAAGAATTGCACCCAAAGTGTGAATATATTTGTGTTGAATTTATTGATACTTATTGATATATAGTTTGTTAATGTGAGTTGTATTAGTGTTAGAATATATTTAAATTTTCAGAAAAATAATAGTGTATCCTTTTTCAATAAGGAGAGTGGGAGTGGCTACTTGCCATGAGTAAATTCTTGTGTGATATAAATACTTGTATTAGGACATTATTTGAGTTATAATTAAGAATAACAAAGAAAATTTTGTGACAGAGGAGAGATATTATAGATTGAGAGTTAAACATTATCTAGCTTGTAATTTTATTGTGATAATGATAATAAATTTGTTCTCTTCTCATTTATGGGTATAGACATGTTGGCCGAATTTCATATTAAATATTGCGTGCAGTTTGGTTTTGATTAATATGTTTATACCATGGTTTTTTTTTAACAAGTATTTATCAAAATATGTAAAAAGATAATTTATTTTCTCACAAAAAAGGGGATTTATTTGCCAATAATTTGGTCCCCAAAAATGTCATTCCACATTTAATCAAATATAATATTAGGAGTGAAATCTCAACCATATTATAGATTCCTAAAGCCATATTGAGTTATTACTCAAGTAGTAACTTAATCAACTCTTTGTTAGTTTAAAACCTAAATGATCTAATCATGCTTTAAACGAACAAACAGTAATTAGATCTATGCGGAAACAAAAAGAGATCAAATATACCTCCCGCCATTGCTATAATTTTTGAAGCTCCAAACTTTGATTTCTGTGGTGCTTCTAAGCTTTCACTCTCGTCACTTTGATGATGTATATAAGACTGAATATGAAAGTAAACTTAGGAACCCAAAACTATGAACACACATCTTTTTAAATAGCCTCTGCCCATCACAGAAGCAGTTATAAATGTGCACCTTTAGTGGGTAGTTACTAAAGTAGTTGTTTGAATATGGTTTCTGAAGATATAGGATAAATGTAGACCACCTCTTGACTTATCTTTTATAACTGACTAAAGATAAAACATTTGACTTGGTCTTTGATAACCAACCAAAGATAAAGGGAAAAATTTAAATATTTTAAAAAATTCAAACATTCTCCCACTTGGTCCACATATCCCGCCATATACTATAGTGAGAAACAAAATACATGAATCATGGCGATAAGTCCTCTAAAAGCGAGTATTATCTTCCATGTATCACAATGTATCATCTCCCTTAAGCTCATATAACTTAATGAATAAACCCAATGTTTATTCTAGGTCCAAACTTCATTGATATTTCTCAAAATGAATAAATGAATATGCGCATAAACTGAAATGAAAAAAACATCACAAATAGAGTTTCATTAAAATAATATCGTTCTTACAACGAAAAACTACATAAGGGAACCAAGTCTCATTCTATCTACATGATCCTTAAATTTCAGTGGTGGCATGCCTTTAGTTAAATGATCAGCAATCTTCAATTCAATGTTAATGTGCTCAATAACCACTGTTTTATCCTTAACACGTTCTCTTATGGCCAGGTACTTAATGTCGATATGCTTGCTTCGACTACCACTTTTGTTGTTCTTAGTCATAAAAACAGTAGCTGAATTGTCACAATATATCCTCAATGGCCTAGAAATCGAATCCATAACTCTAAGCCCAAAAATAAAACTCCTCATCCATACACCATGTGAGGTAGCCTCAAAACAAGATACGAACTCAGCCTCCATAGTGGAAGTAGCAGTTAGAGTCTGCTTGCCACTTCTCCAAGATACGGCTCCACCGGATAGCATAAAGACATATCCTGAAGTCGATTTTCGCGAATCAATGCAGCCAGCGTAGTCTAAATCAGAGTAGTCAATCACTTCCAAATTATCAGTTCGTCTATACATAAGCATGTAGTCTTTAGTCCCTTGAAGGTATCTCATCACTTTCTTTGCAGCTCTCCAGTGGTCTAAACCTGGATTACTCAGATATCTCTCTAACATTCCAACAGCAAATGCAATGTCAGGTCTTGTGCAAACCTGAGCATACATAGGACTTCCAACAGCTGAAGCATAAGGAATGTTATTCATTTGTTCCCGCTCAAGATCATTTTTCGGGCACTAGTTCAAATCGAACTTGTCACCCTTCACAATGGGAGCTACACTTGGTGAACAATCCTTTATCCAAAATCTCTCTAAAACTTTGTTGATATAGGTCTCCTGAGACAAACCAAGAATACCTCAAAATCTGTCTCTATGTATCTTGATGCCAATAACATAAGAGGCATCACCCATATCCTTCATGTCAAAGTTTTCAGAGAGGAATTGTTTCACCTCATATATCAAACCTTTATCATTGGCTGCAAGTAAAATATCATCCACATATAAAATAAGAAAACAAATCTTACTCCTACTGACCTTCTGGTATATACACTGATCCATAATGTTCTCCACAAAACCAAATGAAAGAAATGACATCATGAAATTTCAAATACCATTGACGGAGGCTTGTTTCAATCCATATATGGATTTCTTAAGCTTGCACACCAAATGCTCACCATTACTAAAGGAAAATCTTTTTGGTTGTTTCATGTAAACCTCTTCCTCTAGATCTCTATTGAGAAAGGCCGTTTTCACATCCATTTATTGCAACTCTAAGTCAAAATGTGCAACTAATGCTAGAATGATACGAAGAGAATCTTTCTTAGATACAGGAGAAAATGTCTCCTTGTAATCGATTCCTTCCTTTTGAGTGAATCCTTGTGCAACTAGTCTTACTTTATATCTTTCAATGTTGCCTAATGAGTCTTTCTTTGTTTTAAAGGCCCATTTACATCTAATGACTTTTGCATCATCAGGCAACTGAACAAAATCCCGGACTCCATTAGGTGCCATAGAATTCATCTCATCCTTCATAGCATCGTACCATAAATTTGATTCTTTACAACTCATGGCTTGTGAAACACATTTCAGGATCATTTTTCGGCTCCAATATTATAGTCAGATTCCTGTAGATACACAATATAATCACTAGGTATCACTGATTTCCTTATTCTAGTAGATCTCCTTAATGTTGTATCATTATCTTCTTGAGGAATTTGTTGTTCAATTGGTTGAACAATGATTTCTTGTTCCTCATCAACAACTTGATCTACTGGATTAATATCAGCAGGTTGTAGATCTTGAATGACTGGTTGTACAACATTTGGTTCAACTGAAGAGGTATTGTGAACAACAACCAATCTTATACTTGAGGTGAAAAGTTAAGTATCTGAATAATCTTTCTCATAAACAAAGTTTCTGAATTGATTGCTCCCACTAATCAAGTCATTTTCAAGAAATTTAGCATTTCTTGATTCCACAATTCTAATGGTGTGAGATGGACAATAAAATATGTATCCCTTAGACCTTTCGGCATATCCAACAAAATACCCACTAATGGTCCTTGGGTCAAGCTTCTTTTCTTATGAGTTATAGATTCTAACTTCAGACGGACATCCCCAAACGCGTACATGTCGCAAACTTGGTTTTCAATCTTTAAATAACTCAAATGGCGTCTTTGGGACAGCCTTAGTTGGAACTCGATTCAATATGTATACTGCCGTCTTAAGAGCTTCAATCCAACAAGGACTTAGGAAGCTTGGAGCTACTTAGCATACTTCGCACCATATCCAATAACGTTCGGTTTTTTCTTTTTGTACACCATTATATGATCTGGAGAACCAGGCATGGTGTATTGGGCAACTATCCTATGCTCTTCAAGAAACTTTGCAAACAGACTAGGTGCTTGTCCATCTTCAGTGTATCTACCGTAATATTCTCCACCTCTATCTGATCTCACGATCTTAATTTGCTTGTCACATTGTTTCTCTACTTCAGATTTAAATACCTTAAAGGCATCTAACGTTTCATACTTATTATTAAGCATGTAGAGATACATGTATCGTAAATAATCATCTATAAAAGAGATGAAGTATTTCTGACCATGTATGTCCATATCTAGACAACAAATATTTATATGTATGATTTCTAATAGGTCGGTACTCCTCTTGGCACCTTTCTTAGACTTGTTCGTCTGCTTTTCATTTATGTAGTCTATACAAGTTTCAAAATCGGTAAAATCTAAAGTACTAAGTACTCCATCATTTACCAATCTTTTAATTCTCTGAACGGAGATATGTCCTAGTCTCCGGTGCCACAACATAGAGGAATCTTCATTCATAACACATCGTTTCGTACCAATGTCAACATGCATAACGTCATAAGTAGTATCATTTTGTAAATTAACATAGAAAAAACCATCAGATAATGTACCATTCCCAATGAGATCAGATTTATAAAACAAACTGAAAGATGTCTCATAAAACGAAAAGGAATAACCACAAGGTGTAAGTCTAGAAACTGAAATTAAGTTCCTAGAGAAACTTGGAACATAAAAAGTCTTTTTCAAATTTAAAAACAAAACCACTACTTAAAACTAAACTGCATGTCCCTATAGCCTCCATATGTGAACTCATCTTGCTTATTGAATAGATGCATTGTTCACTTCCCACTGGCTTCCTTAGGTTTCGCATACCCTGCAATGTATTTGAAACATGGATTGTAGAACCAAAATCAATCCACCATGTGTTTATGATTAACATTAACCATATTAGATTCATAACAAATAAATGAGGTTGACATACCTTTCTTCTCAAGCCATTGCTAGAATTTGGTGCATCCTTTCTTCATATGCCCCTTCTTTTTACAGAAGAAACACTTAGATTCCTTCTTGATTCCATTTTGAGGTGGTATTTTACCTTTCTCCTTCTTCTTGGCTTTGTTATCATCTTTCTTTTCAGTTGTCATTAAAGAACTCTCTCCCTGTTCAATTAGCAATCTTTCTTCCTCCTGAACACACATGGTCAAAAGTTCATTGATTGACTATTTATCCTTATGTGTGTTATAGGATATCTTAAAGGGTGCATATTGCAGTGGCAGAGTGTTCAGGATATAATGCACAAGGAAGGAATCAAACATGTTCACCTCAAGTGTCCTCAATTGAGCTGCAATATCTCTCATTTGTATGATATGCTCACGTACACTCTCACAGTAGTGAGCCTCAGGGAAGAAAATCTCATAATTAGGGTGCTGCTAGTGCTTTATCTGAAAATTCAAATTGTTCGTCAATGGCTTTCAGAAGTGATTTGACATTATATTATTATTCGACAGAACCTCGAATTCCAATAGAGATTTTAGTCTTAATGAACATAATTGGGAGACGATTAGATCGCTCCCACTTTTCATATAGATCAACCTCATATAGAGTGCTGGTCTCAGTGATAGGTCGTGGTTCGTCTTTCCTAATAGCATAGTTAATATCCATCCATCCTAAATGAAGAAGAACTATTTCCTTTCAGATCTTGTAATTATCACATCTTAATTCGGGAATATCACATTTCATATCAGAAAGATTCACAAGCTGTATGACTGCAAAAATATTAAACATACATGCTTATAATTAATATTTGAGGCCAACATTTATATATCATATTTTACCAATGTAATCATCCTTAAAAATCATAAATCTATTGACATAAAACTTGCCTGTGGGCTAAAGTTTAATTCTATTAGATCCATACATAACTTTATGATAAAACTATCAATTATATTTCCTAATTTCTGTGGGTAAATTAAGAATATAATTTGATATTCTATCCTAATTTGTAATATAAATATAAATAAAAATTCCTGTGGGATAAAATCTATTATATTACATATGATCAATTACAATTAATGTCATATACTTTATGTCATCTAGAGGCTCTTAATATATAATTTAAATAATTAAAGATGCTTGTGGCTAATCCTTATTAATTAAATTATATAGATCACTAGATATTCGATTTCATGCATAAAATATCCACAAAATTACATGCATCAAATATATAAAATAAATTAAAGAATGCATACAAATTACGCATAAAATTTAAACACAAAATTTTTTATTTTATTTTATTTTTGTCTGCTCAAGATGACAAAATTTTTTTTTTTTGTACAAACCGTGTTTCAAAAAATGGTTAAAAGCAAATGAAGCTGCAACACCTTACTAGAAAGGAGGCGCAGCACAACTGGCAGAAGAGGCCTTTGCTGCACAAATGCAGCGTGCCAGGTCTTGGATTTGAAACCCAATAGGACCATAGTGCTATTATTTTTGATAGCCAGCCAAGAAGACGACCAAAAACGACAGCAACTGTCCAAGGGCCAAAACGACTTGTCGTTGACCTCATTGAGCCCAAAACGACATTTCATTTATGTCGTCTTCAACCTCCAGTCGGTTCGCTTCGACGCGGTTTCGACCCGAAATGAAATCTGACGGTTTCTAAGTCATTTTTACACCAAAATATATGTTTCAAAGCACAGAATCGATAGAAATTCAATTTCTCAATGATTTTTTATCTAATTTTCTATTAAAAACGTCTAAACAACAAACATGAAATCAAAGTTTTCATATACAGAACATTGCCAAAAACTAAAAAAATAAGGCAGAAGTATTGGAACGCTCAAATACTAAATGTTAGTTTAAAACCTAAATGATCTAATCATACTTTACACAAACAAACAACAATTAGATCTATGCAAAAACATAAAGAGATCGAATATACCTCCCGTCATTGCTATAATTTTTTAAGTTTCGAACTTTGGTTTCTATGGTGCTTCTAAGCTTTCACTCTCGTCACTTTGATGGTGTATGCAAGACTGAATACGAAAGTAAACTTAGGGATTCAAAACTATGAACACACATCCTCTTAAATAGCCTACGCCCATCACAGAAGCGGTTATAAATGTGCACCTTTAATGGATAGTTACTGAAGCAGTTGTTTGAATATGATTTCTGAAGATATAGGATAAATGTAGACTACCTATTGACTTATCTTCTATAACTGACTGAAGATAAAACATTTGACTTGGTCTTTAATAATCAACTAAAGATAAAGAAAAAAATTTAAATATTTAAAAAATTCAAACACTCTTTACTAAAGATGGGAAACCAAATTTAAATCCCCCTTCTTTAATTAACATATGCTAACTCCTTACAAAAATTATAGATTCCTAAAGGTTACTTAGAATGAACAACATCTCTTTAGATGTGGACCATGTGGCAATCCATATTGATAAAACAAAAAATGCAGAATTGAAAGAAATATATTGGTGGAACTCATTAATTGGAAATGCACAAAACACAGGAACAAATTCAAGAGAACTCAGGCAAAACTAGAATTATACACCTTCCGAGGCAGCAGAACAAATAAACGCAAAGTAACGAACAAGCTTAAAGCGAATAACTAGGATTAATATAAACTCCATCTATAGGCATCCTAGCGTTTCTATAATTAATTATGCCAAACCAAAAAAAGAAAAATGATAGTCTTTGGTATAAATTAATCTAAAGAGGACGTGATGTAAGAGAGGAGAAGCGTTGCTGACATGACGAAATCCAACGAGGAACCACTTTTTCATGTTTTCTCCCTGTGCAAACTTGTGGCCCGTCGCATGCCGAAATCGCTCACTAAAAAGCAACTTCTACATAACTGGGGGGTCATTCATTCTCGAATATACTGATTCAGGGATTTGATTCCACGTGGAATTGTTGACTTTGTTCCACAGTTTCAAGGACTAAGATCATGTCACGTAATTAAACAAAAAGTTAACATGATTTCTCGTGAAACACAATGTCGGAATTCTTTGAGTGACATTTAAGTAAACATTTGTTTTACGTGAGTGTTTAAATTAATTTATTTAATATTTAAAATAATTTTATAATTAAAATTTTATTAAAATAATTTTAAAAAAATATTTTTTTAAAAAATAAGTATTTATTAAACAGGCAATTAATTTAAAGTTATATATATTAAATTAATAAGTAATTTATTAATAAATAATTTAAGTTAAGATAAATAATTAATTTATATAATTTTTTTAATTTAAATTTTAATTTCTGTAATTCTTTTTTTTATATCGATCATTATAGTTTTACTCATTTAAATTTTAAATTTTGAAAGACTAATATCTTAATAATTAAAAATTATAAAAATTAATTTTTTATAAAAATAAAGATCAATACTTTAATGAATAGAAATTATAAAAATTAAAATTTAAATAAATAAAAAATTTATAGACTGATACCTTAATGATATAAATTAAAATTTAAATAAATAAAATTATATAGATAAATATAAACAAATTATAAAAATTAAAATTTAAATAGAATAAAATTATAAAAGTTAATTATTTATTTTAATCAATAATTTATATATTATTATTTTACATTAAATAATTACATAAATTTTTGTGCTATAACTGCTATTTAATGTAAATAAAAATATTATTTTTATACTTTAATTGTGTACCTTCTCCTTAAATGATAATAAAAAAGATCAAAAAATTTAATTTTTTTTTATCTTTACTTTTTCTTTATTTTTTTTTTGCCACAAAAGATAATTGTACAAAAAAAGTATAAGATTAAGATATAAAAATAACATAATTACTCTCTGTATCTTTTTTTTTTATCCTAAACAAGATGGCGAAAGGCTTGATATAAAAGTTTTGATGTGCATCAAACATTTTTGGTTCTACATGCTGTGTGTTTCCAAAATTCGACTTCCATGGAGACAAAAGTGGCCATTTTTAGTTTATGACATTCCTTTAGAGTCCCTTTCCGATAAAGACATAACCAACGACGCATGGTCCCAAGGGACAGCTATAGAAAGACCAAACTTTCAGTTTCAGATAGGTTTAAGGCATCAAAATAAACACTTTACACGTTGCTACTACAAGAACATTGCATTTATCATTTGGTCATCCAAACGCTATGAGACGCGCGATTAAAGAACTGATGGAGAATCAGCAGCAATAATGCAATATGTTGTTAATTACGCGCAATGATGTTAGGTTTCTCCATAATATCTCTCGTACATTGCTTCATTTTCTTTCTAATGCCGCCTAACCCCACTCCATTAGTACCATTGCACCGAAAATCCAATGATTTGTGCAAACATGTTGGAAACAAACAGTCCATATTTAATGAATGACTCTGCTTAATGGCGATGTGGATGAACATAAAGAACAGATTAAGTGGGAAGTAGTATATTTTAAGATAGAAGAACACACTTGAACTTTTCAGTATAGCATCTCTCAGAAATCCAGACACTATGATGGTATCTGAATTCGCAAAGATTATTGTCGGAATGGCGAGAACTGTGGCATGCGGTTTTGTCGGGATTGCTCGTGCTTGCAAGTCGCAACTATGGCATCATGACAAATTATTCTTAAGTAAGTATTATTTATTTTAAACACTTTATTTATTGATTGACATTTATTATTAACTTTTTAAAAAATATTATGTATTTATATTTAAGCTCGTTAAGTATTTAAAGTAAACAATAACTAAGTAAGAATTTCTCGTGTAATCATGTCTCTCCTGATAACATCAAATCCGTTCACAGTAATCTTAGCTTTGGTGACAGTGAAACTTTTTTTTGGCAAAAGATGGCAAGCAAAATGCGGCTGAATGAACCTGAAACGGACACCCAACAAGTAAAAGATTTAAAGAAACAGAACAAAGGGTGGATCAAAATGAAATGTGGTATGATTACCTCTGAGTTGTAAAACTTCAAGGGTTGCTTTGATATGCCATAATTTTCTGGATTTATCGGGTTAATTGGACTTCTGAAGTCGACGTATGGGCCTTCGGTAGAACAGAGCAAGAAACCTATGGCGCCGCTGAAAGGAAAGAACTGGTGGGTTAGGCTACAATCTTATTATGAGCTTCATATTGATTATTTTGATTAGTTTTGTCAATCAATAGAATATTCATGAATGATGATTCACTTTACAAGCATTTCTTCCTCCTTCTGTCTAGTTAACAAAATAAAAAGTGTTATGATCACATACTAGATTTGCTGAGGCAGAAGAATATTAATTTACGTCGTTTTTGGTTGTTGAGTGTTCACTTGGCCAAGAAGGATAGAAGGATGCTTGCCTTGGATATGCAGGGACAGTTGTCCATGCATAATCAACGGAGCCTTTGAAAGTTTGGCGGCATTTGGTGAGAAGTTGTTCAATATCCAGTGACTGAAACCAAATGCTCTCTGCTTGGATGCAAAGGACTCCCCCTGGACGAAGAGCTTTTGAAACCAGTTCAAAGAATTGAGATTCAAAAAGCTCATGATCTGGCCCTGGACCATATATGGCACTAGCTATCATATCACTAAACAAGACATGCTCTTGGTGTCAAAGCGACAAATAGAAGAAAAGAGAGAGATACTTATTGGGTCAAAGGCATCCACTATTATTGCATCATAGGTGCCTCTTGAAACAGAATTCAGAAACAGAGTTCCTGCTAGTTTCAAGAAGAAAAACGAATATAATAACTTGTCAAAATCAGCAACAACATTGAAGGTACCAATATAGGTGGGATGTACCATCTACAACATGAAGCTTGACTCGAGAGTCTTTGTATCCAACAGCTACGTTGGGGAAAAATTCTTTATAAACCTGAAAACAGAAACAGTAGACTATATCAGTCAACAGCTGTTGTTCAACTGTAGCTTCGCTGGTTTGGTGGTATTGTATTATTCATTTTCTTAATCCAATAAAAAGCTCGAAAACTATATCGCAGACAACTAGACACTGTAATATTACTGCACATGTGCATAAAATTTCTGACTAATGGAGAAAAAGGAGTCAAACATTTTGCTTACATCAATCAGCATTGTGTCTATTTCACATATGTCGATCTGCACAACAGACAAGTGGCGGGAAATCTCCCTGAGGATGCCACCATCTCCACCACCAATAAGCAGCACCTAAAAAATGAGAGAGAGAGAGAGGATAGAGGGAAGCAGTGCCAAATTACAACAAATCTTGGTTTGACACACTTCTAATATCCGGCAATGTTGAAAAATTTGAAATGATATGGATTTTTAATCATTTTTACAACATATAACCATGATAATTTGTCTCCTACGCTGGGACCTTTCTTGGGTTAGGGATAGAGCAAAGTGGAAGGTGAGTCATCATTTCTTGGTAAGAAAATTCATCCTTCTCAGTGAGTTGGAGTGCTCCATCCAGGACAAAAACCCTACCATATGTGGATGACTGCAATTAAATTAAATATTTAAATTCCACATTCAATAATATCTAGATGCACCAACAACAGATACAGCCTATATTCCATAACTAATATCAAGCTAAGATAACACGTTTTCTGAGTTATCATAACCTGAAATACCAGCATCTTTTGGTATTCTGACTTCCCTTGGAACAAAATCTTCTCAAACTTGAAAAAGTGTGCTTGCCCTGCAACACACATTTCTATCAATTTGGTTAGCTTTACCAAAATCTTTTAATGGCAGCTGCATTAAAAACATTCTTAGTGCACAATACAAAACTGCTCACAGTGATACACATTTACTTTTTGTTTGTTCATTGGCAGTGTTGTATAAACAACAATTTATACATACAAAAATTTACACATATTTCTACATTATTATATATATATATATATATGGATTGTTTAAAACTTTTCTATATGAATTCACATGTAATTCACTATATTTGTTGTCTATTTTTTTTTATTTTTTAGGACTTGTTTATTTAGTATTATCCTTATTCTTCGGGAAAGGCGTGAGGATGGGGAATAAATATTAACGATACATGAACTTGAAAACCTTCTAATTAGTGCCAAAAAAAGAAACCGAGAGATAAAAACAATAGAAGGCATGCATACATTTCACACAAGATAGTAACTAAAATATAATAACACACTTGCACTAGAAGCATGATCAGATGCCCTGCAAACCGATTAATTAAGGAAGGCATCCAAAATATTTCATGATATTCATTTGATGGACAAACATGATCTTTTATCACTATAAGAAGGAGGCATTTGGTTCGTGGAATATTTTTTCATTTATGTAAATCCTTACATGAAAATGTTGAACTCCTATGTTTAATACAAGATTTTTAAAAAAATATTTTCATATAAAATTATTTTCGAGAACATTCCTGCACTTTCATTTTCATATAAAAATAATTTCAGAGAATATTTTTTTAAAACTTGAACCAAACACCTTAAAGACATCAACAAATGCATGAACTTCATGGGTGAAAAGAAAAAATTGAAAGAAAAACTTGCAGACACTCAAGTAATTTATAAGTTCCCTGCATTTTCTGTATCTGAAGATATTTATGTGCTTGTGTATCACAAACAACAGACATGATGCAGTAAATGTGATCAAACTACTTAAATATGTTTGAGAAAACTCAATTGCATTCTTTATGTGAAACCCACCTGGCCATAATGGAGAATACTCTGAAAACCATCCAGGAATCTTGGGATGTACACGATGGCTACCATGTTCTCCATCATCCTCCTCAGCAGCTGCGATCAGCGGAGCAGAGAAACCATTTTCACCATTGCTAATCACAAGGGAAGGATGCACCTTGGAACTGATTCTATCCATGGGGTTTAGACACTCACAGGAGAGTCTATGTAGTGTATATGGTTGGATACTTTCATCTGCTCGTTGCTGGTGGCCTGGCCGTTTATGCGAGAGGTATCAAAATTTTTTTTCGATTTCCATAGTTAAAACCGCTATGAGAACCAAACGTGAGGAAACTGTTTGCAGACCAGAGTATATGGAGATCCAATACGGGTTGCTTTTGTCATAAAAGTAAAAACATGTTGATTATGTTCTCTCTCTCTCACTCACACACACACACACACACAGATATATATATATATATATATATATATATATATATGCTTTTGTAATAATATGAACTGTGGGAAGGCAAAGGATCAAGGTTTGAGAGGCATTCAGAATTCAAAGTATATCAACAAAGAAGAATAATAACCATTGGCTGACAATTATTAATGACGAAAAATTTGGCCATGTCCGTCAAGACAATGTGGCATTGTTTATTACGTGTCTGGATTAGCTCTTGAAACTCTAAAAATCATGATTTGGATAAAAGCAATATTAGAACTTTTTTTTTTTTCAAATCATAGTTTGAAAGCTTTCAAAACTCAAACCACTGTTAAAAGTTAATAATGTGTTTAGCCATCATGATGATACCATCTCTTTTCTCTTTTTGTAAGCATAGAAATTTTTGTAAATTAATTCCCCTTGGGCATTTCACACACAGGAAAAAAATTCAGAGTCTGCACAATATTTAACTTGTTTCTAATAAAAAGAAAAAAAAAAGACTGTTTCCATAAGAGTTCCGCTATGGAAAATTCCTTATTAACATTGACATTATACTGGGCCATATATGTGGGCTACAAAGTTAATTTCTTTTGATGTATAGTAACTAAACTGTTGTACTTAAAGACAGTCAGCTTTATTGCCCGAATAACAGCAAACACCGTTTGATTCCCTTCCAGCCCGAATCAAGTTAGAGGAGATTTAAAAAAAAAAAAAATCTTGAGTAAAACTCTTTTTTATTCTTAGAAGATACTTTATTTATCAATTGTTAGCATGCATGTTTTCTTTTCATTAATTTTTTATTCTATTATATGATTTTTTTTTATAAATTTAAATTTATCCAAATGAAGAATACTTGGTCTTTTACTAAAAAAACAAAATCTTAAACGTTCTTATTTTATAAATTAGGAAAAAGGCACACAAATATGTTTTATATGAAAAGTTAAGCAGAAAGAGATTGAGTGAGAATGTGTAGAAAAAAATAGGAGAAGATAAAAAAAAAAGTATTTTGAGTTTGTACATTTTAACTATTTAACATTGGGTAAACAATTAACTTTACCATTTAACCATAATTAAGGCAATGAGTTGAGTAGGGCTACATGATAGTATTTTAAATTAAACATTTATCTTTTTCAAAATTCCATTTTACAAAAATAATTGTATAAATGAATATTGTAATAACTTAATGGAGATAAAAAATTAAATTGGGAATGTCCTCTTCGTAAAAACTCAGCATTTTTTAATTGTACACTTGTACTGTGTGTTTATTAATTCTTTTTCATCCCCATACTTTGTTTTCCCTAAATTTTTTTTTCTCAATATTTTATTCTCAAAAAATGAAACAAATGGTTGATGTTCTTATTTTTGAAGCAAAAAGGCTAGGTGTCTTTATTTTTGTTTTTTTCTTGGCCGTGAAGTTAAATGCCTTTATCATTAGAATATAGGCAGACGAGAGCAGAACGCGAAAGTTATGATGTCGCTTTCATTATCTTTAAAATTATCTTTGGCACCTTTAGGTTATAATATTAGTTTCCCTCAGGATTAATGTCCGATTGAGTTTCGAAAATATGTTTTATTTAGTTTTTTTTTTACCGAAAAATTTCGTTTCAGTTAGTGAATTTATTAAATCTGATAATATTTTAAAATTGATTGTAATGCATTTTTATAAATATATGCAAAATTCATATAATTTTTTTGATAAAAAATTATTAACAAATATTTTAAAAAATTAATTTATTTTTAAATATTTAATGATTGAGTAAACTCTCATTTTAATTCTTTACATATATAAATAACATCAATTTTATCTTTTAAAAAAATTAATATCAATTAAATTTTTAGATGATAAAAAGTGATATTAATTTAATTATTTTAAAAAATTTAATATTATCTTAATTTTTTAATAAAAAAATCAAATTAATTTTTTAATCATATAAAAAATTACATTAATTTAGTCTTTTAATTAAATATTTCATTAATTATATTTTTATAATTCGTAATATAAAAATTATTTTTATATTATTTTTTATAATTAAAATATTAAATTAATAATAAAATTAATATTATTTATATTTTTAAAAAATTAAAATAAATATTTACTGTTAATGATTTGACGATGCATTAATCTTTTTACTAAAATTTTTTATTGTGATTTTTATTTTTAAAAACGAAGATGGCCGAACAAGAAATAGCTAGAATCAGAAGGCCAACGATGGACACGAGGGTATAGAATTGGATATTTGCAGGCCAGACAAAGAACCTAGAAAAAATATCATTATTTGGAAAAATTAATGATAAATTATCTTTGTTAATGAATTCGATTTTATTTATATAATAATTTTATTATATTTTAAAACAAAAACTTTAAAAGTAAGAAGTGAGTTTCAGAAGTAGATACTGTGGGCACTGTTTGGTTTTTTTTTTAAATGATGATTTTTTCTTTCTCTATTTTTAATTATAATAAACTAAAAATCTTAAATTTTTGTTAGAATAAAATACAAATTCTATTTATAAAAGACTTTCATATATAATATCCCACAGTCGAGCAGTTTTCAAACTTGTTGTGTAGCCTCTGGATTGGAAGCGCAGTTGTCACCTGTCACTTCTCTCCACCAAAATTGAGGAATCCCACCATCTGGCACATGTATCCTATTTCTGGCCTACGTGTTTTTTTTTTCCCCGCTTCGTGTTAACAAGACTTTATTTGGCTTATAATGCTTAGTATCGTAGCTAGTATAGTTTTTTTAATTAAAAATATTTTCAAAATTTTGATTATTTTAAATTATTTTATAAATTTAATTTTTTTATTAAAAATATTTTTAAAATTTTATTTATTTTAAATTATTTTATAAATTTAATTTTTTTAAATTAAAAATAATAATAATATTTTTTTTTTAAAATTATAATTCTTAAAAATTAAATTACAATCCTCAAGAGTCACTTCTATTACAGTGGTTAATATAATTAATCCAAAGCCAAGCATTGCAATAATTCAACTTCCTTTCTTTCTTAATAATCCTTATCCAATCAACAATATCCTTTTAATAAATCCACAAATTCGGACAAAGTGTCATCCACAAAATGACAGAGTCTTTCCGTTGCTTTCATTTTATATCGGTGAAATTGACGTTTGCAGACAAATTGTGCTACCATTTTTATTTTGGAAAGCTTTTTCAGAGAAGAGCACTCTGCTGATCATCATCATCTTCGTCAGAACAAGAAGAAGCAGGCAACAACCTCTGAGATACTTGCTTTGGCCATGGCAGCTCGTAGACTTTCCTGGCTACTCTCTCGCTCTCTCTCTGGTTCCCCTTCTTCTGGAGCTGCTTCTCTGCTTCACTCCCTAGGTGACCAACCCAGTTCCTCCTTCCTTTTCGTTTTCTTCATTTACAGCTTCTTCACCTTCTCGCTTTTTGTAATTGTTAATATTTTATGGGTTTCCTTTATGAATGTTGCTGATCATGGCGATGTTGATTTGGTCATCAAAGTACAGGAACTATTTGACTGGCAATATTTGTTTAGAGCACCAGATTTATATATTCTCATATAATCAGAAAATTTAAATACAAAGAATCTCATCCTTTTCCCTTTCTGTAATTACTTTCAAGATCATACTTTAGACCCGACTTTAGTATTTACTATTTAAGAGCATCTTCCTTAGGCTACTAGTTATGGGTTCTATATTTTTTCTTATTGTATAGATCATGGTTGTCAGAATCGCAAGAGTTTGGAAGCCTGGAGTGATCTCAATCCAGCAAAAAATTCTTTCTGTTGGGATCATGGTGTGATTGTTCTCACCACCTAGAATTGGTAGATCCCATCCTAGCCACCAAACGTACTTGGATGACTCAATTTCAGAAAATACCCAATCCAAGATGTTCGGCCATACATAGACCTTAGGCCAAATTAATTACTATACCAATATAAAAAAAATATAAGAAAAATAAGACATAAAAATAAAAGACACTGATTATGTATTTTGCATGATAGTTTATTTAAATGTTAGTTGTGACTTTAAATACGTTCTGTTTATTTTTGTTATTTTTAAGTGTACGTGTATATATATTATATTAGAAATAAGGTCTTTTAATCCCTTGATTTACTTGCGTATCCCTTGTCTAATCCTAGATAAGATTTAGAGCTTGACAACTTACTGTATGCGTAATGTGTGTGGGGAAGTTTATATTAAATGCAGTGACTGCAAACTAGATTATTAGAATGAAGTCTTCAATTCATTGCACGAAACTTCCACTTGAATTTTTGTTCACCAGGAAGAAACTCTGGAGGGTGCAGAAACAGTTACAGATTTAGCACAGCAGCAGCAGTTGAGGAATTAGTCATTCCACAAGTTCAAATAAGTTACACACAGCATCTGATAAATGGGCAATTTGTGGATGCTGCATCAGGTATGTCTCTTTTGAGCAGAGATTGTTGCTTGTTACTTTCCCACTTACCAAAAACTACATGGTGGGCCTTATTTGGAATTTTCTTTTGGTCTCAGGGAAAACTTTTCCGACGTATGACCCGCGCACAGGAGAAGTGATTGCTCATGTTGCCGAAGGCGATGTGGAAGATATAAACCGTGCAGTGTTAGCAGCTCGCAGGGCCTTTGATGAAGGACCATGGCCAAAAATGAGTGCTTATGTCTGCATTTCCTGAGTCTAGCTTCTCATCTCTTTTGTTGCACGACCTGTGGAATTCATTTATGATGATGATTTATTAATGACTCCTTCAGGAAAGAAGTCGGATATTGCTGCGCTTTGCTGATTTGGTTGAGAAGCACAGCGATGAGCTTGCAGCTCTGGAGACATGGAACAATGGAAAGCCTTATGTGCAGGCTGCCAAGGATGAATTACCATTGTTTGTGCGTTTATTTCACTATTATGCAGGTAACATCAGTAACACCAAGTAGATGTTATTTTTGTTTGATCATCGTTTGTTATTTTCTGATACACCTCTGTCCCAACAACTTTTTTTTTTTTTCTTTCAGGTTGGGCAGATAAAATTCATGGGCTGACAGTTCCCGCTGATGGGAATTATCATGTCCAGACATTGCATGAACCAATTGGCGTTGCAGGACAAATTATACCTTGGAACTTTCCTCTAGTCATGTTTGCTTGGAAAGTTGGACCAGCTCTAGCATGTGGTAATACCATCATCCTGAAGACTGCTGAGCAAACACCTCTAACGGCTCTCTATGTGGCAAAACTATTTCATGAGGTGAGCTGATAAGCTATGCACTCTCTTCCTCCTCTCTTATACACAGGTACACGGCTAGTTATCAAGTTATCAACTATACACTTGCTAGTTGAGCCCATTATTGCATCTGTGTCTCCTCAAAGATTGCTCTGGTGATACTTCATTCTACTTCTACTTACTTATGGCAAAAAAAAAATGATAATAATAAGAAAATAAAATTTTACCTACTTGGGCTCATCTTATGAACTTAATTTGGGCATAAAACTGTCATACTCATAACCACCCTCTCAAAGTCTACTTCATGTGTGAAATTTGGACGAATGTTCGTTAGAGGGTTAAAAAAGTGTTCAAGGGATATTTGCTTTATAACATGTCATGTCAGTATCTTTTTGACTTTTTCTTCTTCCACTATATTTTGGACTATTCAGTGTACGACTGTACGTAGTTTTGGAATAATGTTGCAGAAGCTGAAAAAATAAACACAGAATGTTTTGATATGCGATGTCAATTGTCAAACGTGTACTACTCTGACCTTTTGCTTTTGACCTCATAAGTTAACCTCAATTTGTGCTGATATGCTGATGCCATGGTTTAGATTTTGAAGATTATTTTCAATTATATAAATGTTCCCCTGTGCACCCATTTTTGCAGGCTGGTCTTCCCCCAGGTGTTTTGAATGTAGTTTCTGGGTATGGTCCAACTGCTGGTGCAGCTCTTGCAAGTCATATGAACGTGGACAAGGTATTTTGGGAACCAAGAATCTTAATTAGACTTCTTTTATATGGTATAGGGTTTTGTAAAGCATCAAGAATGAACCTGGCTTAATGTTAAAGGTGCTTTTATTCTAATCTCGAGGGTCCAGGCTACTAAATATGTCTGGAATCCTGTCATATGCATTATATTTGCGACTTGCGAGCATAATTGGTCTGAAAGAGCGAGTCCCATATAATTCTGTGTCAGGTTTTATAAGATGAGAATAGTTCTTTTTATGCCCTACTGTATAAGACGTAGGTCACAAAATTGATCAAGGGATCGGAAAAGAAAGCAAGACACGTTATCTTGTTCTTCTGTTTCTTTACACAAAAGATCGACAATTTGATCCATAAACATGTAGATGAAATTCTTGGAGTTGTTTTGGCCTATAACAGAGAACAGGTTCGTTAGCAATCTGTCATGGTATTTTGGGGCCACTATATATTTTTTCTGCAATATTTTATTTGTTTATTGCTTGCTGTTCATGACAAATGACTTCATGAAAAGAAAGCAAGACACGTTATTTTGTTCTTCTTTTTCTTTGCACAAAAGATCCACAAACATGTAGATGAAATTCTTGGAGTTGTTTTGGCCTGTATCAGAGAACAGGTTCGCTAGCAATCTGTCATGGTATTTTGGGGCCATCATATATTTTTTCTGCAATATTTGTTTGTTTATTGCTTGCTGTTCATGACAAATGACTTCATTAATATCTGCTAAGAGACATTAAATCAAAACTATTCCTAAATATTTGAGGCAATTGGTTCTTGACACGGTTTTTGAGGATTCCTAGATATTAAACGAAAGTCATTCAAGGCCACCTCCTAACAACTTAGTTTTTGGAATAGGTGGTTCTTGACAATATCAAATATTGATACTGTGGCATGTTATGTAAGAATGCGCTGTCATACATTTGATTATCGTCTTTATTTAGCTTACCCTTTACAAAGTGATATTCTGTTAAAAATTCAAGCATTTATATCAATATATCATATCAAAGCTCAAATTATTTTCTTCTATTTTTGCAGCTAGCATTCACTGGATCAACAGATACTGGCAAAATTGTACTTGAATTGGCTGCAAGAAGCAATCTTAAGCCTGTGACATTGGAGCTTGGAGGGAAATCACCTTTCATTGTATGTGAGGATGCTGATGTTGACACGGCTGTAGAACTTGCGCACCTTGCTCTGTTCTTTAATCAGGTTTGTTCTATCAACTCCCACCACTTGCTTGAACCTGGATATGCAAATGTGAAGAAGAAGCTCATGGCTTATGTAGTTATGTTGGATGCTTTCCAGGGGCAATGTTGCTGTGCTGGGTCTCGTACCTTTGTACATGAGCGTATCTATGATGAATTCTTGGAGAAATCAAAGTTACGTGCTTTGAGACGTGTTGTTGGTGATCCCTTCAAGGAGGGTGTTGAACAAGGTCCTCAGGTAATTTTTTTTTCAAAGTAGGCACTATGTTATTGTATTTGCCTCGTTGTTCTTTTTTATTCCGTTTATTATTTCTTTTTTTTTTTTTTTACAATTTGGAGTGCATAGAAGTGGTGAGTATCATTTTCATGAAATTTCAAATGTCTTTGAAAAGTTAACATTTGACAGAACACCACATTCTTGATCATACTCTGAAGTAAAAAAACGTAACACTGTTTCCTGGCCCTTGCGAAAATCCCAGATTGACTCGGAACAATTTGAGAAAGTCCTTAGGTATATAAGGTCTGGTATTGAAAGCAACGCTACCCTTGAATGTGGGGGTGACAGACTGGGCTCAAAGGGCTTCTTTGTCCAGCCAACTGTCTTCTCAAATGTTCAGGTACTGATGATTTGCCACTAGTGGTTTGCAGATTTGCAATAAGATTCTATCTTGGAGCATTTTCTGACACATGCTAATGAATAGGATGATATGTTGATAGCAAAAGATGAAATCTTCGGCCCAGTTCAATCCATCTTGAAATTCAAGTGAGTGAAATTTTAAATCCCCACTTGCTTTTTTCTCTTTTGTTAAGATTACACATGGATGCAATTCTGTTCCAACTAAAATTTTCAATCTAGTCCATAAAGATGTTCATGGAAAACTGTAGAGCATATGTTTGGATTAATTTATTTTGTGGTCAAAATAGTTTATAATCAAATCTTTATGAGAGAGCTTTTGCAATTTTTTTTTTTTAAATAATCTATTCCTACACATGAACGCAGCATTTGATTAAAATCTTCTTCATGCAAATGTATGGTATCATCCTGTTCTGGGTGGATCCATTCTAAATGACCTGATTTTCAACATCATTTGCTAGTGACCCATATGAATAAAGAGAACAGCACCATTTTGTATAATGAATGACAATGCAAAATGTTATTAAACATTAACTACAAAGCAGACATATCTGAATGTGGCATTCTGAAATTTTTTAACTTTTGCTTATACTAGGGACATTGGTGAAGTAATACGACGGGCAAATGCAACACGTTATGGTCTAGCCGCAGGTGTCTTCACTAAGAACGTGAACACAGCCAACACTTTGATGCGGGCACTGAGAGTTGGAACTGTGTGGGTTAATTGCTTTGATGTTTTTGATGCTGCAATTCCTTTTGGTGGTTACAAGATGAGTGGAATAGGCAGGGAGAAGGGAATCTACAGTCTCAACAACTACCTGCAGGTGAAAGCTGTCGTCTCACCATTGGAGAATCCGGCATGGCTGTAAATTGGTGAACTTCTCTGTTTTTTGTTTTTTGGTTATGCTTTGAACAATAATAGTTATATATGTGCAAGAGTTGATTTGTAATAATGAATTGCCTTGGCTTGGCTGTGAACAGAACTCAGTGAAATGTGAAGTGTCTCTTCTTGTTCCACCAGTTAATTTTCATTACTTCCATAAATGGTAACTGAAAATTTGAGCTAACTCATAATGGACCAGTACATGTCAGATGATTAGGTTGCTAACTCAGAGAGTTGGTTTAGTGATTAAAGAGAAGTGTTTCTTGTCTCAACTGTCTGGATTTGGCTTGTACCTAGGTAAATTAATTGATTATCTAAAGTGCACCTTGTCAACATGGGTTATATCCTTAAAATTATCCAAAGACAGATTGAAAATTACTAAGAAGCGTGAAGGCTTTTATCCTAAAAGCTGTCTTGGTAGACATGAGAATAGGACCCCACCACAATACCCCACCCACTAATAAGTCCCGCCTCTGTGTCTACTGGAGCCAATAGCTGACTAGGTAGAAACTAGAGTGGGACCTACCACAAGGCCCATCCAATGGTGAGTCCTACTTAAGTGTCTACTTGGGAAACTCTTTCGGCAAATGCCTTCGGATTGAGTAGGATTGAGTAGCAATGCTGAAACGGATTTAATATCGGTTTATGCAAAAGTTGACCCTAAACCTATGATAGTATCTCATGTAATCTGTTTGTCTTTGGCAAAGTCATCCGTTTGAGAAAAGAAAAAAGCACAATTTCCATGGTCGTGCATGTATTTTGTCACTTTTTAATCACTCAAATTCAACTGCATTGAAGTTATTTGTGGATCTTTTGAAGTAAAGAGAATAGATGAGCTAGTTGAGGGTAAAGGTCGCAGGAATGCTGCTGTTACTGTAGGATGGAAATATTATTCACTGCCGTGTGGATTAATTACAAACAAAAAGTAACTGTGCACATTAATTAGGATGAAAATTGTCGTTGAAGAAGCCTTGAATTCGACAGTTATAGAAATATAAAATTTAGTTTTAAATTTGGTTTAGATAGGAGGTATAAACAATTTGAGTAGGATAAGAAATGGGTAGTCTCATGACACTATGAAAGAACAAGCTCTATACGCTCGTTGAAAAATTAGTTTCCGAGTTAGTGACGAGAAAACGATCATGACTAAAAAAAAATTCTTGTGTAAGTAGACATATTTCACACACACATATATAATATAAAATTATTCTTTGACCTTATGGACACATAAATGAGTTTAATTTCTAACAAATATTTACATTGAACAAGAATGGCAGAACGAGACAGAACAATGATGAAATAGGATTTGTTTTCCTTTTTTGGTCAACAGAGATGATATAGGATTTGGATAAAGATAGTTTTAGTACCTCAAAAATACATCATTTATCAATTTCATCCTTTAGAGATTATTTTTATTAATTTAGTCCCTTAAATTTTAGATTCACAATAATTTAGTTCTTTTGAGGGACTAAATTGATAAAATTAAAAAGAACAAAAAGATAAAATTTGTAATTTGAAACTTGAGAGACTAAATTGATAAAATTAATTTTTAAAAGATAAAATTAATAAATAATATATCTTTTAAAATTTAAAAATAAATTTTACACTAAAGATAATTAGGCTTTCAGTTGCGCATTAGGGTGTTCTGCCACTACTGGAGACTAGATCACTGATCCATGTGACGGCTGAGCCCAAGAGAATTAAATTGCTCGGGTAGCAAGACACTGTAAGCCCAACAAAAAGTACTTTAGCAAATAATGAAAAGGATAAATTAAACGAA
The DNA here is from genome assembly GCA_019955255.1 of Castanospermum australe. Classification (NCBI taxonomy): domain Eukaryota; kingdom Viridiplantae; phylum Streptophyta; class Magnoliopsida; order Fabales; family Fabaceae; genus Castanospermum; species Castanospermum australe. The sequence goes on along the minus strand of NSJW01001005.1, from coordinate 778,817 downwards.
CTTAATTTTAGCAAAGAATGACCAAAAAAAAAAACTTAATTTTGTGTAAATTATTTGAATACACTAATTTTAAAATTTTACAGTTTAATTTTTTAAAAAATTTTCAAACTTATATTACATCCTCTTGAATAATATTGAGAAACAATACATGTGATCTTTTTATCTCCCCAAAATACCTTAATCTGGTCCAGATGCATTGAAATGCATCTTTAAAATTGGATAAAAAATAGATACCAATGGGGTAAACTAAAAAAAAAAAAAATTGCAGAAAATGTTATGAACTCTGTAAAAACAAGAGAAAAAAAAGACTTTGAAAAGATTATGTATTTTATTAGCTTATTTTTTAAATGAATAAAAATGATCATAAACATTACATGTGACCTCTCCATCATTAGTTTTTATTGAATTGTTAACAGTTGCTGTGTTTTTTAATCCTTACGGAGGTTAAGGGGTTAAAGTATATATTTATGAAACTTAAAGATGATTTCTAAATTCCAGTAAAAATATATATATATGATTTTAAATTGAGTACACCGAAATTTATTAATATGATAAGATTAAAGAAGTGTACTTGATTTATGCTAAAAATTGATAACAGCTCTGAATAAAAAAAAATCCCTTTATCCAAAAAAAAATGTACGCTCCTGTTTGAAACTCAAAGTCACTAATTAAATTAAATGATACGATAAACCGTTTGTTTTGACATGGTTTTGAGAAAGAACTTTTTGGTAATAAAAGAAATTTTTGTACCAGAAAAAACAGAACTTTGGTAATATGAGAAACCCCAAGCGCAAAGGCTGAATATAATTGTAAAACTCGATGTGTCCATTGGCCACAAAGACTAAAACATTGAGTAATAAGTGATTAAACCAAAAAAAATCGCCTGGAAGCACCGACCAATTTTGTTTGTGATAGAAGCTACCCTCCGTCCCTACCCAGCATCATGAAAGATCATTAACCCAATAAAATGAGATAAGAACCGAAAGAAGCAACAATCGCGCTCTCTCTGAGAATACATAGGAATCAGAATCACTTATTCGAATTTAGTATGTTATTGAATGCTTCAGCGTGAAGGGTTGATGGTAGTTTGTTGGATCAAGTCACCCATGCCAATCTTAAATTTAGAAGCTGTGCAAAGTGGCTGAGTGTGAAACATACTAGTATTATATTATATTATATTACTAGTTTCTTGTTATAATCCAGTTTCGTGTCATCGTGGCAATCCAAGAAGCAGAGGGTGAGAGGAATGTTTGATAATAATAATAACCAACGCATAGATCATTAGCTACGTGACATGACAGTGACACTGCTTATAGGTGATTTTCAATTTCCAAGCATGGATGCAATGCACGTATTGTTTCAAAAGGCTCGCAAAACAGTTACGACAGCTCTCCCAGTGGAGCGGTGCAATTAATTTGAAAGCAGCCAAAAGAATTTCTAATAAACTGCATGCCTATATATGTTGGAAAATTTTCATTTTTGTGTATCCCATAAACCAACTTAGGTTTTGTTAACATGTAGCCTTAAGACACATGTTAAAAAATCAATATAATATTTAGTATTCTTTATTAAATAATTTTAATTAATTAAAAAAGAAAACACTTAATATTTTAACAAATTAAAATATATTTAATATTTTTTATTTAATAATTAAAAAAATTATTTAGACGACTAATTAAGAAAATATAGAATTATTCAAAATGAAAAAACATAATTCCTTTTTTAAGAAATTAAGAAACTGTTCAGTATGGACCTTACTGCGTATTAATATTTAGTTATTTCCTTTCAGAGTGGCAGCTCCCAGCTAGCATCTGTGGAATTCAAAAAAAATATTTTGATTTGGTTTGAGAAGATATATATAAAATCAAAATAATATATATATATATATATATATATATATTTTGAGCTAGATTAATTGTCAATTTTTTGGTGCAAATGTCCTCAACCAAAGCGACGATGACTTCTACTTTCTTTCTTTATTTTAATTTGAATCTGTAGGGGGCCGACATTTTTCCTTGTCATATGCTAATTAGATCTTATTATTTTTCCGAAAAATATGTGTGACGTAGAATGGAAACGCGTTAGATTGGGCAGCACGTGATTGGTCCACGTGAAGCCTAGTGCTTTTCCATCGACATCATTAGTTGATTTGCAAATAATACAAGAAGCCATTGCACGGATTTGTGACCACAAATAAGGATTAGCAGTGGGAAAATACGGAGTCTGGAAAGGGTAATCAGATATGCTTATGCAAGTGATAAGGACCCATTTGCATTCGTGTTATCAAAAGTAGAATTGAAGAATATAAAATGTTATCCTACCAACCTGGAATCCTCAATTTTCTTCTTTTGCATGTAGAGCCTTTACTTGTTTCAGCCTTTTGCTATAACCTGGTTTTGTGTTTGTTTGCTATATGGCTAACTCAAATCGATCGAGTCCCACGATCTACTAAATTTTAAACACAAACGTTTGACTTTAGACCCCTTGACTGATCATAGAGAGATTTTAAGATATAGATACTTAAATCAACACTAAACATATGTAAAGCTTTGTGTGTTATATTTTATAAATATATTTTTTTTAAATAATTGATTACACATATTTAATATTAATTTAAATGTTTACGTAAAATATTAAAATGTGAAAAGAAAGTCAAATGAAAGTCTCTCTTAAGATTTTGAGCTTTTCCTCCCCTTAGCTCTATATTTGTTTTTGCATTCAGTTGCCGCAAACGTTCGTTGGTAGCATTAATCGGGTTCTTTATGCACATAAATTTGTTTGGTTATATGTTTCAATCCTATCACAAATTTGCTTTTAACTCCAAACTAGAGTTTGACCAGAAGTAAAAATATATTTCTTTTGCATTTATGTTTTGATTCACGACAAAATTCTTTCATATTCTTCCCTTTTTTTATCACCACAGTGAATTATGTTTCCTTCCGTGTGCAAAACAGTAAAAACAAAGAAAGCAAAAGTCAATGCATCTTTTGATTAATTTATTTTATATTTAAAATAATTTATAGTCAAATTTTTATTAAAATAATTTAAAAAAAAGTAATTTTTTTAAAAATTAAACTAAACCAAATATGTATTTAGTGATCTTGATTCTTTTTTAGTTTAATGATAAAATTAAAATAATTAATATAATAATAAAATAAAATAAATTTCATTAAAAGATAATAATAATTTAAATAAAAAATATAGTATGATGAATAATTAAACATATAAAATTAACATAATTAAATTTAAATTATGATTTTTTTAATTTAGACCATGCATTTTATTTGAAAAGGTAAAATAACATAAAATTTATAATCTTTTAGTAATTACATATCTAAAAGTAATTTTAATAAATAATATTCAAATAGTATCAATTCTATCAAATTATTTTTTAAATACAAATTTTTAAATATAAGTCACATTCATACAAAAATTATCTTTTAAATAAAATTAAGTTTGCAAATTGTTTTATTAAAGGTGATTGTGTTGGGAGTACGTTATTCCCAGTAGTTAAAGTTCACTTGTAATTTGTTTTATTAAAGAAGTTGAAGTGTAGAACAATAGCTCCACTTACTCATGATAATCATTCATTAAACTCATTACCTCATCCGATAGCCATGCTAGCTGTTCATCTGTATACATTCGAACGAATTAATAATATATACATGGACCCCTCAACTTTCTTAATTAAAGGAGAAAGAAAGACACTGTAGAAAAAATTGATTTGATTAATTATCTGCAGCAATAAATTTTGGTATTAAGCATGCCTGTTAAACCTTGATCCCATACATACACGAAATTTACTTTCTGATAGAAAATTAATCAGCACTATTTATTCGGGTCAACCTCGAGTTAGGTTGCTTCAAACACGGTTACATTCCAGTTCCCTGGGGCACACGTCGGTGTTTGATTTGTCCACGTCTGAGGTCGGTCACTTGGGACCCACCAGCCATCACTTCACGCCGCTCACCCTCCGTACGACTGGGGGCAAAATCCAAATCCATTTAGCCATTGGTTACTCCTTAGCAAATAACCAATCCATAGATAAAAATTAAAAAGAAGAGAATGGCAACATCACCTATCCACCTGTCCATTTTCAAGTGTCCTCGTCCTAGTCAAGCCACCCAGCAATCCTCACTGGCTCCAGATTATCTGCCACGTGTCAAGAAGATTCTCCAGTCAGCACAGCCCCACGCATCCCTTCCTATAATTGGACTACCCCAACCCCTTCCCCGCCTGGCATTGGGAATTTGGAATCCAAACACACTCAGAAGAGAAAAACAGAGTTGTTTTCTGTTGTTTGCTTCCATTCAATGACTCAGAATTGTTCTAACCAAACGGATCGCCGTATCCTATCGTTCCCGGCGGTCCACCCTTGCGAAGCCGTATCTCCGGCGACCCTCCTCGCTTCTCTCATCACTCTCTCGCACAACATATGCAATTCCCAATCCAACTTCTTCGCCACCCAGCGACGAAATGCCAGAGAAGCAATGCGCCAAATTGCTATCATTCTAATCTTTCTCCAGGAAATCAGAGAGTGCGGTTTGGTCATCCCGGACTCCCTCGTCCTTTGCTTCTCAGAGCTCCACTTCACTTTTCAGAAGATTCACTTCTTGATCCAAGATTGCACGAGGGAAGGTGCTCGCCTCTTCATGCTCATGAAATCCCAATGCGCTGCCACCCAGTTCCGCCTTCTCATTCGTGCCGTGGCCACCGCGCTCGACGTTTTGCCTCTGCACAGGATCGACGTCTGCGGCGAAGTGAAAGAGTTAGTGGAATTAGCATCCAAGCAAGCCCGGAAAGCGAAGTTCGAACTCGACCCGGATGACGAACGGGCAACCGGGCTGGTTCATTCGGTTTTGCGCCAGTTCGAGAGGGGAATCGAGCCGGACGTGAATGCCATGCAGCGAATTCTCGACTACCTTGAAATCAAATGCTGGACGGATTGTGACAAAGAGATCAAATTCTTAGAAGACGAAATCAGTTTCATGTGCTGTGATCGTGATGAGCGAGAGGTTCCATTATTGAGTGGCTCGGTCGGGTTCTTGAGCTACTGCAGGGGAGTGATATTCGAAACACTGGAATTCCAATTCCGTAACGCCGAACAATCCGAGGCCAGGTGCAGCACAGAGATGATAAGCTGCGTGAACCCGGAGGACTTCCGGTGCCCAATTTCCCTTGAGCTAATGACGGACCCGGTCACCGTATCAACGGGCCAGACTTATGATCGAGCCTCCATTGAGAAATGGCTGAAAGCTGGAAACATAATATGCCCAAAAACAGGGGAGAAGCTGACGAACACAGAGGTGGTCCCGAACACAACGCTTAAAAAGCTGATCCAACAGTTCTGTGCCGATAATGGTACTTCGCTCGCCAGGTCGGGTAACCGGAGCCGCGACATATCGAGGACCATTGTCCCACGTAGTCCAGCCGCAGCGCACGCCATGCAATTTCTGTCGTGGTTTCTTACTCGGAGGCTTGTGTTCGGAACCGACCACCAGAAAAACAAGGCTGCTTATGAGATTCGTTTGCTCGCCAGGTCCAACATTTTCAACAGGGCGTGCTTGATTGAAGTGGGCACGGTGTCCCCTCTGCTAGATCTTCTGGCCACGAACGATAAATCCACGCAAGAGAATGCAATCGCTGCTCTGTTGAGGCTCTCGAAGCACACCGGTGGCCCGAAAAATATCATGGAGAGTGGGGGTCTAACACCCATCCTTATGGTTCTTAGAAAAGGGCTTGGCCTAGAAGCTCGCCAAATCGCAGCTGCGACAATATTTTATCTTTCTTCAGCGAAAGAATACAGGAAATTAATAGGAGAAAACCCAGAGGCGATTCCAGCTTTGGTGGAGCTGGTCAAGGAAGGAACCACTTTCGGGAAAAAGAATGCCGTGGTTGCGATTTTTGGGCTGCTTTTGCTTCCCAAGAATCATCAGAGGGCTCTTGCAGCTGGTGCTGTTCCTGCGCTCATTGGTATTTTAGCTTCCTCGGACAAGGCTGAACTCATCACTGAATCTTTATCAGTTCTTGCAGTCCTGGCCGGGAATGAGGATGGAGCACATGCTATATTACAAGCCTCTGCTTTGCCATTAATTACTGGGATTTTGCTATCCGCCACAACTCCGGCTGGTAAAGAACACTCTGTTTCAATTTTGCTGAGCCTATGCGTCAATGTTGGTGGAGAGGTAGTAGGTGTTCTGGCAAAGGACCCCTCACTGATGCCTTTGCTTTATTCACTTCTTACGGACGGTACTTCTCATGCGGCTAAGAAAGCACGCTTCCTCATCAAAGTTCTTCAAGATTTCAGCGAAAAGAGAACTCTTGGATTGAAGGGTTCTTCAGTTGCACAGGAACAATCCATTGATTTCCGTTCACGTTTGGTGAATTAGTTGGAAGCTATTTTTCATTTGCTCCCGGTAAATACATATACTTTGTTGTGTAAATACTGTATAATTAGTTCCTGTTGCCACATTAGAGATTTATGAAATTAGCTCGATGTGATTTTTCACCCCAGCGAGTTAATTTCAATAAGTGAGCTTTAAGCTTACATTGGAAAGTTTTGTATACCTCTTTATAGTTATCAATCAAAAGTGGTGTGAAATTAGATTAAGGGAAGCTTCTCTTCAGTTTCCAATTTGCCACACATTATAAAATCAACCGGAGGGTCTAACTCTAAGAAGGTCCGTGGGTCAGCATGACAAATATTTACATGCGAAGAACGAGAAGCTAGAAGGGCCCCCACCCACCGCCCACTCCTTTCTCAAAAACAACTAGAGAATAACCTATTTTATTTATATTTGAGAACAACCAAACATATATATATTTATATTTTTTTGAGAGAACAAAACATATAGGTTTAGCTCTAATAGAAAATCTAAACGCTTACACCTGTGGAAAAGACTTTTCTACTTAAACCATCTTACCATCATCAATACTTTTCTACACGCTTTCATATATAATATAATAACTTTGAATATTTATTGTCTTTTAAATATTTTTTTGGCATCATTTTTAAATAATATACCTTGATATTGTTAGCTTGACACAACATTGACTTTGTTTTTACACAAATTATCGCCTTTATACTTAGTTGGAGTGAAAGTGGAAAAGTGAAAAGTGAGAAACTGTAAAATCAGGAGCGGAAGCTAAGCCAGTATGGGCAAATGACCCCCTCACCAATTTTTGTACAGATTTTTATTCATGTGCTCCCTTTCAAATGTTGAACTCCTTGCCGTTACGTGCATGGTAATTTTCTTTTCTCCTCTATCAATCATTTCCATACTAAAAAGGAGTAATGTAAAGATTACAATCATTCATTCACAAGAACATCCCAACAAAGTTGCATGTCAAAAAAAAAATCTCAACAAATTTTTTTATATTATTAATATATAATCTGATCAATAGCTATTTTTTTTATTTGAAGAGACTAGTTCTGATTTTTTTATGGGCATATTTTCATTAATATACCATCCTAATAAAAATATACAAATACAAAAGTAATGACTAAAAGCGTTCGCAAAATATTTTAATTTTTTTTGTGTTAAATATCATTCATTATAATATATTGCTTGCATAAAATTTATTTTATATTTTATATAATTCTAATTTTTTTTACATAGTTATAAAAAATAAAGTGATGTAAGTAAATAAAATCATAATCACAAATAATTGTAATTTTTAAAATATTTTATAATTAATTTAAAAAACTATATAATATTTTTAATTTTTATATATTATTAGTGTTTAATTTTGATCTATGATAACAAATTTTTTTTACATCATTATATAAGCATGTGTTATTACATTATTAAAAAAATTTTGATCTCTCAATTAATTATTATTATGATTAAATTTTTTAATGATATGATAACATATAATTAAATAATAATATACTAATAATAAATTAAAATTAAACTTTAACAATAATAACTCTATAACTTTTTTTTACCTGTATATAAAATAATAATGTATCTACATTATTTTCGGTACAAAATGTATCTACATTATACATTTTGTAACGTGCAAATCTATTGCCTTCTCATTATTTCCTTTCCTATTGTTTCAATTTTCAACCAACCATAATAACCTTTCCATTCCAATTTTTATTTTTTATAACTTTATACTCAACTCACCGACGCTGAGCGTTTTTTTTTTTTTTTTTGGGCTATTTAGCTTTACTATTTCCGTTCCTATTTTAGGGTTTTCGCTCATTCCGAATCCATTGTTGTTGTGTGCGTCTTTGCCTTGAACTGAACTGCAAATTCAAGTTGATCCCATGGCGACCGAACCAAAGCCAGCCACCGAGGACGTCAAGATTGATCTCTTCGAAGACGATGATGAGTTTGAAGAGTTCGAAATCAACGAAGGTAAGTCGGAGTCTTCTCCTTCTTTCACACGATCGTTAATGAAATCTATTTGTTCTTCTTTCGATTTAACTTTTTGGGGGTTCTGTTCTGTTGTAATTTCTGTTAGTCACTATTATTGTTTCGTTACTTAGCCATCAAATTCATACATAAGAAAATCGGTCTGTCATGCTATCAAATGCTTCGCCGGTTGTCAAAGGTAACGTTCCTTAGTTAGCTTCCATGGAAGATAACGCTCGTTTAACAATTTCGGGGTTTTGTCATCGGGTGGGAGTAGTTCTTGTGGAGTATTGTGTCCTAAGCCCCGCAAGCAAGAGAGACTTTCTATAATCCCCTGTTGCTTCAAACTATTTTGGGTCTAAATGGTTCACATTTCAAAGTAGTACATCCAAATAAAATTTTCACTTTGCTTTATGTCTGTCTGTCATGACTTGTGATGTTGAATAGTTAGTTCCTCATGTTGTTGATCCTGTCACTGATTGGGCATAAACACATTGATGGTCAAGCTAACAGGATTCATTTATGGTTTGTTATTTCTGGTGCCAGTATTTTTTTCTTTTTCTAATTGCTTGGCCTGTTTTATCACTTGTTAAAGCTGGCATTTGAAAATTCTATGGGTATTAGAGACTGCTTATTCAACTTGATTTGTTTGGGGACCTTAAAATTGGAGCTTGCGTTATTCTGCCCTTCTAATGTTTCTTCCTGTTTCTTTTGCACCTTATTGTTACACAATTTACTTACAGAGTGGGACGACAAGGAGGAAGGGAAAGAGGTGACTCAGCAGTGGGAAGATGACTGGGATGACGATGATGTTAGTGATGATTTCTCTCTTCAGCTGAGGAGGGAGCTGGAAGGCAATGCTGAAAAGAAGTAAACCAACTGCTGGTCTTCTTTGCTCCATATTACATATGATATATGACTGAGGTATTTGAGCTCAAGGTGTGTTTTTTCTTCGAATCTTTCTTGCCTGCAAAAGAAATGAAAACTGTGACTAGTTAGTAAGGATTTTAAGATCAGAACATAATGACATAGTTTCCCTTCTGCTCTTTCTTAAAGAATATCTGCATAGAAGCTGTTGGATGTTTGTACTTGAACTTAATTCTGTCCCAGTAGTTGGCATCTGGCTTTAAGAGTTGGCTTACCACGTCAAATTAAGAGTTGGGTGGGTATTCTTTTCCGTAAACAATTGTGGTAAAGAGTGCACTTGCGCTGCTTTCTTTTTCTTGCCGATCAGTGGTTCCAAAGACCCAAAACTAATCTTTTTTGCATGTGATGACATGGATGCAATTTTGACTTGTGGGCATCCTCAATCCCAGAGATTGAATGCCAATGTCAAAGTAAATAATGTTAATAACAAGAACAGAATTAGCATGGTTTGGAGTCAGTGAGGCTTTGGGCACTCTTAAACATGCCGACGTTGAGTGCCTCAGCCCCCGGGAATCAGCGAGTACCAAACGAGAGGAAAATTTATGTATGAAATTCGGTGTTACAGTATGGCTTTTAGGCATGATATTGAGATGAATATGTATTTGGTCAATGTCTACCAAATAGGCTATCATACTTGATGCAAGAAAAGAAATTTCTTTAAGCTACATTCTGTAATTAATTATTAATCAGAGCTGAAGGAATACTCAGAGTACATTTAATCAAGTGGCTGCTTTCTGTTCTAAGATTCTCAAATTTGATTTCGTTTATGGTATATTTGAATGGGAAGTAAGGAGGAAGAAGGAAGGGAAGAAGTGAGTCAAACCTTAGAGGGTGCAATGGATGGACTAATGCAATGGTCTGCTTGGGAATTTTCTAACTGTCAGATACATTTGTTTTGTATTAGTATTAAAATCAGTCTAATGGTTCTAAAGCAACCAACTAACAGCACTTTTGTCGTTGGGTAAAATTTATGTGAGGAGAGATTTTGTTAAACGCCCATTGGCATTGAGGTAGGTGGATAAAACAAACAGCACTACTCATTGAACAACATCGACTCAACCGTTTAAGATATATTTGGAGTTTACAGAGAAGATGAAGGAGGTGGAAATTTTTTCGTTGGTCAGTTTGGTATGAAAGTAAAATTTGAGATGAAAAATTTACAAATAAGTTTTGTATATAAATTTTTATATAAAACTTATTTAGAAAATTTTTATCCTTATTTTCAGTTATGTCAAAACATACTTATGTTTGATATGTGAATAAAAATAGAAAGTAAATTTTTATGAATAAATTTTGTATATAATGTGAATGAAATTTATTTATAAAAATTTATTTTTTCTTTTTATCTTCATATATCAAACTGATAGTTAAAACTTAAAATAAACATTTCTTTTATTTAAAAAATTTTTGAAAATAAGAGAAATAAAAAAAAATTATAATGTCATCTTTTAATATACTTTTATTTATTTTTATGAATATTTTATAATTTTTTCAATTGAAAAATCACCGCTATCCTCCGCATTCAAAACAGTTTCACTGAACATTTGATTTCATCTTACGTACTAAAACAAATTTTATATCGGCATACTAAAAGTAGTACGAATTTAATCAATGAGTGGTACCGTACGTAGCAACCAAAATACATTTAGCATATGTTTGGAATGAATGAAAGAAAATATCAAAAAGAGAATTTCAAAACTTTAAAATGTTTTCTTATTTAATTGAAGAGAAAATGAAGATAAAATTTGAAAAGAAAGAAAATTTAAGAAACAAAAAAATTCAGTTTTTCTCTTCATGTTTTTTTTTCATTTCAAATTTTAAAATTTTCTCTCTTCTCTCATTTTCTTTCTATTCATCCAAATAAAGGGACTTATTCTTTTTTTTTTTTTAGTATAATACATTTAGCTTACTCTCTCTATGTAAGTTTCTGTACTCAAGAGTACAACTGATTTTTCTCTTTCTTTTTTTTAATTTGTCAAACTTATATATTCTCGATTGTAACTCGTTATAATTAAGGAGGTGTTTGCCAACTCTAAGAAACTAAATATATAAGTACTATGGGGTTGATTTTTAAATATAAGGTGTTTGGTTATCATTAAAATTTTAAAAATTAATTTTTATCTAACTAAAATTTGAGGTAAAACTAGTTTTAAAAATCTAACTCAGAGTTAATTTTATTCTGATCTAATTTTTTTTCACTCTCTTTCCCTCTTTCTACTCTTTTATCTCTTATTTTATTATAAAAAGCTAACAATTTAATTTAATATAACTAAAATTATTTTTATATTTTTTTATTTAATTATATTATTTTTATTTTGTAAGATGAAAGTAAATTAAAATTAGTTTTGAATTTAAAGTCAACTAAATTTAATTTTTAACAGGTTCATTTATATATGGCTTATGTAACTAGTTTCACTTTGTACTATTTTAAATTAATTTTCAAAGTTCCCAAACACCATCTAAGTATAAGAGTAATATCTATATATTTGTATTTTCATAAACCTTCTCTATTTTTAAAATTTACACATACTTTCCTTTTCAATTGATTTATATGTAGTGTATTTTTAAAATATAAGAAATATCTGTATAAATATTTAGAGAAATATGTGTAGATTTTGAAAAATACTTAGAGGATATATCTAGGATTTGAAATATAAAAGAGTTTATGAAAAAATAGGTAAATAAAAAAGAGTTTGAAATAATTTACTCTAAGTATAAATGTCATGCAAATATCATTATGAGTATAAGAATTAGTTCAGTGTGCTATTAAAATTGGGACTACAAAATTTTAAGAAAAGCAATAATGCATAATTTAATCCTTCAAAAGAATCAAAGCCTCTTGATTTTATGTTTGTCGCTACAGGCACATGCTTAGTGTATATTTAGATTAAATTTTGTATTTTGATTTTGAATAAACTTAATTTTACAAATTTAATTTTAGTCAAAAATAAGTTAGTAGTTAAGTAATTTATGTTTAAAAATTTTATTTAAAAAGTAATTATAGTAGAATGAATGTAATTTAAATAGTGTTGATTAGAATTAGTTTCAAGTTTTTCAAGTGTGTAATTACCCAAAAAAATAAGTATGAGTTTGAGTTTTATATTGTTTTATCCATATATCCCTTTGATTGCATTTTATTATTTTTTGTGGTATACCATAATAAATGGCATGAATGTTATTATTTTTATGATATACCTTAACAAATGGCAAGTAAATTATATTCATAATTATTATGGTATACTTTAACAAATGACAAGAAAATTACATTAAATTATCATTGAAAAAAAAAAGAAATCATCTGCAAGTAAAGTGGTATGAGAACAAATGAATTAAATCATGTAATCTTTGTAAGTAAAATTCAACCTTTGAAAGAAAATTCATAGCCCATTAGCTTCAGAAGCTCAATAAGCTCCTGGTCATGCATAAATTCATTCCCAATTGAAGTTCCTATATTAAAAATTTGTTAAACTCATAATCAAACAAATTTCACCATGATAATTTCCGTAACACACACATATATATAAAGTTATAAAATAATAATTAGTAATCAATAGCATCATAAAGTAACTATCATATATTTGTATGTATAATTAGTCATATTATTGTTAAAATCATTAAATTAGACATAATTAGCACCTAAAAAATCAGTGTTATTGAACAAAAAATTCACAGGCAAGCCATCGGACTACTCCAATCCGCTTTAGATGGCTAAAATCGGGTTGAATAAGAGATGATCAAAATAACATAAGATATATATATTTTGCTTGCCCAGATTAAGTTATTTGTGGGGCTAAGCCCATTTTAACACCTTTATGCAATATGTGCATTTCCCATAAATGCATTCCATGTAAGTGTATTAAATAATAAAAATATGAGTACACGATGCAACCACCACAGTTGAATAAATGAAAACAACACAATAATGATCTTCCAGCAACCAAAAAAACAATGGATTCAACCGGACCAACAAACATAGAACTGATCTAGAGGCAACCAACAAAATTTTGGATAGAATTTGAGCTGCAAAGGTGAAATAAAAAGAAATAAAGCGCCTTAGACACGCCTCAGCGTGCGTTATGAATGATGGAGCTTGGAGCATGAAGGCCGTTTGAACTGGCAAACGCACGTTTGTGCTGGGCATTAATTAGTCTCATGGTCTGTTAGATGGTTAGCCTCTGATTTCCGTATAAAGAGATAGTGTTTGTGGCCAAGTTCACAGGCCAGCACTTTTTCAACTCATTTCGTTGCTGTCAAGATTTACACCACACAGCCAAAATTAGTAAGTGCTGTGATTGTGATAGAGCTATATATGCCACATTTAGTGGTAAATATTATTTGTACTTTTACTTGGTAATAATTTTCATCTTACTTTCTTCTTTAGTTTGCCCTTCTTTCTTCAGTTTCTTCTTTGAATATTGCAGCCATGGTTAACACTGACGCAATAAGAACCGTCATTGGCGTAATTGGTCAGTCCAGAATCATTTACAGGGCTTTCCCTTTTTCTTCCATCTTAATTTTTCCATTTTTATTCTAACACATAGGATTTTTTTTGTTGTTTATTTAATTAAGAATTCCAGTTATATGCACTATACATTTCATTTTCCAAATTCCATCCCAGAAATATGAACTTCAAAAAAAAAAAAACTAGTAGCTGAATTTCTAACATGCATCATGCGACTCCTTTTCAAATATTTTTAAGGGATTCAATTTTAATCTGATAGAATTACAAGAAAGAATAGATCGACATAGAAGAAATAAAATTAACAAATTTTAAAAAAAAACAATAATTGACTCAAAATTAACCATCTACCCATTTTTTATTTTGTGAATGAAGAGTTTCTCATATGTGCATCGCTGTTTTATTTGCAGGAAATGTCATCTCTTTCGGTTTATTCATGTCTCCTATGTAAATCCTTCTTGTCTCCCTCCCTCTCTTGCCATGTTTACACTTAATTTGGGTGATGGATTAATTATTAATTGAAGCTGAGAAAATGACAAATATTTGTAATTTGCAATATATTGCATGCATGCAGCCCTACATTTGTGAAAATATGGAAGGCAAAATCAGTGCAAGAGTTCAAGCCAGATCCCTACGTGGTCACCATACTCAACTGTGCAATGTGGTCTTTCTATGGAATGCCCTTCGTCAGTGAACACAACGTTCTTGTCCTCACAATCAATGGCTTTGGCTTCTTCCTTGAGATCTTCTACACTCTCATCTTCTTCGTATACTCACCCTGGGCTAAGCGTGTAAGAAACTAACAACTCAATCCAAAAAGCCTCTTTTTTTAACTGATCTGCAATTAATTAGTTTGCCCTACGACTGCTCATTGGATGAATTTAACGAACTTCAGAAGAAGATCATCATTGCCCTTGTGGCCGAAGCCATCTTCCTTGTCGTAGTGGTAGTTATAACCATGCACGTTGTTCAAACCATCAAGGGTAGAGCCTTGATTGTTGGGATTATTTGCATAGTCTTCAACGTCCTTATGTACTTTTCACCCTTGACTGTCATGGTAAGTATAATTCACTTTCTTAACATTTCATTACTACTTTTTGGTTTTTGTTTTATTTTCAGATTAGATATGAATTGTCTATACATGCTCCCTGTCTAACATTTAAAAAGAAAAAAAATTGAGCAGCGTCTGGTGATTAAAACGAAGAGCGTGAAATACATGCCTTTCTTACTTTCACTAGCTAACTTCGCCAATGGAGTCATCTGGGTGATTTATGCACTCCTTAGATGGGATCCCTTTATTGTGGTAATGTATTAATTATTAGTTATTACAATATTTTGGTTCTTGTTTGCAAGGCTGTGTTTTATGATTGCTGATTAAATCTTGAATATATGCTAGATTCCCAATGGCTTGGGAGCACTTTCTGGGTTGGTGCAGCTCATCCTCTATGCCACTTACTACCGAACAACCGATTGGGACGAGGATAGCCCACAACGCCTCCCCGTATGATTTCTGTTTGGATGCAGAGAAAGACAGAGAGTTAAAGGAAAAGGATGCAGTTAAAGGGGGGAGTTTAGTTTTGTCCCGTGTTGTTTCTTTTTAAAATTGTACAATCTGATTCCTCGAAGCAATCAAGAAGGGGAACCAAGTGTGTAATTCTCTGTTTTTCTTTAAAAAAAAAAGGTGTCACAAAACAAAAATACTATGATGTTCAATTCAATGGAAGTGTCTTGTGTTCATAATAGGCGAGAGGAGAGTGATAAATATGATAAACATGATTAAGCAAGTACAAAAGAATTGAAATGACATGAAAGTAAAGTAAAAAGCGCAATTAAACTTGCAGAAATGTAAAATGAAAAGAATAAAAACTTTGAATTAAACAACTTGAAAATAAACAAAATTGGAATGTAAATAAAGGAAAGGAAAGTCGCTCCGAGGTGCTGGATTCCTTCTATACAGTGAGGAGTGTGAGTTTCAAGCAGGCCACTTTCGTGTGAGCTAGTGTCGCTTATTTATAAGCCTAAAATGTAACTGCTAAATGTCTAAAAGTTAAACATGTGTCTCTCACAAACCTAGAATTTTGACGCGTCTCTACTGTAACATCTTAACCAAAATCATAACTGCCGTTTGTAGTGCTTCCAGAGTCATATATTCCTAGAGATTGATTGAGTGATTCATATAAATTAAATTTTATGAGAATATTCATGATTCACATAAAAATTAATAATTATTATTCACGTCAACTGTCATTGTTAATTTTAAATATTTAAATTCTCGTCTCGAATCTTTTTGCCGGCTTTGAGTATTGCCCGTTAAATTTTGACTTTATATTTATACTTAAGTCTTTTGTATTTGCTTCAACAACTTTAGGAGTATTCTTGAAATTATAAAATTTGAAAATTGATTTGGTTTATAAATGAAATATTTTACTTGAAATGTTATAAAATAAAAATTAATTTAATTTTGTAATAATTTTCAAGCATGAAAACTTATTCTACATCATATTAAATCAATCGTATTTTTTAAAAATTCCAAACAGTGTGTAATATTTTCACCAAATAATCCGATCTAAGCCCTTGTGTCTCTTCTTCGGCTACGCATGTCTACAAAACCATTCTTGTCACATACGTCGAATATTCAAACCTCAACCTTCCATTTGGTTTTTGTTACTGCCACGCTTTTGTTTGAGAATTCGAACAGTATCATTATTTGCTGATCAATGATCAACTTGTCCATCTTTCCAATTCTTCCCCACTCTTATTTCGATTCTTAAACAGCTTCAGTATTGTCGCTGAGTATCAATTTTAATACTATGATCTTGTATCTCCTTCAGTTGGCTTCAACTATCCCCAGTATTCGTCGAGAAATGTTACTTTTAGAGTTTAACCTTCATCTCTCCTTTGACAGATTCGATCTTCGTTGACAACCTGAAGTTACCGCAGCCATAGTAGACTTGACGCAAGTTTACTCCCTGCATGGTTAGCCATGCCAAACCATTCCCACCTCTGTATTGAATATATTCATTTTGAAACCCAATCTTCCCAAGTCTACTGAGCACTTTGCAGGTCCTTTTGGGATTGGTGCAGCTCACTGTTTATGCCTGATACTTCAAATCAACCTGGTCCTGGTGGGATGACACTGACGATGATCATTAAGCACCACGCTGAGCGCAAGACGCTCCATTTCTTTGTATACATTTAGTTGGTAAGTACTACTTAGACAGCTTGATGTTGTGTGCTTGGCGTTCAATGTTCCCTAAATCTAACGGGATTGCTAGTTTGCTGTTCAGTGTGTAGTCCTGTTCCGCTTTTTGTACAAGGGCAATTTTGCAAATAATTGTATATTACTAATTTTGTATATAACCATTTCTCTTCTCTTTCAATCTTTAAAAAGTATATTAGAACATTCCAATAGTAATTTGATTGTCCTTCTCCTTGATGTAAGTGTAATTAAAGAGGAATGGTGTGAAACGTCGATTTTTTATCCTACTTTTACACTCCATTAGTATACGATCTCAAACATCATTGCTTCACCACCTTCTTTTGGGAAAAAAATTAGATTTCAAGTGAACATACTAAAACAGAGCAGGGATTAAAAAATACCAAGTTGATGGATCCAATTTAATCACTTCAGTCATGACCTCAACAGTATAATGAAGATCCTACAAGGTTACAAGGCCAATCCAGCTACATTGCCAGAATAAAATTAATACCCATACCCGTACCCACAAAAACTAAACCAAGGGGAAAAAAATAAGAATGAAAGAAAAAAACTCAGAGGTAAGGCTTTCAATATCCAACGTATTGACACATCACCAGCTCCTTCTTCCTATAGGCGCTACTGTATATTCCTCTCATGTTGGTATCCAAATCCTGTTTTTCTCACCATAGATGCAATTTGATTCTTTAATAGTGAAAAATCACTATAACACAATTGTTTGCTGGACTAATGGATAAAACTTCAAGGCCCTCTATACCTGCGGAAGCAAAGGCAACCCTGCTGCTGATCAACAGGGATCATACCTCCACCTTTGGATGTGTCAATGGCCTCCAGCATGGAAACTACCTCATCCATCTCTGGCCGCCTATCAGGATTAGCATCCCAGCATCTCTTCATTACATTTGCAAGAGAACTTGGGCAACATCTTGGTATTTCTGGTCTCAGATTCTAGAATTTCAACAGAAAATAATAGCATCATTATAATAGATTCATTGTGACACTGAATCCACAGCGACAAACGTGCACCGTTCATCTGAGACCCTCAATCAAAACACAGAAGGAAATATACCTGGCGAACAACTGCTGAAGTAATCTCTGAGAAACTTAGGTCAGGATATGGCATGTCACAACAATATGTCTCCCATAAACAGATGCCAAAACTGTACACATCACATTTCCTGTTATAGGGGTTGCCATTTAAAACCTGTAAGCCACCACCCATTTGGCAAATAAATGAATAGTCAATTACACAAGCTTTCTCTTTGATCAAATTAAAAACTTTTATCTCATCTTTTTCTTTTCCTATTCACACTCTATTGGCTGCCACATTAAGGCCATCATTTATGAAGTTTATCCTTATTGAAGAACTCTATGAATGACACTGGACACTGGAGACACACATAATACTTCGATGAAATATGGGGACTGGATATACCCATTCCCAATCAGATGAAATGTTTTCGACACTGCAATCCTTTTCACTAAGGCTTCCACTCAGTCATTCATGCTTGTACAATAATTTCTAATTTGTAAAAGTTTTATTTTACGAGTACTGACTATGCACCTCTGGAGCCATGTAACCAAGAGTACCAGTCTCCCCAGTCATATCATTAGGATTTGACGCCTCAACACGTGCAACCCCAAAATCAGCAATTTTAACCGTGCGTGTTTTATCCAACAGCATGTTCTCTGTCTTTACATCTCTATGGACGATCTTTTGAGAGTGAAGATAACTCAGTCTGCAAAACCAAGTGAATTCAAATTGAGTGGTTATCTAAAATTACAAGACAGTTATTGCTCTCATCCTGTTAAACCACAATTACATTGAGCGGAAAAAATACAAATGGATAAATACCCTCTTGCAAGATCAAGTGCCAGCTGGATGACAACCTTAAAAGCTAATTTCCTCCTCCTGTTCTTTATTAGGTAAGATTTAAGCGTACCTCCAGGAAGATACTCAACAACAACACAACAGACATTGCTTGGCATGCTAATTAGACCATTATCAGTTTGTATCTGTAATTCTGAAGAACCCATTGTTGCCCCTATAAACTAAACATGGAAAAAGAAAAACGTGTAAGAAACATTGGAAGGAAAGCGCTTGCAGAAAAGTGCATAAAACACTTTGAAAAGAGAAAAAATTTAAGTACAAATATTGCAAGATGGAACAGGAAAGAGAAAACGTCGAAAAAGAGCAGGGAGGGCCAGCGGGGCATTATGGTTAACCTTGTTCTCTATACCTACATGCATCTTTTGTCTTAGAAAAGAGTAGGACAAAGACCAGGATGCCCAACATACAAAGTGAATAGACTTGCATGTAAAAGGTTGAAGTTCATTTAGAGGAGAAAATGGTAATAAAAATATTAATTCTTCCAAAGAACAGATTCACCATAAATTCTAGAAACCTGACAACTAGAAGCTTTAATGACCAGTAGATTTCAAAAAATGTTGGAAGGCTGGTTTTTATCTACAGGCTTTATTCAACAGAAACTGGGATAAGAACCAAATGGCAACTAGCTATTCACATCCATTTCCATCCTCAAATATGAAATACTCTTTCAGGTTTTGAGCACCGTGAAGTTGCAATAAATAATTATGTATAGGCGGAAAATATAGCTAAACCAACTCTTTTTTTTATATGAAGTTATCAGTATCTATTCTTACATCAACAGAGTTTCTAAACAGCTTAACTTGATTCATTGGAGAGGCTGTAGTCAAGTTACTAACCCTACAATCAGCCTGTATTGGATAGGCTACAGTCAACAGAGTTCTCTTCAAAATTGTTTCAAAAAAAAAAAAAAAAGAAAATTCCAAACATGTTAATATGCATCCAACTAAGGATCATCTAACAACTCAAGAATTCAAGCTCCATATCTAGTTATTTGTCAATATGGTATTACTATATGCAACCAATACTGCAAACTTTACAGTGATATTTCTGTGAAGATTCTCCACAGACTACAGGCAGACTCGGTCTAATCTAATCCAACTGACATATGACGACAATCTCATCCCATATCATCCCTTATCCTTAAAATTATTCTAATGTTCCATATCCTAAGTAAAAATTAGATTATCAACATAGACAATAAGAGGCAAAAAAATATCGAGGACAGTTAAGCTCATATATGGTGACTAAACTTCAATATAATAAGAATCACTTCTATATGATTTCCATAAAATACTTGAATTTCTGCTATTTCACAAATAAAAAGCTCTAGAATACCATTACAGCAGGCAACCTTCACACTTTGTGCTCTTCAAACAACTTGCTTAAGATTAAAAAAAATGACCCTCAACAGGCGAAAAGAGACCCCATCATACAACTGCAAGCAAATTCAAGTTGAATGCAAGTGAAGGGAGTGCAGGGAAGAGGGTGGGAAGGTGGGAACGACTCATTTAAGAAAAAGGAAATCCCTGAGAACCACATAACTTGTTGTCCTAAAACATTATACAAAAACTTGCATCTTTGAAAGACATTACATTATACACAAACTCAGAAAGTAGTAAACTGAAAGCAGGTATGCTTAGACATAACAAGCAAATGTACAAATGTATAATTAGAGGGGAGGACTGAATAGTGAATAGCCTTCTCTTAGTTCATAGGATCTCAGAAGGCATGGAGCTAACCGGCTCCCCCCCCCCCCCCCCCCCAAAAAAAAAAAACAAAATAATAATAATAATATGCAGCTAATATAACCATACGCTACATTGAAACACAAAAGCTCAACCAATAGCTAATAATAGCAACAAAAACAAAAACAAAAGAAAAAAAAATTGAAATTGAAATTGACCTTGGTGACATTGGGATGATCAAGTTTATGCCAAACAGCAACTTCCTGTGTAAACGCTGCCCTCAGTAAAGCAACTTCAGCTTCTGTCCGCTGGCCTTCTTCGCCCCAGTCCAGCAATTTAACTGAGCATTAAGTAAGTAATCACAATAATTCTTGTCAGTGAAACGCATAAAAGCAAACCGCTAATACTATCCAAACAATAACATCGTACTTAATCATATTCACCACAAGACCGTAAGACCAAGATCACCAACTGGGATCGCATGAATTTTCAGATGCAAAACATCATCTAAAATATTGCCGTTTCCGCAAATGCAACCCTAGTTCGAATTTTTGAGTTACGGACTGCATAGGAATGGATCCAAAACTGCCCATCACTGAATCATTGTAAAAGTCAACTCTTTTTAAGAAAATCCAGAATTTCCCCGCAGGGGCAAAGGAATTGCAGCAATAATTTTGCTGAAGAAATTAATAACTGTTGGTAATTGCATCGATTGATGTTTACTTATTTAAATCGAATGACAAAGTCATCCGTTGAAAACAAAAATAAAAACTTTATTTTGAAGAAGAAAGAAAAAGATGGAAATCACGAGAAAATATAATTTTTAAATGAACTCCTACTTTAACTTTGGTGGGAGGGGAATTAAGCATCTAATGAGGGAACTTGATCCCAAAAGAAAAGTAAACACCAGAAAGAGAAAGGGGGGGGGGTGAAGGTGGGAGTGGAACTGACCGGCGACATCTTGGCCATCATAGACACCGCGGTGGACTGTGCCGAAGGTGCCACGAGCTATGACGGTCTTGATGATTAGGTTTGAGGGGTCAATCTCCCACTCCTGCCTTTGCTTCCTGAAGGCAGCCACACCCGAAGTTTTGAATCTAATGGCAGTGACAGTGGCAGTGGTGCGAACACCATCATCATCCTCCTCTTTCCGCTTGTTCTTCTCCATAGTCAGCGCCTTGTTGAGGTGCCTCTCCAGCTGTTCGTCTATGCTCTTCAGATCAATCTGATCCGCCCGCACAAACCCATCGCTGCTTTCCTTCATCTTTTGCTTTCACCCTTTCTCTGTCTCTCCCTCAGGCTCTTTCTCTCTGCATATGATTAGAATTATGCTGGTGTGAAAAACTGAGAACAATGAGAAAAATTATTGGGTTGTGGGTGTTTTCAGTTGTTGTAACTTGAAACTCTTGTTCTTGTTGTTCTTCTCTTCTTCTTCCTCTCTGGCTCCGCAAATTTGACACGGCCTCTCCAATCATCCATGTGAGCACATGGAGTTGTCTGCGCATGACGTGTGCCTCTGACCCACTTAGCTCTCCTCCTCTTACTCTTCCTCCTCTTGCTTATTTTATTTATTATTATAAATTTATTACTATTCCATATAACCATATATCATTGACTTCCCCATGCTTTTGGGAATTTCAGTTCTTCCCTACCTTTTATAGAGATATCAGATACTATCGTCATTGGCATTGCACCACCACTGGGTTTGCTTTGCACGTGCCCTACTCAAAAAGGAAAACAACATTCAAACGGGGTTGTAAATTGTAATTGTCGTTAACCGACAAATGAACTGCATTGAATAAATAAATCCGACCAATGCAAAACACACGCAAATGTAGACCTGTCTTACTCTGATTCGTCATTTCATAAAAAAATGTGAGCATTGTTTAAACAAAAATCAGTTGACTTAATCAACCGAGGGTCATTCAAAGGAGACTGCAGAGTTGCAAATTAAGATTGGATAATATAAGTACAACAGTCATCTTTTATTTAAAAAATGGATAAATCTTCTTTTTAGTCAAAGTTACAATGGTCATCACATAAATCATTTAAAAAAATTTGATATTGATTTAATCTTTAAATTATGATTTAAATTATAAAAATAATATTAAAATTATTATTTTATATATATAAATAAAAATTAAATTAATATTATTTTAATATTTAAAAATTAAATTATTTTTGATTTTTTTAAAAATTAAAATAATATATTTTTATTATTAAAAAAATTAAATTAATGTCAAAATTTATAAGAATTTGAAAAGATAATACTTATATGTTCAGATAATTAAAAACGAAATTTACTCTTTAAAAAATTATAAATACACGAATTTGCTCTTCAACTCTACCCAATGATAAGTGGATACATAATATGTTCGATAGACTCGAGGGAATTGGCTGTTGGAGTTGCGACTCCATCTTATACTTTATAGAGTGATTTGGGGACTTGTGAATAAATTGGAGAAAAATTTTAAGGCAATGGCTTGAAAGTGAGCTCACATGCCTCATGCATGTGAAAAATATATAATAGTTATATAATAACGAAATAAACCCCAGAGTAGCAAAGAATTAAATTATATAGGCATTAGCATTGTGATTTCATGTTAAGCTACAGGAAATAATCTGTAATTAATTACTCGTTTTTAAATTGATCTCACCTAAATCGATAAAAAAATAAATATAAATTAAACTCAAATGCAGTTATCTTTTATCAGTTTATGTTTTACAAAATTATAAGAAAAAGTATAAATATTATTATTCATTATTTATAAAAAAAAATGTTATAAATTGTCTACAAAAATACAAATAATTAATATGATCTGTTTGAGGAGAAATTTAATTTAGGTTGACTCAGAAACTGTTCTAAAAATACTCTTACATTTAAAAAAATCATTAATATGGTTACAATCAGATTTTGGTAAGAACTCAGTGACACTACCTAAATTTGAATATAACTCCGTTAGTAATTGTTGAATAATATGTAAATAATATTACTTTAAAAAAACTGAAATTTATAATTTTATCTTTAGATAAAAAGATCAATCGTATGCATTATGATAGACGACGATAGTATCCGAGATCTAAAGCAACCTTTATTATTTTATTAATAGTAATTTCAATGTGAAGCAAAATTCATGATTATTACTTATAATGATAGTAAACTAGTAGTCCCTGTACTCAAATCATTTATCTATTGGTCTTGTTTTCAATCCAATTATTTTAATAAAATATTATTAATTGAAAAATACTATCAATTAAGATAGATGATTAATTTTTAATTAACACTGTTTTATTAGCAAGACATTATTAAAGACCTAGAATGAACAGAGATAATTTAAATCTTAACAAAATTTCATCTCTCACACTCATGGTCTCACTATATTGTAATTAGTTATTTTAGTTAATCAATTAATTAATGAGTGCTAATTAATTGTATAAATAATATTTAAAGAATAAAAAAGGTTCATTAATTTATTATTAAAGAAATATGATTAAAAAACTTAAGACTAGAAAATATAAGTATTTAAATTAGACTACTTGTGTTCAATTGTGATTATATCAATCTCTTCGTTTTTCAGATTATTCCAAATCCCATTTCAATAATAATAAACAATATAATAAAAAAAAATTTGAAAACCAAATCCTATTTTCTTTTCTTTCTCTCTCTCAAATCCCATGCTTCTATTCACCAAGTCCAAATCCAATAAACCAAATTAGATAATATATTAACAAGTGTTAGGCAAGTTGCACTCACAGAAAAAGAATCAAATTTCCAAATAAAAAGATAATATAATATGTTAGAATCAATACTATTGATGTCCCATAAATGACTTTATTGTTCCTGTCTAACAAATTATTCAAACACCAAATATTACTATATAAATTTAATGCATACATTATCAGAAACTTATGGAATCATTCAACACTCATTTACTCAAACTTAATTATTTTTTTCTCTTTCTTTCTTCATAATTTTGAAGTTGAAAGACAACCAAATCAGGGAGTGATTGGTATATATATTAAAAAGAAAAACTGAAGTTTACTACTGATATATCAATTATCAAAAGCAACTACTTATATAAAATATATATATATATACTACAATGCATTATTATAAAGTTGATCTGACCAAAATTCAAGCAACATCACATAAATTATGTATTTGTTAAATAGTTATGTACAATCATAAGTTTAAACGAAAGAATTGTGCATAACTACTTTTTAAAGTAAAAAAGTTTTCCCTCAGGAAAATGACAAGTCCTTATTATTTAGTATAATTTTTATATTATTTTAATTCAATAAATAAAGACTAACGCAAAGCTTGAAATCACGGCTTGATATATCATGGTTAGGTTGATGAGATGGGATGGGATGGAACTTCACCGTTCACACAGAAAAATTTCGATATATTGTAGGTGTCAGATTATTTAAAATGTGGTGCATGGTATTACAATCAAATATTGATTATTATATCATTTTTAAAAGATAATTATATTCAAATTGAATATATATATATATATATATATATAAAGAATTGTTAACGTCCTCCCACTCATTTTTACATTAGTACATGTTAGTAAACTTTACTTTTTTTATTTAGATAATAATATTTTATTTTTAATATTTAAAAAAAAATTTAAAAGCATTTAAAGTATTTTATTAATCTCTTTTTCTCTTTTTTCTCAATAATTATTTCTCTCTTTTGTTATCTTAATTTACTTTTTTTATTATTTTCAACTCACTCTCTCTTCTTTAATAAGTTGAGAGAAAAGAAGAAGAGAGAGGTAATGTTTAAGAAAAAACAGAAGGAAATATTGATAAAATATCTTAAATTTTTTTAAATTTTTTATTTTTAAAAATAAAAAATGAGACATTATTATTCAAATAAAAAGATAGAACTTGTTAACATTCACTAACATAGAATTAAGCTGGAGGATGTTAGCATATATATATAATATATATATATATATATATATATATATATATATATATATATATATATATCTAAAATGATCATATCACTCACAAAAATGTTATTCCTTCATGATGATTAGAAAAAGAAAAAAAAGTAAATGCACAAATATTACCATCTGAATGCTATTTTCACTTCATTTCCAATTTCATTTATGTGTAAGTTGGTAACGTATAATTAAGAATCATATCTTCAATATCTATACTATAATGTTTCATTTAGAATTCACCGAAATTCATTCAACAGCTAAGACATGATTGTTGTAGAGGATACACCTAAATTGCTTGAGTGTATTTATAACGGTCAATCAATCCTTGTTTGTTTGATGATGAGTTAATTGGGAAAAGTTTGAAAACAAAATGTTATACAGATTGATATTTGTTCTTTTTGTTTCGGCGTTCAGTAAAGGGCCGTTCTTTGTAAAAGGAAGAAAAATATTGCTTGTGATAAACGCCGGTCCCAACACACCTTTGTCATAGATGTAGTGTTCGAAATGCGAAAGTAATAATGTAAATATAGAGTAGTGTTATGTAGCTTTTTTTTAATAATCAGCTTAATATCCTTTTAATTATTATCAAAAATATTAGGTGAAAGATAAAAATATTTAATATTTTTAAATTTTAAATAATATTTAACATTTTTTTACAATAATTAAAAGGATTATTGAATAATTGTAATAGAAAATTTACAATTTTTGCTTAATATATGAATTTGGTATGTTTCTACTTTCTAGAGTGTAGTTTAGATGCCTAAAAATGCAAAAGATGTTTGTTCTAGATTTTAGTTTAATTGATTTTAAAAGAAATTGATGTCAAAATAATTTATTTGTGTTTGAGAATAATATTTTAAAATTTAATTTTTAAAAAATTGATTTTGTTTAAATAGTATATAACTATAAAGTAAAATTACTTTTAAAATATAATTATAGATATATTTTTTAAAACTTTATTGATCTCACACTTAAAAAATTAATTATATTTACCTTAAAAGTAAAAAATTTTACTTCTCTTATATTTAATTTTTCAATTTAAATTTTTTTGAGAATTTAGTTTAAAAAATCACCCAAATAAATTATATTTTTATTAAAATCAATTCTTGAAGGTAAAAAAGTAATTTTACTGACTCCAAAATCTCCAACAAACATCCACAGGGTAAAGGGTAGGCCCACGTCCGCATGCCTGGTGCAAGAGCAACATTGAGTTTTCGTTTGCTGGTCCCAAAGTGACACCAACATTATTTAGTACCCTGCCTCAGCCTGCCTGCATTTTAGACTTGTACGAAATAGTTTAATTTAAAAAAAATTAATTTTAAATTATTTAAAATAAATTTATTTAAATACACACTAAATTAAACTCTTAAATTAACTCTCTTTAAAATTTAAATCTTTTAACTTTGCTGTAAATCCTAAAAGCAAAAAGAATTTAGGAAGCATTCATTTGCGTTTACATCCTCATCCTCCGCTACAGAGGAGACTTTTCTTGTCCTCAGCCATTAATCATGTATTTTTATTAAATTTTATAAATTTAATTTTAAATAAATTTAATTTTATAAATTTAATTTTAATTAAAAGTAAATTTAAAGTAAAATAATTTATATTTAAAAATTTTTATTTAAAAATTAATTTTAATAAAATAAATATTATTTAGATAGTATTAATTAAAATTATTTATAAATATATAATTACTAAAAAAAATATAAGTTAAGATATAATAAAATAAAATAAAAAAAATTATAAAAAAAATATCAAAATTAAAAATATTAAAATTTTTCTAACTAATTTTTATTTTAAAATAAAAATAACAAAATCTTACTTCAATCAAAACTTAATTTAAAGTAAAAATCAAGATTAGAAAAATAAAAAATAATTTTATCTAATAATTACTTAATATAATAACACTGATGCCTCAAACGAGCTTCTAAAGCCGTTAACGTTCCCCAAACATGTACCAAAAAGTCTAATAAACCTTCTTTAATTCTTTACCTGTCCCCACATTCCCCATTAGATTAGAAACTTCGAAGAATATATATCCTTGGACCAACAACCCCAAAAGTCCAAAACTCCTCTCTTCATTACCTCATCTCAACCTTTTCTTAATTCATGATTATTGCCCATTAGTTACGCTCGTGCCACAGTAACATACAAAGGGTCCTTAAGGCGATGTCAATCAACTTCTGGGAATCAACTGTGTCCGAAATGAGTAGATTGTGCCTCAAGGTAGACCTCTTACTTGTACACAAGAGAGAGGTCCTCTGGTTGTACTTGAATTTTATAAAGTAAATTTTTCATTTTAAAGAAATTAAATTAACTTTTTTAATAAAGTAAAATAGTATTTTAGTTCTTAAAGATATAGTCTACTTGCAATTTATCCTTAATTAAAATTAAGTGTATGATTCAGTATTTGAATTATTTAAATTTATTTTAGATTAGTCTTTTAAGATAGTTAATCTAAGATAATAAAAGGATTAAAGTAAAATGAGTTTAAATAATTTAAAGATTAAATCGTATATTTATTTAAATTATAGACTAAATTGCAAAAGGAATACATTTTAAGAGGCAAAAGTGTCACTTTACTCTTTTTTAATAGGATTAATAGGAATCTCCATTGAGTTGAGTTAATTTGTAAATTTGTGAGTTTTGACCCAACTCAATCCATAATTAATGGATTAGATTAGGTTTGTAAATTGAGTTGAGTTTAAAAATTCTCAACTCGAAGACAATGAGTTGAGTTACAGATTAAAAAAATTTTAACTCGGTCAACTTAACCCAATTCAACTATTTTTTATAAAAAAAATTATTTTTGAATATTCAATATAATAAACCTAATGTTTTTTCTTTTTTTGTTTTCTCAAACCTTATATGACTTATTATATTTTATTTTTGGTACTCATATTAAGATTTTTTATATTTAAAATTAAGACTTATTATATTATATTTAATACTTCTGCCTTATTGTATTTGACTTTTAGTTTATTTGAGACTTATTTAAAACAATGTCTGTCATCTTTTATTAAGACTTATTAAGTTATTTATTATAATATATAATAAATTTTAAATTTTGTATTAATTTTAATATTTATTTTAATAAGTAAACTTTTTTTCTTAATATATATCAGACATATAAATTTAACTTAACCTAATCTACTCATATATAGATTGGGTTGAATTAGGTTTTAAGAAAAAAAAAATCCCTCAACGTAATCTACTACTTTAATTAACCGATTGATTATAAAAATATTTCAAACACAACTCAATTCAACCTAATCCAAAAACTCTAAGAATTAGGATTCAATCTTGATAAAGATGAGCTCTGACTGGGTTGGCTTAGCTGGCCCTATCATATTCGTATGGTACACTTGTGCCAACAGACAAGAAGCCGAGCTGTTAGGTGTGGCGAGTGTCAATATGTATAACATGTAATTTTTTTTATTACCTAACAGCTCGGTTCCATATTTTACTGTTGTATTCGTCAAGTTTATCTGATACATCAGCAATCAAAGTAGGTGCTAAGATTATTTTTTTAGTCATTTTTCAGGCATTTAAATAACTGTGTAGATCTTGCATGTTAAATTCCCAAAAATTTAAAAATAATAAGTCTGCAATTAAATAGTTGTTTTTTTTATGTACGTATTTCAAAAGTATATGTCATACATTCATTTTAAGACATTTTGATGAGGTATGGAATAATACTGGATTAATGTAAAATTTTATTAAGACGCTGTGATACAACATTTAACGCAACGATGGAGTTTTGTGAGAAATTCATCCATCTGAAAGTTATTCGTTGTCTTTTTTTTTTTGGTCGTCGAAAATTAATCGTTGTCTAAGATTGATTTTTTGGTTTTTATTTTACAGGGATCCCAATGGATCCTAACACACAGACATATATACGGTTTGTCTTAATTCTAACAAGCCCAAGCCTAAGCCCAAGCCCAAAGACAAAGGACACACCGAGTCCAATAAACTTGATTCGGAGAAAACTGTTTTGTGCTGCAGTTCACAAATTCTAAAAAGCCTTATCTGATGGCATAAGGGCCGAAAGATTATAAAGCCCAGGCCCGCCCACCAAAAGATGTTGAGCCTGGATTCATTCGAGCTCCTTTGTTGACATGAAGCAAAGGTTTGAAACCATTTCAATGCGTTACGGTGCAAAAAAGGTTTAAAGATACAACAATCCAGTTGAATGCAAATCATTGGGTCACATTGGCAGCTAAATTGTAAATAGAAAGTTTTAACAAGAAACGGGGTGTTTATTCATAATTACAGATATACTCATTATAATACATGTAAATATATACAAATAATTATAAAAAAAAAAACGTTATTGTTATTCTTATATAGACTCAAATATTTTAATAGTAACAATATGAAAGAAGTTGAAGCTATGCTCTGGCTGATCGGGTTAGGAGACAAACTAATGTTAGCCGGTGTGGTCCTGGTGAGGGCTGGGTTAAAATCAATTCAGATGGGGCATTCAGAATCAGTGATCGAGTATATCTGGTTGTGGTGTTTTTATCAGAGATAGCATGGGACACTGGATACAAGGTTATACTAGAAATTAAAGCTGGGGGAACTGTTCAGCCACGGTAGCAGAACTTTGGGGAGCTTGGGTTACAGGGCTGTTCAATTAGAAATGGATGATTCAATGGCTGCTACTGTTGCAATGATTTCAATCTGGAGAGGTGGAGGGGAGTCAGGACATGTACACTAGGCAACTGATTTTTCAGATCAAAGAGCTTCTGAATAGACCATGGAACATCTCAGTCTTGCATACCTATAGGGAAGGGCCAGAAGGCAATCTATGTGCCGATCATTTGGCCAACATTAGTCTCCCTTAGGAGCAAATCCTTCGGGTTTGGGTGGTGCCCCCTATTGATCTCAGGGACAGCTTCTTCTTGAAGCTAAAGGAGTTTATGCATGTTTAGTAATTAATTAATTTTTAAAAATTATTTTTATTTTTAAAAAATCTTTTAATAAAATTTTAATTATAAATTATTTTAAATATAAAATAAAAAAATTCAAAACTACGTTTTAAACACCCAAGATAATTTCTTTTGTAGTTTGTTGTCTCTTACCAAAAAATTAAAAAAAGAAAAAGAAAAATTAATTTATGTATGTAATTTAAGTGGTAAGTGCCACACATGACAACACACGCGTGAGGATGGAGTGAGGCGCACGAAGATGAAGACAATTGGAGGGGCCACAGGACCACACAAAAGAAAATATCTAAGCTTGAGAAGAGCATCGGCGAATCGCGATAACGCAGGAAGAGGTTTCATATGATATGTGGCCACGTGTCAAACGACAAGACCGCTTACATCCATGGGGCCCATGTTTTGTCATTCGGCCAGGGGTCTTTTCTCATGGGAGAGGGACAGAAGAATTTTGACATTTTTCTCTCAATTTCGTCAACTTAAATTGGCCTTTTCTTGTATACGTTTCAGGGGCGACTTTTTACTTTTACATATAAGACATACATCGCAACGGGGCACTATGCTATTTATGAATATTTTTTTTATATAAATTAAAAATATTTTCATAAAAATCAATCTATTTATATAAACTTAATTTTTTCAAATAAAAAATAATAATAATATAATTTTTTTTATAATCTTTAAATATTAAATATTTTACTGAAATATGATCATCAAAACTATAATTAAGTATTTTTTTATTCAAATATCCCTTTTTAAAGGAAAAATTATATATCTACAATTTTTGTAGAATTAAAACATGGTTATTGATAATTTGATATATAAAATTATTAAATTTTATATAACAATAATTTTAACATGATTATATATTTATAACATATATAATGACTTGAAAATTATTAGAAGTGTTAAAATGAACTGAGCTTGATAGGTCAAATTGAAAAGTCTAACAAATGAGTTGGTTGGGTTAGAATAATATGTATTCTTTATGATTTTGACTCAATTTTAAAGTGATTTAAAGTAAGTTGACTCGTGATGGACTGAGCTGGGTTAACAGCCTATAAATAATTTTTTTGGTTATAAAAGTGATATTTGTAAAGTGTTAATTATATTTTAATTTTTTGATTTTTATTATAGTATAACTAATTATATACAGAAATATATAATGATTACTTATAGTGTTATTAATTATTAATTATTATTTTATGACTTTATATTATTTACTAATTATATTGCTTATGTTGTATAATAATATAATTAGATATCTTATAAAAAGAAACAGAATTAGTTTAAGAATACATAAAAAAATTAATAGATATAATTTCAATTATTTTTTAAAATACTTTAAAAAATAATTGATTTTATCACAAAAATTTAAAAAAAAATTTTTAGCAAGCTCACGTTAAATTGGTTAGGCTGCATCTCTTTTAATCCGACTTTAACTCATTGCTTGGATTGAATGAAAGAAAATAAGAGAAAAAAATATTTTTTTTATTTGAAGGAAGAGAAAATAAAAAAAATAAAAAAAAATAAATTTAAAAAATAAAAAATTTAAAATTTTCTCTCAAAGTTTTCTCTTTAATTCAAATTTTTAAAAAAAAAATTTTTTTTTTTCATTCATCCAAACAATTGGTTAAAAAACTCGACCCGAAGGACGCCAGCCCGAATGAGCCCAGTTGCCTGAATTGACACCCTAAACGCTAACAGAGAATTGACAAAAAAAATAAATGCTAGCAGAGAAGTGGCAGGTCAACCATCATAGCAGCTGCCTCTTTCCGAGTTGTTTCGGCGAAGGTACGAGGGCATGCGAAAAGGCAAGTGCTTTTTTTGTTTTTTCGGTTTAAAAGGTACGTGACTTTTTACTTGACAAGGCAAATTCTAATGCTTTCGATCAAGTGGTAAGCGGCTTGTAATCTACTTAGACGAACAAAGTTTGAATTTTACCGGAGTCACTATCTTAAAGAGAAAAAAAAACTTTTTACCCTCTAATTTTTAGAGTGATAACACATTTTCTTATCATTTTCTTTTTTAAAAAAATTCAATGCTCAACTAAACATCCAGAATAAAACACTAAAACGTGTAGCTAGCATTGACTTGACTAATCGTACTATTTGACCTCGTGCCACTGTTCTCAGTTCGTTTTCCTTAGCTAACATACAGGAACGCGGTCTTCCTTTATTCAAACCCTTTCAGTTGTTCCACTCGTATTTTCGGTTTGGCTTTTTCTTCTCCGTGCATACCCTTCTAATTCGCGCTCACATTTATTATATAATAATTAAGTCGCAAATTTTTAATGTTTTAGTTCGTAAAGTCAACTGGTAAAACCTCACACTAATTAATTTAATTAAGTGCAATGTAACACGTGACTGAATAATTGGTCTCAATCAATGACGGCTTAAGCGAGGGAAAACGTGATCATTTTTTATTTTATTTTTCAGCAAAAGTTGTTTCTTCTAATGATTTCACACGTTCGGTACTGTAAAAGTAATGCTTTAATAATTGATTCAAACAAAAAAAAAGATGACGATGATTCATATTTAATTAGTAATAGAATTGAATAACATCATAAATATATTTAAAATAAATTAAATAAATTATATGTAATAAAACAAAATAATAGAAGAGAATCATGATCTTTTATAAATTATTAATAAATTAAAGTTCGAATAATAAAGATAAAAAGAATAAGAATTTTTCATAATTTTAAAGAATATAATCCGAAATTAATGTGAATTATTATCAAAGTTGAGAACTCATCAGTTTATACCTTAACTCAATTAAAGTCAAATTTTAATTTTGTATTCACCTACTGAATTTTTTTTTTCCAATTTTCATTAATTCTAGACAGCCAATTTTCATTAAATTTGACTCCGACTGATATAGGTGGCAGATCAACCAGTTAGGTGAAACCAATTTTTGAAGTACTATTTTCGAATAAATGAGCGTTTACAAGACGTCAATCCCCAACCAAAATTTTGGTGTTCACGAGTATGGTGACCTTCCCAAAGACGTACTAAAGAACCTTTGTTCCTTTTCTCGGAGGAAAACATGAAAGCATCCTTAGTGAGAAATTGATTCAAGAAATTCATGCTTGCTTTCTTGCGAAGTGTTTTTCATACATGACCACATTGACCAGGCAGAGTTCTTATTTAATGCCTAAGAGCTATATTCCAAATGGTATTAGATATTTTTAGAGATTGCTTTTGTAATCAAATTTCACTTTTTTTTTTTTGGGTACATTGGAAAGAAACTAACAAAAACTAACTACAAAGATGAAGAACTCCAAGACAAATATCTGCAAGAAGATAAGTGGACAAGCCCGGAGGAGGATTATCCCACACTCTCAAACCATGAGTGTTTTTTCTTTTTTGGTACATTGAAAAAGAAAGAAACTAACAAAGACTAAATTTCACTCGGTTTGTCTTCACTTTAGACTACTCACCCTTACCAGTTCTTTGAAACTCCTTTATAAAAAAAAAAATGTAATAGTGACATTTAACAGTTCTTTCTGGATGGTCCCGAGGAGTGAGGCTCATATTTCAGGAATATCATATGTGCCTTTAGCTAATAGCTAACAGTTTTCCTTTATCTTGTGAAATTAAAAGAAACATTTTTGTCAATATTCACAGGCGCAATTTGTAGTCACAAAATTTCTATCCGCTCCTAGTCTCAGACTTCGGGTATTAGGGCCAAAAATTTGAGAAAAGTGCACAATTTTACGCTGTCGAAGCTCACATCACATGAGAATCAAGCAGTAATTAAAACTTAGAATCACCATCACTGCATATATATTGTATGTCACTACCAAGCTATAGCAAACTCAATGTTTTGAGGATACATAAAGCGTTCATTTATAATTCTGATCGTACATCAAGCTCAAATCCTGCATTTACATTGAGAATTACAATAATTTTAAGCATCTAGGGTTGTAATTTGTTTTACGGAAAATAACTTGGCTGTGAAATTTCTACAAAACGAAGTCTTTTGAAAAATACTTTAGCATTTGAGAATACTTCTTTTGGGGGTAAAGCAAAAGACATTTTTCTCATAAATTAATACACTGTGTTATCACTTTCTAGTGTTTGATTTTCCTTAATTTGAACACTTCAAGTAGAGAAATTTAGTTATTAATTCTTCTTCTTGTAGTAGGGTTTTGGTTTATCTTCTTAGACTGCTAAATCAACCACAAGAAAGTAGTAACATATTGTCTAATTAAACGCCTGAAGAAAAAGATACTTTTTTTTTTATTCACAAATGCTAGTATTTTTTTAAGCAAGTTTTTTTTCCGCTAAACATATGCAACCTAGCTAATGCTGCATATTTTGATTCGCTAATTAAAGTGCTACGGTGCGCATAACTACGTCCACTGTGTGTTGTGCCGTTTCTAACAATGCATTGCCCAGGCCAACATAGTTAGCTAGCTAGTGATAATGTGGCTCTTCAGTCTTCACATGTACTACTTCCAGTTTCTAATGGGGCAATCAACTCCTGAAGCCTCTGGTATACCCTCGTCGTCTCTACACCAACTCTTGATATTTTAACCTGAGGGAAGTCATCAAATTAAGATGAAGAAATTAGAATTCTGTGGTCAATCTTCAGCCTCATGAAACATAGCTGGAGACAAAAATAAGCAGAAAGCTGAAATTTAATTTCATGAGTACTAATGTACTATGTATATAATATAAGTGTTGTACCTGAGCGTGAACACTGTAAAAAATTTTATCGCCCAAGGTGGAGAAGCTCGCATTGACAACTTCGGCGCCTTCTTCCTCGAGGACACTAATTACTTCGTAGAGCATGAAGTTCTTGTTCAACCCACTTATCAGCACCACTTCTATGCCGGAACCCAAGTCTTTTAACTCAAGAACAGGACATTTTGAGTCAATATTGAACATATCACTCTTGGTTTGGTTTGACCTCATGCCCATGGCTCGCTCCTTCCTCCCCTTCAATTTCTCTATTCTTTCTTTCAGATGCTTTATGTAGGTGGCTGCCAGATCCAGCTGGTCCTGCTGCGATAGAATGTCCTGAAATATTCGGTTCAGTTAAATCAATCCATTCATAGTTGTATAATTTTGATCAATGAATTTTGAAAATTAATCGAAGAGAGACGGTAGTCAGTAGTCGCAGTCCACAATTTCAATTAAGAAGAGACGAAGAAAAGAAGGAGGCAGAGAGAGAGGAAGTAGTTACCTTGGTGGATTTGAGGTACTCGGAAGGAACAACAGAAGCAAGCTTGGAGCAGAGAGCTTTCATGTGAATTCTGCGGTTCCTTTCGATAGTTTTGCGATCAAGTTTTGACGGATCACTTGTGCTAGTGCTCTTCATCTTGGGGAATTAACAAAACAAACAGTACTGGGTAGTGCCTGGGCCACTTTGGTTATGGCCTTGGGGGTGATAAGATGGAGTGTGTGGAGTGAAAGCAAGTTTAGTCTGAGAGTTGGGGGAAGGGCGCGATTATATAGACGAGGGAGGCAGGGCAACAGAAGACGAGGTCTTTTTTTTTTTATTAATTTTTTTTACAACAGAAGACGAGGTCTGAGGGTGACAGCGGGAGAAATAGGATATAATTTTTATTCATGGAAATGATGAAATGACAGTTAAGCCCAGGACGGCTACCACAGGCAATCAGGTGAGACGAGAATGCTGAATGCAGCCGCGTTAGGCCTGGCCCAACAAAACAAAATACAAGCGCTGCGGTTATAAGTATTTTTAATCAATGATCGTTTGGATGATCTCGAGGGACCCGAGGCTCAAATGTCGGTGGCTAGCCCTTGACCCTTCGACTTCTACGACTACTACAATAAAAACCGCGCTTTCGCCGACCACCTTTCAGTTTTCTACTTTCCTTCAATCGCTCTACGTTGACCATTAATTGTTATATCAATTTTACAACAAAAAAATGACACATTTGTATCTTTAAATTACTTTTTATTTGTTTTTATTTTTTTGTGTAAGAAATTTTTTTAAAGAAATATTTATTATTTGAAAATATTAAAAAAATTTATAATATTACTTTTAATTTTTAATAAAAATTTAATAAAAATAAAATTTTAAAAATATTAATAAAAATAATTTAATCATATTAAATTACAACATTCATTATATTTTAATGCAGAAAGGTTCAGTTCAATCCAGTCTTTTCAATCAGATAAAAACAGAAAGGGTCTTTTATTATAAAAAGAGTATATAAAATTGGTGAATTTCTGCAGAAGTAACGACGGATCACTTTACAGTAAATTTTGTCTTTTTCTTTCTCATAATAAAATTATATATATATATATATATATATATATATATATATATTGTATTCAGTGTCCATTTGGTTCATTATGCCATATAATTTTAACTCTGTGTGTCTGATGTGACTGTAGTTATTAGCATTAGCACAATGCAATAGTATTATTCTGTTAAATTTGAACAGCTGAACTTTATTGCAAAATTGTGATGATTTCAGAAACAAAATGTTTGAATAATACAATTATTGTTACTCAAAGGTCTGTAGTACATATAATAATGCTTAAAAAGTGTGGCAATATATCCCAAACCGGAAAATGATAAGAATCAAGCGCGGACTCTATTCACAGAAAAATGGAATTCAAGAACAAGTTCATACAGCCACGCCCTTTCCTTCGAGTCCATGAGTGAGGACTCCTACAATTCAATTCAGCCTTACCTATCTACGAAGATGTCTCTGTTATTTATATTTACCACAATAACTCCTTCCTAACAATGCAATTACACTTAACCCTTTAAAGAATTTGAACTTATATAAATACTTACTTTTACCAGCTTTATAAAACGAATTCTCTATACAAGTTAATATATATCGTGGAGCGTGTGTTAGGAAAATTGGCTCAATTAGGATTGGTTTTATTTGGAAGCTTGAAAGCAAGGAGTCTTGCTTAGGAAGCTTTAAAACTAAGGAGTCTTGCTTAGAAAGCTTGGAGACTTGACTATAAATAAGACAATGGCCTAACAGTGTAAGAGAACAAGATGTAGAAAGAGAAGGGTTCTATGGGTTAACATATAGGAAGATTTCTAGGTTGACAAAAAAAGAGTTATCTGGGTTTATAAAAAAGGAAAATTCTTTGGGCTGATAGAAAGATTCTTTCAAGTTATGAAACAAAAAAAGAGTTATCTGGTTTTATAAAAAAGGAAAATTCTTTGGGCTGATAAAAAGATTCTTTCAAGTTATGAAAGAGAGTATATAAGTTTAAACTAAGTGATTATTCTTATAATGGTTTTTTCTCATAATGAAAGTGTTTTATCTTTTGGGATGAACGTAGGCATAAGATTTGTCGAACCACGTTAAATTATTGTGTTTCTATACTCATATTATTATTTGTTTATTTCCTTTTCCTAGTTAGGGTTTTTATGTTATATTTTATTTACTGAATTTATACGAATGTGTTTGAGGGCTCTATTTCGTTGCACCTTTTGTGTTGTTCCTCAATGGCCTGGTGCTATACAACTCAAATTTTTTGGGTGTAATTTTGTTAAACTATGTTCAATAGATTTTAAAAGAAAACACTTTGCACATAATATCAATATGTGCTTTTAACATGTTTGTGAGAATGGTGTTTCTCTCTCTTAGTTTTAATACAATGAGGATTACTTCGGTATTCATCTTCTTTTTTTAGGAACTAATACTCTTGATGAGTTATATCAATTATTTATTGGTGCTGATTAGTCTGTATGAACTTCAAGCATTTATTATAAAAATCAACAACCAAAAAAATATCTGACTACTTATCAAGGGTACCAATATTCTCTTAAAAAAAATTAAGGTATATACAATAACACCACCCTCATATATATAATAAGTATAATGCTATATTCTCCTAAAACATATTTCAAATAATTATCCTAATACTTAAAAAATAATAATAATTCGATATCCTTCTAACACATCATCTTAATAATCTTTCTAATTGTTAAAGAATAATTCTATATTTTTCTAACTTATCTTTCTAATAATCTTCCTAATTACTACTAAATGAAGTAAGAATTGAATACTTTTTATGTTCTCGAGATATTAAATGTTTTACTTATTTATTTAATAATTACTTTATTAAGTAGTTATCAGGAAGACTATTAGGAGGATATATAGCATTACTCAAAAAAGTACTTCCTTTGTCTACTTTTATTCAAAGTTTTGAAAATCAGACTGGATCAGCCGGTTTAACTGATCAGACCAGGAACCGGTCCCCTCACCGGTTCAGGCGATCTCTCAGAACTGGTAGGGTCAAAAACCAGTAAACTGATTCCAAACCGGCTGAACCGGTTAACCAGTATGGGTTTACGATTCTGATTATTTTTTTTAACCGCTGCTAAGTGAAACGATGTCATTTTGTTCGCATTTTTACAAAAAAAAATCACGACGGCGTCCTTTTGGGCTGGAGGGTTGAAAACCCTAGCCAGCAGCATCTGCTCCGCCTTCTCACAACAGCTCCTGCGTACCCCAGCCAGCAGTGCCAGCGTCCGTAGCATTTTCCTCTGCATCGCAGCTCCTGCGTATCCCAGCCAGCAGCGTCAACGTCCCCAGAGTTTGCCTCCGCAGCTCATGCGTCCGCGTCTGCCTCCGCAACTTCCTCGTCCCGCGTTCGCAACCCCCTCGTCCCCCGTCCGTAACTCCCGCGTCCCGCAACTCTTGCTTCCGCCTTCCCCTCCGCAGTCTGTAGCTCCCGCGTCCCGTGTCTTTATCAGCCTTCGCCCCTGACTCCCTCCCCACCTTCGTCATCGAGCAACCTCTGGAGTCACCAGCCGCAACGCCGTCCGTACGAGCCTTCCATTCCGCCTTCGAGTCAGTTTGTCCATCCGCGCGAGCTTCCATTGCCACCGTGCCAGTCACCATCACCATCGACGCCGCACCAACCTCTACTTGCCGTTACCGACGCGGCGTCACCTTCACCTGACATTATCTCCATTGCTTGTAAGAAAATGCACTCGCATTGATTAATGTGTATTTGTTGACTCGTAATTGTTGATTGCTATTTTTCATAGTTGTTCTGTGTTGTGTTGTATACTTAGCTAATAAGCTTATTAGTTATTCTTCCTGATCATTGATTTATATTTATTACATTTGATTTATATGCTAATTGTTAAATACCCATGTCCAAATCAGTTAGAGTTGTGGATTTTGTAATTTTATTTTTTTTAGATATGGATAATTCTAATAATCAAACAGAAGAGAGCAATATTGTTGACCAGTAATCCTACTCAAGTTCTAGTCGTGAGAAAAATGATTCAGCATGGAAACATGTTAGTTTAGCTCACGAAAGGAAAGCCAGTGTACACAGTTATTTTTGTTTGACACAATATAAAGGAGGAGGGATTAATAGGATGAAGTAGCATCTTACAGGAAAATAAGGACAAATAGTTCAATGCAAAAAAAGTTACTCATACTGTTAATGCCAATGTTAGCACATTTTAAACAAAATATAAAAAAAGAAGGATGATAAAGTGAGCCTTGGTAATGATTATGATGAAGTAGAGGAACAAGAATAACAAGATATTACTCCTCCACCTCTACCAACTAAGATGTAACGTATTGGAGATAAAGGCAAGTGCTTCCCAACCAATTGGTAACTATTTTATACCAAGAACAACTCCAAGAGCCCAACCAAGTTTAAAAAGTGTTTCTACTAGTAAAGAGGTCATACATAAGGCTAAATTAGGAATAACCAGATTGATTGTTGATGCAGGCATTTCATTTAATGCAATTCAATCACTTTATTTTCAAGCGCATTGGGAGGTATTTGTTGTTTTGGACCTAGTTTAAAGGTCCACTATGATGAATGAAGGTTCACTTTGGGAGATCTAGAAGAGTGTTTTTGCTACTTTTCGATAGTATCGGAGTCATGGAAAGAAACTAGTTGTCAGCGTTATGTGATATTGGACTAATGAAACAACAACTCTAATCAATTTTGGCATATGTCCTGTTGGTATTCCTACTGAAATCTGTGATGCTTCAAACATGGTGAAAAATGCCACAACATTATTTAACTTATTGTTGATGTTATGAATGGGTTGACCAGTATGTTGCATCGTTGATGACTGACATGCAGTCCAATTAGTGGCACCTGGGAGCTTATTCATGATAAGTATAAACATATTTTTTGATCTCCTTGTACTGTACATTGCATGAATCTCATTTTGAAATATATTGGTAGCATGCCCCATGTAACTAACCTTGCATTCCGTGCTTCAAAGATAACTATATTTGTTTACAACCATATAGTGTTTTTGGCTTGGCTTAGAAAAGGTAGATTGAAGGAAGTTATTCGTCCAGGAGCTATCCATTTGCACTGTTTTATACTTGAAAAGTATTATGAACACAAGAAGACTTGCAAGCTTGGTTGTAGACAAGATTTCACTGACACAATAGGAAGAAGGTTATGGGAAAGCTGTTATGATATTGTCTGGATATAAGTTTTGGCATGATTGCTTTATTGTAGTGAAAATTGTAGGCCCTTTAATCAGATTGTTGAGAATTATAGATGCTGATGAAAAGTCTTCATTGGGATATGTATATGAAGGTATGCAAATGGCTAAAAATCTATCAGCATATGTTTAAGAAGGAAAAACTTGTACAAGCCCTATACAGAAATAATTAAGGCTCAATGCATAAGCACTACATCAGAATCTCGATTAGTATCTACTTTTTAAATTCCTGCTTTCTTTTATGATGAGAAATTCATTGAGAAACACAGGGTCATGCAAGGTTTACTTAACTTGCTTGATATAAAAAGCTATTGAGTATCCAATTAAATAATGAAGGAATACAGGTGTATCGGAACGCAGAAAAGTTTGAGCAAATGCATTGAAACACCAAGGGCTTCAATTTAGTAAGCATTTATTTTTATATACTGATTGTTTAATATTTTGAAACCTATAATATATAATTGATGTTATGTAAAATTATATTCATTTATATGTAAATCATGGTGGACATTGTTGGCATAATACTCCAATTTTGAAAATGATTCAATCATTCCTAGTCAAACAGTTTCTTCCTCAGGATGTGAGCAAATTGGAGTCTTTTTGAACAAATTCATATAAAAGCAGAATAGTTAAAGCACAAAGCTTAATAACTGTGTATGTACTTATAACTGCGTCTTAAATTAGGTATATAAACAATTAAGTATTAACACTTCTATATTAATGACGTCATTTATTATTTTTAAAACTTTAGTTATAACTGAAAAATTATTATAAATTTGTTTATTGTCCTAGTGCATCGAAAGAAAAGCTATGATCCAATGTTAGAAAGTATGACAATTTGAACTTTGGGATGGAAGAAGATCCTGAGCCAGAGTTTTGGTAATGAAGAGATTGAAATTAATCTATCAAGACAATGACATCTTCTACATGTTATGAGTCTATTTTTATAATTCTATATAAAAGCATTGACATTATTATTATATTAACTGCTTTTATTTGTTAGAAGGCGGAGAATGATACTGGAATTTAGTATGCCTAAGCACAAGCAGCCTTCATTAATGATGAACAGATGGGGAGATGAATAAGAGATGATCTTTAGATAATAATTCAAAAAATTAATGTGTGATTATGATCCTGTTTAATTTGACTTTTTTATGATACTTTTGATGAAACATGTGAACTTGGTTGTTTACTGTTTAAGATTGTTATTGTTATATGATTGCCTATAATGGTGGATTAATATTGTGTTGGTAAGACGTAAATTGTGAATTATGTTATTTGGTTTAATTTGTATGTTATTTAATTGTTTAATGTTGTATACTTTATTGAATGTAATATTTTTTACTTTATGACACTATTTTTTATGTTTCAAATAATTTTATTATTGATTGTATTGTATTTTATAATTTTATTTATTTTATTAGTAATAATATTATATATATATATATATATATACTTATATTTGTATATAAATATAAATATATATTTCATTATATTCCGGTTTGACCACGGTTGAACCATGGTTAAACCATTGAATCTTAAATCAGTACCTCGACCAGTTCAGTGACTGGTTCGGTTTTCAGAACCTTACTTTTATTTAAAAGA
This sequence comes from Castanospermum australe, assembly GCA_019955255.1. NCBI lineage: Eukaryota > Viridiplantae > Streptophyta > Magnoliopsida > Fabales > Fabaceae > Castanospermum > Castanospermum australe. Next base: position 736,320 of record NSJW01001005.1, on the reverse strand, counting down.
TTTTTAAGTACACCTAGTGTAAGAAAATGCTCTTACACCATACCATTTGTCATATGTCACATCAGTTATGTGATAATTTTTGTCTTTTATAGGGGAATGCAATGGTAACCCACACAACTAATGTGGAACACTTTTAATGATACTGTGTAAGAAAATTGTCTTACACTAAGCGTATTTAAGAATTTTTCTATAGAATTTTTTTATCCAAAAATATATGTTATTTGAGCATATTAAGGGGGCATTAAGTAATATGTTACAACTTTAACCTTATCTTTTAATGGATACAAAATTAGTAGAGTAAGTAAAATTAGAGAAGAAAGAAAATATTAATAAAGTGAAAGAAAGGATAATTTAGTCATATTGAACTATATTTATCTGCAATTAAGACTATTTAATAACTTTCTTAATTTTTATACAATTATGTTAAATGACATATAAGTTAATGGAGGGAGGATTAAAAAGTATAAGCATTTAATATCTTGAAAATCTAAAATAATTCATTTAATCAATATTTTATTTATTTAGTAATTAGGAGAATTATTAAACTGATTGTATAGAATCATATAAAATTATTCTATAATTAATTATTTTCTTAAGGAGCAAAACATGGAGAGAAGAAGGAAAGGAGTTCATTTTCAATTCTTCAGTGTTTTAATTTGACTTGAGCCGGTCTAAATTGTCAAACAAAGACATAGTTTTGCAGCAGATATATAGTTTTTGCATATCGATTGGGCAAACAAGTTTCCTTGTTCAAACCTGTTTATGTGGCCAGCCATTCTAGAAGTTAAATAAAGTGCAATATAATTATTGGTTGAGTTAAAAAAATTAAAAGAAAAAAATTGGAACAGTTAAGGGGAGAAGAGATATTCATATATCGTGGAGCATGTGTTAGGAAAATTGGCTCAATTAGATTGGTTTTATTTGGAAGCTTGAAAGCAAGGAGTCTTGCTTAGGAAGCTTTAAAACTAAGGAATCTTGCTTAAAAAGCTTAGAGACTTGACTATAAATAAGATAATGGCCTTACAGTGTAAGAGAACAAGACATGGAAAGAGAGTGGTTCTATGAGCTAACAGATAAGAAGATTTCTAGGTTGACAAAAAGGGAGTTATCTGAGTTTATAAAAAAAGAAAATTCTTTAAGTTGACAAAAGAATTCTTTCGGATTATAAAAAAGAGTATATAAGTTATAAACTAAGTGATTATTCTTATATTAATTTTTTCTCATAGTGAAAATATTTTATTTTTTGGAATAAATGTAGGCATGAGATTTGCCAAACTACGTTAAATTATTGTGTTTCTGTACTCATATTATCATTTATTTATTTCTTTTTCCTAATTAGTGTTTTTATGTTACATTTTATTTACTGAATTCATACGAGTGTGTTTGAATGTTCTATTTCATTGCGCCTTTTGTGTTGTTCCTCAACAGCCTGGTGCTATACAACTCAAATTTTTTGGGTGTAATTTTGTTAAACGATGTTCAATAGATTTTAAAAGAAAATATTTTGCACAAAATATCAATATGTGCTTTTAACATGTTTGTGAGAATTGTGTTTCTCGTAGTTTTAATACAATGGGGATTATTTCGGTATTCATATTCTTTTTTTAGGAACTAATACTCTTGGTGAGTTATATCAATTATTTATTAGTGCTAATTAGTCTGTATGAACTTCAAGCATTTATTATAAAAATCAACAACTAAAAAAATATCTAACTACTCATCAAGAGTACCAATATTCTCTTAAAAAAATTAAGGTATATACCATAACACCACCCTTATATATATAATAAGTATAATGCTATATTCTCCTAAAACATCCTTCAAATAATTATCCTAATACTTAAAAAGTAAAAATAATTCTATATCATTCTAACACATCATCTTAATAATCTTCCTAATTGATAAAGAATAATTATATATTTTCCTAACTCATCCTTGTAATAATCTTCCTAATTACTATTAAATGAAGTAATAATTGAATACTTTTTATGTTCTCGAGATATTAAATGTTTTACTTTTTTATTTAATACTTACTTTATTAAGTATTTATCAGGAAGATTACTAGGAGGATATATAGGATTACTCAAAAAAGTACTCATTTCGTCCACTTTTATCTTAAGAGATTATTAAGTATATCCTGTGTAAGAAAATGCTCTTACATCATACCATTTATCATGTACCACATCAGTTATGTGATAATTTTTGTCTCTTATAATGGAACATAATGGTAACTCACACAACTAATGTGGCATACTTTTAATGATACAGTGTAAGAAAATTGTCTTATACTAGGCGTATCTAAGAATTTTTATTTTTATCTATCGTGTAATAGGATTTTTTTTATCCAAAAATAATGTCATTTGAGCATATTAAGGGAGCATTAAGTAATGTGTTGCAACTTTAACCTTATCTTTTAATGAAGACAAAATTAGTGAAGTAAGTGAATTAGAGAAGAAAGAAAGTATTAATAAAGTGAAAGAAAAGATAATTTAGTCATATTGAATTATATTTCTCTTCAATTAAAACTATTTAATAAATTTCTTAATTGTTATGCAATTACGTTAAATGACATATAAAAGTGGATGGAGGGAGGATTAAAAATTATAAACATTTAATATCTTCAAAATCTAAAATAATGCATTTAATTAATATTTTATTCATTTAGTAATTGGGAGGATTATTAAACTGATTGCATAGAATCATATAAATTATTCTATAATTAATTATTTTCTTAAGGAGCAAAACGTGGAGAGAAGAAGGAAAGGAGTTCATTTTCAATTCTTCAGTGCTTTAATTTGACTTGGGCAGGTCTAAATTGTCAAACAAAGACATAGTTTTGCAGCACATATATAGTTTTGCATATCGATTGGGCAAACAAGTTTCCTTGTTCAAACCTGTTTATGTGGCCGGCCATTCTAGAAGTTAAATAAAGTGAAATATAATTATTGGTTGAGTTAAAAAAATTAAAAGAAAAAATTGGAACAGTTAAGGGGAGAAGAGATATTCATATATAATTTCTATATAAATAAATTAACAAATAATGTTATATGATTTTTTTTCTTTTAATAGGTTTGTGTAATGTGTTGGAGGTTTTTTTTTTTTGGAGCTAGAGTTTGTGCACAAATTTTTGTATAAAAATATAGGCAGAAATTAATATTACTTTTATTATATTGATAATCATTAAATTTTGTATAATTTTAATTAATTAATATCTGATAGCTAGGAGTCAATATTCCATTATCAAGAGCAGAACGAAATGATCATATACAAAATTCTAGAAAATGACTTGAGACCAGTTGAACCAAAAGTAAACAACTGTACTAATTAAGCTTAGTGCACTTGTTGATGAGAATCTCAATAATATACGCAATGAACAGAACTGTGCAATGGATTCAGGCTGCTTCAGCGGCACTGAGTTAATCAGCTGGCCAGATAGTAGCTAGCACATGCATGCACCTGCTAAGAAATATATTGCACTAAAAACAAAACATGGTACTTCAATTTTCATCCGCTATCCTTCCTTTTCAACATAAATATTAGCTTTACTATATTAGCCTTCAGGAATTTGAACCCTACCTAATGGCAAATACAGTAAAGCATGCAAATACAACTACATTAAGAACGCAGCTGAATCAACTATGTATACCATTCTCGTATATTAGTGAATACTCTATTAATTCGTCCTCCTATCTAGTTTAGCTGTGATCAAAGAAGGAGGAATTGCTAGTTTTATTTAAATTTATATTGTGGGTGATTCAAAATTTATTGTATCTATTAAGAGTTGTATGACATTTACTTGTAAAAAGACATGTTCTCTTAAGATATATCTATTGATTAATGGAAGGATATGTCTAATTTAATATATGAAAGACATATCTATTGATTAATAGTAGGATATATGTTTATTATTTATATGAAAAACTATATCTATTGGTTAGTGAAAAAACATTGTCTATTTTTAAAAAGGTACAACGTTTTACTAAAAGAACATATCTATTCATGAAAAGATATAATGTTTTACTGAAAAAACATATTTATTCGTGAAAAGATATAATGTTTTATTGAAAGAACATGTCTATTTATAAAAAAAAAAACACATTAGAATGTTTCATATATAAAAAAGACAGGTCTACTCATGAAAAGACTCATTAATAATGGTTCATCGTCGATAAGTACCCATTTTCACCAATTAAAAAAATTTACTTTTTATCTTTTTACTCTCTTCCAAAAAATTTTTTTTCTTCATTCTAAATCCCTTCAAGAGTAGTTGAGAGATTTAGAAGTTTTCTGAATTTACTATTTGAGTACACGATATAATATTTTTAAGTGGTTCATTGTATCTTAAGAGTAAGACGTGATAAAAAGTATTTACACTAAGGTAGCGCCGCCCGAATTCTACTTTGAAGACGGTGCCTTCCATAATGTGCATCGAACTAGTTTTTTCACATTTAAAATATGTCCTTTTTTATTTGTTAACCGTTGCATCTTACTTGTTGTGTTGGGTACTCTTTTTTATCTCTCCATCTTAAGTTTTCCAACAGGAATATTGATACTAGTCGTGCGGAATCTGTTCATTTTAAATGTTGATATATAGGTCAAACATCAATCAAATACTGAAAAAAAAAAAGAAGAAAATTCATGCAGGTCAATTCCCACTCCAACTGATTAGTTAGCTTGCGAGTCGCAAAGGCAACGTAATGAGGTGACATAAACAAGTACATCACTACTGTATGGAAATTACGCAGAGAGCTTTGAAGTGCATATAAATCATGTCACATAGTTCGTCGCTTGTTCTCAGTCAAACATGTAGTAGCACAAGAAATTGGAAGTTTGGTCAAATTAAAATACAGAAACACACGCACACATACATCGCTTTTGACTGGTCTTTATCCAATCTTATCAGACAATACTTATTACGTGGTTGCTAATTATCTTTGCCCCGCATGAAAAACACACTCTCCATGTGTGCGCTATATACTTATTTATTAGTTTATACTTGCACGCATCTGCAGCTTCTAACTATCTTCCCACGAACACCTCAAACACAACTAGCGCATCATATGTCACTACGCTAATAAATGCAGGTCATTAGTTTAGTTAATACTGCATGGCGAAACTCAAGCTTGTGATTAAAATAGAAAATTATATTAAAAAAACTAAAAGAAAAATAGGTGGAATTAATTATTTAATTGTTTCAAGGGAATTACTTCAAAATTCATTTTTTTTAATACTAGTACTCGAATTGATTTATCAAATTTTATTGATTGTTAGTTTTATTTTTTTATTTATTATAAAAATAATAATTAATAAATACTTAATTAATCATCTCTATTGCCGCTCGTAACAGTGCTCTTGTTTTAATTAGTGTTACGTGTTGCTTGCTGATTTGGTAAGAAGAGTAAAGTCAAAAAGTTACAAGGCAAAGGGTCAAATGATTGAAAGACAACGGCATACGTCCTATTGGATCATTATGATAAATGTGGAAAGAAAGACCACATAGCTCGACAGAAAAGAAACATGGGATGGGATCCGAAAAAATTGGGTCATGTCCCCTAAATATTTTCGACCTTTGTCTTTGGCGAAATTTTCGCAATTACGGTAATGTTTGATTTCTAATGGAATCTAAAGCAAAGCCATGGATAAATGAAAATGTAGATACTCCTTTATTCTCTCTGTTATTTAAAGTTTTCGTATAAGGATCAATAAAATTATTAAATAATTTAAATTATAAAAAAATATAATTTAATATAATTAATTTATTTTTTTATTTTATTAATTTTTTTAATTTTAATTACTTCATTAATTTTTTTTATTAAAAAATAAAAATAAAATTAATTAATACTTTCTTAATATTTTTAAATAATAAATATTTTTAAATAAAAAAATATTCTTATGCAATAAATAAAAGTGAGTCAAATTAATAGAAACTAGAGTTTTCTTGATAAACATAACATATAGTACATCTTTTATGTCTCTCAACTTCAAAACCTAATGCATTCAAATCTCACAAAAATATGAACAAATTGGCTAAGATCCACCTCGACACAAACTCTAGCAAAACGACTGTGAGCCACATTAGAGTGTTTGTATCCACTTTGATGGGCGTACAAACTGTTAAAGCCAAAGCAAGTAAAACACTCTCATCATAATTCATACTAGACTAGGTTTAACCTAGGAAAACATAATGTGCTCGGTCAATTATACTGCTGGTAGAGTGAAAATGAGGGGTCCATGTTCGAACAGATAGGTAGTGGTCAAGGCTCCTATCCCATGACTTTTTCTCTGTACAAATTCAAGCACTTGAATTTTTGTGTGCATTCAGTTTGTTATTCCTATTTTATTTTTTCGATCTTTTTTATAATATCAAAGTACCTTTTCACTCACATTAGAGTGTTCATTACACTTGGATATTCTAAAACTAACAATTAGGGTTTTAGGTTTTCTCTTAAATTTTGCTAAAAAAGTTGAAGTTAGAGTTTCATGCAATTAATAGTGTTAGTCAAATATAGACACACCTAATAATATTTTGGAGAGCATGGTAAATATTTTTGGATCAGAATCATCTCCTATAATAGGAAAGTGTCATGTTAAAGAAAAAAAATATAAAAGATTTTAAATATAAAAAATTAAATTTATAATCTATTATAATAAATTTTAATATATTATAATTTATATTTATATTTTTCTAACAAGATAATTTTATTACAAGAGAGGATCTAAATTTAATATTTTTACAGTAAATTAACTATTAAAATTTGTTTTCATTAGAGTGGAAAGTAAGAAGGAGAGAGAGATTTGTCTCATTGTATATATCTAATAAATCAAAATTTATATTTATATAGGAGAGTTATTTTCTATATGAATATGCAGGAGATTTACCTCAACACAAATTGGGTAAGGGTAAGTAACGTCAATATGTCAAAGTCGCAACACATATATTCTCTTGACTAGGCACTTGGGTGTTTTGCTTTTCTTTTTTTTTTTTTTGGTCCTCCTTTATTAATGGGTTTGGTCGTTCTCTCAATCACATTCATTTGTTTGAACGCTTCTACTTTCTATTGGTTAACTTGGGGCTCCAAGAAGCATAAGCAACTTCCACCAAATTACGTCAAAATGCCAAGGAGTATTTTTTTCTACTTGCCAATTAATTAGCTTGTAGTTGTGTGCAAACGAGCGATATTATGGCATACCTTGTAAGGTTAAGCGGAGACATGTACCACTCTGTTTGGATGCAGTGTTAAAAAAAAAAAGAATTACAAAAAATTTCACACCTTCTATTTAGTTGAAGAGAAAATTAGTAAAAGAAGAAAAATTAGTGATAACAATTATCTCTGAAGTCAAATTTCTTTAATGATATAGCAGCACTTTATTAAAAATTAAAGAAGAATTTTTCATATTAGGAATCAAAATTAAACTTGAAGTAGAATCACTTTTAAACATTAAATTAATAAAAAAGACATAAAAGTGACCATAGGGAATTGACGGATGATAAATGAGGCTAATATAATAAATTTACACGAGTATAATTGATTTTGCTAGACTCAAAAACTTGGACTTGAAAATTGAATCTACTGTCTATAAACCCACTTTCTTTCAACGCAAAAATGCAAGCAGGTGTGAACTGAAATAATCACGTTTGAGCACTCAAATAGAATTTTGAGGATGACAAAAGCAACGGTGGGAAAGCCGCAAATTTTAGCTTCTGAAAACTACGCTTTAAAAAACATGATCTTCCGCTGACGTTTATAAAATTCCAAAACACACTTGTGTAAACTTGATTTTGCAAGTGCTGAAATTTCTTTTTGTTATTTTAATATTCGCACAATTGTTGAGGCTTAGGAGATTATTATGTAAATGGTAGATTGTGTTTATGATCAACTTGCCGTATGGCATCGTTAATTCACAGAGGATATAGTGCATATTCAGGTGGATATTTGCACCACATAAACTAGTCAAACGTGATTCTTGTCTTATTAGCTCATTATATTTGAAATAATTATTTTTTATTTTTATATTAAATGTTAAATTTTTTAAATATAAATTACTTGTTGATAGATATTAGTTCACTAGGTTAACTTTTTACTTTACATGACTTAAATTTGAATTTTAAGAATTTTTTTTATAAGTAATTTATAATTTTATTATAAATTCTCGTTGAGATTGATAGTTTATCTTAACTTTAAAATAAAAAAAGTTTTCATTTACCTTCAACTTTTGATTTACTAAAAATATAATAACTTAAATTTACTTATGATTAAAATTAATTTCTTAAAAAAGTTAAGTTTGGTTAATCATCGGAATCAATTTGGATTTCGAAATCTCGAACCTTGGTTCATATTGGCTCAATGCATACGCTCAACCAAAAGTTTCGGCTAAGCACCAACGTGGGTTTGGTCAAATTGATAAGTGGATTCAATCCCGGCAAAGAGGACAAAGGTTCGATCATCAACGAAAATATTTTTCTTAAGAGACTACGAAAACTCATGAAGTGAATAGTACACGCATTCTAAGCAGTCGACCTCTGAATTAGTTCCATAGGTGGTCCCAAAAAACACTCTCTGGCAATATCAGGAGGTCCTACTCGAAAATAAAACTCTTAATTAGGGTGACTAAAAAAAAAAATTGGGCTAGGCAAAGTCGAGAGTGAAGGAGAGAGAATGGGCACGATGGGTGAAAGTCATCCATTCCGAATGGGCACTAATAACTAGGAACTAAAAACATCCAAAACAATGTTGTATGATGAACATAATTTTGGATGTAAATATCCTACTATCGAGAAATCTTCAATCTCGTGTCATTGAGAAAATATAGTCTCAGAATTTAAAATTACAATCAAAAGATTAGGTATGCCATTCAATTTGATAAATTGCTTCGACGTGGCAACGTGTTATTTAAAAAGACGAACAAGTTAGAGTTTTACTCAGTTTTCCTTCACATTATTTAATCACTATATATTATGCCACTGTCTCACCCATAAATATTTTTGTTTTCTCATATAAATGACACAAAAAGAAGTATCTTTCTACCAGTTATGTTTGGTTTATTTTGAAAGTCATAATCTAACATTCATTGTTCATATACCAAAAAATTTCAACTCAAGTGATAAGTAAATTTAAGTTAAGTGATTGGGAGATTTTTATAATGTATATAATGATAAATTAATTTTGAAAAAAGCATTCATTAATATTTGATACCGAAGCATAAAATATATAGAAAGACTCTTGTTAATATATGTACAACGAAATTAAATTTTATACTTGTTCGGAAGTATTTTATCATGATCTAAAAGGAGAATGTTGCCCTATTTGTGGGAAAGAGGGAGGGGGTGGGATGGGGCTTTTTTTTTTTGGGTAGGAGTACGGGGCCACAACCCCAAGAAAAGGCTTTTCATTTTTTTTTGGGTCAGAGAAAGCGGGTTTCAAAACATCTTACTTACAAATGCAAGAGTCAGGAGCCCAAAATCTCACACTATGAGGCCCATGGATCGTCACTCCAGAACCCACCCACTTAATTAAGACCAGAAAACAAAAAGCACAAACACCGAGTGCAATTTCGGGAATTGCGAAGAGAAAATGTCATGGTTCGTGTGTGGCAGGCTGGGCCATTTGTTTCCCAAATTTGGGTAGGGGATTCCCATGACTACATCATCCACTTCACATTCTTTTTTTTTTTTCCTCTTACAGCCTCAAGTCAATTGTTTATGCATATATGGGATCTCCCTTCTACTTTTTTTTTTTTCACATTCCTCCGTCTATTATATTTAAAGTGCTTGTGAGATCTATTCTTAGCATATATTTTTTTCGCACATATTCTCAAAAATATTTTACTGTTTCAATCTTTTCATTTTGCGTTCACAGTCTCTAGCTCACAATTATCCATCACATCATCATTTTTAATATATATTTATTTAAGATCTCTCTTAGAAAGTAATTTTAGAACTATGTTATAATTTAAAAAAATTATATCAGTTCAATGGGACAGGAATAAAAAAATAAAATAAAATTCAACCATGAGAATAAAATATACTTTAATGTCTTCTATGATCTATTACAATAATATTATATAATAATTTCTATTTAAAATCTGCAGAGAAGGATCAACGAAAAAAAAATAAGGATCCGTTAACAAACAATATTTAAGATAATCAAATCTCTTAGCACCAAAGGATCAGCCCACCTCTTACTTTTACTTTTTCCCGTTGGCTCAGAGAATGCAAAAGTGACGCTCAACAGCCACTGCGTTATCAGCGGATACTAATTATTGGCACTGTTCATAGAAGAGAGAGAAAAATACGTATTGTATTAATAAACAAAATGTAACGTTAAAATGAACAGAAACGACCGACTAAATGAGAAAAGGGGTATTAGCATTTTTTTAGTTTAATTTATATAATTATTTATTAATTAGTTTATTATCATTATAAATTAGTTAGTCAAATAAATTATTTAATTATAAATTAAATTAATTAAATAGAAATAATTTTATAAAAGATGAAATTTATTTGAAAGCATTTAATGTAAAAAAAGATAACTTCTAAGAGTGAAGAGTATAATAAAAAAATGTTTATTTTTACATTTTTACTCTTTTCATTTGTGTTTAATTAGTTTGTAATAACTTTTTAGGAATAGAAAAAGTGAACACCAATCTACCCAAAAAGAAAAAGTGGACACCAAATAAGAGAATTGACATGCCTTTTAATTCACATTTTTATTTTTATTTCTATTTATATAATATTTATAGATTAATTAGTTATAATTTATTGTAGTTATAAATGAATTAATTAAATAAAAATTATTTTATAAAATTAGATGAGTTTGAATTCTAAAGACAGTTGTAATTATTTTATAGTTTCATCTTTTTTTAAATATGTTTAAATGTAAGGGAAGCCTTTTATAATAGTAATAGAATAGATTAGTCAAGGATATTTTTGTCTAAAGGCATAATTCAGAGTTCAGATTTCCCACATTTATAGAGAAGCAAATAGGTGTGCGGATGGAATGGCAAATTTGAGCTTTGAACCGAAACAAATGATGAAGTTATGGAGTTCTCCTCCACTGGATGTTAGAATCTTGTTGTTTTCTGATGTAATAAGAATTTCTACTCTTAGATCTGTTGCTGTTTATTTTTCTTCTTTTGGGCTTTCGCCCCATTCGATTACAAAAAAAAGAAAAAACCTCAATCTTGTGTCTTTTCTCAATGTTCATAAGGTTGATTGCTTCTCCATGACATAAACTTCTAAAAGCATACACATTAAGACAGAGCAAGGGAAACGGTGCGGGACTTGGGTTGGGGAGTCTAAAATTTGTAGGTTGGGATGGACTCAAAGCGAGGGGAGGAGAAGAAGAAAAAGAGAGAGAGTAAGATGGTCATTCTAAAACATCACATCACGATATTCTCTTGTTAATTAAATAACAATAGAACGTATTATTAGAATATAATTAATTTTAAACATAATTAATGAATCTTATACTTTATCATGATAAATTTAAACATTTTTGTTATTTCATTTAAAGAATTATATTCTAATCATAGTTTCTACACAATAAAATTTATATTAATTTTTTTTTGATTCAAATCTCATTCTAAAAATTACCATCTAATACAGCCAGATGCAATTCCTCCGGAATCTATCTTGCAAAGGGCAATGCAACATACCTGCCTAAATGGATGGAGCAATGGCGATATCTTCAACCACCAAACATAATCTAAGATCGTCCAATCAGTGAATTTTATCGGTTTTTGGCTCATAATGTAATTTCAAATTATTTATAGATGTATAATAATTTTTGCTACGTCAAAGTTTTTTTTTTTTGCATGATATTTTTTAATTCACTTTTTTTTAATCTTTTTTCACCAAATTCATATTGACTTACTATTATTCACCTTTGGTATATGTATCCACATTTTCATCCATGTCCGCTCTCCACAATATTCGCCCACCAATAGATATTACATTTTACTAAATAATTTATATAGTTTCATCATTGCGGTCAAAAACCCGACTTTCATTTCCGTGAATATGGTATATCATACCATATATGCATTTTATTTCCACAAAACGCCATTACCAGTATCGTCGTTTGCAGGATGCTGCTCCCGCTGGAGTTGATAAGGTTGTAAAAAAGCCCAGCCGTTAAAATGCGAGTGCGGAGAAAATGTCAGCACCAACTCCAAATCAGACGCGCCAACTTGGAATTGGTGGCAGTGCATCCCTTTCTCTGCCACACGCGTCGACGCCGTCTCTTCCTCCCAACGATCCCTCTAAGCACATCAACCTCCGTCGCCGCCACCTCCTCGCTGCACTCACCATCTCCTTCAATGGCCCTTTTACAAATTCGCTGCCCGTCTCAGATCCGGTTGCCGGTGCCCGCGGCCTCTTCCAGATGCCCCCACTTCGCCTTACCAATCGGTAATCCCGTCAACTCTGCCACTCTCTCATTCTCTTAGCTCACCCTTAAAATATTCTGAAATGGGATGGGTGGTGTCTGTGTGTGGAAGAGAGAGAGAGAGAGAGAGAGAGAGACGTTACAGCTTCTTTGACCAAGTTTTGTTGGTAACTTTTGTTGGTGTGGGAAGGTATTTTCTGGTGAGGGCTGGGGAGTCTGAATTCGAAAGCATGGGAGTGATCAATACAAACCCAGTGGCGAAGACGTCTGTGGATAGCGGGTTATCTGAAAGAGGGAAGAAGCAGGCGGTGAGAGCAGCTTTTGATTTGAAAGAAATGGGCGCTTGTGACGGGAGCTGTTGGATCTGGCCTGCTATAACTCAGAGAGCTTACCAGACTGCTGAGATTATTGCATCCGTTAATGGAGTGACTCGAAGGTTTGGTATCATCTTTTCAACTTAGATTCCTATTGGTATTTCAACTACCCACTTTTCTTTTTCACTATGGCTTTATTGTTCTCCCCCAACAATGCATTTCCCCGTTTGAAGCATATGAAATTTGATTCTGAAGAGCGATCTAGCACAACAATTCTCATCAAGAATTTTTATTTTTTTTTGTCAATCTTAGGGACAGGGTATGCATCCCAATTCCCAAAAGCTGAGCATACTTGTCAATTTCTTTGATTTCAGTTACATAGTCCCGGAATACAGCTTTCTGGATGCCCGTGGATTAGGTGCTTATGAAGGAAAAAACTTGGAATCTGTTTCAGAAGTAGGATTTCCCCCTGTGCTCTCTTCTGCTATAGCATAGCTAATGTGCATATCTTTTTATCAGCTCACAACTTATGTTCTGCACTCTTGTTCTGATGAGCGTCGTCTATTCTAGCTTGGTGGAATTTGTACAATGATGTTAAGAAGGTATATATCTAATATCTTTGAACTGCTCCAGATATATGCATCAGACAGTATATCTCCAGACATCAAACCTCCTCCTGTTGATGACGGAACTCCAAACGAGAGTGTTGCAGATGTTTTTGTTCGTGTAACACAACTCATGTCAATTCTTGAAACTCAGTACTCTGGTGACACAGTCGTTATAGTCTCGCCAGATTCTGACAACTTGACAATCCTTCAGGCTGGTTTGATAGGACTTGACCTGCGAAGGTAACTGGATAGTCCAAACTCCTGCTATAGCATCAATGAATGATATAATCTTCCCAATTTTACTGCGTTAAATATAGTGGATCCTTAATCCATTCACACTTACATAATTTAATAATGTGTATTTGATTAGGTCTCCAATTTGGAATTTGGTTAATTTTCTTGTAAGTCTCTTGAATTTCAGGCACAGGGATCTGTCTTTTGCGCCTGGTGAAGTCCGCTTTGTTGATACCAACGACATTCCTACTTACAAGCAGCCTGCATCTACTGTATATAAATGTTTGAACCCACCAAATTGTAACTAGTTGTTTTCTTTCTATCCAAAGGAGAATATGCAGGGGAAGAATAAGTAGTTTGCTCCTTCATCATGGTTAAATGCGTAATGGATAATTAAGCTACTGATAGACTCAGTTTTTTATTTTTGTTTTTTTAAAATTTTCTAACAATCTTAATAGAAAGCAAACCCATTGTTCCACTTCCACCAATAGATGCGTAGACATAGCGGTGGAGAGCTCCAAACGAGTCTCTTCTAGTTCTAGTTCAAAAATTCATCCGAAACCAGCACGATACACAGCTACTCATCAACCAAGTCTTTCAGCACCAAGAAGTCATCGGTACTGCACAAAGAAAGAAACATATCTTGAGAAGAAATCCAGAGAAAAAGTTGAATGGAGCGAGTGAGAAGATGAATGAGAAATAGGATGAGGTGGTTTCATATTGTCGGTGGACTAACCCAAGACAATAAGTGTTTTAGTTCCTGAAATTTCAAGCTACATGATCATCAACAACTTCACAGATAATTTAGACACGAAGCCAGTGTCCAACCTGAAGTAGAGTTTTTTCTTTTAATCTTTGATTTAGAGTATTCTTACAGGCATTGCTATGACATGATTAATCTCTTGGGTTGGGCTTGGTGGTTAAGTAAACTCCTTACTAAAGTAATGATTTTAGAATTCAAACTCTTATGTCTGAAAAGATTTTTCATTGAGGCAACATGAAGTATAGTATGAAAAAACCAAAAAAATTCTTTTTGATATAAAATTTAATTTTAATTCACTTTCATTATAATTTTTTTTACTATGATTAAATGACACAACAATACATTATTAAAAAATATTAAACTTTTAAACAAAGATTATTTTATTCAATTTTCTATAATGATTAATAATATAAATTAAATAATAATATAAACATTTTACTGGCCTCCCCATTGTTCCAAAATTTTAAAGTAAGTGTATAAAATTTTTTGTCTAAATCATATTAGGCTCCTCAAATATATTTTGTCCTCCCTCTTTCTAAATTACAAGAATAATGCTAGGTGAATAGTTTTTTGCTATACGAAAAATACAATTAGTTGACGGAGCTATTAAAATGCATGTGAATCTCTGTTAAGAATTATAGTTGCGGCCCTATATAATCAACATAATTATGCACAAAGGATTATGATTTTGTACATGTTTACAGATTTGTATACCAAATATTAATCTATAAAAACAATTGTAGTCTATATGTCATAAATTTGTGAGTAAATGCATATATTAATTCTAGCCTAAAATAATTTTGATATTCCATCATTTTATTTTAGACTTGTATTTAGTTAACATAACTAAAATTGTGAGTATATTTAACCACTCAATCTTTGAGCAATGCCACTATTTTAAATTTGTTGGATATATAAATCTATATTTTTTTTTTCTGTCCAAGTAGAAATCTAGAGTTTGAAAAACACAAACCAACTTTGAACCAATTTTCATCCTTTTAAGTTATTCAAACCCAACCATCATTTTATGCAAATTTAAGGTGTACAAGAATTCTATGATAATGTGTACAACCTATATAACAGATGAAACATTACTTTAAACAACTTGTCAATATTTTAGTCTCAAAATCACTTTGAAAGAGATTATTTTAGGAATTAAGTTATCCCAAACATGTTATAATTTTTAAAAAATTATTTATTTTAAAAAAATCTATTAATAATTTTTTATTATAAACTATATTGATCACATAATAAATTAATTCAAACACCCATTTAAACCTTCTTTTTGACGTGTACATTTAGATACTTTTGGACTTATACAATTAATGGAATAAAGAGAGTAGATAAGTATAATTAAATTTTAATGTTTTATTCATTATTATTCCATTTGGCCCCTACGACACGTTTTATGGAGAAAGACGGAGACTATATAATTGCATAGTAAGAATTTTTCTGTTTTGACTTTTGTGAATCCGTCCTGTGCACAGGTGTTAATTTTCCAGATGCATTGAAATTCTTTTCTGCAAAAGTTGCGTCATTGAAAAAGTTGCACTATAAGTAAGTAATGTCTTTTCTCGTCCATTATCTAAAAAAAAAAAAAACCAAGCGCTATAACCTCTTTCGCTATTCAAATGAAATTCGAACTAAAACATTAATCGTTACTTAACAACTACCCAATGCTCCATCCGTTCCAAGGCAGAAGAGACTTATTGTCTGCTCAACTAAAAGCTACGAGTCTTCTCCAATTAGCTGACCAAACATATTAGTACAACTTTGTCTGCTAATTTGATTGCCAATGAGTAATGTTTGCTGCTTATTCACGTTTTCGTCGAAACCTCTGTGATGAACTTCATAAAAGGTAAAATAGTGAGTGTCTGTTGACTCTGTTAATAACAATCTATAAATTATTTTTGGAACCCATTTATTAGTGGAATTTGACTTTGATATATTGTTATCTAATATTATTTAAAAAATTTAATTTTTTATATAATTATTATTATATTAAAATTTTTAATAATGTATCAATACACAATTGTATGATAACAAAAGAAATGTACATTAAGAATGAAACAAAAGTAAATCTCTCATTATTAATATGGCATAGCTAAAACCTATTCTCTCTATTTTTATGAATCAATCCTCGTATTGAAAATTTATTATAAAATTAGTTTAATTTATATTTTATAATTAAACTTGTGATTACAAACATAGTATATGATTATGTCTTTTATTATATTGTCTTTCTTTAACTTTGTGCCGTTGTGGACCACACTACAGTACAGTTAAAACCTTGACAAGATAATCTTTCTCAGACTCAAGTCTTCAGTTAAGTTGAACACGGCCTTCAAATCTGAAAACTGAAATGCTTGTGATGGTGAAAACAATTAATTATTTGATGCTTGGTTAATTTTCTGGTGTACACGGCAACAGAGGGCCATATATTGATGGGCTAGGACCTTGTGCTGCTATGGCTATGGATTTATGATAGTGTAAGTGATTATGACAAGTACAAGGTTTGGAGTTAGAACTTCGAGAGTCATATCACGCATATTAGGCCTTGATTGTTTTATTTTCAAACTAAATGTGGCAGAACCAATCTTTTAGTGCATGCATGTGATCCTGCTTCAGCTGTCAAGCAAATTCATGTAATTGTGTATTTGTGTTGGCCTCGACTAACATCTTGGCATCTTGCCTTGACAACATTGATATTTGTTTCATATTATTTTATTTTGATTGATTTGATTTATGTAATTTAAGTTAATGAGTTAAATTGAATGATTTAAAAATTTAATCTGAATTGAATTTAAATTATAAAAAATAATTCATATTAAATTCAAATAAAGTTTTGATCTGAACAATTTTTTATCGTGTTGAATCAAATCGAACTTCAATTTAATTTAGTATGATTTGTTTTTAATCCTAAATCAATATGTCACTTAGTGTATGCTAAATTAACTCTTAATTTTTATCCATCATTCCATATATTAAACTTACCCTTAAGCTAATATAATTAAGTAAAACAATGTTACTTTAAACTTAATGATAAACAATTGATCCAATATACATACCATTATATACACATGAATCAAGGGATGCCAGTATTTAGCCCAATAGCACATAAGTCTCTTTTTTTTTCTTAAAAAAAATTAGAGATAATTGTTAGAGATATATTATAAACTTCCACCTAACAATTTTAAGATTTTAAGAGTTTTGATTGGATACTTGTATTCAGAATTCTTATAACCAACTCGTATACAATTAACACTCAACAAAGAGACGGTTACAAAAAAAAGAGACCGTAACAAATATTAATCATATATTTAATGAATCATTCTTCATTCTCTCCCTTTTCTTTAATGCTGATATCTAGACAACGATTTAATTTGTAGTTCTCCTATTAATAAATTTTACTGTAACACATTGTTGCAAAATTCTCTTTCACGAAGAAGTTTCTTATTTTTATGGGCAGTACATATCACAGAGTTCTAATTTCTTGTGCAAATGCTGAAGGAGTTTGACAGTTTATATAAGTGCTCCATTCATTCATATGTAATTTAATAAAAAAAATAAAACTTTATAATTATTACATTAATTAGAAGAATTATTATAGAATAATTTAATTATTAATAGTAATATTATTTTTTAAAAAATACTAATTTCATTTTATACGTAAAATTTATGCAGAATTATGTTAATTCTTTTTTTACACATGTTTACATTAATTAATTTTCTCTTTCTAAAAATTACACATCCATTATTTTTGGTAATTTATCAGATAAAAATGATGTTTTTTTCTATAATTCAAATAAAATTCATTAACTTAAATTAACTTATTTAAATATGAACTGAATTTCTCATAATTGATTTTTTATATAATTTTTTCTTATAACTAATCCAAAGATAGACTATCCCTGGTATTAAATACTAGTGTCTTTGGGTAAGCATAGCAACAAAACTGTTGTCTTTATTTATGGCAGTGGACTTCTGTGAGACTCCAATTTCAAAATTCAAATTCAAAAGAAGAAAAGCCAAAAAAAAAAAATAATAATAAAGAAAAAAAAGGAAGAAGTAACAAGACAGTGCTCACCACAAAACACCACAGTGCAGTAAAGTAAAGGTCCCCCGTGTGGGGTGCGCACTTTAACGTCGTGAACGTGAAGTAACAGCGCAGAGATTTACAATTGAAGTCAATTGCGTTAGTTCATCGTCCCACCACTGTCCCTATGTTCATGTTCTCCACTCTTCTTTCCATTTTCTCCATCTTCATATGCTTCAAACCCCAACCCATTTCGTACCATTCCCATTCCGATTCCGCTCTTTCTCTCTCTGTCTCTCACATTCATGCATTTTCCGCTGCTACACGATCCTTGAATACCCCAGGCCTTCGTTCTAGGGTTTCCCCAAATCCTTTGCCACTCCGCCATGGCTATCAGAGGCGTTGATTTTAAGTGGTTCGTCTCCATCCTTTCTTTCTTTCTCTCTCTCTCTCTCTCTCTCTATTCCTCGGTCTGATTGTAGGCGCAACTTGTATCCAATCTAATATGCAACTCGCTGCTTGCAGGTACGATGGTTTTTTCTTGTCCATGCTCGCCACCAGCGTGTATCCTTTGACAATTCAGCTTCTGCGTTTCGTAATTTTGCTATGATTCTGCATTTTGAATTGCCACACCGTTTTTTTCGTTCTTTCCCCGTCTTGTAACTTTTTCTGGATTAGTGTCGTGAGATATAAAAAAAAAAACACAAAATTTCTGCAACCCAATGTAAGCAATTCAGCATATAAGTCATCCGTATAGCTTCTCTCTCTTTATCTATTTATGTGTTCTGGAATTGGCATATCAGGCAGAGGATAATGTCTATGCATGTATTCTTTAACCAGTTCACTTGTAGAGTTATTGTCGCAATTAATTGGAAGCGGTACCATTCTTGTACATACCCGTTGCACATATGGATTGTGGTGGGTTTATTATATTAATTATTATGCTTTTCAGATCGCTGTTTCTCTTTTCTTGATAACATAAGGTTGTCTCATAGATGATGCCTTTTCTTTTCTTTCACCGATTCAGGTTGACTACACTACTGTGTTTATTTTCCGGCTTTTGATGTTTGTTGATAATGGGCTTGCTGCGGGAATGGGTTTGTAAGGCCTTCCATCTTTAAACTGTTGATGTTGTTGACTATTTCATAAAAATATTTAGGTTTATTTCTTCATCTTTTATTCCAAGTTGGATAAAGACTTGAAGAGGATTTGCATTGGGTGTATCATGTATGGATTAATATAGGAACTCCTCGTGAAATTAGAGTAAAATGACAGATAACGCATGGTGTATCAGTGTTCTCATATGTTTCTTGTAATCTATCTATTTGATAATTAGCCATATTTGAATGTGCGAAAACCTGCATTTTTAAATAAGATTCTTGTACACACGATGATTATGGCACCAACTAATGCAGTGTTGATATTGTTGATGGAATCAATCTACATGGGACTAAGGTGTTTGTGTAGAGCTAGTATGGATAGTACTAATTGGTTTTAACATGAGAGAAAACCTGTTGAGGCAGTCTAGTGATTAGCCTGAATTTCACAATGCGACAACGTCTGGAGTGGGTGGTATAGCTTAGTTTAAAACTGCAGGATGGAAGAGAAGGACATAAAAATTTATGGAAAATATATATGGTCAATATGGTCTGTGGTTTTATGAAAAGATAGTGCTCATATGTGAAATTCTGGAATATGAAGTTTCTGGGATTCATTTTACTTTCGTGGCTGACTTCTTTGATTTCATTATATAAAGCTCCACTAAAGTGGTTCTGAATTTTTAGTATTGCATCAAGCAAATGATGTTTTAATTCATCAAATCCGAGTACTAATTCAGTCGCCCTTTTCTTGCTATGATTCTAGAGATTTTGGGTGGCAGCAGAGATATGCTCGTTTCTGTGGAAGAGTAGTAGTCCTTTCGATCCTTGCATTGCTTCTCTATCCATTTCTTTGGGCTTGGACTATAATTGGTACCCTGTGGTTCAGCAGTGCCAAGAACTGCGTATGTTTTATTTTTATTTAATACTCTGTGGTACTTTTGTAAACAAGCTTATGATGCATAATGCAAATAATTACCTGCAGTTGCCTGAAGAGGGTCAGAAATGGGGCTTCCTCATATGGTTACTTTTTAGCTACTGTGGACTCCTTTGCATTGCTTGCATGTCACTAGGGAAGGTTAGTGGTGACCCATTAGATGTTTCTATGACTTGTTTCCATGAGCAAAAGCTCTTTTTGTTCTGCATGATGTGCTGTTCTTGTTTCTGAACAACCTATCAACCGTACAAATCAGTAGAATACTATTCTCCTTCATTGTTTCTCATCTAGGTCAGTGCTGTTCCCTTTTTGGTTTGTTTTACTCTTTGCAGTGGTTGACACGAAGACAAGCACACTTATTACGTGCCCAACAGGGTATCCCTGTTTCTGAATATGGGGTAAGCTTAATCATTACTGTATCATGTGTTACAGTATTAGTTACACATCTTGTGGAAACTCCAAATTTTGATAGTATGATACTGCTATTTTTGGCATAAAACAGGAGTATTTATAAATGATGTCCTGAACAACATGGAAAGAAATTTTCTTTTTTTCTTTTCCCTTCTGAAAGGATAGGACAATAAAGGATTCTCTTATTGTGTATTATCTTGAATTTGTAGTTGGTGCTGTCTATTATTTGTTAAAATTCAGAATAACTCAAAGAAAATATTGTTACCATGGCTGGACTGCCAGTTTTTTTCTTGAGGCAGTAACATTAGTCTAATGCTGTCTCTTCATTTCAAAGAAGTTGCATAAATGGGATTTATTGAAGTATATAGCTGTAATCATGTTCTTACCTTAGCTATCTAAATATATATTCTTTTTTGTTCGATTATCCATATTGTAGGACTCATTAGACGGTAACAATTACTATTTTCCTTTTGATAGGTTCTAGTTGATATGATCCGAGTGCCTGATTGGACATTTGAGGCTGCAGGTCAAGAAACAAGGGGCATGGGCCAAGATGCTGCTGCATATTATCCGGCACTTTACCTAACTCCTGCTCAGGTAGTTTTAGCTGATGTTTCTAGACGTCTTGATCTGTTGATTACATTAGAACTCATGCAAAGCAGCAGTTCATGTTATTCTGTGCCAAGAAGAGTGAACTTTATTGTCACTGCAGGAGTTAATAAAATCTATTGCTTGATTTCTCTCATGAATTAGTCATACCATTCTCTTTTTGATTTTTTGGACAATGTGTTGGTTATGATTATTGTGTCACATATTTATATCTCATATTTCAGTTATTCGAATTTCCTTTTGCATATTTATTGTCAGTTTCATTGCTAATAGTTCAGTTTCTTGTCTGAGTTGGGCAGAGAGAAGCAGTCGAAGCTTTAATTCAGGAACTCCCAAAGTTCAGGTTAAAGGCTGTTCCCACCGATTGCAGTGAATGCCCCATTTGCTTAGAAGAATTTTATGTAGGGAATGAGGTATACTTTTTTCCTAATTTAGAGTCTAAAACAGGTCATGCCTTACGTTGTTTGCTATCTATTGCTGAAAAATGTGCTCTTATCTGATTACTTGAATGGCTGATGGACCCTTTTGTGCCATCTTCCTATATACGGGATCATAATAGTAAAAAATATTTTTATATTCCATCAATCATATTGCTTTAAATCATTCCTGTGGGTTCTCATGATCTCATCTTTAAACTCTGTCTATCTTCACAAATTCTGGAAGCCCTATACTTTTAAGAAAGTTGAGATGCAATGTGTATCATAAGAGTAATTGAAAATTAGTTTCTAACTGAATGTAGTGCAGGTCCGTGGCCTGCCTTGTGTGCTCACAATTTTCATGTTGAATGCATTGACGAGTGGCTTCGGCTGAATGTGAAATGTCCACGGTGCCGTTGCTCAGTATTTCCAAATCTTGATCTTAGTGCTCTGTCCAATCTCCATGCTGATTCCGAACGATCTTCTGCCAGTGTTATGACAACAACCAGATATGTGAGAGGACAACCTTCTAGTCAGAGTTACTTGTTGAGATTACAGGGTCTTCTCCGACCAGTGCGTGCTGAAATTGCAGGGCCAGTTGGTGACACAGACAATGTTTTAGAAAATGCTGAGAATGGTGTTGTACCTGTTGTGACTCAAAATGCATCAACTGGAGATCGGGCCCCTTCAGTCGAATGCATGCCTGTCACTCTTTCCTCTGCCCAAAATTAGACAGCTCTCGGCATTGTTTCTGAACTTGTTATATTTCTAACGCATTCTAGAGAAGTTGAAGGGTGCAAATCCATATCCAGCAGCCATTTCTTAGCTTTAACAATGGTCGACATCTAACAAGAAAAATTCATGATTGATCCATAAAGAAATGGATCAGTTACCTTTTCTCTGGGGGACCTTGGAGTAATAGGACTTGGAAAATGAAAATATACCTTTTTTGCTTAGCTAACATAGGTTAGAGCTGCAAATGTGTAGTTGTCTTTGGTCTTTAATAAATTGTAAACAGAGTTGAAAATTGTAATTGTATGTTGAATTTTGTTTTTGCCTTTGTTGTTCCTTCTTACTTGAGATAAGACTTTCTTTCACTGTTTTTTTTTTTTTTTTGGTATGTGCTTCTTGATAAATCAAAATTGACATCCCGCAAAGTTTTGTAGGAAAAGGGTCGTAGGAATGAAATTCGGGTAAAACATGTATTATTCAGACATGTTAGGTATGTTGTCGACTTTATTTCTAGAGATTTAGGACATTGGTGACGCTGGTGCTGTCCGGGGTGTTGGAGCCAGAGTCACAATCATATACCCAGAAAAGAACATTATCCAGTACTGCAAGTATGGAATTTCTGTGAGTCTATGATTGTGACTTTAATATTATTCTTATTGACTTCTCTCATCTGAGTTGATTCTCTCCTAAGTCTTCAGCTATTCTCTCTGCGCCTGCAACTTCTTTTGAATAATTTAATTGGGGTCATAATTTTCAATACATGGAATTCGGGGCTAGAAGTAAACTCCATAATCCACCGTTTTTTTTTTTCTTAGGAGTTATGAACTACAAATGGTACTTCAGTTTTCGCCCATTCAAGGAAATGTGGTGCAAAGTCGCGGCCCAGTGTCTACATGTGAAGGTAATGATTGGTAGGGTTAACGATCATGGGACCAGTCACACTTGTGAATAAAAATGAGATTTGGCATTAGCTAGAAGACAACTGCGAAGTTGAGGTATGAAACCTGAACATATGGTTAGAGTTCTCATTGGCATTGCCTACTTGGTTTTCTTGGGGTCACATAATTATGAAGACAGATGGGAGAATTATTGTTTTAGGGTACTGTAATTCAATTTGGTGTGTGTGTCAAAATTATGATATTAATTTTGTTTAATATTATTGCTATATTGTGAAAAGTGAATATTTTAAAAGATTTGTAAAAGTTGGTTAAATTAGGCACTAAATTGACATATGGACATGGGGTACCCGCTTTGTATTTTCATGGTTATGTTTGATATGTACATAATTTTTAAAATCTCTTAAAAATTTGGAGAATATATCATGGTTTCAACAGAAAACTATATGGATCATTTTCTGTTTTAATGATTGATTTATCTATCACCCTCTATTTATAAGATTTTTTTTCATGTGCACCCTTGTTCATAACATTCGTTTGTAATCAAAAGAAATTTTCCTGTACATGCCAATTATAACCCATGAATAAATTGAAAAAAAAATTGAGACAAAAGTATTTAAATATGCTGGCGGTCTATTTTTTTTAAAGTATCTTTTTTGAATATACACATTTTATAATGCAATAAACTAATAAAATAAAATAATTATATTATGGAAAAGGATCAATTCATTACATGATTGAGTTAATGAAAATTGTGGTGGCAGGTGTCACACCTTCGGAAAGTAATAGTTTCAGTCAATACTATGAAATACAATTTGAGAGCGTTGAAAAATTGGTGATATTTCCGTGCCTAAGAGTATGGGCATCCGTTAACAGTAATTGTATGTTGGATATAAGGATAAAATTAATGGTAAATTTTTTGAAATAAATTTTTTATATAAATTTATATATAAAATTCATCCTACAAATTTACTCTATTTTTATCCATACTAAACTAACTCTAAAATTGCCCACATTCGCATTCTGTTGCACGTGCCACGGCATTTGGAGATTCACCCTGCTTTCGGTTCTGCGTCTGCTTCCGCAACGAAGATGGTGGGGGTGGCGCAAGCTATCTCCACTACCCATCTTCGTCCTTCGTTTTGTTTCGAGGTCTACCCAAAGAAGCCAATCCGTTTCAGCCACAGCTTCGTTCTGAGTTGCGGCTACCCCGTTAAAACCAGGACATCAATCTTCTCCAAAAGGAATCGCAACCGTCCTGACCTCTGTTACCGCTGCGCCGCCACAACCCACGACGGCAACAACAATGACAATTCCAGTGACTCTTCTCATTAGGATTGGAATCGATGGACCCGCCAGTTCTCTGAAATTGAACAGGCCGAGAGTTTCGCCTCTATTCTCAAGGTACCCTTGTTCCTAATCCGCTCAGAATTCTTCTTCGAATTCACCTGTTTAGCCTGTTTTATTTCCTCACCCTTCCGTTTTCTTCTTTCTATGCCTTGTTCTTATTCTCTAGTCTGAAAATAAAGTTTATATTTTCAGCTACGCAATGTTTCTGGGTTTCTACTTAAGCCACTCGTTGCTACAAGCTACCCTGAGCTTACTATTGGGCAATACTTGTAAAAAGCTAAGGGCGCATTCAGTTGAGTTGAGAAAATTTTCTAATTTGTTTTTTTTTTCTACCTTTTTGAATTTTTTCTCAATTAAGTGCGCCCCTTGAGGTTCTATAGATTATCCTTTGTTCATTGAAGCTACAAAGGACAGAAAGACAATCATTTTGTTGAATTATTCTTTTTAACCCAAATTACATTTTGTGAGAACTGAGATGCGGACTACAATAGCAAACATGTTAAGGCTATCTTATTATTTCCAAGAAGGTGAGTTGGTTTATATGTAAATACACACTTATATTACTTACGGCTTCTATTATGTGCTTATCAGTTTCAACTTGAAGTGGCAATTGAAAAGGAAGACTTTCAAGAAGCAGCAAAGTTGAAAAGGGCTATAGCAGAAGCAACATCCAAAGACACTGTTGCTGAAATTATGTCTCAGTTGAAGATCAGATCAGATTTTGTTTGAATTAGTTAGAATCTCAACCTTCCTACTTATGGTTTGGCCAATAATCTAATAGTTTCTTTATGTTGCAGAATGCCATAGATGATGAATGCTACGATGATGCTTCGAGATTATGTAGATACACTGGAAGTGGACTGGTACGTCTCTCTCGCATTGTCTTTCTCAAAAACCCAAATCCCATTTACACCCAATAACTCTTACTCTGTTAATCGCAACGGATGCTGCTACAGTACAAAGCACCTCACAATTTTCTTCCTCACTCACTGATGAGAAGTGATGGAGTGGAGAGGGAATGGGGAGTGACAAGTGTGATTGGGAAAAATTTGGGGAATGGAGTGGAGTGGGATGGATGGTCAGCTGGAAACCCCTCCAAATCAAGGGCTTTTGAGTGGTTTGGATATTTTCTTTTAAAAAACAAGTATTAATGATTCTTCTACCGTGTGTCTGATTTGTTGAAACATAATTCATCAGGACTATTTTGAAATTTTAACTTTCCTCTCAATCCCTTCCCACTTGTTATTCTCATAAACAATAACGGATTGAGAAAGGTGATATAATAGGAGGCAAGCCTGAGCAACAATGCCTCGAGATTAGGAAGCTTATAAAGAAATGATGCACTAGATTGGTGAAAGAAGTGTAATGTAAAGGAGAGCCCACTTCTAAAATCCAGGTTGATAAGAGGGGAGAACCTGTACTTTAAATGGGAGTTCCATGTCTCACCCAGTTAATTTGGGAAATGTTTACTTGCATCAATCCCATCAGGTTGGAAAGAGCAGTCCATCCACTCCAGGGGTTGGGACAAACCTGGCTCTGATAACCACTTGATGTAGAGAAAACCCCGCTCCTAAAAGTTAGGTTGATAAGACGAGAGAGCCTCTACTTTAAATGGGAATTCCATCTCCCACACCCAATATGGGACTCACACTCCTGCATTAAAATTTGTTTTATTAAAATCATGCAGTTGTCTGGAAAGATACAGATGCTCCCATCTGGAAAGCTGGTTTGTGAATGGTAGAAATCTACTGGTGGTTAAGTATTAATTATGGTACTAGTGGCATCAGACATGTTTTTCGTGAATGACACTCCATTGATGTCCATTGACCATTTTACCTTTATGTGCAGGTGGGTTGGTGGGTAGGCTACTCAAAAGATTCAGATGACCCCTTTGGTAGAATAATACATATAAGTCCTGGTATGGGTAGATTTGTTGGCAAGAGTTACAGTCCAAGGTATGATCTTTCTAAGATTTTTAAATTTCTGTTTTCTGTTTGCTACCTTGCTAGGATCTTACAGTCCAAGATTTATCTTGATTTCTGTTTGCTACAGACAGTTGGTCACGGCGTCTCCTGGGACTTGAATATTTGAAATTTATGTGACGGATATCATATGCAGGTAATATTCAAATTTTCCAACTAAATGATGCTTTTTGTTTGTGACTTACCAATACACAACGTGAGAACAAGTCTTTTTAGTTCAAATATAGATTCATGGGCTGTGGGCTGATCTTGGATATTTTCAATCTGAAAGAAAAAACTTGTTATTCATGGCCAACTTATTTATCAAAACAAATTTAATTCTGGGGTAGTAATGCAAATATTCAGTAAGAAACTGAAAATAAAAAGAATTATGGAGCATCATTTTTGTGGAAGAATGCGGGGTTTGTTTCAAGCTTATGTTTTTCTGTCGCCATGTCTTTACTGAGAGTCTTTTGCATTTGATATCTGCCTCCTTCTGTGTAATTACTTTACCAGCATGTGTGTAATGCTTATTACATCATATCTGTTAACACCTAACAGGTAGTGTACTTGCGACAAGCCAAAGGAAATTCAATGAGTAACCCTCCATCTCTTCCTGCTGAAAGCCCATCCAAACCTAAGGTAGAGAATGCATCTTCTGTTGAGGTGCAGGAACATGAAGAGAAGGTTGAGAGAAATGATGAGCAAAACAGTAATTTTGAGGGAACAACTGAAGAGGGCATTAAAAGTGTAATAAATTTTCTAAAAGAAAAAATTCCAGGATTTAAAGTCAAAGTTATGAACATTAAAGTTGAAGAGGATGGGGCAGAGGATGATGATTCTATTAAGCAATTGATGCAGGAAGGTAGTAATAAAACAAGCTCCAGTGAGAATCCTGAAGTGGAAGTTAGTAATCTGGATGAACCTGATGGAGTCACTCTAGAACGAGATAGTGATGCCTCAGAAGAAGAAAATGATTTGGATATGAAGCTTTTTATTGGTGGAGTTGTACACAATAACGAAGATACTCCTGTCAAGGATGAATTTATGCGTCTTCCAGCTGAAATAAAAGATTTGGAAAGAGATTCTTTTGTGTTTCATGTTCCTAGGAGAAATCTAGATTATGATACAAGAGAACCTAAGGTGCCCAATATCAAAGTGGCAGCTATAGCAGCACAAGGAGTCTTAGAGCTTATGCCTCCTGATGTTGCCAAGGCATTTTGGAGTTCTGACAAAGTCTCTTCCAAGGTGAGATTCAGTATCATCGTTAAAAAGTAATTATGAATTATTCTTTTTGTTCTGTTAAGGCATATACTTAGTAAGAATTAAGAAATACCTATTATGATGATTTTATTCGTGATGAAATCATGTTGACTAGGAATGAGTGAATTACACTAACCTCCCCTGAGGTTTATGAAAACACCCACTCTAGTTTCAGAAATTACATTCTGCGATATTAAATTTGATTTTTTTTTTCCACACACATATAACCCCTGAAAATTTAATTACACAGCAGGTCTTTGTATATAGAGGAGTGTTGTGTAGGTTTCGTAAACCTTAGGAGAGGTTAGTTTAATTTATGCTTTGTTTTTATTGATTTTTGGTCTACTCTTTACAGATAAAAGCATAGTATGAATAAATTATACTTCATTTGCTTCAGAAAGATAGAATTTCTCCAATAAAATGTATAATGAATGCATTATTTTTACTTCATTATTTTATTTTTTCTGTATAGTTATGTTTTAGAATTCTCTAATTTTAATATCTTGGTTATCATTGCCAATTGCCAATTGCCAATTGCATGTTTACAAACTGATTTTCGTCTCCCTAAAAGGATGGGGGTGGTAGTATAATCTTGGAGTCTGGTCCCATACTTATCTAAAATAACTCAAAAAAGATGAGGTCATGGTTTCTTCCCCTGGGCCCTTGCATAGTTTTTAACTTCCAGCTGCAATACTATGCTTTTATTGACAATGAACTGACTAATGCTTTACTTAGGTTTCCAAAAGTGTGCGTGAAATTGTCAAACATGCTATTAGTCAAGCACAGAAAAGAAGTAAATTATCTGAGTTTACATCTTTCAGTCGGATTACTAGTTCAAGGGGGGATTTAGATCCTTTTGATGGTGATTTTGCTGATCCTTTTGTCAATTATGTTCTTTGGAATTTGAGCAAAGAATAACTGGAAGAATGATATCTTCTGGTTGAAATGTAGGACTCTATGTTGGTGCATTTGGCCCTTATGGCACTGAAGTAGTGCAGTTGAAGCGAAAATTTGGACACTGGAATGATGTGGACAATGAAAACGAGTCTTCAGATATGGAGTTCTTTGAATATGTAAAGCCAGTGAAGTTGACTGGGGATCTTAAAGTTCCTGCTGGCCAGGTTTATGCATTTTGAATCTCTTGGTCCTTCTTGTCATATCACATACTCGTATCATTTTTATGCATGATAGGAAAGCTAAGTTTTATTTTTGGTATTCAGGTGACATTCTGTGCTAAAATTGGGAGAGGCAATCGCAACAGCAACCATGGGATGTATCCCAATGGATTAGGAGTGGTAATTGCACTTCACAATTGCACACTTTCCTGTCTGTTTGTGTTTGTGTGTGCATTCATATACCGGCCTGCCCATTTTCAAATTTCTCTCCAAACCATCATGCCAGAGCTGTTATCAAACACTCTCTAATGGTATAACCTCACATCTGCTGTCCCTCTTAACTATGTGCACTTGATACTTTTTTTGAGAGGCTTTCTCGTATCCCACATATGCTTTTGACATGCTTTTGGTTCTTTCCTATGTACTGTCTTTTTTTTTTTTTTTTGGTCAGGAGGTGAGAGGAGGGGGGGGGGGGGGGGGGGGGATCATCCCCATTAGGGATCGATCCCTAGGTGCGGTGAATCAAGGCTAACAGCCTTTACCAACAATCCAGAGGCTGAACCGCTGTGTGCTGTCTTTTTTGAGTTGCATCATTTTGGTCACTTTGGTCTGTTCTGGACATATGCAAAACTGATCTTAAATACTGCATTCCTCCGTGAATAGGTTGCAAGTTATAAAGGCCAAGGGAGAATAGCAGAGTCTGGTTTTCGAAATCCAAAATGGGTTGATGGAGAATTACTGCAACTTAATGGCAAGGTAAATAAGTGGCCAGATGTGCTGTAGCATTTTTTTTTTTCAATGCACAAGCATGATCATTGGTCTCAACTAACAGACCTATTTTGTTGCAATTTTTCTTGACGTTTTTCCGTTCTCCTGTTGTCATATTTAGGGCGTTGGACCATACATTCAAGGTGCAGATATCGGTTTCCTTTATGCTGTGCCTGAGCAAGGTTTTCTTGTGCTATTCAACCGGTTGAAACTACCAGAGTGAGCCATGATACCCTAATCCAGTCTAGTTTCTTTCTGCTTTGACATGGGGCGGGACATCAAGGATTCTGACACTTGCGAAGAGAGTACTATCTGTTACAATTTTTAGAGAGAGAGTTTTGCCCAACATGCAGGCGCTTGTAATATTTTTAGCCCCTCAATCCTTTCACGAGTACAAAATTCTTTTGTTCTTTTTCTCATTCTCTTTGCTATCATCTTGTGTTATCGACTTAGCTGACTGACAAAATTTTGTTACGTACTTTCCTCTACAAAGACAGCAAATAATAGTAAAAGTTATATGCTTTTTATGCCTTCTGCTGCAAGAATAATGAATATGGTTAAGGTGTCATCAGCTCATAAAGTGCCTCAGGATAAGTTGGGGAAAAAGATGCTTTTTATGGCCATTGTAGACAGATT
Organism: Castanospermum australe; assembly: GCA_019955255.1. Taxonomy (NCBI): domain Eukaryota; kingdom Viridiplantae; phylum Streptophyta; class Magnoliopsida; order Fabales; family Fabaceae; genus Castanospermum; species Castanospermum australe. Next base: position 705,788 of record NSJW01001005.1, on the reverse strand, counting down.
CCTGTATAAACCTACCGTGCTTTTGGTTGTGGGGAGAGAAATAAAAGGTGTCTTGTGAGAAGTAAGGCAAAAGCTCCACCATTGAGAGCAGGTTGCTTCCCATGGTTGTTTTTATGTGAAGAAATGTCATTAAAACGCGTGCGAGGAACCTTTCCAATAGACGTTTGGTTAAAGTTTGAAGGAATTCGTGCCTTTATTACACGAAAGATAGCCCACTTGTAAAAGAAATCTGATGGTAACTTTTTTTTTCATTATAAAACCTTGTTGGGATTTTAACTGGACCCACTTGAGTTTCCTGCATTTATTTTCTTTCTCTATCTTGTCTGAACTTAGCCATCAAAGACAATATATATCATGGAGTGATGCTATACATAATGAACTTAGCAAATTACTATAGGGCCCATGTCATGCAATTATAGAGATTGAACCTTCTCCCTCATTCTGTCACTCTCTTTTTTTGGGAGGAAATTTAAAGTCGTTTGGTAGCAGACAAAAAAAAAAAGTCGTTTGATACAGTTTCGTGAAGTTTAATGAATCATGGACTGAGTCCACGAACTTATAAAGTTGAATATTGACAAAAAAAACGGGGGGTTATTATTGAGGCACTGACACCATATTTATTAAGTGATCAAGACTAGTGTCATAGCCATTGTGGTCGCCAACTTTTATTTTTGCATGTGTCGTTTTTTGGGGGTCCCACAATTAAGGAATTAGTATTATATTACTTTATCTAACCTGACTTATATGCTTACATCTTGCGCTTTATGTCTATGCTAGACGCTCTCCCAGTTTATTACTACCCTATTTTTCAGAGCAAATCTTCAAAACTTTGGAGTTGTTACAGTACTTAAATTTATTTAAGAATATTAACTTTTTTTTATGAATTTTTAAATATTTATTACTTATTAATTCTAAAAATAAATATTTAAAATTCATAAAATATAATTAATAACTAAATAAATATTTAACAATTCATAAAATTATATATATAGACACACACATAATAAACTAAGAATTTAATTTGATCTATTTTTAATTTAATAATTTTATGTTATTATTTAATTATATATTAACATATTATTAAAATAATTTAATCTTAACAACTTGATAATGAATTGCTAACATACAATTAGACGATTAAAAATTTAAACTCGTCATTATCATTTTACAAATAAAAAAATCAAACTTTAAAGAAATTAGTTTTTTCAGTTCGGCTAATTATATTTTTTTATAAAAAATAATTAAAACATATAAATAATGATTTGCAGTTCATTGAAGCACGGTTAACCAAATTTGATATCATAAGTCACTAACTGAATTACTTTTTCGTAAAAAAAAAAAAGAAACACTGCATTAAATATAACCAGTTTGAGCGATTCGATTTTTTTATTCAGTTTGATTCAATTTTGTTTTTGATTTTTTTTTTCTAAACCCTGTTACCCCTCCTTGTTAACAAAATATTTGAAGGTTAATTACCAAAAAAAAAATATTTGAAGGTTAAGTGAGTCAATCGGTAAACTCCTTTTAAGTCTGCGCAAACACCTAAAATCAAATATTGCTTCACTAAAAAAAATAATTTTAGGAAAGAAAACGGTTACCTCCCATCATGTAAAGAAAATTATATAATATGGGGTTTTTATATGGTAAAGTAATAAGAATATATTATATAATTAAAAAAATTTTATAAAATTTTTAATTGAGTGATTTGACATATTCGTTAACTTTTAAATAGATAAATTATTTTTATTTCTTTGTTCTATTTAACCATCACTCTTAATTATAATTAAATTTTGTAAAAAAATTTAATTATTATTTTTAATTATATAACATTGTTCAAAGTAATAAGTCACTTACAACATTTTTGTAAAGTTCAATTTTTTAAAATGCTTTTATATATTCTTATAATTTTTACAAAGTATGTATTTTTGTGATAACATATAGTCGAAATTTTATATATATATATATATATATATATATATATTAAATTTCCTTTTATAAAAAAAATATAACCTATTGGACAATATTATAAATGAGTGTACTACACAGGACAATGTGTGTAATAGAATAAGCTCAACTTACTTATGCCAAACAAATACGTCAGTTTTATGATTCGCGTGTGGGATTCACTTATAACCAAGTTGAGTTTTTAATGGAATTAATTTTATTTATAATATTAAAAATTGGATTTAGTTTTAAATGTATTTGAAGAATATTTTGAAAGAAAGGATAATTTTAATATTACGAGTGAAGATTAGTGTTCCTAAGTACTAAAGTGAAGATTAGCTTCTTACTCTAAAAAGTGTGGGATACTTAGTAAAAAAAATAGTGTTTTTTGGAACAAAAATAATAGTGCTGCTTCTTTATTATTACTTAAGGAAGCCACCGGATCCAAGCAAGTGCAAGTATGACTATGAAGCAACACGGAATCTGAATCACGTAAGTTGAGTTTTCTATCGCATGCGGAACCCACAGCTTTTCCTCTCTGCACTCCAAGAATATTAACCAGATGCGCACATGAACTTCCACATCTGGCCAGAGCTCATTGGCTGTCACTATCGGAAGAACTATACGCTTTCCACGAAGTAACTCCCGATCATGGAAGAATCGAGTCCACGTGGCATTGTTCGACCCTGAAAAACATGAAGCAAAATCCCTAGTCCTGCTTTTTCTTTTTCACTTTCTCTCCGTTTTCCCACCACCCAAACAGACTGTTTAAAAAAAAAATATTTAATTTCTTCTTCTTTATTCCTCTTTCTTCCTTTTAAATCCCGCCAAGCAGAAGGAATTTAACGGAAAAGCAGTGCTAGAGCACACTGGGGGGCTGCAACCATGGAAAAATCATCGTGTAGGAACGCCGAGTTGTCGACTCGGTTTGAATTGCGTCAGTACCCTCTTCAAGAATCTCCTTGCCCATCGGATGGAGGTGCCCCGCCCGTGCGATCGGCTTATCACTCGACGGAAAACTCCCCCATGAGATCCCCACCAGTTTCCGAGCACCTGGTGCCGCCCGCGTATGCGAGTGTGCAGCCTCCGCCGCCTGTGACGAATCTGGTCCCAGCGAGTGGAGGAGGCCGTGTGAGTGGCGGTGGTGGAGGCCGGGGGAGATCGAGGTCGGCGGCATCCACTCCGGCGTGGTCGAAGAGGGAGGAGATGGTGAGGAAGGCGGCGGTAGGGTTCAGGTTCAGCGAGGTGGTGCTGTGTCTAATTTCGTTTTCGGTGATGGCTGCGGATAAGACACAAGGTTGGAGTGGCGACTCCTTTGATCGCTACAAGGAATACAGGTTTTCTTTCCCTTTCTTCTTCCATTGAATTCCAGACAATAGCTTCCGTTTCAAGTTTCCAAGATTGGATTTGTTGAATCATTGACAATTCTTTTTTAAACAAATAAAATGGGGAAAAAAAAGTCAACGTTTATTTATGATTGATTTCATTTCGGCGACCCTTTGTGCTCTTATTTGTCACTTCAGTTAGAATTCCCTTGTACTCTGCATCTCATTCCCAGCCACCCTTAGAATTTTTCAGGAAAGTTAGGGGACAATGTTCACTAAATGCTTATTAAACTTATTCCAGTTTGCTTTCTTGGATACATGTGTGCTTGAACAGTGAGCAAAACCCATCTTTGTTATTTGGGTCGGCGCATTTTTCATTTGCCATAATTTCGTTGAAATCAGCGTTGATTGAATGGGAGGCCCTGCTAATCTGCTGATTATTGTTGAATCCATGTTTGAATTTGCTGGATGGTCTCAAAAATCACGACTACTATAAAGTAATAATAATTGAATGTGCTACTTAAATGCAATTCAGAATTCGGTCCTCTGAGCTAAATAATTTATGCTACTTGTTATTGGGTTATAGGTTTCTTTATCAGTTTATTTTCCCAAATTTCTCTCTGTCCTAGTATAGATTGTAATGATGGTAATGCTGATTGATGTGGCAGGTATTGTTTATCTGTGAACGTTATCGCATTTACATACTCAGGGCTTCAAGCATGTGATCTGACCTATCAACTAGTCGCGGGGAAACACATAATCAATCACCACCTGCGCTATCACTTTGATTTCTTCATGGATCAGGCAAGTCAGAGGACTCAGTTCTATTCATAAGTTTTTAGTTCTGTACTGTCATTTGGGAAAGTGAGACCTGTGTCACCAATTGTTCTTGGCTTGAAAGCTTTAACTTTTCATTGTGTCTTGAGTAGATTTATGATATCATACAATGAAATTGATTCCGTCACTGTCACTGATGTTGCTCCATATTAGTTCGTTGATTGAAACTTCAGTACTTCACTAAGCTTGGAGACTTTTTTTTTTTTTTCTCAAGTTCATATTCAAATGCCTCCAGGCACTGCTATTTGCATTATAGTGAATTTTAATGCCATACTCTATGATTGATTGATTGTCCTTCGCCTGTGTGTGAACATTTTTGCACTACAGCAAGAACGAAGTCTTTATCTGTTGGAAACTTGAACAATTTTGTGAAAAAATGATGAACAGGTTCTGGCATATCTTCTGATATCTGCATCATCATCTGCTGCAACCCGGGTTGATGATTGGCAATCAAATTGGGGCAAAGACGAGTTCACAGAGATGGCCAGTGCTTCAGTTGGATTGTCCTTCCTCGCTTTTATTGCCTTTGCTATTAGCTCACTAATCTCTGGCTACAACCTCTGTACCCGCAGCTCCATTTAAACTTTATACCAGCTTTCTGTCTATACGTGTTATCTTTTTTCTTTTCTTCTGCTGTGACGGAATGAATTCAAGAAAATATTGATGCCCGTGATTTTTTACTGTACAGACAGACTTGTATACATACACTTGCAGTTGCAGGATATTGGTGGGGTGGAGAAGGAGATTTTCGCTGTTTGGTTCGCATTAAAATATATATCTTTTTTGGAGTTTAAATTGAAATTTATGACTTGTTTCATATCACTCAAACTCATCATCACTGACTTACTTCTAGTGTCATTTGAAGGAATTTTTAAATCATAATGTTTTTGCATAAAAATCATTGTACACAGCACAGGTTCTGTTCTAATTGGTGCGTGTTTGACTATTTGGTATTAGAAGTACTGTAAATCCAGAAATGAGATGAGGAATTTTTTTGGGTCTCCCTCTGTCCATTACAACAGGAGACCAGAAATAAATTAGACACGAAGGAAAAGCATAGCTAAACGAAATGGTCCCGAGAAACCAGATGGTCACTGTTCAGGACTTAAGAGTTAGGACTCGCCACTTGGTCTGCTATTGTTTTTTCTTAGTTCAATTTATTTGAAAAAGAAAATGGACACTAGCTGAAGAGAAATGCAAATGATAATTCGAAGAGCACTAAGATTTAGACATTTATACGAGTGTGGTGTTATACCCGTAACCTGTGCGGTCCTTCCTTTTTTCTTTTTTTTAAATATTAAAGTAACCTGTGCAGTCTTTAGTGCTCTAGATTCTAGAGTAATACTGGAGGAGTATTTAGGAATTTCATGTTTATATGGGTGACAAACTCATGCGATGAGGCGCTACATGAGCTACGTTGAGATACGGATTGGACTTTTTTTTTTCTTGGTATTGAATTTGGACAACGTTGGACAAACATGCCGGAACTTGTTGGCCTCTCCCTCAGTTTCGGTTTTGTCTTATCGCTTTCCCTTGTATGTTTGGTGAGTTATAGAGAGTGAGAAATTTAAGAAATGATACTTGCACGTAAGATTTGACCTCATATGTCTCACATATTTGAGATTAACTCATTATCAAACTTGTTTAACTACTTAACCACATGAAGTTAACTACTTATTTAAATTACGAATTTCCTCCAATTAATTAATTACCCTCGAGTGTTTAATTGTATATAGTTAAATGGTTAATCAGTTTGATAATTAGTTAAACTTTAAGATGTAAGATATTTGAGGCCAATTGTATGTGCAACTATTATTACTCGAGAAATACAAGTCATTTGTAGGATCAAGGAGGTCATATATTATGCTGCCATATTAAAAAAAAAATGTTGTTCGATAGTTTTGATTACTTATTTTCTATTATAGGATCTAAAGATTATTGTTGTTGTTTTAATTAATTGGTTTAGTCAATGGGGAGAAACACAAGCCGGCAAACAAAAAGAAAAAAATTTATCAACATGTGTTGGTCCAATTGGAAGTGATTTAGATCTCTTAAATATTATGTTTGGAGTTCGATTCCTGATGGATGTGAATAGAACATATATTGTTAGTAGGCCTTCCTTCCGCAAAGGCGCAAGGGACACGACCGAAAACTGAGATATTAGTTTTTTATTTTTTGAGTGAGGAAATATTCTTAGTACATAAAAAAAATTCAAATAATACATAAAAAAAGACCCAGTAATACAAGACAAAGTAAAATGCTAAGGACTATTTAACACTAAAACTCACAATTATAAACTTCCAGAGAAAATTGTAAAATGTTATATATCTCTTGCATCCAACCAAGCCAATGGAAGTTTTCCATTCTTTTGCTTTTCCTTAAATTTCGGATTCATTCTGCTTCAAATCCCGGAGCGCTTTAAAACAGATAATATTTTAAGTAAAATTTATTTTTAATCTTTAAAAGATTAATTATTTATTAATTTTTTTAAAAAAATTAATTTTATCAATTTAATTCCTTAAATTTTAAGTCACTTATAAATTTTTATCTTTTTGCTCATTTTAATTTTATCAATTTAGTCTCTCAAAAGAATTAAATTATTATGAATTTAAATTTTAAGAAATTAAATTAATAAAATTAATTTTTAAAAGACAAAATTAATAAATAATATATATTTTAGGAAACAAAAGTAAGTTTTACTCTAATCTTTTTACTAAACATATAATTTAGTTCATTTACTGTACAGATATCAATCATATCATATATACTCAATGTAAGATTAACCCCGCCTAATATGCAGTCTTTATAAGGATTATTAGAACTAAAATGGAGGAAAAAGTAATGATTTTCATTAACTTAGTTGCTTATATACAAGTCTCATACGGCTAATAACAGAGCAACAACTCTAACGAACATAACTGTACAATTAACTGCCTCTAATTAATACATTAGCTCTATTAAGGATCCATCCTTACCAGGACTAGCTTTTATCAGGAGGCAAACCTTATCAGGTACTAATTTTAGTGAGAGACCTTTCTAAAAAGTGAGGTGATTAGAAAATCTTTTCTTCCCAACCATAAGTAAAAGCTTAGCCTTACTAGCATCATCATTTAATTAACACACTACAATTATGATTGTACTTTGCTCTTAGTTTGCCTTCTACTAACACGAGGGTTGAGTATTTTCTCAATGTTTACAAGCTCCAAACCTAGAGCTAATTTGTATCAATACCTAAATTATGTATATTATGTAGATTTTATCTCTCTCTTACTAGACATTTGACAAATCTCAATAAAAACTTATAATAATACTTATAGATTACTTATCAATGAAAAATTCTAATAAAAATTGAATTCAAGACTTTTGAAAATATGTAGCTCGATTTTATCAATTGAGCAAACTTTCATTAATTAACTCTACTTCATTATAACTTAACATATATAATCCAAAAGATAAATGATATATTTGAAGAGTATGTAACCAATTTTGTCAAATTTTCATACTATCAATAACCTTTTTCAACTATTTTTTTAAAAAATTTGTTCCTATTACCTCAAAGAAAAGAAAAGGAAATGTGATTTTTTTTGTTAAAAAAAAACATAGCAATTTCTTTTATTGTTGTGTTTTTCCCTCTTCATTGTGAGTTTGTTTTTGTCTAAATTGAAAAGGTATATAATCAACTTGGACATTAAGAATGAACAAGCTTGGAGAACGTTGATGTAGATTGTAGAGTGTTCATGCCTCAGTCCAACTACCAGGCCAATCCACATGTCACAAAAAAAAAAAAACCTAACAAGGAATCAAAGACAACTGAAAAACAAGAGGACATTGTACTATAAATGCTTTGTTTATATACATTTATATAGTATGTTATTATCCTAATTAAACATTGCATTCATAAGGTTATTCCAATACAAAGAAAGCAATCAAAGCATTGCACTTCAAAAGTTGTGTAACTTTTATTAGATATTTAATAAAAATGTGAAATTTTGTTTGACATTTATGTCTGATAAAATTTATAATTCATCCTTGAAATTTTAACAACGAATTTTTATTACAAAAAATCAAGAACTGAATTTATAATAATATTTAAAAAATCATTGTTAGTACTGAAATTTTATTGAGAGACATAATTAATATTTAATATAATAAATAAGACTATATTAATGGAAATTACTTTCATTTAATGATTTAAATAACAAGAAAAGTATTGGTACTGTGACATTTCATGTGCTTTAACATTTCCATCACTTTTTTTTAACTTACTTTTCCTTTTCACGTGTATTAAATAAACACTTACTTTTATTTGGAAAATAAATTTTAATATTAAATATTGTATTTTAAATTAAATTTGGTTTTCACATTTGTCTTGCTCTTCAGTAGCTCATTTCAACAAGTAATTAGGATACTTTTTTTTTAAAAAATTAAGATATGAGTGATGTGGAGAGGAGGAGGATAAACTAAATTTAAACAAAATAATTTGAATGAGATTCTGTCATGAGATTAAATAGTATCAACAAATACTTAGTGCTACTTAAATTATGACTCGTAGACTACTTAAGATAGGTTAATTTTAATATTTCAAGGACTCATCATTACTAAATAAGTTACTATTTTAATTTGGAAAATTCTAAATTTCATTATTTTTTCCATAAATGCATAGTTTAATGAAAGTTTCACCAATCGAATAATTGAATAATTATAAAAAAAATTATATTTTTAATAAATTTAATTTTAATGTATTGTTAATATAAAATTTTTTATATTTTTATTTAATTTAATTATATATTATCACATTATTAAAAAAATTTAATTTTTTATATAATTATTATCATAGTCAAAATAAATAATATATAATTAGATAATAATATAAGTTTTTTTATAATAATAAAAAAATAAAAAAATATTTTTTTAAAAAAAATGATAAACCTTTATGCAAGTTTTATACACATATTTTTTTTCATATTTCTCACATTTAATTAATTATTATTTTTTCCCTTTCTTTTTTTATTTTTCAACACTATTGGTTCACAAGGATGTGAGTAAAAATTTACGGGCAAATATCATTTGACAAAAATTTCCCGTAAGACCTTTTTTCTCTTTCTGATCCCAACCACCGTCAATTCCTTTCTACCTTTTTTTCTTCTTTTTACTGCTCACGTGTTATCTTTTTTTTTTAAAAAAAATAATTTAAGAGATATTTTTAGATTTTTTTTGTATATTGAGTTTTTTTTTTCTCGTGATAATCTAAGTGTATACCCTAAACTGGTTTAATATATTTAAGTTAATTAATTTTTGTAAGTGCTAATTTTATATTTAAACCCAAATCCAAACAATCAAGTAAAAAATCACACATTCTTAAAACCATTAGATTAGACAACCACTTCAGTTACTATTAAGTGTAGTACAACCGAACAAGGTGTCGTGCCTTCAACCGTACACAAAAAATCTCAGCCATCCGATTCTGATCAGAAAATCCTCGCTTGCAGGTCCAGTTTTGAATTTTTGCAATGTTTCTCCGCACGACGATTATTATATAAATCAACATTCTCTCTTATTATTAAAATAATAATAAAATATTTAATTAAAAAAATAAAAATTTAAATAATTTAAATATAATTAAAAATGTTATAATCTATCATAATAAATTTATATATATATATATATATATATAATTTATATTTATTTTTTTAATAAGATAATCTTATAAAAAAAATCCAAATCTTTATTCTATATTTGGATTTAGCACATCTCAACTCAACACAAGGATGTTTCAATTCGTGGTTTAATCATGCTTTTAACAACACGCCAAACATGATTAAGTACGGCCAAGGGATATGTTCTACCACACCAAACCCCGTACGTTAAATTATTAGAGTTTTTGCAACGACCCTGTTTGGACATTTTATCCAAGATTACGACCTGCTCGTGCATGTGCTGACATCTTATTTAAGACATTTTTTCAAAAAAACAAAATTTTGAAGAAATTGCTTCTGGATCTGAAATGACACAGAAGAAATTAAGAACAAAATCAACAAATATCAATTACCAGTTGTCACGATATATCATTCATATAAGGAAAATCAAAATAGACCCTTGGATAAAGACCTGTCACCTACAACACTTTATTGTGAATTTGTGATTATTGACTAAATTTGAGCTGTCATGAAGAAAAAAAAAAGACCTAATCAATTATGTTTATACTTCAATATTGATATCATTATGGCTATAAAAGTTCTAAAATATCATCATGAGCACCGGTGTTAGCTTCCATTGGTTACTCTGGATGTTAATGCAAACCCATCTTAATCAATTACATGAAATCTCTAATCATAACGCAACCAAAAAAAAAAAAAGAAAAAATCTCTAATCATAAATTACAGTGTGTGATGGATTAATATTTTTCCTCGCTTACCAATATCACCTCCACGCTGGGTAACAAGCTATGGGATCATGAACAGAATATTTCTTTAATCAAAGCATCAACAGAAGTTAAAGAATTTCGTATTTTACTTCCGCAAATTACATATAAGCTAAACTAGAATGATAACAATGTAAAATTAAAAAATAAAATAAATGAAGAAATATGAAAGGGAATAAACACAGTGGATACGGATATGGATTGCATTGATACACGCACCCCATGCGATAGATGCGAATCCACCGAAGACGTGCGAAATGCGATGGTTGCCGGTTCTGAAAGATGCATATCAGCTATCAAGCTGCGGTCGAGAGGTTCTTAGCTGTTTAAAACATAAAATATTTCTTTTTATTTTATGATAATTATATTAATTTTATAAATTATTATTATTTATTTAAATTAATTTTTTAAAAAATAATTATTATTATAAAATTAATATAATTATTATTAAATAATATAAAAAAATCTTAATTCTCAAGCACAATTTTTCTTTTTTCTTTTCACCAGCCGTGGACGCATGGTGGCGCCTAACTAGATCACATTACTCGCCTAGGTAGGTCAGCTTGGGCTTGGCTCTTCAATTCACCAAATGGCGATTTGACTCTGGATATTCTTGTACGTCCTTGTTTAAACATTCTGTTCCTGCATCTGTACATCTTTCATTTTGGTTAACTTTTAGAATAAAATATAATTTTAATTTTTAAATATGTATAATTTATTAATTTTATTTTTTATAAATTAATTCTATTAATTTAATTTTTTAAATTTTATACTTATAATAATTTAATTTTTTTGATAAAATTAAAAAAAATAAAAAAATAAAATTTATAAGTAATTTAAAATTTAAGAGATTAAATAAATAAAATTAATCTCTAAAAAATAAAATTAATAAATGATGAATTTTTTAAAAAATAAAAATAAATTTTATTCTAACTTTTATGTAAAGTTATTTTAAATTTTTTTTAATGTTAATTTTTTATAAGTTAAAAATTCTTTTTTAAAGTTTTTTTATAAATTAAGAATATTTTTATAAAATTTAATTTATTTAAATTGTTTATAAACTTAATTATTTTAAATTAATAATAATAATAATATAATTTTTTCCTTAATAATATGCTTTTTAAGTTAGGCCTCGTTTGTTTTAGATTTTAGAAATCTCAAACGTCCATTTACGTTTCCTTTCATTGTTTTGCACAGTACCTAAACTTGTTTGACAGATGACAGAATCAATTTTGCATACTTTTCAACGTCACAAAACTAATGTTATTTGTAGTGAGTTGAAGTTTGCTTTTTCAGTAGAATAAATTGATTCTACTTACACTCATTATTAATTTATCATATTATCCTAAAGATACATCAATAGTTTTTATAATAAAATTATTTTTATATTTTTTTAGTAATTCAACTTCTAAATGTAATTTTATTTTATACTATTTAAATAAAATTATTTTTTAAATTGATTTATAAAATATAATTTTTAAATATAAATTAATTATTTTAATATCAATTTTTTCAAAATCAATTCAAGTAAAATCTAAATCAAACATACAATTATTCTATGTACTTAACGGCTTCACATTATTTTGTGTCAATTAAATGTAAAATTTGTTGGAGAAAAAACCAAAAACAGAGTATTGGTATTTCACCTGCATTTCTTTTACATGTCACCTGTCAATGTCTGAGCATTTAAGAAGCTGAGTCAGCTGACTCATAACACATGCCAGGCGGATTGATGATTATTATATTCGGCGAACTGCTTTTGGCAATCTGCGACCGCGAATTCATCTGCCTTCAATGCCAACAATGACCCTGCTTGGGCGAATCTCGTGAGTTGTGATCTAGAGTAGATTAAGGGGTTTACAAATTATTTTTCAAAAAGTGCTGCAAGAAATTTTGAATCAGTACAATTTAACAAATTTGTATGGCAATGTATGTAAAAAAGTATTGTCATAATCCAATCCAATAATATAAAAGTATTTACAAATTATTGTATGTTATGTTTGAGGATTTGTAGATTCAATATCTTTATCCAAATCTCAAATTGGTTAACGATTTTTAAAATGACTTAAAACACAAAATAAACATATCGTTTTGTAGTCTCTTTTACATTTTTGCAAATGAAAAGGATAGACTTTCAAAAAATATTATATAAATATTTAGTGGTTGAATAAAAATAGATAATTTTTTTATGTGGAATAAAAAGATAACTAGATAGTTAATGTATATAACGATTAGAATATATATAAATTCATGTAATAAAGTTAACCTAATATTTCATAATTCTAAAAATTATAATAAGATTTGTAAGTTTGTATAAATAAATTTTATGAGAAAAAGATGGGTGGCATTAATTTAAAATAATTGAAGGGAGATGCGTGATGGATATGACTCTGGGTCGGTGACAGACCGTACATAGAGGAGGACCATACAGCTCATCCACGGATACTGCCAACTCTGCTCGCGTGGCACCCACGTGTCTTAAGAAATTCTTATATATTAATAAAAAATAATACTTTTAAGAATTTAAATTTTACTTAAAATTTATTCCATAATACGTGTACCGAAAAAAATTATTACATAATACTATAAATTTAATCGTGAGAGAAATTAAAATTTTATAACGTGTATTGTTTACTTTAAAAAATAAAGTATAATTTTATAATTATTAATTAAGATTTTAATAAATATAAATATTTAGATAATAAATTATGAATTTATTAGAATTTTTTTAATTTTTTAATTAATTATTTACACCTTACTTTGTTGAAGTGCACTTCCAATTTAAAGAATCTAAATTCATTATAACGAGAATTGATATGTAAAAATGGTAATTCTATTTTTATGTTTATTATATAAAATGGATAACTCTTTTATTTGTTAAAAAAATAAATATTAAATGATAATTTTATTGCATGTCATTTTTTACAAAGCAATAAATGAGGCATGAAATTCATTCCAAACAAGAAAGGTGAGATTAGGACTTTATATTTTATGAAATGAGATTTGATTTTTTTTTTAACATATCATCGTTGATTTTATAAAATAATAATTATTATCCTTATTAAATATAATTTACTTTAATCTTATTATAATATACGATACTGTCAATAATAAAAAATTTAAATTAGAGTCAGGATGATTATAAATTTAATGACTATATTATATATTTCTTTCAAATAACAATATATGTATTTTAATTTTTTTAAATAAAACTATGTTTTTCTTGAGTGATAAACACTTTTTATTATTATTAAGTTATAAAAAAAACTTAAGCTTAAAATTGCTCATATATATATATATATATATGTATATTACATATATAAATTATACAAAAAAATATTTAAAATTTTTTATAAGGATCATTCATATTATTTAAATTAATTTTAATTTTATTTTATATTTTATATATCAATTCAAAGCCTATTAAATTATAGGTTAAGAATGAACATTTAATTTCATTTCGTATCTATTTTATTCTTGATTTTTGTTTTATATAATCATTGTTTCGTGTATCAAATATACATCATTAAAGAATATATCTAAAAATTAATGCACGTGCCTCTCCCTCGCCCCCTTTCATTGGCTTATTCATTTATAGTTGTTATGAGCCAAACATTTTCCCGTTCCGTGTTTGCGAAGCTGCCCCTGCCCTGTGGACAACGAATGATTACCCTACTGTGTGTCAAGAAAATGGGCTTTGCCATAATTCGAAGCAAGGATCGGCGTCCCTTATTGCGGACATAGGACACACCCCATTTTATATCATTGAATCCTGATGCTCAAACTCAGGACAAGGTTTCTGGCTATGAGCTTTTCTCTCATTAACTCCAAGATAACGAGTGGGACGTTCGGCCAACACTTCCAAAATGCCATTCCTCTCCAATCACCACAAAAAAATAAATAATAAAGCTATTACTTTATTATGAATATCCTAAAAATGAGTGGACATACAATTATTTCAATTATTAAATAATTTTTTTAAAATATTAAATTTCATCATTTTCATCGTTAAATTTAAATTTTTTTATAAAATAAATAAAGTCTTTAAAATTTTACAAAATTAACATATAAAAAATGTAAATAAATGTCAATTATTAAATTAAATACATATAAATATTCATTTTTTAAAATTTAATGTAAATCATATCATATTATTCAAAGATTATGTTAGTAAAATTCATATTATACAAAAAATTATTCAATAATGTATATGTGTAAGTCTTACACATATCATAAATAAATCTGTGTCTTAAAAATACTATTATCATTTTCGTACATTAATAAAAGGGTCAAATACATGACAAATACAGTTTATATTATCTTTCTTATTCATAGATATTGCATTTTTTTTTTGTAAAACAGGTTTTTTACTGTATAAAAAAACACTACATGTTAAATTGTGTTTTGTACGTTTGAATCCCTTATTTATGTATATCCGTTAAGAAAATTGTTCCACTATCTATATTTTCTTAACATTAATATTTGGATTAATTATATTTGATATACTTTAAATATTTATTTTGAGACGAATAAGTGACACATAACTAATCAAATCCTATACAGTTACCACTTTGTCAGGTAGCAACTGTTAGTATGGAATGAAAATGATGTTTGGTAGTACTTTTGTTTTGTTTGGGCTTATGAAAAGGAGAGTTCTTGGGAATCATAATTGCTGCACGATGCAACAACCACGCAAAACAAAATGAATGGAACGGAGAAGGAGGGGTTGACGGGATCGTGATGAATTCAGTCTTAGGAAGGGGGTGGGGAATGGCACAAGGGGATAATGCAGGAGGAAAGAGAGGGTGAAAATGGGAATAGAAATAGGGTAAGGTAGAGGTCATTATCAGGCAGACACGGTTTGTCTCCTCAGAAGTGGATCTTCGCAAGTTGCGAACGTAGATGGTTTTGTGTTAGTGTAGTTGGAAAGGAGCGAAGAGCCAGCTCTCTGCATTTGCCTTTCCCTGCTCACCAGAAACACAAACCCCATCTCCTTACTCCTACACCCAAGATAACTACAACTACTATACTACTAGTCTACTACTATTACTTACGCCCTAACCCCCCCCCCCCTCTCTCTCTCTCTCTCTCTCTCTGTGCGTGTCTCTTCCTCCTCCATCTTGAAGTCTTCATATCCTAGCTACTTCTTCTGTCCCCGCTCTCTCTGTTGGGTCAGACTGCAAACCAAAACTTGGAAATCAAAACGTATCTCTGCCTCTGCGGTACCTCTTGTAAAAAAAAAAAAAAAATTCTTTGATTAAAACCCGTGAAGGCTGAGCTTTCCCTTGGTCATAGTTTCTTTTGTTTTGTTTTGAGGTTCTTAGATTTAGGATTTACTAGAAAGGGGACCAGATTTCTTTTTTCTTCTCTTTTCCCCACGGTGCTGCAGAGTCTCTCTCTCTCTCTCTCTTCTCGTTTGGGTGGTGGCAGTAAGTGAACGAAATGATTGAGATCATTGTGATTTCATTGATTTCGTGCTTTTCTAAGACATAAGAATAGTCTAATCTCGTTTAAACAAGTACACAAGAGGAGGATGAGGTGGTTTGGAGTTGATTTTCTCGGTTTTTGTAATCTGTTTTTCCAAATGCATGAATAATGAGAAATATTCAAACTATAGTTAGCTCAGGAACTATTTACGATAAGAAAATCAAGGTTTTCCCAACTGGGTATTCAGCTAATGGTGCATTTGTCTAAAATTTTAAGCTATTCTTGGATCTGCATTGAGTTCTAGGATATTTTTGGGGTTGAAA
The DNA here is from genome assembly GCA_019955255.1 of Castanospermum australe. Classification (NCBI taxonomy): domain Eukaryota; kingdom Viridiplantae; phylum Streptophyta; class Magnoliopsida; order Fabales; family Fabaceae; genus Castanospermum; species Castanospermum australe. The sequence goes on along the minus strand of NSJW01001005.1, from coordinate 689,511 downwards.
TTTGATGATTTTGATAAGAATTAACTCTGACCCATGAAGAGTTTTTACTGCTTTAAAGAAATATCCAACAACGTGAGGTCAGGGAGAAGGCTTTCGCTAGGGGAATACAAGCGGGCTGTGTCATGGTCCAAGTATCTGGTCTCCTCGGGGGCTGCCATAAAGGGAGAAGGGGAAGAGGAATGGAGCGCCGATTTGTCTCAGCTATTCATTGGGTCCAAATTTGCTTCTGGCAGGCATAGCAGGATCTACAGAGGCATCTACAAGCACATGGATGTAGCGATCAAGCTGATAAGCCAACCAGAGGAGGACGAGGACTTGGCAGTTTCCCTTGAGCAGCAATTCATTTCGGAGGTTGCCTTGCTGTTTCGATTGCGCCATCCAAATATCATTACTGTAAGCTCTGTTTCTTCAACGATCTTTATTGTTGTTGGCTTCTGTTTTGGCCTCTACTTCCACTTCCGGTTTTACTTAGTTGAGAGATAATTATCCTGCTTTATATGTTAGTTTTTGCTTGGAATATACTCACATCAGTACATAAACGAACTATTTTTTGGTTGAAGGATAGCATTCTTTAAACAAACCCCTAGGGCCCTAACTTTTTTATGGTTCAATGGTGAGGCCACCTTGCTGTCACTTGCTAGTTCCTACCCCATAGGTGCCGCTATTGTGTTGCCATTTTAACTAGGTACTCTGAAGTTTCATGCACTAGGTAAAAAAAAAAAAAACGAAGCAATTATCTTCAAAAATGGAATTATGGAGAAAAGATGAATTTACTTCATTTGTTGCTGTTATTCCAAAGTAGATTAGTAGGAAAAGGGATGCAAGAAACATGTACCAGTACATTCCAATTCCGTGAAACTGGACGAAAGACTTTGATTTAGCTGTCTCCTCATGCGTAGTCACGAATTGTGATCTAGCATGTCAACTATGCTCTCCACCCAATCATTTTTCGGTTGTGTTGTTGATGTTGTTCCTGATCAAGCAAGCACTGTGGGATCGGTGTTTTGGTTGGTGAATTCATTCTCTTTAAATTTGATAATGTCGCATGGTGGCCTATTACATGAGTGCCAAAAGCCATTAATGCCGAGACTAGAGTTGCTTTTTTAAAGAGAAGAGAATGCTTTATGTGTAAAATTTGTGACTGCTGAATATTATAATAAAGAAACTAAACAATTTTTCCGCAGCTATTAACTTCTATCGGCCCTGCAGTTTGTTGCTGCTTGCAAGAAACCTCCTGTCTTCTGTATAATCACTGAATATTTGGCTGGGGGCTCACTGAGAAAGTACCTGCATCAGCAAGAACCACATTCGATTCCTCTCGAACTTGTTCTGAAATTAGCCCTGGACATTGCGCGGGGGATGCAATATCTTCATTCCCAGGGGGTACTTCATAGGGATCTCAAGTCAGAAAATCTGCTGTTGGGGGAAGATATGTGCGTCAAAGTGGCAGACTTTGGGATCTCATGCTTGGAGTCCCAGTGTGGCAGTGCAAAAGGATTTACGGGAACTTACCGTTGGATGGCGCCTGAAATGATCAAAGAAAAGCATCATACCAAGAAAGTAGATGTCTATAGTTTCGCCATAGTTCTTTGGGAGCTTTTAACAGGACTGACACCATTTGACAACATGACACCGGAGCAGGCAGCATTTGCAGTTTCCCACAAGGTATTGCTTCAGAATTTATTTAATCTTATAGAACATATTCTTATGGTGAATGAAATTGAAGTGCTGCAATTTCATGGATATGTCAGATGATCAATCTACTTATTTACCTATAAACAACTACTATGTGAGCTGTGGTATGAATATGCTTGGCTTAGTCTGCACAAAATTGGCTTGCGTCACTGCTGTTTTGACTGTTGGCAGTTTAACAGTTTCCTTATTAAATCATTGAACTAGTGATTATAGACATACAGATATCGCTAAATTTTTTGAATCTGTGTACCATAACAGCTAATGTTAATTTTTTATAAAATTAAAATAGCTCCACCTTCTACTGATAGGAGGATCTATTTCATTGCTCTATTTACTCTGATAATGTCTTCTCAGAGACGTGTTTGTTATAGGAATACTACATTGCTTCAGCAGTTTGCTGACACATTATTTAAAAATTTTAATTTTTTATTATTTTGAATTTTTTAAATAATTATTGTGATAGTCAAAGTCTTTTAATAATATGTTAAAATATTATTGAATGAAAGTAAATAATAGAATTTATGTTTATATTTTTTTTATATCAACTTTATGTCATTGCAGATGTAGAATTAAAAAAAAAATACAGGCCTAAATATGTAAGTAAAGCAGTTACTGTACGTCATATATTTAATTGCATAGTTTCAGCTGCAAGAATTACCTTTGTCAATATTATTAAATAATGTCAAAATCATGCATTTTACAGTTTTGTATGCATGCATTTGAATTGGTCCTTTTGAAGTTTTGATGGTTAATGTGCCCGGTATCTTTCTCAGACGTGTGGATGAGGTGGGCAACAATCATTCATTGTCTATGATTTTACAGAGCATGTGGTTATGCTTGTGCTAGGCCGATGATATACTTGCTTATCAAAGGAAGACACCACATCAGTAATATTGCTTATGAAAATGAACTTTTTTTATATAATTTTTCACGTAAAACTTCTCTATTAATTTTTTACTTCTATTTTTATTCTAAAGCCAGAGTCACCATTAAACTTTTCCTACATTCAAGATCCGGTATCTGCTATGCATAGATATTACCAAAAGCAATGATTGCTACCGCCCCTGCCTTCTCTCTCACATGCACACAACATCAGAACAATGTATATGCAGTTGAATCGCTAAAAAGAGATTTTTTTATTTTTTTCCATTTTGATACTGCCTCCAATCAAGTTAGACATGCAAGAATAATATATTTAGACGATCTAACTTTTCACGTTCATTGACTTTGTACATGCTGCAATATCCTAATTCCTAGAGATATGCTTCGGGTCTAGTGCTGTATAAAATACTAAATAAATACTTGCCACTCATTGAAGATGGGTTATGCTGCTGTTTACAATGTGTTTTCTGTCCTTGATTCTATTTGAAATGCATAGTGGGGCTTCTTCAATCTTCAGTCTTCAATGTCTACTAACTCGGTTTGGGAGATTTTGTGCAGAATGCAAGGCCACCGTTACCATCTGAGTGTCCACGGGCATTTAGTCATCTCATCAACAGATGCTGGTCAGGCAATCCAAATAAACGGCCACATTTTGATGAGATAGTTTCCATTTTGGAGAGCTATACTGAATCCCTCGAGAAGGATCCAGAATTCTTCTCAACTTACAAACCGCATTCAGCTAATGTGATTCTGGGATGCGTACCAAAATGTAATGCTGGCCATAAATCTGCTTCTTGCAAAGCTTAATTAGGATCCTCTTTTCAATTATGTCCGCGTGAAGAATTGTATTATACCCAATCCCATGAACGATAAATATGTTCAATTAATAAATACGATCCTCTTCCGTTTTAATGATTTTCTTAAGAAAAGAAAACGGGCAGTTCCTTTCGTCACGGACTCGTGTATCTTCCATTTCTACCACAATGTCATCTGATTGTTTCTTTTTTTGAGATGCAACTTTCATTTTTTTTTTTTTGGGTTGTGGAAATGCAAGTATCACCTTTGAACTATGTATAAAAGTTAGGGTAAATTATACATTACTCCCTTGAATTACATGAGTTTTTCAGTTTATTTTTTTAAATTTTTTTTATCACTTAATCTCTTAATGTTTAAACTGAACTAAAAATGTTACTTTAATAATTAACTCAAATGAGACGCATGACATGTGCACATTTATGTGATTTTAATTTTATAAAAAATGAATATTTTTTTATCATATAACTCCTTAAATTATAGATTTTTATTACATAACCTCATAAAGTTTCATTTTAAACGTGTCTTTATTTGAAAAAATGTGTCGTTATATCAAAAATGTGTCTTTATTTGATTTAATTAAAAAAATAATATTTTTAATTCAGTCTAAACATTAAGAAGTTAAATAATATAAAATAAATTTTAAGAGTGTAAGTTGATAAAAGATTATATTTCAAAAAGATAAAGTGTATTTTATTTATGATGAAGAAGAAAAACATGTATAAAAACTATCTCTTTTGAACCAATAACTATCTTCTTCTCTTTATCCTAGCCATGGTTGAACCCGTTCAGTTAAAACAGAATTGATTATTTTTGGGTTAAACTTGATTAAATTAAATCCATTTAAAATTCATTGAATTAGGTAAAAACTAAAAAACCAGATCGATTTTTATCAAAATGAAAAAGTGTATTTATTTAGTGTAAGAGAAATGGAAACAGCACAAGGGTGAGGTTTTGAAGGAGGCAAGTAACTTGATGGTAGTCTAGTCTGGTATATCTGACCGACCCATATTCCAACCAAAACAAACGCAACGCTGCAGAGAAATGAGAACCAAATAGAGAAATGGGAGGAGGATTAGGAATAGAATTTAGAAAGAGTAGAAAAAGGATCTCATCTCATTTGTTATTGCATATGTTTTTTAGGGCATGATCGTCCTTGGACCAAAGTGAAATTATGGGACGCCACGTGGCACGCTGGTGCTGGAAAAGTTCATATGTGCTCTAAGAACACTGGCTTAGAAGGGACATCGGCAGTTGCAGGGATGCTCGCTGTTGGTTAGGGAAGAAGTGGCCTTCCTTCTGCTTCCCTCCTTTCGACACATTCCTACTCTGCAAAACCAAAACCTTCGTTTTCTCTCATTTTGTTTCTTTTTTTTTTTTTGTTTTTCTTTTCTGATCCTTGTTATTCCTTCACATCATTGCCTGTCCGTAAGTGGCCCAGGGACATTATCCTTTGGTGCTCATTATTAAGGTATGGATAATGCCTCCCCCTTGTTTTGGTTTTAATCCTTTAACTTCTATGCCTCCCATTTTCATTACATCGTTGGTTATTTATTGGTTTGTGTTTCTTTTTTTAAAATTTATCGTGTTGTGTTGAGCTTGGTTATGTATGTGTCTAAATTATTTCTGATCCAATCAATGAGTATCCTTATCCTGTGATATATCCCCGATAGGAGGGGATTTGTCAATCTGAATAGCCCAAAGATGAAAAATTTCGACTCTTGCAATTATGACTTGAATTTTATCTTTGTGCTTTGAACTGATCTTGCTATCTTCGTTAATTGAAGTGGAAAACTCATGAACTGATGAACATATTGTGCCATCTCTCTATGTTGTCGATAGAATTTCTTTTCACCCTTTTTCCAGGGCTTCAAGTAGATTCACATTGCTTAGCATTACTTCCAATTACTTATAACACGTGCTTCCTTTTTTTTTTTTTTTGAGGGGAGGGTTGGGCATTACTTTCTCTGGCTTGGATCGTTGTGACTAGTTTTTATTCTGTAGATTATCTGTTTCATATAGGTTGTCTCGGTGATCCTGGTTCCTAGAGAGTTAAAGATGCTAGGAATTGTTACAAATGGAGTTCAGGATGACGGGGGAGCAAGGGAAATGGATGGGAATCCTTCCCCCTCCAAGGAAACCTCAACTCCAATCAAGTCCCCAAGGAGTTCCTTGAGTCCTCAAAGACGCCAACATGGTGGTCCAAATTTTCCTGTTGATGGGGTGGTTGGCACCTCGATTGAGCGGCTTCACGAAAATGTCTGTGACATGCTAAGTTCTGATCCATCACTCTCAAGACTAAGTCTTGGATCTGATGGTGATGAGTCCAGAATCGAATCGGAATTGTGCCATCTAGTTGTAGGAAGGATGAGGGAGTTGGAGATAATGGAAGATGAAATGGAAAAAAATACAGGAGGGGATTCAAGTAGTGAAGCATCTTGTTCATCGAGTGATAAGAAGTTGCATAAGTTAGATGAGATTCAATCTGTGACTACAATTTCTGTTCTTTCAAAAAAATCGGGCAAAGCATCAAACTCACAGTTGGGCCCTGACACATTATCAATTTCAAGACCCCAAGGGAAAAAGTCCTCCTGCAAAAACAAAACCTCCTATTCATAGGAAGAATGATGATTCTTAGACAAAACAAATACTGGAGTTACTCGCGTGAAAAAAATCCAAGCATTCTCCTTTTGCAAGGTCAGTGTCACAAAATCGAGTCGAGAATTCGACTGAATCAGCATTGAATAAGCCAGAGCAGGGACCAATTTTATTGAAGCAAGCAAGAGACCTGATTTCACCTGGTGATAATCCGCAGAAAGCTCTGGAATTAGCTCTCCAAGCAATGAAATTGTTTGAGAAGGTTGCTGATGGGAAACGGTGTTTGGAGCTGGTTATGTGTTTACATGTTACGGCAGCAATATATTGCAGGTTGGGCCAATACACTGAGGCAATTCCAGTTATTGAGCGCTCAATTGAGATTCCTGTTATTGAGGATGGCCAACAGCACGCCCTTGCGAAATTTGCCGGTCACATGCAACTGGGAGACACCTATGCCATGCTGGGCCAGCTTGAGAATTCAATGATGTGGTACACCACAGGGTTGGAAGTCCAGAGGCAGGTCTTGGGAGAAACAGACCCAAGAGTTGGTGAAACATGTCGGTATGTGGCTGAAGCTAATGTTCAAGCGCTGCAATTTGATGAGGCAGAGAGGCTCTGCCAAATGGCTCGAGTCTTGACATTCACAGAGCAAATGGTGCATCCCCGTCTCTTGAAGAGGCAGCTGATAGGAGGCTCTGGGCCTCATGTGAAACAAAGGGAAACCATGAAGCAGCCCTTGAGCATCTTACTCTAGCCAGCATGGCTATGGTAGCAAATGGCCAGGAAGTGGAAGTGCCGTGTGCTGACTGCAGCATTGGAGACGCATACTTATACCCGTCTCAGTATGATGACGCCGTTTTCGCGTATCAGAAAGCGCTGGTAGTTTTGAAGACCAACAAAGGAGAGAATCATCCTGCTGGGGGATCAGTCTTTGTACGTCTGGCTGACTTGTATAGCAGGACAGGGAAGATAAGGGAATCAAAATCCTGTTGTGAGAGTGCACTTAGAATCTATGAGAATCCCATGCCTGGGGCCCCTCCCGAGGAGATTGCTAGTGGTCTTACGCATGTTTCAGCTATCTATGAGTCCATGAATGAGCTTGAACAGGCACTCGGGTTACTGCACAAGGCACTAGAGATACATAATGATGCCCCTGGTCAGCAAAGCGCAATAGTAGGAATTGAAGCTCAGATGGGGGTCATGTACTACATGTTGGGGAACTATACTGAATCTTACAACACTTTCAAGCATGCTATCTCAATGCTTCGTGCTATTGGAGACAAGAAATCAGCCTTCTTTGGTGTTGCTCTTAACCAAATGGGACTTGCCTGTGTGCAGCTTCATGCCTCAAGTGAGGCTGCAGAATTATTTGAAGAAGCAAAGGTAATTTTGGAACAAGAGTATGGACCATATCACCCTGAAACTCTTGGGGTATATAGCAATCTTGCTGGCACGTATGATGCAATTGGCAGGTATCCACCCTTTGCGTTCCTTTTTTTTTTTTGGGTTATACCTACTTCTATTTGCAAATCTTCTTTCACTATTTGAGCATTTGCAGCCCTTGAGTTACTGTGGCATTATGTGAAGCAGGCTAATTAGTTGTGTGTGCTATAATATAAGGAGGTCAAGTAATAAAGTCATGCCACTAACATGAATATAATGACTATGATTTGATTCTGTAGTGAAGAATTAATCCGCTGGGTTTGAGAATGCATTTACTTTCCCCTTAGCTTTTGTATGGGAGAAAGTTGGCGACTTGAACAAAGACTAATTAAGAGAAGGATATAAGTCTGATTCACTTTCTGAAACCTTTCGAACTATTGATCTGGAAAAAAAATTACTAACCAGTGACTACGAAGAGGGACATTTATTGACAGAATATGGAACATATTGCTTCTTTATGACTTTTTGTAAGAGTTTTAGATTACCCAAGAAATGGTTTGGTTGAAGATCTTTTCCCCTCATGTGCTTTGAACTTCTATTTCAGGCTGGATGATGCAACTGAAATTCTGGAGTACATTGTCGGTATGAGGGAGGAAAAAACTTGGGACAGCAAATTCTGATGTCGATGATGATAAGAGAAGGTTGGGTGAGTGGTTGAAGGAAACGGGTAGAGTTCGGATCAGAAAAGCCAGGTCACTTGAGAACCTTTTTGATGCCAACGCTCGTACTGCAAACAACCTTGTCATCAAGGGCTGATGAAGGGTGGCTAGCCAAGACTGATGAAAGAAACTCTGTGCTTTACAAGAATTCTAGAAATGGAACAAAAGAAGAGCAAGGTAAAAAGTAGAAGAGATAAAGAACAGGTCGTGACTGTCTTGGTTTATGGGGTAAAATGGAATGATTCAAGACTTTAATGCTCAATTATTGTTCAAAGCTATCTTATTTGTAGATACGATGTAATTAATCATGGCATACGGATATGCCTTTGTTTTTGTATACAAGAAAATTTTCCTTTCTTTGTGACAGTCTTGTTTGTTTGTTTGTTTGTGTAATTAATTATGGTTGCACTTGCATCACTAAAAGATGAAATTTTTTCCAAGAAAATGTGTATAATTTAAAATGGGGTCAATTACACTTTGTCACTTCGATTTGTTTGTCCAATAACACTTTCCTTTTGATTTATAAATTAAATCATTTTCTTTTCTGATTTATTATAAATATTTACAATATTTTCATCACATTCTGTTTTGATTTAATATGGGATCTAGCAACGTCTTACTCATTATTAAATTTATGAATCAGTTTGATATAAAAATAAGAATAGAAGTAAAAAATTTATAAATAATTTTTATATATAATTTTATATATAAAATTTATTCATAAAAAATTTATCTTTATTTTTATTTTTATACCAAATATATACTAAAGATTAACTTTTACAATCTTGACAAGTATTTGCGTACGAGAGGTGAAATTGTGTCTTCTAAGATGAACTTTAACGATGATTGAAATGGACATAGAATTCGTTGAATCATTTTCTCACAGAAAAGTTGTGTCCTCTATGCTAAGTTTTTAAAAATGTGAGATTTAATTCTTAAAAGGTGGGTCATTGCGGAATGTCATTAAATCGGAGCAAGAAAGGTATATTGTGAAGAGGACAATATATACACGTGTTATGACAACCATGATACAGCGTCATTAAACAGAACAACCATTATTTGTAGTTATAGTTAATTATTATATCGAAATAGTGTTTACTCGAAGTGATTTTGAAAAAAATAAATATGACATCAAAGTATAATATAGTTCGAGAAACAACACTAAATAAATAGTTCTAAAATATAACTATATATAATTATCTATTGTTACTTTTGATCATATGAGGGTGTTAGGTGTATAGGCATATGACCCTAAAATTTCTAACACATGTTCAGACATATATATGAGAATCTCTAAGGCTAAGGTTGTGATTGGGTGAATGTTTGTCTTACACAAATTAATTTTTAGAGGTTTAAATAAATTTTTATTTGTTTTTATTTATTTATTTTGGTATTTATTTTATTTCTCAAACATGATTTTATTTTTAAAAATTTATTTGGTCAACAATATTTATTTCTTATTTTTGAGTTGAACGTAATTTTTTATCAAATATAAATCACTTTACTCAAATTCACTTTTGATTAAAATTAAATTTATAAAATTAAATTCATCTAAAATTAAATTTATAAATTTTAATCTAAATACATACTAAATTAAGTTAAGATCGGGTCAACCCTTGTGCCAGCTCATATTTATTGAGCATAGCAGAAGATTACAAAACAGTATGGCAATAAGTAGTGACATGGTTAAAAGACAATAGCTACCAACGGATAGTGATGGATTTTATTTTAATTTTGTTGTATTGAAGCAGAATTTTGAATAACTGTTCAAGCTTTACTATATATAAACTAAGAAGATTGTGACTTTATAAAATTTATAGATTGAATATATTTTACTATTTTATAATTATTTTTTAATATTTGGTGGACTGGCACAAGCTCTCATAGACTAGGAATAAAGTTTGGGTCGGCCACTTAACAAGTAAATATTTTCACCCTAGTTTTGTTTTGACAACTCTAGTAGGCATCTAAGATGTCCTTTATCTAGTCAAGGGAATAGGATGGCGCTATACATTTTCATACCCATAAGAACTTTTAAGGAATGGGCATCAATCTTGACTATGTTTTACGAGTCACTAATTTACTCTTTATTTTTTTATTTTGAAATCCTTTTGATTTTAATTATGTAAAACTAAAAATTCACTAAAGTTTAGCTAGATTTGAGGAGGTTTTAGTTTTAATTATTTGAATTGATTATTTTACTCTTATAGTTTAGTTTTTTATTTTATTTTTTGTTATAAAAGAGATTTAATACTTGGTGCGGTAGGAAAAAGTAAGTTAAAGTGCAAGGAAAGTGACTTGACCGTAATTCAATTATAGTTACGTGCTTGGATTTATTTATTTTATGTTTAAAATAATTTATAATTAAAATTTTATTAAATTATTTGGATTAATTTATTTTAAGTTTAAAATAATTTATAATTAAAATTTTATTAGGAGAATTTTTTTAAAAAATAATTTTTTTTTAAAAAATAATCATTTTCCAAATATACACTAAAGTAGTTCTCAAAAGCGTTTATACCACTTGAAGCCAAGACTCATGATTCTATTTCACCTATCCTGGTAAAGATGATAAAGTAAAGGTGTTAAAATAAAATGAAGTTAATTTATTTTTAATGAGTTTCAAATATGGAAATTAATTTCAATTCATCAAACTCTATTTTTTTTATAATGAACTCAAATATATAAATTCATTAACTTCTCAATTTTAAATCACCTTATGAATCCACAGTGATTGCGCCAAATCTGCCAATCATGTTAGGCACATATATGCCTCAAACGAGACTCTAGCCATTTAAAAATCCAAACCAAACATGCTCTTAAAGCCACGCTGTTATGAGTCAGATTTTTCCTGCCCAAATTGTCATGTGGTTCAAGAGTTTTACCCGCATGCAAGCATTAAAGACAACTGTCTTCTTCACATGTGCAGGCCCTCGATGATCCTGGGAGTGGGAGACATATTAATTGCTGCTTAATTTGTTTTTATTTCTGCATGCGTAACTGTACTTTCTCACTGTTTCCGGGGGTTCCTTCAGGCATCGAAGAACACTCTTTCTACTGTACTTCAGAAAGCCTTGCATTTGCACTGAAGCCTGCAAGCCCTGCGCTGAATCTGAATCTGAATTGGCTCCATGATCTGGCTAGCCAGCGCTTCCCTGCCTCCTCTCTCCCATATATATCATCAATAATTTCTGATGAGTACGTGGCTACGTACATTTGAATTTATATCTCTCTGTCTCGATGTTTTAGTTCCATGCATGTTCTGCACTTTGGTCAGTCTGATTATATGTATACTTTCCACTTTCCTACGCAGCAGCAAAAGACACTGACCCTTCTCCCGCATGTGAACCAAAACTTACGACGATCAAGTGCAACTGGGAAAAACTTTCTTCCTGCTACGTACTCAGATAAGTGTTTGGAAGCTCTGCAGAATCACACTATTGATCCATTGACTTTGGGACACACCTGCTCAAAATTAAAGGAGGAAACTTTAGATTTTGGCTACAAATTTTCAAACTAATATACATATGTTTATATTACATTTACGTATTCTTGGATAGCTTTTAAATCCTAGTAAGTATGTCGAATGGTTTACTTCATGTTCATCACGAGTGGAATCAATTTGAAGGTAAAACTCTGTGAGTGATGGTATTTGCACTGGGTCTCAGAGAAAAATACACGGGTTTAATTATATTGATTTTTAGGATTAATTAACACTTTGTTATCTTAATTTATACAAGGCATCATCACATCCTTTGAGTATGAAATCAATTTTTGTTTAAGATACAGAAGTTATCCTTTTCTACAAAATACTTTTTAACAGAATTAAAACTCCTAAGATTACATGCAAAGTATTTTATGAGGCTCTAATTTACTTAATTATCACTTACCCACATTTTGCTTTACATTTTTTTTTGTTTACAAATTTTGCTTAACATTTTACCCTTTCATTAAATATGATTTTTTTATAAAATTATTTTTAGCAATCAATTCTCCCAATGATGAGAAGCTTATAAACAATTAATGGGTGATTTTTTAAAAAAATATTCAAAACGATCTATTGTGTCAAAAGTGAGAAACTTTGTATCTCCTGCTTTGATTACTTCTGATATCAATTGATTCTTAAATATCTTTTTTTTCAAAAATTATTTATGGTGTAATATTTTTTAAAATTGTGAAAGTTAATTACTAATTGAAGGGATGGAAAAAGTGGAAAAAAAATCATATTAAATCAGGAAAAATTATTTACTTTTTAAAATTAAGAGAAAAAATAAATAAATTGGGGGTAAGAAAATATAATTATACTTTATTTTTATACATATATGTTAAACTACATGATTAAATGCATGTTTTTTTTTAAATGAACTAAGAGTCTTATAGGGTTCAACCCATTTGAACCATCCCATACGCCTAATCTCTTCAGGTCGAAAGTGATAAGAAATCAAATCGTAGTCTTCATTCTTAAGATATAGCTTATTTTCACTACACTAACACTTTGTGGATAAGTACATGTTTGTTTTGCAAACAGCTTATGAGTTATGGCAAAACTTATAGTTGAAAAGTTTCAAAATGACTTAATTCGAATATATGCTAATTAACTAAGTGTGATATGAATATCATACTATTTTCCTACATAATTACTTCCTAGTGAACGACGGAGCAGTGAGCTGCCTTGAACTGTTCTTGAGAATTTTTTTACCCTCTGTACCAAAATGTGAATAAAAGGCAAGAAAGTTTTACCCCTTGTAATGGGAATAAGATTCTTACAAGTAATGGGGATAAAAGAAAATTGAAACTCAATCATGCACCTGTGATTCTGTATTTTATATATATATATATACACACACACACACGTACGTAAATGATAACACTAATTGAATAACAAATTTTTGTACTATCAGGTGTTGGTTCCAGTAGATAAAATTTAAATTCTCTTAAAAATTAAAATACACACACATATATATATACACACATATTAGATGATAACACTAATAAAAAAACTCATACGTACTAGCAGTGTTGATTCAAAATTTGAATTCATTTAAGAATTAACTTTAATAATAAATATTTGATTTTGTATAAAATAAATATTTTGAGAGAAGTTTATGCTTCGGCACCTGATTGTATTTTAAAAAATTAATCTTTCATTCAAAAAATAAAAGAAAAAAATAAAAAAAAACTCTTCACGGAAGGAAAAGGATAGAGGAATCGATGAACACTAGATGCAAATACATACAAAAGAGAAATGCCACTCCGTATTCATTCCTTTTCGGCGTCAGCTTACGCAGAAGAATCCCAGGCCACCCATTCCCTGCTCTCGATTCTCGATCGGCTGGGCCTATCTGCGGCTTTTTCTATATAAACATAGCCAAAAAAAAATTTTATTTACCGTTTTTTGTTTTTTATTTTTCGTTTTATTGAAATTATTTATCAAAAGTTATGTTGGGGCAACTTTTAACTTGCACAAAATATATATTTTTGAAAACTTAGTCGGAAACTCGTCCTAAGTCTAAGGAAACTTCTCAACATGGTTAATTTATTTTTAAAATTATAATTGAAAAGTCATCCCAACTAAATAGTCAAATTTTTTTTAAAAAAAAAATTAGTTAAAAAGTCACTATAACCCACAACGATTTCTTAACTAGCTTTAAAAAAAAAGTTTTGTGCAGGTAGTCACCCAAACTTAAAACGATTTTAGATTTTTTTAGATTTTAGTAAATTTTGATAAATAATTTTAAAAAATAAAAAATGATAAATAAATTTTTTTTACTATATTTATATAAAAAAGCCCCTATCGGCTAGTTAATTTTATTTTCAAAAGTATTATTTTTATTTTTTACACTTTTTTCTTTATACTTATCTTTATAATAAAAAGAAAAAAAATTATCTTTTTTTCACTTTTTTTTTTACTCTTTCCCTTTCTACATAAAAAAATAAGTGTAAAAAATGTATGAAAAAAATATATATAAATAACATTACTCATGATACCCATGTCCCAATAACATTATTCATATATCATATTTTTATACATTTTCTTTTACACTTTCCTCTAATGAAAAAAATAGACACAAATAAATTACTTTTTCTTTTTTTTCGCTCCTTTCTTTTTCTATTAAGAATAGAAAATATAAAGAGAATAGTATAACATATATTATTTTGCAAGCCCAGCTCAATCCTTGTTAATTAATGATGTGCCTGGTACATTGGGTCAGAAAACAAATTACAACTCTTGTCGTGTACTGGACCTTAATTTGCCGTTCCAATTCCAGGTGCCTAGTAAAATCTGTTTCCCATTCTTACATATGCATTGCATTTGCATAGTACCACATGACAGACTGTGCTGCACTCACTGCTATATTATGTGGATGCCATGGGTTCATCACTTCATCGTCATCAGCCCACAAAGACATGCTACCTGCAAGTGCTGTAACCTTTTTACTAGAAGTCCTCCACTCTGTCTAATGTATGTATATTTTATAGCACGCCTCGTGTAGAAACTCCATACTGAGAAAAGACCAGTGATCTGATCCAAAACCTCTCTTAATTCGATTTCCCAGACGATCACATACAATTCCACAAAAGCAAAAGTGCACGGGTTGCTTCTGTTTGGCAACAACGATGGAAGGTGGGCATGAATACAAGAAGGGTTTCTGGAATGTGGAGGAAGACAGAGTTCTAATGGATTACGTAAAGGAGCATGGGATAGGGAAGTGGAATCGTATCGCTAAAGTGACAGGTATATCTTTTGATTTGTGTGCTACATGATCACTGGACTGGTTCTGTGGAAGTAGAGAATATATATAGGCCACATCACGTCGTCATTCTTGCTTTGTTTCTCCCCCCTTACGTATGTTGTTGAATTTGAAGAATATGCCTGCGCTCTATGTGTGTAGCGTTGAAGAGATGTGGCAAGAGTTGCAGACTGAGGTGGATGAATTATCTGAGTCCTAATGTTAAGCGTGGTGTTTTCTCAGAGGAAGAAGAAGACCTCATTATTCGGCTCCACAAGCTCCTAGGAAATAGGTTTATTATATTCTCTTTCTTCAGTCCTTTTCCAACTGCTGATTATCATCTACTATATATCATTACGACACATTTATATTATTAATTATTTACTTTGATTATAGCACTCATCAATAATTAACACAAGTATAGGAACTGTCTCCAAAAGAGAGGTTCCTGTTCCATTCCCATCCTTAATAACTTCTTACCCCTAATCCAACACTGTTTTAGCTGGGTCAGAATGAATGACACATATTTTTCTCTTTAGGTGGTCTTTGATAGCGGGGAGGGTTCCAGGGAGGACGGACAACCAAGTGAAGAACTATTGGAACACTCATTTAAGCAAGAAGCTCGGTGTTAAGAAGGGAAAGAGCAAGGTTTCTGCCCCTCCAAAAGCACCACTCCATGATGAAGAACCAAAGGATGATTCCAATAGCACATTGAAGTGTACGGAGCCTTCCTGTTACAATGTTGAAGGTGAAGGCGAAAAGCTTGTCCAAGCTAGCTCAAGTGCTGATCAGAATTTGACGAGCACGCATGAGGTGATTATGAGTGATGATTTTGGGAGTGCCTTTTGGTTTGCTAATAGTGGGCTTAATCTATACAGTACCCCTTGCTTGACGGAACCTTTACACGACTATTTTGTTGGTCTTTGATCATTGGGGCTCATGCCTGTAATTGTAAAGTATTATCCTCTTTTGCAAATCACCTTGATAATGATTAATAATTTGGTCGATCTATTATTTCAACAAAAAATTAATTAATTGCTTATCCCATTATATGTAGAGTAGCTAGCTACCTTAATTGGCCTGAATATATATTTAAGTTACAAATGGTAAATGGAGCGACTGCTATTAAAAATCAACTTTCCTTACCATTTTATCATTCCAAACTCGAGCAAATTAAGCTGAACCTTCCTGTTGTAGTGCCCTGTGTTCCAAATCATTGGAGTGCCTACCTTTTCTCTTTCAAAGATGTGAGGGTTTTTGGCTTGAGGAAAAAAAAGAGAAAAATGGTGGAAAAGGGAAGATTAATTTAAAGTAAACTTGCTCTTATTTAGGAGTTTTTTAAGAAATAAAATGAGAAGTTATCATGTAATTTTTTAAAACTCTATTATTTATTTTTATAGAATTTGGATTTGTCAACTGCATATGCAGTTAGAGAAAAATAGATACAAAGAAGTAAATTTTAAAATTTTAAAATTTTAAAATAACGGGAGCTACATAATTTGTGTCTTTGTTTGAAAGTGCGCCACAGTTAGAACCCCAAAATTTTTTAATATATTTTTATATATATTTTAAAACTTCTTTAATTTAAAATATTTTAAGCATTTAAATTAAAAAAAAAAAGGAAACTTGTTACTTAACCTTTAGATTCATATCCGGTGTATTTGATAAAATAAAATACAAGTGGCAATCACTCACAAGAAAATCATTAGAGTGAATTTTAATGAATCCATAATTTATTATCAATGTACTTATATTTTATCAAAATCTAAATAGTTAATTTGTTAATCAAAGATTATCAATATTGCATTTTACTCTCTAAAATACACTTTACATTTTAGAATATTTTGATCCCTAACGTTTCATCATCGTTCCTTTTCCTCCCTTCATTTTTGTTTTTGATTCCTTCTCCTTTCAATTCCAAGTAAACCATCAAGTGACCAGAGACAGAGAGCCAGAGCTATTAGAAGTTGAAGTCGAATTTGTCTTTTAGCCGTGTTTTTTGACGACTGGATTTTTCATCAACTCGCATAATTCGGAGGTTAGATAGACATGAAATCCATCTTGGTCTTGGCTATTGGTTAAGTTTGACGCCATGCTGGAAAAATTAAAACTTTTTTGAAGGACCACCCAGGCACCCCTTCGGATCTAAAGTTCACTGCAAATTTATAATGAAAATAGAAAGAAAAGGGAACATAACTTATTTATATATAAAAGGAGTATTATTATTTTTTTAAAAAAAAGAGTATTATTATTTTCACATCATTTTTTGTTTGAAAGTTATTATACTATTTTAATATCTAAAAAATAATTGGTCCAATTTTTACACAACAAATCATCATATTTGGAGCTCGTGAGTCATGAAAGGAACTATTCTTACATAAAAAAAAGTAGTTTAAAAAATAATCGTTTCCTATCTAAAATATATAACGGGATGGACTTCGACCTCGTATTTTAGTGAATTTGTAACAGTGAGATCACTTACATAGAAAGATATACTAAAATTTAAATTATAATTAAAAAATTTTAATTTATCAATATAAATTTTTATATAATAAATTTTATATCTTTTTTTTTTAATAAAATGATTGCATGAGATGAGAGGATCTAAATTCTTTTTTATTCTATCCTCACCAGCAGTAAATGCGTCTTAAAAAATTGTGTAATCCTTTTTTTTTGACACCCGAGATTGGTCGCTTTTTTCCGTCCGATGGATTGATTATGTTACAGACCGGGTCTGGTTCAAAATTAAATAATATTATAAGATCACCTGAAAAATCGAATCTAAAATTCAGCATCTACGCAACCTATGCTATTGAAAGTGGTATAATAAAATCTTTTTTTAAGTAGTGCTTTAGGATTTAAATTTTTAATATATATAAAATTATGTTAAATTTAAGAATATTTTTTGCTACCCTTTGTTTTCTTTACATTAAAAATGATGGAAGTAATTACTTCTACAATTTTAAATTGAAAGTGGTATAATAAAACTTTTTTCTAAACAGTGTTTTAGGATTTGAATTTTCAATAATTAATTATGTATTTTATTTAATAAAAATATAAATACAACAAGCTTTTTTTTTATAAATATTGATATTTTATAGTATATTTTAATTTTAATTTTTGATTTTAACTATAAAATTTTTCAAAAATTAGATAAAAAATAATTTATTAATTATTTAACTTAATAATTATATGATAATTCTTTTGCCCAAATTATATTTAAAAGCATTAAAATTTAAACTGTCTAATATTATAAATATTAAATTTATAGAAAATAAATTATTACATTTATATTTTTAATTAAATAAAGTATATAATTAAATATTAATCATTAATTAAGGAATTTCAACTTTTCAAGAAATTTTTTTATAAGTGATTTAAGAAATTTTAACATTTTAAAATAATATGACATAAAATATAATTAATTTATAAATAAATAAATAATTGTAATTTTTTTTAAATAATTAAATAAATTATATAAAGATTTAATAAAATTTTAATTAATGATATATAAATAAGTATTTAATTTAATATAATAATTAATTAATTTAATTTATGTTATTTTTTTATTTATTGTATAAAAAATATATGTCATTTAAAGATATTAAAAAATATTAATTAATTTTTTTAATTTTATTCTTATTATTTAATAAAAATAAAACTAGTTGAATAAATAAAATTTAAAAAAATTTATAAAATAAAAAATAATAATTTAATCATTTTAAATTATTTTTTATAATTAAAATTATTTTTTTATTTATTTTTATCTTTTATTTAATATTTTTATATAAAAATTTAAAAAATTATTAAATAATTTTAATTATAAGAAGATATAATTTAAAATAATTAAATTATCTTTTTTTTTACTTTATTAATATTTTTTAAATTTTACTTATTCTATTTATTTTTTTATTAAAAAATAAAAATAAAATTAAAAAAATTAATTAATATTTTTTTAATATTTTTAAATAATAAATATTATTAAAAAAATTTCATTAATAAAAATAAATAAAGAAAGTATTTTATATATATATATATATATATATATATATATATATATATATAAAAAGACACACACACACACACGCATGAGCACGACCCAAATTAAAAAACAAAAACCCAATTTCTCATTCTAAAGTCTGAACCCTTTTCTTCTGCTAATCCACTCGCCTCATCGTCTTCGTCAACTCCGTTGAGAAGAAAATCATATTAGCTCTGTAATCTCATGCATTAGTTTTGTCTTCTCGGGCTACTTTAGTCATTTCTTTTTCTTCTTCGCTTTTAATATTTTTCTCTCAGTTTTGCGAAGGAGTAGGAGTTGAGCATAAAGCATGGCCACCCAATCGGCGCCTCCTCCCGGTGCCACCGATGAAAAGCTTCAAAACCAAGGTTTTAATTTCTCTCTCTTTCTGCTCTGATTAACTACTCTGATTTCGGTTTTTTTTCAGTCAACAATCCATAATTTTATTCATTTTAGCTTTCTTATTATCGATTGTTGGTGTAGAATTAAAATCCGTCCTTGCCATATAACGTATTGTCGTTTATCTACCGAGCATTCAGCATTCATTAGGTAGTCAAACCGGAGATCTTCCATTTTGAGTAGCGGCTTTTTTTTTTTTTTTAATGTGTGTGTTTGTGTTCTTGTCCTGACATATTTTTGTATAGTATCCATTACTTTGCGTGATAGAAATGAACGATTTCGTGAGATCTTCTTGTCTCTGTTCACTTCCTGATTAAAATGTTAGCCATCACGCTATTAACTGATAATTTTGCCCGCTTTGAGATTTTTTTTTTGGGTGAAGTTTTTACTTGAACCGGTAATAATTTCAGTGGCTTAAATGTTGAGTGCAGTTTCGCTATTTTAAAATTTAATTTTCTTCATTGATACAAAATTCTTGTACACAACTACATCAATACACATGTCTTCTTCTAACTCTCACGCACACTTCTCATACATTACATTATGGGTCTCAATTCTCTTATCTTGACACTCAACATGCCTTCACACGATGTGCCCAGCACACCAGGATTCTACCTTGGTCCCTGATCAAGGTTCCTGAGCTCTTGCAATCCTAGACTGTAGTACTGTACTGTAAGAGACAGCTGGTCCTGATCGCTCATCACCATGACAGTCCTAGACTGTCTCTTCAACTCGTGGAGTCCATCCCTTCCCTCTTTGGGAATTCTCACACAACTTGGTAATCCAGCAGCCTTTATATAAGTTTGCTCCACCAATTTTGGAACTTCTAGAATAGTATGATATTTATGCAAGTTACCTGTACTTTAATATTTCCACAACTTTCATAATTTATCTGCTGTATTGGATTTTTCTAGACCATTCACCGAGATTAATCTTCATTGGATACTACAGAACAAAATCCTTTGTTTCTTTCACCATTTCTTTTCTTCGCTCACGCCTCTCAGTTGGAATTGGACATGGTTGCTATCCTTTATATTGTTTCACTGAGCATCGCTGATCATGGTTAACTTAAATATTGCCTCCTTAAATGGATGTCCGATTCAAAGTTCCCAGCTTCTTGACTCATAATTTTATGTATTCCAATTTTGAGTTATGTAGTTATTCTATTTAAATATTCTCCAGTCTGTACAAATTTTTTTGAATTAGATGGAAAAGGGAAAACAGAGAGACAGAGAGGAGACACAAGAAAATATATTTTACTATTGAGACTCCAAATAATTATAATACAAAACCCTGACCTAAACCTCTATATATACTAAAACTATAACTCTGAAAAGACACTTATACTCTTTACTTTGGGTGCACTACAAGTAATTACTAACTTAACCAAGTAGACACATAATACTAAATTATATTTCTCAACAGATACCTTATTTTTCTTATACCAAAGGTTCAACTGCCTTCATCATTTTATTCTACTGTTTCCTATTGAATGTTTCCATGATTGATTGGATTTGCTAGCAGAATGTTTCGGATAAGTTGTAAGTTATATTGTTTTGGGTATGATAAAATTGATTTGTTGATTTTCTTTTTCGAGGTTTAGGTGCTGAAATTGTGCAACCAACAAACGTGGATCAGCAAAATGCCAGAGAAGAGCCTGTTAATCAGCGTTCAACAACATCAGTCTTTGTGAACTCACAACCATTGCGGGAGGAACAAGTTCAGAATGCTGTGAAATTTCTATCGCATCCAAAAGTTCGAGGTTCCCCTGTCATCTACAGGCGGTCATTTCTGGAGAAGAAGGGCCTTACGAAGGAGGAAATAGACGAAGCCTTTCGGCGTGTGCCAGTAAGCTAGTTTTTTTTATCAGTCATTTAATTTTCTAGACAGCTCTTTCACTTGTTCATATACAACCAACCAATTGATTATCAGTTTGTCACTTTCCTTTATGTTCATCTGTTTTAATCCTTGCCTTTGGTCCAAATCACAGGATTCACCTCCTAGTGTGCAGACAGCTGGTGTAAATCAAAGTGAAGTGTTTAATATTGAAGCTGCATTTTGGTCTTCTGTGTTTTCCTTTTTACCTTTGGGTTGAGTTAAAGTGCTAGTGAAATCTCCAATTATTATTCTGTTTAATAGAGCTGGATTGATTCCTGCTTCAGTTACATTTTGAACATGGCAATATTGTAATACTAACAGATCGACAATCAAAGCCATCATCAAACGTTCAACAAGCCCAACCACAAACTTTGCAGCCTGGTGTATCTGCTTCTACTGATGTTAATACTTCGTCGGGAACCTTATCACGATCCAGATTTCACTGGTCCCATGCCCTTATAGCTGTTGGGTTACTGGCCACTTCAGGTGCTGGAACAGCTATACTAATTAAGGTAGGTACCACCACCTTCTCTTGATGATGCCATCTAAACTGTATCTTAATGGATGAGGGTCATATTGCTGTGCCATGTTCAGTTTGTTATTCACATTTTTATCCTTTCTTTGTAGCTAACTTAATGTCTTGATATATGCATATGTTTTATCACATTGTTGTTTGAGCCTTACTGAACTTAAGAAGCATGCTCCATGTTTTAGAAATCCATTCTTCCTCGGTTAAAATCTTGGATACGCAAGATTGTCTTAGAAGAAGAAGATGACCAATTAAAGAAAACAGACTCAAAACCAACATTGGTGGAAGAAGCTGCACAAGCTGCAAAAGCAGCTGCAGCTGCAGCTGCAGATGTGGCAAAAGCAAGCCAAGAAATGCTGAGTTCAAAAGGTGAAGGTGGGTTTAATAGAACTTCAATTTGCATGCTATAAAATATCTTTGATTTGTATTAGTGCTCCCACATTCCCTAGAGATCCTTTTTTTTTCGGAGTAATGACTGTAGTTGCTACTGCATCTGGTACTATACTTTGCAGAGCAGAGATACTTTGTGGAAGTTGTGAGCCTTTTAGATAAGCAAGTACAAGAAATGAAGTTAATGACTAACGCAATAAAAGGATTGGAAGGTAATTCGGCATTGGCATTTAATCTATTGAGCTAAGATGAGCAGTTTCCAATGCAATGAATATTTTTTTAAAGGGTTTTGTTTATGATTTGCTAATAGCACTTGTATAGTTGTTAAGAATGCATGTGGCTGAGTCATTGGTGAAGTTGTGTATTTGTATCCTCTAATGACTGCAACATGGAATATGGTACTGATGTTTAGGCTTATGAATGGTGACCAAGAGCTTTGACAAATTTTATGTGCATTTTAACTATTCTAACTGGATTTCTATCTTACTGGCTGTGTCAGGAAGCTCAATTATTCCTTTGCATTCTAGCTTCATTTCATGCAATCTTTTGAGGCTTCCGCCTTTCATGTAAAATTTTTTATCACATTTATGCTGGAGACTTTTACCAGTTACTTAGAATATTTAAATTCTTATTGAATATCATCTGTTTCTGCCAAATTATGGGACAAAATGTAGCTTCTAATGGAGTCCCTGTCTCAGGGCAAGAAGATTACCGATTCACTCAAACAAGTTCAAAGGTCAGATATAATTGGATGTAGATGGGGAATGTCTCAGCATCTTTAATGAAATT
Source organism: Castanospermum australe (assembly GCA_019955255.1). NCBI lineage: Eukaryota > Viridiplantae > Streptophyta > Magnoliopsida > Fabales > Fabaceae > Castanospermum > Castanospermum australe. The sequence continues at coordinate 666,684 of NSJW01001005.1, read as the reverse complement.
CTGATCCTCATTTGAGTTGTGTAAAATAAGTTTAAACTTTTGACAACTGTAATTTTTTTCAAATATATACAGCAACTGATTGTGAATGGCAAGGCGGACTACGACTTGCATTCAGGTTGTTTTATAGTAATTAAATCTTATTAATCCAATTTTCTAAATTATTACCTATAATTGGAGTATCATTTGCAGTGAGATCTTTATCCCCACCTGCATCCACTGAAGCATCTACTGGTCTTCATCCAAAGTCGTATATGGAGGTTAGTCATTGTCTTGCTTTTATAATTATCTATTTTGTCCCCTCCCCCCGAAATCCTTTTAATTATGGGGATAACATTTACGCGAATTATATACTTTGGGGCTTTGGCTATGGATTATAAGTTTTTCATTATGGTCAATGTCTTTTTGAATTATGCTTCTGAAAGTTCTCAAGTCAGCACGGCTAATCGGGTGTGCATGATCGGGATTTTCAAATAGTAAGATGAAATTGTGATTTTTAGCCTATTGTGCTGTTTGTTTGTTAGTACTGGTTAGTGTTTATTCCAAGATTGAGTGTCAGTTGCACAGTTGATACTTAATTTACTCTATTTGCTTTGTATATTAGTTTATTAGAGTATTTTAGAAAAGATGATATAAGAGTTCCCATGAGATTCTCCATTTTGTTTATTTTCATTGAGAAATAATTTCAGTCATATGGTCCTTCATGTGAATTATTTCCTTCAATTGATTATGTAACTCATCTATATTTATTTCTTGTGTTTACATTATACTGACATATCAAGACAATGAAGCAAGGGCATACATGTCATAGATCTAATAGTGTTGGACATGGCCATTGATGCATGGATACACCATTTTGCCCAGGTGTACCCATGTTGGAGTATCAAAGGCGTGTACAGGGTGGCAACTCTCATATTGTTTGGTCTTTTTTTTTTTTTTCATTTTTCGGCTGAAACGGGCTGGTTTGAATTGAAATGGGTCTTAATACAGTTCAGAATGGGTTTTACCCCTTTCGAAACACAGAAACATTTTCAAACGCTTGAAATTCTTGAAAACACTAGAACTTGTATGGAACTTGTCTTAAGCCATAAAAAAAATTTGAGTTTGTTAAATTTTGGTACTTTTTAAATTTAAGTATATTTTAAAATAATTTACTAAATTTTTATGTGTTTAAATATATTTTTATTTTATTTAAGATACCCCACCATATTTGTATCCTCATTGTTTGAAATTTTGCCATATCTGCAGATACACACACCTGTAGTGGTGCTTCTTAGGGCATGACACATCATATGACCTATTTGCATATAATGTTATATCATAATGATGATGATGAAGTTAAGTTGTCACGGATCAATCATTCAATCTCAAAGTTGATAACTTGAGAATACTACGGCATTTGTTCAAAGATTTTGTACTTGCTCTCCTCCATTGCACTTGCAAATTTTTTCATAGTTTTAGCTAGAGGGGACTATTGAAGAAACAAAAGCCCATTAGATGCTGTTTCTGGAACTTCTTCCTATCATGTTCATAAATGTGTAAACGGAAACTTGGTTAGGATTTTCTATTCTTGTTCAGATTGCAATCTAACCCGTCCTCTACTCCTTGCAACACATAGTCTGTCATGTGGATAAGGATGCAAAGATTTGAAAGTTTTCTCGTACACAGCAGCTCATGTAGTACATAAAAGTGTTCAGTACCTCAGTTTTGACAACTGCCAAACATTTAGTATTTTAATGAATTATTTCTATTTTCTTCATATTTGATGTAATGGATACACTGCAGTATTTATCTTCCTTAATACTTGCGATTTTGTTTGACTTTTACTATTATTTTTTGCAGATAATGGCCATGGTCCAAAGAGGGGAGAAGCCTTCTAACATTAGAGTAAACCTTTATGCTTTTTATTCTGGATAAATTTAGTTGCACACCTAAAATTGTGCTCCATTTGTGTAATGTTATAAAAAATTGATTGAAGTGAAATTTATTAAAATTTGATAAGTGAGGGGAGGTGTTACTGTGAAGTAAAAGATTATGGTGTGCATATAAGATTACACTTCTATATTGGGTTTACCAATTTTATGTGGCCACTGTTACTTTTATCAAACACTGGGTTTTAATGCAGGATATCAATGATTTACCCCCCAACCCTTGTCAGGAACCATCAAATCCTCGCTTAGTGCCTAGAACCAAGGTTTATTTCAAAGAGCTTGCTATGCATTTCCTAAATATTTTAGGTTTATGTAACATTTTATTTTTGACTAAGTTGCATGAATCTCAAATTTTTTAACTTCATTTGAGTTCATCTTTGAGGAGTTAATGTCAATAACCTCATCTGCAGTATGATGGTTTCTAGATTTTCAGAGTCCAATTACTGACCATGTTAGCGAAGATGATATGTCCTACAATTGGATAATCATGGAAAAAAATAATTAATCTAGTGATAAATTTCATTCCTAGTTTATGTTTTAAAAAGATCATAGCATTTAAACTTTCAGAAACGTTAACTGTATTCTAAGACAACTTAATAATTAAGTGTGTGGGACTATGATCTTTATACAGGGCCACTACATCTGATATTAGAGTTTATTTAAGCTTAGATAGTAAAGAGGAATTGGAGCGAGTGGAAAAGGGAATGATTTGTATATTACATTGTGACATTTGTTAGGATACCTAGGCTAAATGGGAGGTTATCTTGTTTTTTATTGAGATATTAAAGTTTATTTAAGCGAAGATAGGAAAAAGGATTTGCAGCAAGTGGAAAAAATGGATAATTTGTATTTTCCATTTGTTAAGATACCTAGGCTAAATGGGAGGTTATCTTGTTTTTAATCTGAAAGATATAATATGCATTGAGTTATATTTGGGCTTCTAAAACCCATAAGAGTGATATAAAAATGCAATGCATATTTTTTATGAAAAAGAAATTTATGCATAATTCTTAGCATTCCTTTCCCAGCGGTATTATTTCATCTGAATCTACTAATTATTTGCTTCAACTTCTCCTGGGCAGCCTTGGGAGGTTGGTCAGGTGCAGAACCCGTCTCCCCAAGTGCTTCAGTCTCAAGTGAATGGTGAAGATTTGAATATCAAGATCCAAGATACCACTCAATCAAATGGTGACTACTCAGTGCCCTGGTGGCAGAGGAAAAATGTCAGAATCAGAGAGATCGAAAACGAAAATGAGTATAATGGAGCAGCTCATGGTGCTGCATCCAGTCAGCAGCCAGTTCAACGCGTGTGGGTTCCCCCTCAACCTCCCCCCATAGCGATGCCGGAGGCTGCAGAAGCAATCAGACGCCCAAAGCAGATGGTCCAAAAGGAACAGATGCCAGATGATCAGTCAGTAGCTCATTCTTCAGACATCTCCGATGAGGTGCAGAGGAACCCAAAACTATCAGAATCTGAAGGTGCAATAGAGGGCAGCAGCATCAACTCACTTCTCAGCTCTAGTGAGATACAAGAAGACCATGAAGTCAAATATGAAGAGAAATAAAAACCTTATACTTAATTTGATCCATCATAGCAGTACATGAAGTTGGAAACAGAACTTGAGGTAGTCCAATTTCATGGTAAGCTTGAAACAGCCTTTTTTCTTTTTTCTTGTTTTTTGGGTTTACAACAGCTTTTGTTTCATAGTCTCGGTTATTCTGTACTTTGAACTGGGCATCAATACAAGATGCAAATGCACGTCTCTTTTATGAAAGAATATTGTAACAAGAAGAAATAATGTTTTTGATTGTATGCACTTTTCCAGCTTTTATATATTTTATGTTACACTAATACAGGTATAAGTGCACCTAAAAAGCAGGTATGGACTGCGATAATATTCAATTTTAAAAAAATTGAAGATACAGGTAACTAGGTAAGTCATAGTATCATCATACAAATAAAATATTTAAAATATCTAAAATTGTATTATAATAGAATGTTCCAAAGCAAATTTATAACAAACTATTGGCAAGGCAAAGGAAAAACATGAGAAAGGAGATGATCAAACAACAAAAGCAAAGAAAGTGGAGGATCCATTTTCCTCAGTTCAGGATCTCAAACTGTCTCTTCTGTGTTTTAAAGAATTTCGGTTCAAAGAACTGCATTTTTTGTGAAAAAATTGTGACTTGTGGCATGTCCAAATTCAAGCGCCACGCTTGAGTATCCTACCTGGACTATGGACCATGTTATGCGGTTTTTGATCTTGCTGCATTTGGGTATGATGTGATCATCTCGTGCTTTAACATTACCCTTTTGTTCTTCATGGGCATCTACTGTGGTGACTGCACATTCGTCTCCATTAAAAGGGCTCTAAAGTGTGAGATCAAGCTTGGTTAAAATAGTAACAAAGATTGCCTTGAAATACCTACACCTGGGATCAAGTATTGGTGAGGGCATCCTATCCTCTCATCCATTGACGGAAAAAAAAAAAAAAGGCTCTAAAGTTGCATCATGTCGCAATTTTATCTTTTTAAGGCTAGTGGTTACCAAGTTTCCTACCTATACAATCATCTTTTAAGCCAAAATAGCTAATAGCAAGTTAGCAGCAGTAGCCTTTCTATTTCAACTTCTAAATATGTGCTGTGCAATTTATTACTTGGCTTAATTCCTCTCTTCTTTTTAAAATTTGGTAATTTTGACAGTTTGTGAGCAAGTGAAACTGAACAGAATCTTTTTCATTGTATCACAAAAAATAAAAAAGAAATATATATATCACAAAAAATAAATCTCATAGTTTTTTTTTTAATAAAAGTATTCTCATATCAACTTTTGTGTTAGTTAAGATTTAAACATTTTTCAGAACAGTTTTGAAGGTGCACTCTCCAAATTGACATGGTATATTTTAAAAAATTAATTCTCTTGAATATTGATCCAAATTTTGAATATGAGTAATCAAAATAACGAGCACACCTCCTTAATTACATACTTTCTTGGCTTAATAAATCCAAATGTTGTATAACTAAGATAATTTAACTAGAAATGGGGGATAAGTGTCACTCAAATTCAATAGGTCTTTCTTTGTTTTTTGTTTGTCCGGATCAATGATGCTAAAGCTCAACATATAATTGTGGGGTCGAACTGGAATGCCACATTAAATACAACAAAACAATATACACATGCAATTAAAGTCGATCGGAAGCAATGGTGGGTGATTTAGGATTCTCATTCCATAGTATCTTCTGATATCTAATTTAAAAAATTGAATGTGAAACCTGTGTCGTTGCCTAACATATTAAGGTTGGAGTTAGGAAATCAACATTATCATTAATTATAAAAGATTCACAAGAAAAGATTGAGAAGGAATTTAAAATAAATAAATAAATAAATTTGTTCTTACTGTTAGTATAAAGAAGAGTTTAAAGGGTGTCGTTGTCTTTGTGTGGCTGAACCAAACCCCGTGAACTCGCAAAGCACGTGTTGTCTTTCTTTTGGGTACAATACAAGAGAGAAAAAAAAAAAAAGCAAAAGAAGAAGAGAGCCAAGGCCCAGCAAAGAAAATATTCTTACCTGCACTTCTTACTAGCAAAGAAGACACCAAGAGCAGCGCACGTGCTGTCTGACCGTGTGAGAAGTAAATGGTACCAGATTTGGCAGCATGAGCTGTATATTGCTGTTCTGTGCCTGAATATTAGAAGATCTCCCTGCTTGTACTTCACGCTCAAACCGATGGTGTGTGCGCACGAGGGACGCCGTAGATCACTCCAAAGATACATCATCATCCAAGGGTCTAGTGTAGAAGAAGGATAAGTGTTCAGAGTAATGATTCTGTTGTCCTCCTCCTCTTACAGTTATATGCGTCCCTTTGATTCGGTTTTATAACCGTCCTTTACCGGGAAGCTTCCGTTCAAGACCACCGCTATGTTTTAATAATTTTGTTATTTGTATATTAATTTTATTTTATTATTTATACGTTACATTCTATATCACTTAAATTTTTTTTATTCATTTTTTTTAAACTTAAATTGTTAATATTATATAAATTTATAATTAATTTAATATAATAAATAATTAAATAATTTTGATTTATTTCGCTCGCGTCTAGTGGAGCTTACAGGGCAGGCTGAAAAGTGTTAGGCTCCATTGGGCCCAAGCATGGAGTGGGCTGAGGTCCGGGATGGTACAATTGCCATCAGAGCAAGATAGCTTCTTAATATGCGAGACAAATTCTTATGGTCTCCGCACAACAATTTGTTTGGTAACGTGCTCCGGACAACAATATACTTGGGGGATCGAACTGGAATGCCACATTAACAAAGTACCCCAAAAAAAAAAAAAACCAACAAATCAACGCACACATCAATGTCAGAACTCAGAAGCAGTGACAGGTGAAGACAACAATTACACATGCAATGTCAGAAGCAATGATGGGTGGGTGGATTCAGGATTTTACCATCCCATCCTGTCTACCTACTGATAACTAATTTAAAAAAAAAAAAAAACTGAACGTGAAACCTGTGTCATTCTTAGTTTAACGGTTAACGTTGGAGTTCTAGATTACAGCAAACTCCTGATTCTTTGTTTCTGTCTTCTTCAAATTGAAGTCCTTCAATTCAATTCAATTCAATCCCATGGGGCTTTCCGTGATGGCTCAAAATTTGCCGCCTCCAGCTGAAGTCAAGTCCAATTTTCTCACTCATTCCTTCCAGTCTGACACCCTCGCATCAAAATTCTCATCAGGTTCTTTCTCGTCTTCTTCCTCTCGTAATTCTCGCTGTGGTTCCTTCCTCGTGTCTCATGGGAAAATTCGAAATCCAACGGCATTATACAGAACCCTCTCTCTCAACCCTCCGTTTGCTTGTGTTGAATTGGTTTGACTTTTCCCGCTCTTCCTTGCATGGGGTTTTTCTATTGAGTGGGTACATGCCCATGCAATCACGTCACTACTAATGCTCATCACAATATGTGTTTCGGGTGTTGCAACCATACTCTAGTTTTGTTCCATAATATCAATACTCAACAAGATTTATTATGTATTAATTATTATTTTTCATAATAAATATTTAAAGGTTAAAAAGTAAAATTAACAATCAATAAATATTTAACAAATTAGTTTAGATATCAATACTTAAAAAAATATTAAAGTAATATCTTGTGTTTCAAATTATGTATAAATTAAAATAAATATCTATTTTAATCTTACAAAAATATATGCAATATCATATTAATTTTTTATTTATAAATATATTAAATTAATAATTTAATATCAATATATATCATTAAATTGATCCTTAAAGTAAAATTAAATTATTTTTAAAAGTGACAAAACTGAGGATATTAATTATCATTATGATGTTGTGTATATTTTTTGAAAAATTAGATCATGAACAATTACTCTACAAACTATTATTGAGTACTATATTATTTCCTTCTTATTAAATATTTATATACTACTTTGTTATGTTTGACAAACACAATATTCATGAGAGAGAGAGAGAGAGAGAGAGAGAGAGAGACGCATGTTAAATATTATATTGCTTTTATTGTCTTTCTTCTGGATTTATCCACTACCCAACACATAGTAGGTTTTGTTTTATGATCATTTGATTCTCAGGTGGATTTGTTTTGAAAAGAAAAGATTGTGGAGCAACAGATGGAAGACGAGTTTATTGCTCCGTGCAGACACCACCCCCAGCCTGGCCAGGACGAGCGGTCCAAGAGCCAGGTCGCAAGACTTCGGAGGGGCCAAAACCCATCTCTATTCTGGGATGTACTGGTTCCATTGGAACTCAGGTATCAATGGAAATGGAATCTCCCTCTACCATGACAAGCTGTGATATAATAATCTGTTGAAATGACAAATAATCTAAAGCAGATGCTGGCTGGACTTGCCGACATGCTGCATGCTTGCAAACATTTGTCAGAAATAATTTGCGTTTTTAGTGCTTCAGTTCTTTCTTATTAATCTTTAAAATGAATATATAACTACAAATAGCTCAATATACCTTTCTGCTTCCGTTTTTTTTTATTTCTTTCTCTCCTCTAGAAGCTTGAATACTGAATAGTCCAGTTAACACAAAAATAGTAGTTGATCTTTTACACCTTCTAGATGTAGCTTGACTTACCTCTGCCTCCTACTTTTTGGTGTAATCTCTGTATGCGTTTGTAGACACTAGATATAGTGGCTGAGAATCCAGATAAGTTTAAAGTTGTGGCACTTGCAGCTGGTTCAAATATTACACTTCTTTCAGATCAGGTAAATACTTCACTCCAAGAACGCCACAGAACTTTCAATGGATTTGTCTCTCTATCTATGACCAGCATTAAATCTGAAATTTCGTAACATCAATGGATATACCTGATTTATTCACTCCCATGCCTAATTTACTAATGATAAGTCATGTTGGAAATGGTCTTTTTTGTTCTGTTTTCAAAAAAGTCAACCTAGTAGTCATTTTGTTCTTAAGCATTTATAGGGGCTTTCATTACTTTCTCTTCTTTTTCTTGGATTTTCTTTTTAATATTAGTAAAGAAATCATCTTATGCCTAATTATAATTTGTATAAGAGAGAAAATACTTTAATTTTTAAAAAAACTAAATTAACTAGTATGGTTTAAGGCTAGTTCATCTATCTCATATTTTCAATGTACCAAAATAATAATAATAATAATCTTTTTTAATATTTATGGTGCACAGGTAAAGAGATTTAAGCCTGAACTTGTTGCTGTTAGAAATGAGTCACTGATCGCTGAACTTGAAGAGGCTTTGGATGACATTGAGCAAAAACCTGAGATCAATCCTGGAGAGCAGGGAGTCATTGAGGTAGACTTCTTATTTGTTCATGTATCATGTAGCTTGGCTTAGCTAGCCAAGATTGCTTTTCATAAGCTATATCTTATTATCTTATATATTTTCAGGTTGCTCGACACCCTGATCCAGTCACTGTAGTTTCAGGAATAGTAGGCTGTGCAGGACTGAAGGTAACTTTCTTTCTCCTATTTTTGCCCCTTCTTGATAACCAAGCTATTTGCTGTGCTATATAGTGAGGTTTTATGTGTGCATGCATCTATCTACATATCTTTTTATATTAATTTCATTCATCACCTCTGACCAGGTATCTTGTTTTTTTTGGGGGGAACCCAAGGATATCAATTCGTAGTAGACATACAATAATTTATTTTTGGGCCTTGATTGTATGAAACGAGAATCCATTAGACTTTGAAAGTGTATGATTGTCACTCTATATATAATAATATTAATTCTACAATACACTATAAAGTTTTAATATATGAATTCACTATGATATTTTTACCGCTTGAATTTTTGTGTGTATGCGTGGACAGTCATGATTTTCTCAGTTGATTAAATTTTTTTGGTACATTCTCAGTTCATTAAATTAATTAATGTTCATGTGTACATACAAAAAATTTAACGGTAAAGATGTTATGGTCACACACTATAATTTGATATATATGGCTTTTGTGCTGGAAACAACTGTTAGAGAAGAGAGTAAATGGAGGGAAGAAAGAGAGGAGAGAAATATAAGATTTGCTTATAATGTCCGATGTCCTGCTATGAACCCATTACTTTTCTCAGTTGCAACTGCATTGCTATTTTGTTCCTCATACTTCTATATAAAATAAGTGAACATTTATTTTTATATTAACGTTCTTAGCAAGAGTAATTAAAGAGAAAAGACACTAAATTAAAGATGGAATTGGTTATCACCAAACTAAAGATGGTATTGGTTATACTTATCACTTATCAGACAACAGATATTAGACAACTTAGATTCCTCTCATTATTTTATTAGCCAACAGTTGCTGCGATAGAAGCAGGGAAAGACATAGCTTTGGCCAACAAAGAGACACTGATTGCTGGAGGTCCTTTTGTTCTTCCTCTTGCTCACAAGCATAACATAAAAATTCTTCCTGCTGATTCAGAACATTCTGCCATTTTCCAGGTACAAAAGCACATGATCTCTCAAAAACCATGCATGTGCAACAAGCTTAAAGGACTCTAGATACGCCCATGTCATTTATTACTCATACTAATCTCTGGCCTCTGCATCCTTTTTTATTGAACTCAAGCAATTATTTTATCATCCTGCTCCCCTTGTTGCTGCTGAAAACTTATAGGATTCTTCTCTTCAGTGTATCCGGGGGTTGTCAGAGGGTACACTTAGGCGAATTATTTTAACTGCATCTGGAGGTGCTTTCAGGTGTGTAAAATAAATCTAACGTGTCAGCACTTGTGCATGTTCAAAAGAGTCATGGTTTGACTGCTCTATGTTTTCTTTTTATGTTGGAAGCATTTCTTTTTTTCAAATGGAAGATATAGCACTCTAAACTTTCTTATGTATGTCAGAATTTCTGTTTGCCGTCAACTTGTCATATCTTGGTGGAGATCTGTTGAATCAATATTATTTGATTGTGGAAAACCTTGAATTGTTCCTCTAATCCTCTCTCTTAGTGCTCTTTCCAGGCGCTAGATAATCAACCTGACTTTAACTATCATCCCTTGCTGATTGGCAGGGATTGGCCTGTTGATAAGCTGAAAGATGTTAAAGTTGCTGATGCATTAAAACATCCCAACTGGATTATGGGAAAAAAGATAACTGTGGACTCTGCTACCCTTTTCAATAAGGTTTGTTTCTTTCTGATGTCAATATATTGGAAGAAAAATACCTTCTTACGAATCTATGTAATTCTGTGGTCTGAAGCTCCTATCCTAGCTATAAGGTAAATTTCTTCAACTTCTTGGCAGGGTCTAGAAGTAATTCAGGCACATTACTTGTTTGGAGCTAAATATGAAGATATTGAGATTGTCGTTGATACACAATCAATCATACAATCAATGATTGAAGCACAGGTTTAACCCTTATACTATGTTGTGTTGTGCCTGTTGGCTGCTGCTTGTTAATATCCATATATTCAAACACACAGATGGTGAATGATATTGATAACACCTACAAATTCCCGGCCCTTGGCTAAAGTTGCAAAAGGTGGGGTGGCTTGTTTAGTGTTAAATTCAAATATATTAATATGGAAAAAGAAATAGAAATAAGGAGACAAAGATCATTAAATATTTTTTTATCTTTATGTAATACTACATTATTTTTTAATTCCAGGATTCAGCTGTTCTGGCACAGTTGGGGCGGCCTAACATGCGGTTGCCAATCCTCTATACTTTATCATGGCCAGACAGAATTTATTGTTCTGAAGTAACTTGGCCTCGCCGTGATCTTTGCAAGTAATATAATTTTTCCCTGCAGCTTACACATTTTAACTTCATCAACTTCTCTTTAGTCCAATGATGGCATAGCATACTGAAGAAAAGAGACAAATCCACTTGGACATAGAGTTCTTAAATTTGTGAAGCCTATCTTGTTAAATGGAATTTTATAAGGTCAGTTGAAATTTCAATGGTTTTTAACTTCTTATTATGAATGAGCAGATAATTTCATTTTCTTTTCCATTTTGGATCCAAGCCAAGCTTCCAGCTGCGAGTGTATTTCATTCTTCATGTATTGCCATGTAATGTAAAAATGAAGGATTGGACATTGGAGTTTCAGAATAAAGTGGTAACATTGTAATCTCCTTCCACCCCCTCCCCCCTCTTTTTTTTTCTCTGCTGTTTTAATTTGATCAAATCTAGTCGCTTTCTGCAAGCACGTTTAGTTCTGTAAATCCTTTTCTATTTCCATCCTTTGAAGAAACACTAAGTTGGATCATTTGGATGCATTAGATTTTTCGTATGGGTTAATTCTCAAGCAGCATCTTGAGAAAGGCATCTTAAAATATGATCCTATAAGTTCCATTCCACAATAAGTTTCCTCGCTCTCATGAAATTTATATTTTGTATTATGAATAATTTAATTCAATTGAAACTGGCATCGAAAATTTGTTGTTTACTTTGTCTGACAGAGTCGTATTTGAAATGTGATTATGCAGGCTTGGCTCACTAACGTTTAAAACTCCTGACAATTTTAAGTATCCATCCTTGAATCTTGCCTATGCTGCTGGGCGTGCTGGAGGCACCATGACAGGAGTTCTTAGTGCAGCAAACGATAAAGCTGTCGAAATGTTCATTGATGAAAAGTAAGAATTTCTTGTTATTTTCCTTATTTTAAGTGTTGCACTGAGAATTTCACTTTGTATTTTTATCTTTACATGGAATTCGCTACCTTCAATGGAATTGTTCTTCTGTGATGCGGGTGGCCAACGTGGGGATGTGGAGGAAGTGAAATCTATGATACATCCAAGGCACACATTATGCTTACCACCTGGCACTAAAATGTGACCATTTGGATAGTGAAAGTATATATGATGAGCTGACAAGCTGCACAAATTGTTTTGTCCTAGGGACTATATAAAAAGCACTAATAAGTTCTGCAGTTCAAAAATACTACAGTTATGAAACGTTCTTAAAACTATCTTTTTACTTCCATCGCACCATAGCCTCAACATGATTACCCATACAAATACATGCACTTAGTTTTGTTTGAGAACCCAAAATACTGACTCATTTTCAGGTGTGTTAGAAATACCACTTGGCTTTTGTAGAATCTACTCAATCTAGTATCTGAAGCATTGCAATTCCTTGTATTGAAAGTTAAAATAATAAAGTGATTTGGTTGTTTGGTTAAAAGACTTGCGTGTCTCTGTCTATTATTTGTATTTGTATTTGGCCATCTGGATATTATACAGCATTTTTCTATGTCTTTAATCCTTGATTATGTGGGCACATTACTCTGATTCTTTACCTGCATATCTCAGTTCTGTTACAATCTAAGAAACACGGACACAAGACATGATTCGGACATGCATTTGAAGCAAAATATGAAGTGTTCCATTAGGATATGCGTCAGGTTACGTTGTATCGTGTCATTCTTACCCGAGTGTCTGATAAATGTACACAGCTCTTCTTTTGAAGTGTGTCCAAGCTCTGCCTTCTTATCAATGTAAATCCTCCTGTGATTGGCTGTTTTGCTGTTTCCAGGATTAGCTGTTTGGATATTTTCAAGGTCGTGGAACTAACTTATGAGGAGCATCAAAATGAATTGGTGACCTCGCCTTCCCTTGAGGAAATTATTCACTATGACCTGTGGGCACGAAAATATGCTGCTAGTTTGCAAAGCGCTTTCGAGCTTGATTCCTGTTCCTGCATGAGACTGATTTAAGAACTGGGGGATGTGGCTGATTCCTGCCAACTACTACCATAATTTCACCATAATTTATGTGGGCATTGAACAATTGCATGTATCCAATAATGTAGAATGATGCATTCCCCAGATATTGAAAATAAAAGGTTTTAATCAATGGAATGTTCAGATTTTACTATGATCACGTTAAGGATGAACACATCTTAATTGATCTTATAGTTTTATCACGATTTCATTGAAAATCATGTGTCTTTTAACGGTCACTGATAGGTTCACTATTGAATGCGTCAACCTTCTATTTTTCTTTTCTTCGCCAAAGATGGATGTTAAATTTTGTGGCTGAGATAATATACCGAATCACTGCTTTCAATTTTCTTGAGTTCATCCGCTTTTAGTTGGTGGAACTGCGATGAAGAAAAAGTGTTGCAGAATTAATTTATTGCGTCTTTTCGTCTAATGGTTTTACTTTTCTCATCTCCCTTTCCTTTTCATTTCTTCAATTTCGTTTTTAATTCTTGTTGATATAACATGGCGTACTTTTGTAACATGGACTTACTACAAATTTTATTGATTTCTCTCTCTACAATGACTTTGGATCAAGCTTCAAAAGAGTATCAAAAGACGAAAGACTTCGTAGCTTTTTCAAACTAAGGCGGCGGGGAAAAAAGAAATCGAAATTGCCTGATATAGCCGTTTCTTATTCTGCTTCTGTTAGTTTTATATTTTTTTTACCTTTTATTTGATCCGTGTGATTCAGTGTGGCAGAAAACCATTTATCTACTTTCTAATCAAGTTTCTACATTCGAGGCTTGTGAGATTAGAGGAAAGACGTTGGCAGAATGGAAGTTGTTGATATGTATTCTGGTGTTTTCACATCTTGCATTAGACAAAATTACAGAAAGATTATGCTAAATTGCTAAATTATATATATATATAAAATTCTTATGTACTGCCCTTCTTGTCACGAGCTGCTATTACCATATTATGCTCTCAAAGAATGAAGATAATAGCTCTTACATCCATCACTTGTCTCAACTGTGGGGATAACGAAACTTAAAAGCTTAAACACATTCAGGAAACGCGTGAGGCGGAAGGCCCCAAGATTGGTTAGGTGGTCGCATTGCAGCAGAAAATGGTAAATTTTGTATGGTGCTGATGCTGAGTTGATTTGTTGTTTTTTGGGCAGAAACAAGTGCGGGCAAGCACAACTCGGACTTTGTCTGCCACTGCCATTTCAAGTCTCGAGATCAAAGAAATTGCGTACACACAAAGTGGGCTGTGGCCACTTCTTCAGTTGTCACTTGTAATTGGACATAGCTGGCCACCCATTCACATTTCACAAACGAATCCTGCGCACTCAACCCCAAAACATAGCACGTGTGCAGTAAAAACCCAATATAACGAACAAGCTTTGCATCTTGGTACTTACCCACACTATACTAATGGTGTATTGTAACATAATTTATCCGAGGTATAGAAAATAAGTACATAATAAATTTTTATAAGATTCTTATCTCCCTTTCTATAAAAAATTTTCAGATTGGGAATGATGACTTTTGAAGAACTTGTCTTTTTTTTTTCTTTTGTCATATGATTTTTCTATTTGTTCTTGCCAAATTTAAACCTCATTTACTAGATTGAATCCAGAAGAAGAGAGAAGGCAAGAAAGAATATTGGGTGGATCACTTCAGCATAATAAAGAATATTTAGTTTTGATTAATTAATAATATATTAATATAAAAGTTTTATATTATCAATTAATCATACGATGTTATTTGTTTTAAAAATAGTACAAACATTTAGTAACAATAAAAAAAATCTCAATTACTATAATAATGTGATAATTTTTATTCTATTAATAATGTAAAAATTTGTACATTTAAGTAAAAATTATAAATTCAATTTTCAATGTATAAATTAATCTCCTCTCTTATACCAAGTACTCTTCAATTAACTTGATATATGGAAATGGCCAAACAGAAAATAATTGATGTGGACATGAACAAAAACTATATTGAAAGAGCAAGATCACACATTTTTATTCTACCAAACACGTTTCTTCGCCATTACCATCGTTATCCCAATAATCTACTAGTCTCTTTCATTATTTGGTGGGAACCAGGTTGGCGCGGCACTGCAGCTGTAGCATAATGAAATTGTTACAAAGAATAATGTCACTATCTTTGCGGATTGTAAGGCGACATTTGGATTGCTGAATTAGACAATATGTATTCTTTTTTTTCTTTTTTTTAGGTCATAGTTTCTAAGCAGTGATCAAAGGGATTCTTCTTGAACAAAAAATAATTTAATGATTCAGTATTTAAATATTTTATTTTTAAATTTGATTGAAAATAGATGAGATGAAATTTCCAATATAAGGACAAATTATAGTTTTGTTATTTACACACTAAAAAACTCTCACCATTCTTACACCCAAAGTTACCGTAGTATTTTTCTTCTTGCTGGTCACATGGATACATATTAAATTTGACTTTGAATGTCATATTATCAAATTTCTTCCCACTCTCTCTTTTCGCTTATTCATTTAATTACTTATAATATTAAATTAATTATTTTTTTATATATTGTTAATCATTTACGTTGTATCTTTATCACTTAAATTTTTAAACTTTCGAAAGGTTATTTAATTATTTTTTATACTAAATTAATTACTTTCTTTACACAATGTTAATTATTTACGTTGCACGTTTAACACTTAACATTTCTAAACTTTCTGAAAGTCATTTAAACACTTTTTATATTAAATTAATTATTTTTTTACACATTATTAACCACTTACGTTGTGCCTTCAATACATGATATTTCAAAATATGATAAAAATTATTTAACTACTTTTCATATTAAATTAACTACTTATTTATATATTATTAATCACTTATATTGCACTTTCGACACTTAACATTTCTAAATTTCTTGGAGGTTATTTAACTATTTTCACACTAATTTAATTATTTTTTTACACATTATTAATCACTTGTACTACACTTTTAACACTTAAATTTTTTTTAAATCTCTTGTAGGTTATTTAACTATTTTTTACATTAAATTAATTATTTTTTTACACATTATTAACTACTTACGCTACACTTTCAACACTTAGTATTTTCAAATTTATTGGAGGTTATTTAATTATTTTTATACTAAATTAATCACTTTTTTATACATTATTAACCACTTACGTTACACCTTTAACTCATGATATTTCAAAATATGATAAAAGTTATTTAATCACTTTTTATACTAAATTATTCACTTTTTTCACATCGTTAACCACTTAACCTGCACTTTTAACACTTCATATTTTTAAATGTACAAGTTAAGTGGTTAATAATGTGTAAAAAAAGTCATTAATTTATTATAAAAAATAGTTAAATAATATTCAAAAAGTTTGAATATGTCAAATGTTCAATGTATAAGTTAAGTGTTAATAATGTATAAAAATAGTAGTTCATTTAGTATAAAAGGTAATTAATTGACCTTTAGAAGGTTTGAAAATGTAAAGTGTTGAAAGTGCATTATAGGTGTTAATAATGTGTAAAAAAAATAATTAATTTAGTATAAAAAGTGATTAAATAACCTCTAAAAGATTTAGATATGTCAAGTGTTGAATGTGTAAGTTACTTAGTTAACAATGTATAAAAAAATAATTAATTTAATATAAAAAATAATTAATTGACCTCTGAAAAATTTAAAAATGTCAAATGTTTAAAATACACATTAAGTGATTAATAATATGTAAAAAAATAATTAATTTAATATAAAATATAATTAAATAACTTTCAAAAAATTTAAAAATATTAAATGTTAAAAGTATAATATAAATAATTAATTATGTATTAAAAATAATTAACTTATTATAAAAAATAATTAAATAAATAAAAAAAAATTAATGATGTAAATTTTAAAATTAAATTTAATATATATTCATGTAACCAACTTAAAAAAAATATTGATATAACTATTAATATAAAAATAATAGACATTTTTTGATGTACAAAAAACATTTTCCAACAAATTAAACCACCTTCTGTAATCTGGAAAGAAGTAAAAAGTACAAGGGTGTGAAATGAATGACCATGTCCTAAGCCAGCCAGAAGCTATCTCAATCCTCACTGTCTTCTCAATCACTTCTTGATGGGAATGTTCGGTACAAATTTGGAAAAGGTTGGACTGCGTGGTTGATTAATCCTGTTTAACAACCCCCAAAAAATATACTTAATATATTTTGACAGCAATATTTTTAATAATTTAAATTTTATTATATATAATATTATAAATTTAATCATATGTCACATATACTTATTTTCTGTGTCTTATGTTATGTTTTCACTTAATTAATGAATTACTATTAAAATATATAAAAATTTCTCTTGCTATGTGCATTTTGAATAGAAAATGATTCATGCACACTTCTTTGTTTATATAATTTTTTATATTTTTAAAAAAATTAATAAAAATTTGCATTAAAATATAAGTTTATTTTATTTTATTATAAAAAAATAATATAAAAAAATATAATACAAATAATGTGTAAATAAGATTATTGATTTGGAATCTGTCATCTTTTTCAACGATTTTCTTATTCTGGTCCCCTGTTCTGTCACCAATTATAGAACTATCATAGTTGTTGTCCTCAAAGCAACTGTAGCACTGACGAGCTTCTTATTCTTGCAGGGTAAAGAGATAAAGAAAGACAAAACTACCTTGATACGTGCCGCCTTGTTCTGCGGCAGTTTGTCTGGTCCAAATGAATTGTATGCGGGCGTTTCATGTTTGGGCTTCATTAACGATGCCCTGTTCCTACTTCGGTGACGAATTGCACTGGTAATTTATTTTTTTATTATAAAAATTGCTAGTTTTCTCAAAATAATATCAATCAATTAAACAACACGAAATATTTTCACTTAATTAAACGCAATATGCGCCGGAACTTGTTGCTTTTGTCATCAAAATATACCTTGCTTGTTATCATATGAATTCATTGTCAATTCATGCATACTTATCCTGTAAAATAGCGTTACTCTTTTATTAGCACAAAAGAAGTTTAAGATTTAATATAAAAAGAGAAGAAGACTAAGCCGTAAGTCTTTTAGATTCAATGGTCTCCCACTAAATAATAATTAAGAGGGTGTTCTTTCATTCCTAATTTGAGTTTAAATTTCAAGTATCAAAAGAAAAAGTCTAAAGTTTATACTTCAAGCAAAACAATTTAAATGAAATTTGATCTCAAGATTGAACATTTTTTTAAAGAACTTGATAACACTTGAATTTAAATCAAGTCTTTTCAGTGTTACAATAAAAATTTTACTACTAGGTCAAAGTTTGTTATGTCATTTTTTATATTATATTTTTGTGAAAAATGAAATTTTACAAAAGATTTAAAAATGAAATTTTACAAAAGATTTAAAAATGAAATTTTACAAAAGATTCGTAGACATAAATCTCTTGTATAAAAAAGTAAACTGATATTGTATAAAAATTAATATAATCATTACAACGAATTTTTTACTTGCAAGTGACCCTACCGTGATTGCAATTTGTGGAGACTTCAAAAAACTGAAAAAAGAAAAAAGAAAAAAGAAAACCCTTCGGGTGGTCGAGTCTGGTGTGTTTCTTCCAAAAGGAGGAGAAAGTGGCTGCGCAGTGTCTCTTTCACTTTCACTTTATGTGTTTTCCCATGTCTGCTGAAACTTTGGAATCTTTGTGCACAGGGATTGCCACGGAAGAAAAATCCACAAAGGACAAGAGGGGGAGACCCTAGCTAGAGCCATTCAAGACCAAGACCATGACCTATTAGAGGAGATCAAGGATCAAGATGGTGATGCGTCTGGGGAAATGTTTGACAATTAGTATAAGACAGGAATAAATATTTACTATGTAAAATTATAAAACTATTAACTAATTATTTGCATATTTATATAAATAATTTTTAATATAATATGACATAATTTTAATAAAAAAAGTACATTAACTTTAATACATAATATATTATTTATGTAACATCACAGATTAAAATTGGAAACAAACCATGTTGCTTTGTCTTGCTTTGCTTCTATTATTCCATACATTCCATAGATTTGGTGTCTGCCTTTTCTCACTAATTAATTTACGAGTTGGCAACCTTGTTTCACCCCCGGGAAGATGATACAAAAAGGAACAGTATTGTCCTGCACTTTATAGATATGATATCTATTTTGGTCCAAATGCATCATAAAGAAAAATCTATCTATTTTTTTTATAAATTAAGAATATTTCATGAGTTTTGATCTATTTGAATCATCTCGTATATTTAATTTATCTAAACTAAAAATAATAATGATATGGTCATTCTCATAAAATGTGACTATCAAAAATCGAATTACAGTCCTCGTGATTGAGTGTAGTTTATTTTTATTACACCAATGCCTTTTGAATAAAGAAAAAATAAACAGTATTTTTTAGTTTTTTTTTCCCCTTTTTCACTATACATGTTGTTTACGGTTTCATTTTTCATTTTTTTTTTTTACAAATTGGGTAAGTTAAAAACAAAATATATCTTTAAAAAAAATAAAATTTCCTATGAAATTGCACTTCACAGGCAAGTGAGTTTCATTCATGCAACGGCAGAACGGCTTCAAACTCAAGTTAAGGTTGCTATTAGTTTCGGAAATTAATAATTCTATATGCTCAAAAACAAATTTTCTAATTATTAAATAAAAAAATATTAAATATATTTTAAGTTCTCAAGATACTAAATACTTTTATTTTTTTATTTAATACTTTCTTTATGAATTATTGAAAAAATTGTTTAGAAAGATATAACATTAATCTTATGATCATGTAGAAATAACAATATTAATTGCATCAAGCAAAACACCAATCCAATTTCCACAAAAATATCTAAATATTTTTTCATAATATTGATTTCTTCTCGTTACAATTTCAATATTATAAAATTGTTATATTAAAGTGTATAAATATTCATATATAATACCAAAGTACGTATTATGTTTCTCTATAAGAAATAACAAAAGTAATACAAGATGTAAAAAATTTGAACGTTCGTTTTATTTATTGTTTCCTTCTTAAAGAATAAATGAAAATTCAACTTTCTATGAAAGAAGCGATGCAATACGTCCATGAATATTTTGAGACACTTAAATTTCACTGGATTAAGATGCATAGTTAGGTTACCTAACTTAGGTAGGGACATACACGATAGTGACAGCCAAAGCGATGACAAGTCCAAAGTTAATTTGAAACATGCTATACTCAGCCAGAACCTTCCCCTTTTGAAAAGATAGAATTAGGTCGGTTTGGTTAATTCATAAGATTTTTGGGGTCCTTAGTTTCTTCAAGCCAGTTAACAATGGTACTTGTCAATACTTGTTTGTATAAAATCCCTCAAGCCTGTCAATGAGTGAATATTTCACATGATGACACCGATTATAATTTTTACCATGATCAATTTGATGTTATACATTCGATCCTATTTCGTCATTTTTTCTATGCCGTGCGAGACCCACACCATTTCTTTCTCTAAAACTCCAAAACTTGCCCTCTCAAGTCTCAACTCATGCTGCATCACCACACCATGCAGGCGCGCGCAGCCACCACTCCTTCTTATCCCAATTTCATTCAGATTCCGATTGATTTGTTCGAAATACTAGTTTTGATTATTATATTGTAACTTTATTATAAGAAAGCCATCCTTTGAATTTCCAGCGTAAAGTGATCCTATCATCTTAATTTACACAAATTCCACTAACATATTTGGAATCCAAACTAACCCCACGATACGGTGTCCAAGAATTATAACCAAATTAAAGATAATTTTTACACAAAAGAATACATCTCATTCCCTTCGGTCACAATAAATATCACATGGGCCATACAGATTTCTAGAAAAGGAGAAAGCCATTGGATTGGAAATTTGGAATTCAATAAAGCAAAAGATATGATCAAATGTATTTTGACCAGAAACAAAAAATGTAACAGTATGAGATCAAGTACTAGTTATTCGGCCTTCAAAACGGGTGCAAATTCCGACCCAGTCCATTTACGTTGGTGAAAAGCCCAACCAGTTCCTGCCGGTGAAGCAAGAACGACTTCCTCTTGGATGGGTCCCCTTCCTTCGCTGCGCCCCCGGTGCCGGCGCCGTTGTTGTCGGCGGAGCTGGGCTTGGGCACCACCTCGTGAGCCACCTTGTTCGTCCTCTTGCTCGCGCCCAGAAACAGGACCGGCTCCTTCCCATTGCTGTGGCTTCTAAGCAGCAGGTCCCGAAGCTTCCACCGCTTCGACGAAGACCCCGTCGAGTTGCTCTTCTTGCACGGCCTTCCCGCCGAGTCCACCGCTGTCGATTTGGGAGTCCAAACGCAGTAGGTCTCTGCAGCCACGCCGTCCAGCTCATTGCTGTCCTCAGTTTCCGAGGTTGAAGACGAACACGACGCCGTTTCTCGCTCCTCGGACATGAGCTTTCTGAGAGGAAGACGACGACGGCGAGCCGCCGCCGTTTTGTCGTCGGTGGTCGGAATTGGCGAAACGGAAGCGACGCCGTCGTTTGCAAAGCTGACATCGGCGAAGAGCAAATTGCGGTCGAAGAGGGGGTAGATGGGCCTGATCTGGCCATTGTAGAAAATGTCGTCGGCGGACACCGGAGACGAGTTTGGGTCTCTGCAAACGAAAGCGAATTCAAAATCGTCGGCGTCGGCGTCAACGTCGTGGCTTCCACTTGGGTGGTGGCTACGAACATGATCACCTTGACTAGCGAAGTTGTCAGTTTCCCGTAAGTGGAAAAGGGGGTCGTCGTCGGAGAGGGAATGAGGGAGGCTCTCCCTCTCCCTCCGGAATTCGTCGATGACTCTGGCGGCTATCTGAGCGAAGGTCTCGGAAGAAGAGTAGCAACTGAAACTGGGAGAAGACGACAACTCCGCCTGCATCATTTGGACAGGGTCCATGCGCCTCCTTTCTTTTCTTCTCTTTCGAAACCACTAGAGATAGAGAAACAGAAAAAGTATAAAGAAACACACGGTTTGGTTCGAGTGAAGGAAACTGTGTGGGGAGCTTCTGGGATAGATATAGAGGTGTGAGTGCCTGAGTGGACCATTTTTTTCCCTTCCTTTTGTTTTTTTTTTTAATTTAATAGAACATGAAATCTCAATTTTATCTTTTTTGTAGGGATGAGATTTAATATTCCATTCCCAAATCTACAGAATGAGACGGGGAATACAATGATGTTTTTGCTGTTAAATGTAGAATTGTTTTGTAGAACAAGCATATAATTGAATCAGTGGTACCAAAATTTTTTAGAGCCTCTTGATTTTAAAGTTAAATCTCACAAGGCCATTTTACTTGTTGTATTTATCTTATTATTTCTTTTTAATATACAAAAATTCAAAGAAAAACTTTTTTCAATCATAAGAATAAGTTTGTACTTAATTGACTGACAAGTGTCACATTTGTTCTGCGTGTACCCTGATAGGTGATTCTACCGTCATTGCCTCTCTAATTTACTTCTAGAACGGTGAATTAAACTTAGGTATTTGTTGGTAATATATACATATTAACAAAATCAACGCTATATTTTATGTAATAAATATTTTATTTTTCTTACAAAAAATATATTTTATTTTTTCAACTAATAATAATTTAAGTTTGTAAAAATATTTTTTATTTTCACTATTAATCTTCCCATTGATTTACATCAAATTTTGTAAAACTGCGTCTAACTTTTTTAGAAAAACAAATGCATTTTATTAAAATTAAATGTACGTAATGTTCTTATAAATATTAAGTGGCCCTTAAATTTAAAAGTGAAGGATGGGGCTCCATAATAAGAGTTCTAGTTAAACATTTGTTTTTAGCAACGGCGAACTCAGTGACATGACGATGAATTAAGCATTGGCCAAGGAAGGACCAACCATGTACATGGGCTCACATGATTGGGCCCATTACTAACGTTTCATTCCCTTAATGACTCATTAATTAATGACAATAATAGGCACTTGAGGTCTAACATACTCGATGACCAAAAAAACAAAGAGGCATAACATACTCCACTTTCCATTTTTTTAAGTTGCTTTAGTGAGATATCAAATATTTTTAATTAATTGTTAGTTATGATAAATTTTAAATATTTATTATGAAAATTATTAATGAATAATATTTATTAATTCATCAATAGTATGTGTGCTTAAAAAAAAAAACATGAATATCATAACAATTCTATAATAGTATATATGAGTTATAAGAGTTGCTAGAGTAATTTTTTTTTATTTAAATATTGAATTCAATTTTTAAGAATTTTGTTGATAAATCATCTGTAAGTAACTCTGTAGATACTCAATATGTTTAGAGACATGTGTTTAACTCTAAATTGAGGTGAGATCTTTTTCTTAATCTATATTTTAAATGTACAAAAAATAAAGATTACTTTATTTTCTATGTTTTTTAGTGAATAAAGAAATGAATAAGCCATGAATGGTCGTAGGTAATGGGTGGAAAAGACCAATGGCTATTGGAGGAAGGGCGGTGTACGATGATCTAAGTTGTGAGCTGTAACCGTCTCCCATTATATGCCCTTTAACCCAAAAGGCAACGACGTTCACGGATTGTGAGCTAACAAAACAATGGGAACGGATTTGGATTGGGAAGACACGTATTAGACGCGTGATCAACTGCATTCTTCACTTTGCTTTCGGTCCTGCTCCTGCCACGTAATACATTCGACGCTGACCATCAATCGTAAGGGGAAGGGAAAACGAAAGTTAAAGCACCACAGCATAACCACTCCAAGAAATGAAACTGTAATGAAAAGTTCATAACAATGGATTTCAGTTCTTAATTTGTGGAAAAAGAAAAATATTTTCTCATTTCACAGATAATTATAACTTAAATATTTCAGAAGATATATTTCACAGGAGGAGAAGGCTCCAAATTATCGTTTGATAAACAGGGTTTTTTTTATAACAAATTTATAAAATTGTTATTTTCCATAATCTCTTAACAAATTTACAAAATAATGATAAGTTTTTTCCCCTCTAATATCCTATTGGATATGTTAGGAAAGTTGTTAATATATCAAAAAGTATATATTTCTTAATATAAAAGACAAGTTGCACTCGCGTTTAATGATTTTCATAAGCTGAAAACTCTAGCGCTCTAAGCTGAAAGATTAAGATTTTATCACATTATTGAAATAATAGGATAGTTTTTTATTAAAAATAAAGATACAAAAAATTTTAAATGTAATTAATAAATTTTATAATTTATTATGGTTAGTTCGTACATAATAAAATTTATATTTATTTTTTTAATAAAATAGTCTTGTAACGAGAGACGATCCAAATGATAAGCTTAATCTCATATCTGATACCATTCAACATTTAAGGAATGCTATTATTAATAAATTAAATTGAAAGAAATTAAGTTCGGCGCCCACATGATATGCAATATATTTTCTTGTTCTGCAAGTAGCATGTAAGGCCAGTAGTAATTTGTAAGATACATAGATGGATAACGACTAGGGTGCAATTTCCAAACACATTAAACAATACAAGCTTTCGATACATCTCTGGAAGAAAATTTTGTGCAATTAATACGAAGAAAATATTGGGTATTGGCATGTCGACGTATATAAAATTACACCTCCTTCGTAGCTTCAGAAGAAGATTAATTCTTAAACAAGATAATTCTCTCGGTTTAAGAGACTAGTTAAACGCGTGTATTGTCAAACAAAACAAGGAAACTTGGCTAAATAACCCAAAAGAACACAGAAATATCATATGAAGTTTGGTGAGGAGGTCGATGGAGGACGATTTCACTCCTCACATGCATGGACTCCCCCTGAGCTGTGTGAGGTTAACCACCAACATGGCTATTTCTCACGATGGCTTAGCTTGGCCTACTCTGCTTGGCTGACAAAACTCTATAATTATCTTTGATGCCATTTTCTCGAAAAATTCTTTTACTCCCTTCATCTAACTGTATATGTCGTATAAGATTTTTAAATAAGAATTAAAAAAGTTATTAAATATTTTTAGTTATTAAAAAATATAATTTAAAATAATTAAATTATTTTTGATCTCATTTTATTAATATTTTTTATTTTTTATAATTTTATTTATTTCACTATTTTTTTTTATAAAAAAATAAAAATGACGTTAAAAAAAATAATTAATGTTATTTTAATATTTTCAAATAATAAATTTTTTAAATAAAAAAATTATTTTACGTGACAAATAAAAATAGACGGACGAAATATATATTAAGTTAATAAATACATGATGCATAATTATTTTTTATAAAATAATTATTTAACACAACAATTTATGTAACTACTTAATGCAGAATAATTATATGTTAGGTATTTATTGACTTTGTAGACGTGTGTTTGTATAACTCCCAGGACACCTCAATCGACGTTTATATAAAATAAATACCTTTTTCATTTACTTTTACATCTTCTGTAAGAAAATTTTTCTTGTTAAAAAAAATTGTCATTTGATAATATTAATTAATTTTTTTAATTTTATCTTTATTTTTTAAAAAAAATTAGTGAAGTAAATAAAATTAAAAAAAATATTAATAAAATGAGATAAATGATAATTTAGTTATTTTAAATTATATTTTTTTATAATTAATATTATTTAATAATTTTTTTATTTTTTATATAAAAATTTTAAACAATAAATAAAAATAAACGGAGAGAATAATATTTAATTTCACTGAATAGGCATTGGACTTGTCTAAATGAAAAATCTGAAAAAAAAAAAGAGCATAGTTTATAGACTAAGCCTACACAAAAATTGAGCCATTTTGCCATGCCAAGGTGAGCTTACCACACTAATTAGTGAGCATTTAAACAATCCATGAAGTATGATTATATGGGGATTCATGAATTACATATATTTGCTGGAAAATTATGGGAGAAGGGTAGGCTTATTTATTGGTCACACTGAATTGATAAGAAGTCAGGTTTGGCTTATTCACGAATGAAGTCTGTGGAGCTTTCGTAACAAAATGCTTAAAATGAATTCTCGATGTGGAGAATATTAATACGGAAAAGCAAAACCTACACTTATAATTGATATCATTCATTGAATTTTTATTAGTTAATCACGTGACGACATGGATGGCATAGACCAAACTTTGTGAATAAGTAAAGTGCACCAAGAATGCCAATCGACAAAGACCGTGAGGTTTTGCCTATACCCAAAACAAGAAGGACAAATCAATAGCGTGATGGCCAAGAAAAAGAAAAAGAACTTTGCAAACAAAAAACTAGGTAAATTAATAATGCTGATTCACCAAGAAAAATTTAATAATACTAAAAAGACTAGGTAAAGTAGAATAAAACCAGATATCACAGCCGGATAAATAGTTACGGAGAAAACATCAAGCAATAAGAAATTTGAAAAAAAAATTACAAAGAATAATATTACGTAAGCAACAGCAAAAGACAAAGGGTCATAATATCCAAAGTTGCTTTCCCTTCGGACTTTCACTCTTGTAATTAGGCCTGGCTAGAGGGAAGAATTAAATGTAATCACAATAAGAAGTTTTTTATATTTTAATTTTAAAGATTTTATATATTTTATTTTATTTTAAAATAAGGAAATAATTAAACAAAAATAGATCTGGGAGCTATAATGATTTTATAATTATCTAAAAACCTCACATATAACATTATTATTTTTTCTTTCTCTTTTTTATTCTTTAACACCGCTAATCTAACTCAACCAATGTGAAGGTACATGCAAGTATCATTTTATGTTTAAAATTTTTTATTGTCGACGAAAATTGATTCAATTGACAAGACGAGTTGCATTGGTTTGATTCACTATTCATTAATACGCAATGACTCGTGGCATACTTTGAAATGAGACCGTTTCTTTTCCCTTTAATTCAAAAATTTTAAAAAAAAATTATGTACACACGAAATCATTAAAGCTGAAGTAAATATTAATATTTTTTTATTGTGTTAGTTTTATGAAGTTTGAGCAACAACGTCACAGTAAAGAACCTGTCCCCTATATATGAAACCACTTGAAGAGATGGAAAGTGGATCACGATCCAAACTCCAAAGAAATCATCAAATTCCAAACAAAGGAAAAAACTCAGGATGTCCATGATAATCTCCTTATTCGCTGAGGTTATCATTCCATCTAGCAACTGGAAAGAAAAAGCAATTGCTTATGCTACACTACACTACATCAAAACAAAACGCGTCGAATGCCACACTGCTTCTGTCAAGCAGTTGCTGTATACTCTGTATGCTCTCTGCAAGTTTGGTTATGAAGTTAGTAAGAGCATTATGTCAACTCCAGTATTCTCTCTTCCTGTTATCAACTAACAGAACTCATGTGAATGAAATCGTTGCTTCCACGTTGCTAGCTGTCCGGCTGCCATTCTTTGACCTTGTTTGCTGAAAGCTTGCGCTGGTTTTTCTGGAAGACAAATTCACCAAGTTATTCAATTAGAAAATCAATACATAGCCAAATGAAAGAGAAAAGAAAAAAAAAAAGGGAAACACTATGAAAAATACAGCTGACACAGTCAAAGGCATTACCATAAACACCACAATTTTTGCTACCAAAGATCGTACAGAGTATCTTACTATTGCAATTTCATTAGCCTATGACACATAGGTTAGCACATGTTCTTGACAACCACAGTCCACACGGTTATTGATACATATGAAGGAGACAACAGAATCAACTGAACCAAATCTAAACTTACTATGGTTTCAATTTTTGAATCAGCTTCATATTTCTTTCTAGAGGAGGAATTTCAAAGCCAATAAAATAGGTAGTAGAAAAACTCATTCGATAATACCACTGGAATGCGACTAACACGGTACCACCAAATAAATTCACACAAGCAAAAAAACCACTTCCCACAATGAGCAGGTCAACTCATATTCTTACTCGATAGTCTTCATTTAACAATATTGTTAAACCACTTCCAGGGTTCCCGTCATAATCCATAATTAGGAAGAACATAGCAGCAGATTCACGTCCAGTTTAGATCTGGGTCAAATTTTATATTTCCATGATTATGGATTCCTAATTTGGGATTGTCAGTAAAATGATAGGTGAAAACTGACTGACCCCATTGATTCAGCAATAACCAGCAAAAAACTGTGCACATCAATAAAAGCACTCAGAAGAAAGCAATGTCAATTAGGGTGTTTTATATATATAGATATAGATAGTGTTGATATTTAGACAATTTTGTTGCTCCAGCATTTCAAAACCGCAATATCCCTGGAAGAAAACTGTAATCCTGCTTTATGATTCTGTTCCCCAACTCACATATAATTAGTTCATAATATCAGAAAGAATTCTTAGGTATGCAGTGAATGCACAGCAATTTCATAGAATGAACATTCAGCATTCAAATTCAGAAAGCAAACTGGAAGACATGTTGCCCTTGAGTAATTGGAACCATAATAGTATATTATAAATTTTGATCTACAAGACCAGTATATCTGATGTCTGTAGTTTGTAGACCGGCACAAGTACCACAAACACATCTCTAAAATTAATGAAGATCAAAATCATCAGAAAGAGATTAGATGTACATTGGCTCTGAAAGATTCGATGACTGCAATCAGCAACTTGTCTCCTGCTATTTGTCTCACTTTTTGAATCAATTCATGTCGTGAAATTTTCTTTTCCTGCTAAACAGAGGAACCTCAATACAAGTGACAACAATGATCTTTGGTAAAGCAAGATAAGAGACTGTCTCAAACCCCAGATGCAAGTCAGAAGCACTTACTCTGTGATCTTTGTGGTACTTGGAGATCAAGGCAATATCAGGTGGAGGCAAAAACTTGGAAAGCGCAGAAATTAGAGTTGGGAACCGCATCCAAGGCGAAGATGGTCTCAAAGGTTCTTCAATCTTCACAAGCCCTACAAAATTGAACATATGCAGAAGTTAGAACAGAACAACATCACTCAACTGAATAATCACAAAATTTGCAAGTACCATAGTAAAAGCACATAAACACCAACACAAACTCGTAACTACGCACAAAGATATGCTCAAACCTTTCAAGGAAGAAAGTCTGAAACTTATAACATATTCGGGCAAGACATGAGTGTTCATCCGGGTACTCCAAATGATGTACTCCTTGGGAGCTGAAAGGTTGTCCACCCCTGAATCATATTCTTCAGAACTCGGATGGCATTGCTCAGAACCAGGATGCACCAGCTCCGTCCTCCCCAAAAGGACGCGGCACAGCAACAAGTGCCTCAGGCCGTCTTTGTCAACAACAGAGCTTTTCACACTGCGCAACACACACAAAAACAGTTTTACAAACAACAGATTCAATCAGAAATTAAGATAAAAAAAATCTTTCAAGAGTGAAGAAATGAATAAAAAAATGGATCAATTCACGCATACCTTTTCAAAGGAGAATCTTCTGGAGAGAGACGTAGACCATTATTCAGAGGTTTGCCACCGCGACAATGAGCAAAACCGTGTGAAAAGATCTCTTCTATCTCTTCCTTGCCACAAGTCCCGTACCAAGCATACTTCACATTGGCATTCCCGTCACGCAATTTCGCCATTGCTAGCATGTAAATCCGAAAGGACTGAACCCGCGCTTGCACCGTCACGCTAGAACAAGCACTTCTGTGAATTGCGACAACCTCGGTTTTCGCCCCATGCAAGCCCAAACCCCGAACGAATCTGCTCTGGATGATGTCGTGAACCCTGTCCCCTTCGGCGAGTCTAGCAAACCCTTCGTCAAACAGCGGGCGCTGCACCATTTCGCCGCCGGAAACACCACTCTCGCAATCGGAAACCGCCGAATCTTCGTTGCTGGCGGAGTCCCAGACGGATTCCTCTGACGCTTGGTTGATGGAACCGTTGGGAGACCAAGTCCCGAACCCACTTTGATGGAATACTCGCTCCATAATGCCCAAAAAAAAGGAAGAAGAAGAAGAAGAAGAAGAAGATACAACTGTGTAAAGGAAACTACGGAGAGTTACAATGAATCCAACAACAAACGAGAAGAGAAACACAATTGGGAAGTGTTGAGAGGTTTTAAGATTCGGAAGCGGGGATGAAAATCAAACGCAGTAGAGAACAAAGCATTGGAACATATCAAATAATGAATGAATTTGGAAGATGAAAGCAAATATTAAGATAGAAAGAAAGGATTGGGATTTAAAAGTCCATCTATATCGAGATAGAAAACTTGGAGTGAAAGAAAAAGGAAAAAAAAAAAGAAAACAGAGAGAAGCGAAGCGAAGCGAGGGGAAGGGACGAATTGAATAGGGAGGGAAACAAGAGAACGAAACTGAAAGTGTTTATGTTTTTTTTCCAAAAAACAAGGGGAACCGCCATAAAAGAGGAGAAGAGAAGAGAAACGAGACTCTGCGATTGGCGGTGCTTATGTAGGAGAGAAGAGGCGGTCGGTAACCGTTTTTTAGCGAAGTTGGAATTGTCCAATGGATGGATGCATGCTTGAGCGTTAAGGCAAAGGTCAAACTTTGCAACGACAAACTCACCGGTTACTTGCGCCGCAGTTCTATCTTCAATTATTTTAATGGTTTCACAACCAAAAATAATAAAACCCATTCAAAGCGTATGATAATTTATTTGATAGACACAGATAATTTTTTTCAAAAAGCTTTCTGAATATAATAAACTATAACAACCACAATAAAAAATTTTTGATAATCATATTCTAGAGAGTAGTTATGTCATACAAAAAGTGTGAATAGCATAAATTTTATAAAAAAAAATTATTCACTATACGATAATCACACTTTTGTTATTATTATTTGAAGGGTAAAAAAAATTGTTTGAACTCGTGAAATCATAGCACTTTGACTGAAATTTTGGTATTAAGAAGCACTTAATTTACTTAAATGATTCTCCTTATTTTATAATACAATTTTGTGGTAGTAATTGCAATATTGAGTATTAAAATTTGTAATAACATCGTCCAATAATTATTTAATGACAAAATACTACCAACAGAAAAAATTTACCATAACAAAAGGATATTATAGAATTACTCACATTTCATCATGATATTTTTATTGAATACAAATATCAAATGATTGCAAAAATTAATATTTATCTATGTAATGATGCATGATTTGATACATTAGGTTTTTTTTTTTTTAAGTATTACTCATTTACTAATTTTATTTTTATGATATAATTTATTTATTTATTTATTGACAATTCTGCCATTAACTTCTATTCCTTTTATAGACGTACTTTCCGGTCTACATGATCGGCTTTCATTGATGGGCCTACAACTTGCGCACCATAGAGTACAAATACCCAAGAGAAATAATAGGACATAGAGATCCATAGTAGGAACAATTGAAAGAGATACCAATAGAGGAGCGAGAGAAAGCCCAAGCATAGTCATCAATTCTGCCATACAACATATAATAGTCCATTGAAAATTTTTGCGAAGTGTCACATTAACATCCTGTGAAGATTGGCTGTGAGTAGCAAATTATTTGCTTCTCCTTTAAATAACAAAATTTGTTACTTTTACACTTATTCATACACTTTTCTCGTGCACTTATTTTTTATGATAAAAAAAAAGAAACTCATTTTTATTTTATATTTTTTCGTTTTTCTCTCTTGCTTTTTAATATAGAGGATAGGTGTAAAGAAACAAATGTAGAAAGTGTAAAAATAATATTAGGATGTTCTTGGAATGATAAATTTTGAAATTTGATTTTATTTATAAATCATATTCTTTATTTAAAAAATTATAAATTAAAAATTAATATGATTTGAAAATTTATGAAAATATAACAGATTTTAATTAAGTTGATTTAGGAATTCTCTTAAAAATAAGAGGATTTATATAAATTTTAGTAGATTTTGTATACACTTACTATTCTACCTTTAATAGAGAGATATAATAATCTATTATAAGAGTAAAAATATAAATTTCTTAAAATAAAATCTATATAATTTATTTTTAGTATATTCCAAACATAAAAAATAATTTCTAAATAAATTCAAATAATAATTTTTATAATAAATTTTAAATATAAGAATTAATTTTTAATTCAATTTAATTTATTTCAACTTAATTTAATTCAATTTAATTCTAATTTTAATGATTTCAAATACACCTTTACTATTTAAATAAACTAATCTTTTACTTTTATAATTATTACTTTTAGGGTTAGTTTAGTATGGGAGTAAAAATAAGGATAAATTTTCCTTGGATGAGTCTTCTATGCAATTTTGGATAAAAAATTCATCCCATGAAATTTTATTCCTATTTTTACTCCCATATCAAACATACACTTACATATACATTTTGTTGTTATTGCAATATTAACGTGGTAGGTGGTATAAGGAACATGTATCCACACTTAAAATTAAGCAGTAGTTTTAGAATTGAGGTTCAAAACTTAATAATTATTTAGTTTGGATTTGTTTCAGTTTGTAGTTGACTAATTGTGGTGTATGTGTGCACTGTAAGGAGAATTCTATGATACCCCTACTTAATTGATTGCATCCCCTGCAATTTGGCAGTTATATTGAGTCTGGTTTCCTTCTTGGAAGAACACTTGCTGTTCTTACGACCACGATACCAGGGATATCAGATATGTATCAAAGTGTGGTTGGCTGTTTCCTTTCTTACAGGTGCATCGGCTTCATCTGGCCCTTATTACAAGTTCTCTATCCACTCTTTATAAGACAAAAATTTTTCTAACAAGAGCAAACCAAAGAAGCCGAAAATTTATAAAAAAAAAAAAAAAAAAAACTGCCTGTAGAATATACAATCAGTGGAGAAAAAGACAAATAATTAAGAAAATACAAGCCGCGCCTATATAAGATAATTCAGTGACAAGGTGCAAAGAGGACATCATTATAACCAAGCTCCCCAACCAGGAAATATTTGACACAATCGCTCAGCTCAGGATCCATTGCATCTTGAATGATTTGTCGTACCTGCAAAGAAAATACTATAATTATATCTTTCATGGGATATTTGTCTCTTTGCTCAGGTTGATGTCATCAATGGTTTCACTTCGTACTTAGAAATTACTGCCAATGGAGGACCTTAATTCTCCAATAAGATGGATGTACCTGTTTGTTATGTGAACAGTCGAATAAGAACGTGCAGCATGTGGATGATTGTACGGGCTAAATTCATAAGCCTAAACTCTAGCTATAACATCCATTTTATTTGACGAGTTTGTGTTCCAACTTCCTTGCAATTCCACCAATTGCATGACTAAGAAATGGTTTGACTTTGACCCAAAACTAAAACCTAGAATTGGGTATTTTCTCTTTTTATTTTCAATAAAAACAGAAAACAAATATGAAAAGGTATTTGGTTGTGCTTTACTGATCATTTCTTAAAATGTGTTTGAGATGGTTGGACCCAAAACTTAAATCTAGTTTTTTTTTTTTTTGTAGTATCTAGTCATAAACCCGAGCTAAACTTACTTTTTAAACATATCACATGTCACCCAAACAAAATATGCTACCTAGGCAAATGAAAACCCACTTGCATGTTTTGCTGCTTCATTGACTTGGATCTTAGTTTTCAAATTTCCACCACAATGACACAGTGTCTAGTACAAATAAGCATAAGAAATGCTGCATTATATTTATAAAGCACTCCAAAAAGCTGCCAAATTATGAAGGAAACAATCATTACATCAAATCTTATATACAACAACAACTTCCACACAAAATAGAAAGAAGCAACTTGGATATTGGTTTTATAACTGCTTAGTACACAAATTCAAACTCTCCATCAGATATAGAGATGCTAATCAAGCATAACTGTATAAGATAGAAATTAATACGCGTACTTTATAAGTAGCTGCGGGAACCACAACCTGCAACCCAATAGACTAGACTACATACCATATTATTATTTAAACCAAAAAATGAAGGAGCAAAAGCTACTTCTCAGTCTATACAGATATTCTATAAGCATAAGTATAGCATCTTTAAAACAAATATTCATTAAGCAGAAAGATGAGAAGGAAAACAGAGGTTGAATATTTCGTTTGTCCATTATATCAACCAATGGGTGTGCACCAAATTGTTTTCGCAGAATCCCCAAAACGTTAGAAAGTTCAATCTCAAACACGCCAACAAAGTACTCAAAATATCCTTGATGAAAGTACCATACACGCATAAATGTCACCCAGCACCAAAATATGATAGCAAGCAATATTCCAGAATGAAGCCACTTCTAATTTGCAAGGAAGAATATGAAATAAGGAAGGGAAATATACTTGCACATAGCTTTTCCTTATATGCCTCTCGCTTTCGTGGATCAATAATGTTAAGGAAAAAATGAAAAAAAAAATTATGATGATTAGGTTGAATTCCATGAATGTGAAAAAAATAAATAGTTTAAAAGCAATACTAGCTAATTGCTTGTTTTTAAAACGCTGCTATTCATTAAGAAACAGAATTGAGATAAGAATATATATATATATATATATATGTGTGTGTGTGTGTGTGTGTATCATTAAAAATATTTCAAAAACATTAACGGCTTTTTATTGAATATTTAATTTTGATCAATTATTTTAGCAAATCTTTTTATACTATCACATTAGCCACCTATCTTCTTTCTTTACTTAACGGGTGTGTATGAGTTAAGTTGGGGAATTTTTTTTCCTAAAATCCAACCCAACCTAATTGGATTGGATCGAACTCATGGATTTAACATATATTAAAAAAAATTTCACTTGCTAAAATAAAATATTAAATTTAATATAAAATTAAAAATTCATTACACATTATAATAAGTTTTAACAAAAATTAATATATCAAATCTTTAACAAAATAAACTAAATAAATATATACAAATTCCAAAAGTCATAAACAATAAATCAAATAAGCCAATTAAAGTGACTATCATCTATGGCAAGTGGATAATGTAATCATTGACTCTATTGTCATTTGTCTCAAAGAACTTGTCGTCATCCAACTTTTCCATCAATTTCACACCACAATCGTCCGTAAGTTGCTTTATCAATTTCACAACATAATTTTCTTGATCATATTGTCAACATAACGTCGTTTTATAAAATTAAAATAAAATATATGCGAGCTAGGTCGGGTTGTATGAGTTGGAATCTTTTCAATCACAATCCAACTCATCGGTTGAGAATTTTAAAAACCAACTTATTTCACAAACCTAATTCATCTCACAAACCGAATCCAATCCATTAATTATAAATTAAGTTAAGTTAAAACTCATGGATTTATAAGTTGTCTCAATTTAATAAACATCCGTAATAGTGAGAGCAAAAATAATTCATAGTATACTAATAAAAAAATTTAAAAAATGAGTGGGGGCATGTGCCTCCACACTCTATAATGTGAATCCGTCCTGGCTACTATGGCTCTTGCTTTAGGCCTATTATTTATAGGCTCCAGTTTTACAATTATATATTAATTATAATTTATATTAAAAGTTTATAAAAGTTAATATAACTAATAAAATACTTACATCGGTACGTATTCTCTCGTGACCCTAATTAAACTTTCTAATACCTACGGAGAGAATGAAAATAATCTGATAAAGATCTTAATTAATTTGAATAACTTATTATAAAAAAGATAAAATGAAAATGATCTAGCTGTGTACTAGGTAGCTACCACTTGATAATTAATGGAGATCAGTTTCAAAGGTTTAATCAGTTGCTAAGGAAGATAATTTCTACTTAAAAATTTCTCTACACGAAGTCAATTCTATTGAATCCTCGCTCGTGATGACTAAGAGAGAGTAGAAAAGCTTAGAGAGAGATCAAAAGGCGCCTCATGTGAAAAACAGTTATTGGGTGACATATAATTTATATAGAAATATTGATATAATCATATATAGTCTTTTTTAAAAAAATCTAATAATATTAAAAGAAAATAAAATTTTAACTTTTACATGCAGCATTACCGAATGAGAAGTTGAGAACCATGCATAACTTAGAAGGTCCTGAAGATGATGCCAACGCGGGAAAATCTTTGAGCCCCATGTATGGTGGGGTGCTTAAGGTGAGGGTGGGTCCTTAAAGGACTCCATGTCGCAGAAAAATAACAGAAACACTAATCATTCTTCTGGCTGAGCTATGGCTAGGTAGAGAACAAATCAGGGGACAAAAGGTTAAGGTTAAGTTACCAAAAAAGAAGACACATAAGGTTAAAATATTATAAAGTGGTGCTGGATAAAGATTCTGTCCATGTCCACCCACCAACCCATTGATTCTTCAATCTAGCAGACAAAAACAAAATCCAAATTTGTTTCAGAACTCCTGCTGTAGTAGTTTAGTTTACCTATTTCCCTGCGCGCCGCAGTCACCGTTTGGCAGTGTCGCGCATGCGCATGTATAAATATCACGTATACGCCACCTAACTATTGAAATTTATTTGCATATACATATGAGGTGAAGGTAAACAATATATACTATATTATGTAGTTAACATGAACCAAAAAAAAACCCAGATACGTAATCCGTTTGCATGCACAACAGGATTAGACAATTTGGTTGATAGGTCTTGCTTTGCATGCACTACATATGCAGATCACTCATTTGCTTTGGAGTTCACACTAGCCCCTAAAATTGTACTTCTCGATCTCTCTGTAATATTGCTCGTAACTGGAAACGGGATCCGGAGCTATATATGTTGCTAGAGCTATAAAGGGTGTTGGGGACTTTTTGAATTGGGTTTTGTGTGCCTCGTTGATGTTCAGTTTTGGAAGGAAAACTTTAGGATGGATAGAAAAGAACTCTCATGGTGGGACTGGGAGCTGATCCCTTAGATTGGACCCAAAGAACCAAATTGACTGCACCCATAACGAGGTATAAGTGCCCGAATTTTTGACCAACATCATAACGCGGACCACACACACATATTATATATAGCTTATAGACAACCAACAGGAAGCCTAATGATATATCATACACATTATTGAGCAGCCCGCACATATGCAGCTGATATACAAATATTTAGGACAAAATGGTTCAGTTGATTTTCCTGCATGCCAGAATTTCCCACTTTCGATCTATACATGGAACAGTGCTCACAAGACAATTTGGAATTATCCAATAATTTAAAAGGTAAAAGGTGGGTTGTACGTGCTATATAATTAATTAATACCCTCTTAATTAACAAAATGGAAAGGAAAGGAAAAAATTATAAGATGAGGAGGAGAGGGGTATCTAATTCTAAGGGCAAAAAGATTACAAAAATTTGGAGGAAAACAAATCACCCTAAAAATTTCCCGCTTTAAATTATTTTTGAGAAAAACTCCAGCTTTTAAATTTGTGTTGTCTTTTTAAATTTTTGTTGTCACTTGGCTTTTTCTAAACTTTCATTTGATTTTTAAGAAAAAGAAAGAAAGAAAAAAAAAAGAAGAAAGAAAGCAACTCAAGTGTAGAAGTAAAGATACCTAGCTTGAGGATGAAGGTATTGACAATTTTAAGTTTTTCTCTCTCTAAAGGAGTTCAGTTACTTATTGTTGATTTACAACTTACAAGATACCTACTAAACACTGATCTACACAAGCATCTACATCGATGTGCATATCCACATGGCAAAAAGCCAAGAACACTACACCAATATTGAATTTGTGATCACATGTACAAAAATATTTAGCTGTGCGTACATGTCATGATGGAATGAGATAATATTTGACGACAGAAAAAAATTGAAGATTATTTTTCTAGTATGTCCAAAGAATACTTTCCACTTTGTCTCTTTCATTTCTATTAACTTTTTATGAGATCACTAGTTATACTTAAAGACTTACGTGCCACAAGTTAAGGTGTCCCAAAAACTTCCTCCATAATTAAATTTCAATTGGGGTTTTTCTTTAACTGTTTCATCTTTTTTTTTTTTCTCAAAGATTAGAATTCGCTACCTGTTTCATCTTTAACACCCAGTGATCATTGCTCACAAGAGTAGTTGAAAGTGTTTTGGCACTCCACAACAAAAGATAACAAGGACCTAGAAGGAAGACATGCACTGAGTAGCAATGATAACATGCTCATGATTGAAATAATAATCCATCTTTGTAACTAAAGCAGATAGATAATGACCACCCAATGAAAAAAGAAAGACATCCACACACACTCATTCCAAGAAGAAATCTATGAACGCGGTCAGGTGTACGGGAGTAACGGGGGCGCGCGCACACACACACACACACAACACACTTTATTCACCTGACACTGTGTACTTTAGGTCCTGTAGAGTAGTGGGCTGTGTTCCTCACCCCAACTCTCTCTTCTCCTACATGAACTTCTTCTTAATTATTTCAGTGGATAAAGCTACCCTCTCCTCGTTGCTCTTTCAGGTGTCACCCTTCTCTTCTTCTTCTTCTTCTTCTTCTTAATTATTTCAGTGGATAAAGCTACCCTCTCCTCGTTGCTCTTTCAGGTGTCACCCTTCTGATGAAAGCTTGTCAGTTTATTCCCTGTTTCTAAAACCATCTCATCCACCCGCCTAGTTGTGGAATATCTGTTTGAACTTCGAATTTAACAAATGGTTAACTAATTTCAAACAAGAATAAAGAGATAGCTATATTATATTTCTATTATTGTTGTTATCCCAAAGCAAGATAATGTGATACATGTGGAATCACCGGAACTAGAAAGAAAATTGCAATGCAATGCGGCGATGGATGGCATGGGAACTTTGATTTTGGAGTATGGGAACAGGGAGTGGAGGGGCAGTGTCTAGGGAAAGAAAAAGAGAAAAAGGAAAGAAAGGGAGCAAGAAAGAGGCACGTGAGGGGCATGAGGGAGAGTGAGGGCGCGTGTAAGAATATATCCCTTGCTTGTGGGAGGAGGGAGAGTGGGTCCACGGGTCTGGGTCCCGCAAGTAGAGTGCTCTTTCGGTATGCCTTCTTTATCGGGTTCCCAAATATTCTCAGCTTCTGTCACCTCAGACTGGTCTAGTGTGACGTATCTTGCCCCTATAGCTGCATACAGAACTAGCCCTCCCTCTATGTACCAAAATCACCATCAACAGCTCTCATTCTCCCAAATCAACCACCACCAGTGACTGTCCTCAGATCCAACCGTCCATTTCGCCAACGAAGATTTAGTCAAGCTGAGATAAGCCTTGAAGTCACCGTAGAGTGGCAGTACGTAGAGAGACAGCTCAAGGCCCACTATGGTCGTCACCGATGGTGTTTTAAGTCTGCAGTGCAGGACAACATGGCAGCTCATTAGGTTTGCCTTTTTCTTCCTTCTTATTCACTGTCCCGTCC
Source organism: Castanospermum australe (assembly GCA_019955255.1). NCBI lineage: Eukaryota > Viridiplantae > Streptophyta > Magnoliopsida > Fabales > Fabaceae > Castanospermum > Castanospermum australe. The sequence goes on along the minus strand of NSJW01001005.1, from coordinate 627,352 downwards.
CCAGTAACACACACACACACACTACCATTCCACTCCACGTATCTCACTGAACACTTCACATTCCTCACCCCTCACTCTCTTCACCTACACTTCCAACCTAGCCCTCCTCACTCTCTGTACAATGCCGATCACACAGTGCTGCTAGCGGCACTTAGTATTAGCATATACTGCTCGATCAGAAGAGAAGAAGGCATCCCTGTTTCTTCCAACTGGGAATTGTTTGTGAATGGGTTTGTCCTCTCTTCATGTCTGCATGGAATCATCAGATCATTGGCTGCAGGTATGGCATGCATATGAAAATGTACACTATTTACCTATAATTTCTATTCTCATGTTCATATGGCTTCCGCGAGAAGAGAAGCATATTGATTGTTGATGGGGCTGATGAAATTTAAATTCCATTAATTCCTCATACTTCTGACACATTAATGAAATCAGTGATAAAATTAACACTTAATTTGACAAGTTTTAGCTGATAGTTTCTAATTATAGCTAATTTATAATTCATTAAGTTGCTATATCACAACTTGATATTAATCAAAGTGGTATAGTGTCGCTGACTCGCTGTCACGTTACATTCTGCAATGTCTACTAAAAAAAAGGAAAAAGCCAAGGGGAAGAAAATTTAGAGGGAAGAGAGGAAGAAGAAAAAAAAAAAAGAAAAGAGAAAAGGACACAATCGGAAATGACAAATTTGACAGTAATTATACGTAACGCATTTTCATCATATAGATTCACTTCTTGTTTCCTTATATAAAATGTCAGGGCACAATTCACGAGGAGTCTGGTATGGATTCTTCTTCACCGTCTGGGGACATGCTTACATGCTCAAGGCCCCTGATAGAGAGGAGACTAAGACCCCCGCATGACCAAGCTCTCAAGTGCCCGAGGTGTGATTCAACCCACACCAAGTTCTGCTACTACAACAACTACAGTCTCTCCCAGCCGAGGTACTTCTGCAAGACTTGCAGAAGGTACTGGACCAAAGGAGGCACTCTGAGGAACATCCCCGTAGGAGGTGGTTGCAGAAAGAACAAGAAAGTTTCTGCCAAGAAAACCAACGACCAATCAGCTAACAACCAAAACCAAGCACACTCCGGACCCTCCTACCATCACAACCCCAAAGATCTTCAACTCTCTTCCCCAGATGTGCAATTTTCCCACCTCAGCAACTTACTTGGGACCAATGGCGGGGCACTGGGAAACCCTAATTTTATGGAGAGCAAGTATAATATGGGTATGCTGGAGAACCCTAGGCCTATTGACTTCATGGAAAGCAAGTTTGAAGGCATAATTAGGAGTACTTCTAGGAATTTTGATTTTTTCGGACATAGTGATATGGGTATGGGTGTTGGACTTGGAGATATGAATGTTCACAATGGGTTGCTACCAAACTTTGGGGGCATGTCCTTTGATGGGAACAACAGTGGGACTTACATAATGGACTCTTGCCAGCGATTGATGCTGCCCTATGATGCTGGTGAGGACCATAGTGCCCCAATTGATGTGAAGCCAAACCCTAAGCTATTGGCCCTTGAATGGCAAGACCAGGGTTGCTCTGATGCTGGAAAAGAGCCATTTGGATATCTTAACTGTCCAGGAACATGGACCGGCATGATGAACGGCTATGGATCTTCCACAACAAACCCTTTGGTCTAGAACTAATCTCACTGCTCATTCATGATCATGATCAACGGCTAAGGTCTCTCTGGGCTTGCTTAATTTGATCGATGACCTAATCCATCACTTTCCTCTATATATATTATACATGAAAAGCCTTTCGATGGGAGGTTCCTCATATTTTTCTTTGCAGTGTTTCTTTCTTACCAAGTTGGTCTTCAGTTTCTGTTGACTTTACAAAAAGAGTGTGAATGAGAAGCTTCAATGTCCAAATCCACTGCCTCGGTGCGTTACCTTTTGGTTTATATAATCATGTCTTTGTGTGCAACACATCTCTGAAATCTTTAGGATTTTGTTGTAACATCGAGGATCACATGGTAGTTCTTCTTTTCCAGTTAAAGAAAATGCAGCAGTACTAATATTATCTTTATAAAGCCATTGTCTCTATGTTTGTGGGGTTATTATGTCCTTAATTACATAGTGTTCTGACTTCTTCTGACTGCCGTGTAAGACATTTGAGTAATTTTTCTAGGGACCAAGAATAGACTTAATCAGTTATCCAGAGATTGAATTGTGAATATTCCATAACACTTGGGGCCATGTTTCGTACGTAATAACTTGAATATTTAAGATAGATATTAATCTTATGATCATGGAAATCACTTGAAATTTGATTGGTACCGGAAAAAAAAAAAGTAGAACAATTAAGAGTGAAATGCAGCCCCATTTTACTTTGAGGGAGGCCCACAATTTGTAGCCTCTGGTGTGAATGTGAGTTACACATGAATGACAAATTGTTTTAATTATGATTTTCCAAAACGATGAACATAAATCAATTAAGCTGAAAGAAGCAGTACATATATTTAGACACATACATATATGTGCAAGAAAAGAAAGCATGTTTCTAATATTTTGCTCCCGATTAGTAAACCGTATAAAATAGGGGGATATGTTTATTTTAGCATATGCAACTGAATATCCGAAAGGATATATAATAGCCACTTATAATACAAATTTGTATTATGGGGTCTAGCACGAAAGATCTGTAGATTAAGATGTAGTAAACATTTTATTTCTTTTCCTTTTCATTGTTTTCCTTGGGAATTTAACAATTTAATGTTTGACTAGATACATAGGATTCTAATCTTCTGTCTTCACTCCTGTTTTTGTATAAATAAATGCTGATAAGAGAGAAATATATTAATTTAAAAAGAAGTTATTCTTAATTAATAGAAAGATGTATTTTTTTTTTTGAGTTATCAGTATATTTAATTGAGACGATATGATTAGGAAAAAAAAAAAAGAAAGCAGAGAATTTGAATCCAAATACTTAATCTCTCTTTTCTTGAATCACTAGCCTTAGATGTGTTGTGCTCGGTATGATTAAAAATATCAAAAGTTCAAAACAACTTGGGGCATGGCTCATAAAGTGCTGCACACATGACTTCTACATGGCTGCTAAGACATATATAAATTGAAATTAATGGAAAACAGCATGCATTTGTGGTACATGACAGATTGACCACGTTGTGGCTGATATAACCTAACTGAAATGAAACTATCGAAATGCGTACCGCGTCTTTAATTTGTTGTCGTTTAGACATCCCAGAGCACAATTTTAAAATCTGGGTGAGGGATTCCCAGAAACTCACTCCATCCTTATAAATTTGGATTCCCAGATTAAATACAACATTGAAACAAACTGTGATTCAGATATATTGATCCAACCAATTGCTAATGCTGTCATATATTGTTGTCTTTTCTTTTATAGTGGTTCCTCTTTCCTCTATGCAATAATAGGTATTGAATGATTCATAAGTTTGCAAAACTAATTGTCAATTTTAGGTGGATCGCTCTTCAAACAATATGCTAACAAGCTTCCAACTAAATTGTCACTGAATTCAATTTTTAAGATTAAGGTTTAATGATGTTGAAGGACATGACAATCATGCACCTTTATTTTTGGACATGTTAACTAATGGCTTTATGCAATTAATTAGGATGAAGTATAAATTCGGCTAACAGGTTATGGGACCGTCTCTCTTAATGAGAGCCCAATTTCCTGTTCCATCTTAAGAAAAAAGGATGGTGCTACTCCGCTACTTTTTTTTTTTTTAATTGAGGCACCAATACAACAGTGAATAATTTGTGAAACATTTATTAGTTTTTTATCCTCAAAATAAATGCTTTGAAGATTCCTACCTCTAGTGGTCAATCCATCACTCTCCAATGACCTCCTTATAATTGGATTAAAAAAAATATTGACCTCAACTTGTTGCGGAGCATAATTTTTTCTTTTTTGTGATTTGCTTAATAGGAACTATAGAATCTTTAGAAGTACCGAGCAACTACATTCGCCAATTAATTTTATTAAATTACATACTTAAAAAGTGTTGGTATAGTATAAGTAAGTTAGACCTTCAGTCATAAAGGTATAGTTCAATTCTTGGGAGTCGAATTTTATGAGAAGTGTCATATTATTATCATTTCTGACCCGGAGAGATTAGGCTTATGAGATAGTTCAAATGAACCGAACTCTATAAGAATATTCTTAATTTATACCAAAAGTTTTACTAAATTACATATTATTATGGTTGAAGATCCTACTAGTTTAATTTTGATTTCTATCTATGTAGTTAATGTAAAATTTTTTACCTTATCATTTAATCATGATATGTTGACAGATCATTAAAGAAATTTAACTTTTTAAATAATTATTGATATAATTAAATTCTTTTAATGATGCTAATGTAATTTTTATACTGACATTAAATTAAAATTAAATTAAAAAATTGAAGACCATCAAGAATACTTAGGTGAATATAAATCACCCTCCAGTGGGTGATTTCATACCGAATACACATGGGACAGCCAAGAAGGTAAACCTATATATAGAACTGCTGGTAGTTCATTAGTCATCATTAGAAATCGCACAGGTAAATGGCTGGTGGGATACAAATAATATCATGGCAAATTGATACGGTCTAGGGGATGGATTGAAACTCCCTACAGAACTGAGATCTGATGTGGATGTTCTTACCAAACCACTTAAAAAAGTATATGATTTTATATTTTAATTTTAATTTTTTATGTAAAATTTAATGATTAAAATTTATTCTTTATTTTTATAATAATAAACCACTCCTCACTTAATATATCCCCTACTAAATATTACACAATCATCATCCATTAACTTAATAATTACAAACGAAGAGAGGGATTATGTTTGCGAATTTAATTTTAATTCATTTTTAATTTTTAATTTTTATATTATTATTTCATTATATATTCACATATTATTAAAAAAATTAAATCTTTAAATAATAATTATTACAATCCAAATGTTTTGACGATGTACTAATATATAAATGAATGATAATATAATTTTTTTTATATTAACAGTATTAAATTCTTACGCATACAGTATAAAAGCAAAATGCACAAAGGTTAAACGTTTTGAACAATTCTTATATATTTTCAGTGCATTAAGCCCAACAATTGAGATTACTTCTTAAAATTAATCGAACAAGTCATTGAACTACATGTCTACGTGTCATAATTTTTATGGTTTTAGTATGATTTTTTGTGCATTTCCAACAAAAGCATAATAAAATGTATCATATTATTTAGCGTGCCTATTCAAATTTATAGAATTAAAACAAATATTACTCATTTGCTCTTTATAATTTTATTCTAAATTCACTTTATTCCCTACCGCTTAAAACCGTTTAAAAAAGTCATTGTAATTTTCATACAATACAAAATGACATGAACTATGAACACAGCATACTTTAGACGATCTTCGTGTTCCAAAATTTTCTAAGGCAGACGGATAAATAAGTTTTTATCTACTGAACAATTTTTCAACTATCATACACACACACACACACACTAGTGCACAATGAGACCAAAAAGATTAGCAAAAAATAGAAGGTCAAATTTGAACATGGTGTTCTTCTCCCAGAAGTTTCATCTAGATCCCCTCCAAGGATCTAGCCTATCAGCTCGTACGAAGAAGCTTTCAACTAGCAGGCTCGTACTTGCAAATACAGTCGTATATGTTCCCTTTAACCAACTTTTCAGCCAATCTCTGGTTTTTCACCATTGCAAGCTGCCAAAAAAAATGAGAGAAAAAAAGAGGGAGGGACAAATGTCTCAAATAAGCCACTTGGACTTAATTCCGTCTCATCAACACGATGGCATGCACGCAGGGGACAAAATTAGACTTCATTAACAATTTAAAGCAATTAAATGGTGCACTTTCACATACATATTGACATAGAACACCCATAAAAATAAAATAGGACATCCATGACACCAGAAAAGATAAGAATACCATTAGCGTTGACAGAAGAAACAATTAACACGAGATATATTGATATTGGGTTGCAGGTGAGTCTACTGTCAACAATATGCAAGGAGGTTGCGTATGATGATTTGATCAAGTACAACACAGACACATGCACAAACAGAACGATTTGAAAAAAAAAAAGTGATGAGGAAAATGACAAGTAGAAGTCATAAGGATTAAGACTGGAAAATGCAGGGAATGTATAATTATAGATATGGCTGAATGTGAAAGACAATCCATGTGATGAATCCCAATGAGTTCAGGAATCCATGTAACAACCCAAAGCAGTCGAGTTTTCAACACAAGACAATTATCATAGAAAAGACAAGAAGAAAGCTTAGGGAAGTATGCATTAGCTCAGTAAAATCTACACCGAAACACAAGATGAAAATGCCAGATTAAATTCATCTGACTGATATAATAGCTATGAAGTATAAGCCAGATGATCTTACCTTTAAAGCATCACACTTAAACCGAGCATTGAGGTTGGTATGAAGAGCTCTACCCATCCCTTCCAAAATTATCTGCAGAATAACAAAAGCTTAGTTAGAATATGCTTCTCGTTCATTTTATTAAATCCATAGTAATGTTATGAAATAAACAGAATGAGCCTCCCACCAAATCGGCATCTTTTGCAGCAGCAGCCAGCTCAGAGCTGACCTGTCTTAAGTCTATACAGGGACTACCACACCCATTCTCTACAGCCATCAAGGGAACGGAAGATGAATTTTCTTTAGACCTGTCCAAGGTATTAATCATTGCATCCACAAGCAAGCCTCCAGCTTCAGCAGCTCGCCTAAGAATGTCACAGTGCTGCAAGCTAGAAGAATTAGTTCCACTGTTTCAACTAATGGGTAAACGTCATGGATACTATATGGTCATAGTGAAATAAAAAACTGACATCAAACATAAGGTCAGTGGCGAAACTTCACCTAAAATTATGGGGGGGGGGGGGGGGGGGGGGGGGGGGAAAGAGCTTGCTTCTTTATACTCAAACAACAATTCATAATCCTATAACTCATAATCCTACAACGTTGCTACTAGTGGGAGATAGATATTCTTCTTGTTTTCTTTTATGACAACAACAACCCACTAAAAAACCATGAAAAAGTTAGTTCTACATTTCTATGCTCATAGGACATATTAGCTTTCTTAGGAATCCAAAATTTTGGGAGGGCAATTGCCACCCCCAGCCCCTATGAAGCTCCGCCTCTGCATAAGGTCAATGATATTGGGATCTTCCCAACAACGCTTCTAAGCAGATACCACATAGATACTTGACAATGCACAAATGTTGTCCTTCTATTTGCAATTGTAAAGGAAAGGTCTACCCAACAAGAAAAAATATAACTATTCCATCTCATAAATTCATGCAGCAGTTTATTTGGATTTAAGAATACACAAAATTAAAGGAAAGGTCATGTGGTGAAGAAGGAAGAAATTATACAAACAAAACAAGGGCAGGTGCTGAAGCTTTCATTGAATGCATGACAGTAGGAAAGTGTGTTTTAAGTAACATAATTGCATACCAAATTTCATTTGAAGGAGATTCTTTACCAGGACTTTAGCAAGCATGGCATTTATCATCAAGGGGAAAACACAGAGAGGTAACTGAATGATGGTAAACAAATTCAGATGAATTTTACAAGGGGCTCCCTAAACGTCACAAATATTAGAGACTGTTAGAGAATAAGGGTTAGACTATTATTTATTATTATTTTGTATTATTGGGTTGGGTCTATCTTTCTTATACTTATCTTTATCTTTTCATATAAATATAGAGACATGGAGATTAACAGGAGTGTGTTAGTTATTCCCATTCTAATTCTCTTCTCATCTTTTCTAACATGGTATCTAGAGCTAGTTAGAGAAATCCTAATCCTAGCTTCCTTTGCCAAAAAAAAAAAAATCAAAAAAAAAAAACTTAATTTCCTGGTTCAGAAAGAGCCAATCTACCCATTTCCAAGCTCCAAATTTTTTGTGCACTGTAGAGCATGATTTTGTGGTTTTGAAGGCTGTTTGGGGCGTGTTCTTTGCGCCTGATGCACTGATTCATAGCTAGGAGTGCCATGGGGGGCTTTTCCAGCGACCAGAGGTGGCGACGCTGGCCAGACGGGGTGCGACCCAGGGCGATGCAAGTCTAGGTGGTGGAGTTCTTCTGTTTTCTTGGAGCTTTGGCTGGCCAAAGTGCGATTTTTGCGGCTGTTGGTGTTTTTGACAAGATTTTTGGGAATTTTTGATTGGTTTCAGTCGAGCCCAGTGACGTTTTCACTTTTTGTGGGTTGGGTTGAAGCTCAACAGGTCTAGTTTTGTGTTGTCCAGCCCCTTTGCTTGTCTTTTGCTTTGGTTTGTTGTTTTGGGTTATTGTCGTTTGGTGTTTTGAAGATGACGGTGACAATTTCTTAGTGAATTTGTGGTTTTTGACGTGGTGGATGACCATTCCAACTCCGGATCTAGTAGTTCTAATGAGTCGGAGGTCTCTACGAAGACTACAGTTATGCCTGAGGTAATTTCTGCTTCTGTTGGAATTAAGGATGACTAGTTTAATGGCAAACACTATGCCAAGTGGCGCAAAACTATCAAGATATTTCTTACAAGGATTGAGAAAGAAGATCATCTGACAGATGACCCTCCAAAGTCTCGGGCTACAAGAGACAAGTGGTTGCGGGAGGATAACCGGTTGTTTGGCATGATTAATAAGAGCCTTAAGACCTTTGTCAAGCATGTGATTTCTCATTGCAATACTGTGAAAGAATTTGTGGGAGTATATGGAGTTTATTTATTCTGGGAAAGTCAATCTGTCTCGTATTTATGAGGTGACACTGGAGTTTCACCGACCGGCACAAAAGGAGAAATCTCTCCAAGCATACTTTACTGAATTTAAGCGGACCTATGAAGAATTGAATGTCCTTCATCATATTTCTGAAGATGTTAAACAGAAGCACCTACAACGGAACAGTTAGCAGTTGTAAGTTTTTCGTCTGGCCTGCGTCCCGAGTTTAATGCTGCCCGCGACCAGATTCTGACTAGTTCTGATCATGTGACACTTGCTGATGTGTATTGTCGTCTATTACGGCGTCATCGTGAGCTGCCTTCTGAACCTTCTCCTAAATCTACAGTTGCTTTGGTTAATAGAGGGGGAGGTAGAGCAGGCAGAACTAGTGGGCGTACTGGTGGATGTGATGGTGGTCGTGATGGTACACCATTTTTTTGCTATTTTTGTGGTGAGGAAGGTCATATTAAGAAAAATTTGTTGGAAGTTGAATGGGAAACCCACCCAATCTCAAGGCCAGCGTTATGCTCATGCAGTCACCCAAGAGGGTCTCTTACCTTCACCTATCTTTGCTCCTCTATTACAGGGCTTCAAAACTATCACCTTATCTAATGCTGACTTTTTGATGCTTATAATCGATTCCAAGCCTCACAGGGAATTGGCACTTCTTCTACTGCTACACTTATTCAGTCAGGTAATCCCATCGCTTGTCTCACTTCTTCCTCTCGCAATTAGGTCATTGATTCAGGTGCAACAGACCACATGACTGGTAATACAGGTATTCTTTCTTCATTTCAATCACCTTCTTTATTACCTAATGTCACTCTTGCTAATGGTTCTTCTACTCCCGTCATAGGAAATGGCACTGCCTATCCTTCGCCTTCTCTTCCTTTTGAATTATGTTTTATGTTTACCTCAATTTCCTTTTAATCTTTTGTCAGTTAGCAAAATTACAAATTTTATGAATTGTAGTGTTCATTTTTTTCCTAAATATTGCTTGTTTCAAGACCTTGGGACAAAGAAGGTGATTGGTTGGGGTCGTGAATCTAATGGATTATATGTTCTAGAGTCTCCAACTCAAGAGCCACAATCGATTGCTTGTTCCACTTCTATTTCTCCATTTCAACTTCATTGTCGTCTTGGCCATCCGCCTTTGAAGATTTTGAAGAAATTGTGTCCTACTTTAGAGTTTTCTTTTGTTTTGAATTGTGAGTCGTGCCAGTTTGCCAAACACCAATTAGGAAATTATCCTCCTAGAGTCAATAAACGGGTTGAATCCCCTTTTGTTCTTGTTCATTCTGATATTTGGGGCCTTGTGCCATTGAATCTAAGTCTAGTTTTCATTACTTTGTTACTTTTGTTGATGATTACTCTCGTGTTACATGGCTTTATTTTATGAGAAATAGTTCTGAGTTATTTACTATATTTCGTGCCTTTTGTGCTGAAGTTCGAACCCAATTTAACGTTACTATCCGCACTCTTAAAAGTGATAATGGTAAAGAATATCTTTCTTATTCTTTTACGTCATTTATGACAGACCATGGCATTATTGATGAGAGCTTGTGCTGTCATCCCACAACAAAATGGGATGACTGAAAGAAAGAACAGACACTTACTTGAAGTTGCCAGTGCACTTTTGTTTCAAATGAAAGTTTCTAAACCTTTTTGGGCTAATGCTGTCTCTACATCCTGTTACCTAATTAATCGTCTCCCTTCTTCTATCCTTGATGGCCAAATTCCTTCTTCTCTTATCTTTCCCTCTCAACTTTTATTTGCTCTTCCTCCTAGAATTTTTTGTTGCACTTGTTTTGTCCAAGATGTCCGTCCTTAGGTCTCTAAGTTGGATCCTCGTTCTCTTAAGTGTATCTTTCTTGGCTACTCTCGTAGTAAAAAAGGGTATAGATGTTATTCTCCTGATCTGCGTCACTATCTTGTCTCTGCAGACGTCACCTTCTCTGAGACCACTTTTTTCTCTTCAGAGTCATCTCCTTCTCCTTCTCCTACTAATGATAACAATGACTTCTTGGTATATCACTTTCCTGTCTCTTCTTCAACTTCTATAGGTTCTACTATTCCCGTGTCTTCTTGGCCTCGTCCCCTTCCTGTTCCCTCCTTCCCTCACCACTATGTTTGATGGAATCAGCAATTTGTTGTGACCGGTCTTGCTACTCTAGAGCCTCCAGATTCATTGCCTTCTACAGCTCCTTCTTCCACTTTGGATCCTGCTCCCTCTGAGTCTAGCATTGATCTCTCGATTGCTCTTCAGCAAGGTAAGCGTAGTTGTACCTATCCTATTTCTTCCTTTGTCTCTTATGCTGGTTTATCTAGCACTACTAAGTTTTTTGTAGCTTCTCTTGACTCTGTCACTATTCCAACCATTGTCACTGAGGCCCTGTCTCATGAGGGGTGGCATATGGCTATGTAGGATGAAATGCATGCTCTTGAACACAATCATACTGGGGATTTGGTTTCTCTACCTGCTGGTAAACAGGCAATTGGTTGTAAATGGGTTTACACTGTGAAGGTCAATCCTAATGGTTCTGTGGCTCGTTTTAAAAGCCCGTCTGGTGGCTAAGGGTTATGCTCAGGTTTATGGTATCGATTATTTTGAAACCTTTTCTCTAGTAGCTAAACTTGCTATTGTTCGTTTGTTTATCTCTCTTGCAGCTACTCACCATTGGCATTTGCATCAACTGGATGTCAAGAATGCTTTTTTCCATAGTGATTTACAGGAATAGGTGTATATGGAGCAACCACCTGGGTTTGTTGCTTAAGGGGAGAGTGGTAAAGTGTGCAGATTGAAGAAATCTTTATATAGCCTTAAACAAGCCCTAAGGGCTTGGTTTGGAAGGTTTAGTCAAGCTATTTTACAATTTGGACTTCAAAGAAGCAATTTTGATCACTCGGTTTTCTTCCAACGTTCTCAAGGTGGCTGTATCTTTCTAGTGGTATATGTGGATAACATCATTATTACTGAGAGTGACGAGGTTGGAATAGGAAAACTCAAAGATTTCCTTCAAACACAGTTTCAAACTAAGGATTTGGGTATATTAAAGTACTTCTTGGGTATTGAAGTGATGAGTAGTAAGAAGAGAATCTTTCTCACCCAAAGAAAGTATGTCATTGATTTGCTTAAAGAAACTGGTTTGCTTGGAGTCAAGCCTGCAGAAACCCCTATGGTTCCTAATGTCAAACTCTTAGCAACTGATGGAGATGTTCTTTCAGATCCTGAATGATACAGAAAACTGGTGGATAAGCTTAACTATCTCACAGTCACCCATCCTAATATTGCTTTCTCTATCAGTGTGGTTAGTCAATTTATGTCATCTCCTCGGACCACACATTGGAAGGCTGTTCTTCATATACTGAGATATCTAAAAGAGGCCCCAGGTCATGGTGTTTGGTACAGAGATCATGGACATACTATAGTAGAATGTTTCTCTGATGTTGATTAGGTTGGATTCCCCTATAGATAGAAGATCCACTTCTGGTTACTGTGTCCTTGTTGGAGGAAATCTTGTTTCCTGGAGAAGTAAGAAGCAAAGTGTTGTTGCTCGATCTAGTGCTGAATCAGAATATCGTGCTATAGCCCGAGCTACATGTGAATTGGTGTGGATACATCATCTTCTTGATGAGGTTGGATTTAATAGTGCAATGCCTATGAAATTGTGGTGTGATAATCAAGCTGCCATTCACATTGCTTATAATCCTGTTTTTCATGGAAGAACAAAGCATATTGAGGCTGATTGTCATTTCGTGCGTGAAAAGATTCAAGAGGGGTTTGTTATCACTAGACATGTGCGGATTGCAAAACAAACTCGCGGATATCTTCACTAAGGCTCTTAATAAGAATAGAATAGATTATATTTTGTAACAAGCTGAGCATGATTAATATCTATGCTCCAGCTTGAGGGGGAGTGTTAGAGAATAAGGGTTGGACTATTATTTATTATTATTTTGTGTTATTGAATTGTGCCTATTTTCCTTGTATTTATCTTTATCTTTTCACATAAATATAGAGACAGGGAGACTAACAAGAGTGTATTAGTCATTCCCATTCTTAATTCTCTTCTTATCTTCTCTAACAGAGACCAACAGAGTAAAGTTTTAAAAAATACACAAACCTTGGCAGCCTCAGCTACAATGTCAGGAAGCTCCATTGCTGTCACATCATTTAAAGCAGGAAGGGAGTTTGCAATGAGAACCACCTGCAAGAACACGTCCATTATTATTTATTATCATGTTGACATCACCAAATTCATAATTCATAGGGATGGGACCAAGGGACTGCATAGCAGTCAAACCGACACAGAAAATTCATAATTTTACTTGACATATGAAATCCTAACATTTGTTCAGTAAAAACCACAAAATGGGGGAGGGAAGAGGGAGATTTGGGTAGGCAGGCATATTTTGCATAGAAGATTGTCAGCTAACAATAGATTTTGATAACATTATGTGTCTACCTTTTATCAAGGGAACAACTACAATTCTAGAACATCTTTACTCAACGAAAACATGATTTATTAAAATCACTAATAGTTGGAATTCAAATCAAATAATTTCTTCTTTTTCTTTTTTTTGGTTGGGTGGGGGAAGGGGAGAAATGCCGAAGAGTGAGGACCAACACAAATTTAATCCAATACAGTTGCTTCAAAATTTCAGCAATACAGGAAGTGAACTCACTTCAGTTCCACGACGGAGGAGCTCCCGTGCCAGGGGAAGCATCCCTAGAACAATATCAGCACCTGAATTATCAACAAAAAGTAAAGCTCTTCTATGTGGGGGCATTTTCTTGTCCCCAGTCCCTAACATTCTCTCTTTGAAGATATCAAAATCATCCACCTAGATGACAAAAAGTTAGCTTAGTATTCAACTATCAACCATGATGAATAAATTCAGAAATCAAGTACCATCATCAATGGATATGTTTAACTCCACCTACCCGCCAAGGTCTCTGCATTTTATTGCGACTCATTCTGTAAATTTCAATAATAGTTCCTTTATGATAGAGATCCACACATGCACGAGATCCCCAGTCAAAAATGTTTGCAGCAAGAACACCTTCAATTAGAGTAAGTAGTCTTGTCTCCTGAAACAGGTAAGGCTATTATATTGCCATCAACATTATTTATAAAAAGCTAGGGCTTAACCATGCCGCAGAACCGAAAGAACTATCTAATTGTGACAAGAATGAGTTAAGAGTCAGCATGACATAGAAATTAAACTCACTCATTTGGTGTTACTTTTAATCACTTTACTGAAAAATCAAACACATATTTGCTTTAAAAAGGAACAACAAATTAATTGGATAAACCAGTCATATGCACTGCACAAGAAAGAATTAATATTGAATCCTCCCACCATGTTAAACTCTGAGGATTATAGTATTACTTAGGCATACCTCATCCAGACTATCAAGCTCCATCAACAAGTCAGGTAAAACAGCAAGTGATGCCTCATTTTCCCTGTTATATACTTACGCACAAATTATAAAATTGTTATAAACAATAAGGAAATTGTCAAGAGAATACAGATTTGAAGATGACTTTAACTTTTGTTCACATTGCTGGCAGGAATTTCTCCTTATTTATTTCTTTTGAGATTCAAATTGTACATAAAATCTTGCGTCTTTCATGATGACTTAAGATAAAATATAAACATAAAAAAGATCCAAAATTTCATGACTAGTCATGATGGCTATGATCTGGGTTGGATATGTAAAAGACAAATTACTGTTAATAATTTTTTGGGGAGAATTTCAATTAAAGAAATCCAGACTAACAAATTTCAAATAAGGGAACATTTTTTTATTTAAAAAAGAAATCATTAAGAGAAAGCACAGAGGTACAAGAAAGGAGTATGAGGAAGCCTCCTAGAACAACCAAAAAAGGATATTCAGATTTCCAAATGGACTTGTCATTGGTGTTACTCCTATCAAGTACCACTGTCCAAATTTACAATTTGACCCTAGAAGGAGATTTGAATTTCCAAATGGGCTTGTCAAGAAGAAACCTCCAAATAGGAGAATGAGTAAGAAACTGAAAATAGGAGCGGAAACACACGAGTCAAGAGCCCTTATTCTCCCCTGCTTTTAATTTTACTGTTGAAATAAAACTTCAACACTATATCCTCAGACACCCATTCATAACGCAGAGAGTGGAGTATGCATTCTGTTTTTTTTCAATTCAGCTAGTATAAAGCATCCTATTTTATAGTCACACGACTAGCCAATTTCTCCTGATCTAAGAAAATTCCCTTTGTGGAATTTGCACATGCAACATAATGGCTGAAAAGGATATTAGTTACAGGTAGGTTCCAAGTAAAGATCTCATCTATACAGCTTGATGAAGATAAAACATAATTACCTCTGCTTTATACTTATATAGGCATCAACAAACTGGAATTCTCTCAAGCACTCTTCCCTCATTTCCAGTAGATTGGCCAAGCCTAACTTCCCGTATGCAGCAGGCTCCTCAATCAACCTATTCAGTTGGTGTGGACATTTATCAGTCAAAGAAACGTACGCCAAGTAAAATCAATAAATTTTAAATACTTATTAAGCTCAACGAATATTGTAACAACAATAATGGTACAAAAACTGATCCAAAAGGAACAGAAATTCAAGGACTTTATGTTTCAGCTAGACAAATATGCCACTACCTGCAAGAGTATAAGTTTCAGAGACTAGTAAAATAATCAAAGCCTGAAAAGTGCACTATGACACAATAGAGAAATATAACTTGTCCACAACTCAATAGAAAAAAGGAAAAAGGAGCAAAGATGGAAACTCAATTGCATTGTAGATAATCCAAAGACAGCCAAGAATATATTGAAAATGTTCTGACAATGTTTTAGAATGACATTTGAGGCAGTATAAACATGAAAGCAGAAGAAAAGTTAAAACTTAAATTGTGATCGTATGGAAAAATTAGGAATAAGGAAAACCAGCCATCAAGAACCAAATAGCAGTTCATGAATAAAAAAATACAATTTCCTTAAGTTGTCATCTTACGCGATTAATAAATTAGTTATCCATTTTGTATGCCAAGTTTGTAATTGTCTTTTTCTTCACAGGCTTCCATTGGAGGAAGAGTCTATAAAATTAAGAATGCAGGGGGTGGGACAGCGTAGAGAAATCAAAGTAGCCAAGGTTGTGAATAATAGCTCAGCTATTTTGACATTGTCAATGTATATATCCCAGGTACATGCAAGACAGTTCTTTTCAAAAGCAGAGTCAGGAAGCTCGGCAACTAAAGTTGCTTCTCATACAATTTTTATTTTTGTTGATTTGAGTTGCTCAAAACCATCAAATACACTGGACTTGAGTAGAGCTTGAACGACAAAAAATCTTTCTAAGTTAAAACTAGTCAAATTGATTAACCATAACAAAGATCAAATCCTTTTAAATGGTTCTTACAAGAAGTTAAAACTAATCCAATTGATTACCATAACAAGATCAAATAATCTCAGATGGTTCTTACAAGTAAGTTTGCATCAGGATAAGCAGATAGATACCCATGCTCAATATCGATGGCAAGCCATCAGAACAGAAATCTTATATCAATATTACCTTGCCAAGTGAGCAGAAAAAGCACGAGCAAAAGCATCACCCCTTCTTTTGGCATCATCAGTCCCACCTTCACTTGCTACAGCCTACAATATTTTACTTACCTTACAATCATATACTGCCTTAGAAAAGAATATCAAACTATTTTTCCCCCACATTAAGCTTCCAGCAAGGTGAACACGGAAGTACCATAAAACAATAGGGGTTTCTATCCAGCCATCAATAAGCTCAATGCATTACTATATAAGATTTATACAAGAGCAACTAAACCTATGACTCCATCTAATTGCAGGAAAATTCTGAAAGCCAAAGCCTATATGATAATATTTAAGAGCAATAAAATCCCAATCACTCAGTAGAATTTTGGTTCATAAACCACAAAAAACTCACTCACTCTCCTAATGCTTACGTTAAGCATCTCTCTGATTCTGAGACTAGTAGCCATTTATTTTTACACTGCCCAGCTGCTAGATATATGTGGTGATGACTCTTTGGTATTTTTGGTAAATGTTGGAGTCATCCAGTAAGCTTTGAGCACTATATATTATGTCAGTTGAGAGGTTTTGGGACAAGCAAAGAGGGAAAGGTTCTTTGGCAGTTTGCAATATCTACAATTATTTGGCGCATATACTTGGAGAGGAAAGCCATATTTTTTTAGAGGAGATTTTTGCTGCTGCCTCTTTCATGGGATAAAGTGATCCTTTCGGTCTCTTTACAGTGCTAAGGTAAGGTTTTTCCAGTTTTCTATAGAGGGGTTTCAAAGTTGGACATGCAGAGAGACTGTTGAGCTTTGCTTAGTTGATGTGTCTTTTGTGTTTGCCCTGTTGTTTATGTTTTTTGGTTCTCTAAGGATCCTCCACTTTTGTCTTACAAATTTTTGTATATAAAGATATATTGATGTGTGTTAAAATCAGTTTGGTTACTGGAAGAGATTTTGTCTTTATCACAAGCAGAACCCAATGTTATCTTTCATGATTAGTTTCTTATCATGTGCATGGATGTGTCTAATTGTATTGTGTTTATGATTGTGAAGAGACACACAAGCACACACACGAAGGCTAGGGGTTTCAAGACAACAAGATTACCTTGTCCACAAGATCTGGCAAGTGCTCTGACAAAATCGTATACCAATATCTACATCAGATACAAATGTTGAGTTAGCCACAGAAGCAAAACACTAGAAACTATGAAGCCTTAAATTAAGTTTTTTTTTCTACAATTTACAGTAATGTACTTACTCTAATTCACCGTGATCTGAGAGATCAATAGTATTAGGCTCATACCTGTAGAGACACAATTTATGTTCAAAAAAATAGACTACCTATAACAGATAGTGGATCAATAGTATTAGCTACAAGATATTCTTCAATGAATAAGCAAGTAAACTACAGTGAAATAAATATAAAGCCTCTCTAGTAAATGCATACATACATACATATACATATATGTATATAGCTCTCTACTGCCATCTTCTTAGAAATTTAAATAAACATAGCACAAGAGAAGCCCAATAGATGGAAAATTTTTACTCTCAGAACAGCCACCATATCGAGTAATCATGCGTACATTTTTGGGTTGGCTAATAATGGAAACACCTCCAAAGTCGGCACTAGATGGAGAACACCAACATTTAAAGAACTCGCATCAGATCGCAGAGTACTTCCTTTTGACAAAGGAACTTCAAAACCCCCAAGTCCAGTAGTTCCAGGAGAAGTCATCGGCACAGGTGCAGTGATCTCAGTTCCCTTCTGCAGAAACTTCTCCATCCATGAAATCTGCATTGGAACCGCTAAAATCATAGTAATATGTAATAAATAAATTTTAAAAAAATTATGAATAGACTTAGCTGCTGCCAAACATAAGAAAAAGAACTTAAAAAAATAACTCTAAATGTCATATCGGTGCCCTAAACATCTAGAAGAATTCACTAGAAATTATACAATCAATCCAGCAAGAATTCAAAACCAATAATAAGGTTTTAGCTGACATGCTCATTTGCTGCATAGGCATACTTCTCATCAGGTACGATGTAACCACTGCATCCTCTCCTTCTATGCATTCTAATTCAAAGTTTGTCAACATCTAGTGTTTGATTGCTTATTTTATTCAAAACAAATCATAACACTGGAAACAGGTGCACTTCAGAAGTAAAACAAAACAGGAACTCTTACTGACTACATTACTACAACAGTATTAACACAGGATGGTCAAACAACTAATCAAAGAAAAGAAATTCCGATCAAATTAATACACCCACCATGTAAATGGTAACAAGCAGAAATTTTAGGGATTTAACAGAACAACATCCAAATTTAGCATACGTTCATATAAAGGAGTGTTCTACTACTTCAACTTATTAGAAATATTTACAAACAGGGAAGCAACCGATCACTCTTTCTAAACTTGAGTTTTAGGAGTATCTTCAATTAAAGGCAACCAAAGAAGCACAATCTTCCACTGCCACAATTGCTCATATGGGTAATCCTACAATTTGTATCTCTCATTCTAGTAATAGTCCAAGTCCCTTGATACTTGATTCTGGTGACTCCGATCATATAGCTGGTAATAAGTCCCTTTTCACATCTCTCTCTACACCTTATTTTCCTCGTTTTGTCACCTTGGTAGATGGCTCTAAAGTCGCTGCCAAAGGTATTGGTCATGTCTCACCCACTGCATCTGTATCACTAAAATCAATTTTGTTCATACCTGGATGTCCTTTTTAATTTAATTTCCTTGAGTCAGCTTACTCGCTCTCTTAACTGCTCAGTAACTTTTGATTCTAAATCTTTTGTCATACAGGATCATGGTACGGGACAGATGATTGGCGTAGGACATGAATCACACGGACTCTACTATCTTGAGTCGACATCTCCCGTGGTTTGCGCTGCTGCTGAGTCTCCTGATCTTCTTCACAGGCGTCTTGGTCATCCTAGTCTGTCAAAGCTCCAAAAAATGATTCCCCATCTTGCTAAGTTAAAATCTTTAAATTGTGAGTCATGTCAACTTGGGAAGCATGTCCATACTTCCTTTTCCACTCAGGTCAAAAGTCAAACTGAGTCTCCTTTTTCCCTTATTCATTCTGATAGGTCCAAGTCATGTTTCTACATCTTCAGGTCATAAGTATTTTGTCACCTTTATCGATGACTTTTCTCGTTGTACTTGGTTATTTCTAATGAAAGATCGTTCAGAGTTATTCTCTATATTTACATCTTTTTGTTCTAAAATTCAAACTCAATTTGGCAAACCCATTAAGATATTATGCAGTGATACTGCAAAAGAATATTTTTCTGCTGCCTTTTCTTCATTTATGCCTTCTTATGGCATTCTACATCAGTCAACATGTTCTCATACACCCCAACAAAATGGAATTGCAAAAAGGAAAAATCGTTGTCTCATTGAAACTACTCGTACTCTATTGTTACATGCTAATATGCCTTTACATTTTTGAGGTGATGCTGTCTTAACTGCTTGCTATCTAATTAATCGGATGCCATCATCTGTTCTTAATGACCAAGTTCCTTATTCAATTTTATTTCCCAAACATCGTTTGTATCATGTTTCACCCCGTGTGTTTGGATGTACCTGTTTTGTTCATGATCCTCTCCTGATCAAGACAAGTTGTTTGCCCATGCTGTTAAATGTGTCTTTCTTGGATATTTCAGGTTACAAAAAGGATATCGTTGTTATTCTCCTATTACTCATTGTTGGTATACTTCTGCTGATGTCACTTTTCTTGAGGAGACACCATATATCACTTCTTCGATTGAACCTAATGTTGTCTCTGAGGTTTTACCTATTCCATAATTTGGTCTTCCTCTGTCTCCTGTGCAAGATTCCTCTCCAGTATCCCTTGACTCTCCAGCAACCTCGCCTAAGGTCACATGTCCAGCTTCACCAGATGTCACCTACCCAACTCCATTAGAGTCTCAGCGGCCCTTCATTACATACAAGCGTCAACCACGGCTCCCATTCCTGCGCTTGAGGTGGAAGTGAATCCTAGTGAATCCTGTCCTACTCCAACGCCTTGACCTACTACGGACCTGTCTGAGCTTGTTCATGATCTCCCTATTGCTCTTCGAAAAGGTACTCGGTCTACTAAAAATCCTCATCCAGTCTATAATTTCTTAAGTTTTCATCGTTTATCTCCATCATATTATGCTTTTGTTTCTTCCTTGTCTTCTGTTCTGCTTCCTAAAACTCCCAGTGAGGCATTCTCTAATCCGGGATGAAGACAAGCCATGATTGATGAGATGCTTGCTCTTGAGCAAAGTGGCATGTGGGACTTGGTTCCTCTTCTCCCAGGGAAAACTATTGTTGGCTGCCGTTGGGTGTACATTGTCAAGGTTGGTCCAGATGGTCAGATTGATTGCCTTAAAGCACGCCTTGTTGCTAAGGGTTATACTCAAACTTACAGTCTTGATTACAGTGATACCTTTTCTCCAGTAGCTAAAATCGCTTTTGTTCGTCTCTTTCTCACCATGGCAGCTATCGGTCATTGGCCATTGTACCAGTTAGACATTAAAAATGCCTTTCTTCATGGTGATCTTGATGAAGGAAATATATATGGAGCAACCGCATGGTTTTGTTGCTCAGGGAGAGTCTGGGTTAGTTTGTAAGCTACAACGACCTCTTCACTTTATGGTCTGAAACAGTCCCCACAAGCTTGGTTTGGAAAGTTTAGTACTATTGTTCAAGAGTTTGGCATGACATGGAGTGACGCTAATCACTCAGTTTTCTATCATCACACTTCACCTGGTCGATGCGTTTTATCTGGTAGTTTATGTGGATGATATAGTCATTACTGGTAATGATCATGAGAATAATATCTCAATTGAAGAAACATTTGTTCAATCACTTTCAGACTAAGGACTTGGGCAAACCCAAGTACTTTCTTGGTATTGAGGTAGCTCAGTCTCGAAATGGTATTTCTATTTCACAAAGGAAGTATGCTTTGTATATATTGGAAGAAACTGATATGTTAAATTGTAAGCTTATTGACAGTCCTATGGATCCAAATAGTAAGTTATTGTCAGATCAAGGAAAGCTTTATTCAGACCCTGGCAGATACAGGAAGGTTGTAGGGAAACTAAACTATCTCACTATTACTCGACCATATCTCTCCTTTGCAGTCAGTCTAGTAAGTCAGTTTATGCAATCTCCACATAATGATTATTGGGATGTTGTTGTACGGATTTTAAAGTATATTAAAAGGGCACCGGGCCAAGGGTTGTTATATGAAGACAAAGGAAATACTCAAGTTGTAGGGTACACTAATGCATATTGGGCCAGCTCACCTATTGATAGACGATGTACTTCAGGTTACTGTGTCTTTGTTGGCGGTAACCTTGTGTCTTGGAAAAATAAGAAACAGAATGTTGTTGTGCATTCAAGTGCAGAGGCTGAATATCGAGCTATGGCAACAGCTACCTGTGAACTTATGTGGGTAAAACAATTACTTCAAGAGTTGAAGTTTAGGCATGTAGGAGAAATGAAGTTATATTGTGATAATCAAGCAGCTTTACATATTGCCTCAAATCTAGTCTTTTATGAGAGAACTAAACATATAGAGATCAATTGTCACTTTGTTCGAGAGAAAGTACTTTCCAAGGAGATAGTTATTGAGCATGTTAACTCAAGCGATCAACTGGCAGATATCTTCACAAAATCTCTCCGAGGTCCTCGAAGCCAATATATATGTGAAAAGCTTGGTGCATATGATCTATATGCTCCAGCTTAAGGGGGAGTGTTGTGAATATCTTTGTATATATGTATAATCTGTGATTTATTGTATTCCTAGTAATTAGGGATTAGATAGGCCAGCTTAAGGGGGAGTGTTGTGAATATCTCTGTATATATGTATAATCTGTGATTTATTGTATTCGTAGTAATTAGGGATTAGATAGGCTATTAGTTAGGAATTTAATTGAGATTTGTTTCCCTTAATATGGGATTGTAGTTATGTTAGTATGCATATAAAATCCCAGCAGCTGAGGTTTAATCCTTACGCATTTCACAAATACATTTGAAATTTATCTTTTCAAGTATCTAGGGACTTGGACTATTACCAGAATGAGAGATACAAATTGCAGGATTACCCATATGAGCAATTGTGGCAATGGAAGATTGTTCTTGTTTGGTTGCCTTTAATTGAAGATACTCCTGAAACTTATGTTCAGAAAGAGTGATCAGTTGCTTCCCTGTTAACATTTCAGATCTTTTCTCCTCCTCTGGACCAGATTTAGACTGAGTGACATTGACAGCTTTCTCAGGAAACCCATGAAGTAAATAACAGGTGTCCTGGGTATGACCCATTCTCTTGCAGTAAGAGCACTAAAGGCGACCTCCACGACCTCCACGTCATGAGAGATCCTAAGAAGGTTACCATGGTAGATGCTTCAGTTGTGTTTAAGCAAAAGCTAGAAATAGTCTTGGGTGAAGGGAACCCTTAGAAGACGAGTGATTAAATTCTCCATTGTGGGAACTTCCTGGCTAGTCAAAATCTGGTTACGGAACATGCTCAAAGTCGAGATGCATTGCACGCAAGACAAGCAGCACGTACAAGTTGTCTAACTTGGTTACAGACCTTGGTGGTTATCTACTTGCAAAAACAATTTCAATTCCTTTACAGTAGCTTGGGCCTGAGTGATAAACGTGGTCATGTCATGATCTTGCTGCTTAAGAGAGGCCAGCTTTTGGGCTGAATCATAGATACGCTGAATATCATTAGCAAATACATTACGAGCCTTATTCCAAAAAGTAAAACATGTTTTAAAAGTTCTGAAATTGGCTAAAATAGTTGGCTCCACAAATTGCCATAGTAAAGCACATAATTGATAATCGAACTTTTCCCACGTTCAAAGGGAATATCAGAGGCGAACTTCCCAAGATGATCAGATAGTCCTTGACCAAGGAACCATAGCTCCACAGAGGCTGACCAAGCTAGATAATTTTTACCATTAAGCTTCTTAGAGGCAATGACAGGAGAGCAGGAGAAAGCATAGGTAATAGGGACATTACTAGATGAACCTTTTGCACCTGAAATAGAAGACCCAAGTTGAGGCTGGGCCAGTTCAGATGTTTGTGATGTGGCTGAAGACATAGTGGGCTAAAACGGGGACCTTCCACATAGAAACAGAGGGCGGCAAATGTTGGAACCAAAGATCAAAAACAATGTAAAGTGTATTTAGGACGTCTGACCACCGGAACAGGACGAAGGAACGCCGACCAGTAGAACGGGACCGTCGCCGATGTGAACAGACATCGGGAAGTAGGCGCGTGAGCTACACATGCCGACAGCTGTGAAGGCGCATAAGGGCAAGTGAAGCGAGATCCGGTGACGGCGCTCAGAGATCTGGCTGGTCGAAGGTTTCTGAGATGGCCGGTACACTGACTTGGTTGATTGGAGTCGAGGAAGACGATGTTCCTGCCTTAACAATGGCAGAACAGTGACTGAACAAGGTCGGTTTCGACTTGAAACGCAGACCCAGAGAGGCTAAGCAGAGACGGGACCGAGCCCGCTCTGATACCAACTTGAAAAGATAAATTTCAGATATATTTGTGAAATGTTTGAGGATTAAACCTCAGCTGCTGGGATTTTATATACATACTAACATAATTACAATCCCAAATTAAGGGAAACAAATCAGGAAACAAATCTCAATCAAATTCCAAACTAATAGCCTATCTAATCCCTAATTACTAGGAATACAATAAATTACATATTATACATATATACAGAGATATTCACAACAACTGACAAGGATGCTGTCACAGTCAACAACCTTTTAATTCTTTCCTTTTCACTTTATGATTGCATTCTTCATATTGAAAGGTTCTTTCATTATTTATTTATAGATTCCATACCCTGTCTTTAGTAGCTATCCAAGTAGGTAGGAAATTATTCCAACTTGATTGAATATGATTCTAGAGGATGACATGACAAATTATTCCATAGAATCTTATTAGTGGAGTTACTTTAGCAATTTGTTTATTGAAACTTCAAGAGAAACCCGACACAATAAAGCGGAACCTTCTTGATGGTAACGGAATTGACAACCAAAAAAAATCATTCTTATTTAATTGGCTTCAGAGTTACTCCATAACTGAGAAGTTAAGAAAACATCTAAAATTAGTTCATTTATCTCAAGCAGGCAACCGGCACACATCAGATTTTTCCAATTCCTATCACTTACCTTCTCATTCAAATCCCTAAGTGGGGGGCCATGAATCTTGCCTCCTGTATATGGAGCACCCATTGGGAACCTTTCAACTAACTGATGCACCATGAGGTCATCTAAACCATGCTTTTCATAACTCATAAATGCACCTAAAGCTCCTAAAAATCCTTCATGTCGCAAGAACATTGCTTGTGCTGTCCCTTTAGACCTAAATGACAAATATATGAATCTCAACACAATATACTAATTAAGCCGAAAGCAAATATAAAAAATTTTAGCCAGTTCAAATCATTAGGCAATTTATGTACCAGAAATGAACTGCAAAAGAAATAGCATCCATGGTATAGGCATGACCCCTTATAAAAAACCCTCCAAAAAAGATGCGCTTCAACCCAAATTGCAACGCAATCAAGTAAGATATCTACACAGAAGAGATAGAAAAAACACAAAATTGGTCAAGTACTCACTGGAAGAACAAATAATGGAATAGAACATGAAAATTACTGAAGGAAGATAATCCTGATAATGCAACAAAGCATGATCCAGAACTTGTGTCCCAGATTATCTTCACTGCTTGGACATGGGTCCCTACATGTTTTTTTAGGTTGCATTTGGATTAAAAGAAATTTTTTTGCTGGAAAATCTTTATAAGGAAAACAATAAATTTCAAAATAACCGTATTATCTTTTAAATCTTAACAAAAATAAAATGGTTCACAAATTCTGAAAGAACTAATATTAACTTTTCAACATAAATTGAATAGCTATATTACAACAAAATGAAAAGTTTAGTAAACACTTGTGGAAAGCTTCTAAAGGGCTATGTTCTTTCACTCATGTACATGTATATTCAAAGCGAAATTTGACGATATTCAATTTAACTAAACACAAGGAACTGCATATTTTTACACATGTAATTTATCCAACAGGCACTCAAGATTTCAAATAATGAATTGACTAACATGTGCAAACTGAATGAAATAGTAGAACTATTAACCAATAGGTTTCAAGAGCTGAATACAATGTCCAGCTTGAATTTATTGGTATAAAAAAAGTTGGACAAAATTACAATCATTAGCTCACCTGGCCAATATTGTATGAAATCATTCGTAGAAGAGAGAGTGATATATCTTCAGGTCTGTAATCTTCAAGCTCCTTTTTTTCTGATGTAACCTTGCCAAAACTTGAAGCAATGGTGGAAGCCGATAGGCCAATCTAGGATTATTTAATTCCAGTGAATACCAAGTCATGTTGATTGATAATAAAAATCAAATCATTCATATTTATCTAATCCATATATAAAGTTAACTAGAAGAAATTATTTTTCTATAGGATGAATATCTATATGGCAATATGATCAACTGCAAAATTTACCTTAGAATAGTCCATACCACCATAAATGTCTCCAACAAGCATGTCAGTGGTTCTATTATCTCCTTTCTGACTCAGCTCAAGCAACTCATCAAAGCTGGAATTTATTTCAACAAACAATTTGTCAATAGTTCAAATATAGCAGTAGATAAAGAAAAAATTAAGGAGTTATCAGAAAATGACCTCTTGCACTTTGTTAACAGTCTTCCCAAGCCCAAATAAGTACCACCACCAACATTTGTCCCACTAACCCTCTCACATTTCCCATCCCCATCAACCTATGTCACCCCAGATTAAAAGTATAAATTACCAACTGTTTGTCTTTACGAAACATAAACCAAAGAGATCAGTAGTTTAATAAAATGAGGAAACAAGACAAATATACCTTGATTATACTAACACCAGATCCAATATTAACTAGAAGATAAGGAAACATATCATTAGGGTCAATTTGAACAAACCCTTTATGGCCCTCCATGTGCGTAAAAGCTTCATGACGAATTGCCTACTAAGAAGTGGTGGAACATCTAATCAGCAATTACTGATAGTGAAAAAGAAAAACTATAGATAAAGTCAGCAAGAATGAATTCATAGCATAGGATAAGCCCTCCACATGTTACAAATGAAAAGGATAGAACTTGTTTTCTTCCAACAGAGAAGAGCTAACATAGATTTCAATCAGATTTTGGTTAACAGCAAGAAACATATAATGCAAGAAAGAAAAGAAAGAAAAGAGCAACTGTCAGCGATGGCTATATAAAAATTATGTGACACATTAAACTTTAAGCATATTCGTTCAACCAATTTGCCAATAAAATGGAGCATGAATGAGTATGTATAAACTTTATATAATGGCTGTCCACCGCACTCTACTAGAAGCAAATAGCAATAGCATGCAAATCTTGGCAATTGATTGGCTTTTAACCTTCTTAAACAAGGGGAAAACACTATAATCTGACTAAAGAAGAAAAGTCAGACAAATTTGTTTTCTTTCCTTAATTATTTATTATTTCTTATCATTTATTGAAAAAAGTAACAAGTAAGTGAGTAACTAGTTGCAGTTGTTCACATTTATCATATGATAACTATCTTGTAAGGAAAGGGGGATAATGCATGAGATGTAGACTTATATGTACATTTCAACTCAAAAGATGCGAGGCTTCCTCACTATAAAAATGACTCTTAAACAAAATACAAGAGAAACAGATAATTCCAAAAATTGGATCCACCTTAAGCAAGAAATTTGCTCCTGCCACAAGACAATCCATTTCATCTTCTTTGTCAAGACTAACCCCAAGTCTTTCTTTGAAAAGGTCAGCAAATTTGTATGCTCCACCACCAGTAGCCTGTCACAAAATAAAATCAATAATGAAGTACTCCAACAACGTCAACACAAAACAAGCAGTAAAATATTTCAAAAAATTGACTAGAGTCACAGGCTCACAGCTTTCTGAAATAAATTGTCACAAACAATACCAATAACAATATAAAACAAATGGAAACATCCTTAATTTTGTTTTATACATGAGGGCAAAGTGACTCAATTAACTTTCATTTTTGCAATAACTATTTCTAGATGTGATAAGCAGCCCATAGATTATAGTCCTCATGCATGCAAGCTAAAATAAATTATAACTGATAATTTGGAGATTTGACATAACCCATACAACAAGAGAAAATATAACCCAGCTTCTGAAAAAGGTAAACATAGTCGGAGACTCAAAGTTACCTTGATTATGGCATTCTGCTCAGCCATATCATCAGAGTAACGTGATTCCAACCCTATAACCAAGAAAAAGTCCATAATCATTAATTCATTAAGTTCTGAAAGTAGCTGAATGAACACATAGGAACCAACAAAATTATAAAATGATATTCAATACATGCAGTACTGTTTAAGCAATCCAATGTGTTAGAGAAAAGACTAATAGAAGTAGTAAACTGAACAAGACAGTAATACCACCACAGTGAAGCTGCTTCGAATAAATGAATTCTAAGCACTCATTAATCTTGCTTGTCTCAAACTTCACAAAATGAAGCCTCCCACCAAGAATAGGATAGCTTCTCCTGTTACCGTTGGGAAGTCCCAGTCTATCCTTTACATTTCTCATCCTTTTATTATTGGCTGATTGGTCTTCGTGTCTTGAAAAGTACACCAACTTTATCAGAGATCCTGCCCATATAATTTGAATAATCTGAAAGTTTCAGGCATATTTCAAATGCTACCGACCTTGTTTTCCGAAATTAATTAATATGCAATTGGAGAGTCATACGTCATTGAATATATGAAACGAAATGAAAAGGCAAAGAAAAAAGGGTGAAACTGCTATAGGTACCGCCATAGAGGTTCATGTAAGAAATATAAACTTAATTACTCAATCCTCTTTCCTTTATTTGTTTCCCCTCATAAAAGAATGATATAAGCATAACACAAGAAGAAAGAGTACAAAGACCCATTTTGGGTTGAAAGAGGAAGTTCCCACAAAACATAGCAGTTGTTTTATTCATTATATATTAATTCATGGTAGAGAGTAAGCAGGAAATGTTAAACCACCAAAAAAAAAAAGAAAACACAAGAACGACAGCAAAAAGAATGGTCATGAAACAGATAAGTCTTTGACAAAGAAATGTAAGGGGTGCATAACTAAAATCTAGAAACAAGTCTCAAGCCCCTACCCTGCTTCCACCATCATCACTAAGTAGTAAGATGCTAAGAGCAAAAAATTTTAAAATCGAAACAAAAGATTAAAACAAAAACTTGAAAAATATGTAAATGAAATATAATCTTAATTATTATACCTCCAATGTCAAGAGCCAGGTGAGATAAATCATCAGATTGATTGGGTAACAAAATTGTGGGATACTTCTCCTCCACATTGCCTTGAATTTCAGCTTTGCTGACATCCAGCTGAGGCCGTGAACTCGACCTGTGAATTGAATTGCCTGCTGTAGGTGCCATGTCTCTCTTCCCTTGACCACGTTCCCCTGCGTGCGTTTGTTCTTCCCCTCGGTTCCTGCTCCTTTCACCGTCAGTTCCAAGTTCCAACAACTTGAACCCCTTCTCCCGAGCCAGCTATTTATCTGCGTATACTGGTTTTGTGGTCCTATCCTACACCGAAAAAAAAAAACCGCAAATTTTTTACCCCATCCTAGCTTCTGGTGAAAAATACTATTATTAATAAACAAATAATACAAGGGAAGCCATATTATAAATTACTCTGGTTCAACAACCCACGCAACGCATGAAAATGAAACACCAGTTGGGCCAATGAAATTTTGACTCCTTGGATGATGGAAAGTGACATTTACGAAAGGTGAAAAGCGCGTAATTCGTCACGGATGACATCACAGACCAACCCAAGAACGAAAAGTCACTATACAACACCAAGTTTTGACCCCACGACAGAAGGACGAAACAAATATAAATATAAATAAGATAAAAGCACTGAGATATATAAGACTCGACGAAGTGACGACAAAAAGAGGAAACTCGCACCAAACATAAACCTGCGTACACCTTGGAACGATGTACAATGAAAGAAACCAGTGGAAATGCAAAGCCTACTTTGCTGCCATGTATGACGGCGCCCATGCTGACAAAGCTCCCCATCAGTGTGGTGACTTAGAGCCTAAACTCTCATTCCCGTCTACGCGCAAAGAGAGTGCGTGGTGTTAGACTTATTTCTACTTTCCCTCTATTCGTCAGCATTTTTTCTCTTCGATTCAAAGTCTTTGATGCAGCTTTCTAACCCACTGTATTCTACTTGAGTGATTTTTTGTCTCTCCGTATTCCAAACGGATGCATATGGCACCGTATATTATATGACGAAAACTGCACTACGCTGGGTGGAATGGAATAAGGATAGAGCGTGCAGTAACCTGTGACTGTGAGGCCATTCTTCTCCACCGCCGCTGCTTCTCCTAACCCTTCGCTGACCTCCTTCTCGTTATAGATATAAAATTATTTATATGTCTTTACTGCTTTTTTTTTGGACTAGTTGACAGGGTATCAAAGCCACAAAGCGATCAAAAGGTCGATCCTTTCTGCCACAAGCTAACGTGAACCAGTGCATTGTCCGTCACATTTCTTCTCGCTTTCTTTCTAAGCAAACCACCCAGTAGCCATGGTAATGGCAAATCACCACCGCCCTTAACTATCCTCCAATTCACTTTGTAGTCACTGCATACTTGCTACCCAACATCCAACTCTTTCACTGCTTACCTAAGACTATGGAATAAAGAATACTTTGCAGTTCACTTCTTTATTAATAGTCGTTGGTCTCATAAAGCGGCAGATTCGCATGCATCCTCCAGTTTTAGGCAACAAAATTTTTGTTAATGTAATCGGTGCTCATTATGGAATAGGATTAGTGAATTGTTTGTATTTTGTCTTTTGCACGATGTGGAAGCCACTCCTTTAGCATTTACTACGGCCTTATTTGGATAAACTTATAAAAAAAGTATATTTTTATATATTTTGTTTTAGTAAATTTTTTAAAAAAAATAATTTTATATTTAGATATAATATTTAATAAATATTTTTAAATAATAAAAAGACTTTTAAGTTTATTTGGATAAAAAATAATAGAAGTACTTAATTTATATCAAAATTATTGAAAATGATATCTAAATGTAAGATATGATAAGTTATGATATGTAAGATACGATTAAATAGACTAGCATAATAGGGACGGTGAGATTTTTAAGTATGTCATGGTAATAGTATCATGAAAAACAAGACATAAGATAATAACAACATGCCTAATTATGTACCTAAATGCTTAACAACATATTGCTAATGTTGTTCTATTTTACTTTATCTTTAAGTAATATAGTCATTGAAATCAATAATTCAATTTAAGATATTAGGGTACACAATGACTTAAAGTTGCGTTATTTAAAATAGTAATTCATAAAATTACCTTAGAGAAGGTTTATGTAAATAAGGTTTATAAGAAAGAAAAAGATATAAAATGTAATTTTTAATAAAAATAAAGAATATTTTTTTCATAAAATTATATTAAAAACTATTTCTCTTCTACTTTTTTCAAAAATTAGAGATTATTGATTTCTAAAAAGAAGATAAATTAACTTATTTTAATTTTTATTTTTAAAAAAAATTACATCTAAATACACTTAAAAATATATTAAAATATTTATTTTTAAAAAAATATTTTTTCTAAAAAAAATATATCCAGACGGACTCTACTTTCGCCTTGCCGGAATATATGAAAAGAAAATGACGTACTCCGCAGTCAAGAAAATGTGACCAGTTGGCCATTAGTTCTTTCATGATTACGTTGTCTATTATTGAATAGCAGCAATTGTTTGACTTCATATTCTTTTCATCTACTGCTTGATAGAATTCCAACTCTTTTAGTCTGATATGCCATTATTATATGAAGTAATTTGCTGCATAATTATTTAACATCAGAACAATTCTCTACATCAAAATTGTAATTTGTTGATGGGTTTATAAGGTTTCATATCTTCAACAGTCAAGTGCTTTAAGAAGTGACCAATTGCATTGCAGGATTAGGATCTCTTAGCGAACATTCTGTCTTAATTATTCTAATAAAATATATTTATGTGCAAAGCTCTTAAAAGAACTTGGTCAGTATGTCTGTTGAGTGTTTATGATAGGTCTTGATGATTACATTTGCCAAAAAAAAAAAATAGAACACCAATTATATGACCGATTATACAATAATAGAACACAAATTAAAACTGATTTATTGAAGATTTGAAAAGAGCTCTCTTTGAATTCTACTCAATCATTATCAAACTGATTGTAATTTTTTTCTATCTGTGAGAATCTCACCAGAATGCCTTCTACTTCTAATAGGTCATGAACTAGATCAGAATCATTCTCAATGAAATCATAGGAAGTGATCCTATTTTTTCATCAGGTCTGGATAGAGAGTGATCCCATTAGAAAGTGCAGAGAGACCTACGCATAAATAAATAACCTAGATGTGCATAACTCATAATAATTGGATCATAATAATATTTGGTCTATTAATGTTTGTTATAATTCAAATCATATCGTTAGCCTAATTTTCATTAACAAAATATCACAATTAATTGTCATCTACGTAGAAAAATTTTAACAATTATGTCTCTGAAAATTTTTGCTTAGTTTCATAAAATATTGGTTGATGATAAAGATTGGCTTGACCTACAATTTCTGATTCAATAATAGAGGTTATAGTTCTTGGCGGGTACCATTTGAAAATAAAATTTCCTGAGTTCTACTGTTTTTATTTGTTTTGTCCTACTTTGGCTTGAATTCGAAATATGGGTTAGTGTTTAGTTCTGAGAATTTTTTGTTACATATACAATGTGGATGGGGAATGGGGGGAATAAAAATCAACGAGAGGGAGAAGGAAAGGGAGAAGAGAAATGGTCCAAATGCATGCCTGTGTACTTACTCGGTTTCATCTGTCTTGTCTTTGTTCATGTGAGCTACCTGAGAAAGTCAAAAGGGATTCATTTTAATTAATTTGTATGCTATGCCATTGGAAGATCCATTTGTCATCGTGTTTTTCCTTTGTTTTCTTTGGTCAAATGAGTAGTTCTATGGTTAAAACTTAGCTATTTTTTTTCTAATTGGCACATTAAAACTTTTGTCATGTCTCTCTTGTACATTGATTTAATTAGTGGGTTTGGCTTGAGTTTCCAGCTTCCCTCCCTTGGTTTATCTGGTCTGCATACTTGTGAATCAGCCATACTTGTGATATCTACAATTTTGTTGATATACATGAGACTTTTGGACTTTCTCCCTGATTCCAGCAGATAGGGACTAGCAGAAAGGAGTTTGGAAAAGAGATTTTTGTTTGATGGTATGATTTGATTTCTTTCTTGATTTTGTGACAGTTTCTCCTTGATGCATGTGTCTTTCATGGATATGACTCTAGAGGGATAGGTCATAGATATAGC
Organism: Castanospermum australe; assembly: GCA_019955255.1. NCBI lineage: Eukaryota > Viridiplantae > Streptophyta > Magnoliopsida > Fabales > Fabaceae > Castanospermum > Castanospermum australe. Next base: position 594,552 of record NSJW01001005.1, on the reverse strand, counting down.
AAATATTAAAACTAGAATAAAATGTTTATCCGGAAGCTTCAATAAAATTCAGAGAAAGTGTTGCTAACAGGCTAAATATGGCCAGTGGCAATTTGAAATCAGGATCCCTGAATCTTTGATGAGTGTCTTGGACCTCTTGGGATGCAGACTTTGAGCAGTATATACTTGTTCCATTTCGAAAGGGCAGGCCATCATGCTAATTAGAATTTATTGATTCTTATGGTATGCAGTTTTGGTTTTGGTGGAAAGTGAAGGATTAGGATTTCCGTTTATTTTTGACATTTATATCTCTGTTTTCATCAGCAAATTGGATCCCCAAGGAGCTGCAGAGCTTTGAGAAAAGCTGTCCTCTGTCTTTTTGGCTCTTTGTTTTTGCTTATGGAGTTATGTATCAAGGCCACGCGGTGATTTCTCATTTTCTGTTCATACACAACACTGCCACTTTTTCTTGTGCTGATAAAGTAGATATTCTAAAGAATGAATATTTGGTCTGGTTATTATGTGAAATGTAAGGAGGAAAGGGTCTCTGGTTATTGCTGAAAATTCCACTTGAGTTCATTTTGTAGGCTTATTGTCTGTCTGTAAAAGACATGCAATTGATTGAACTTTGAAAATCTTTTACAATTTGTTTCCATCTTCGTTTTTTCTTTGCTTTTTGTTTCTACCTTGCAAGTTCATCCGTTACCTGCTCTATATTGTGACATTAACACCTGTTTGAAGCATAGTTCTGAAAACTGGATCGGACCGGACGGTTCAACTTGTCAGACTGAGAACCGGTCCCCTCACCGATTCGAGCGACCTCTCAGAACCGATAGAGTCAAAAACCAGTGAATTGGTCAAAAACCAGTGAATTATATTTATTTTAGTTAATTTGTATGCTATATTGTTATGTAGATTAATGTTGTGTTGCTTATATGAATGTAATATTTTTTTAGTTTATGACACTATTTTTTTTATGTTTCAAATAATTTTATTATTGATTTGTGTTGTAGTTTTATAATTTTTATTTATTTTATTAGTATATAAATAATTATATATATATTTATAAATATACTTATATTTATATATAAATATAAATATAAATATATATTTAATTATATTCTGGTTCGACCACAGTTAAACTACGGTTGAACCATTGAACCTTAAATCAATACTTCGACCGGTTCAATAATCAGTTCAGTTTTCAAAAACTTGATTTAAAGGGTTCAAACCTCTGGTCCTTTCACATCTGATTGCAATTATCAGTACCATTTCAAGAGCTCGTTACAAAGTCAGAAGAATATATAGGCTTCCTAGATAGTGTATAACCACCTCCATTTAAAATTTTTAGGAAATATATCAGAGAATGAATGTGAAGCATTTTTTTTGTTTTATAAAGAAAGTTTATGACCTGGTATAGGAAGAAGATGTTAGGATAAGTTAAAGTGAAGACAAAGTGACCTTAATGAGATTTGAATTGAGCAATTCTTAAAAGAGACTTTATGTCACTTAAATTAAGAATTTTGGCCTGCATATTTTAGGAAAGTTGAGCACATAATCGATTGAATTGTTTGCTGACCATTTTCTTTGTTACTTGAATTTTGAACTTTGTATATGATACAGTAGGTATATGTAGTAAGTTGAAATTCTATCGCTTTGTATCTAAATTTTCAGGGCATCTATACATATAAAATAATGTGTCATTTGATGCGTATGTCGTTAGATGATAAACTATAAAGAATTGCTAAAAATTTAGAAAAAGCAAGAAAGCAACTATTGGCAATAAATAAACTGACAAAAAGGTTGGCCAATTGAATGCACCAAATCACCTTGAACAAAATCAAAATGAACACACAAATAATCAATTAAACTTCATGATTTTAAATGTAACAAAAATGAATACAATGGCAACCAAATTTGATATTTTATTAGTTATTTTCACCTTAAATGAATAAACATAAATGCTAAAAATTACAGAGAAATATTTATATTTCATCATTTTGTTATTGTGCAACATAAATACTAAAAAAACACATTGTAGTAAAGAGTTTTTTTTAATTTTAATTCATAATTAATATAAATTTTTTTATAATATCATTTAATTATACGTTATGTATTATTAAAAGATTTTAACTATAATAATTTTTTTTGAGTCTTGCTAATTAGTGTCCTCAATATTTTTTATTAAATCAATCTAATTACTTAAAAAATAAAATATTAATTTTTTTAAAATTATTAAAATATTAAATACTTTTATTTTTTATTTAATATTTTTTATTTTAATTCTTCAACAAATATAGTATAAACACTCATAAGCAAATTTCATAACTTTTTATAAGAAATTATGAAAAAATTATTTCAAAAATAAACACTTTAATTATATTATAATATATTGTTAGATAATAATATAATAAATTTACGATAATAATGAGTTAAAATTAATTTTTTTTATTTCATGCTGATTACGAGTTTTACTTTTAAAATTGTCCCGTACTATTAGAAAATGCGGGGCTATATGCACCAGGGACAATTTTTTTATTGATATTTGAGAATTGCGTCTTGTGATTTATGATTCAAAATTTTCTCTATTTATATATTTTTAATTTTTTTTAATTTATTAAATATATGTGAATAATTATTGATGCCCACTCAGCGTCGTCCCCACTGCGGCCCCGGCTCCTAAATTGCTGTTTAGGTCTAAGACCCCAAAAAAAAAAGAGCCCAAGCCAAAACCCTGTTCCTTAAACCCTAGTTTCCTCGACCACAGAAAGTCAGAAACCCAAAGACAAAAATCTCTGTGATTTTGATTCTCACAGTTGCGCTAATACAAGGCTAAGACCCATGGAACCCCTTCGATTGAAAGGTAACTACCGTTGTGCGCCCGCTCTGCAGCAGTTCTATACCGGTGGACCCTTCGCCGTCTCATCGGATTCGTCCTTCATCGCCTGCGCATGCGGTGAATCCATCAAGATCGTCGATTCCGCCAATGCATCCATCAGGTCCACTCTCGACGGCGACTCTGAGCCTGTCACCGCCTTGGCTCTCAGCCCAAATGACAACTTGCTCTTCTCGTCGAGCCACAGCCGCCAAATCAGAGTTTGGGATTTATCTACACTCAAATGCGTGCGCTCTTGGAAGGTAGTCGCAGAACCAATTCCATTTTTGGTTGCTGACAGAATGAAGGGCAAGCTCAACTTAGCGAATGCATAATTAATTTGACTAGGACACATAATTTTAGTTTATTTATTCTGCTTTTCTTTGAAGATTTTTGCTTTTTCTCCTCTTGCCGTTGTTTTGTAGTTCTGGATCATTCATATGTAATGTAAGTAATGTGTGTTACTGGCATCGGGTAGGGTCATGATGGTCCAGTTATGTCTATGGCGTGTCACCCATCTGGGGGACTGCTTGCTACTGGGGGAGCTGATAGGAAGGTCCTCGTTTGGGATGTGGATGGTGGTGGCTACTGCACTCATTACTTTAAAGGTCACGGAGGAGTTGTTTCTAGTATTATGTTCCATCCGGATCCAGAGAAACAACTTGTAAGTCCAAAGCTTAATGCTTTCCTTTTATTGCATTGCCATGCTTTGTACGTTTACACATTTCAGTAACAGGTATGGAATGGCTTACTATCTAAACCAGTTGATAGGTTCGTACAAGTGGGAATTAAATCATAATCATGGACCAATGTTATGTTAGTCGCATGTTAAAATCTGACATTAATTGGAAAAGGAGCAAACTTGCCATTGCTCTCCGTCCTATTTTTCCAATGCGAAAGTCTAAGCACACATCTAATGAGTGTAAACAACACACATGGACTGCCAGATTTTTGCAGCGTCAAATCAGTTGTACAAAACAGAGTGATTTAATGGCAATAACAAGAGGAGTGTAAGTTTGATTAATGGTTATGTAACGTGGTCTTACCATTTAGTTATGTTTTTTCTTTTTAAATTACAACTCATGATTTCTGAAGTACAAGAAGATGGAAGTTATTGTAACTTCAGAAGAGGGGATAATAAGTTAATAACAATGCAAATTGATATGATTGATTACCTTCTGATCCCTTTTAATGCAAATGTGACTTCTCTTTCTCCCTATTCCTTGTTTTCAACCATTGCACCTTTAACTGATCATGATGAGATTGGTTTCTGCAGCTTTTTTCTGGCAGTGATGATGGTGGTGACCATGCAACTGTAAGGGTTTGGGATATTTCCAAGACCAAGAAAAAGAACTGCATTGCAACACTAGATAATCATCGCTCAGCAGTGACTTCTATTGCCGTATCTGAAGATGGATGGACATTGCTTAGTGCTGAAAGAGATAAGGCAAGCTCTATAAGGCTCCATCTTTCTGTTTCTTTCATTACTTGTGATACAAGTTTTGCATGATGAGCTTATTTATTTATTCATTTTTGGATGCTCAAGTTTGTCCCTTCATCTCTCTTCGTTGGGGCTAGAGGCAGCAGAGTCTGTGTGTGTGTGTGTCTTATTTATTTATTCATTTTTGGATGCTCAAGTTTGTCCCTTCATCTCTCTTCGTTGGGGCTAGAGGCAGCAGAGTCTGTGTGTGTGTGTTGTGTGTGTGTGTGGACATTGCTTAGTGCTGGAAGAGATAAGGCAAGCTCTATAAGGCTCCATCTTTCTGTTTCTTTTCATTTACTTGTGATACAAGTTTTGCATGATGAGCTTATTTATTTATTCATTTTTGGATGCTCAAGTTTGTCCCTTCATCTCTCTTCGTTGGGGCTAGAGGCAGCAGAGTCTCTGTGTGTGTGTGTGTGTGTGTGTGGACGTTGCTTAGTGCTGGAAGAGATAAGGCAAGCTCTATAAGGCTCCATCTTACTATTTCTTTTCATTTACTTGTGATACAAGTTTTACATGATGATGAGCTTATTTATTTACTCATTTTTGGATGCTCAAGTTTGTCCCTTCATCTCTCTTCGTTGGGGCTAGAGGCAGCAGAGTCTGTGTGTGTGTGTAGGGGGGGGGGGGGCTTATTTTGACTGTCTTCGTAATAGCCATAGCACTGCTGCTGTTCATATCTTCATTAAAAATTTCAAAACTTCTGAATATGAAGTGCTCTAACCATTTTTTTTTTTTTATTATTATTATTATTATTATTATTATTATTATTATTATTATTATTCTTAGGATTTTGTGTTAGATGAATCCTTAATTTACCTGCTGAATGATTTCTTGGGCAGAAATTTTTAATTAGTATGCCAACTGTAATGAACTTAGTGTATGTTTGAATTAGCTTATTTTGTATTCAGAAAAGTCTATAATGCTTCAGAGAGAACTTTTGAGTGAAAAGCTGTTTTTGTGTAAAAATTAAGCAAAACCAAACTTGCACTAGTTTACCGAATTGCAATTTATTTTCTAACAAATTGATGTGGGGAATATTGGCAGGTTGTAACATTGTGGGACCTTCATGATTATAGCAACAAGAAGACTGTCATCACAAATGAGGCAGTTGAAACTGTTTGTGTAATTGGTCCTGGGAGTCCTTTTGCTTCATCTCTGGATTCATATCGGCATAATACTAAGAAACAAAGTGGTTCCGAAGCATTCTATTTCGTGACAGTTGGTGAACGTGGCATTGTGCGCATATGGAATTCTGAAGGGTAATATATGAGGATTTCTTAGTAGTTTAAATATTTCTAGTTCAATAAAGTTTTACATTTGTTACACTTAGTTAATGAAGGATCTCCAAATTTTGGGAGGTATGCAGGGATTTGGCTTCAAAACTTGGTAGCTGAATTTTTTGTTGTTAAGTTTTTATTGTGGATTTATTCTGTTGAGGGAGCTTGTAAATAATTTGACACACTTATAATTGTGATGTAAATATTTTTGAACAAGGACCTCTAAATTTCATAACTGCGTTAATGAAGATGGAATCTGTGCACTGCCTCATTAGTTTTTTGTATTGACAGTGCAGTTTGCATGTTTGAGCAAAAGACTTCAGATGTTACAGCCAGCATAGATGAGGATGGCTTGAGAAGGGGTTTTACTTCTGCTGTTTTGCTTACCTCAGATCAAGGATTGCTTTGTGTGACTGCAGATCAGCAGTTTCTGTTTTACTCTCTGGAATACACTGAAGAGATGTTGCAATTACATCTAACCAAAAGACTTGTAGGATATAATGAAGAGGTTGTGGATATGAAGTTTATCGGGGATGATGAAAAATTCCTTGCTCTTGCTACAAATCTTGAGCAGGTATGAAGATGTGCTTTACTGCATGTTGTATCTAAATATTTGTAAACTGTTGTCATTCAAGTAGAGCTTGATTTATTTATCAAGCATAAACCCAGTTCAATTTGAACATATCGATGCTGAAAAAAAGGAGAAGCTTTCCTAGACTGCAGGATTGTTTTCATTTAGTTGATTATTTTTGTAGTGTTTGTTCTTGCCCGCAAAATTTGATGTAGTGTGTTTTTGCAATAAATCTACCTAGGTCTGAGTATGGCATTTGTTCATGATCTATGTCTCTATATGGTTGGAAAACAATGCCCTGCATTCAAGACCGAGAGTATCGGCATTCTAAGAGACTTTTTATAAATATTAAATTATGGGTGAGATTCCATTTTGTAGAGTTTTCACTTTGTAATTGATTGCCTCAATTTTTGAAATAAGATTATTTTGAAATCTTTCATGACTATGATTCACAAAGAGAATGAGGTGCATACATATCTGAGATAATTTGGAAATGTCGTCATGGTCTTATTTGTGCTGTGGTGAGTGGTGACAAATGAAAGGCTCATTGATTTTTGGTTGAAACCCTTATGACAAGATGAGAAGGACGAAAAAGCTTTTGCTGGGTGTTTAGAATGTCCAGTTCTAATTATGCTGTTGTCATTAGAATTCAGTAACTGTTACAACATCTCATAAACTTGTATTTAGATAAACATGTTTTATCTTTATCCAAATATTAATCTAATCATAGCTTCTTAGTGAATCTAATCTAAGTGATTCAGCACATCATTAGAAAAGGAAAAGAATAGAACAAGAAAAAGAGAAAAGGTAAAAGACATGAAATCTTAAGTCAATAATATGTTGCAAAAACTTGCATAATATCACACAACCAAACCGTATGTCATAATTTTAATTTGAACTTTCATTATTTTAGCTATCATAAGTGTACAGTTATTAGCAAAAGCAGAGGATAAAGGAGAAAGAAAAAATTGACACCCAGGTCAATGGGTTTTGAATTATTGATGAATGTAAAGAATTCAGGATTTGATTCACCACCCTTCAATATGTTGTGTATTTTCCATGTTTTAGTCTAGCAAGAGTGATGTTTATGGTTTTGGTGTTTAATGTATAACCCTAATTGAGCTTTGTAGGTTCGGGTTTATGACCTTGTATCCATGTCATGCTCCTATGTCTTAGCTGGTCATACTGAGATTGTTCTATGCCTTGACACCTGTATATCAAGTTCTGGAAGAACACTGATCGTAACTGGAAGTAAAGACAACAGTGTAAGTTGTTTCCTTGTTGATCCTAAGATTGTTGTGAAGAGTTTGAATTTTCTTCTATGGGAACTAGTGCTTGAGGTGCTCCTGTTCAAATGTTAACAACTGGTGCTCTATTACGTTCATAATATGCTTGCAAATTGCAATGCACTCTGTTTTCAAATTTTATGCATGGCAAATTTTTCCATGTCCCCTCCCTGTATAGGTTAGGTTGTGGGAATCGGAAAGCAGAAGCTGCATTGGAGTTGGTAAAGGTCACATGGGAGCTGTTGGAGCGATCGCCTTTTCTAAAGGAAAGGGAGACTTCTTTGTTAGTGGTAGTAGGTGAGTGTTGATGCATTTATTTGCTTGTATTTTTATTCTTAAAAGCAAGAATTTTTTTTACTCTTTTACTCTCCATAGTTCCTGCATTTTGGATTCCTTTATCTGAGTTGTTCTTATTTTGAATCTTTTAATCACAAATGTAATTACTACAAAATGAAAGAGAGCATTAAAATGGTAACAATAAATGTGTTATGCCATGGGGTTTATATCAATTCTCAAGTAAAAAGTGGATGAAGATAATAGGTAATTTATTGCTGTAACATATAGCTTAAGTATATGTTCTCTTATTACTGTTATAGTTACAACTTTGATTCACACAACAGCATTTACTTTAGCATCAATAAAGGAAAAGGGAGAAATCTTGACTTCAACTAGATAGAAAGCAATGTTTTCAAGAATCCGTTTACTGTTGTTGATTGCTGTCTGTTGTCTTGCTAACTGCAAGTTACAATTCATTTGTGTCACTGCAACAGTGATAATTTGTATTTACATGGAGAAAAGTGTTTCATAATTTCTTGAAAAGTGTTATGGATAACGATACTGGCCACAGCTTAAGTGGTAAAGGGTTGTTAGTACTTCATTAATGCCATTTTTGGTTTAGGTATCATCAGAAGGCAGAATGTCAATCAAGTAAATTTAAGCAAGTGATTTGAATTGTATTTATGGTTTGTGTGGTGGTGTTCTCTCTTTTAAAGATAATAGAAATGCAGTCGAACTTCCTTTGGTTACTAATATAATCCTATTCACCTCTACTTGTTTCACTGTTGGAATTAATATAAGAAATTTTTTGTGTTGAATTTAATTTTCTGTCCTTTCCCTTTTTGCATTCTTGACTCAATCATGCAAGACAGCGGCATTTATGTCTTATCAAGATATTCTGCTACCAATGAATCATTTTACGCAAATCTGACTACCCAGTTCTTTCTTCTATATGAACTGAATGTTGTCATATGTTACTGAGTTTACTGTTGAATCCTTTGGTTTTAAAACAGCAATCTTTCGAATGATACTTTATTGTTCAAATTTGTTTCTTACAAATTTGTGTCAATGTTTCTCAGTGATCATACTCTTAAGGTGTGGAGTGTGGATGGCCTCTCAGACAATTTGACAATACCAATTGATTTAAAAGCAAAAGCTGTTGTTGCAGCTCATGATAAAGATATCAATTCTGTAGCTGTTGCTCCAAATGATAGTTTAGTATGTAGTGGTTCTCAGGTTGGTATATATCTGAGCTGCAGCTTTCTTTGGCTTTTTAAATTAAGTAATATAATTATTTACAAAGGAACTGCCCCCTTTAGTTGTCCGTTGCTTATTGTGGTTTTTGTTGTGAGTGAAGAAAAGAAAAGGCAATAGCGACTTACCCTGGCTGCCTTTTTTTTTCTTACTTTTCCCTTTTTTTTAAAAAAAATATAGAGTTTTAGCTTCAGTTATCATTAATTTTTCACTTTTTCTCCCATCAGGATCGCACAGCTTGCGTTTGGAGACTTCCAGATCTTGTATCAGTAGTTGTATTTAAAGGACATAAAAGAGGAATTTGGTCTGTAGAGTTTTCTCCTGTTGATCAATGTGTCCTAACAGCATCTGGTGATAAGACAATAAGGATATGGGCTATATCTGATGGCTCATGTTTGAAGACATTTGAAGGACACACTTCAAGTGTGTTGAGAGCATCGTTTCTTACTCGTGGAACACAATTTGTTTCCTCTGGTATGAGGCTATCTGTAGCTAATTTTGCTCTTTCTAACATTTTGATAGCATGTGTGATCAATTTAATCAATGTTTCAGGTGCTGATGGTCTAGTAAAGTTGTGGACTGTGAAGACCAATGAATGCGTTGCCACTTATGATCATCATGAAGACAAGGTGCCAGTTGATCCTTTGTTATATTCCTTATCTTCTACGGATTTTTTTTAAAATTTTTAATGTAATATAATATTTGTCTGTTTCTAGATCTATATACACTGGAAAATGTGTTTTAATGTTTTGCATGCTTAATGTTCTCCAAAGGAGAAGGTTTTGAAATTTTTTATTCCATGATATAGTAAGAAGCTTAAGCTATGGACTATTTAGCTTGCAGCCACCACCAAAAGAAATGGTTCCAAACCCAAATTATATAATGCTATCAAATTCTATGCAGTTCTGAACATTCAAATTATGCTTTCCTTCATCACCCCATTATTTCTGAACCTTAGAGAAAAGTTTGAATCCAACTCTCTAGTTTTTTGCTTTAAGGGTGTGGAGATAATATTTTGGTGGTGGCACATTTTGGTTCTATTCTTGAAACTAAGTATATAGATTATCAATCTCTTATTTAAGTACTGGGTTAACCATTAATTTCATTAAGATTTTCAGCTGGTGTGGATCTTAAGAATTAGTTTGTGTAAGTCTGGACTGTTATATACCAAGAAGCTTTGTGTTTCATGCATGATTTTTCAAAATGCAGTTGCAACCGTAACCTGTTTGTATGAAAGCTACTTCTTTTCACTTTACCCACACAAAATTTTCCCGAACCCATGAAAGAATTCAAGTTTCTTTGTCCTTTTCTTTTGCTGACAAAGTTTGGCCTGCAGGTTTGGGCCTTGGCTGTTGGTAGGAAGACAGAAATGCTTGCAACTGGTGGCAGCGATGCTGTTGTCAATCTATGGTTTGATTCCACTGCAGCTGAAAAAGAAGAAGCTTTCCGTAAAGAGGTGAGTTAAGGCTATCCTACATTTTGGTGCGACAATAGTACAGAGGTTAAATCAAGAGGGAAGTTTCATGTTTTCTTTTGATACTGATTGCTGAGATTCTTTCTACAATAATTCCCTGTTACATAATGAAAAAAAAATGTTCTGTTCCTATTTCTATGAATTTAAGACAAACAGGTAAGATTAAGATCAGTTACAATCTTCAAATTCAACTGTGGGAAACATCAATCAGTCAAAATCATTTTTCAATTATCAAGGATTGGTGCATGTTGCTCATTTTTTTCACTAATCTCAACCTTCTTGCAAAAAATGGAATATCTAAAGTCGCACAGCATATATTTAATGGAAAAGTGACTGCAATACGTCAATGCCATCTTAAAATTGTAGATCATTAACACTTTTGATGCTCATTGTTGTTTGTACATTTCATGTTGCAAGACTCAAATGCTACTGTGCTCTCAATCAAAGTGGTAAAGGGTGTGGTGGTCGGATCATAAATCTCCAAGTATTTCCAACCATTTAATGAAATTATGAAACTGTGTTTTGTACTCTGGCCTCTGGGTTTGCTTTGCTTAATCTAGCAATGCATGTTGATGGTTGTCTAATCTTCAGAGTAGTCTCTTACTGACTTAGGTTTTAATAGAGTCTATTATATACAGTTTCACAAGTGAAATAACCTTGGCCTTGAATCAGTAAAGCACAATGCTGGACAACTCCTCATGTGGGCCTTTTTCTTTTAGATCATGTTTTGAGTCCTGTTCAACTTTATCTTGCTTCATCATGGGGTATTTCAGGGCAAAGCATCCTGATTTTAGTGAAAAATGGAAAATCTCATGGATAAGGGACTTACTCAAGAAATGTTGTCTACAATGATGTATTTGTTATGTTCAAATGACTGAGGTTGTGGAAGATTTTCCATATATATGACCTATTGCATATGTGTAATTTTTAGGATATTTTTCAAAACAAATAATGTCACACATCACATGTGCCCTGCGTATTAGAAAAGCAATGTGATTTCCGATGTTAATGCAGGAAGAGGGGGTTTTAAAAGGTCAAGAACTAGAGAATGCTGTCTCAGATGCTGACTATACTAAAGCAATCCAAATTGCATTTGAACTGCGCAGGCCCCATAGACTTTTTGAGTTGCTTAGAGAACTTAGCAGGTTAGCACTAGCAGTAATCTATTTTTTGTTGTCTGAATCCTATTGGCACACACATGACTGAGTTTTCTGCAGGAAGAGAGGGGCTGAAGATCTTATAGACAGAGCACTTAAGGCCTTGGGCAAGGAAGAGCTTCGCACATTGTTTGACTATGTTCGAGAATGGAATACTAAACCAAAGCTCTGTTATGTTTCACAGTTTGTGCTTTTCAGAGTTTTCAACATCTTTCCTCCAACAGATATTGTTCAGGTGTTTTATTGACCCTTCTTTAAGAAGCTTCATGCAACTGATCATGCATTTCTTGCATATTGTGATGGTTAATGACTGGATTGCTTGGGCTAATGATTGAATATGTTTTGGACTTCTTACATTTGCTGGGTTTACCGTCTGATTGAGATACTCCATATGCTGTCCGAGGGATTTAGTAAAACTTTAATTATTTAATATTGATTGTGTTGATTGCTGGTCAGATTGTATTCTCTTTTAGTGCAAATGAGAAAATCTTTTAAACATATATCTGGTAGTCGTCACTAATTTAAATTATTTATCCAAAAGTACTCTTGTTGTGCCTATTTGATCATGAAATTTTCATCCTCAATTTTCATTGTTATTTATTGCAAACAGAACTTGATAATCTGGTATTCTATTCATTTTCTTGTCCTTAATGTCAATCTAGATTCAAGCTGTGAAGCTCCATCTCCTCTCGTATATATTGGGTTAGGATCTCGACACTGGTAAAAGACTTAATACACATAAACCACTAGGAGTGGGCTAGTGAAAAAGTTTGGGTAATGTGTAAAGGGGGTCTTAGGTTCAAACCTCCATGCCATCATTGTATCCAAAAAAAAAAAAAAAAAACTTAGCAGCAGCATTGAATTACTTATCTTCAATTTAACTGTTGAATCATGACTAGTTGTTATGCAGACCTTAAATACCAAAATTTGGAAAATTTGAACATTCATAAGTTTCTAATGTAATAATTGATAATTGCTTATATTTTTAAAAGTATACTATGTTGATATAAGATAAACTGATATAAATTGAATTCTAAATACTATGAAATTTTATAGATATGATCTATGTGAAGTTATTTATTGGTTTAAATTTGACCCAGTTTTACACTGGTGTCAATGGATTTTGACCTATGTATGTTGATTAAATTTCTTAGGATGTTTTTGTCATACCGCTTATCAACTGCAATTTTTGGAGGAAAGAATGGGGGGTGGAGATTAAATAGGAGTGATCAAAAAAGATATTTGCTACTCAAAAAAGAATTGAATTGCATGTTTAACTCAATCAGTAGCAAAAGAAATGTTTCATGTTTGACTGACATTTTCTGATGGGACCTTTCACAGATAAAAGGGATTGGGGAACTTCTTGAAGGTCTTATCCCATATACGCAGAGGCACTTTGGCAGGATAGACAGACTTGTTAGAAGCACATTTTTGTTAGACTACATTCTGACAGGAATGTCTGTTATTGAACCAGAAACTCAACAGACAGAATCAAGGGCTGAGTTTTCATTGCAGTCTGAAATCAACATTCCAGACAAAGAACATGGCATTGAGGAGCAAGATCACACTCAAGAAAATGCTGCTTCAAAGAAAAGGAAATCAAACAAATCAAGACATGGTTCCCATAAGAAAGTCAAGGATGTAGCTTACAACAAGGTCGAATCTATACAATTACCGGCATAGGATAGATGCTTTTCATCCTCTCATTTATACCTGTCAGTTGGTCAATGGAAGAACTGTTTTGGTTCATTCATATTTTGATATCTTGCTGTCAGTTGAGAAGATGCAAGTTGAAATCTAGGACTAGCTGTCAATTGAGAAAGACGTAAGCTTAGCCACTGTAATTGTATGATGAGTATTCCATTCTTTCGTGTAGATTAGTTTTCAAGTCCTGCTCACAGTATATGTGAAATAGAAATGTTTCTTCAGCTGGCCAACGTAGGAAAATTGTTACCATTGTAAGACTGCAGAAGCGCTGTCAATTTTGAACTTTAGCCCGAATACAAGAGTTTATGCTTTCTCTAATTTGAAGCAGTACCAACTCCCGCAAAATCCATTCTTATGGTGTTCAATTCCTTGTTCCTAGCTAGTCTTCCTCAAACTATGAAATAAGCAAAAACTGTTGTGTTCCAAAAGAGTACTGTTGTGTTCCAAAAGTATTTGCTTTCTGTTTCGAGTGTGTTGTGGGCGTTCTCAACTATATCTTAGCACTAGATTTAAAGTGTGTTTGGGTGGATATTTGTCTTACTCAAATTAATTTTTGGAGGTTCAAATAGATTTTTATTTATTTTTTGTCTTATTTGTGTTGATGTTTGTTTTATTTCTCAAATATGATTTTGTATTTAAAAATATGTTTAAAGTAATTATTTTTTATTTTTGAGTTTAACATAAATTTTTATTAAATAAATTATTTTATTCAAACTTATTTTTAATCAAAATTAAGTTTGTAAAATTAAATTTATTTTAAATTAAATTTGTAAACTTTAATTTAAACACATTTGTTTGCTATCTTGCTGCTAAGAATATATGCCTAGTACATATTACATATTTTAGACATTTGTGCGTGTGACACAAATACAATGTGGTTCGAATGCTAGGCAAAGATTATAGTGATGGTACTTCTACTTTTGGTATGAATAGTTTCTAGTACTTGAAAACTAAAATATCCATTTATTAAACACTTTTTAAGAAGTAATGTGATTGATTGAATGAATGAATATAATGCGTTAAATGATAATCACACAGGTTCTTAGTGAATAATCAGAATGAGGTAAATTCATTAATTTACCTCATTATTATTATTATTATTATTATTATTTGTGACAGATTAATTTATCTCTAAAAAATTTATATAAAATTAAGTATGTATTTAAATTAATTTATTTTACAGTTAAAATAATTTATAATCAAATTTTGTTTAAAATTTTTTTAAAAAAAAGTGTTTTTTTTAAATATACTAATTGACAAATTATCATTTTAAAATTTTGTGTGAAATAATTTCTCCTACTTTATTCTTCGTAAGCAAGACGCTAGTCATATCGAAACTTAAATTTGCATCGCGACGCCGCATCAGCAATGGCAGCTTCCAGACCCCAGTTGTTTTCTCATCTCCGGAACAGACATGTCCGAACCAGCAGCTCAGAGGCATCGTGTAGGCTACGCCCTTGAACCCAAGAAAGTTCGAAGCTTCCTCCAAGACTCCCTCGTCGATTACGCGAAGCAACGCGGCATCGATCTCGTACAAATCGACACCGGCAGATCCTTACTGGAACAGGGCCCTTTCGATTGCCTCGTCCACAAATTGCACACCCAAGATTGGAAGAAACAATTGGATGAATTTTCGGCCAAACACCCAAACGCGGTCATAATTGATCGCCCCGAGTTGGTGGAGCGGCTTCGCAATCGGATTTCGATGCTCGAGGCGGTGACCTGGTTGCAGATTTCTCTGGAAAATGCGAGTGTTGGGGTTCCGAAGCAAGTGGTCGTGAACGAATCGGAAGCCTTCGATTTCGACGACGCGAACGCAATTGAAGAACTGGGTTTGGGATTCCCCCTCATCGCAAAGCCCTTGGCGGCTGATGGCACAGCCGATTCTCACGAGCTCTGTCTGGTTTTCGACGGTGACGGGCTCAAGACACTGAGCACTCCCATTGTGCTGCAAGAATTTGTGAACCACGGTGGAGTTGTATTCAAAATTTATGTGGCCGGGCAGCACGTGAATTGCGTCAAGCGCAAGTCTTTGCCTGATACATCCGAGGAGAAGTTGAAAACGCTGAGGGGAACGCTGCCATTTTCTCAAGTATCGAACTTGGCCGTGCAAGAGAGTAGCCATAAAGAGGAAGGCGATGTGAGCAACGACATTGAGAAAGCCGAAATGCCTCCTCAGAGTTTGGTAACTGAGATAGCAAGAGCGTTGAGGGATGCCATGGGACTTAACCTGTTCAACGTTGATGTGATTAGAGACGCCAAAAATTGGAGAAGGTACCTCGTTATTGATATCAATTACTTTCCGGGATATGCAAAAATGCCATCTTATGAGCCCTTTATCACGAATTTTTTGTTGGATGTTGTACGCAAGAAGACTTCGTAGTGTGTTATTGGCCAGAGGATGATGTTACAGAGTGGGAAGGAACAATAAAGAAAACTTGTTTGGCCTCTTTATTTTATGTCCTCTTCAAGAATAAATAGTATACCTTGATATTGCACCAGACTTAGGTGATTGGGTATGATCATTTTAAGTTTTAAGTTCCTGAAATCTCAAACTGCAATGCCCCCATAAACGTGGTTTAAAATGTTATCATGTTAAATGCATGGCATCACTGTGGGTTGATTTGCTCTAATATTAGGAATGGGATGAATCCTTCGCTTTGGAACGCCCCGAAAATCCTCTCATCTGACAAGATTTTTTTGAAAATGAGACAAAAATAAAAATCGGTTCTGACTGAAGGAGAAGGAACCATCGTGGAAAAGCATTACTTTCATTACACGGACGGTGCTTATCTTCTAGGCCGTGTGTTTCTCGATAGTACCATCAAACTCACAGTGGCTTCAGAATCTGGTTCTGTGCTTCCTGTTGGACATGTACCTTGTGGGTAAGCTTTATCCTACAACAAATCAACAGTTTCCATGAATTTTATTCGACTACGAGAGAAGAATAGAAACTTTATATGCCATGTTAAGTGCACTTTATTGGAGTGAAGAACATATTCCACTTCCCTCGTGTCGCTGGTGTCATTGTTTAGCTTTTATTTTCTGCTGTCTTTTTCCTGTCATTCATGAGTGGACAGCACCCCATAAAAAAAAAAAAGCAAACATCTTTTTTATTTTTTATTTTTGTCAAAATAATGACATCTATTATGAGAGAATTATTGAAAAAGATCTGTAAATAATAGTACTTTTAAAAATAACGCATTAATCAAATTGAAATTTGATTAATCGTTTGAAGCCCTATAATAGCCTAATAGGTTTAAAATAGCCAAAAAAGACTTCTCCTCTGTAGGCTATAGAATATGAAATCCTACGGCATATCGCATTACTAGATGAATTTATTTTTCACAACTAGATGAATTTATCTTTCACTGAGCAACGAGCTTTTTAGCTCAACTCACACCATCTCACTGCCTATACCTCTAACTAAAAAAAATTCTCTTTTACTGAAACCAGAACCAACATGATATCTAAAAAGGAAATTCCCACCAATAGTCATATTCTTTATCTAGATCTGGTTTCAAAGCTAAATCACACAAATCCCCTTCCTCCCGGTTCTCAATCTTTAAATAATGCTTGAATCTCATGAGCGATTAAGAAGTTATCAACGATAAAAAAAAAAAAAGGACCTTGGATAAAGCCATAGTAATTTTAAGATGATCCTAATAATGAGGCTTCACAAACAACCAATCAACCATCATTTTTTATATATAATTGGAGATATGACCACGGGAAGCTATTTCCATCCTTGTACTGGCAATTTATCGTAGCTCCAAAGTGCTAACCAATTTACTAGTTGAATTTAGCAGACTCCTAGTGCAGGGATTTTTCTTTTTGTTTCCTAAAAATCATTTGTGATCTAGTGAGACTCTTTCACAATTATGAACGTTTCTTGATATGTTCATATTCCTACTTCTGGTCAGCGAACTTCCTAGAGTAAGGGCAGAGGTGACAAAATAATGTTGCAAACTTGCAATGACGTTGCACAAGTGTCAGACGCCTATGGTTCCCAAATGATAATGCTGCGTTCTAGATTCATGTTAGGCTTATCTTTATTATGCTGCAACAAGCTCTTACCATGTGCTTCTCCAAGATGCACCACTGAACAACACGACGCAGATGAACCACAAGGCAATTAAACAGTGACCCATTTTGAATATATTTCCACATTTTCATAACTTTATGACTTCACGGTGCAAATTAACAGGACACATTTTAGACAGAACCGTTCTATATAATTTCCCATATTTTGATTCCTTGAGGAACCATCGGCCTCATTATAGACCAGAATATGATCCCTCCCAAATATTTAACTTGCCACATTCTTCAGTATCGTCCCCCCTAGAAAACACCCTGCGCTCGAGCACCTCTTCTTATTCCCTTCAAGTCAAGGACGCTTCGTCCACTTGGCAGTGAGCTTGAGGCCTTCATATTTTCATTGTCGAGAGACAGAAAATCTAATTACAGACAGATTTACCAAATAAAAAAAAGTCAAATTACAAACAAACATACGATTCCGGAAAAGATTGTGAAAATATCATGCTGTTCGCTTTAGCAAGGATGAAACCGGGGAACTTTCAAACATTCCAATATGTAAAACACCTGCTTAATTGCGCTGTGCTAATAGAAATTGAACTCCCTAAACATGATTCGACCCTTACAAACTATGCAACTAACAAACTATAGCCAGCGCCACAAGTATTTACTTCACATAATGAGAATATAATCTAGCTGACACTGACTAGCTCCAACCAAGAAAAGTTTGACATGAAGATGTTCTCATGATGTACAATGGATTAACAGCAGTAGAAAACCAAAGTAATGGTTGTTTTCATCATCATTCTAGCCATGGAAGAAATCAAGCAGTGGCAGCCTTCTCTCCAGTTGTTGCCTCTCCGCTAGTAATTGCCATGGCTCGCTTAGCTTCATAGTCTTTAACAGCTGCTTTAATGGCATCTTCAGCAAGCATGCTGCAGTGAAGCTTAACTGGTGGAAGTGAAAGATGCTTTGCAATTTCACTGCAGGACATCAATTATGTGTCACTTCAAAAACTCAACATCAAACCAAAACTATTAATCATGAAGCATAACCAAAGCTAGAATCATCAGGCAGGAATAAACTCGTAGAGATGGTACATGCAATAGAAACCAAAAGTTCCAAAACAAAACAGCAAAAGATATAAATACTGGAAATAGTTATAGAGACAATGGCCTGATTTAACGCTGCTCTGTTGGAAAAGAAAAAGATGCTAATCTCAGAACTTTCTCCATGCTTGTGGCCAACAGACTACTTGTGTTACTTTTGTGAAGATCCAATATTCTCAAATGCATAACTATATGTGCACCCAACCAGCAAATAAATCACACAATACACAAGCCATGGCCAGAACAAGTGACTGATTCAATGACCACTACCCTAGACATATCATGTTCATATAAAGAGATATGGGCACTTTGAAAAGTAATATACATTTGCAATGTATGTTTTCCAGAGTTATAAGGTAGAGACTTACGTGTTTTTAATAGATAAAACTTCCTCCATTTGCTTTCCCTTTACCCATTCAGTAGCTGAAAAGAGAGAAACTATAAATTAGAAACTTTGCCAAAAAGGATAGGTTGAACTAGGACAAACTAATTCACAAACCAGTGAGCAATTTTTTTTTTCTGCAGCGATGAAAATTTCATTTAACACCATTTAGGCCACTGGCCCTATATATTCCATGCAAATGCTCCATGATCCAGATGAATTTCAATTTAAGAACTGCCTATGTTCTGAAGTATCCTAGCCAGCTACTGAAACATGAAAAACTCCAACGTTATACAGACGGGCCAGATATCCAAATGCTTTCTTAAAAGTTGAATTACGCAAAACATTACAAAAGCCCCAGTTGATAATCATGTAATCATATCCAAAATCGCAGAAGAAATAACTTTTTCCACATATATCATATTATGATAAACATAAGCATCTATACCCTTTGAGAAGGTATTACGGAACGCCCTCTATGGCAGACGATTGAAATTTGAACCCCCAAATCACAAAAAGCACAAACACTACCCAATTCCTTTCTTTTCTCAGCAACTAAAATACTAACAGAGGGTGGGCGAAGGCTATACATATGAAATCACAGGACCACATACCGACAGAGGAAGAAGCAATGGCGGATCCACAGCCGAAAGTCTTGAAGCGAGCATCAACAATCTTGCCGGTGTTCTCGTCAACCTTAATCTGGAGTTTCATCACATCGCCACATGCGGGTGCCCCGACCAACCCCGTACCCACGGTGGGGTCATTCTTGTCGAAGGATCCAACGTTGCGGGGGTTGTTGTAGTGATCAACAACCCTCTCGTGGTAGAAACGCGGCAGAACCCCAACGGCCGGCGACGGCGACGGCGACGGTGTTCCGAAAAGCCTTTTTTGCAGCGAGCCTCAGCATTTTGCGGTGATTCCCTTTCCTACCAGTTGCGAGAGGGCCTAGAAATAAATTGGAACTTCTAGAAATAGATATCGAGGTGGTTTTGTTAGGGTTTAGAATTTAGTTCAGAATTCAGATAGGTTACGTGGAGAGTAGGAGATTCGTCCCTCTGCACTCGGAATTTAATTTTTTTTTTCTTTTCTTCTCCTTGATTCAATTCTTTTAATAAAATATTTGATATTTCAATAAATAAATATTTTAATTTAAAAAAAGTAATTGTTACTTAAGAGAATTTTTTTTTTTTTAGAATTGTCCCCATTATATTTGGAAGACCGGATTTGGAATAAGAAAATGGAATAAATGATTTGAATCCCTTCACCCAAACTTTTACTTTTTTGCATTGCTAAACTATGTCTTACGTGTCTCACCGAAAAAAAAAAATCTTGCTTGTATAGTGTCCAAATGATTTTTCAAATAAAAGAATCTTAGATACATTAGTGTAAGATAATATTGTGATCATTGTTATTTTCCATGATGGGATACAATAGTGACCTGAATAACTTATGCAATACATCTATAATGATACACTACAAGAGAATTATCATAATTTCTTTTGTTTGCACCATTAAATACTTTTGAATATTCAAATGAGTTTTTATTTATTTTTATATTATTTATTTTGACATTTACATAATTTTTTAAACATAATTTTGATCTCAAAAACATATTTAGTTTGAAATAATTATGTTTTGTTTTGTATTGAACATGATTTTTTCTCAAATATAAATTAGTTTACTTAAACTTATTTTTAACTATTTAAGTTTGTAAAATTTAATTCAAATACACTTTAAGTACATGATTATGCTAATATAACTAAGTTGCATCAATTCTCTTGGAAAAAATCATCACAACCTTTTATCGAACCAATCAGGCTCGAGTGATTGATTTTCGATTCAGTTCATATATCTATCTATTAATTATTTTTCAAAAACAATATACTACTTCCATAAAACTATGTACTATAACCATGAACTAAGACATTGCATCATTTATTCATTATTTCCCTAAAGTAAGATATTATATTTCTTAACCTTATGACTCTCTTATTCATGCAAGAGTTTTATATAAGATGCACATGTACTTATGCTTGATATGAAAATGTAAATTAGAAATGGCTAAGTGGGTCAACACATCCGGACCCATAAGGGGTCATGTAAAAATGTGGTAGGGTAGGTTGACCTATTTTCATTTGATAGATTAAAAATTTTAACCTACCTAATTTTATGATGCATTAGTGAGTTAGCGGGTCAATTCATTTAAAATAAAAATAAAAATAAATTAATAGATTGACTTGTTAACCTATCTAAAATTAAATAAAAAAACTAATAAAATGGTGGATTAATGGACAATCACCTAAAAAGTGAAAAAAAAAAAGTTATGCCAATCAACCCATATAAATTGATCCATTAACCTACTAAAAATAATAATTATTTTTTTAAAAATTTAGCTTGATCCAACGAGTTAACTCACCTTGTCCTGCCCAACTCACATGTTAAAAAACCCAACTCAAGAAAATGGATTACATTATGTAATCAAATTCATTATTTTTAACGGATTAAACATATCAGCCCGTTAGTTCGAACTCTTTTTTTCATCTCTAAATACAAAAAATTCTCAGAATGTCCCATTCTCTCTACCCAAAAAAAAAAAGCCTCATTCTCTCAAATAGCCCACTCAGTATTGTTTGGAACCCATGATCCAGCCAACATGAAACAGCCCAGACATGGATATGGATGCGGCCTAAAAGAATAAGAGTAAAGACATCCAAGTAACAGACGCCCAACGTAAGGAAAAAGAGTGAGCCCAAACTAGGCACAAAGCTTATCACTTGCTAGTTAATAGAAAGAAAAAAAAATGCTTTAGAAGAAGTAAGAAAAATTAATGCTTATTTGAAACTCTGTTGTTCTTAAAAGAAAAAAAATAATACTTATTAGAAAGTATAAAAAATCTTTTAAAAAAATATGACTATATAATATTTTTTATTCATAAATGACTAATGTTACAGAATAAAAAAATAAAAAAATAAAAAAAATGGCGTTTGAATATTGATGCCTTCTTATATTAGATAAAATTCTAAACGAAGATGAATTTGTGACATTGACGCATACCCACTGCAAGAGACAAGCATCGTCCTAAACTAAATTGACATGTTTCGTTTTGAATGTTTGCACCAGCGTCATCTGCAATTGCGAGTCTGCATCTACCATTAATTGAAACCAACTTTCCTCAGCTATTATACCTCACATTATTATATCTCCAGTTGCTAGATTTCTTTTTTTTAGGACTATTGGCTGTATTAGATAGTTAAGATTTAATGAAGTGCTTGAGATATTATACATTAATGATTGTCCACATGCATTAGACTTCTGTATATGTTTCATATATCCCTCTCTGTGAACGTAGCTAGGTTAATTACAGCAAATGAATTTTGCATATTCTTTCCGGATTCTTTATCTACTTTTTCCTTTCATAACACCTTAATCCCATGAGCACGTCTAGATTATACTTATTAATCTATACAATTCATAAAGCACACTTATCCATGAGATGCATATATAAATTAGTCAATGAACTTGTAGCCTAATAACATATACCCAATCTAAGTTAAAGACTTGGAGTACTCAGGTACTCAGGTTCAACATATAAATTTATGATTGTTATTGTGAATTTTATTCTAATTTGTGTTCAATTTTTTTTTAATAAAATGGGAGTTTGTAAATAATTTGTGGTTGTTGCACTTAAAAATTATGATGTAAATACTATCTAATAAAAAAAATATACAAATAGAAATTAATTAATGATGGAAATTGGCGAGAATGTGAGATCAACTTGGCCTCATTTTCATGACCTTAATAACGTTTAAAACAATGAATCAGCGAAGACGTTTGGGTTTTTGTATCCACTTATATATATATATATATAACACGTTCTATAATTCCATAACAGGTATAGTCCAATATTTTATCTAGTCAGAATCAAATATTATACCATTGAAGAAGCTTTTCCATAAGTATAGAATCGCATACTGGCATGGGCTTTATATCATATATATATATATATATATATATATATATATAACACGTTCTATAATTCCGTAACAGGTATAGTCCACTATTTTATCTAGTCAGAATCAAATATTATACCATTGAAGAAGCTTTTCCATAAGTATTGAATCGCATCCTGGCATGGGCTTTATGTCATCCATGCATGTTTGTTTATGATTTTCCTTTCCACGGTCCACCACGCTAGTGCTCTTAATTTCAAAGCTCTCATGATGATGTACGTTTGTTGACCCAAAAAAAAAATGATGATGTACGTTTAACTTATCATTGAATATGAATCCCCTTCCTGATCTTTGCCTTCCCTGAGTGACTTGCTTTGCCACCTAATTTGTTTGCCTTGTCCAAATATTAGTATCAGCAAACAAACAATGTATATATACGGTTTATACTTAGTTGCGTAACATAAGTAAATTATATATTTAGACATAAAAATTATAATTCGATTTTTAAAAATTATATTTTATTAAGAGTGTTATATAATTATTATTTTTAATTATGAAAAATTAATTTTATAAGATAATTTAAATAAATCAAACTTTACGAAGATATTCATGATTAAAAAAAAAACAATATATATACATGTAAAAAAAAAAAATAATGTATACGTGCATGATTTTACCACTGCATTACTGAGTGGTGGTTCCTTACAAGTATCTGTCACTGCTAGTTAGCGCATTTTTTTTCTGAGAAAGTGAGAACACTACACTATTGGCATGGCATAAGACAGCTCTGCACACATATACATAGCAAAGAAAGGGAACTAACTAAGCTAGCTATACCCATTACCTATCGATCTGAAATTTTTTTCTTTTTGCCATCATTCACTCTGAATCTCTCATAAAAGTATATATAAACTCGGTGATAGCGCTCTTGTTGACAAGGAAGGCAAAATTCGAAGGCAGAATGATTGAAATATTCGTTTCAGCAAAACTATTTTTATTTCAGCTCGAGCATTCAGTTATTTTTCCGTCAAACTAATTTAATTAATAGTTTATTTAATTATAATTAACTACGAATCTGATTATTAATGAACTGAAATGAAATACTTTAGATTCGTGATTAATTGCATATAAATTATTGATTAATTAATTTGACACATGATTAATCAAATTTATGAACTAAAATGAAATTATTTTTGCTGAAACTACCATTCCGGTCATTCTCCCAAAAATGAAAGTCACCTGATTAAACATAAAAGTAAATTAAAAAAATAGTGTATTATTTGATACGACTGAAATTTTTGAAACGAAGTAAGAAGGGATTTTTTTTAATATAAAAAACTGATTTTTTTTGTTCTACTGGTTAATAGATGAAATGAATTAGAGGTACTAACTTTGTGATTTAATGAATACTAAATAACAATACATGGGATGGATTAACAACATTTTCCATTATCCTCTCTGAATTAGTGACTTCTTAATTGAAACGGTTTTGCTGTTGGACGTGCAGTCGAGCGTTTTACCCCTTGATCAGTACAACTTTTCTTGAGATGTGTAATTTTCATAATTAATTTTTTTTAAAAAAATCAAAATGTGAAATAGAAACTCGAACGACTGTGCAGTGGAGTGTATTTACCAGCATCACTCTTAACTAGATGTACACCGCACGTTACGCGACTCTTTTGATCACTTTTTTTTTTTTTCATTTGAGTGTGAGTTTTAATTTGAATGCATTTTATATTATTTAATTAATGACATGAATATTTTTTATATATTATAAATGAACTCTGTTAGAATATAATAAAAAACGAAGTTGAATATATATCTATTTAATGTGCAACAAATCTTTTACTTATTAATGGAGAAAATTTAATATTGTTATTACGAAGAAGAAATATTTGAATTCAGATCCATTGGGGATATGTAACTTTTCTAAACATTCTGGTAAATGATATTGTTCATAAAAAAAATTACATATTGTTCTAAAAGCATTCATGAAATCAGCATTAATGTGGAAACTATATCTACAATCATTTTAATATGGGAACTATATCCGTATATTGAAAAGGTATTTTATGAAATTAGTCATAACAATCCCATCAAATCTACAATATTAAGCAACGTAAATAGATGCAGGAATGGCATAAGAAATCTATGGTGCAAAATATATAGAAGAGATAACAAAAACTCAGAATTAGAAAAAAGAAATTAACATTTTGTAACTTCCAGATTTATAGAATTCAATAAAACTTTAGCAACCTATCTACAGGATATGTTATCCAAAAAATACTAAAACTGAGTTTGCAACTATAGGCCTGCATTTAGCTTAAAACTTCAGTTCTTGAAGGTGAAGAGAAAAGAAAGATATTCCATATATATATATAAGCAAAAAGATACTGAGGCACTATTGTAATAGAAAATGAGGAAAGGATTTTGGTACTTTTTAATTTCAACAATCATATAAGAACTTTAGGTCAAAAGAATCACAACAGATGTCATTTTTCCACTACAAAACATGTGTCAAGAATATCTATGAAATGTAAATGGTAAAAGGTCCATGAAACCAAGGATTTTGGCACTCATTTGGAGAAATCCTTACTTTTTGCTTTGCTAAAGTAAATTTATATTGTTTCTTTATATATTATGCTATTAATGGAGGAAAACCCCATTCACGTATTGATACAATTGCTAATGCCATATATGGTGTTTGGGCTAAATACTGTTTTCAAGTTATAAGTAAAAGCACAAAACAAATTTTCCACCTAAATTTTCTGGGTTACGTTGCTATAGTAGAACAGAAGAACGGATGGGGTGTAAAGGAAACCTCCTACAATCAGTCTAATGCTTATCATGTTTTCTTGGCCCACGCACAAAAGTAGAAGTTCAAAGAATGAGTAGACTTGGACCAGAAAAAAAAAGAAAAGAACGAATGAGTAGACTTAAGCCTCTACTGAGTGACAACGTTGCTACAAATTGTATTTATCATTTTCATAAATCCCTAATCTAACTGATAATGTAATCCACATAGGTGCCCATCTATGTGAAGGGTGGAGACGTGGCGTTATCCTATTGCTCTCCAACATACTAATATACCAACCATGCACAGCCAAAACTTCCAAGCAATCAAGAGGGCACACAAAGCAGTCCAAGTACATATATTGGCTGAGTTCATGCTTAACCCCAGTAATATATCTCATCACTTCTATTAAACTATGGCCCTTGTCTTTGCCCCACCTTTCTGCCATTAATTGTCTTTCTCCTAAGCGACAAATTTCCAAACACATTGCATGCATACTCCAAAAGGCGCAAAAAATAGCCATTTTCGTGTCGCAGTGCTTGCTTTCTCATTTAACAAATCCATATAACTCGTTTAATTTTGGGTTTTCGATTTGCCTTTCTTATTGTTAATAATTAATAACATTCTCACCCTCTTAGTCTTAACACACTTCTCATACTTTCTTTTCTATGTAGATCAGAATATTAGATATCAATTTGCTAGGTATTTCATGTGTCATACAACTAAAAAAAAGGAGTATCATATACTCAAACCATAATATTGATAGTGAGTAAAGTGCAATAGTAAAAATAGGTACTTCACGATTTTGTGCAATAGATTGAAGACCCAATTTTGTGCAGGTATGACAAATAAATAAAAGATGTCAAATTATCTAACAAAGAGGAACACCTTCTCTTTTTCTGTCTCTCCAGCATGGAACGCAATGAGTAGTCTTCGCGCAACTATTTCAGTAGCAACCCTCTCAATTAAATCTTGCATTTCCCGTGCTAGTCCGTATTTTGGTTGAGCTCAAGCTTTTAGCCACTAATGTTGGCCGAACAACCATGTCAGCAGTAGTAGCGAATGATGTCGTTGCGCGTGGATTCTGCTTGCTCTTGCAGTTGCCTTTTTTGGTATTGGGCATTCTCCTATTTGTTTTGTTATGGGTTCTCTTGTGTAATTTTTGGTTTTGTACTCTACAATCATCAATAAGACAGCTTCAATAGCATCCATCCTTAATGTAAACAATGTTCTCTGGGATCGGCCTTCATCCACAAGCATGAGAGGCTCTCCTCGGACAATATTCTATAGCTAGAAAAGGGATAGAAAGAAAGTTTAGAAAAGATATTCAAAATTATGGCTAAATTATCAACAAATTTCACCAAAAGTTAAAATGAAAAGTAAATGACATTGATAGAAAACAAAAGTATGCAGGTAAGGATGAAAATAAAGAGCTACCACTCAGATGCTCTGGAAATACGGAAGTATGTAGGTATGGATGAGAGGGCTACCATACGGATGCTATGTAAAAACAAAACTATGCATGTATAGATGAAAAAATATCTACCATTCAATTGACAATCCTTTTTTCTTCGGTAGAAAAACAAAAACAGTTTTCCAAACAGAGACGGGGGGTAGCTTTGCTCTGTGTCTCATATGTAAACACGAATGCCCAACCCCAATTGTCAAGTGCTTGTTTTTTAACCTCAAAAATTTCCACTGAAAGCTAAGATTTGCTCGTGATTGTAATGGTATATATGAGCCTGCTTGATTGTTTCAAAACAAATAACAAATAACATAATAAAAGGAACGGATTGATAAATTGACTACAGAGGCCTTGGAAAGGATACTAAACATAAGAAGAAGCTGAATCGAAAATCCTAGGTTACCTAATCGAAAAAAGGGAAGAACAAAAATAGAGAGATATATTTAGAAAGCAAGAAATAGACAAATGAAATTAAAAAAGGGAATCGAGAACGAAATCTTACAGAGTTGCATGTGATGTTCTGTTCTGAGTAGAGGTTGTCATCTTCCCCAATTTAAAATGCTTAGAAAGGCTCTGGTGGAGAGTTTTGTGGTCTTTTCAAGATGCCGATGAACTCACCCTTGCTGAATAATAACAATATAACAGTTGAGAAGAACTGAGAAGATGATAGAGTAGAGCCGAGAGGACACAAAATAAGAGTTCAGAGATTTTGATAAATTGCTGGCGTGGATGAATAATTCAAGAGACACTGTAACTGTACTGAGAATAAAAAAAAATCGGTGCCCATTCAAATGAAAAACTGTTCCTGAAGCCAAGAACAAGGAGAGGCGTTAAGGCAAAGCTTCATAAGCTACATGAAAAGTCAAAACCGAAATTTAGAATACGTTAAGGAAAAAGATGGATATGAGGGGAGTGAGTAAAGGCAAGTGAGGTGGCAGAAGGAAACTGCAGCTATGAAGAATAAGTTGCTGAAGTGGGAAGCGAGGGGAGAAACGAACCGTGGCAAAGTAGAGGTGTTGATGTGGCAGTATCTTAGAGACCGAAAAAAGTAACGGAAAGAGAGAAGGAAGAGAGTTGAGAGTCGAAGCAGCAAGGAGCCAGAATTATAAGAACTGTCTGAAGTGGCGGAATTCTAATAGCTGATCTCTCAACTAATTAGAGAATGAAAATATTAAGATGGCAACTTCACATACCTTATTTCAGAAATTATATATTATAAATAAATTGAAATTGCTAATCATGAAAACTCTGCAAACTGTGTGGTTGTATGTCTTCTATTATTTTCCACACCTGAACAGTTTTGAAGAGCTTGCTTGAATTGACAGAGGTGTCCAAGATCAACATTTCGTTAATTAATTCCATTTTTTCATTTTTCCTTAGAGATATAATGATATACGGGTTTTGGTAACGTGTGTTCAAAAAGTATAGGTTAAGAAATCAAAAATAAGAACTACTCCTATTAAATAAAAAATAGAAGTATTTAATGTTCTAAAAATCTAAAACACATTTAAGACTATAATGATTTAATTAAGGATAGTAAATATTTTTTTTATTCTTTAATATGTACTTTAAGAATACATGTTAACAAAACTCATGATATATTTATTGTTTTCCAAGTTATCAGTTTATAAAAATATAATGGTATATTTATCTTCAATCCACCAACTCCAATCCTATCATTATAATACAATTATATGCTATATTTTGATGTTAGATAAAAAAAGAGAAGGAAAAGTGATTCAAATCCTTGTTTAAATTATCTTTTAATGAGAGAAAAGGAAAAGTTTCTCCTCTTCTTCCCTCAAAACAGTAAAATTATGTTTGGCACATTATATAAGAAATAGATAGTATAATATAATTAATATTATTTATATTTAAAAAAGATATTGTATAATAATTTATTTGATTAAAATAATTTTATCTAATTTTTATTGTGTAAAATTGTATAAGATAAAATAATTTAATATCAATATGTTATATGGTCAAAATTAAATAAAATTATTTTAATATAATATTATAC
Organism: Castanospermum australe; assembly: GCA_019955255.1. Taxonomy (NCBI): domain Eukaryota; kingdom Viridiplantae; phylum Streptophyta; class Magnoliopsida; order Fabales; family Fabaceae; genus Castanospermum; species Castanospermum australe. The sequence goes on along the minus strand of NSJW01001005.1, from coordinate 565,452 downwards.
TATCATATATCTTACTTAAATATTATATAAAAATAAATAATATTAATTAATATATTATTTATCATTTATACAGTATATCAAATAAGACTTAATTTATTTTTTTAAATTAAGGATAAAGAAAGATATCGTTAATTTTAAATTAAATAAAAAAAGGTCATTCTTCTTATTTTTCTCAAATTTCTTTGCTCAAACATTTAAATAAAGAGAAATACTTTCTCCATCATCCCCTCCCTTTTGTTTCCTCTCATTCCCTTTTCTTCTTATCTCTTTTCCTTCACTCAAAAATGTCCGAATAATATTTTGTTACGATAAAATGTTTGTAACGTTTTATACATGCAGCAAGCAAGTGATTCAAATATTACATATTCTCCTCGTTTTCAATCATATTTCTATAATGGAAGTTAATTTACTGTATTTCATTAAGAAAACAAAATTAGAAATAAAGAAATGTTTTTAAAAGTCTTAACTCATCTGACACTAAATCTATCTTTCGGAACACTACTTGATTTGAGTTTAAATTTTAGTGAAATCGCTTTATCTCTGCTGTAACTTGCTTTTCCCGTCCCACGAAAGAAAAAAAAAAAAAGGAATATATCTAATAAAGTGATCCCTCAATCGGAACTTTGGACTTAAGCTCAAACCTGAATATTTACAAACAACGACAACTACCATATGATACCATAAATCTGAATATTTTATGCAGAACCAGCATCCCCGCTGCCCAAATTAGGCCATTTTTCATATCTACAAGTTGTGGGCTAACACTTGGAGACATATTCATGACTAGAAAGATATATCGTTACTCCTTTTGCTTATTTTTATTAAATATATAATTACTTTTTAAATCTGAAGTCATATTTTGACAATATAACTTGTTTAATGACCCAGTGCGCATGTATACATCATTAACCATTTAGGGTAGGCTCGTTTATCTATTGGCTTCAATTTACCGATCGAATCGCGGTTATGCATTTCTTGTACGGTTGAAAGTCTTCCACTTGTGCACTCCTGGACCACAAATTGGCTGAGGGCATTTCGCACTCTTCTTCCCTCCTTCAATTGCATTATTTTATTTGAGTAAGGGGATTGGCGTTATTAGTAAGATTAATATATGTCGATTCAAATGTCTTATATTTAATTTTAATTTATTGTTGATATAAATTTTTTTTATATAATTATTTAATTATATATTATTAAGTTATTTAAAAAGTTTAAAATATTAATTATTTAAAAAATTAAATAAATATAATTAGATAATAATATAAAAATATTTTATATTAATAATAAATTAAAATTAAATATTTTAATTTTTTTTAATTTTATATTAATAGATGATTTATAAATATAATTATGAACATTAATTTATATTTATAACATGTCATTATCTTAAAATAAAATAATCTCCTCTTCTTTTAGTTTTTTTTAAGGATTTAATTTTTATTATTAGTAAAAAAAATTTTACATTATCATCTAATCATATATTATTATATATTTAACATTTTGATTATTTTTTATTTTATTTAAATTCTTTAGTGATTTGACATAATTAGATGATTTTGTAAAATTTTGATATAAAAAATAAATTAAAATTAAACTTTTTTTTTAAAATATTTGAGTACGTAACCGATTCTTATGCTACACCAAGATGTTGCCCAAATTTATATTTCCCGTTATTATAAATTATATATTATCATGAAAAATTAGAGTCAAGCTGGAAAGACAACGTTCGCTTTCTTCTTTATTATTTTTATTTAATTTTTTGCCAGCTTCTGACCAAACCACAATTAATTTTATTTTACTCACATATATTTTTTTAATAAAAATTCACATTCTTTTTTATATAATACCATTAAATAAATTTTTATTTAGATAAAATTATATCAAATTTTTAATGTAACTCATTTGTGATTTAGTAATTTTATACTGTTAATCTAAAAGTAGATATACGCAAGTGTACGTGTTAAATAAGAATAAAATAAAAGATATTGTTCTCTCATATATTTGTATTTATACTAATGCTAAGTAACATTTTCTAAATCGACAATAAGATAAGTTAAATATTTAAATTTCTAATGAAAATCAAGAAAAGAAAACTTATGAGTCTATGATTACAATATCTCTCAATGTTTTACTTGAAACCCCTTAATTCATTCTTATCTTATCTAATAATTATGAGTCATTAAATTAGGAATCTAATTCTTTTGTATACATTTTCCAATAATCATATAAAACTATATTTCTTAATCCAGTTCCTATATCTCTATAGAAACAAATTAAAGAAGATCCCTATGGAAACAAATTAGAAAAGAAAGCATTAAGATTAAGCCCTAATCAAGATTATACATGGTTCACAAGTATATCCCTATCTTGCAAATGAATTATTTCATTCGATGCCCAAATAATTTGAATATGTGTTATTTTATCTATAGCTTAAATTCAAATTTTCTTTCTCAAGTTTAATTTAGATTTACCTAATTACTCTAATTGGTGGTCAATCAATTAAAGACATGAAGAATAAGATGAAATAGCTAACTCAATCATCGTTAAGATAAGAAAGAAGAAAATAAGAAAGATCTAAACTACATAAAGGGTTCAACTATAATCCTAGATAAAAAATTTAGTTCATTAATGAAAAGAGAAATAAAAATAAGAATTTTAGAAGTTTCACCATCATGACAACAAATAAGGGATTAAAGAAGAGAAGAATGACAGAAGAAGAAGTAGAAAAAAACAAATTGTAAATCCAAATATTTAACCTTCAAACTGTTTATTTTCAAGGTCTTGACTGCTTTTCTCCTAGGGCAGAGCACATAGTTCTCTAAGAAAACCCCAAAATTCTAAGGAAGATAGTAATGTTTGAATGTCTTTCATCAGAGTTCGAGTGTATTAACCAAAAAGTTAACTAAGTATTCAAACCTTCACTTTCTCTTATCTTTGAATTTTTTTTATAGTCATTTACCTGCAAAACACAATTTACTAACACATAAATAATATCATTAATGATAAAAATTCTAATAATTTGATAAAAAAATATCATGAAAATATTAAATAAATATTAAACAACTAATCTAAAGAGGATTTTTTATTAAAATTAGAATAAAACTAAGATTTTTAATACAAATACTAAGGACATAGCATACTTTAATGCATAAAATGAGACTAAATAACTCTATTTCATAGAGTTATCATGCACACGTAAAACATTTTTTATAATAATATTATTTCTCTAATAAGTAAGACGATGATATAAAAGTATTATTTTATATTGGTGTACCTAAATTCTCTCATATAAGAGTACTTAAAAAAGAATTTTGGTGTGAACCCAATCAGAAATAATAATTGTATGACTCTTCTTATAAAATATGATTCTTAAGAAATGAATTATAATTCTCATACCTAACGACGTAACTCACTTTTATTATAACAATATTTTATAGGTATAAAATACTTAAAAAATTCTTTAACGAAATAAGTTAATGTAATTTGGTGCTCTGTATATAAAATCTGGACCATAGGTTTCAATTTATATAAAGTCATAGATATTTTAATTTAAAAAGATAAAGTCTGAATTTAAATTAATTAATTTATTTTATATTTAAAATAGTTGATAATTAAAATATTATTAAAAAAACTTTTTGAAAAAATAATTTTTCATTAAAAATTAATCAAATTCACAAATGCACCAGCTATAGGTTTGGCACGAGTCTTTCACAGTCACAGATTATTTGCTTTTTTGGTGCAAAGAATCAAAGATTTTATGCTTTTTACGCAGAAGATTATGCGCCTAAGCATTTTATATCTTTTGGTCGTTCCCTTTCAGTTTCAATGTCTCACTTTCGTGCATCTTACCTAATTAACTTTGATGGTAACAATCCATTATCTAACTAATTTTGCATGCCTCCTTAAATCTAACATAAAATTATTTGAATTAACACTCTTTTATTAATGTTCTTATTGAAAAAAAATTACTATCATAACTTATACATTATGTAAACCTCCAATTGGCGTATAACAAAATTATAAAAAGATTCTTTATCTAAATATTAATCCATTAATTAAATATTGATTCAATAAGATAATATCTGATGTTATAATAGATATGGTTTACTTTTGCATTTTCTGGCCTAGCACACATAGTAAATCCCTCAAGGAATCTCCATGTTGTAGGGGAGAATATTCTAATTAAATTAATCGAAAGGGGGTAGAATATTTCAATTTTCTGTAATTCAATTACATGGCATCTCAACTTAATTTTTTATGGAGTTTGGAATACCATTGCTGGCACTTTTGGAATAAGTATGAGTGAAAAAAATAACTTTGTGCTGCTTCAGCACTTCAACGGGGGAAGAATCTTAGTATTCATCCAAATTGTCATGATAATATCTTAGAAGCATATGCAACATCAATATATTTAAGCAAAAAGTATTTTTCTACTCTTTATTCGCTTAGAGGTGTTTCTTTTTACTTTTGTTTATTTGTTTTACCCCTTCATGTTATTTTGTGTCAGGCAATTCTTTTGATTGTAAAATTCAGTTGGTGGTTTAAGCACGTAGTTATCGAAAGTAAATGATAAAACTTGAATCTAATATTCATAGTGCAAGGATAACACATTTTGTTTTTTCTTTTTCTTTTATTATTTATTTATTTTTAAATTTTGGCTTGGTGTAGAAGATAACAAAAAGAAAAAGCTAGCCTCTGTGAAGGTAAAGAGTATACTGAATATGCTAGGACTTGGTTGTTCTGTGAGTATGGAGCATATGCTAATTGAATATACAAATATGAATATATTCTTTTACAGCCTACAATACCGACTTTGACAATGTTGTGAAGGGAAAGGGCACTAATTAAGCTTACTTGGATTGCCAACATTTCGTTGGTGGTGGTGGGTTCTTGGAATTGTTCTCCAAAAAAATAGCAATATCAGAAGAACGTATATCAGTATCGTGATATTTTTTTTCTCTTTTTCACACTAAATTATTCATATTAGATTTTATTTATCTATATAAGTTTCTTTAATGAATTGTTGGTGGCAGTATGCTCATTGAATATTTACATAGTGTTTGGTACACGAAATAATGATTTTATAAAATGAGAATGGAATAAGAATGAAATGAAATAAGTTGAAATGAAATGGAATAGAATGGTCATTCTCAATTTGTAATTTGGTAACTTTCAAATTAGTACATTAAATCAATATATGATAAAATTAAAAATAATTAAAATGACATAAATACCCTTCTTAAGAAAAATAAAAGAATTTAAATTTTTTTATGTATATCTTATATATATAATATAAATGTATAGTTATGAAAGCAATGTTTATATTTAAAATGTGTATATTATTATTTGAAATAAATATACAATATAATTATTAAATTTATAATTATTTTATCTCTTATTTAAATTTTTGTTAAATAATATCACCTTCTGTTTTCTTATAAGATTTAAGTGCATTAAATTTAACACAAATAATACTTGTCATTTTATAAAACTAATGAGGGTATATTATGAAAAGAATGATTAAACATCATTCCATGAGAATAAATTTCATGCTTCATTCTTAGTTTTGTGGAATGAAACATGGAATGAAGATTTCATTTTAAGTTTATTTTTGTTAATAAATATAAAAATGTCTCGTTTCATGTCTCATTTTATGGAATGGGTATGGAATGAAATCACTATTTCTGTTTACCAAACGTCAATTTAAATAAAAAAAATTAAAAGGAAAGTTTCAAATTTAGTTTTCTTTCATTCTTAATTATATTCTTTTTTCTTTTTTACTATTTAAAATAGATTTAATTTTGATATACTTTTAATTAAAAAATTTTACATTATTATATAATCATGTATTAATTAAAATGTCATTAAAATAATTATGACAATTATTAAAAAAAATAAACTTTTTAACATATATATATCAACACATGACTAAATGATAGTATATTATTTCATTTTAATATACTATAGTATATTTAATTAAGTGATAATGTAAATTATAAATCACTACAAGTGAGATAGTGATTCAGGGATTTGAATAATTTACAAGAGATTATAAGTTTAAAATTTCAAGTCTCTATGATATCATTACAAAAATATATATATATATAAAAAGAAAATGTTACTTCCTATTTTGTAACTTACATAACTAAAAAAAAGAATATACAGACTCCCTAATGATTTAGTCATTTGTAAATAATTTTTAAATTTTAAAATCATCCTAATTAATACTTAAACTATAACAATTACACAAATTAACTCTTTCATTCATTTGCTATTAAGTCACTTAACAGAATTATTGTCATGTAACTTACACATATTTTTTTTAATGATGTAGCACAATCATAGTAATCAAATCTTAACAAATTTAGTCAATTCATTTTAAATCTAAACAAATAATGTTATGATGTATATTTGTTTAAAAAAATATTTAAAATGAATTAAATCAGATTTGTTTAGATTTAATAGTTATGAATATGCCACATTATTAAAAAATATATATATAAGTCATATGATAACAGTTCTGTTTTATACTTTAACAGTAAGTGGATAGTTAGATTAATTTATATAATTATTATAATTTAGGTACTAATTAAGACGATTTTAAAATTTTAAAATTATTTACAAATGACTCAAAATTTAGAGAGTTAGTATACTCTTTTCTCAAAACAAAAAAAAATAATTGAATTGCCTACATATACTTTTGCGTTCTCTACCTTTTCGATTTTTTTTTCCACACAGGGCCAAGCATTTAAATTTGAGTTAACATCATAATTCATAAATAACTAATAACTAAAGAATTCAAAACACACAATAATGTTAACTTAATAATTTCAAATATAGAGTTAATTTTGTTAATTTTTCTTTTTTTAATAAAAATTTAAAAAGTGAATAAGTTATTTTACAATTAAGGCAGGATGCACCCCAATAATAGATGCATACTGATGAGGAATTACCAATATAAATCAAACTCAAAATTTTAGTTTGAACATAGTTTAATTGAGTCAACTCTCACTAACTTTGTTTATTTTTTTTAATGGTATAAGTGATGTACATTGTTTTAGAAACATGGAAACAATATTTTTTTTTGAGTAAATTACTCTAACCTTCCTTCCATTAATTTATCTTTTTTTATTCTAAATTCTCTTATATTTTTAAAACCTACACATATTCTCTAAGTATTTTAAAAAATCTACACATACCTCCATAATTTTTACACAAATCTCTTTTATATTTTTAAAATACATTACACATAAATCTCTTAAGAAAAGAGATGTGTGTAGGTGTTGGAAATATAGAGAAATTTTTGTGAAAAAATAGATAAATAGAGGAGATGCTGGACTAATTTATTTTAATTTTTTTTTACGATGTGTAATCTTACTCGAGATATAGAGACCGTCACTTCTCTTAAAATGTTCTCTTATAAGATTTGAACTCTTGACGTTGCATATGAAACTCATCTTCCTAAAATTTTAACATGTTTCTCACTGAACTATATCTTTCCAATTAAGTACATGGGAGCAATATTTGTAATTTCGTGAAGAATTTTTAAGTGATAATTAATTTTTATATATTTTTTTGTATGAACCAGGAGTATCCTTATATGATTCAACCTATTTGAACTGTTCCATAAATCTAATTTTTTTGAACTGAGAGTAATAATAATATGATCTTTCTCTTGAAATACAATTCTTAAAAATCAAATAGCAATCTTCATGCCTCAGGTAATTTTAATATTTTTTATAAAAATTATAATTGTTATAATTTTGGTGCTGCATGATGACATTAAAATTTAAATTCAAGACTTTTATAAATTATCCAAAAATTTTATGAGATTGAGGTTATAAGTTATTAGTTATGCATTAAAAACTTTGGAATAGGATAGCTTTCCTCCCTTAAACTTTTGTTTAAAAAAAAAAAGTTATATGTTAAAATCTCATTGCTGCATTGCGCTATGTTCAAATCTTACTATCATCAGTTTCTTGGACCAGGCCGCGAAAATTGTTATCATATTCATAACTCGTATTCTTTTCTTGATAAATTTTTTTTTGGGTACAGTTATAACTCCTAGTTGTAATGTAAATTGAAGCCGGCTCTTAGTATATGCAAATCTTATTTCTTAAATGTTAGTTATATAAAACCTTTTTTGAATAAAACCGTTAGGAAAAACTAGTTAATTTTTTTTTTCTCATTTTGTTATGTACTAAGAGAAATTCATTTTGACGCAAACTTGGGGCGCACATAAAATGATGTATAGAAATCTACATTGTATAGGAAAAATTTGAATAAATCTGATTAAAATTCAAGTAAGTTTAGTGTAAATTAAATTATCTGACATGTGCAACTGTAAAAGTGGGTGCACAAATAAATGTGCAAATAATACGTCTCTTTTTAAAATAAAAAATTTAAATGAAAAAATAAATTGGATATCGTATACTTAGATAACAAAATCTTAAAATAAATATTCATTTTGATTTTTTAAAATATTTATAATATATCAAATTATTTTTTTAATGTCAATTTATATATTATTAAATTAATTCTTAAAATGACATAAGATTAATTTAGAAAGAACGAAATTAATAATATTATAAAATTAATTCGATATACATTGATACAAATAAAGGATGAATGAGGGATGGCATCTGTCTTTGGACGATGAGAATAGACATTTACACTAAAATCTTGTTACGAGAACAACTTGTTCATCGGTGTCTCGCGTATCCTTTACTGGTCTGTGTGTGTCCGTGTCTCCAGTTCCATTTACGCTATTGTTCGTCCAACTGCTACTAACCCCACTTCTATCTTTCATTCACGATTTCAGGACTATATATAGACGATTGGTCACCACATGCTCCCACTGTCACAAAAATTCTGTCTCTGTAGCTTTTGTTCACCTGCTTTTGCTAACTCCTCTCTAAGGTTGTAATGCTTTGCTCATTTATATTTTGCTTCGGTAATCGTTAGTTCTTCCTTTGCTTCATGTTGCCTGGCATGTATGTCTGAAACTCGTCTGCCTTAGCGTCTTCTTCTTCTTCTTCTTTACAAAAATTCTTTCTCAGTGCAGCGTTTGTTCACCTGCTTGTGCTAACTCCTCTCTAAGGTTGTCATGCTTTGCTCATTTATATTTTGCTTCGGTAATCGTTAGTTCTTCCTTTGCTTCATGTTGCCTGAAGTGTATGCTTGAAACTCGTCTACCTTAGCATCTTCTTCTACCTTAGCGTCTTCTTCTTCTTCTTCTTCTTCGGTAATCGTTAGTTCTTCCTTTGCTTCATGTTGCCTGTCGTGTATGTCTGAAACTCGTCTACCTTAGCGTCTTCTTCTTCTTCTTCTTCTTCCTGTGACCGTGGTCTGCTCCAATCTTTTATTAAGATACCATTTTTCTTTTCAATTAATGCCCAATTCCTCACAAGTGCTCAGGCTCGTTAATCTTGCCAGATAACCCATCTGGGTCTACTCGCCTCATACATAATCGTCCTGTTCTGTCCGAGCTCATTCTTCTCAAGTGCTTCTAAATCACAACAAATGCAGGTTGCGATGATGGGTTTCCGTTAATTTGGTTGGATTGTCTTCCAAAGGCAAAGTTATAACTTTATCTTCTTCTTCTTCTTCTTCTTCTTCTTCCTGTGACTGTGGTCTGCTCCAATCTTTTATTAAGATACCATTTTTCTTTTCAATTAATGCCCAATTCCTCACAAGTGCTCTGAACCATTCCCATCATGGTTTCAGTCATGGAGGCTCGTTAATCTTGCCAGATAACCCATCTGGGTCTAGCCGCCTCATACATAATCGTCCTGTTCTGTCGAGCTCATTCTTCTCAAGTGCTTCTGAATCATAACAAATGCAGGTTGCGATGATGGGTTTCCGTTAATTTGGTTGAATTGTCTTCCAAAGGCAAAGTTATAACTTTAGAACTGGAATGCTAGCGGTCTGCTTCTACTGGGATGTTTCTGGGTGCACGTTTGGTCTCCCTGGATGATGTATGGAAGGTTTCTCTGATAATCTAGAGAAAGTGGTGGTTTTGGATCTAGGCTTTGTCATTATTGAAAGCTAGTCTTCATTTTCAGCTTATGAAGAGTGTCTATTCTTCTTGGTAACGGTAACTATAAAATTCTCTGATACTCTTGACTTGATATTCACTCCTTTCTACTTGGATATGCAATCCAAGTAGGCTTTATTCAATTACTAACTCATTGTTTCTTCATTCATAACAATATATCCAGACATTCTTCATTGTTCTTTGAAATGTAAATTCTTCAACCGGATTCATTTATTCATTTTCCTCATCAATGGGCCTGATGTGCTACAACAACCAAGCATCCATTTTTCCTGCTTTCCTATTTAGGATGATATGTAAGGTTCCGGTCTTCCCGCCCAAAGTCTTGTAGATATTTTTATATATGCAACTTTAATCACTATTTTTCCCTAGAGTCCCTTGAAGTGATTGCGCGTCTTCCAATCACATCTTCTGCTTCCTTTTTCTATAAACCAAAACTTAAGATCAGTATTAATCCCTTGGCATTACAAGACGTTCATGGAGGAAACATTTGTTCCCTTCCGTGGGATCAAGAATGACCTCAAAGGAAGAATTCTGTGCTACAAACAAGATTGGACCAGTGGATATCATGCGGGTATCAGGTTTGTGATATAAATTTGCAGATTCTTACAATTATAATCTGACTAGCTGCCTCAAGTTTGTAACCAAAGATTTGTCAAAGATTTAATTTTGATGTTGTGTTATATAGGATCCTTGCCCCAACTACATACATATTTTTTGCTTCAGCAATTCCGGTTATCTCTTTTGGGGAGCAACTGGAGAGAAATACCGGTACAAGAATAATTTTCAGGTTCACAGTATCCTTCTGGTATTTTTGTGATTGTTTGCTAAAAAATGCTTCATTGGTTATATTCTATAGATGGAACTCTAACTGCAGTGCAGACTCTGGCATCAACAGCACTCTGTGGCATTGTCCACTCAATCTTTGGAGGGCAGCCTCTCCTCATACTAGGTGTAGCCGAGCCCACAGTTCTGATGTATACATTCCTGTACAACTTTGCAAAGGATCGAAAGGATTTGGGGCACAAACTATTCCTGCCGTGGACAGGATGGTATCTTTTGAGCTCCTTGAGTGGTTATTTAATATTTATTATAAAGGGAATATTACTGCTCACCTGAAGTAACTTTCTTCACCTTATTGATATTTAGGGTGTGTGTTTGGACTGCCCTTTTGCTCTTCATGCTGGCCATTCTTGGTGCATGCTCCATAATCAACAGATTCACACGCCTTGCTGGTGAACTATTTGGTCTGCTAATTGCAATGCTCTTTATGCAGCAGGCTATAAGGGTGAGTATGCATCAACCATGAACCATTTTTCTTGAGTAATCTGCGATTTGGTTATTTGGTTCACAAATAGGAATCCTCTATTCACAACCTAAAATGAAACTCCAGTTTAATAATAATGTTAATAATCTCCATCTTAAAGGGACTCGTGGAAGAGTTTGGTGTACCCCAGACCCAGAGAGAAGGTACCAATCAAATTGCACTCCAATCCTCTTGGCTGTTCAGCAATGGAATGTTTGCTTTGGTTTTGTCATTTGGCCTTCTTTTTACTGCACTAAGAAGCCGTAAGGCTAGATCCTGGTGGTATGGGACAGGTATTGATTATACTTCTGAATCCTGATCTAAAAAGTAAAAGGTCAGTAGGGAATTTGATGCACATACAATATAGACTGCAAGTTTGACATGACTTAGATAAACCACTTTCATGTTCTCAGGTGCTAGTTCTGCAGTCTATTTCCTTTTCCTTTTTCTTTTTTTTTTGTCCATTAATTCAAATATTGCCTTACTTAATTCAGTCTTGTGGTTTGTTTTTGCAATAAAAGTTGCTTGTCTTATTAACATTTCCATTCTATTAAATATGGTTGTATTATAGGTTGGATGCGGGGATTTATAGCTGATTATGGAGTCCCACTGATGGTTCTTGTGTGGACTGCTGTGTCTTACATCCCAGTCAATAAGGTTCCAAAGGAAATCCCAAGGCAACTTTTCAGTCCAAATCCATGGTCTCCTGGTGCATACTCGAATTGGACTGTAATCAAGGTGTCTCTGATTATTTAATGTGTATATTATTCTCATAGTAGACAATGGATAATGTCACTTTAGGGAAAGCTAACTTCTAGCTCTTTCCCCTGCAAAGCATGGCTTGTTGCTCATTTTTGTTGAGTTTTGCAGGAAATGTTGAATGTGCCCCCCTTATATATTATTGGAGCATTTATACCAGCAACTATGATTGCTGTACTTTACTACTTTGATCACAGTGTTGCATCGCAACTTGCCCAGCAGAAGGAATTCAATCTAAGAAAACCCTCTTCTTATCATTATGACCTTCTTCTCTTGGGCTTCTTGGTGAGTAATTTCTTTTATATACTTGGAAATTCAATTGCAAAACCAGTGAATGACAACAGATGACCTGTGTCTAGTACATCTAGCAAGTAATTTCCTTTTAAAATCTTGGTCATATTGCCTGGCAGACCATATTGTGTGGACTTATTGGAATCCCTCCTTCCAATGGTGTGATTCCACAATCTCCAATGCATACGAAAAGCTTAGCTACTCTAAAACATCAGGTAATATAATTTTTTCTAACCTTTGAATATGAACATAGCTCAACTGTTAATCATGAATCCTTTGTTCCTGCTAATTTGGTAGAAGATTATTAGTTTGCAGCTACCAGAATCTAACCATCTTTTAGTTTTGCTTAGGCTTCATTGTAGTTAAATGTTATAACCGTCTCAGATATTGTTTTTATTGCTTCTGCTCATTTGATTATGCATACCACTAGTGAAAAGTTAGTTTTTCAGCATTCTTGTTCATCCTACCTGTTTTCCAATTCCATTCTAAACAAAAGCCATCTTACGCTTTCATTTCTGCACTCATGGAGCATTCGTGTCTGTCACTGTTTCTCTTGTTTCATTGTACAGACAAACTTGTATCACCCATTTGGTTAAGTCTTGCTTATTTATAGCTAAGCTAACTGAATATCATGGATATTTGTTTTGTTTGGAGTAGCTTTTGCGGAATAAGCTTGTATCCACTGCACGAAAAAGTATGCAGAATAATCTAAACCTGAGTCAATTATACCAAAGCATGCAAGAAGCATATGATGAAATGCAGACTCCATTAGCCCACCAAATGCCACCAGCCTTGGTAAATGTTATCCTACGATTTCCAGTTGATTTTAAATTTGTGATCTTCACCTTTTCATTTGTTTTGTTCTTCAAGCAGGGGCTGAAGGAGCTGAAGGAATCCACCATCCAACTGGCTTCAAGTCATGGATACATTGATTCCCCTGTCGATGAGATTGTTTTTGATGTGAATAAGGATGTTGATGACCTTTTGCCCGTTGAAGTTAAAGAACAGCGCCTCAGCAATCTGCTGCAGGCATTGATGGTTGGGGCTTGTGTTGCCGCTATGCCTCTTTTGAAAAAGATACCAACTTCAGTACTTTGGGGTTACTTTGCTTTCATGGCAATTGAAAGCTTGCCTGGAAATCAGTTCTGGGAGAGAATATTGTATCTTTTAACTGCTCCAAGTCGAAGATACAAGTATATCTATGCTTATCATCAATTTTGTCATTGCCATAGTCCTAGGACTCATAGTCATGGATTTAAGTATTGTGTCAAAAAAATCCTTCCAGAATCAGCTTCCTAATTTTGGTTCATAAAAGGCATGCATCTTTTGTCGTTTTAGGGAATTGTTTATTTTTTCTTTGTCAAGATATGTGGATGGGAAGCTGGTAACCAATTTGGATTGTGCTCATGCATAAACTACTACAAATAGATCCATGTTAACACTTGACATCAAAATATATGTGTGTATGCTCATGCATGCGCACATTTAGCATTATGATTTCATTTTAAGAGGTTGAAGATGATGATGATGATCCTTTTTTTTCCACTTTGCTAGAGTGCTGGAGAAATACCATGCAACCTTTCTTGAGGTCGTGCCCTTCAAAACAGTTGCCATGTTTACCTTGTTCCAGACAGCTTACTTGTTTCTCTGCTTTGGCATAACCTGTATACCAATTGCTGGGGTCCTTTTCCCATTGTTAATCATGCTTCTTATCCCAGTACGGCAATATTTCCTTCCTAGGCTTTTCAAAGGAGCTCATCTTCAAGTGTTGGACGCTGCAGCATACGAGGAAGCGCCTGCTATTGCTTTCAACTTGTCATTCGAAGTAGGTGGTTTGAACCCTGTTAGTTGGACCATTATCAAATTAGTATAAAAATAACATTCTTTCTGAAATTCCTTCATTATGAATGGTATGGATTTGTGATTGCATAATGCCCTCCAATTTAGAATACAGAAACATGCTCAAGTTTAATCCTTATAATTAGGTTTATGCAAAAATTAATTTTCTTTTTGAACATGATAATTTTCTGCCTTGTGCAAGGCTTTCTTTGGGTTTTCGTTGGGTGGAGTACAAACTCAGCCGGCTCAGACCACAAAATACCCAATATTCTACCTAGCATTATATTATATTTATCTGTCAAATCTCTTGTTCACAGATTAATGTTTATATACATCACAGGATCCAAGTAGTCATGCAACAACAGTTAATATTAGTGGTGGAGAAACTCTTGACGAAATTATTACAAGGAGTTGTGGAGAGATCTGCCTCACTCAAAGCCCAAAAATATCACAAAGGATTCACACCCCTCGAGTAACTGAGTTGATAGGGGAAAGCAGCCTAGGATCAACCATGGAGGAGATCAAGTTAAAGCAAACTCCTAGTCCACGGCCATCACTTCTTGGACAAGATACCGATGGTTCACCTCCAAGCTAAAATGGTTATCTTTAAGACTGAAGAAAATAGTTGTAAGTGATTCTCTAGAGATCACGAGCTTGATTTATGTAACAAAAGTCATCTTTTAGATGCCTGTCTCTTTTTACCATAGAGTTTGTTGTTTGTCTGCGTTATTCCTTACAATATAAAATGGGCAGGGATATTTTCATGTTGATTGAAAGATGGTATAGGATCTAACTCTGTCTTAGGTTTTACTTTTATGTAGTTTACATGATCCAAAAGCAGTGACGGGATTTGGAAACAAAGAATCTGATAAATATTTATGTTACTGTCCGTGGCTAAATAACTTTCTGCATAAATGTATAGTTGGTGTGAATCATAAACCTTGCTTTTCTGGTGATTATTGCCAAATTTACCGTTTATTTCTTTGACATATGTAAAATTATAAAACCAAAAGTACAGAGACCATTTAAATTTTGAAGGGCTTCAAGCAATTTGCTTACTTTTTGATTCCTTTCATTATGTTCTGGTAAAAGAAGGATGATGTTGGGATTTGCTGGTGCATAATCTCTGGCATGCATTTACTCATTCTTTAACTGTAACTTTCAACAGAAATACGGTGACTTCAGATGTCTATATGCACATGCATTGGATCATTTGTATGTTTATGATAAAGCTGCTCAGGAGAAGTACCAATTTCAACATAGTGATGATGAAGGCATACACAAGACCACGATATGATATGATATGTGTGCTTTTAGCTAGGCGTTTGCTTTTCCTGGTTGGAGAACAGAAGTCTTAACAGTTTGAGTTTCAAGTTTGTAAGCAATGTGAACCTCTGGTCCCACATCTGTCATCTCGATTTAAGCCCTTTTCCTAATAAGCACTAAGCAGTCCTGTCAAAGTTGTAGACAGACTTGCATCTCGTTCTGCTTTCAATGATGGCTTGAGGATAGTAAGTGAAGAGTTAAAAGGAGCACCCCACTTTTGCTTGCATGCGTTGGAGCAGATGGTTAGAGATGAGCTGTATCTTTTGTGTGCTTTTCTTTCTTTTTTTTTTTTTTGTTGTGAACTACCCACATTCATTCAGAAATATTTGTAGTTGTGTTATTACCTCTTAACAGTTCATATTTTAGTGGCGGATCTGATAATTTTCCCTCTTAAGATGTGATTATTAAGACTTCTAAATACTAGGAATACTGTCGCCCCTGTTGATGGGTGACCTTTAGGAAATTTCTAAGGGTGACCCTTAGGAAAGTAGTCCTAATCTCTTTTGTCTTCCTGCATTGTGATATTGTCGCACAGACACTGAGAATCCTCTCAAACTAACTAGATATTCCACAAATCAATTTTATGATTAGGTTTGAAATACTGATAATTCTTTTTGCTTTCCTTTCTGATATGAAGCTTGAATGTCTTTAAATGTCCTCTTCAATGCTTTCTGGCAGTGAATTATGATTTCACTAATTTGGTAGTTTGGTTGTTTATTTTGTAAAAGACACGTTTGCTTGGAGATACTGGAAAAGATTGTTTCAATAAAAGAGATGAGAATTCATGGCACACGTGAGGACCCATTTAGTTAGGTCAGAAACATAACTTAGTGGAAAGCATGCACTCGTTGCACTATCTCTGATTTGTAATAGTATTACCATTATCATTGTCGTAGGTACTCAAATTGTACTCTATCAATATATGTTTTCTTTTGGGTTGGTAACCAAAGGGGCAACGCAGGAAACTACACAAGCCAGGTAATGTAAACAAACATCCTTCAAGTCATCTAACAGCAGAATAGCAAAACCAACAGATGGTACTGAGAACTCATGTGACTCAGGTCTTATCAATAGCCATAAAGTCAGCATCTCTATTACCCTCTCTGAATTATGATGTTGATCTGCCACGGCTTCTGGAGGATGAACGATGAAATTTATCTCTTAATAACTAGAGGATAATGTAAATGATGCTGGAACTCATGTTGCATGCTCACACCACATGACCATAACTCCTTATGAATTAGTTATGCAATAGTCCATTAAATTTAGAACTTCTCACTTCTGGCTGATTTTAAACGATAATTGTTTTTCTGGTACAATTACAACAGTTCAAAAGAATAGGGACAAAAACATACCTGTAGTCTGACTCTGCTGACTCTTACCATACCAAAACCCAAGAAAAAACATGAAAACACAGTCATATAACTAAACACAAAAAAAAAATACAAACATGAAAAACGTACTTTTCTTGATATCCATATAATAGAAGATTTTGAATTTTACAATTTTTCTTCCCATCTTTTTTCTTTCTCTCAAACCAAGTAGTGTTAGGGAAGAAAATGCTCCTGTTGATGCTTCGGCCGGCCTAAGCTTTGTGTTACTCATTCGAGGTCAAATTGGACTTGAACAGTTGTACTTCTCTTTTGTCAAGTCTACATCTTTTATTGCTTGGTGAGATGCGGCTCATATCTCATTTGTGAAGTTGTTTATTCTATCTTTTCATACAAAAAAAGAAAAAAAAAAAGAAAAAAGACAACCAAGAAACCTGTTATATTTTGGTCATCGCAAAACAACTTAAATTTTCATATTTTTGTTATTCTTACAAAGTTCTAAAAAAATGCTTATATAAGTATATTGCCTAATGTAGTTATGTTTTTTTTTTTTTATTTTAAAGTTGAGGGTAAAAAATCCAGGCTTGAATTTTTCATATAATTTTTTTAAAATTCATTCATAAATTTTTTACCCTTAAACAGATTAACTCTAAAGAGTAATGTTATTTTCATATTAAAACTCCTTATACTATTTTTCAATTAAATATTTTTTTATATAAATCTGGGACTTCTTATATATATATATATATATATATATATATATATATATATATATATATATATATATATATATATAAAAGAATTGGAATCGTGTCAATATTATATCAAAATTTTGATATTTAAAAATTCTTACTTTATCCTATTTCTTAAAATCAATATCTAAGAATGTACCAAAAAAATCAATGTTTAAGAAAGACTTTTTTTTTTGGGTCTTTTTTTGGTCTTCAGAAAGATTATGTATCATATGGCTTTAGATTGCAGAGACAGAAACCTACACGTCGCGGCCCAACCAAGCAATGGGTGATGAGTCCATGGTCAAGAGAATACAAAAATAGAAAAGGGCAGCAACGTTTGATTTTGTTGTGTTGGGTCGTTGACTGTTGTCAGTTGTGAGTTGTGAGTTGTGAGCATGGCATCGCGCGGCAGCCCCAGGATGAGGCCGGAGATCGTGTTGTTTGGTGATTCAATAACGGAGCAATCGTTCGGAGAGGGTGGATGGGGTGCTGCACTTGCCAATGCCTATTCTCGCAAGGTTCTTCTTTCTTTTCCACAATCCAGATGCATTACTGGACACCCAGATTTTGATATACCCTTTAAATCATATTTAGTTCAGAAATTAATGGATTCTTCATCGTGAACTGCGAAGGCTGATGTACTTGTTCGTGGGTATGGTGGATACAACACTAGATGGGCTTTGTTCTTGCTGCATCACCTCTTTCCTTTGGTATGCTACCCTCTGGTATGCTAAGCTAGCTTCTAAGTTATACCCATTACTCTTCTTATCACCTGTAAGTCGATTTTACTTTTTTTTTAACGAAGTATACCCAAGGATGTGTGATACTTTTAATGTAAATTGAAGGGATCATTTGACATACACATAATTTTGTTTAGATCGTGTGAGTATGAAAAATTGATTCTGTTAGTGTGTGTATAGCCACACACATGCACGTATATTTGAAGTTCATCTTTCTTGGTGCTTGCCTGCAAAAACTTTTTGCATTTTGTTAAGCTTTTTTCATGTCATGAATGCAGTGCAGAATACAATGTTTATGACGTGTTTAACATGCACAAGAAATGAAGTTTTTGATTTCTATTTGATAATTGTAATTTGTATTTTATTCTATCTCTCTTGTCTTCCTTTAATCCTACATAACAATATCATGTTTTGTCCCCTAGATGCAGGGATGGATCCATGAATCAAGTGTTGCAAGGCCAAATAAAATAATTAAATATAAATAAAAATAGTTTAAAAATCAATTATGCCCATGGCCCACCCTTTTTTGATCCTTCAAGAGAAGGCATAAACCCATGTTATTGCACTTTTTATTTGTGCTTTCAAGTATCCTAGATGGCTTATCTCATTAGTTTATCTGGGAAAGTTTCAGAATTTTCATGCAATGAAACTCAATTGAGGCAAGCTCAAATTGTGGATCAAAATGCAAAGAAGTCTTTTAAAGTAATGTTCTCTCTAATTTGCACAAGCCTTACCAAAGTTAGTTTTGCACACCTGAAATCTAGATGAATTTAGACTAGGTTTATAAAACTTGAAGAGACCAAAATGAGTTCAAAGGTTGTTCTACTTTTCAGACTTTATATTTTTACATTTTAAATTTGAAAGTATGGCATCGCTGAAAGATTGAGGGGTCAAATATGGTTCACACTTCTGTTTATGTCAACCGTGAACATAAAGAAGGATATGCCAAAATTGCTTTGGACTAGAATTTACATATGAATTTAGTTGAAATTTTGGAATCTGTAACTCACAGAATTGTTTATGTCAGTTAAATGGGGGGCCAAACTAGAAGATTGAGGAAACCAATTGTTTATATTACAGTTTTGGAACAGTGGGGGGCCAGAGCCCCTTCGGCTCCCCTGTATCCGTCCTGCCTACTTATAGAGTCTTTGCTTATTTTTGGCAAATTGCTATATTAATCTTGAGCTCCAAGGGTTTTATTGTTTGGCTGGCTGCTTTTTCAGGACTCAAATAAACCTCCTCTTGCTACCACAATTTTCTTTGGTGCTAATGATGCAGCTTTATCAGGAAGAAGCAGTAAAATGCAACATGTACCCATTGAAGAGTACAAAGAAAACCTCAGAAAAATTGTTCTACATTTGAAGGTGAAATTTTGTTGTTTCAATGTTTGAAATCTGATAAGTTTTTCAACTACTTGTTCAACATTTAACTTTTAACTCAAATTTTTATGTGTATTATCTGCTAGATTGTGTCCCCTTGGTTGGGTTTGGCTATGATCTAGGATGATATCCTTTAATTGGGGTATAACCTCAGGTCCGCATTTGATGCTTTCTTATCTATCCATCCCATTTATTATTTTAGATGTCCCAACTAGTGGCTGGCTGCACTACTCATTCAAGGTGAATATTTTGCATATATGCTGACTGACTCAAATGCACTGCAACGGCCAGAAAGAAGATTAAGAATATCAGGATTGGTTCACTGGCTCAGTAATTTTTGTAGTCTTAAGTATTTTTGTTTTGTATATTGAAATGTTAGAGACATTATTTTATTTTGTATGATATAGTCTTGATTTTCTGGAATGTTCTGTTAATAAAATTTGAAATTTTCAAGCTCTTAGTGCTGTTATTCTCTATCCTTAGTTTAATGATTCAGATGATTTTCTATCGTGTTCCTTGTGCTTTCAAGGTCACATGATTTGTTCCTGGCTCATTTGTTGTTTTGCTTCAGGGTCAACTGCTGCATTGGGTTAAGGAGTACCCTATTGATGGTTGTTTTAATGCTCCCAGTTGGTCAAAATTCTGGGCATAGCATGAATTAGACCCTTATACCGTTAAGTGTCAATTATATGATCTGTTACTAATTATAATTGGTAATTTGGTTTCAGGAATGCTCTCCAACCATGCACATTGTGCTTATTACTCCACCTCCAGTTTCTGAGGAAGGGCGTAAAGCATATGCAGAGTATGATAAATTACTCCTCTCTTGTTAGATTCAGTATTCATAATCTGCATTCTTTTATGGTCACTGTCTTACTACACCATGATGTATTTGGCTATTTACTACATCTTACTAATGTCATCAAATGGAATTTTTCCTTTCTGTCTCCTTTACAATTTATTATTTTTAGGGAAAAGAGTATATAGACTCCTTAAACTTTGGGTTATTTGCAAATAGACCCCTGAACTTTAAAATCATCCTAATTAGTACCTAAACTATAATAATTACACAAATCAACCCTTCTATACATTTTTCATTCACTTCAAATCTATTTTTATTCAATTTAGAATAGATGAAAAGTGAATGAAAGGGTTGATTTGTGTAATTATTATAGTTTAGGTACTAATTAGGACGATTTTAAAGTTCAGGGATTTATTTGTAAATGACTCAAAGTTTAAGGGGTCTGTATGCTCTTTTTCCTTATTTTTATGCAATACTTGCTACGTTCACCTCATCCATTACAATTGCTATTATTAGCACCACTGTTGCATCCGTCTTTTCCAAACTACCATTTGATTATTTCTGCTCCAGTCATATCCATCTAATGTCCATCAGGTCACTGTTGTGTTCTCTTGCTACACCACAAACCTCATAGTATGCTATTGTTACTATCAGTTTCGAAGAAAAATTCTGCCACAGCAAAGCCTCCATTGCTGTGTGAGTCTTCCCAGAGTGATTATTGCTGCCGAATTTGAACCTTGTGCAACGTTACAGTTTCACATTATTGCTGTCAAATTCTCTGTTTACTTTTTGGTTTAAGACTTGCCGGTCCATGAAATTTGGATGTTCTGGCAGAGTAAGAGAATGATAGCTTACGTTAGCTTCTAATCATTTAACAGTTGTTAATTTCATGTCTGAGAAGTTTTCGTTGGGTCTTGCAGATCTGTATATGGTGAGGATGCCACGAGATTACCAGAAAGGACCAATGAAGTAACTGGTCAATATGCAAAGGCTTGTGATGAGATAGCTAAGGAAATGGGTGTGCGTTATATCAATCTATGGTCCAAGATGCAAGAGACGGATGGCTGGCAAAAGAAATTTCTGAGGTTTGTGTTATTTATAACCTGGACTTTCATTAAAATTGACCGTGGTATAGGTTTGTCCCTGTTCTCTTGTTAAAGGCATCATGGATTAGCTTTTATCTAGTTACTGACAGAATAAAGTTATATATTGTATCTATATGTGAAAAAAAATAGAAAGTAATGAGTTTTCCTCTTCTCTTGTTCAACCCATCATGAGCTCTTATATTCTATCTAATTAATGATGCAATAAACTTTTTTCTTCTATCCATGCATAAAAAAAGAATTTGGATCCTCTCCAGTAATAAGACCATTCTATTAGAGAGAGATAGACACAAATTATAATATGTTGGGATCCATCATGATGCGTTATAAAGTCTACTTTTTATATTTAAAACTCTTTGTATTTTATTTTTTCTAATAGGAGAGTCTCATGTTATTTCACTAACTAGAATGTCCTGATCCCAAAAAAAATGAAAGGATATTAGAGGGAGGGCTATCTAATTTATGCATGGGTTTTCTGTAGTGAAATCAACACCACTGCCTTTTGAGATTTATGGGAGATTTCCACCCATCAAGGGTCATGTATGAACATTGATGTTTTACTGTTGCAGTGATGGGTTGCACCTGACACCAGAAGGAAATGCAGTGGTGTACCAAGAAGTGATGGAGGTGTTCAATGGAGCAGGGCTTTCTGCTGATAACATGCCATATGATTTCCCTCACCACTCAAAAATTGACGGCAAAAATCCTGAGCGCGCTTTCCAGCAAGAATGATTGTGTTGTGATATCATACCATCCTTGTGGTAGGGCTCATTGGTCAAGTCTTGCAATGTCATACTCTTTTCTATTCGTTGAACTTTGATTTTCTTCCTGAACTATGTACGAGTTTTTTATGCTTTAATAAAACCGCTTTGGAGTTTACTCTCGCGGTGCTCTCACAAGAAGCATTTGATCATTTGGCTATAAAATTATTTCGATATTTCCATATGTATACATTGATGCCCTGAACTTATTCCAGATAAATTACAATCAAGTGCTAGTTAGGGGAGAAAAGTTTCAACCTAGTTCTCTACCTTTGTTTGAGAGTTATCACTTAAATTATTGCTTGCTTGCGTGTTAAGAGCTAATTGCTTGTCTTTATGATCTCTCGAGCATAAATAGTAACTTATAAGAAGTTAAATTTTTTTTCTTTGTAAAGAACCATTTTTCCATTGACTAAAAAATTGTACTCTGAAATATTTAATCGAATATGAGAAATATTTTGTTTTAATTAGTGAACTAAGATCCTTTTTTTTTTGTCATAATGAATTAAGTTATGGTATGATTTGTTTTGTCAATGAAGATTGGTTCAACAAGTAGAATTGAAAAGTTGAGACTTGTAACATGTAATTATTTCTTCCGTAAACTTTTTTCCCAACAAACAAAATTATTAGAACCATTTGTGGTCTCTTCTCTGATCCTGTAGTGGCATTAAATAGAAATGAAATAAATTTAGTTTTGAAAAGGTATTTTCCAAATCAGTTCAAGATTAATAAATATAAATGGAATATATCAAGTGAAAACAGATTTATTTTACACTATCATCTAATTGTATAAGCATATAATTAAATAAGTTTTATCTCTTAAGTACTTATATTCATAATCTAACTCATTTAATAATCTGTGAATATGTGATTTGATAATAGTGTAAAAAATATAAATTAAACTCACACTCATACTAAAATATAAAGTTATGTGATTTTTTTAAATAGGGTTTAATTTTGATACATTATCAATATAAAAAATTTTAAACCATCATCAATCATAAGTGCTACATCATTAAAAAAGTTTGATTAAAATAATAATTACTTAAAATATCAAATACTAGATAAAATATAATTAAATGATAGTATATATTTTTTTTATAATAATAATAAATTAAAATTAAATCTTTTTAAATAATTATGCAACTTTTAAATAATTTTCAATCGTTATATTTTTGTAAAACTTAATAGTTAAAATTTATTTATCTCTCCTCTCAAAATATTTGTACATTTTTATTATATCGACCTTTATTTTTTTTTTTTTAAGGCATATTGAGGACCGAGAATAATAAAGTAAAGTCTTTTCAAACGGTTGATTAAAGATATCAACCTATTGTTCAACATTTTTTTTTTTGATATTAACCTTTGTCTTTATTGTCGCCATGAACTGTGATTGTTCAACGGTTTCGGAAATGTCATTTCATTCAGTTTCATGTTGATGAGTTTTCACCGTACAATACGAATTTATTGCATTAAGACTGTAATTAATTTAAATAGAAACAAACACAATAAATTTATTAGTAAAGCTTAATTAACGCAATCTTAATTGTGCTCTTCGGAGTTCAGACATGTTTCCTTACACGGGTCATTTACTCCCGAAGACCGACATTGGTGACAAACATCCTCTTCAATTGTGATAGAAAAAAAAATATTACTCTTCAATCCAATGACTTATTCCCACAGGACAAATAAATTATTTTATTTGTTTATTTTTATCTATTATTTAAAGTTTTTATATAAAGATTAAGAAAGTTATTGAATAATATCAATTATAAATAAATATAATTTAAAATGATTAAATTATTTTTTTTTATTTTATTAATATATTTTTTTTAATTTCATTTATTCTATTAATTTACTTTTCATTAAAAACTAAAGATAAAATTAAAAAAATTAATTAATATTTTTTTAATATTTTTAATGATAAATATTATTAAATAAAAAAAATTTCTTACATAATAAATAAAAATAAATAAAAAAAATAATGAATTTAGATATTTTAAATTATATGATGCATTGCCCAAGAGTCTTTAACAAGTGCCACTAAGCCTTTTTGGATATCTCATATTTAAATCTTACGGAAATCACTTTGCATCTATTTTAGTTTATTCTATTTTAGTTTAGTCTCTCACTTGCACCAAAAAAAAGTTTAGCCTCTCCCTTCTCGTATCAGATCATAGACATCCTTTATAACAAGAAAAAATAATTATATGGTACACTTTATAGATTAAAATATAACTGATAATCATTTATAATATCAAATCAATTTTTTTTAATTAATTCATAATTTGTTATCCATAAAATCATCGCTTTGGTAAAGTGATTAACAAAGAAGAAGATAGACCACCGCTTACAAACAGCTTCTTTGATTATTGATTAAGATAAAATAATTATAATATACCTTGCCAATGCATCAAGTGGAGTCGGGCTACCGTCCTATTTATATAAACTGAGATGTGTAACACTATTTTTTTCATAAATTTATAATTTATTATTCATGTATTTATATTTTATTAAATTTAAATTATTGAATTTTTAATTAATATTCAATGGTTAGTAACATTGCACCATTCCCTTTAGACAACCTTGATTCGATCCAAGGATACTCCGGTGATCTCAGGTGAAGCTTCATGTTCGAATCCCACACTACTTGTATGACAAAAGAAAAAAGCATTGATTTATCCTACAATTTTACCCTTTTACCCCTTCCCCCAACTGGCCAAGGGCTCTAGAAAACCAAAATTCGAAAGAAAAAATTCAATGTCAATTAAGAGCTTGTGTTCCTGGATAAGAAACATACAGGTATGTCTTCTTAAACAATTTAAATCCAAAAGTGAAAATATGCCCACACTGTAAGAGTTTTTTCAAGACAATTTGTAGACATACATGTAATTATACAGAATCCGTGGAATAAAAGCTAACAAAAAATGACATCATTATTTATTTATTTTCATGTTGGATGAAAACTGGAAATGTATATTTTTTTTTCCACTCAAACAAGAACCGAAATTTAACTATAATCTTTATTTATCATAAAATATATAATATTACCAGTATTTTTTTATATATTTATTTTTACTACTATTTCTTCTTCAATTCCCTCATTTTCTGGAATGTAGCCATTCTCTGCATTTCTCTTCCCTTGATGCGCATGCTTCAAAAACACGCAGAAGAGTAACCAAATGAAAACTCCAGTCCGAGTTCCATCTCTGTATCATCCACATTCATCCTTCTAAATTTGCTCCAAGAACACAGCAATTGAAATAATTAAACGTGGTGGTGTGTGTATTATTAATGGCTGCCAATGCCAAGAACTCACACATGAATAATTTCATTGACCTGAGACATCATCTCCACCAAATCCAGCTCCTTCTTAACTTCAATCCCCACTACGGGTGCCACCATCTCCTGTGGCATCTCTGTCTCAAAGTGATGCTCATCAAGATTAACAACAGGAGCACATCGAATGCTTCCCTGATCAGAATGTTTTCCGTCCACGTTAGGAGCACATTGCATTTTTCCTTCGAAGTCTTTCTCATCGACAGTAGGAGGAGCACAAGGTATATCATCTAGCAGAGAATCAATACTACACCCCTCTTCAAACAAATTTTCATCGAAACCAAAGTCTGGGACCCCCTTGAAGTCAAAGTTTGGTACCAAGCGGTCATTGGGACAGAATTGATGTGCAGTTTGGGGCTGAGATGCTGCTGCTGTTGCTTTGCTTGTGCTAGTATTGTTTGTCATGGAATTAGCATTAGCAGAAGTTCTTTTCCTATAGTCTATTGGTGGGTTTTGGTCCAAGTTCAAGCTCTTGATATACTCCTGCAGAAGAGAGCCTCGGGGGTACTTTGAGCGGCATTTTCTTTTGGAATATTGCCTTCTCTTGGTTGCATTCCAGTGGTTTTTGATGGAGTTCTCAGTTCTTCCTGGCAACCTTTTAGCAATCTCTGCCCACTTATTTCCTATTTCTGCATGAGCTTGGATCAGGATCTTATCCTCTTCATCAGTCCATGTGTCCTTCTGCAAAAAGGCACAAAAGTTGAATTGGAGGTATTATTAATTGTGTGTGTGTGACAAATAAATTGGAACCTTAATGTCAGGCCTAAGATGGTTATGCCATCGCTCTCTGCACTGTTTGCCTATTCTTCCTGGCAATGTCTGAGCGATATGAGACCACTTCCTCACTCCATATTGCTCCACCAGTTGAATCAACAGCCTGTTTTTGCAAGCACAGATATGTTTCTTTTTTTTTTTTAATAGAAATATGCAAAATTCCAAAATATGAACAAAGAATGTAATGCATTATATGAGATTAAATAGCCACACAAAAAAAAAAAAAAAAAGAAAATTTAATGGAAATTATTCCATATTTTTATGTACCGATCTTCATCTACTGTCCATTGCCCCTTCACTATGTTGGACTTCTTCCGGACCTTGTATGTCCTTCTAGTGGTTGGAGATGCCCTATTGTTTTTATTCAAGCCAACTCTCTTGTAATAATTCGCTGGGGTTATGCATGAGACTTCATCTGGTGCAACAAAATTCAGAGGCTTTGTTTCTTGAGGATTAAAGGGCAAATAACTTTGGTTTGCAACGACCATATCCAGTTGATTCCTTCGAGGGAGGTTCAAGCTATAGCCTTCATATTGGAAATTGTCCATAACATGAGCATGCCCACTACCATTATTCTCAACAAATGGCTTGCACTCATAAACGTCAAGATCTGCCGGTGAGGTAAAATTATCAAAAGGATCAAAATTCGGAGTTTGGACCCCGAAAACTGGATTGGATGAGGACCCATTCACATGAAACTGATCAATATGATGAAAATCTTGCAAGAAACCCTGCGAAGAAGGAACCCCAAAAGGAAGCTCATCTTTCATGCTGGGATTCAAGTAGTTTTCCTGCAAATGCATTGGCTTTGAGGCATAGTTTTCTCTGAGATTTGTCTCAAGGTCCATGACAGAAAAGAGTAACAGCAAATGAGAGCAACTGTTGTGTCTCAAGCCATCAGGTTTGTGTTCCTTAATAAGAGAGTGAGAATGCATTTATTATTGGGCAACTGATTAATTTGAAAGCATCCAATGGCCCTGAAAAACTTGACCATAAGGTTTAAACCCTAGAAAGATTTTCTTTTGATGGCTACGTTGGTAACTGTCATTAAGATTAATAAAGTTCAAGTATAAATATTTTGCCGTTATGTTATTTACGTAGTTAACCATTATTATGGTCAAACCTTCGTTTGTGAGTAGATTTGATCCCGTAGTATGCAGTAGTGGATGCAATGCTACAAGTCCACAAGATTACATTTTTATTTCTTTTTGCATAGAATGCAACTGGTTTCACTTATACAGGCTAGGGGTAAAAGTTGGAAGCTTTTGGTATTCATGGTCAAAAAGTTTGAACATGCTTGGGAGTACTAACTGCAAATGTAACATATCATTTACTTCGGTCAGTGTGTAACCTTCACTCAGGAGGAAAGACTAATTACGCCAAATTTGATGGTTTGCAAATAGGGGAGCATTTTTACTCCTTTGCTGGCTTTGTATTATCTCTGAATTGGCTGTGGAACTTGTGCTTGCTACTATTTCCTTGTTAACTCTTCTGCTGTGGTGTGTTGCTAAGCATTTTGTTGCTTAATCTTGTAATTTGGTGAAGGGGAGATAAATCTGTTTTACTTGATGAAATTCGTGCATAAAATTTACTTGTGAAATTCATCTTCAAAAGTACTGAAATGATAGATTAAGCTTGAATAGGTTGCAACCAGGCATTGTCAATCTCAACAACCTACTCCCCTCCCCCAAAACAAAAGAGCAATGTCAACATATCTGAAAAGTCTTGTGAAATAACTGACAAA
This sequence comes from Castanospermum australe, assembly GCA_019955255.1. Lineage (NCBI taxonomy): Eukaryota > Viridiplantae > Streptophyta > Magnoliopsida > Fabales > Fabaceae > Castanospermum > Castanospermum australe. The sequence goes on along the minus strand of NSJW01001005.1, from coordinate 537,170 downwards.
AGTTAAAAACTACTATTTAATTTTCATTAAAAGTTGCAATTAAGATAAGGGTAAAGGGTTGTTTTTAGTAATATTGGGCGTTAGATTTCTACCCCCAAAAAAAAAAAATTGAGCGTTAAATGTAAAATAAATCGCCTAGAATCACCTAAAAAAATATTTTATTTCCCCCACAGTGTCATAGATTTTTCTTTTGTATATTTTCTATGTTGTTTCATGTAAGTGCACTGAATCACCCAATATCAGCAATTTGTCCATGATTTCACTTGCAAAACAAGAAATATATAATTAAGGACAAAATTTAACTGGTTGATCGGATTGTACATAGAGAAAACAAGTAAAATCTAAATATTTCTAGGTATAATTATTTATGCGACTAATGGATATTTGCATAACATAATAATGGATTTGATTACCCTGAATAGTGTTGGAATCGATTTTCATTACAAACAACATTTTCACGCGTGGTATGGGGTAAAAGACACCAAAACAGATGAGACTTGTACAAATCTAATATTCTGATGAATGTATTGAAACTAGAACTCATAACTTTATCTACAAATCCAATTCTACAAAATTAGGATTTGATTGATGGTATCAATACGCTATAATTAACTTGGAATTGTTATTTTAGTCCAATTGCACAAATTCTCTCTCAAAAGTGAGTGACCTCATTTTGATATTTCGTGGAAACGTGTTTTGGTATATGCAATGTGCATACGAAATGAAGTTGGAAAAGGTGTATGGCTGGGCCCAAGCCCACTCTAAGGGTTTAGCAGGTTCAATGGATATCCCAAGTTGGGAACAAGGGCAGATCCTAACATGGCACTACCAACCCATAAAGTGGTCCCTCAGCACGAGGATATTTTGTCATACATAGACACGTGTCGAAGAGATATTGGCCTTCCCAGCAACGTAATGGATGCGGCCCTAATGGAGAAAAGGCATGAAAAGGGGGTATCATCGTACTCAATTACTATTCTGACCTCATTCTCTTAATAACTAAATTATCGAAGCATCTTTGCAATTACTCAACTCTCAACACTATGGCTTACCAGGTCACCAGGAGAATTAGTCCAGAACATTTACCATTCACAAAGTATTGGTGCATGATCGTTGAAGTCATTTAGCATTGAAAATCATTAGCAGTGCCCAACAATGATGAAGTCATTAGTTGTTATAGAGAAATGCTAGAAATATAACTCCTAGACAATCAAAAGTATGAGAAAAAAAAAATGTAAAACAATTGAATTACTTAAAAAAAAATTGTAATGCCTCAAAGCAAATCGAAAAATGAATTTATATTTTATAAAGTTGTTCGCAAAGCATTACTTATTATATCTATTCTATTGATTCGTGTATATTAAGCATGCTAAACCAAGACACGTGGACTTCTTTTTTGGGTAACAAGGCAAGAACCATACAAAGCGAGGAAAACTTGGCTTAACAAGCATGCTTACCTTAAGCATTAGTAATTCCACTGTTTTTCTTTTCTTCTTGTAGTTAATTATTTGTTGATAGTAGCAAATTTTTACAGATCTATGGTGCATTTAGTTTTGTCCAAATTGTACTACTTTACCAGAAAACAGATGCCAGTAATGCTTTTGCTTACGGCAGCCTTTCTTCACAATTTGTAGAGAAATTTTTGATATGTTGCTGCAAAACAGAAATTGTTTAAGATATTCAATGGGTAATTTGTTCACAAGTTTGTGAAAAGAATATTGGGTTGGTTACATTACTCTGATAGATACTCAATACCGAAAGCCCACTTCCAAAGTAGTAGAACTAGCACAGCATTTACCAAATCAAAAAGGCTGATTACATACATGCATGAAAGTAAATGATATTGTACATCATAAAAAAAACAACTGGATGTGATATTTAATCAAAAATCAAACGATCATAAACTTTCCAAGTAGCAGAACCATTAGGCGCTACTCATACATTAATAATGAAATCCACAAGGTAACTAAGAAAAAGGAAAAGTGAGGGGTCAAGAAAGGTAACCCTCAATTCCCTACCTGACCTACAAAAAAATTCAGAAATTCAGCTATTGGGCTCTTGTTATGCAACTAGCAAAATTTTTTCACTGAAAATTAAGCTGTCTTTGGCTTTGGCTTAATTCTCTTCACCCTTGAATAGAGGAAAACGCCAGTAAGAGCTATAGCAGTGCCTGCAGAGAATGAGTACATAAAATATCAGCATCAGGTATGTTTTCAAAGCAAAGATCTTCAGATGATTACAGTTGGAACCAAAAGGAAGCAATTTTACCAAATGCATTAACAGGTGAGACAGGTGTTTGGAAGAAGATGACGGAGCTCACGATGACCACAACCCGCTTCACACAATTTCCCACAGAGTGAGTAACAGGTGATACCCTCTGCAATATCATATAAGAAACCTGCACAGCCCATTTACAGAAAATTATTCCTATATCATTAAGGAATACAGAACCTATTATAGAAGAAAACCATGCAGAAAATTATAATATGACTTCAGATAAAGTAAGAGTGTAAGACCTTATTTAAGGCTCTAGTAAGTTAGTCACAATGAGTAGACTCCCTATTCATAGCTTTGCTTTCTTTTTCCTTTTATGATCATATATCAGAAAGCTTCCACCACCATTTCCCCTTCACCGGAGCATTTTAGCTCAGGTAGTGTACAATGACTGTTTAGTCCTTAACAAGCACACAATTCTTAGGATAAGCCAAGATGTCTTTCTAATTCCATTAAAATGGTGTGAAGTACATTAGAAAATGGACAAGCTGCAGTCAAAATACCCTTCTCAACTGGCACGACATAGAATACAAGATAGTAGTCGTATGTCTCTGAACTTCTTTAAAATGAATCTTAACCATCTAAATAGAGGTTTTAGTACCCCATGAGAGGATACGCAAGAGCTTATTCTATTATGTTAAAAAACAGTTCACATCAAACAATTCGGTTTTTTGTTTTCAGTAAGTACCAATAACTGATGTTTAAATCTAATTGTCACAAGATAAAATACTGAAGAACTGGAAGTAACAAAACTATTGAATAAAAGGGGGAAAGCCTGCCCTCCCCAAACCAGGTCTTAGACATCCTCTGTAACAAAAATAAGGGAAGGGGACAAGGAGGGGGGGGGGGGAATTATGCGTAGAAGAGGAAAACTCACCTGCTGATATGCATGGAAACAGAGTGCAGCAAGAAGAGATCTGATGTACACTTCTCTAACATTTAATCCCTGCCAAGAAAGACAATGTGATAACAAATTAGCAACCTCAACATCATAATGTCTTCTGATTGTGACTATGATAACAACAATCCTATCAAATTTAAGTATCAAGATACTCACAGCAGATTGCAGGTAAGCAGGGGTAAATTTGACACCGTCCATGAATACAGTCACAGGTGCTAACAACAAGAAGGACATAACTGTTATTATCGAGAAGAGGGTTATGTTGTCGATAGATTCCTGAGAAGAACAAAATGCTTGTCATTTTCTGCTTGTTTAACAAAGATGAAATGAAATATGACAATATAAGTGTCATGAAATGTTACTGTAATGCAAAAAAATTATTATCAACAACGAAATATATGCAAAACTTTTGGACAAGTTCACAGATCATATTACCTCTTTCTTAACCATGACCTTTTTGCTAAGAACATTACGAGATTGATTTGTCAAATTGGAAGCCATTGCACTCCAAAATCCAGCCCTATTCAATACTCCAGAAAAGGAGACACATTAGAATTCAAATGACCAAATCTTTTCTTTTCAAATCATGCTATTTCTCCTCTCCTCTTCCCCTAGAAAGAATAAGGCATGCAGGAGATCTTACCAATTGAAAGAGACCTCAGTAATAGATGCCAGTGCCACTCCACCAACAATAGGCACAAGGGAAGCAACCACCCATGTGGTAGGCATCTGTGAGAAAGTGAAACAAGGGATTAAGATTGGAAAAGGAAGCAAAAGCAGCAACTGCCCGCCAACTATAAGTAATCATAAGAAACGAAGTTTCAATTAATTACCATAAATAATGCCAGGTTGTAGCACTGTATAGTATTCTTACCTCTCCAAGGAACATAGCGGAAAGGATCACTGAAAAGAAAGGCTCCATTGCTTTGATTGTGTGAGTGAAAGACACGGCCACCTTTCCAAGACTCATATTAGTGAAAAGATTCCCTAAAGTATGTACCACAGCCAGTGGCAATATTGCAGCAAGCTGCCAAGAAATTACATACAGTCAATAATGCAAAAAAGAAACATAGCAAATATAAATATAATACACAACATATAATTCAGCACAGATCAAAATACCTGGGCACCACTGATTTTTGGCTTCTTATATAGATTAAAACCCCACATAAATAACACAAGGACAGTCCCAACGGCAAATTGAACTGCAGTGACAGTTAGTGGGAAATGGTACACCTTCAAGATCTGTGAACAAGAAGAAGAATAGCATAGATTAAATACACATTCAAATTCTCAGTGAGCAAGGATAATATCTTTCAACAACAAGAATTACTCAAACACCAGTACAGCATTACTAATTACAATTTGCACACTACAAGCATCAGGAGACTGTATAGCATTATCATAGTTTTTTTTTCTCTCATAAAGACGTTTTATGAAGAAACAAAGAACACGCAGCATACTGGAGTCAGGACTCGGCAATTGAAATTCTGGTACCTTATTAGAAACTTTACACGTTGCTTTGCAACCCAATGTGTACAACAACTACGCCTATGGTTAACAATTGCATGAAAAGTTCCCACAATTTCATACCAAAAGCAACAGCTAACCACCAATCGAAGTCAAAGCCTAATTTAAACCCGCTTCCACCATAAAATTGCCAAAGAGATCTCAGCCTCAGGTAAAAAAAAAAAAAAAGTTTTCGAAGGAGAGATTAGATTGATTACCTGTTTATTGTAGATATTGAAGTAGATATTGAAGAGGAACCAGAGGCCAAACAAGGCGCCGAGCTCCAGAGTCTTGAACAGACTGCCGGAACTCTCGCTGCTCTCGCCGGCGCTCTCCGGCACCGAGGTAGCCCTGGCCTCAAAGCGAGAGCCATCGGGATCAGAGGGAGCGAGGGGCGTCCGGGGCCTGAACTTGAAAGAGGAAGAAGCAAGAGACCAGGATCGGCGAGCGGAGGGGAAGCTCTCGTTGGGTTTGGCAGAGGAAGCAGGGAGGCGTATGGAATCGAAGCAGCGTGTGGAGCTTCCGAGCGCAGGGCTGCAAGGCCTGCGATTGCAAGGTTTGTGCAGAGGGAGCGAAGGGGAGAGAGAGAAAGCCGCGCTCTGCATTTTGGGAGATCTAAAACGAATCCGCAAGAGCGAGGGAAGCCCTTGACCTTGGGGTGTCCGTCTCCGTCACCAGCGAGGTTTGGTGTAGGAGCAGGTGACACACCTGAGAAGGAGTTGTACTGTAACGGGGGCACTTCAAAGATGCAAACCTAAAAAAAATAATGATAATGAAATAGGGAAAAGGAAAAAAGGAACGTGAATGTAGATTCTAAGATGTTGGATATTCCATAGATATTTATGCTCGTAGTCATAGGTATATGGTCATTTTTTAGGGAAGTAACCTTTTCTTATAATAAAACGTGTCAAATTTGAATTCTTGAAAAAAAAAAAGTGTAACTTTGAAGAGACAAGCACAAGACAGAGTGACAATCCCTGCTTTGGGGGAAAACTGGGGAAAAAAGACACAATAAAATATTGTGAAATTTTGTTTAAGGAAGGAAGTAAAGTGTGACTTTTGAACTTGTACCGAAGAAAAAAAGTTTGACTTTTGGTTTCGCTTTATGGAAATGAAATGGAGAGGGTAGCATGGTAATGATTTAATGGTAGTTAAACCTATAACTTCAGAAAGTCACTCCCAGCAGCCGGCTGCTCTGATCGCATATATGTACAGTAATGCTATATCATTTTCCCATGTGGCCACATATGTATATGTAGCCAATTATGTGATTTAGTAGGTAACGTGGTAGAAAAAATGTTATATAATCAAATTTTTTTTTAATAAAAATTTATAGAATAAATTTACATATTTATTAATTTTTAAATAAATAAATAATTTTATTATTTTTCATATCAAAAAAATTTTATTATTTTATTTTATTCAACAGTTATTCTTAAATATAGTTAAATTCTATTAACAAATTTTGATTGTTTTTCCTACACGTGTAACATTACTCATGTCATAATTACTTTCAAATCCCAAATGATGATTTTCCATTTTTTTTTATAGAGATGATTTTCTATTTCTATTAAACTTCATTTTGTAGAATAAATATTGTTTATACTTTTTGTATAAATATAGGTAAAAATATATTTTTTCTCTAAACTTTACTTTATGTCTTATTTTCATTTCACAAATATATTGTGTTTTATTTTTGTCTTAATTTATTAGAGTAAACACTTATTTTATTTCTTTCAATATGCTTTTTTTTTAATTCGGTATCTATTACATTAATTTTTTTAATTAAATACCTATCAATTTCAATTTTTTTAATTTGATTCCTATTAGATTAATTTTTTTAATTAACGACCTATTAGTTTAAAATTTGTTAATATCATCCTTCCATCAAATAGTCACTAACACCATTAATAGAAATACTGGCTTGTTTTATTTTATGTCAATGTGACACTAGCGTCTTTTACTTTCTACCAACATAGCAATGATGTGTCATTTAAAAAAATTTAGAAAAAATTAAAAGAAAAAATTTTAAAAACAAAAAATATTAAATTTAGTAATAAAGAATAATATTGTCATGCTTTTAAGAGATATAATTTTGATTTTTTAAAATGAACTAAACAATTACCAAAAAAAAGAACTAAACAACATCAGCTTTTAGATTGTTTTAAATATTTTTAAATTTATATATATTTAAATATTATTGTTTTTAAAAATAATATTTTTTATTTTTTTATTTTTGTTTCGACTCTTTTTATTTTTAGAAGTTTTTAGATGAGAAGTTGTATTTGATATGTGGTGAAGTGAAATTTGTGGATCAAACCTTTCATAAATTAATTTGTGGCGTAAAAGGCAAGAAAATAAAACTTGCCATATCAATTAAAGGAGACTCATGATGGCTGATGGGAACCCACACAGCTGAAAAAGGCAAGAAAAGAAGGTTTGAACGAAGCATTTTTTTTTTATTAGAAAATTTATATAATTAAAATTTTTTAACATAGTGAATGGTTCTCATCATCTAATTTTATCTAATAACTTTTTTTTATTCTACCTAAATTCTGTCAAAAAATTTTGATTGTTTTTTTTTTACTGTATAACATTACTAAATTTTTGTAAGGATAAACAGAGATATTTTCACTTCACCCTCCAAAATCCAGATTTCTTCAAATTTATGTTTTTTTAATTCTTTCAATTTGAGCAATTTTAAAAGAAAAATTAAGTAAATTACTATTATTCCCTTAAATTTTTAAATTTTTATCAAAATAAGATTGTTAAAATATAATTAATGTAATCACTAATTAATATAATAAATTTGTAATGTTCACAATATTTATTTTTATCTTAATCTAACTCTTAATTTATTTTTCCTTATTTATTTTTAATATTCAAACATGAGGAAAAAAACAATATTGATCCTTAATTTTCTTTCATTCTATTTTTTTTAATGTTTTCTTTTCCTTTTTAGTTTTTTTTTTCTCATCAACTTACATATAGGCGAATCTTACGTAGACGGAGCCATAATCCCCAATTTTTTTAAATATTATGAAAGCATTTAAAATAATTAAATTACTTATGATTTCCTAAATATTAGTAAATATTACTGTCAATATTCCCAAAATTTAATCAATGCTCGATCCCAAACAGAGTGCGGTATGATATGATATCAGTGTCATTATCGCACTCAATAAAATCATATATAAAATTCCATCTATCAATTTGGCGGCTTGTTTTCCACGTCCTTTTGTTTTGGAACATTACCAATAGTCATGGCTTAAGACTCATTTGTCACTCACAGGACTTATTTATACTTTGTCCAACACACATACACACGCAGAGCAAATCATGTTAACGAAAAGTTAGATAACTAACCAGAAGAACTTTTAAGATAATATACTTTAAATTTTCAATTCATCCCATTCGTTAAATTGTTTATTGTAAAAATTAATCTTAAAATCTTGATGTATGTTTTATGTTGAAAAGTTCAACATAAAATACCATAAACTCTTGCTAAGAAAAGTCAGCAAGCTCCACGATTTAGAATGTCAACTGTCACAATAGTAATCCCTATTTAGTATATCATAAAAAAATAAATAATATAATATAATTAATATTATTTATATTTAGATAAGATATTAGATAATAATTTATTTAATTAAAATAATTTTATTTAATTTTTATTGTATAAAATTATATAAGATAAAATAATTTAATTCGTAAATGTTATAGGATCAATAATAGATAAAAATTATTTTGATTAAATATTATGATATTTAATATCTTATTTACATGTTACATAAAAATAAATAATTACTTATACAGTAAATCAAACGAGATCTTATAATCATAATATATAAGGAACAACTTAGGAAGTGCAGCTTTAATTTATGCATTCATTTGCACAGGTAACGGAAGAATTGTGCTCATCTTCCTCATAAGAGAGTCTCGACCCAGTGGAGACCGGGTTTTGGGCATATCCAGAACGACCAACTTCATCTAGCTAGGGATTGGAAAGACTTGTCGTTTAGAGATATCAGATGCTTTTTGGGTGTCTATACAGCGATCCCACCTCTAGCTCTATGCCTGTTTTCATTGATTCTATATTGGGAGTATGCTCGTCTCCCATGTAGTTTTCTTATCATAGACATACAGAGTGCAAAGCGCATCAGTGCAAAGAAAAATGAAAGATCAAAAACAAATATCTGAATTTAAAAAAAAAGAAAAGAAAAAGAGAAGCAATGGATAAAAAGGCAGTCACTTAAGAATATATACTCGCAATAACTGCAGTTGAGGCAATCCATCAGGATCATGCTGCAATCTGTTTCTCTCCAGAGAAGTGGGGGAACATGGGATGTTTATTGTCCCCCTCGGATTCCTATGCATTAGAAGGCTAATCCATCGTGCATGACAACTGACAAGACATCAAAATTTAATACATGAAATTTCACAAAAAAATAAAAGATTTTACCACATGAAAAGGCATACAGCATATATATAGGAGATAGGAAGAATATACAGAGTCAAAGCATCTCAAATTTCACTTTCGAGAAGCGCTTTCAGGAGAGAGCCAGTAAAACACACATATAATTCACCATTGCAACACCACTACTTCTCGCATGCATATGGATACACTGAGCTATATTGATTGTTGAAAATTTAAATTCTCCTTTAATTTTACATGTAACTTTTTTTAAAAAAATATATATACATTTAATTATTTTTTATTTAGTCCTCCTAATCGATTTTTCCTTAGCATTGCCTCTACCCCTCGTACAGGACATTTAATTATAAAATTTTTGATATCATGTTGACAAATGTTTAAGTTTATAATAAATTAAAGTACTTGAATAATTTTAATCTCTAATAAATTGTCACCGACATGGAGAATTTGGTCTGCTTTGTCAGCTGTCACGGAGTACGTATGGAAACAAGTGACGAATAAAAAATATAAATTGGACATCAACCGTAAAAATAAATAAATTGAACAAAAATACAACGACCAGATCATTGTTGGGCCGTGGGCTTTAACATCATGCAAGAAACAAGTAGAAAAGGAACAGCAGACGTTGTATTTGACGATTCGACCCAAATAATGTTCCGTCCTGAGATTTGAGTATCGAATCAACATCGTTTTTCTTTTTTAAATAAAACCTACTTAGTTCCGACAATTACAACAATCCGATCATCAATATCAATTATAATAATAGAGATCCCAAAAAAAAAAAATCAAATATTATAATCACAACTTTTTGCAGAGAAAAAAAAATCTTTAAAGCTTACCTTCATTTTTTTTCCTTACGAGTTATCTTTATACTTATTGAAAAGAGATTAATTTTCACAATTAGTGTTGAGATAATTTCTTATTACAAATTATTTTTTATCAAATTTTTAATATTTTTAATATTATAAATAAAGTTCATCTCATTAAAAATTTAATAAATTTACCACTAAAAATCACATCCTTATATATTTCTTTTTTCTTTTAAAATGAAACAAGTTATTCATATAATCATATCAAATAAACAAGAAATTTTTAAAAGGAAAAAAAACAATTGTGTCATTTATTAGAAAAATTTAATTTTGATTTAATGTCTAAATAAATTTTTTTTACACACTCATTCAATAATTAATTATCATATTATTAAAAAAATTGAATATAATAAAAATTACTTAAGTAGTCATCAAAATTTTTTAATTATAAAGTAATACATAATTTAATGATAATATAAAAACTTTTATATTGAAAATGAATGAAAATTAAACTCTTCATTAAAGTATAGTCGCAAGCTATGATGCATAAACTTTACATATGATATGGACACGATGTGATGCCAATATTGCAAAATCTAAAAGACTTAAGATTATAATATATATATATATATATATATATATATATAACGGCAAATCTCTCACGACCTATATACCAACATGAACAAGACAATGATGACCAAAATTCAATCAAATCTCCAACCTGGACCTTGTGATGTTATCTAAGTTCATTATAGATAAGAAAGTCCTTAGGAAAGACTTTTATTCCGAGTAATGGACTCCTCAAAGGAAATGATTTTTCCAATAATATCAGGGTACAAACAAAAAATATTCAAGAAAAATTTTATGAATTCCTTAACAGAGTTAAGATGAATATCTCATTTTTAAACTAGTTTCATGCTTACACCGTCCAAAACAACCTAGATTATCCTTGGCAAACTGAGCTTATAGAAACTAGGACAACAAACATAAATACCGTCTGGCACCTCAAAGACGGTGAATTAGTCAAAACTGAACTACCTCCAATAAAACAGTTTCAACTCCCAAACATTAGAAACGAGAAACAAAATCCAATAATGGCTACTCCCTTCAAAACTAAAAATGAAGATGAGCCTATTACATCAAAAGATATTAAAAGTCTTATAGAACAATCAAACTATACAAACAAAAACCTCCAGACAATAGAAGAAAAATTCAAATCTACCATACAAATTGAACCTTCCACATCCAAACCAACAATACAGAAACTCATCTTCAAACCTTTCAAAATGACAACAAAACTCAAAAAAGATCTTGCAAAACTAAGACAACAAACCCCTCGAGAAAAAGACCTCCTCATCAAAATTAGTGAATAATTAAAATTGTTAAACACAACTGTCCCATAAACACCACAGTCACAAGACAAAACTTAACCCTAAAAACTTAAGGGATTAGTAATTAATGCCTTAAAACAAGAAGAATCTTCTAATTATTCTTCAGAAGGAGAACAATCAAGCACTAACACTGAGATTAAGGTTAATCCAATAATTAGTCAAACTCTAAACTGGAAAAATTCATCCAAACTTTACTACCAAAGAGCCACCGCTCCAGACTTGCTAATTGAAGAATGAAATCCAAACGTTCAGAGTTTTAGCGCTAATAACATCTATGAATGGAACATAGATGGCCAAGCTGAGTATCAGATTCTCAATACTCTCCAACATATGACAATGGTAGCTACGGCTTACCAAATAACCTACGATTGTCCTGAAGAGACCATTGTGGCCATCTTAGTTGTCGAATTTTTAGGACAGTTAAAAGGATGGTGGCATAATTATCTCACTAACGAAGAACGACATAAGATTATGTATGCCATCAAAACTGAACTTGACGAAACACCAATCACAAACAACGGCGAAATAATTCCAGACGCTGTTAACACATTAATATTCACAATCACTTAACATTTCATTAGAGATCCTTCTTTATGGAAAGATAGATCTGCCGAACTTCTATCTAACCTTAAGTGTAGAATTTTAGCTGACTTTAGATGGTATAGAGATACATTACTTACTAGGGTTTATACCAGAGAAGACAGCCAACAGCCTTTCTAGAAAAAAAAATTCTTAGCAGGACTTCCAAAATCCTTAGGAGACAAGGTTAGAGACAAAATTAGAACCCAAACCATAGATGGAAAGATCCCTTATGAGCAATTAAGTTATGAACAACTGATTGCTTACATCCAAAAGGTAGCATAAAAATTTGCCAAGATGATAAGATCCAGCATCAGTTAATCAGAGAGAAGGCTCAAACCAAGAGAGATTTAGGAACCTTTTTGCGAACAATTTGGCCTCCCTTGTTCTAAGAAGAAACCTAGACCTAAGCCCAAACAAAACCTTAGACAAAAATCAAAATATTACAAGTATGGATCAAATGCTCTTCCCAAAAAACTCAAAAAAAAAAATCAAATCAAAACCACCCATAGACATGAAAATACCTAAAAAAACTTGTAATTTGCTACAACTGTGGAAAATCAGGACACATTAGCAAAAACTGTAGGTTAAAGAAAAAGATAAAATCCTTAAATCTTGAACCTATTTTAGAAGAACAAATCAACAACCTCTTAGTTGAAACATCTGAAGAAGAATCTGGAAAGGAATCTTCTGAAAATTTAAACCAAATCTAAAATGATGACTTTACTTCTGAGGGAGATTATAGATCTTTAAACGAAGTTAATGTCTTAACAAAAAAACAAGACCTTCTTTTTGACGTTTTAAACAAACTGCTTGATAATCAAGATAAAAAAACAGTATCTTGATAAATTAAAGACAACACTAGAAGCAAGATCTTTCTAAACTTCCTTTTCAACCAGTAAGTATGACTTAAAAGAAATTATCAAAAGAGTTGAGGGAAAAACTTTAAAACTCGCAATCATACAAGACCTTCAAAGAGAAATACATGATCTCAAATCAGAAGTCAAACTTTTGAAAGAACAGCAATAACTTCATGCCTCAATCTTAGCCCAAATTCAACAAGAAACAGTAGATTCAGAACAAGAATCTAGTGAAAAAATACCTACTTTGACAATTCAGTCAGGACAAAAAGATGATGAATTTCTAGGATTAATAAACAAGCTTAAAATCCAGAATTTCTACATAAACATCAAGATCATAGTAAAGGATTTTGTCCTTAAAACAGTTGCCTTGTTCGACACAGGAGCAGACTCAAACTGTATCCAAGAAGGACTAATTCCAACCAAATACTTTAAGAAAATGTCTGAGCAACTTAGTACTGCTGGTGGTTCTAAATTAAAAATCAATTTCAAATGCTCTGAAGCAATCACAGAAATCCAGAGTCTTCAAGTTAAGACATCATTTCTTCTGGTTAAAAACCTCAAAAATGAAATAATCTTAGGAATTCCTTTCATTAGGACACTCTTCCCTTTACAGATTTCTGATGAAAGAATTACCACCAAATATTTGAAAAAAACAATCAAATTTAGATTCCTTAAAAAACCAATCAGTATGGATCTCAATCTTGTCCACTATAAACAAAATCAAATCATTTCTCTTGAAGAAGAAATTTCTTTGAAGAACATTGATAATGATTTCAATAAATCTGAAATTCAACAAAAAAATCAAACTCTTTTTAATGACATCCAAAATTCTATATGTTCTTCTTTTCCTAATGCATTTTGGGAAAGAAAGAAACACATAGTTGAACTCCCTTATGAAAAAGATTTTCATAAAAGACAAATTCCAACCAAAGCTAGACCAATTCAAATGAATGAGAAATTTCTCATTTATTGCCAAAAAGAAATCTCTGATCTCTTGACAAAAGGTTTAATCAGGAAAAGTAAAAGCCCTTGGTCCTGTTCTGCCTTTTATGTCAACAAACAAGCCGAAATTGAAAGAGGTACTCCTCGATTAGTTATCAACTACAAGCCTCTTAACCAAGCCCTTCAGTGGATTAGGCTTCCTATTCCAAAAAAAAATGATTTGCTCAATCGACTCCATTCAGCCAAAATATTTTCAAAATTTGATATGAAATCAGGATTTTGGCAAATCCAGATTAAAGAAAGTGATAGCTATAAGACAGCCTTCATTGTTCCCTTTGAGCAATACAAATGAAACGTAATGCTCTTTGGACTTAAAAACGCTCCCTCTGAATTCCAGAGAATTATGAATGATGTGTTCAATCCATACTCAAACTTTGTCATTGTCTATATTGATCTTCTCTTGATATTTTCTCAATCTATTGACCAGCACTTCAAATATATTAACATATTTATTAGTACAATAAAAAGAAACGGCTTGTTGTTTCAAAGTCAAAAATTGATCTCTTTCAAACAAAAATCAGATTCCTTGGTCATTACATCCATCAAGGAACAATTACTCAAAATCCATAGAGCTATAGAATTTGCGGACAAGTTTCCGAATCAAATCATTGACAAGAATCAATTACAAAGATTTTTAGGTTGCTTAAACTATGTAGTCGACTTCTTCCCTCGATTGAGCAATCTAATCAAACCTCTTCATGATCGTCTGAAAAAGGATCCTCCTCCTTGGATAGACCTTCATACCAATATTGTCAAACAAATTAAAACTCAGATAAAAGATCTTCTATGCCTTAATCTTCCAAACCCTCAAGCTTTCAAAATCATTGAAACCGATGCCTCTAACATAGGTTATAGTGACATTCTCAAATAAAGAGTCGCAGACAAAGAGCATATCATTGCATACACTTCAAAACATTAGAATTCTGCACAGCAAAAATATTCCATTGTTAAAAAAGAAGTTTTAGCAATTGTTTTATACATATCAAAATTCTAATATGATTTACTCAATCAAAAATTTTAGTACAAGTTGATTATAAATCAGCAAAAGATATTTTACAAAAAGATGTTAAAAATTTAGCATCTAAACAATTTTTTTGTCAGGTGACAAGCAATTTTAAGTATTTTTGATTTTGAAATAGACTATCTCAAAGGCATTACAAACTCTCTTCCTGACTACTTCACTCGTGAATATCTACAGGAGACATAAGACAGGAAAATCAGCAAAAATGCTTAAAAAGGCAACCTCAACTTCCTCTTCCCAGGGGAAGCATATAGGTAAACAGCTAGTCCTTGCAGGACTAACAAAAAAGACTGGGTCATCTACCCAAGCTGGGTCATCCACCCAGAAACAAACCAAACAAGTTGGGTCATCAACTCAAAACCAAACCGAAGCTGGGTCATCCATCCAAAAGACTTCCCAAACCTTCAAACAAACCAACGCAGATTATGCTATCCCAATCCAAACTCTCCAAACATTTGCAAACAAAGGTCTGACCTAATTACCGAGGAAATCTTGGGCAGATATAACCTCTAAAGAAGAAGATGAGGATAGCCAAAACCTAGCCCTTATCATCCAAAACCTGAAAGATCAACCTTTGAAATTACATTCTCCAAAAAACAAAGTGGTTATTCAACCCACACTAATCTCTTCTCAAAATCCAACCAAACAAACCCATTACATGGCAAAAAATAAATTTTTGACTATCATCCAAATGGAGCCAGAATATTGGGATAAAAACCCGAACCTTGTTCCTTCAAAAATTTTCCCGAAGGATTTTCATTTCAGACCAACCTCCATAAGAAAAACCTAACAATTTTATGAGTTCATACTTGTGGATTCAGATTCAGTCTCCATAAAACATTATAGAGACCCCAAAGACTCATCAAATATCACTCACTCAACCCTCCAGATTCTCAAAGTTTTTGAAACCATCAGAATTTGGACCAAATATTAACAATATCAAAAAATTATCGTAGCCATTTGAACCAATTGGTTATGACTACTGGGACTACATGTATACTTGGACAAACACATTTTTTACCCAAAATAAGGCTAATCGACATTCTTGGTTAATCTATTTCAAACAAAATGTTCGATACAATTTTCCTCACTGGTTTACCCAATGGTGGGAATTTTTTGGACCAATCCAAGAAATTCTTCCTCAAACAGTCAAACAAGGGTTTCAAACTTTTTCCAACAAGTTTGAATTAGCTGCAAATCCCTTCCCAATGGATCTACATTTCTTCTCCAAATTTTTCCTTACCTGGATTTTTTCATGGCAGTATAAATATACATCCCATAAAAATACAACAATCCTCCCTACTCTGCAGAGACGATCTTATGTAAAGTGGTGGGCAGAATTTGATGCTTCAAGAGCTAGTCCAGCTAAGGTCAAGGAATGGTTCCAGAAGAATCCAAAATGGCTTAAAGCCGCAGATTCAGAAACCTGCAAGTTTCTCAATCAAAAAGCCCAGTTTACGGCTGCTTTAGCTGCCTCAACCAACAAAGAAAGCTTTGCAAATAATTTACAAGGCATCTTCAAACTTCTTCAAGAACAATCGGAAGCAGAATCTTCCTCACAAAAAACGAAACAGAAGACGGTGAGTTTATCCATTTCTTCGGCAACATCATCCTCATCAACAGGATTCTACCAGAACGAAGATGACTGTTATGGCATCAATCTGGATGAAGACTGCTGACAAACAAAAATCATCATCCGACATCAGTTACTGTAGACATGTGAAGCAGTTACTTTTTGTAATAATTAGTCTTGATACCTGTACTGTTGTAATAGTTTCGGTCATGTTACCTGAACTGTAGAAACAGTGTTTTTAAAAGTCTATTTAAGGAGTCTTCAATCATGTTGTGAGGCACCCTTGGATACACCACTTTAGAGAGAGAGTCTGAAAGAGAGTAAAGCGTCTTTGTAAGCTTTCTTTCTCTATCTTTTAATATAATCTTTTCTTTTCATTGTTCTTCTGTGCTCCCTCCTCGCCGGTCCTGTGCAGACTACCGCCGCTCCGGTTATTTTAATTTTGCACTTATTTCTGCATTTGCATACATATATGTAGGCAGTCCGTCTGCTTTTCTGCTTTCCATATATCTTGTTCTCTCTTTCTTTTCCTTTTATTTTCCTCCTCCCACTCCCTATATATATATATATATATATATATATATATATATATATATATATATATATATATATATATATATATTTCTAGCATATAGATTACATGAATATACATATACAACTATGGTAATTAATTATCAGTATTAAAAGTTTAAATTTTTTATTTTTTTGCGAGTCCAATAATCTATTACAATAATAAATTATCAATTTATTTTAAGTGATTATTTTTTTTGTGGTAATTAATTACCAAATGACATGCCCTAAATACTAGGGCGAAAGAGGTTCTCTCGTGTTCGTGCTTTGTAGTCTATAAGATAATATATAATTAAATAATAATATAAAATTTTTTATATTGACATTTGAATTAAAAATACAAAAATTAAAACCTTTACTTTAAGTTACAACCAAAATTTAATCTTCGTGTGTGCTCCTAAAATTACAGCAACCAACATTTGCATATTAAACTCTTATTCTAATCAGGCTTCATTGGAACATTTTAGTGATTTTACAATTCTATGATTATGGGGTGATCAAAGCGTTACAATATAGCCTAATCGAAAGGCTGAGACGTCATATATACGGTACGGACGACGGACTGGAGTACTCCCCGAGCAGCCAAAGCTCCGCATCGCAAGGCAGAGATTGCGCCACGTTTGAGGTTACCCACATCACACGATGATAATACATATTTCTCCCTTTCTCTATGTACCAAAAAAAATAATAGATATTTCTGTTTCTCATCGGCAATAATCTCATGCTAACCTGCATGCGACACGTGTATCTCTTCTTTTACATTGGTTCCAAAAATCGGATAGTGCTCCAGGCAAAATCTAACGAAATTAGCAAGCCAGAATATTTTGCAATTTTGCCCATTTCCCATAATACCCTCAACACATTGCTCGCTAGTTTGCTGTCCAATTTCTTAAAACTAAAAAATATATTTATTTAATTATACAGTCATATGATATTTTAAAAAAAAATTAAAATTTGTATAAAAACTGTCTTAAATAAAAACTGCAAAATATAAAATTTTAAAAATAATTCTTTAAGAGGAAAAATAATTGCAACAAAGATATTAGTACAAATTTTTTAGAACAATAGGTTATAAAAATATGTTTGTAGTTATACCGACAATGGCTAATTTGGTATTTTACAGTTATATTTTTGTTTTTGGTACATCGCTTAATTTGGTATCTTCTATGAATCTATGTTTAACCCGAAGTAAAGTCGCAGCCCTCGAACCCAAAAGAAAAACGCGGCCGGAGAAAAGGGCGTAGCACAGTGCGGATTGCTGTTGCACGGATAAAGAAAAAGAGTGAAAAATCTGAAGCAGCTTATTCGATTTTGATTTCAAATTCAATGGATCGCTGCATGTTAAAGCTGCCACTACGTTAGGATTAGTTTCTCGGGAAAATTTGAAGCCGGAGGGGAAGCATCGGAAAATGCAATCGTTAAGTGTGAAGACTTTCGTGGATTTGCGGGGTTTCGCCGATGCCGAGGCGGGGGTGAGAAGGAGGCAATGGCTGAATTGCAGCAAGCTCGGGAGAAGGAGAGGGATCGTGGCGTGTGCTGCGGAGAGGAATGGGAATGGCGGGGGAGAGGGTCGGAGTGTGAGTCCCAGTGCTGGTCCCAGCTCGAGCGCCAGCTCCATTCTCTCTCGGAGACACACATACGCGCTCTTGAAGCAGCAAATGGAGGTAGCTGCCAAATCTGAGGTTAGTGTTTCAGTGTTCTTGGCTCTTCTTTATTTGTAGAATTTGAAAGTGAAAGAGAGGTGGTAAAAGGGGTTTGATCATTTTCGCTAGGATTACAAAGAAGCAGCGAGGATTCGAGACTCGCTGAAATTATTTGAAGACGGGGAGCCAATTTTGCGTCTGAGGAGACTAATGAAGGAAGCAATTGCTGATGAAAGGTTTCAGGTATCTATTTGTTACTCTTATCTGCCTCTATCTCTCTGTTTTCTCTCTCTTTCTTTTGATTTAATCATTTTCTTCGTTGTGTTCTGATTGTATATTTCTCTTCCATGCCAAACAAACCATCTTTAACAAGAGCGTAAGCTGCTCATGCCAAAAGCCAGAAACAAAAGCAAAAGCTATATTTAAAACTTCGTACACCAGGAAAGCATGATGATTGGGTGTGATTTTGAGAATGAATGCTTCGAGTGTGTTGGTTGAAGGCTTGGAATTTTAGTTGTCTTACTCATTCTTCTTAACAAGTTAGACGGAACAGATGACAAATTTTCGCTGCTTTTTACATTTGTTGGACTATGGTCGTGTCTCTGTGACCCAATGTTCCAATAAATATTGTTTCTTTCAAGTTTCATCTCAACCATTAAGATTAAATGTTGCAATAAGCACATATCTCGTCTTTAAGAACACCACAGTCATTGTGTTTTTTACCTTTCCTTTCAGAGCTGCACCTCCCACATCTATCATCTCGAGTTGACAAAACTTGACCTATATTTCCATGTTTGTGTTTTAATATATGATTCTCTCATAAATTTACATGTTGACAACCTGTTTTCCCTTTTCTTATCCAGGATGCAGCTAGATATCGTGATGAGCTAAGAGAAATTGCCCCACACTCTCTCCTAAAATGTGCCAGCGATGCTACAACATTGGTATAACTACTACTTATTTTTATTAGCAGCAATTGTTTTGTGAACTAAAATTCAGTTAAATACCTATGTCTTCTAGATAGTTCTTTCTAGTTTCTTCATGTAATCTCTCACGAGGGAAATACAATTAACCAAGAAAATAGATTCCTTTCTTTAAATAGTTTTTCAAAGTTGATTGCATTGTTAGAATAATTAGTTCAATGCCATGTTTTCGGAAATAGAAATGTTGAGTAATTCTCTTGGAAAGTCAACTGGACTCAAGTGGTTTTTCCTTGTATGTGTGGGTTGAGGAATTTCTTTTATTTTCTTTTCAGGTAGAAAACTGTTGGTCTTCTAATTTGGTTTGTAATGATTTCTACTTGAAAATAGATTTCTTTTCCTTTAAATTCTAGAAGAAAATAATTATGAATTCATATTTAATATCAGACATCACATGCTTGCAAACAAATAAAATCTGAACTCTAACATTTAATTTCAACTTATTCAGGGAATCAGGGTTCAAGTTAGGAGTGTATATATAGAGGACAGAAGTCAGCCTTCAAAGGGGCTATACTTCTTTGCATATAGAATAAGAATTACAAATAACTCCGACCACCCTGTTCAACTTATTAGAAGGCATTGGATTATAACTGATGCTAATGGGAAAACGGAAAATGTCTGGTGGGTTAGTTATTCTTCTCTTTGCTACTTTGTTCTGTTAAAATTCCAAGTTGTTTTCATTTTCCTTTTAAATCCATGGGGATTCAATTTCCACATAACTTCTGACTTTATTTTCCTTATGACAGGGGGATCGGGGTTGTTGGTGAACAGCCAGCTATACTTCCCAGGACTAGTTTTGAATACTCTTCAGCATGCCCTTTAAGCACGCCAAATGGTAGAATGGTAAGATAGATTTTTTTTCCCTTGGTGTTTTATGAAGTTAGATATTGTTGTTTTGCTCAGTGGACATTATAGGGTAATAAGAGTTGGTTTGCGTTTCTTGACTGAAGCTGGTACCCTTTATAATATTGTTAGTGGTATTTAGTAATATTACCTTTCTATCAAATAGATGCATCAGATTCTACCAAAAAAAAAAGATGCATCAGAGATTCTGATGGTATGGGCATTATGCAATCAAATAGTAATATAACCACTGAGAAGGGTAAAAGTGTTGGATTATGGCTAGAAAAAATACAAGGAAGCCCGATGTTTTCTGCCTGAAAAGTTGTCCAGGTAGACACGAGTGAGACCCACGCTTAGGCCCCACTCATGGTGGGTCCCACTTATGTGTCTATTCGGGCAACTTTTCTGTCAAAGCACTTTGAGCAAAGCTCTTATGGCTATAATTTAACTTGATCACAAAGTCTCAATCCCTAAAATTAAGGGATTGGTTATTATCTCTATAATTTTGGGATTGCCTAAAATTAGAAGATTTGGATATCTATAAGATTTAGCCCTTATTTGATATGCATTTTTAGAGTAGAAAGGAAAGAAAGAGGCTTAAGGATTGAAGTCATCCCTTGTTTGGTATCAATTTAATAGTGGAAAGGAAGAGATTTGGAGTGATAAACCTTCTGTGAACCCTCACATTTTTGCATCCTTCCCTTGCTAAAAAATAAAAGGTTAAGAAAGTATAACAGAAAAATAAAAAACAGGCCTAATGATGTTATGAGTTACAAAGGATAATAAAGTAATTTACTTGTTTACAAGCATTTTCATTCTTTTCCATTTGATGATATCAAACAAGGTGAGTGATAACTTATCCACTTCTCCCTTTATTTTTTATTTTTATTTTTACTATAGCATCCCTTCTTTTTCTTTCCCTTTCATATACCAAACAGAGCATTAGTTTCCTATTATCATTGAGTTTCTTATTTTGAGAGATCCTATTTATATTAGGAGATTTAGTCATAGTTTTTACACTACTTTGAGAGGATAGTTCTAGTAGACATCGCTAGTGTGAGTGCACGATTCTGGGGAAAGATTCGTTCAAGCATTTGTAATCCTTCTTCAGAACAAAAGGCACTGAATTTCCTCCTTCCGCTTTATTTAAATGTTCTCTTAAGAATATGGATTAATTTACTTCAATTAAAGAATTTGTATACTAAACCGTCAACATAATACAGCTAGATTTCTATAAAAGCTCTTACCTAGAAAAACCCACAGTAGATCTCCTTTGGAAATAAACATATGTTACAATAAGTTTGAGTTGGTGCAATGGTGCCATGATTTCAAAGCAAACTACTATCATTATTTGCATATTCAACAGATCTTACGTAGAAAAAAGAAAGCAAAAGCAAAAGCCTAATTGAAGACAATGTTTTGCATGCTTCTATATGATTTATATGATTGGTTGCATCCTTTTTTCGTTATTTCATGAATGCTTTTAGTATTACCACAGAATGAATTGGGGTATCATGATTTTAACGACACAACACTCACGGGTTCTTCATCGTAGTAGAAACTGCATAAAAGGGTGGAAAATTGTAATTAAATACCTCAATAATTTATATTCATTGGTTACATCTGCTTGTCTGATTCAAGATTGATTTCAACTTTCAAGTATTTCCAGATACCTCTCCTTCCAATCCGACATACAACCGGGTGCCTTAAATCTTGTCATCTGTATTATAATGCAGGAAGGTGACTTTGAGATGATACACGTTGATAGAGTAGGCTCAGCATCATTTAATGTGTCCATCGCCCCTTTTTCTCTTTCTCTCTTCGGAGATGACGACGGTCATACGATTTGAGATAGAAACTGCAGCATCACCTTCTGGGACTCTGCTGGATTAGCATCTGGAACATGTAATGGGATGTTATCGAATCAAGTGTTCTCACGGCGATCTCAAGAAATTAAAAAAGGCTATTTGCATTATTAAGTGTAAAATATCTGGTTGTTGCGAATAAATTACCAGCTGCATCAGAAAATGTTTGTCCATACAGATGTAAACGTAGCGTGTTTAGTAATGGAGTAGAGTGATAAAGGAACTCAATAGCTGTAGATAGACAATTCTAATGTATTATGTTTTTGGGTTGATTTTTTCTTTTGGTGGAAAAGATTCATTCCAAATTCTGAATTATGCTGTTAAGATGGTTATGGGGGCCTTGCATGTCTAAGTTATGTCACGAATCTCTGCTCCTCTTTCATTTTTGTTTTTTTGTACCAACTAGAGAAAGGGAAATGTACATAAATATGTTTAATCATATACTGGTGAGGATTTGAGGAGAGGAATATAAAGGGTTTGGATCTCTCACTAGATTTGAAATGTATTAATATTGAGTAAAATGGCACATTAATTTTTAAAAATATACTCTGTAATTTAGTCCTTAGTTTATTTAAATGAACAATCCAATTTTTAAATTATTTAAATTTATTTTACATTAGTCCTTAAATGTGATAGTAAAAAATTAATGTAAAAAATGTGCTAAAAAACATAAAATTAGTTTAAATAACTTTATAACTGAATCATACACTTAATTTAAATAAAAAATTAAGTTATAATTGATAAGTGAGATGCATTTTCAAAAGTATCAATTTACATTTTACTCTATTGATTTTTTTATTGGCTGTGTGGAGAGAGGAGAAGGACATGTCCCGAGCACAAGTGGAGTGGCTTTTTATTTTTTTTCTTAGTTTAATGATTTTGGCTAACTAGCAGTGTAAAAATTATCAATTTTACACAATTTTTTAATAAATACCTAAAAAAAAAATATTGATACTAATGTAATGACAACATCGTAATTATTTTATTCCGAAAACGACAGTTAAATTTAGATATATTTTCTACGACAAAGCTCAACTAGTAATATATAATTAAAAATTGAAATTTTAAAAAAATCTTATTTGAAAGATTAACTAATTTAATATCATCGATATTTTTTTTTCTCTCGAGACCATGCTATAAAGATTCAAAGCCACTGAATTTACGAAATAAGAATTCTAAATATTATGTATTACCATAGTGGTCAAATGAAGCAAATAAATAGTTACAAGGGCCAAATGAGCATAAAATAATTTTATAGATTGAATGAGGAACAAAAAAATTCTGTAAGAACCTGTAGATAGTGGTGGATATACATACAAACAAGTGGGCAATTTTCTTTCAGTAACTCACAGAATTATTTTTATAAAATTATAGTAAAATTTTTATTTTGCTATGACATTTGTTTCCATAATTTTTTGTCTACAAGAAAAAAAGACATTATCCTATTTCAAATTTAAGGGACAAATTACTGTAAAATACATATACATACAAAAATATAATGAAAATAATCTTAATTGAAATTTTTATTTAAAATCTTCTAATAGATATTAGACTATCATTAAAAAAATCAAATTAACGTCTAAATAATTGAGAAAAAAAACTCCTATATACAGAAAATTTTATTATCAATTTTATTTTTATAAATATATTACCTCAGTGATAAAATATTCTATATCTGCTACTGTATGTAAAAGCTATTTTATGGAGTGTAGGATATAAATCTGACAGAAAGCAATAATATATATATATATCAAATTGTCATTGTTCAGAAGAGAAAAGAAAATTAAGGCAATGGCATTTTGATGAAATATTTTTTTTCTAAAATAAATTATATGAACATATTTAATTTGTTTGAAATCGGAAGCCTTTGAAATTGTGTCATGTGTTATGACCCATATTTGGTCTAATAGTGTACGTAAGTTGTAAGTTATAAGCCCAAAAGGGGTGACCTGAAAATAATGAATGTTATGTCTCTAGTAATATTAGTAATAGTAATAATTATTAAATGATATTTGATATTAGTAATTGTAATAATTATTAATTATTCACCATACCCTCATAGGTCTAATAATTATTATTAAATGATATTTGATATTTTCACTTGTGTAATTATACTAATTTAATATTTCCACGTGTCTAATTATAATAATTATTTTTATATTAAACCAAATCAAATAATAATAATAATAATAGAATAATGTTACACGGTCAGAAAAATAGAAAGAATTTTGACAGAATTCAGTTAGAATTAAATAAGATTATTGAATGAAATTAAATAGTAAAGAACACTCACATATCTAAAAGTAAATAAATATGTCAAATAATTTTATCAAAATTTTTTTAAAAAAATTATAATTATATAATATTTTCCTAATAATAATTGGATTGTAAGGCAATGCTTAATGATTCATGAATGTAACCAATTCAACCGATATATATAGAGTAATGAATTTAAGAATGAATTGACGTTTACGTGTTTTTCTTTTTATAGCAATAGCCTATCACATGCTGAAGTTCTTCCATACTTTTATTTCATGTTTTTTTTAGTAATATTAAATGTATAACAATAAACAATTCAACCGGTACATAGTATAGCGTAAGGAATGAAGCGACGTTTACATGATTTTATTTTTTATAGCAACAGCATATCACATGCTCAAGCTTTTTCGTACTTTTATTTTATATACTTACATAGTAATATACTGATATTAAATCTATAATATATATATATATATATATATATCATTAACTATTCACTAGAAACTCATAGAGTCAGTTTTAATTATATCCTTTAAAAATTAAAATTGATGATGAAAAATTCATAAATAAGCGTGAACCAAAGCGTCCAAGAGCCCCTCCCTAGAGGTGTACTAAAACACAACTCAATAAGCTCAGCACTCTCTTTCCATTGCTACAGAACATGAAAGGTATGTCTCTTTCTTCCCACAAACATTATTTAAGTGTATTTTTGCAGATGATATCATAATATTGGAATGCCCTTTTTTTAAATAATTATTATTCATTAATTTGTGTGTGTAGTGATGATGTTATTTGATTTGAAAATCACAAGAATTAAGGTCTTCAGAGTCTGATAGGTTTGTATATTTAGGATCTGGGTATGTTGAGATCATTTGCACATTCGGATACTTGTGCATATATATATATATATATATATATATATATATATATAATATATATATATATATATAAAATCAAAAGAATAAAACTTCAATCTCATTTGAAAGGATTTTTCCTCTTTTTAATTTTTTTTCTGTTACAGAATCTTCAAACTATTTTTGGCATCAAATTGTAGAACGAGCCCTACAGCAAATTCATTCTCCTCAAAATTTAACTCGTTGGAACTACCCAAAATGCACACAATATTCTCTGCTTAAAAGTTGAAAATTAACAAGTAGATCAAAGAATTTTCTCATAACATCACTTCCGAAAGAAACTTTGTTATATCCTCGTATAATAATTCAAATTCAATTTTCATTTTTATTTCTACTCATACCATTTCTTATATCTGGTACATACACTGTACATTGTGGAGAAAATATCAATTGAGACACAAGTGCATGAAATCCTATATTTGTGCAATAAGTTTCAAAATCGTTGAACATCCTCAATTTTGTGGGAATTCTTTGAATATTGCTAGTTTAACTTTAATCTTGTCTTTACATATTTTATAACCCCAACTATCAAAATAAATGTACTTTTCACATAATCTAAAAGCAACCCTTTAATATATTAAAAATCTATTGTTGTTTGTGTAAAAGAGAAATATTGTGCGACTCCAACATGCTCTGCCTACCTAGGCAATGTAGTTCAAAAAAGCATGAAGTATCTGCCTCTTGTTTTTGGCATTACCCTGTTAGGATAAAATGCTTTTGGCAAGGACTTAATTTTGATTAATTATTAGTATAGAATTTTTTTAAATTATCATTTAATCATATAATATCAAATATTTAACATTTTAGATAATTATTATTTTAGTTAAATTTTTTTAATAATTTGATAAACTATGATTAAATGATAATGTAAAACTTTTTACACTAATAGTGAATCAAAATTAAACTCTTTTGGTAAACTATTAAACTAAATTGAATTAATATATTCTTGCCTGTACTTAATTACCTTAATTCATTTGTAAGTAAAATATTATTCAAACAAAACATCCCAAAAGAGTTTATTTTTTTGGATATTGGCTTTAGTCATGTCATGAATCTAGGGACTTAGAAAATTTTATATTTGTTTTATGTAATATCCAATATAATATCTATTCACTAACGACATTAATTTTCTCTTAAAACAAATTTAATATTTGAAATGATGATTTATTTCGTATTCTATTTCATAAAATGAGAATTCCTTATGATTTTATATATCGTGAAATGAGATTTGACTTTTTTTTTTTACCATATCCTCATTAATTTTATAAAATGATAAATATTACCTTTTATTAAATTTTATAAAATTTGATACTTACAAATCTTGGTATTTTAATTTGAAGAACTTAGTATTTTCAGTAGTTTTTATATTTTTTTTCTTTATTGATTGGTAACATACTAACATGTCATTGTTAATATTGGATAGGTGATGCATGACATTAGTTTTATATATATTGGTACGTGATATGACCAATTGAAATGTCAAATTCTCCAAATGAACTACATATAGTAACAATGAAATTTTTTTATCTCTTATATAATGAAACGTAGATTTTTATGTACTAGAGAAAAGTGTGGACACATAATATATGTATCTGTAAAAAAAGTTAAAACATTTGTTGCTTTCTCCATGAAAGACATTCATATCATTTAAATTAACTTTAATTTTATTTTATATTTATTATTTGTACCAAACAATTGATAACTTGAAAATATCTCAATTTTCAAAAGTTGCCAAAATGTGGAGTGTGAATAGTAATTCTAGACTATTTTATTTTATTTTTAATTCACCATTATGTGTAGGAGAGGTGAAGCCAAAAAATCTTGATATAGAATAATGTTATATACATATATTAATTTTCTCACATTACTCGTACCTAACCAATGATTACCATTTTTTTTTCTTTCTCTCTCTCTCTCTCTCCCTCTATTCTTCTTCAACAACATCGGTCCACCTAAAAGTGTAAATGGTGGATGTCAGAATAAGAAATGTTACATACACATTTCTCTTTGATATAATCTTAAAAGCATAAGAGATTTTTTTTTTTTGAGAGAGTGAAAATATAAAAATTATATTCAAAATTTCAAAGATAAATTTGAGGGGTTTGAGTGCTTATTTTCACAAATCACAGTCACATCTACATCTTTTTTCTCTCCCTCACAGACTCCCACTTGATCATGCAAAACATATTCAATTAAAATCTCAAATTTCGTACTAGTGATAGTGGTTTGGCTTTTATTATCCTTTCCCTGTTGATTACTTGACCCCTACTCCAAGTTCTATGAATATAAAGTCAATGTATGTAGAAAGTAGTATGCTTCATTCAAAGTCCCTCGCGGCTGACCTTATAGTTGCGAGGCCCCGAGGAGGATTCCCATTGCATTTGCATGTAATTATAAACTTCCCAGTGAATTACGAAAATGCCATCTTCCAGCTGTCATAGTTAAGTGAAGGCGGTCTCAAACGTGGGCCCCATTCCTTGTCCCAAACATGGCAGCAACAGTCTCATGCTTTAACAACCTTATTCATTCCCCAAATCAGCCTTTTATGTGTGCCCAATCGTATGGGCCCATTTGATCATAAAGAATAATAAATTTGAATCCTCTCGTCGCATACCATTATGTTATTGAAAAATTGGCACAATTTTTTTTTAGCACACAACATAATGAGTTATAATATTATAGAACTCATTAATTATATTTAAAATAAATTATGTTTTTATTTCTTTAACATATAAGAATTCTCATTCAAGGATAATGTATTTTCACGTACATTTTTACTGACATCCAACACATATATTTATATGGACTAATAATGTTAAAGGAAGAAAAAGAAAAAAGAAAAAACATAAAATAATCATAATTAATTAGATACTAAGAATGTGAGAAAATAAATATATATGTGTATATAATATCTTTTTAATGAATCATAGTAATCGCTCATCATGATCCATATCATTGGTATCAAACCCTGATCCTGTCAATGGTCCCTACACTTGAATGCACCCTATCATCTCCTTAAAGCATCTATTTTCCTTTTTGTCTCCCTTTTTTATTTTGCAGCCTGCCATATCCTTCTCAGTTAGTTAGCGCTTTATTCCTTTATCAGCAAGTCAGGACTCGTACGAGGGCAAAACCATTCTTGGAATACATGAAGCATCCCCACTCCAAGCATTCCAATACAAAATCCAAATACAATTGTTCCCTGGCCCCCTTTCCTCTGTCTCTCTCACTGTCCTTATACCCAAAAAAAAAAAAAGGAAAGTAAAGTATGATTGTTAATCCGAGAAAAGTTACACAAAAACATGCATGTCTTTTGGGATTAATTTAAAAAAATTGCATGAAAATGTGGTGATCAAGACTGCAATCAGATTTTGGTTGGATAATAAGAAAAGAAAGAGAAGAAACTTGTGCTCAAAGAACACCATCTTTTTCTTTTTCTTTCCCTCCTCTCTCTCCCTGTAACCTTTAATACTAGTAGTTTTTCTATATACAAAGCAAGGAAGCAAAGCATCTCCTCGTCTTGCACCTCCACACTGTATTGCTTTCCCTTGCAAGTTTCAACCTTTTCTTTGCTTAGAGTACATAGCTGCCTCTTTTTTCTTTATAGACCGATTAATCTGCTATTAACACTGTCGGTGTATCTTTCTGTGCAAAAATCCACCCAAAGTTTGGAATCTTTACGTCATCTGATTAAACCATTAATGATGTGTTCAAAATGGGTCTAGAATATCAACTTTTTTGGTTTTGCAGCTGTTCCCATTTTGAAATGCATCATAAACCCATGAGTACTTTCCCATTAAGCTCCTCTCTTGTTCGTTTTGATCGCCTGAAATGGTTCTCGCCTAATCAGTTCTATATATATGGTTTAGTTTAGAGTCCTGTCTGAGCTCTGTTTTTTCTTTCCTTCCTGAATTCGTAGTATTATTAGGGACCGGAGAATAAAGTTGAGGATTTGATTAGACCCACTTCGTAGTTTCTATCTTGCCTTCTGGGTTTTTGGCTTCCGAGGAAGATCATTAAGGGGAAACATTCAATTTGTTCATTCTTCAATAGCAGTTGTTTTCTGACATTTTCTTCATTCTTTCTTTCCACCCAGTAATAATCTGGGAAGAGAAAGCATAACAAGACCACATCCACCTTACCATTGATTTCACAGGGAGGAATCTGAAAAGCAGAAGTAACACCATGAGTTTTTTAACAGGCTCACCCAAAAGCTCTTGGCAGCCCATCATGACTGCCGATACGACCACCCCAGCTTACTGGCTAAACTGGAGGGTTTTGCTCTGTGCCATATGGGGTCCTGGTTTCTGCCATCCTTGCATCATTGCTTATATGGAAGTACGAAGGCTTTCGAGACCCAGCAAGAAATGGTAGCAGGGAAACCCAGAGAGAAACATCACCAACTTTGTATGAGGATGAAACTTGGAGGCCTTGCTTAAAAGGAATTCACCCTGTCTGGTTGCTGGCTTTTAGAGTTGTTGCATTTATTGTGCTCTTGGTGCTTCTCATAGTCACTGCTACTGTGGACGGAGGAAGCATTTTCTACTTTTACACTCAGTAAGCTTTCATTCCCTATTGAACTTCATCTCAAAATTTGGCTGCTATTGAAAGGGACATTATATGGATGAGGTCTCTGCATATTTAAGACCGTGAGCTTAGAGTTCTGTTTTCTTTTAAAGCATCATCCTACCCTACATTGTTGGCATGGAACATGAAAAAAGAAGTTCGTGACAGAAACACAAATTTGAAAGCATATCAAATTCCATATTGAAGCTAGTCCTTCTCTGCTCTAGAAATTAAGCCTTTGTAATCTCTCTGTGATCAATGATTTGTGTGTTTACTTAGCTAGGAGTCTATTTAAACAAGAAAGTGACTGCTTTACCTGATTTATGATGCCAATGGAGCTGCTACCATTTATAGCAAGAAGCCTATTTCAGTTGCATGTTACTGTATTGAATTAAGCACATCGTGGGTTTCTTTTCTGGAATTTGATTTTTTTTTTCTTTTTGGGGTTCTGAAACAGGTGGACTTTTACTTCAATCACCATTTATTTTGGGGTAAGTACTGCTATGAACGGCCTGATATATGATTTTTCATTAGTTATGTCCCTCATGTCTATAATCTACTGTGTAACACTTGCCATTGTGTGTTTGTTGTTGCAGCTGGGATCTTTACTCTCCATGTATGGATGTTACCAACATCATAAGAAAGCGAGTGGATATAAGGTTGATAATGTGGATGGAGATGCGGAGCAAGGAACACTCCCACAAAGTTCTAATGCATCCAACCACGAGAAAAGCTTAGGAGCTCCAGAAGAACATCTTGCTCGCCAACCTGCAGGCACTTGGGGTTATATCTTTCAAATAATATTCCAGGTACACTTTTCATAGATAACTGGTTGAACTACAAGGATGATATCTTTCTCTGTATTCTTCAAATGGAAGACTTGCATCTGTGATAAGCTCAATTTTTAGTACATTGTCCTATTTCACCCATCATTGTTCAACCTTAACATCAGAGTAATGAGTTGATGGCATTATGCTTTTCCAGCATAATGTAAAAATTTGCAAAATGTCTCTTTTCTTTTAATTTTATGCGTACAAAAGTGGTTGGTGGAATAGCTTTACCATTGGCCCCATAATTGATTTTTGTTTCTTCGCTTGTGAATAGATGAATGCAGGTGCTGTAATGCTCACAGACTGTGTATTTTGGTTCATAATTGTTCCATTTCTTACCATCAAAGATTACCACATAAATTTTGTAAGTATCGTTTATAACCTCTGTCACATAAGCATAGATAATTGTCTACCTTTGTTAGTGCTCTTGCCAAAGAAAGGGGAGACTTCAAAGTTAAACCATATGTTAAATTCTCCTGTGGCAGCTGATCATCAATATGCACACCATCAATGCTGTTTTCCTACTAGGTGATACAGCTTTAAATTGCCTGGTGAGTTTCTGCATTCGGTTTCGTTTAATTGTCCATTTCCAATGCTTATGTATTTGGGAATTCTTACCGTTATTTTTCCCTCTTCAGCGGTTCCCTTGGTTTCGAGTTGGATACTTCTGCTTGTGGACAGTTACATATGTGATTTTTCAGTGGATTGTTCATGCCTTCGTTAAACTCTGGTATAAGTCTCCTTTGTTATGCTAAACCATTGTGAAAACATCTTATACATGATTGTCTAATGCAAGTTTTTTCTCCTGAAAAAACAGGTGGCCATATCCATTTCTTGACTTGTCATCCCCCTATGCTCCACTATGGTACGAAAACTTTTTTCTTTGCCATCATATTCTGCAAGCCTGGTCAATTTTTCTGTTAGGAAATTTCTTGCTTCTTCCATTCCCACCATAAAATTTTCCTTCAAATTTCATTGTTACTCTAGTACTTCTAAGATAACTGATTCTGATAAACTATTGACAGGATATTTAGTCAAATGTCAACTACTTGAGCTGCTTTGCTAACCCTTTTTCTCTGGCATGTGATTGATTTCTAGGTACTTTTCGGTGGCATTACTGCATATTCCATGCTATGGTATCTTCGCTTTGATAATGAAGCTGAAACACAGTGTGTTGTCAGCGCGGTACCCTGATTCATATCAGTGTGTCAAATGACTTCGGCTTAGGACTAGGGTAAACTAGCTTCGATTTTCTGAAGAATATCAATTTTCTCGTAGAAAGAGGGAAGAGGAGGAAATAAAAGGAAGAAAAAAGTCAGATTATACTTTTTAGCAGTATGGAGTCGTATACTGAACTACTGTACAGCATAGTGTATAATGATTTTTTTGTTTTTGGGAAGATTAGCAGTTGAATAAGGAAGGAGAATTGGACCGTCACTTTCTGGTAATACTTCTCCAAGAGATGGCATGTATGCAATTAACCATCCATTCAAAGAACTTTTTTTTTTTTGGGGTCAACATTCAAAGGACTAATTTGAGTCCGCACTGATTCACTGATTCTAGGATTATCCATATGTGCCTGGTTCAATTAGTTTATTTTGTTTTTTTTTTTAATTTATAATCAAATGTTGACAAATATTTTTGTTAAAATTTTTTTAATATAAAATAAATTAATTTAAATATACAAACATCTTCGGTTTTGATTAATTTACCAAAAAAAAATTTCAGTTAAAAAATTCTTTTTTCATTATAATTATAAATGCTTTTATAAAATAATATAAACTAATCGAAATAAATTCAAATACGTGCTTAATTATTTTAAATATGCAAAATTATTTTTAATGGGTCATTTTTTTAATGAGCTCTCAACGACAGCAAATTAAAACAACAGAAACAGCAAGTTGTAGAGTCCCATCTTGGTGAACTCTTTTTTGTGGGAAATATCTTGGGCACCTTTAATACGCAAGTCTCGTCTAAGAATCTTTTCCAACAGTGGAGAACTCATCGCGAGAAGGAGGTGCTTATGAGAAGTTGACATGCATGTACAGACAAAGAATCTGATAGAGCTCGAGTTTTATTCAATGAATAGATTAAAAACAAGCAAATACAAGAACAGGAAAGCCTATGGGGAAAAAATAAAGAGAAGAGACTTAACACTACATGAATATTGATGTTACAAAGAAGGACAAGCCCAAAAAATATGACTACATAGACAATTGTCATTATTGATTAAACATCCTCCTAAGATGTAACAGATGATGTATGGTATAGGAGATGAAGATAAGACACAGACAGCATAAACTTACAGGTTGGGATCATAGAGAAGTGTTTGGTAAGGAACCCAGTAAGATAATATTTTCGTCTTTATGCTCCCTAGTTTTTTCAGCCTTTTCCATCGTAAATAATCCAGAGAGGAATCCGGACGACAACCCAGAACCCATTCCCCTTCCTAACAAGTCAAATGGTCCTCTTGTTTCACCATTTCCTCTCCGGCTTACTCTGTTGGTTAAGCTACTTGTCTCATCCAATCTGAGGTGCACCCCACAGGGACAGTTGGCGAGCCTTCTGAAGCAAGGCTTATGGAAAACCGACTGACAAGTTGCACATCTTTGGATTTCTTCTTCCTGTTGATAATGTAGCTCTTAGAATAAAACCGCTATTTTTCAGTAACTCAAGAACTCCAGACTATAAAACAAACAGAAAAATAAAAATAGTAAAGGAGGCAGAGGAGTTGGATTGGAGGCAAGCATAAATGGAATTGACTTCTGAACTGCAAGAAAAATAAGGGAATGCTTTTAATTGACGACAAGAAATTCAACAGAAAGTAAACGTGGGTTATGAAGTTTCAACCTATTGTAGGGAAATTTATATATATATAAAAAAAAAAAAGGAACTCCTCATAGAAGTATGGACAATGAAGGAATAAAATGTGGTGACTTTGTGCAAAAATATGGCTATTTTTCCTTCATGGTAAATCAAAAGGGCATCCCACCATTGTGGAGTCTCAGGAGGATAAGATGTAAGCAGCCTTACCCCGTAAGTGGAAAGGCTGTTTCTGCGACTGGAAGTGATCACCAAGTCACAAGGCAAAAACCTTATCATATCACTAAGGCTCACCCTCTCTTCATGGTAAATATTTTACCAAAAGTTCCTTTTTGGTAATTTTCCTAATTTATGAGATAAAAGCATGGGTCAAGCAAGAGCCTTAAGAAACACAGCTCTTAAACTAATATCCCCAGGAGTGTAACTAACTCCCATAATCCCATCCCAAGGTTCCTTTTGCCTGCTTTACCCAATGTAATAAATGACAGTTTCTGGTATTTGCCTCACTGGCAAGCACCCAAAATATGGAGTTCGTGGTGACCAGTTCCTTGTTTTCTGTTGGATGGATGGATAGATTCAAAGGATGTGTAGTGCTAGTCACCATAGTATTAAAAACCAGACCGGAATGTCCTTGGGTCTATCTGATCAGGCCCCCGAAAATTAAGCCTTATTTTAAACAATTTAGAGTAGCCGATTAGGATTCATATTTGTGCACCTAAATTGTACCATACACTTTAGTGTAAATTCTGTCAGTTACCACTCAGTGCTTCTATTGTTTAAAAATAACCATTTTTTCTCATCAACAATTGTCCACCCTGCACTTTACTCTCGACAATGCACCTTGTACTTAAGAAGAGCCTGATTATACTTCTAAGCTGAATATCATTTCCTTTCTTACACAACAAATATATTTCTTTTTTGGACAAAAAAAAAGGGCAACTAATTCTGAATTATAGAATTATAGCTACTGACAGATACATACCTGAAAAGGGAAAATGAGAGAAGATGGATCACTGCAATCTTGTCGGGCACTGCAGGGGACTCCCACATCACAGCATATGAGGCATTGGTCAGTGATGTGTTCCAGGATTTTCCTCGACACAGTTTCCACCATCACAGGAAGTGCTGCATAACAGTTACCATACATCAGGAACATCTGATATAGGAAATGCAACATAACTACAAGACTTACCATTGATTAGCTCCAAAATCCATAATCCACAGGAAATTTCTATTTTCTCTTGAATCAAAAAGAGAGATGCAATTGCAGTAAAACATACAAGGCAATATTAAAGGAGATATATATAGGTGGCTATCTAATTATAAATAAGGATGCACACTTGCAAAACAGAAAATTGAATCCAGAATAAAAATTGGGTCCCAGTTCTGAAGAAGGCTAACAGCTGGACATACTATATTTTGGGGTACAGGTCTATCCAGGGGAATTATGTAATTAACAAATAGTGTAAAAACAAATAGCACTTGCATCCCTGAAGGTTTTATAAGTAACAATTTCAGGATTCTGATCATTATGGTCATCTCACATGGTTGAGATGCCATGTGCTTCCAACCAACTGCTCAAACGGTATTTCAAGAACCTATGATGACCAAGTACCAGTGGGCAGAGTGAGAAATTCATCAGACCAGTTTGAAATAATGATATTGTGCAACCACATAATTACTCCCCCTAATTATATGAATCTATATTCAGCCACACCATGAAATCCAAATAATCATTTTATACGTATTCAAAGTACATATTGATTAATAAAGCCACCTTATGACAATCAAAGCAGCAAAACTCAGGAAATTAATAATTGAATCTCATTAGTAATGTAAATTTCTGTGTAGCACGCAAGGAAAACATGTCTGTGTCTGTGCACGCATCAAAGCATGAGTTAAGTGTGTAACTGGGGGCTTTAGATATGATTGCATCAAACCCAAATTTATATATCAGAAGAGGTGAAACACATGTAAGTGAACATGAAATCAAAATGAACTTCCATTTGAAGAACAAATAAGCAGTAAGCCGAGAATAGAAGCTAACCAGCAAAGACTCCTTTGGAAAGATCAATCAAATCTCTAAGAGCGCAAAAAAGTCATTGCTTTCAAGAAGATATCTCCGGTTTCCAAGTCCTCTGCTGATAGACCTTCGGAATAGGCAGTGAACATACGGAAGCATGGTTCCTATCTTTTTCCTGACACCCATAACATGAAACAAGGCTGGGACCTTTGATAAAAGGAAGGGATTAACTGCAGTGACACAAAGCACGGGCTACAGGAGAAAATTCCTTAATAAAAATGTGAGGTGAATAGTAAGAGTAACTTCAAAATATACAAAGTTAAAATAGGTGGGAAGAAAAAGAAAAACCATGCATCTATGTATATGTTGATCTACAACCAAGTGACAAATAAGTCCTGGTTAAACAACAAAAATATTTCCATTTTCAATCCAATGTTACGCACTTATTCTCATGCTACTTTGAACACTTCCTAGGGACCTGTTAGAATGAAAGTGGATCCAAACTTACTTGTTAACGGCAGCTAAACACTTAAGAGAGAAGATAAGAAGAACAATTAAGTCATAAAACTAATCAAGAAAACCATTAAACTGAAAATTAACATGCATAAAAAGGGCGGCCTAGTGTATGAGGCTCCCATCATTGTGGGGTCTTGGGAGGGCCAGATTTATGCAACCTTACCCTTGTGAATGGAGAGGTTGTTTTGCAACTAGAACCCATGAACACGAGGTCACAAGGAAGCAACCTTACCGTGGCGTCAAGAGTCTCAAGACTCACCCTCAGAAATGAACATGTATAAAGCTAACAAAATCTAAACACACATCAATATGACATTAGTAGAGCTATTTTGCATCACTTCATAGTCTCTGTGTCCAATGCTCATTTTAA
The DNA here is from genome assembly GCA_019955255.1 of Castanospermum australe. NCBI lineage: Eukaryota > Viridiplantae > Streptophyta > Magnoliopsida > Fabales > Fabaceae > Castanospermum > Castanospermum australe. The sequence continues at coordinate 500,611 of NSJW01001005.1, read as the reverse complement.
TTGCAAATAAGCAGCATTCTTTCAAACTAGCAATCACTATGCGAGTGTATATCCACCCTATAGGAATTAACATAGCAAACTCTAGCTTTTTGCACCCAGAAAAAAGAGAAGTAGCAGCTCTTTATAGTTAGCTTATACACAGAACCTCTAGACATCAATAGACACAAGGATAAAATAATACTATAAAATGCAAATGATAGTTTTAAGATTACCTGTTCATGTATAGACTCCAGATAAGACTTTGCCAACTGAGAAACTGGATATTGAGTGAAATCCCAATGATGCAAAACCCTTGCTGGCAAGACTGCAGTCTCATTTGTATGGCAAGAAGAACAGAATAATTGACCAGTGTATTCACAAAGTCGAGGCTTCCCCCATCCAAATGTCTCAACAAAGTCCCAAATCAAAGCTTTTCCATCATCAAAATACTTATGACATCCAGCACAAGTGTCATGTTGTGCTTCTTTTATCTGTTTCATAGATTTGTTTGGCGGAATTTCAACTATAAGTGATATGGTCTTCCCTAAAGAGGAAAAGTTTCTCGTCCCTCTTGTGAAAGAAGACTGAGACACCAATGCATTAGATGCAGGTGAAATAGGATATGAATCTTGAGGGCACAAAAACCAAATTAATGCTCTCGGAGGACTTGAAAAGAACCTTGTATGGAGAATAGATTGTAAACACTCTTGAATGAGAACACTTCTCTTCACAATAAGATCAGGATTTGCCCTTCCGAATATCTTCTTGTATTCTTTTTCAACAGAAGACCAAGGCAAAGGTAAAACCCAGCCTTGCTCAGTGAATAAGGTTTTCATGCAACGATAGAGAGTGAGGAAATCACGATATCGTCTTTCAACCTCCCACTGATCCTTGCCACTCCACACTTCTATTTTATACACAGTGTATTCCTTCACCCCAACCAATCTTTCACGGACAGAAACATCCCCCTTCTTCTGCCTTGCACCTACCACTTCAATCCTATCTATTCTTCTTGGGTGCTGAACTAAAAGGTAAGCATCATCCGTACCAGAAGTACAGGCAGTCAACCCACCATCTCTTAAAGGCATAGACAATTGTGGTTCAAGCCATCTGTTACCCATGGCAAGCCTAGCCCCAGAAGAATCAATGGAGTCCAGTAAAATTTCTTCCATTTCCTGAACAACCTCATCATAGAATTCATTTAGCTCAAAATCCTCTATCTGCAATATTTAGTGAAATATTAAACACTACAGAGAAACCATCTAGAAAGGGAGAATGATAGAACTGAGTTCCAGAAGAGGAGGGAGAAAGCTAATTTGTCATTCATTCCATTACGTCAAAATTTCAAAAAAAAATATTTAATCATTTATATTTCAGGCTCTAGTTTCAATTGAGTACATCTTATCAAATGAGCTAAAGAATACACAATTTCAATTGTCAGCCAAAATAGTCTTCCTGAAAATTATGCATTTTTGTTAATATTGAGTTAGAAATTCCATATGAAAATCCATATTGATTTAAATATTAATTCAAATATTGTACAAATTGAATTAGCAAATACTAATTGAATGGGGTTGAAAATGATCACTTGAAAGTGGTGGGACTAATTGCTCACCTTAGATATCACAGGACTTTTCTCTAAGAGATCTGTTGAGGTGGAAGAACTCTCTAAGGTTTTCCTCACTCCACAATTTGAAGATGGCACAATTTGTTCAAGGTTCTCAAATGATTTTTCATTTATATTCCATAGATGGTTGGTTGGGTTGGAAGAATTTTGATCAACTTTGATATAAGAACAATTATCAAACTTGAACTTAGAATTATCCAACTCTGGGTTTTTTACATGTTGAGCATCACTAATGCCAATAGCTTCTTCAATGTTTATATATTCATTCCCCGTTTCCATAGTTCCACCATCAGTAAGAGCTTCTTCTGCCAGCGGATCCAAATCTACTTCATAGGGCTTGGTGACAGAAGAAGTTTTAGAGCAATTAACCAATTTTTCAGGACCTTGGACTTGTGGTTTGACTATGTTTGGAAAATTAGTTGAGGCATTCGTAGAACTTTCTGTTATGTTAGTCAACTTATCAGCACCTTGAACTTGACAACAAGCTGCAGGAATGTCCCTGACCTCTTTTATTTCTTTTGTTTCATCAAGATCCTTTATTTCTTCAACTTTTTCGTTGACTATGACCATGTCCTGTCTATCTTGTCCTTCCTCTTTTTGATCAGCACTTGAAAAACCCATTGAGCTCACCAGACCAAAATTTATTGGATTCTCTTTAACCTCAGAATTCTTTTCTTTCTGATAGTGAAATAGATTAAACATTAGAGAAACTTGACCATTTCTTCCATTTTCTAGCAAAAAATCATCTAAGTCTTCTGAACCAAAGGCTACAGAAGAGTTTATAAGCAGGGGATTCTCGTTTTGTACTTTTGGTTCCTGGTGATAACGTATACTTGTTGAGAAATAGGACTCTTTTTTGTTGTCATCATCAGTGCCATAGTTGTACATTGAATCCCCACCCTCCGAATGCTGACAATTGGATGAGTTTCCATCTTCTTCTCTGTCTATCTCTCTTTCACCAATTTGCAATTTAGTTGAAGTATCAAAACCATTGAATTCATCCACTCCACCAACTGCACAAGATAAACCACCTTCTCCAGCTGTTGTTACAGATTGAGAGCGCTTTCCATCCACATTACCCAACACACACCCCTCAGTGGTTACTGCATTATCACTCCCATCATTAGACAGAGTTTCAACGAAATCTTTGGCTCCTTCTAATTCATTATATTCTTTACACACTTCAGAAACTTCTACATCTGTATGAAGAAAATTCTGGTCCAACTCATTATCTAACTGGTTAAACCCCATTAATCCCGATGCATCTAGCAATGTCGCAGCAAGCTCGTCATTGTCATCACCATACAATTCTAATCCACTGAAGCCGTATTTTAAATTCTGCTGGGTTCGGTTATTCACGCTGCAAATCCCAGTTCTGAAATCTTTCATAGACGTCGAAAGCCTCTGATCCTTGTGACTTATCTCAGCTCTCCCTCCCAAACCGAAATTCTCCGAGCCATTATCCTCCCCAATTCCAAAACTTTTCGTGGACCCAAATTCATGTTCTGGGAAATCGTTAAAAACCGTGATCGTGCTACACATACTCGGCGTGCCCATGACCGAGTTCGCGCTACAATAGCGGTCGACCTCGTACACCCCGCAAGATGAGTACCGTGAAGAAGGAGAAGTATCGCCACGGTCCGAGTGGCTAACCCGCAACGAATCGAACGGATCGGGAGAGGCGGGTTCGCGGGTGCTCTCCCGTTTGATCATTTGAAACTGAATAAAACATAAAATTTAAAGCTTGAAAGCAATGATCATAAGGGAATAGAAAATCAAACCTCTGATAGAATCTGTGAGATTCTCGGAACCGCATCGCACGGTTCAATCGAGGTCTCGGGGAAATGAGCACAGTGACAGCCCCTAACCTCAGAGAAGCAGAAGATGACGATTGGAGCAAAAGTGAGAATTGGGTATTGGTTTTTTGTCAAAAGTATAATTTCCGAATTGCAAATAGTGACAAGAGAGAAAAGTAAAAAACTGCTGTGCAAAGACGAAATCTTGTTTTTCATGTCTGAAAACTCAGCCGCCAGATAGGAGAGAGATTACATTTTTTGTTTCCTTTCTACAAGTTTTTTGACCAACCTTATTTGCTTTTTCTTTTTTTGTTTACTTTGACAACCAAAATCTTGTTCTTTTTTTTTTTTGCGGTGCAACCTAAATCTTCATTTTTTATATAGATGAAAATATTTTCTTTTTACTTGTAGAAAAAATTCTTTTAGTTGGAAGCTTTTTAAGCACAGGGAAAAAGAGTGAAAAAAAAGGGAGGGGGGAGGTTCTTATGACTAGTCTCAATAAATTTTAAACATTGAATCCATTTCAATTTATTAATTTTTCTCTCCTTCATAACAGTAATACCTTTCACATGGAATCAGTAATTGCTCAAAATAGTGATATTTTTTAGTAAAAAATGGAGTTTATTTGTTTTAGTAATTTAGTAATGTCAAAACCCTGAGAGTTGAGAATCACACAAAGCAATTTGCAATTTTACAGTGCCATATGTTGATATGTTATCCCTTCCTCAATAAAAAAAAAAAAAAAAGCTATGGTAGAGGGTGTTGAAATATTTTCTATAATATAATAACTAGATTAAGTAAAAGGTTATATTTTTTTCTTTGAAATATTTTAGAGACACTAACAGAAATTATATTAAAATAAAAGATTTTTAAATGTTCAAACATCTTTTTCTTTTAACAATTGGTGCAATGAGATCATTGCTAAAATGATTTGACATTATAGATAAATAAAATCCTTTGGGATGAGAGACGTTAGGCTCTAATATGTTTTAACTAGAAATGGACCAAGCCATTACCAATGAGCTTGATGTGAATTCCATCTCTATGAACTGTGGGTTACGATAGTATTTCACTTTGTGACGACTCATCTTCATTTTTAGCAATGAAGAGGGGGTAGTAGTTTCATTTTCAGCAAGCAACGAAGGTCCAAATTTATTGGTTGGACCTTGTTTGTGGCAAATACCATGATAAAAAAACGTCAACTTGCCTGCAGTGACTCTATCAGCATACAATTCCGTCGAGCTCTTATTTGAAGTCACCACAACTGGGATCATTCAATGTGATGCCTCAGAGTCAGACTCTTGTCTTTGAACAAATTAGTCTATGAAACATTCTCTCAAACATATCACGGGCCATACCCAAAGCTCCAAATCTCTGAACACAAATGGATCAACGCATTTTGGACATGCCTATTCAAACCGAAATCAAACATAATGATTAAGCCATGGAGCTGTTTTCCTCGATGGGTCAGTTTCAAACGGAAGGCAGTGATGTTTGGAGAGGCTCTGCGTTGCATCCTTGAGATTCAACATTACCTAAGATCGCGCGGAACTTCAGCTTGGGAGTTAGTTTGATATAAAAAATTCATTCCATAAAAATTTATTCATATTTTTATTTCACACCAAACATTCACTTAGCATCACCTTCGGGAACTTTATGAGAAGCCATTGCTATTTATGAGCAGAAGAGGAAACAACTCTGTGCTGCAAATCTCAATGCTTTGATGGTAGCATGTCAGCGAGAAACGTGGAGACAAGTGTAAGCGAAAAATGAGAGAAAGGTAATATTGGGGTTGATCAAGAGGAAAGAATTTTAAAAAGTGTAATTTGAATTTTTCTATTTTAAAGTTAAATATACTGGATTAAAATGTCAGATTTTTATTCATTTATGAAATATCCAAACAAAGGATTTTTATTGTATGGTGTCTTTAACGCCCTTAAAAATTACATTCCTCTGTTCAAATATTTTATTCAAACACAGCCTATTCCTGCTCCTTTTATCCCAGCATTCTCCAATATCTTTCTAAGTTATGTAACTTATCTTTACTACAACCAAAAAACTCCTACCTACCTACAAAATATAAGAGATTTTATGTTACAATAATTATTGTTCTACAGTGTTTAGTATACTACAGTATTTTTAGCCTTATCATTTCCGTGTAATGTATGAGCTTATATATATTTTAGATTATTTTTAAAATTATTTTAAATAATTTTAATTTTTTTATTAAAAAACTATTTAAATTGTGTTAATATTTTGTGTATCTATTTAAAAAAAATTTAAAAAAAGGGAGATATAAAAATAATAATTTTATTTGAATTCTGATAATATTTAAAGTACTTATCTCAAAATTATAAAAAAAAAAAATTAAAGAACTCGCACTCCTAATCATCTATTCTATTATTAAATTTGCAATTTTAATATTTTCCAATTTATAAACAAAAATAAAAAATAATATTATCTGGGATATGCTTCTAATATGAAACTACAATTCTTAAAAGTATTTTAGCTTCCACTTTTTTTACTTAAAAAAGAAACAAATTTAAAAATAAATAAAATAAAAATATACTTAAACAAAATAAAATATGTTTAAGGAAACATGTCTATGATAAACAAAATGTTACAAATGAATGTTAAAAAAATACTTAAACGAAATAAAAAGTTTTTTTAAAATTTTTTTTTTTGTAATGCTTCTATTCCAACATTTTTTTTTCTTGTTTTCATGTATTTTGATGGGAAAAATTCTTAAATATTCTTAAAATGTTAACAGTTTAAATTTTATCTAAATTTTATTATATAATATTATATGTTTGATTGTAACTGAGTGTATTGTTTTATTATGATAAATATCAAATTTTTATTAATATAATGTAATCGAATATGTTTTTTGCACACCAAAATGCTTTACTCTTTATATATCAAATGTCCATGTAGACAACATTTTAAAATACTGAGTTTGCGAACAATGGACACCATAGCCACGTAAGTGAAAGAAGGGGATATGAAATATGATTTTAGAGCTCAAAAGTTCATTATCTCTTTCTCTCTCTTTATTTCATCATTTCAAATTCTCGCTCTCCATTCGTCTTCGTTCTCAACCCCCATTTTAGTGCTCTTCCGACAGCTTCTTCTGGTCTCAGCTAACAAGTTCTTTTCCACCAATAGTAAATATCTGACTTGTAGGTTAGTTTTTATTCTGTTAAAATGTCATTTTTTAAGTGATTTGAATGATGATTGTTGATAGTGTTAAGAAAACGTTTTCTTCCATTAACAACGTTGAATATACATGTTGTAGAGGGAAAAAGGTCATGGTTACGAACAAAGATTAGTTCATAAAGGTTTAAGGGAAGAAAAGTGTTCAAAAATGTGGTCATGCATGTTCGGGTGTTTCATTAACCATTCTTTGCACTACATTAATAATTTTTTTACACGTTATTAACCACTTTACCTCCAGCGTTCAATACTTGCACATCCCAATCTATTTTTACTTCATTAACTACTCTTCGCACTACATTAACTATTTTTTTAGATGTTGTTAATCACTTCACCTTCACCCATCTACACTTACACATCCCAACCTATTTTTGCTTTATTAACAATTTTTTACACGACATTAACTACTTTCTTATACGTTGTTAATCACTTCACCTCCAGCGTTCAACACTTGCACGTTCCAACCTATTTTTGCTTCATTAACCACTCTTTGCACTACATTAGTCACTTTTTTACACGTTGTTAACCATTTCACCTTCAGCATTCAACACTTACACATTCCAACCTATTTTTATTTTATTAACTACTCTTCGCACTACATTAATAATTTTTTTAGATGTTGTTAATCACTTCACCTCCACCCTTCGACACTTGCACATCTTAACTTATTTTTTTTTCAATAACCGCTTTTTGCACTACATTAACTATTTTTTTATACGTTGTTAACCACTTCACCTTCACTTTTCGACACTTGCACATCCAAACCTATTTTTGCTTTATTAACCACTCTTTGTACTACTTTTTTACACATTATTAATTACTTTAAGTGCACCTTCAACACTTGCTACATCGAAACCTCTTTTTGCTTCTTTAACCGCTTTTTACACTATATTAACTATTTTTTTACACATTGTTAACTACTTCACCTCCAGTGTTCAATATTTGCACATCACAACCCATTTTTACTTCATTAACCACTCTTCACACTGCAGTAACTACTTTTTTAAACGTTGTTAACCACTTCACTTTTACCCTTCGACACTTGCACATCCCAATCTATTTTTGCTTCATTAACCACTCTTTACACTACATTAATCACTTTTTTACACATTAACCACTTCACCTCCACCCTTCGACACTTGCACATCCCAACCTATTTTTACTTCATTAACCACTATTTGCACTACATTAAACACTCTTTTACACGTTGTTAATCACTGTAAGTACACCTTCAACACTTGCCACGTCAAAACCTCTTTTCGGTTCTTTAACCACTTTCTACACTACATTAACCACTTTTTTACATGTTGATAACCACTTGAAGTTCACCTTCAGCACTTGCCACATCTCAGCATCCTGGTGCTTTATTAGTCAATTTTCACACTATAATAACCATATTTTACACGTTGTTAACTACTTGAAGTGTAGCTTTAACTCTTATCATATCTGAACGTCCTAGTGCTTCATTAACCACTATTCATACTACATTAACCACTTTTTTACACGTTGTTAACCACTTGAAATGTACCTTCAGCATTTGCCACATATCAGCATCCTAGTACTTCATTAGCCAATTTTTTGTATATTATCAAGTTGTTAACCACTTGAAGTGCACCTTCAATATTTGTCACATATTAGCATCCTTGTGCATTTTCAAGTTTTCTACTTATCAAGTTGTTAGCTTTCTAACATTCCTGCTACACCCCTATATAAACATCTATGTAATCTGTGTCCCCCAAACCCAATGCTTGCATTTGAAGTTTTAAAGTGTCCCAATATTCAAGTTTTTGTGTTTTCACCTTCAAAAAGTATCAAGTTCACAACTTTTCAAGTTTTCATCGTGGTTAAGATTACGTTTTTCATCAACTTATGAGGTAAACTGAAAAGTGATTTAAAATATTCAAACAACAGTTGCAAAAAAAAAACAAACTGACACATAAAATATGGCATTCAACAGCAAAACAAAGAATTTGTACTGTATCTAAAACGCTCACCTGCAAACTAGAAGTCCAAGTTGGTCGAGAGGGATGGAGTGTAAGACTGTAGGCAGCGGACAGGCATAGAAGTCAGACAAGAACTCAAGCAACAGCAGAAACGAAGGAGAAGATACAAGTACGGCAATGGAGAACCACCTTTTGACGAGAGAGCACTCATGAATAGGAAGATGAAATATTTTCCCATTAACTGCTATACCCCCAAAATAATAGGCGATGTGGACTTGATACGGTGGACTGCTACACATGACGTGACTGAGGTGTAAAAATGGTGGATCTAAAACAGTGTGCAAATAATAGAACTCTAATGTAATACTCTAAAAATACATAGGAATATCTCATTTTAGTAACGCTTCAACATTAATTTGTTAAGTTTTGTGTTTGATGATATTCAAATCTTCTATTTCTTTTTTTTATCTCTAACTTTGGTCCCTCAATTAAGTGTAGATAAATCAGTAAGAAAATATATCTTTCTCTTAACATTAATTTTTTTAAAATATAAATATTTTTTTATTAATTTATTAGTATTTAATTAGAAAAATAGAATTAAAAAAAAAAGAGACAGAGGATTTGAGTCCCTTAAATTATTCATTTTCCATATCAACATATTTTACATATATATATATATATTATATATATATATATATATATATATATAACTTTTTAATATTAAATTTATTTATTTTTAATATATTTTTTAGTAAGAAATTGAAAGCTTTTTCCGGGGATCAATACAATAACAAAGCTTCTTTTGACAAGAAAGTTGCTTAAAAAAAAAAAGGAAAAGAAAAATAGTGTAGTCCCTGCCCCTGGCAAATTTTCGCTGGACTAAAACCCTAAACCCATTCATTAATTAGCGCTGAAAAAACATAGACACGCAGTGCACCCACACATGGCGAACCCAAGCGAAGCCGGCGTCGAGGCTCTACGGCGCCTGAAAGCCACCGATCCACCGTCATGGCTCGCGCCGAATACGACGCTGTCTGAAACTGCTCGTACTGCCTCGCAGTATCTTTTCTCCTCCCTCAGACCCTTCTCCCAAAAATCGCCATTGGACCAGCTCCTAGTCGACGGGTTCGACGCCGAGCAAATATGGCAGCAAATTGACCTCCAATCGCAGCCCCTATTATCCAGTCTTCGCCGGCGGGTGAAGCAGCTGGCGAAAAATCCCGAGGAGATTTCCCAGCTGAAGACGGCTTTGGAAGGCGGAAACAAGGTGGAGGGGAAGAGTAGAGACGAGTGGGAGGAAGAAAGCGACGGTTTTGACGAGGAATTAGATGAAATTGACGATGACGAGGATGAAGGCGGGATGGAGAAGGAGGAGGGAAAGGAAGACAGTGAGGAGGATGAAGATGAGGAGGGCGAAGAGAGCGGGGAAGGTGAGAGCGAGGAGGAGAATGATGAAGGAGATGGCGGTGGTATTGAGGATAAATTCTTGAAAGTAAAGGACTTGGCTAACTACTTAGAGAAGGAGGAGGAGAATTTCGAGAATGGTGAGATGAAGAAGAAATACGATCAGGAGGGAGATGAGGATGAGGAAGACAGTGAAGATGACGAGGAAAGTGATGAGGTGAGAGTGCTCTTTGCTTACTTTGGGTTTCTTTTACGTTGTAATATGCTCAATTGTATATAAGTTCTGGACTGGAATGTATATAATGTGGGCACTATTTGTTTTAGTCAATTTATTTATCAACACGTTTGATGCCTTTATGGTATATCATTTTTTTTTCTTTTAATTCAGTCTGCAAAGTGCATATTTACTAAAATTCAGTGCTTGTCATTTGATGTGTTTGGTCATCAACTAATTGGTTTCTGACTCATTCTTATTGTTTTTATCTAGGCTGGGGATTTTGGGCTTGGCGAAGATGAAGATGAAGAAGAAGAAGCAGAGGACTTGAAAAATGCAAGGTGTTTAATCTTGTCCTCCACAAGAGACGAAAAAAAGATTTCAATCTTCGTCCATTTTATGCTTGCAACTTAAGTTATTGCTACTAATGTCAAAGAAATGCACAAATAAAAGCTTTAACTTCCTTTCAGAGTTTTATGATCCATGTTTCACATATAGCTATAGATATCACATGTGCTTGTCTTATTCTTGGATAACACTATCCTCTTACTTTTCTCGGGATAAGGTGTGAATAATGATATCAAAGCATTACAGCCAGGAGGTCAAGGCATATGGTAGTAATTGATTTTCTTTTACTGTAATAGGATTGTGATTTTAGTATTTAACACTTGTCACAATGGCACCATATTATGCATTGTCTTTTTTTTTTCCCCCGGGGGGGAGGGGGGGAGCTGCCTTATAAATTTGTGGAACAATCAAAGCCCACGTGGTCTTCAGGTACTTCTTTCTTAGGTTTATATAGAGAATGTATTCAGTATATAATAGATGTGAAACTGTTTAGTGGTTTGGTGATTGGGTGTAGTGCACAGAACTCTCGGCCCCCATCCCTATCATCAGCCTGGCTTTTTCTCCTATGCATAAAGTGGTATCAGAGCTTGGTTTGTGCATCCCTGTTATACTGGCTCTGCTATTACCAACCTTTAGGGATTGTTGTAGGAGCATGAGTCCCATACTGGCTGGATGTGTGACAATGGAATTCTCATGTATAGCAGAGGCCTTATCAGCCTGGCGTTTAGGAGTTGATTCTCCTCTGCATCACAACCTCACATCCACATAACTCCAATAGGTGTTTGTTGTCACTGTCTCGATGCTATCACCTTATCCACATGCCACCTTTCCTTTCCCTTTTCCCTTTTTTAATCTACAAAAAGGAAAATTCATTGATTGATACTGGAGCTTTTTTATTGTTATTGTAATTAATCTCAATTGCAGCTAGAGTAAAGTGAAGGAAAGCAAGTAAGCTAACTGTATGCCATTTACTTTTAAGCTTTCCTACTCTTTCTTTTGCTAAGAGTAATTTATCCAGACTAATATAAACTTTTTCATCTTTGGTTTTAGATTCCCTTTATGGTTTCTTGTAAGTACTGTATTTGACTGAGAGCTCTTTCTTTAAGCTGTCCAGTATTTATTTTACTATTGTTTATTATATGATTTTTTCTGTGGGTTGTTTTGTTGTAGTATATTTGCTTTAATGTTCTTCCTTTTAATGTTGTCACCAGTAATATGTCATGCAACTGGCTGGGTGCTGATACTTAATTATATAACGCCTTGAAGTTTCTCACCAGTGTAGATGTTTTTCTTCATATTTATTTGCTGGGCTCATTTTTAGTCTGTTATTTTCAGGTATGAAGACTTCTTTGGAGCTAAAAAGGAGAAGGGCTCAAAAAGAAAAGCTCAATTGGTTCAAGAATCTGAAGATTCTGGTGATGAAGATGATGACATGGGATTTGATAAACAGGTATTACATTCTTTCTTGATATGCATTGAGATTATATATATAATATGACCATGAAGAAGATTTCTGTTAAAAAATAAAGTTTCACATTCTCTTTTTACTCATATATGTAGAAGCAAGGGACTGTTTCTACCCATGAAAAGAAACTGGAAAAAATGCAATCAAAGATAGAGCAGATGGAGAAAGCTAACTTAGAGCCAAAAACTTGGACTATGCAGGGTGAGGTAATATAATAGTCCCCTTTTTTTTTCACCTGACTGTTTGTGGGTTGCATTTGTAGGGCCTCTTGGCTAATCTGTAAATATTAGATTATTGATTGTGGCTTTTAGTAACAGGTAACTGCTGCAAAGAGACCCAAGAATAGTGCATTGGAAGTTGATCTGGATTTTGAGCACAATGTGAGACCTGCTCCTGTAATCACTGAGGAGGTTACAGCTTCAATTGAGGATATGATCCAGAAAAGGATCATTGAGGTAAATTAATATGCTGAACTGACATGGTTTTGGGCTTTAATATAATGCACCATGTTATTTATGCCATGGGTTGAAGGCTTGATTGAAGCTGATATATTGATGATAAAAAATGTGTCATTTTTCTAAAATGTTGGGTGCATGTGCTGATTGTTGACTACAAAGTAATGCATGAGATTCGTATACACACACACACACACACACAATATGTTGTTTCTAATTTGTATTTATGCTTTTTATAGGGCCATTTTAACGATGTTCAAAGGGTTCCTAAATTGCCATCTAAAGTGCCTCGGGAAGTTAAAGAGTTGGTAAGCCTTGTTTTACTAAAATAAATAGATTTTGAGGTTCATCTTCTTATATAGCCATATTTGTAATGCAACTAATATGTACAAGTCCTTTCCATGATGAATACAGGATGACAATAAAAGCAAGAAGGGTCTTGCAGAACTTTATGAGGTCTGTATTTCTTGACTCTTATGTGTTGTAACATTGGACACCCTCTTCAACCTCCTGTTTGTTTCTTCCCCTTTACTTATTCTCAATTTGTGTTGTCATAAATTTTGTCCTTTACTTGTGATTTACCTTACTTCGGATTTTTTAATTGTGGACAGCAAGAATATGTTCAGAAGGCAGACCCCCCTTCTGCTTCATTGTCATTCAAAGATGAACAGAAGAAAGAGGTGCAAGTTTTTATTGCTTTACTTTGTTTCTACTTCTATTACTCTTTATTCTCTTTCTCATTCGTTATATATTTCATTTCCACATGGATGATACAACAGTGACTTTCAATCAGGTGGTGTAACCATCCTTCTACACTTTTCAATATATACTGAACCTTGTGCCCTTTACTTGTGATCAGGCAAGCATGCTGTTTAAGAGACTCTGTCTGAAGCTGGATGCCCTTTCTCATTTTCACTTCACTCCAAAACCTGTATGACATCAGTGTTCTTGTTTTCTCTTGATAGGCAATATGCACGACACTTAAATTTTGCTGTCTCCTTATTTGCCTTGTATTGAACTGGACAGGTTATAGAGGACTTGTCTGTTCAAGCTAATGTGCCTGCTCTGGCAATGGAAGAAGTAAAGAGCTATTGTCTTCTCAAAATTTTACTTCTTCTTCTTCTTCCAGTTATCAGTTAATTAAAATGTGATATGCTTCCATGGGTAGATTGCACCTGTGGCTGTTTCAGATGCAGCTATGCTAGCTCCTGAGGAGGTCTTCCATGGCAAGGGTGATGTGAAGGAAGAAGCAGAGCTTACAAAGGCAGAGAGGAAAAGGAGGAGAGCTAATAAGAAAAGAAAATTTAAAGGTAAGATTGTTTGGTGAGGCAGATTATCAGACTGGTGACTGGTCCATGACATACATATGATTTGATGGTGTTCAACACTTTCATACTTGTCTATATGCATAGTTGCATACCATATGCATGATAGTTCTGGGAGGAAAGCTACCCAGCATTTTCTTTCGTGCCTATATTGTTTTTGGGACACAACAATCTCCATTTACTTTTCTCTATGAACTAACAACTTTTATGGTTACAGCTAAGGCAGTAAAAAGGATGGAAAAGAAGGTGCAAGAGGGTGCACTTCCTAGCCAAGTTGATGGTAATTTGTTTATATATCCTTTCTCTTGCATACAAGAAAAAACATTAACCTCAGCTATATATTCTATTATGCCACAAAAGTTAATTTCTTTGTTGAATAACCACATTTTTTAAAGAAAATAAAAACACCAAAATGAATGTTCTATTTCTGAAATGCAGTTATCCTATTGTGTTACTTGACTTTTGTGTAGCATTTTGAAACAAAAGGGAGGTGTTTGCTAGTTTTTCCTGATGATTGTGAGGGAGGTTGGCCATAATTAGATATTTACTTTTTTTCTCTCAGTTCTTATATTGTTTTGGTAGAAGATGCTCCTCTATGAGTTGAGCTTTTTGTTTTCCCCTTCATCGCTCCACCGCCAAGTCCAGCAGAGAGATTTTTAGGTAGACATAGTACCTCTAAGATAGGTAGATTCAACTAGTAGTTGATTGCCGTCTCAACTACTTTCAATTTGAGCCTGACAGAAAAAAAATATTTAAGAGAGGCTGGTCATACCAGGATATAGACTCCACCCTCGTCTGGGTACAACTCACCGTCTGTATCTAGATGCAATGTTACAAGTTCATATTATAGCCAATTGAGGTGGCAGCCAACAATGTGGAATAAGTCTAGCCGCCTAACAAATTTTCCAAAATTTAACACGGTAGCTTCTCACCTTGAATATCCCTCCATCTTTGCAGGCTAAGAACAATGCAATCTTTCATAGGATTTATTTACAGAAGCAGCACAACCAACAACATAATTGAGTTCAAGGGGACCGCAAGGCAAAAAGAAGTAAAATAGAAACACGGGAGGTTGATTTCTCGTAGCCAACCATGATAAATAGGCGATGCTCTTCATGTGTAGCAGTGGCAGATGAATAGTAGCTTGAATGCTCTATGCAGTTGGCTACTTTCATTATTCCTTGAAATTATTGGGGGTCAATATCAAAATTTTGGTAGGAAATTTACTCGGTGTATTTGCTTGTACTGCTACTCATTATTATAACACAGCGTGGTATGTTATTCTGTGCAACTTTTGTATCCTTTAATTTCATTCACAGCTGATTTGATGTACTGGTCTGTACATTGCTGATGACAGATAGCTGCACCTTAAAATCTCCAAACCAATGAGAAACAAGAAAATTGCTGGAAAAATCTTATATTGATGCTTCCACATGTAAAACTTTTGGAAGCTTGCAAATTTTGATTCTCTTGAATTTCCTGATTTTCCTCAGTATGCAAGTCACTGCTATCAATCTTCGGTGTGCAGTAGTCTGATAACTTTGATTGCTGTGCAACAGTTTGGTTGAATGGGCTAAATGGCATGGTTGGGAAAGTTTAATTTTTAGAAATAAATTATATTTTTCAAAACTTTTTTAAAATTTTGATTATAAACAAATTTGAACATAAAATAAACTAATTTAAACATATATGAAAACAGTTTTTTATGCAGAATTTTTAATGATTTCTCTTCCACTAATACATCCAACAGAAGAAAAGGGGACTGATTAAAATAAACGAGTAGTCTTGAGTGTGAACCGCTCTATGTTGTACGTTAAAGTAGTGCCCTTCAAACGGTATATTTGCTGCGCCAAGTTTGCAGTTACCGCATGAACATCAGTCTAAAGCTAGGTTTTGAAAATTAGACTAAACCGGACCGGTCTAACTGGGAACTGGATCATAAGCCGATTTGGTCTAGCTTGTATAACTGGTGTGTTGAAAATCGATAATTAAACCGTTGAATCGACCAAACCAGTCACGATCTAAACTGATTTGTTTAATCTATCGGTTCGGTGTGTTATTCACAAATGCTTTCAATGTATATAGTGTATTATAATATATTTATTATAAAATATGAAAATTATTTGAAAACATAATTATGAATCCGTAATTCAAATTTAGAACAATATATTTCTTTGGGTTTAAGGCTGCCGTTGCTTCAGACAGTATAAAGTATATTATTATATATTTATCATAAATTAATGATATGATTTGAAAGGAAGACTACTATTTCAAAAAATTATTTTGACTTATTTAATAAATTATCATATATTAAGTATATACTTGTCATCATCTAAAAATTAAAATTAAAAAAATCTCACTTTATATTAAAAATAACTTCAGATTAATATTAAAAACTTCATTCATGAATAAAGAAAAAATAAAATAAAATAAATTTTTATGAATAAAGGATGATATAAAATATAAATAGGCAAATGAGTGATATATATATATATATATATAATTGTTAATTAGTATACATATTAAAATTTTAATATATATAAATATAAGTATATATTTAATTATATTTCGATTCGACCACAGTTGAACCATAATTGAACAATTGAATCTTGAATCAGTACATCGACCGGTTCAGTGACCGGTTCGATTTTCAGAACCTCTAAAGGCATTTTCAATTTAGGTGTGGATGACAACATATTAATTAGGGTAAAATATAATTTATACCCTTAAAATTTATCTTGATATCAAATTATCCTTTGAAGTTTTTGTTTGAACTTTGATCTAACTTGAAAAAGTTAATTTTGCTGTTAAATAAACAGAAGTCACCACCACGTGTATAACATGTGACCTACGTGTACATCACGTGACCATTTAATTAAAAAACTTTATAGAATAAAATATAATTTACACTCCTGAAACTTATCTTTATATTAAATTACTTCCTGAATTTTTTTTTATTTTACTAAATCCCCTCGAAGTTTGTTTTAATTTGAAACTTGATGTTAAAAAATTAAAGTTTTCAAATCAGACCAAGGTTCAAAGAGTTTAGTGAAACAAAAAAAAACTTCGAAAGAATAATTTGATATCAAAATAAACTTTAATGATGTAAATTATATTTTATCCTATTAATTATTGAAAACGTAACATGAATTCCGAGCTGATCAAAATTGCAGAGGAAATATATTACAAAGCAACAGGCCCAGCACAGATCTGAAGGCATGCAGCTTTCTCCTAGGCAGCCTTCTATTAACCAACAGCAAACAAAGTATCACTCTGCAACTTTCTGCATTTCATACCAGTAAAGTGGATCACACTTCCAGCTCTTCCGTTGATTTCGGAAGCACTCTTAAGACATGCATACTACTTCTAAAGACCAAGACTGAAAACAGGTAGCTGAATAACAGATGACCCTATAATCTCGTATGAAATTGAAATTCAACGTTTGAAGAACGTTGAGCAATACAGCTTGGTTAACTAAATTATTGAATTATTACTTTTTCCTAAGAAGCGGACATGAATGCCATTTGAAGCGCTTGCCCTGTTCTCCAACTCATGATTAACCCACTTTTCTGAAAAATAGAACGCAACAAGGCGTGCTTTTTTTTTTTTTGGGGGGGGGGGGGTGGTGTCACATCTATAACAAAAGCTTTCATTTACTTAAATTTCCTTCAAGCCTCTCAATTGCAGCACTAACACCACTCTTCACTTCTCTCCGATCTAATTCAGGATTTGCAGCCGGATTCCCTTCATTAGCTTTTTCTACCAGCTTCAAATGGATCCAACCTGCCAGACAATGAATGGAAACATGAGTTCAACAAATAGCCACATATACATGATGCTTCTAAATATCTAAGCAATTTTCCAAATTCTAATTTTATTATTGGTAAATTATTCAAACAATACTTGAATAACGACAAACTAATTTTCAATCAAATAACTGCAAATCAAATAGCATTCATGTTTCTATTTAAAGTGCATTTTTTCTATAAAATTCAAGTTCAAATACATTAAATTAAACTTTTCAATTCACAGAGATAAAGAAAAAAAAAAAGTGGTGGCTGTACCTTCCAGATGTTTGGTTTCTGTAGCTTTCTATAATTTTCTTCGGTGGGGGAGGGGGAATTCTACTTTATTTCAGTGGAGCAAAATATCTTTTTATGCTACAGAAAAAATAGGTATTTTACTAAGACTGTATACATTGAAAACGCTAATATCAGGTAACTATCATGGGATGATACTGTCTTGAGCTTCAGATGACGCATAAGAGTTTACTGAGTCTTCTGACAGCATTACGTTTAACAACATACTAAATACAAAGCTACATTTATCAGTAAAAATCTCATCAGTGGTTAGCAAAGATAACTAATCAAGAAATAATATAAAAAATATGTTACCAAGAGGGAAACAAAATGCTGCTCCCAGCACTGACCCTAGCACCATATTCCTTGCTCGCCAAAGGAGTGATCCTGGCACTAACATAAAAGGGGAAACAATATATCAATTATCAACACAAAATATAAAACTTTTCAAGCTGAACAAGCATTTCCATAAGAGAAAAAGGTACCATATTGGAATATCAAACTAGAACAGTTAAGTATTTTAGTGATCCGGGTAACATCAAAGAGTCTAGTTTATGATTTCTTACTGATTAAACCAAAAGCTGAAGCAGTGGCTGATCCAGCTCCGACAACATTAAAAACATCATGCACACCTCGCTTCTCTGCAAGCATATTCTGTATGCCATAAAATGCAGCAGTGAACATTCCAAGGCGTACACCTCCAACAATTGAGCCCCGTGTAACTCGAATGAACCGTTTCTCCATTGCATCTCTCATCAATCGATATTGCTCACGTTTATCTGCTGTGTTCCCAAGCTTCAACATTACTTCTGCATCCTTGCTCTAGAAAAACATGGGAAATTCCTTATGACTGACACAGTTAATTGAGATAATATAGAAAAGTAATATTTAAGTTAACACAATGGAGGTTTGCAAGAAAAAGAATGCTTAATTAGCAAAAGAAAAGATAAATCTTATCAAATTACTAAGTTCATGTAAGTGAGGAGTGTTCTTTTTCTATCTAAAAAAATGTTTGTGAGGGGTGAGGCAGGTTTATTGCATTCATATGTAAAGTTCAATCATATTTTGGTAGAACTAACAAAATCCATAGCATAAGATGGGGGAGTGGACATTTCTTCTGATCAATCAAGTGCCCTTCCCTTGGAGGATGAGAATAATTAGAATTTGTTCTGTCTCTTTCATTGATAGATGTTTTGAAATAATGATAGCGTTTAAGTTGCATCCACTACAAATAGGCAGAATCCTGATCTCATTAGCTAAACAGCAATACAGTGCAAAGAAAACAAGTAAAATGTATAGTTTCTACAAGTTTCAGCAAAAAATTAAAACTTACTCACTAGATAACATGAATAATTAGAAGACCTAGTACATATGATAAAAGAAGCAAAAATATCTGTAGATGTATATCAAGAAAGGACTGACTCAGTTTTCCTTTTCTAAGAAAAAGGGTTATTTCAAATGAGAAAAAAAAAAATAAAAGCAGAAAAAAGAACAACACAGTTAACCAGATACAATAAAACAGTCGATGATTTACTGTATTTCCAACTTAACAAATAAAAACCATTCAATGCCTTCTGTAGTTAAAAAATTACACAGGGATTAAGCAGAAACTTATACCAGAGCATCTCCTTATGGAATGGGTTAATCTTTTTGGCATCATTATGGCATTCGCCTAATGGTTTTGCACCTGCCTTTTTATGTTTGTCAGAGATATAAAATCAATCATATGTCTTCACCTAAAAACTTAAGCTCTTGGGATAGTTGATTCATAACATGATATCAGAACCTCTATGATCAATTAGTCAAGATCAAGAGTTCCATCCTTGCCGTCTCCTATTCTTTATAATTAAGTTGAATTTCAACACAAGGCAAGGAAGGCCCATGCATTATCCAAACTTCCATTCCAAAGGGCTTTTGCGTAAGGAGGTGTGTTAGAGATATAAAACCATTTATATGCCTTCACCTAAAAGTTTAAGCTTTTGAAATAGTTGGTTCATGACAATGTTATTACTTATTAGCTCTGAAAAATTCTCAACAAGGAATAGGGATTAAGCAAAAGGTCTCTGTTACTTATATCTTTAAGTACAATTAACCTTTAACAGTTTCTTACTCATGATGTAATGGGAGGTTACTTAATCTTCCACCTTAATGGACATTCTTCTTCTACCCAAGTACTTTTCCAAGGAAAATTAACTCTCTGGAACCACAAAGAAAATAAAGATTTTTGACATAAAATCCCTAGTGTCCAACTTATCTCATCATGGCCACTTCTAATAGTATGCAAACCAAACCCAAATTCAAACACAGAATTACAGAAGCTGTAATTCAATTATTTAAAGAAAATGATCTCCACTTGTACTCTTGTCTTTACTTGTAGTGACCTTTTCTGTGTTGAACATAAATACACATTCAGATGGCCATATGAAATACACAGAGTTTTGAATCATTTTCTAGAACATAAACTTACAACAGAAGCAGCTGCCTCCTTGCTACCTCCATATAACATGCCTGCAAATACTCCAATGACAGTTGATGTGCCCCAGTTAACAGTTCCAGCTAGTCTTGCAGAATCCTAATTATGGAAAGTATGAGATCAGCAATGAAATGAAATAAACTTAGCATGGTGAACTCCAGCACACATTTGATAGCAATAATTTCAGAAACCCAGAATAAACGGAAAATTGGAAAAATGCCTTGAAAGGACGGCAAAAAAGTATTCCATTTAGTTTAATTGCATCCAGTACGTTATACAGATCAAACTTAAGGTTTATCAAATAAATGTTAATGGGTTACGAGAGAAAAGATATGCCTAGATGTCTGGAATAACAATAATTAACTGAAAATTTTGACTCAATAAATTGATATAGTTGGATAACCGGTATTCAATGCGGAAGAAGCCTCCGTATCAAACCCACAGAGGTCTAAAAGTGACTTGTGGTACATTTTGAAACTTGGTCATGAGACTCATGACTCATACCTGGTGAAACATATGTATATTTCTTTCACAGCAGACCATATTCATAAATCATAACAGAGACATGAACCAAAAGATGAAACTTATAATGTAGAAACAGCACATCTAAGATGAGGTCTAAAATCTATAAAATGGAAAAGCAAGTAATTAACAATTTCAATGACTGCAAGGACCAGATCAGAATTTTATTTTATGTCCTATTAACGGATAAAGCATGCTATCAAGGCAAATATTCATCGATATTTTTTTGGGTTTGCATCTGTCACCATCTATCAAGATTCATGAGTTCTATATTTTGTCTTGGGATTTTTAATTTCAACTCTAATTATTATATAGGTTTTGCATATCCTTTGAATCATGAAGTGCGGAGTTGGTCACAATTCACCATTATAGTAAATATAGATGCTTGACAATAATAATTTGACAGTTAGCTGCTGTTTGTTTTAGGAGGAAATGGGCACATGCTGAAAAACAAAACTAAACCTTAGTTTTTCGATTTGGTAACCTAGTAATCTAAACATTAAACTTGTAAGATAACAACAAAGACATCTTTGCAATTCTTTCTGCTCTTTTCAGCCACCAATCGAGTGCTAAATGAACTATGTTATTGCAGATAATCAAACTGATAAGCCCCGTTGAGTCAATAAGTTGCATTACATTCAGATAAACAAGAAAATTCTAGGGTTCACTATTGAAATCCGTTTTTTACTGCTATCCAGACACCAAATAATGCACATATGTAAATTTAGTACCACCGAGAGATGAATTTTCAGTTAAAAAGAAAAATAAAAAAAATCACCAAATGAAGCGAGATGTGAGAAATTTTTTACATTTGGAACGGTGGTTTCTGAATTCTCAGAGGCTTCCATCGTTGGAGGCGCAGCAAATTCCACGAAATGGAAATAAAATTCTATAATCTGTTTGGCTGCAGAGAAATTAGGCAATGAAACAAAATCCAGAAACTCGTCAAACTGCGAAAACCGAACCAGGAAATCGATCTCCAAATATCAGAATCAAATCGATTCAGTGTAGGTGTACGATTGCACCGGCGTAGAATTGTTGACCGAGAGCCCTAGACACTGAGTTGCCTTGCCTTGCCTTGCAATAGTTTTTTTTTTTTTTTCAACAGATGCGCTTGCGCCGATATGGGTTTGGGAGCTTATTTTTTCATTTTTCTTTTTTTCTTAAACTTAATCTATTAATATGCATCAAATATTAATCGAAAAAAAGTTATAGAAACTTTAAAAATTGTATACCAAATCAGTAATATGAATGCGTATGGTCAAATTAAATTTATAATTCTATAATGATAAAATTTTAATAAAATCTAAATCGATAAAAATCTTCATTTCATAAACAAAAGAAGTTTTTAAATAATAAATAGAGATTTATGTCAATGGTGGTTAACTCTTCTAATGGGCTTCTCATTCGCATTTCGCCTTGCGTTTGATTACAGAGTTACTCCGTTGGTAGATTATATCCTTGTAATCCAACCAACACAACACAGACAACACAAACGGTCCAAGAGTGTTTTCATGAGGTGAAGACTTGAGTTTGAATCTCACTCTCCGCTATCTAGCTAGGAAGAATATTTTGTCTATGCTCATACCATTAAATTTATAATTTTAAATAATAAAATTAAAACAAAATTTGAGCCATTTAATAGAATATTACTTCGAGTGTACCTAACAATTTTTAGGTTGAAGGGGCTAGCCTATGTATATCCGAACGAATTATAATGCCAACGCGATATGCCATCTTTTGCCGCTTCTCCAGCCAACGCGACAAGCATAAAGGAAAACAAAAAACAATAAAAAGAACTAGGACGGTGAGAAGAGATATCAGATATCTATATATGGAAAATATATAAATTGTCTACGCGTACCCTGCCACCCAATTAATAATAATAAATAATTAGATTGAAATTAAAAAAAACTTATATTATAATATTCTTTTACTTATATTAATTAATATTAAATATGTACTACTTACATATTAACATTAGAATTATAATATTTTGGATATTTAAAATAAATTTTAAAATAATTACAAATATTTAATAGAAATTTGAAACATTAAATATAATCAAAATACTTTAATTACAAAATATATATGATTATTAAAATACAATATTTTGATACAATATCATATTTTAATTGTTAATTGATATCAATCAATAATTAGAGATGATATCCTAATAATTAATAGATTTAAATTTGAATTTTCATATTATAATCAATTCTGAATATTTCTTTAAATATAGTTTAATATTAATATGATTATATATTACGTTCGTAAGTAAAGTAATTCATACCTTTTTCTGGTATATCTTTTCTTCATTCGTAATTCTGGACGTGATTTGCCAATGTTTATAGTCGGCTTTGCAGTTTTCATTTTCTGTCATTCATTCCATTTATTGCATATCTTTATATCCTTCCCTCATATTTATTTTCTGTAAAAAAAAATTAATTTTGCATATCTCTTCACCAAATGAAGGCTACTTCTTATGTAGTGTATTCATTCTTCTTCTTCAAAAGTTATTCGTTAAGATTCAAGACAGTTTCGACTCTTTGGTTCTTGTACAATCATCAATTATAATTTTTTTTCTTTTTATCCATTATTTTGTTTTTGTTTTTCAATATTTATTATCAGATTTTCATTTAGGATGTGCAGTAATTCGTTGCTTTTTCTTCCAGCATCAAAGGTAATTCTTCCCCTTACTTTTTTTTTAATTTCAATAATTATTATGAATCTGCGATTTTTGTTTCCAGTATTTGAATTATTAGGAACTTTCTTTTTTCTGATTTCTAGATTTTGTGTTTTTGGTGTGTGGATTATGTATTTTTGGTTTGTGGTTCTTATTCTTCCATTCTTCAGTATCCTCTTTGGGTCCTTTTGGTTTCTTCAAGGAGCACTCATTGTTTCTATGTGTTTTTTTTTTCATGTTATTAATCTAAAAATTTTGCATGGGATGGCAAAAGAGGAAATTACTGGATAAGAGGATAATGTGTTAAAAGAAACCACAACATATGGGATTTTTTTAAGGTCCTAATTTGTTAGGTAGGGACAGTGTGGTGTTTGCCATAGTAAAAAAAAAGGTTGGTATCCTGAAGTACATAATTTTTCCTTTAATCTCCTTTGAATAATTTTTCATTGTGAATATAATTTTCTTTCTGAAGTGTATTTTATTCTGTTGGATGAGTTATGCTTTTTCTTTAATATTTCTTCAGAATTATGTATTTGTGTGTTTGATGTTGAAGTTATTTTGAAGGTGGTAAAGTATGGTATCCTACCCACAATTAAAAAAAAAAGTTTAACACAGTAACAGATAGTTCCTTCTAATCCATGTTGTGTTTATATACTTATTATTTCTATGTTTTTTTTTCCTGTATACATACATACATACATACATACATATATATAAATATAAATATAAATATATATATATATATTAATATATATATATATAAATATATATATATATATATATAATTCAATAAATAGATGCTAACATGTGTATATATCTATCATGTGGCATTAATTTAATTAGGAAATTGAAATATACAGCCATGTAATCATTTTGTTATTCATGTTGGTTTCAGCTAGGTTGGATTAGAATTGAATCTGCATCTTAATTATGTCACTTACTGAATAGTCATGTTCTTTTGGATTGACTTGAACTGCATATCTAATAACTAGAAATTTAATGGACAGTAATTTGAATATGTTCCAGATAGACTTTCAAGTTAAGCAATAGTTAGTGTAAGTTCTTCTTTTCAATCTCTCACTCAAATACCATATATTCAGAATGGGCTAATATTATTTATATTGCCTTTCACTCTTTTTTGCATTATCACAGTTTGGTAACTTTGATTTCCTATCCCTACATTAATATTTATTATTATATTTTCATTTAGTATCTACAGCGATTCATTGCTTTTTCTTCCAGTATCAAAGATAATCTTTTTCCTTACTTTTTTTAGTAATTTCAATAATTATTATGAATCTGCGTTTTTTGTTTCCTGTATTTGGTTTATTAGCATCCAAGGATGCCTTTGGAACCTAATTGTTATGGGAGAAACTAGACAAAGGTATTGGACTATAGCCACATGAGAGCTAAAGGATTTTGAAAACAAGCTAAACAAAGGTATTTCGAAAAATTATTTGAATGTTAAGTGATAATAATCTCTTCCTTAATTAAAGGTAAATTAATTTATATAATTGATATATAATTAATATAATTGATTTATAATTAATATAATTGATAATACCTTTAATATATAAATATTTGAATTTAGACAACATAATTGTGCAATTCCAATCACTCTTGCCAACTAACAGATTTAAATAAATGCTTTAATTTGAAAATATTTAATAAATAAAAATTTATATTATGATTCATTAATTTGTGTTTAAATGGATGTACAATGATGATCGAAATAATCACACATATTAAATATGAATTCAATCATATTCAAATTATAATAAATTAGGTATTAATATGAAAAAGAGTTAATATGAAGTAATTTCCTATTGCATTAATATGAAATATTATATAATATTTAATCTAAAAAATTAGAGATATTCACCCATTGATTGATACCTAAGACTCTCAAGTTATTAAATTGATATTGCTTACCATTTGTATATCATAATTTTTACCTACCAAATTAATTGACACACAATGCATTAGTAAGATATTTCTATATAGATAGTGATATATAAAAAGTAATATTACATTGAATTATGCCCTAAGAGTAAGATATTTCTATGTAGATAATGATACAAACTTTAAAACCTATTATCTTTTACTTATTATTTATATACTTTTGATTATTTTGTCATCTTTTAAATTATGTAATTATTGTAAGGATAATAACTATAAGACTATTAATAAGAAATATTTAACCCTATTATCAAGAATCCATTTTATGACAAAAAAAAAATCTTTATGTTAATTCTCTATTTTAAGCACAAAATCAAGTAAAATCATTTGGTAATCAATATAATATATAAAAGGAGAGTCGACTTGATTTATATACTTTTTGACATGTGTTCTTCTCACAATAAAATACGTCTCTTTAAAAATATTATGATAGCACCCTTTAGATACATTGTGATACTTTGTCTACGACACATGTTGAAATGTAACACTCTACAAGAGCACTTTGTATAATTCTTTACTTGAATCTCTTGCATTTGTCTTATTAACTAGAATAATATATTTATGTATCTATTCTTCCTTCTTAATAAATTGAGTTTACAAATGACATATGTTTTCTGATAAAAATTTCATTTTATCCAGGGTTCTGAAAACCGAACCGGACCGGCCGGTTCAACCGGTCGGACCGGGACCCGGTCCCTTCACCGATTCGGGTGACTTTCCATAACCGGTGAGGTCAAAAACCGGTGAATCGGTTTCAAACCGGCTAAACCGGTCAACCCGGCACCGGTCCGTACGATTACCGGTTGCCTCAGCAGCAGTGCTCGGTGAGTCGGTCGGAGAAATAACAGCCGAAAAAGGCCAAAGAAGTGAGGTAAAGTGAAAAAGGGGTGCTGGAGCTGGAGGAAACAGGAAACGCGATGCAGAGGAAACCAGAAACGCAGAGCAAACCGGAAACGCAGGAGCAAACCGAAAACGAAAACGAGATGCAGAGCAACCGGAAACGCGATGCAACGAGATACAGAGCAACCGGAAACGCGATGCAGAGCAAACCGGAAACGCAGAGCAAAACCGAAAACGAAAACGAGATGCAGAGCAACCGGAAACGCGATGCAGAGCAACCGGAAACGCGATGCAACGAGATGCAGAGCAACCGGAAACGCGATGCAACGAGATGCAGAACAACCGGAAACGCGATGCAGAGCAAACCGGAAACGCAGAGCAAACCGAAAATGAAAACGAGATGCAGAGCAACCGGAAACGCGATGCAACGAGATGCAGAGCAACCGGAAACGCGATGCAACGAGATGCAGAGCAACCGGAAACGCGATGCAGAGCAAACCGAAAATGCGATGCAGAACAAATCAAAAACGCAAACCAAAGCAAACCGGAAACGCAAACACGATGCAGAGCAAACCGGAAACGTGATGCAGAGCAACCGAAAACGAGAACGAGATGCAGAGCAACCGGAAACACGATGCAGAGCAAACCGGAAACGCAGAGCAAACGAAAACGAAAACGAGATGCAGAGCAACCGGAAACGCGATGCAGAACAAACCGAAACGCAAACGCGATGCAAAGCAAACCGGAAACGCAGAGCAAACCGAAAACGAAAACGGGATGCAGAGCAAACCGGAAACGCGATGGCGGCGATGCAGATTGCAGAGATCAGAGAGGAACAGTGTAGCAGTCTGGGCGTTTTGTACTTTTGTTACTTTTGGAGTTTTCGTTGGGTCTGCCGCACCGTGTAGTCGTGTACGCAGTACGCACTGCACAGTTGGTAACTTTTGTTTCCTTTACAAAATTTGAATTTTGAATTTTAAAATTAAAAAAATAATAAAAAAAAGTAATAATTATATATAAATAATAATAAAAAAAGAATAATAATCATATATAAATAATTATATATATAAAAATATATTTATTATATATAAATATAAATATATATTTAATTATATTTCGGTTCGACACGGTTTAACCACGGTTTGACCATTAAACTTTCAATTAGTATCCTCGACCGGTTCAGTGACCGGTCCGGTTTTCAGAACCTTGATTTTATCAAGTAGTCATGCAATCCAATCACTTCCTTAAAATTGCAAAATTTTATAAGTAATAACTATTGTAAGAAAATTTAATCCCTTAAATTATTTAAAGAACATAGTAAAATTATATAATAAATTATAAATAAATAATTACTAATTTATTTTATATCGTAATTTTAACTCCCTAATTAATAGGTATACAACAATAATGTTAATATTTTATACATTAATTGATTTTAACTAAATAAATTATAGTTACTAATTAAATTTTCTCAATTATTTATCATGAAATTATAATATAAGATTTTTAAATTATTATTTTTATTTATTATTTACATACTTTAATACATTATATCATTTATCATATTATTATATGCATTGTACGAGTGCAAACCTAACAAAACGAATTAGGACGGTGAGAAGAGATATCAGATATCTATATATGGAAAATATATAACTTGTGTACGCGTACCCTGCCACCCAAGTTAGCACTGATGACGGTCCTACTGTACTGTGGTCAATCATGCATAATCTGGAAAGGTTTCTATACACAAGCTTAATTGAAAAGCTTGCTTTATAATTTGAACCACTTGGTCCACTTCTACCTCCACTGTCATAGTGATCATCAGGAAGCAATGTTATTATATTCGATTCTAAAGCAAGCAACCTATTTATTCATCTTTGCCAACCCAAAAAAGCGAAACCAAAGCCAAGCAGAATTTCAAAAGCTATCACTCTGAGCATTGTAAACTAATAATTCCGCCCCCAACAAAAAGCGAAGAGGAAAACCCGTAAACAATTCAACTAGATTCCTCAACAACACACACTACATGTGAATAAAGCTACCTCCTAAATCATTCCCACAGCAATAAAACCTCTATCTCATCAAATAACCAAGCAAGGTATCATTGCACTGCCTCCCATCATCCCATCACTCTCTCCCCTGCCTCAGTGGTCACTCACTGTTATCCATTTTCAGACAAGAGTTTGATACAATTTTTTCGTTCCCGTTCCTTGTCAATCCCTCTCACAACTATGCCCACATTGTTCCTTGCCCTCTATCTCATTTTCTCAGCATATTTGATCCCTTCGAGTTGGGGCCACGCCAACTCATGCATATCATACTGCGGGAACATAACCATAGATTACCCATTTGCACTCCAGTACGGGTGCGGGCACCCGGGCTTCCGGGACCTCCTCTTCTGCATGAACGACGTTCTCATGTTTCACATAAGCTCTGGATCCTACAGGGTGCTCGACATAGACTACGCTTATCAGGCTCTCACTCTCCACGAGCCTCACATGTCAACCTGCGAGACGATCGTGCTGGGCAGCAGGGGCAACGGCTTCGCGGTGGAGCCGTGGCGGGCGCCGTACATGAATCCGGCGGCGGACAACTTGTTCATGCTCCTAGGCTGCTCGGCTCGGTCGCCTCTGTTCCAAGGTTTCCCCGGGAAGCACTTGCCCTGCCGAAACGTTTCGGGCATGGGCTGCGAGGAGTACTACGGGTGCCCGGCATGGGACATGATAGGCCACAAGCGGGCGGGCTCTTCGTTCTTCGGGTCAGGCCCGCCCGAGTGTTGCGCGGTGCCTTACGAGGCCGTTAAGGGGATCAACCTCACGAAGCTCGAGTGCGAAGGGTACAGCAGTGCTTACAATGTAGCGCCGCTGAGGGTTGACGAGCCCAGTGGGTGGTCCTATGGGATCCGTGTGAGGTATTCGGTGCAAGGGAACGATGATTTCTGCGGGGCGTGCGAGGCAACTGGGGGCACTTGCGGGTATGGCTCGGATGGGATTAGACAGGTGTGCATGTGTGGGAACTCCAATTCAACGTCCAATTGTGATTCAGGTTAGCAAGTTAATCATGTTTTGGATTTGTTTAATCAGTCTCTAATGTCACAGTAATTTGTTTTTGTTGGGTTCCATATTTTGTTATCAACGTTACTGTTTAAGTCACTCTTTGTGCGAATTCACAGTTAGCACATCGTCAGGAACAAGGCCTGTGATGGTGAAAATGTTTGCAGGTACTTACTTGGCTATTTCAATTAGTTATTATGCTCATTTGCTAATTTTTTTTCTAGTTTTTTTACTACAAAACCTTTAATGAAAAAACTATAGTTTCCTTTTAACCATTTGAAGATTGTGTGAGAATGCGACAAACGACCAGAGTCTATTCACCTTGCCCGTGAATCAAATCAACTATGCGTCATAAATAATTCGGTCTTCATTTGTCTTCTTTTTTCCATTTTAGCAAATCTAGCATTTGGCGATTGGTACGTAATTTTGTTATCTGTAATTTTTTAGCAGGATTATTGACGTATATGCTAGTTTGGATGATTTGACAACCAACCAGATTTGAATAGTATGGTAGTATGTGAGACTATCAACATAAACCGGGTCGTGTATCCCATACTGTAAATGCCATATTTTTTGCTGAAGAACGTGCACATACAAACACGAGAGATAGAGCGAGCCAGTGAGTGAGTTTTGATTTGTATTCCCTATTTCCTGTCAAGATCCTTGAAAGCTATGCTAAAATATTATTCAGTAGTGTCGCATCTGTATGACAGTTACCTAGCCATATTATTTATTTATATTAGCTGTCTTCATCCTCATATATTCCTTGATTTCTGAGCACTGAGCAAAGAACAAAACTATATTTAATTTTCTCTCCCAAGAGAAAAAAAAACTATATACAATTTGCAGACACGGCGGGAACTAGTTTACTACAAAGTTGAATTAAGATGTTATAAAGTGCATCGCTCCCCCACTAGGCAAGTGCTGTTTCAGAAAGCTTTATTATCGAGTCATCTTATCCAGAAGATCTAACATCAAATCTCGAATTTCACTTAAAAAAGATTCCATTTCCTATGCTCGTTTTTATTTTCTTCGGACAAAAAAAATACTAATTGCTGATCCTTCCTTCCTATTCTAGAACCTTTTTCCACAGTACTGAAGTATAAATAATTTTACAATCAAAATTAAATTAGATGGACATTCTTATTGTACATCTCTTCAGGCATTCATATACAGTGTGCGGCCGTCCAGGATCTTCCCTGTTAAATCCAGTAAACAAGTTTATAAAACTCATACCTGAGTTACATAATATGATTCAGCCATATTTCATGGCCACATCCTCTTTTATTTTCTGCAATAGTTGAACCGAGGAGGCAAATGAAAATTAGCAATCTGTGATTGTAATGGAAAGTAGTAGATGGAGGATCAGAACTTAATTACGTTTGAGATATCCTTCCACAATTTAAGATTCTTGAGGGCCTTTCCTGATTGTTGTGTTCCACGCGCCATAGACACCCCTTCAGCTAAGTTCCTTACATGGCCACTTACCAAGAGAGCTGCTGCAGCATTGAGAACCTAGCCATTTGTTTTGTACAGAAAAATCAAATTGGGTCTCTAGAGACAAGTGCATTCAGAGAGTGCGAGACAAGTACCAAAATATTATACAAGACTCACTTATGAATTTCACCAAGAAAAACGGGAACAAAAAGAACAATAGAGAATGTGCCTCTAATTACATTTCATAAAAACAGTAGTTTAGAGCAGCAAGAGAATTTTTACTTTAGGGGAATGCAAAACTATAGACACAAGCCACTGCTATTTGTAATTCATCAACAGGGCAACTTTCTTGTGGTTAAGATGCAGATTGTTCTACAATGGAAGGTTCAAGCAAATTTTTTTTTTAGAAAAAATTAAAAACACACACACACACACACACACACACACACACACACACATACACACACAAACACCCATCAAGGTAGGTTATCAACATAATTCCATGGAATAATTTCTTTCTTCAAAACCAAGTAGAGGCCCAAGTTTCATCTCCACGTGAAGCAAATTCAGAGCAAAAACAAAATAAGGGTAGAATCAAAATAATTTGAAGAGATTCAATCTCAACAAATATTTTGATTATCTAATAAGTAATAAGTAAGCTGGTATATCATAAGCTAGCTAAAGTTGCATTCAAAGCATCATTATATTTTGCTTTCCAAGGTCAGCCCCTCCCCAACACTTAAAACAGAGGAATCATCCTCTCAGTAACTTGAAGATCAGGAAAGTCAAAGATACTCACCAAAGCATCAGCAATAGGCCCTCTCTCTCCAGCTAGAACACGCTTCAGAACCTCTGCATTATATTCGGGGCCACCACCTTTCAAGTTTTCAAGATTGCACCGAGGAATGCTGAACTCCACTGTTGCAACAAACAACCTGATGTAAAGAATGCATTTGAGTATATGCAAAAAAGATCTGTTGTAGCACTCACTTAGTTGCAAGTTAGCTGTATCAAACAGAAACAGATTCAAAAACCGTAAATTATCATATGCTTACAGGGATCGAATGAGAACTTATCAATCCTTTCTGGAGTGACATCAAGTACTAGACCAGGTCCTGCATGTAACACGGAACAAGATTGCAGAAATTACCAGTCAAATTCAATTCAAATGCACCTTCCAAATAAACAATTTCCAAAATGCAAAACAAGCAAGAGATCTTACCAAGAGGACTCATTTCATCCAAACCTTCAGAGTGGACAACTAAGGCTCTTTTCATGCCAAATCTTTGAAGTGCTTTAGCCATTTTGAAGACCTATAAGAAAGACCAAGACAAACATGCTATTAATGATGAGAAAACAACATGAATAAGATCCTCAATCCTTTCAGGGTATATCTGAGGTGGCTGTTTATAAGTGTAAGAAAGCAACTGCATAATCCACAAAGTTTTATTATCAAATATAACTCACTAATAAAATGTCATATTCAGTTTGCTGCTACATTCTCTTCAATAAAAACTTAGGTGAATCTAGGCAATCTAAAAATCTTTAATTTCAGCAGAAACACTACTATTCTATGACAAACCTATCACAATGAATACTGACCTTGAGTGTTTCAACTAGTCTTATGCAACAATTGGTATGGATAAATTATTTGATCAATCAATTATAGAGTACCTAATCTACATATGCATTGGCAGGATCTGAATACACAGATTGTGGAAAAAATCAAGGGTTGGAACTTCAAAGCCAGAGCTCAGTTGCTTCACACACCAATTATGGAGTAAAGAAGGCAAATTGACTAAAATAGTTTGACACCAGAGAAAAGGGTGCTGAATTCATTTTCACAGTTCCATAAACCAAGTTGCGTTCACAATTATCAATCTATACACTGCAGATGTTATGAGCAAATAGAATTCATAGATTTTCTCCTTCCATGATTATGTATACTATCCTTAATGCTAAGATTTCACATTCAAGAAACTTCCCAATATTTTTCTGCCCAACCTGTAAATGATATAGAATGATAAGGAAAGTCATTTTCAGTAAAATTATTTGAATTTAGTACCAAACAATTCTCTATGGAGGAACTTACCAAGTCTTCTGTGTATACTCCAACAACTGCAAAGGGCGCCCGAGCTGGATTTAACATGGGACCCAATACATTGAATACAGTTTTTACTTTTAGTTTTTTTCTTACAGGGCTGACAATCTTCATTGCTGGGTGATACTTCGGAGACATCATAAACCCAATTCCTGCTTCATTCACACACCTTGTTACCCCCTGATTAGCAATCACAAAAGGGAACAGGAAAACTAAATTACTGTATGCATTTATCAATAACAACATTTTCTCTTTGATAAATTCTATTAATTAAACAAACACGCATACTTCAAATACTCCCTTTCTCATGGAGAAGTTAATGTGCATAAAAGGCATACCAATAAGCATTATCTATATTACATAGGACCTGTCATTTGAAAATGACAATCATTAACGCTACTGCCAAGTCTCACATGTCTAATGCCATGCATATGTAATTAGCTCCCGCATGACGGAGGGCTAGTATGAACTGATTCCTACGTCACGACTCAAGAAAAGTAATGGAGCAATTTCCACTCTTCATGTAATTTGCACTAACCTCAGGGTCTAAGTCAATAACCACTCCCAATGCTTCTAACACATCAGCACTTCCACATGCAGAAGAACTTGAACGGTTTCCTTGCTGCAATAAGAAAATGATCAATCAAACCTCAATACTGAATACTTTTCAATTATATCATCAATTGCTACAATCATATATCAATATATTCGCTACAAGCGTACAATGCATATTCACCTTTGCAACTTTGGCGCCGCACGCTGCAGCAAGAATAGAAGCCCCTGTTGAAATGTTCACCGTGTTTGCACCATCACCACCAGTTCCAACGATGTCAACCACATCAACCAAACCCTCAACCTTCCTAGCATGTTTCATCATCGCTCTTGCTAACCCCACTACCTATCCACATCAAAATCCAAGAATTACTCGTCGCCAGCCCCAATTTCACAACTAGGTTAAAAAATGAAGCAGGAAACAATTGAAAAGAAAAAAAACACTTGCGGTCAAAACACCCAAGAACCTCAAGCAGCAAACTTACTTCTTCATATGTCTCCCCTTTGGCTCTCAAAAGCACAAGAACAGCGCTGATCAATGCCTCATTGGCTTCGTTCAACAAGAAGTCAAGAGACGCTTCAGCTTCGTCTTCCGATAAGTCAACCCGATTAATCAACGATTCGATCAACTGCAAAGCAGTGAAAGCCCCTAATATTATTATATATAATTTCACAAAAATTATATGCAGTGGAAAAATCTACAAAGAACTCATAAGCCCGAACCTCGCTGACCGAATTAATCGATGTGCCTACATTCTGAGCAACGGTGACCTGCGCAGCAATCGCAAAGCTCCTTTGCTTGGTGGGAGAAATTGGATGCGAAAACGAGCAATTTCGCAGCTTGAGGTTGGGAGAGAGAAGGAGGTGAGTGAAAGAAGAGGAAGAGGGTGTGGAGAAGAGAGGTTTTGCCATGGCTTTACTTGGTTTTGGAGTGAGGTGAGCGAGTGAGTATCAACTATCAATGCTAATGCTGGTGTAGCTGAGGGACAGATAAAGAGAATATCCAGATGCACATTTTCAAATCATTCAGAATCCAGAGTGGGATTTTGCATGTGATCCTCTGTCGTTTCAAAATGGGAAAAGGGAGCGGTGACCTTCGAATTCGCGCAGCATCTGTATCTTCTTATCGACCAAAACTAGCTGGAATCGGTCATTACTCTTCCACAAGGGCTCCTGCTGGTTGGGTTTGGGAAGAGCAACAACGTTGTTCCTCTTCCTCCAACTCCTAGTCAAAAATAAGTCATCCTTGTAACGGTTTTACATACAACAAATTTATATTATTTTTACTTTTAAATTTATGCATTATTATATTAAAAACAATTTCATATGCAATTTAATAATTATACATATTTGTTATTTATTTTTAATATTATTGATGTCAAATTATCCTTACTTCACCCATAATATAATTATGGTTCCATATTTAATCTGTTTACATGTTTGGTCCATATTCAATTTTTACTGTTAACATTAGGAGTACTCATGAACTGGATTAGGTCAAGTTTTTAATGGAGTCAATTTTCTTTATTTAGACTAGATCCTAGACTCGATCATACTCGAATCTATGTGTTGTTTAAATAAAATTAATTAGGGATTGGATGGGCTCAAAATTTGAATATAATTTATATTTTAATATATTTAATTAATAAATTAAGTTATATAACTTTAATTTTTAAAAATAAGAAACTCAAAATATTTTTTTTTCAATGATTAAGTTATAATATAGTATGTTTGCATGAATCTAAAAAATAAAAAAAATAATATTTTAAAAAATAAATATTATATAATCTTGCATTAGATTAGGCCAACTTAAAAAGTGACCTAGTCTCAACTCAAAAATGCATCGTACCCAATTTTTTAGTCCCAGACCTTACTTAACCATTCATTAAAACCAAGTATTACTTGACCTACTTAGCTAGGACCTAGACTAAGGCATTATGTTAGGTTGGGTCTTAAACACTCCTAATTTAAATTTACACAGGGGTTGGCCTACTAAAACTGAAATATTAGACCAATATTTAATCTAAATATTTGGATGAAGAAATTAAAAAAAAAAGAAGAGAGATTATTTTTTATTTTTAAATTAAAAGAAACATAAAATGTTTATAAAATAAAATAAGAAATTATTAGAATGTTGAATGATAATGAAAATAAAATAGATTCTCTACAAATTTTTGTCTCTAGCCGTGGAGATTATGTAGATTCTTTCATACCCTCGGATGTGTCTCACTCAACAAACAATAATTATAATATATAGATTCTTTCATACCTTCAAGGTGTGTCTCATTCAAAAAATTTTGGCTTTTCTTCAATATACATACATCGATGACAAAAAAAAATCGATTTTACTTCAATATACTTAAATATTTTTAGATTTTCTTTGTGTGAGTGTGTGCGTAAAGCATATTTAGTAAAAAAAATAAATTTTGACAAGTAAATTTTACATTAATTATTAATATTAAAATAAAAAATTATAAAACTTTTTTAAATGATTGTGTAAATGTTAAATAAAATCTAATTATAACTATTTACGTATAATTTAATCATTAAAATTTATATATATATATATATATATATATATATATATATATATATATATATATATATAACAACAAAAACACTTTTAATTTGGGCTTCCTTCACTATTCTAGGTTCACAAACAAAGTAGGTGGATTGGGTCCATTAAGATTTAGAAAGAGGTTTATAAGGAAATGAAGAACGAAAATTTATTATTATTTTTTTAAATACAAAGAAGGGGCAAAGGTCCTTAAGAAGACACTACAAAACACTGGAAAGAGACTCCAGTTGCATCTACCAGTAGGAGCTGGCCATATCCCATTAATGGTCTACTCATATGTGTAAACCAATCAGTAGAGAGTGGGCATAACTAGCAAGATGATTAGCTATCCTTTTCCTTTCCTTGAAACTGTGAGTGAATCTCAAGCATTTTAAGTAAACATTCCCTATATTTTAGATTTAGCAATTGAAAAAAAAGAATCGCTTCGTATCCATCTCACAATATGCTAGTCAACAATTTAATAAAATTGTCTACGTGAATTGTTAATGTTAGTATCAAAACACTCCAAGTATAATGAATATTTCATAGATGTGAATGGAAACATACTTAGATTTAAAAAAAAAATTGATAAAATAAAATAAAAAAGTAAATTTTGTACACACAAAAATTAACACGGATAAATTTGTGAGAGAAATAATAGAGAGATATCCTATGAAGAAACAAAAGTACAATTTTTAAAACTTTCAACTCAAAAATCAGTATACCTAAATCACATAATAAGAACACTATATTCCAGGAATTCACAAGAGCTATTGAGCTACTAGATCGTATAGCCTATATTTTCTATCCCGTTACCTGTCTTGACATTTTTGCTTTATTTTTTTTTTCAAGCAATAAATGTTTCAAAGTCAAGCCACCCCGAACAATTAAATGTGACACGACATTATTAACTAATAACATACATTATATACTAAACTATTTTTTCATTAGAGATACAAAATAACAATTTTTTATTTACTTCACTTAATACGGCATTGTTTAAAAAATACATCCATTTTTTTTTTTACTTTCAATGAAGAAGTTGTGAATAAGGGTGGAAATAAATTAATAAAACGTTTAATTTATCGAGTTTAGGATTTAATATATTTTTTATTTTGTTAAATTTAATTTATTTATTATATTAGTCAAATTTAAATTTTTAAAAAATATTGTTTTAAACAAATAGATTAGACTTATACTTTTAAAAATATTTACTTAACCTGAAATGTCATCATATTTATTTATTTTTTTATATAATTAAAAAATATAATATTTTATATAATTTATTATTATATATTTATATAAAATAGACTTACAAATTAAGTTAAAATTTATGTTTTTACAAAAATGTTAAGTAAAAACATTGATGTAAGATAATAAATTACGTTTAGATTTAATACTTTACAAAACAAGCTAAATTTATTTAAAAAAAAAAGCTAACTTAAGGATTTTGTTTCCGTAGTTGCTAGCATACTTAGTAAACTTTTTTTTTAAAAAATATAAATAAGTATTAAGTATAATAGTAAGTAAAATATATTCTTAATAAAACTGATTAAATTTTTTTTTTTAAAAATAAAAATACTTTATTTAATTTATTAAATATTTACTATCAATAATTAATGCACATATAACAATTGGCAGTACAGTAAAAATAAAACATGGACGGCGGAGCCGGAGACACCGGCGGACCCCCTTAGAAAGAAAGATGGCTGTTCCAAAGAAAAAAAAAAAAGAAGATGATTAGTTATTTTCAAATGTTTCTTTTCTTCTGAACCTCAAGGCGTGAGAAAGTGGGAGTGCAAAACTCGGTGGTGTTTTTGCAATTATACAACAAAAACATAAAGCACCATCTCCTCCGTGTCCGAGGCAAAGAAGGGCTTGAGTCAGACAAGAGCTAGCTGAGTTGGCTCCTTTCTTCTCTCATCTTCTTTCTTCAGCTTTCATGATCTTCTCTTCCCCTCCATCTTTCTGCCTCCTTCTTCTCCCCATTATATTTTTGGTAAGCTACTGATTCTTTTGTGTTTATTTTGAAACCCTAGCCGTGCAAACTCTACTGGGTTTCAAATTTTGAATTTATATTGTGGGGTTGCAAGTTCAGTAGGACCAATGTTTTTCCTCTGTTTCTGTTCAAACTCTCATGATTTTAATTCAGTTTCGAATCTGCTTCACATTTCGTTGCATGGCTTTCACTTCATCATGTCAACATGCTGATTCACTCTGTGTTGTTATCTTTTGGGAAAGTTAAGCCTGTAATCGCCTTAGTGGATTTTAGTTTAGGCATGTTGGGCCTCAGTTGTTGGTTATTGACATCTACTGATTGTTTTCTAATATATGTTCTTGTAATTTGATATACTGACAGCAATTTGAAAACAACTT
The DNA here is from genome assembly GCA_019955255.1 of Castanospermum australe. Classification (NCBI taxonomy): domain Eukaryota; kingdom Viridiplantae; phylum Streptophyta; class Magnoliopsida; order Fabales; family Fabaceae; genus Castanospermum; species Castanospermum australe. Next base: position 462,204 of record NSJW01001005.1, on the reverse strand, counting down.
CTTCGAAATATGTTACTGAATGAGGGGGCAACCTCCAATATGGGAGTTTTATTTTCAGGCAGATTTTTCATGGCACCTAAAATAAACCAATTTAGAAAAGAAAACATTCTAACATAGTTTTATTGTTCATCTGGGGCTGTTGTATTAGTCAATTTGTAATAAGAGTGTCAGAATGTTCTCATTGCCAACCCTTGTCTTTTGGAGATCCATTTTTTAGCTATAATGATTATAATTTCTCAATTATTTTAAGAAATGTGTAATTTAAGAATTATAGATATCCCAATGTAGATTCTTACTTATAGTAGATTTAACTATCCATGTTTCCTCCTGGATACTTTTGATACACTCCCTCTTTTGTTTTTTTATTGTTTTGACAAGTATGGAATCCTGAGAATATCAAGAATTGGTAATTGATGTGCATTTTATTCCTATATGAAAATATGATGATTGCAAGCATATTAACTAGATATCCAAGATATCTAGGAGTCTTGCCTGCTTGTTTTAAGATGCTGGCATTACATTTGAAACTCATGCCTTAGTTTCAATTTTTTTCCCCAGCCACATGAATTCCTTTTCAGCCTCAAGCCATGCCTAAAGTCATATGTTATGTGTTAATAGTTTATGTGTTATTGGTTGGATTTGTTTCCTTTATTTAGTTACTCTATGTTGTGTTCTTGTTTCATCATCATTTTCATTCAATTTTTTATGATTTACGTTGGTTATGTAGGGATAAAGATGGCCACTATAGAAATTGTGGATTTATCTAGTGATGATGAATGGGGAAAGGTTGATCCCAAAGCTGTTAAGTCGGAGTCAGATTTGGTTAGTGGTTCAAAGCAACAAAATGAGACCAACAAAGGCCGACTTGCCAAGCATTGGAGATCTCAAAGTCATTCTACTAGACAAGATTCTGAAGAAAATATAAGCTCTTGTGGTCCAAGTACAGATCATAGTAATTCTAGTGTATTGGAGCAGGGGTTGTCGCCAGTTGATGACACTGGCCTTTCTTATGCATCAACAATTTGTGCTGCACCCCTTTGTAGGCAGTTTTGGAAGTCTGTAAACTACAATGATGGGCTTGGTTCTAATGTCAGAGTACAAAGTAATCCCAAATTGTTTTTCTCAAATTAATATAGTTTATTAATTGGTTCCATTGTTGTAAGTTCCCCACCCCACCCAATATTCTGTTAGCCAAGGTTATATAAATAAAATGTGAATTGTTAACAGAGTTTTTCCCTCTTGATTTTCATAGGGATTATAGTTTTCAGATCTCACATGCTATGTGCTATGTTTGTAGCCTGTAGCTACAAAGGGTGTTTATGCATTTTGGACTCATTATCTCTACGCTATTTTTCTTGGATTGCAGATGCGAAAAACTATCTACATGTCCACCCTATGTTCCTTCACTCAAATGCAACTTCACACAAGTGGGCATTTGGTGGTATGTTCTTGTGATCTATATATACTTGTCTCTTCTTCGTGATTCTTTTAATGGTCCACTTTTGAGATTATTTTCGTGAGTTGGTCTTTTCCTTTGTTTCTGTTTGCAGCCATAGCAGAGCTTCTTGATAATGCAGTTGATGAGGTGATTTTCCTGATTTTTGAACTATTGAACTTCTTGAATATTTAAATAGTCTATAGGCTGTGTTCTGTTCTTTCTCTATTATTTTGTGATACTTGCCCATCCTAGAACACAAATAGTTCATTTTTTGTCTTGATGTTTGGTATTTTGGCTCTGAATGGTTGTATAACCTCTTTGATTTGACTTTACATTTGAGAAAGATTGAAATATATGAACTACTTAAAATTGTTAGAATCATTTTTTTTTCTGGGAAAATATTGTAAGCATTATTTTATAACACCATAGACCATACTAATACAGGCACCACCTATGGTACTTGGTAAGAGTTTACTTGTCCATTGTATCATTCCTGTTATAGAAATAAAAATGATACATTCATTTGGAGATAGACTTTGATTGTCAGGTTCGTGTTTGTTCTAATATTTTCGTTCTCAATTGTGATCACATAGATTAGTGTAGATCTTAAATGTGTATTGCCTCTATTGTTTTGTGCTTTTGCCATGTTTGAAGCAGTCATTTCACATTTTGCATTTAATTTTTGTTCTTATTTTGTATTGCATTGTTGACTTTTGTTCTTAGGATAGATCCAAAATGGGGCTACTTTTGTTATTGTAGATAAAATTTCAAATCCAAAGGATAGAAGTCCAGCATTGTTGATTCAAGGTAAAGTAGTTCTGGTACTCATCAATTATAGGAAGTTGTGGTTATTGTGGTTTTAAATTCCTACTCCTGAATCTTGTAAAGGAACATATTTTATACTGGATATAATGATTTGGTAATATATTATATAGTAATTGTTTTGATTTTGTACTGACACTTGGGAATCAGATGATGGTGGTGGAATGGATCCAGAAGCAATGCGTCGTTGCATGAGTTTTGGATTCTCAGATAAGAAGTCAAAGTTTGCTATTGGACAATGTACTGATTATGGCATGCTTTTAGCAATGATTTTTGTATTCTCTTTTGTATTTATTTCTCAATTTGGCCTTCCAGATGGAAATGGCTTCAAGACTAGTAGTATGAGACTGGGTGCAGATGTCATTGTCTTCAGCCGCCAGCTGAATAATAGGTATGGATCCAAAAGTGAAATTTTCACATCACTTGACACTGTAGTTTGTTAGGGGCAATGCACTGGTTTTGCATCAGAATATATGCATTTTTAAAAATATTACTATAATTAAATAATTTAAAAAATTTCTCCTGATCTATCTTACTTTTGGCCACGCGGATTCTTCTTTTTAAAGCCAAGTTGTCAATGGGTTGGACGATTAATGGGAGTCATCCACCCAATGAATGACTAATGCAATAAATTTCTTTTTCTGATGTGGAGTTGTCCCAAAAATGGACAACTCACCACATTTTTTTTTTTAAATTTTGTAATTTTGTAATTTTTATTTCTTTATTTTTTGTTTTTCTTTGTGAGAGTAGTCCAGAAAAGAGACAGGCAACTCATTATTTTTTTATTGTTTATCTGTTTCCTTTTTTCTTTTGATTGTTTTTAAGTGGGAGTCGTATGAGACACATGTTAAAAAAATTGAAAATGAAAATACATGTGTGCGACATGTGTGTACATGCAAAATAAAAGAACACATGTATGACATCCGTCTTTCATGCAAGAAAAAAGAAGCTGAAAAATGAAAAAAAGAATGCACCTGGACTGCGTGTACCATGTGGCCAGAGGTGCATAAATATTAGATAGTATATTTTCTCTCACCTCCCTACCTTTCTTAGCAGACACTCCTCTTTCATTTGTTCAGTTTTTTTTCTACATTCTGTTTCTCCTCTAGTTTTTCCTTTGCATTCAGCTTATCCTATACTTTTGTTAATATATAAGTTTATTTCTTTTTTGGTTTATATTTTATATACTTTTGTTTTGTTCAAAATAAAGGTGATATTCACATGATTAGGTTGAAGAAAAGTATAAAAAATATAAACTGAAAAAGCCATAAACTTACCTGTTTTGAATAAAAGTATATGATAAGCCGAATGTATAGAGAAAAAAATTAGAGAAGTGGAATGTAGAGAAAAACCAAACAAATGTGAGAGGGGAGCATCATCTGAGATAGGGCAGAGAAAGGAGATTAAAGTGATTTATGCAGACACAGTCTGCGTGCATATTTTTTGTTAATGTTTTTTCGTTTTACTTTTTTGTGTATTAACAAGTGTCATACATGTGTTTTCTTTTATTTTGCATGCGCAACACTCGTTGTATGTGTATTTTTAATTTTTTAACACTTGTGATGATTCTCACTTGAAAAATCGAAATAAAGGATTAAAAATAAAGAAAAAATAAACAATAAAAAATGGTGGACGATTCCCACAAAGAAAAACACTAAATAAGAAAAATCATGTGGTGAGTCGTCCGTTTTTTGGATGACTCCCACAATGGAAAAAATAAAAATATTAAGTCAATAAGGACAACTTATTGAAGTTGTCCATTCATTGATGACTCCGATGAGTTGTCCAATTCATTGATGACTTAGGTTGAAAAAAATCCATGTTGCCAGAAGTGGTATACACCGGGAAATAGCTTTGAAAATGGTTTAATTTGAAAAATAATTTCAAAATATGGTATATAATGATACAACAGCCTCACTCAGATGTAAAATGAGTCCATTCTATGTATATTTGTCATTACAACCTAGTTGGTTCTGTATCTTTGTTGCTGTTTCTACTGTTATCTTGACTTACTCACATGACAGTAAGGCAGGGAGGTCTTGCAACAATATGTGAAATTATGGGAAAAAATTGAAATTGCTACTTTTTTTTTCTTATTGATTGATCAGGATTTTGACTCAAAGCATTGGACTTCTGTCTTACACATTCTTGATGCAAACACAGCTTGACAGAATTGTAGTTCCCATGGTGAGTGGTATTTGTCATTTTTACTGCTTAAAAAGGCTGTGGTTTATATAGTGCATTGACTTAAAATGCTACTTCTCTTCTCCTTGATTTGTTACTAAAACTGTAAAACAGTTGAAATTGTACCTGTGTATTGGTAGGTCTGGAGGCTCTATGTAGAAATTACTATGATAAGGGGTGCCTGTCTCCTGATTGCTTGAGTAGGCAATTATCATGCTTTTATTTTTTCTCCTTTTTTGACTGTCAGTAAACTTGTGTGTTTATTTTGGTTACTTGTAAGTTAACCTGGCTTTTTATGCTGGATGCTGCTGGGCCTTATTTCCTGCATTTTTCTCTGTTGTTAATCATCATGATGGTTTGATGCATTGTTTATACTCTCCTGATGATAACCCTTTTCTACAATGAAGGTTCCAGTAATTTTCATTAACGCCACTAGGTGATCATGTCAATTTCAGGTGAATTATGAGTTTAATACATCAACTGGAATGTTGGAAATACTAAATGGAAGAGAGCATTTTATGGCTAATTTATCCTTGCTGTTGCACTGGTCTCCATATTCATCAGAAGCAGAACTTCTGAAACAAGTCAGTTTCTAAATTTTTCCTTTCATCCATGATAATTGGCTGCCTCTTTTAGAACATATTGAATGATTGTCATACTTCTTGTCTTCGCTTTTTCTTTTTCATTGTTCCAGACAACACAACCTTACATCCTGAACATATACTTTACAATGATAGTCAGATTTTTGTCTTTGCTTTTTCTCTTGTATTGTTCTAGACAATACAGCCTTACATCTTGAACTTATTGTTTACTTTGGTTTGAGACCTTCCCCCCTTCCCTTTTTTTTTTTCTTCTCCTTCAAATATTTATGTTTCTCATGGGACTGTAATGTTATGATTATAGAATGTGACTTAATAATTGTTAGCATTATATGCATATCTATTCTGTTTAGATATTGGGGGCCAAAATTTCGCATTAAGTGGTAAAACGGTAAGGGATGTGTAAGCATTTTGGTGTCTCACCGCCTAAGGCTTGAGCTATTTAGTGGTACTGGTCAGATTTTGATAGGAAAGCCAGAGGGTCCTTTTATGGGAGAGAATTGTTTGTTTGGCAATTGACATTGCTTTAGTGTTTAGTGGATTGGCTCGTTGCTATTTTAGGTTGTTTTTCTTCTATTGCTGATCTTCAGAGAGACTGGAGAGATTTATTGCAACAACCTCTACTTCTTTGGAGTATTCATTCTTGCACACATAATTCTTCTGTTTTCTACTTAATAGATTGCCTTCTTTCACTATAGAAAAATTACTAAGTGCCCTTAGAGCATCGAATCTGTAAAACTAAATAAAGTAACAACTTACTAATGCTAATTACCTTAAATGATAGTTACCTAGTAAGATCTGTAGATTATTACAGTCAGCCCCATAACCATAAGTAAACCAAAATATTGAGATAATTTAATTTTTAAATTTTGTCTTTCTTGATGCTAGTGTATCCTGTATCAGTAAGGCTGAAGCCTTTTTGTCAATATGATAACCTCTTTGATGACTCCACATCCTTGAGAGTTTTAGGGCCAGATCATATAATCAAGTTACAGATTCTTGCAGTTGATTTTATGTACTTACTAACCTGCTTTTCTTATCATTCTTCTGAGAGATGATAGCCACTTCTTTACCAGTAAAAGATGGGTCTATTTGACAAATATGAAATGTCGCCAAATAAATCCTTGTAAATTAGAGTAACATATTTAGTTCTTTTATAATGTTTATTGCTATCTTAATAGATTAATAGCTTATTCCTTCTAAGATTCTGATTCACTTCAAATATTCTCCACTCTGGCAGTTTGATGACATTGGATCTCATGGTACTAAAGTTATTATCTACAATTTATGGTTCAATGATGATGGGAATTTGGAACTAGACTTTGATACGGATCCTGAGGTTGTATTTTGTATTGGTTTTCCGTTTTTGGCTTTTCTGTCCATTTTGAAATCATTCTTTCATTGATGGGGGGCTTCTGATATTTTGGATGCAGGATATTCGTATTGCTGGGGATATCAAGAAGATTGGTACACTTCCTGCCTGGAAGACAGTAAATGACCAGCACATTGCTAATCGGTTTCATTACTCTTTACGTGTATGCTTGATCTAGATAATTATGTTTAAGTGGCTGCGTAAAAGGTTGAATTTTCTTGAGTCTAATATTCTCATGTTCCACAGGTTTACATGTCCATATTGTACTTGCGAATACCGGAAAGCTTTAGAATTATATTGCGAGGGCAAGTTGTGAAGCTGCACAACATTGCTGATGATCTTAAATATACTGAATTTATCTTGTATAGACCACAAAGTGTTAGTTCTGCAGAGGTTGTTTAACTTTTGAGAGTTTTTTTATTATATATTAACTGAGGAAAAATTATCTTGGGCTAAATTTTCATGCATGATTCTATGTTGATATTAGTAATTAGTGTTTCAAATCTTTAAGGGATAAGGAGTTGAACTGAGGAATTTCTGATGGCTATAATTGACTCAGGTTTTATCTTTTGGATTAACTGTGCAGGCAACAGTTGTGACAACAATTGGGTTTCTTAAGGAAGCTCCTCATGTCAATATCCATGGCTTCAATGTATATCACAAAAATCGGCTGATACTGGTAATTGTCACCTAGAATGTTCTAATATACCTGGTTGGGGACAACTTTTCCTTTTTCTAATGGTATGATTGAGTAATTGGTTGTTGATGTTAAAAATTGAAATATTTGGCTGGGTAAACTATTTATGTTTTGCATAAAGCAGATTCTTTTCCTTACTTTTTGTGTGTGTGGGTGGGAGGAGTGGAACAAGCTTGCATATGGTTGTCATTTACCTTGCTCAATATCGAATAACCGAAAGTAAAGTTGAGAGTTAAGAGACTCTGTAAAGATAAAATCAGTAAATTTATTGTGTTTATAAGTTTGCTTAGGCCATCAGAGGTGATTTATTTTAAGGCGTGGTAAGAGAACGGAATTGTTCTTATTATTGTATAATACAAAAGGGGTTTCCCAATATCCATGTTTTGGCAAAATGCATCTATTTGATTCACTGGAAAAGTTAAATTAGCATATTTCAAGATGCATCCTTGGCAAAATTGTATTAGCAACCTAGTTTTGCCATGTACTTTGACATAAATATAATTACATTACCCTGTGTGTGTTGTTAAATACACATGAATAGTGGAATATGTTGGCAAAAAATCCATCTATATAATTTCCCAAATTTCAGACAAGCATGCACTTGATGTTATCCCTTGTAACTCTCCGTGCAAGACTTGATATACTTACACCACTTATAATTTTTTTATAGATTGTAACTTTTATCAATATAACCATTGATTTATAACTTTACATCATGCTGATCATTCATGTCAAATTTTGAAAAAAATAAACATAAGTAGAAATGTAATCAAATAGTTCATATTTTCATATATTTGAAAAAGTATATATTAGGTTAATCTTAAATCTTAATATATATCAATGTAGTCTAAATCAATTTTGGATTAATGTGAAATTTTATGATTATGATCTAAACGATAGGAACTTTTAATGTAATGGTGGATTTTGTGAGAAAGTCATCCAATAAAAAGTTATTCAATGGTGTAAGATTCATTTCGATTATTCAATGATGTAAGATTCATTTCGACTTGTACCAGTGTCAAATGATCCCTCATATAAGCTCCTCTTCCTCCGTTGGCAGAGGTTAGCAAGTAGTAACCCCCACCTTTTCATTTGGACAAAAATGACATACTTCTCTCTTTTAAACAACAAAAAAGATTAGATGTGTTTAAGACATTTTATGAAAGAGTGTTATAAAGAAACAAAGAGTTGAAGAAAAAGAGGAGAGATAATTAGTATGAGAAAAAAGAGGAGGATAATTAATTATTTTAGAATTTAGAAATTTTTACCTTAATGAAATGTGCCCCTAAACTTTTTGATTTTTTTTAAAAAAAGATAAGTGAGACATTTTTGTCTGAATGAAAAGGTGGAGATTGCTAACCTCCACCGAAGGGGGACTAGGTTAGCATCCCCTATATACATATTGGTGTAAGGTTCTTTTATTTAATTTGACTAGCATAGAAGATTCACTTTTGCAGTTTAATAGTAGTAGTTATGACAACAGCTTCATTAGAAATTTACCAATAGAGTTGTTCGCAAATCTCATGAAAAAGAAATGGATATAGATTCTATATTGTAGTGAAACGTCCACAAGTCGACCAAATCAGAATTCATGCCGCCAATCTATAAACCCTTCCTTCTATATGTTTTCACAAAATGATGGTTTTGTAGATGTGAAGGGTTATATGGTAGAGTGGCAATGGTTTAGTATATGGTGTTTGAAGATGAAGCGTGCAATGAGAACTCATATAGTATTGATTTGGTTTTTGATAAAAGAAATTTTAAAAGAAAGAGGAGGATAAGATATCCTCCATAAATAAAGGATAAAAAGAAGAATGAAAAATAACTCAAACAATAGAGCTCTTCTTTCTATGTGCCTATTTTTGTCAAGGAGACTCTTGTAAAGAAGCCCTGCGCAGAGGACCAAAGAAAAGAAAGGCCATGCACACATCACAATCTTATTTCTAATAGATTAAAGGAGAAATATTCCACTATAAAAATCCATGTGTTTTTCTCAAGCCAAATATACCAAAAAACAGGGTACAAAGCACATTCCTATAACCAGACATGTAACGGAGAATAAGGAGAAGAGAAATCTACATTGGTTCAACCTCCATTGAATCGTAGACCTATGCCCATGGGTGAAACAAAGGGAAAGTGCGCATGGGTGAAACAAAGAGAAAGTGCACTATGATAGATGAAGATTACAGGGTGTAGTTGCTTAACACTCAAACCCTAATCCAAATACACCAAACCCAATTGGCCCGGTCCCTTCGCTTCCACCAGATAATCTCCATGAAAATTCCTTGTTGGGTCACATCATTGATTTGTCAGGTCAAGTCACATGTCATGTCAAGCCTAAAACTAAATACAAGCCACTTATGACATTCTGAGGGCTCATACAGTGTGTCAATTACCTGGCAAGGAGAATTTAAATTTAGTAAGGAAAGATTAGCACAATCAATTTAGGTGAAAAGCTTTTTTTCCTTGCAATCATTGGCATGATACTTCTAGTTCTATTGTTAATATAAATAAAGATTTGGATGCAGATTGACATATGTTGGCTTTTCCAAAGCAATTTTAATTTAATTCTGTAAATAAAGAAAAAGGGAGTTTTTCTTCTCCATCTTATTGGAAAATTGGCAACCTTGTGCTACCCAAAATAGAAATTACTAGTTTGTCAAATTGCATAAATTGCAGAATCACACTAGCAATTTTAGCATTTTAAATAGTTTTTTGTTTCTTCCTTGTTGCTGTAGCATAGATTTATCATGTAGCATGTCTTTTTTTTCTTCTCTCTCTCTCTAATATAATTGCTACCATTTCCATTTGCAGCCATTTTGGCAGGTTGTGAACTATTCAGACAGTAGGGGTAGAGGAGTTGTTGGTAAGCAGAAACTGCATATTAAAGTATAATGTCAAGTTTTGTTTGATGTTGGAGATATACTGGACTTGTAGAGGATAGGTACCTAACTATGTTAATCTTGTGGCAGGTATCCTGCAAGCAGATTTTGTTGAGCCAACTCATAATAAACAAGATTTTGAGAAAACTTCCCTGTTTCAAAAGCTTGAAGTGCGCTTGAAGGAAATGACATGGGAATACTGGTATAGTGTTTATGCTATTGCTAGTGTTCTTTTGGGTCCATGGATTGCAGAAATATTTACTTTTGCTTGTTCTGTTATGTTCTCTGCTTTTGAAACAAGTGGAAGAGTAAGTCAAACTCCACTGCATCATCAACTTTAAAGTTATCATACTCAAATACAGTGTCCCAGGGGTGGGAAGAGCTTGCAAAATTTTTTGTTTTTAAAGCATTAGTATCTGACATGTCCAGGACCCTTGTTAAAATTTTGCAGGGATTATCATTGTAAACTACTAGGGTATCAGGAAAAGAAGAAGCCTCCAGCTCCAGTTACCCCACTAGATTCATCACTACAGAAACCACTTGGTATAGAAAAACCAGTCACATTGAACAAAAGTTCCTCACCTGTTGTCAATAAAAAGGCACCATATGGAAAATCTGAGCAACTAATACCCAACCCACAAAGCAGATCTGAGCAAGGTAACTGCTTATGTGAGACAAGATTTTGCATCACTAGCGTAACCAATTTTATTGAACTAACGATTCCTTGTTGTGGTTTAGGATCTCATACTAAGAGGAAGAAGACACATGAATTGATAGACCTTCAGAAGATGAAAAAGCAAGCAAGGGAAGAGAATGTAACAGGTGTTGATTGCAATCAGAAAATACAGGTTTGTATTGGCATCTTGTATGTTATGTTGAAACTGGCCTTAGTTTGTTCTTCTTGTTCATATATATTATCAAAAGGCATATTTTTCTTCTCTGTGTTCTAAATTATTCTAATTGTTCATTTGAATAGCAAAGAGATAGTGTAAATTGATGTCAATGCAAACAACAATCTTTGTTTTATAGTCAAATTTTTCTAATATTGATACCTATTAGCTTGCCCATTTTTGTGTCTTGATTTCTGGCTTGTTACTGTTAGTCACTACTTGGCATAGAGGAAATTATTTTTTTTTTATTGCTTGGAGTAGTATTCTAGAGTAACTATTCATTTATTAATTCTATTGATGTGTTTGCTTGCCTTGGCCTTCATACTCTTTCAACCTTGCTTTTTTATGTAGACCATCACAACTCCTGCAGACCAGGTGGTAGACCAAGAGACTATAAACTTGATCCGAGAAAACAAGAAACTCCATTCAAAGTGAGTATATTTCTAATTACACGACACTTGATTGCATGGAATGCTGTTGTACAGCTACTTGGGTTGGCTTCGATCTTGGTTAACTCTTGCTGGCAAACACAAGCTACATGCCATTTTTATTATTCTCCTTTCTCATTTGGACTTCGGCAGCATCTAACAAACTTAGCTCTTACCTCCAATTCTGAATTATCACATGGTAGCTCCATGAAGCAAAGACCTTATTTTTCCTCCTTTTTTTTTCCCCTGCAGATGTTTGGAATTTGAAAAGGCAGGGGAAGAACTTAATCTCAAGGTAATTTTTGTACGAAGTAATAATGATTGGTTCGTTACTTTGTATATTTCAGTTGCCTAATTCACACTGTTGGTCGAGTTGTATTTGGAGAATTATTGAGTACCGGGATGCTTGGATGCTGCATTCAGAAAACTGTTTTTTGTTTTTCTCTCTTTCTTTCTTTCTTTCTTTTTGAAACTTTGAAAGGCTAAAACCTAAGGATGTTGCTGGATTTGAATCCACTCCTGTCATGAGTTTTTCACATGACCATGTCATGTGAATAGAGGGACAAACACAAGACCCTGTACAGGGATACCAACATTCCTGCGCAGGGACCCCACAATTTTTACTATGCACAGATTTATGTGTCTATCACTCTCCACATGACATGACCCTGTCATGGAAAACTCACACGAGAGGATCTAGAACCTCTGCAGAAAATTCATAGAATGAAAAACTGTTTGGCCTTTATTACCCATTTGAGAGGAATGGTTGTGATTGTACAGGTGACACAGCTTAGAAGTAAAATTCAAGAAGCTCGGCTCGAGTATAATCAACTTTTGGCTGAAGTACAGTCCCTAGACGTGAAAGAGAAGTAGTAGTGTGCCTGTACCTCTTGCAGTCTCGCTTCGAATCTTTCGTTTGTAGAACTAGAAGTGATGTTGTATGTATAACTTATTGCAATCTAGGGCTTTCCATTTTTGCCCTCGAAGGTTTTCAGGCATCCTGTAAGTAGATAGAAGTGAACCACAGCTGAGGTATGCCTTCTGTATGTATAAAATATTTTGTGAACCTTCAGCCATAAGCAATTAAGCATTGTTTATTTGTCCTTTTGGTTTTTATCTTAACTTGATTTTTTTGCTTGCTGATAATTGTCCTGCAGGTGTTCAAAATAATTAATTTATTTAGCTCTTTAATTTTCAAATTTATAGGTTTTAGTCTTAAATTTTTAGTGAGATTTAGATAATTTTTTTTATGCCAGTTATCCATGGATTTGTGTTTTAGATGAATGCTCTCTCTTTAATTTGCGTTGGTTTTGTTTGGAAATGAAAGGTTGGGATAAACATTATGTAGCATTTTAACTTGTCTCATGTAATTGTGAAATATTTGTTACTTCATAATGGTTAATCAATATGATTCTTAAAGTCAATGGTGAAACATTAATTATTTGACTTCAAATATTGGTAGTGGCTCTCAAATCAGTAGTGCTTCAACTACAATAATTATTATGCAATTTATGTATTTAGATTTGAAACACGTGTAATTATGTCATATGAGACTTATATATGTATGTAATTGGATTTCTAATTTCTATTTTAGCAGGTAAATTTTTCTATATGTTCAACTGGATTAACTTGTCCTAGCTCATATATGTGTGGGTTTAGTTGGGTTGGGTTGAAGAAAAAATTATTTTCAAGCTAACTTGCTACTTTTATGAGTCGGTCTAAAATCACCCTATCCCAATGTGAAAGCCATTGCTTCTAGGAAAGCTCTATTTGAGGAAATAATCAATATGTTCAACTTATCATATTTTTATGTAATATTTATTTAAACATTTTTTAACTAAATATTCTATATTATCATTTACATAAACTATCCCGTGCACAATCTGGTTATTTATTAGTAACAAAATGAATAGATTTCATTTAACAATTCAATAGGCTTCAAAGAGGAAAAAATAAATTAGAGTAGTTAAGGAATAAAGGAAAACAGAAATAGTTTAAAGATAATTTGGTATATTACCTTTTCCTCCAAAAATACTTCAAACATAATTATCCGATACATCCTTACTGTAATCAATAATTATTTCTTTTTTTTGGTAAAGATCTGATATTAATTTAGATCAATACATTATAGCCTCTATACTTTCTTCTTTTTTTTTCTTCGTTTTTGGACCAACTTTCCTCTTCACCAAATCACACAATCCCAAAACGTTAGATCAATGCATTATAGCCTCTATACTTTCTTCTTTTTGTTCTTGGCTTTTTGGACCAACTTTCCTCTTCACCAAATCACACAATCCCACAAACGTTAGATCAATGCATTATAGCCTCTATACTTTCTTCTTTTTGTTCTTGGCTTTTTGGACCAACTTTCCTCTTCACCAAATCACACAATCCCACAAATGTTAGATCAATGCATTATAGCCTCTATACTTTCTTCTTTTTGTTCTTGGTTTTTTGGACCAACATCCCACAAATGTCGTAGGGCATGGTGCTTTTGAAAAGTTTTATGTTGAAATCAGCATTTGCCGCTGTCTGCCAGTAGCTCAGTACTGTTCCGGTCCGGTAGCTAATGCGCTAAATACCGTTTGGTGAAATAGCAATGGCAATGTTCTTTCACACTTCCAACACCTTTAACCTTTGGTTCCTCAAAAGCTTACAAGTTACAACCCAAACATCCGAAAAAGAGCTTATATATTTGAATTTTCCATGGCTTCCATTTTGACATTAAAAATGCAAGTTTTTACTGAATTCTGCTTATCTGGTGAAGGAATCAACCCAAAGGAGTTCATATTCCAGTACTCTCCATTCCTTGTCTTCTGATCAGCACGGACCAACCTAGCCTCCTCTCTCTTCTGCGCAACTACCCCACCATCTGCACTTGAAATAGCAACTTTTCTCCAGTTGCGCCAGATTCTCAACATGACGTAGATCATCACTAAGCATATAAGCGTGGAAGTAAAGACAATGGCCACTATGATGGCTGCCAATTCTGGGTTTGATAGCTGCTTTTTCCCATGTCCTTTAGATTCTGAGCACGATGCTAATGGTGGGCCGCACAAGTGGTCATTATTCAGGAACGAACTTAGTGGGAATCCTGAAAATGTTGAAGGAATCTGGCCTTGTAGATGGTTATTTGAGAGATTTAGCACGTGCAGGCTGGTAAGTTTACCAAGTGAAGGAGGAACTTCTCCTTGAAGTTGATTGAATGAAAGATTGAGTCTTTCTAGCTTCATGAGATTTCCTAGAGACGATGGAATCTCTCCAGAGAAGAGATTTTTACTCAAGTCCAATATGACTTGCAACTCAGCAAGCCCTCCTAGCTCAACTGGTATAGTGCCTGCCAAGAAGTTTTCTGAGAGCCTGAGCTCATAGAGCTTTGGGCATTGCTGAATTGTTGGAGGAATGAGGCCTGAGAGATTATTCCTTTGCAAATTCAAGACATTGAGAGAAGTAAGATTTCCAATCTCTTGGGGGATTTCACCCGAGAGATTGTTGTGATGAAGAGAAAGCTTAAGCAATTTTGAGCAGTTACCAAGCTCAGCAGGTACCCTCCCATGGAAGTTATTGAATGAGAGATCTAACTCGCCAAGTTCTTGAAAGCTTCCCAGCCATGGAGGTATTTGGCCGGTCAATCTGTTATTACTCAGCAGAAAGTGTTCAGTTTTCTGACAGTTTGAGAGTTGAGGCGGCACATCTCCTGTTAAATTGTTAAATGATAATTCAAGAAAGTCGAGTTCAATGAGGTGGCCAAACTCAGAAGGAATGCTTCCTGTAAGATGATTGTATGCAAGTCGGAGACGGGTGAGATTTCTGGAATTGGCTAGACTAGAAGGGATGGGACCTGAGAAGCTGTTGTTAGTCAAGTCCAGGACAGTCAGAGAATTTGAACCAGTAAGAGGAAAGATACTTCCACTGAACTTGTTGTGGGAAAAATTTATGATTTTGAGGTTTTTGAGAACAGAGAGTCAATAGGGGAGAGGTCCTTCAAAGGAGTTGTTGTAAAGGGTGATGGTACGAAGTTCTGAAAGGTAACTGAATGTGGGTGGTATGGAACCCGACAACTTGTTATCAGCTAATGCCAATAACTGAAGCTTTTTACAGTACCCCATGCTTGGCGGGATTGGACCCGACAAGTCATTCTGCCTCAGATGTAAAACAAGCAAGTCCTTGAGCTTACCTATAGTGTCTGGAATGGGCCCCGTAAAACGGTTTCCAAAGAAGTCAATTTCCCTTAAGCTTGTGCAGTTTGTTAATTCTCTTGGCATAAGTCCAGACATCTGATTATCATAGAGGTAAATGGTGTTCAATCTCTGAAGCTTTCCAATCTCCCCTGGGATTTCACCTGTAAAAAAGTTACCAAATAGGAAAAGACCTTCCAAGCTACTGATATTTCCAATTTCAGGAGGTAGAGATCCAATGAAGCTGTTGTTGTTGAGTAAAAGGTCAGTGAGGTTCTGTAGTTTGTCCAGGCTGGATGGAAGTTCTCCTTCAAAGGTATTATCAGAAAGGTCCAACTGTTGGATTGAGGAGCAGTTGAGTAACTCCAAGGGAAATTTGCCAGAGAGCTTATTTCGAGCCAAGAAAAGTTGCTGAAGTTTTGAGCCTCTGAGGCATAAGTTATTTGCAATGCTACCTGTCAAAGCATTGTCAGACAGAACCAGAGTTTCAAGACTCTGTAATTTGATATTAAGGAGGGATATTGATCCAGAAAGGTTGTTTCTGGATAAGTCGAGTTTCTGCAGCTGACTCAAATGATTAAGCTCGGAAGGGATTTCTCCATTTAGTTTGTTTCCAAGCAAATTCAGGTATGTCAAGTTGGAGAGACGACTCAAGGCTGTAGGAATTGATCCAGATAGACTGTTATTGGCCAGATTCAGAATTTTCAATGATTTAAGAGACCCCAAGGAGGAGGGAATGTCTCCTTCAAGCATGTTGTTTGATGCTGCAAAATTTTGGAGCTCTTCACAGCCTTGAATCTCTTTGGGTATGAGGCCACTAAGACTGTTGATCTGCAAATCAAGGGATATTAGATGCTTCAAGTTGCCAATCTGAACGGGTATACTTCCGTTTAAGTGGCAGTTGGCTAGCCCCAAAACTGTCAACTCGCTCAAGTTGACAATACTAGGTGTAATTTCACCTGTCAACATGTTATCTCCTATTCTAAGAACTTGCAACTTCTTCAAATTACCTGTCTCTGCAGGAATGTTACCAGAGAGATAATTTGAGTAAAGTAGTAGCAGTATTCTTAGATTTTGAAGCTGCCCAAGCTCAGGAGGGATGGAACCAGTAATAGAATTTGAAGACAAATCAAGCGTTTCAAGAGAAATGAGGTGACTTAACTCAACTGAGATGGAACCTGATATTCCTGAACCAGAAAAATTCAGGCCTACAATATGTTTCTGATCAACTGCACAAGTTAGTCCATTCCAGCTGCACATATGAGTTGTTGGAGACCAGTTGCTGAGGGCTCCTAATGGATCAACCAGTTCTGATTTAATTCTGAGAAGCCAGTAGGAATCTGTTGCATTATCGCCCAGAGTTGCACCAAAAGCAGGATTCAGTGTGGCCAATAACAGAAAGAAATGGCACATCCAAATGGAACCCATTGCAGAATGTCTGACTAATATGAGTTTCACTATAGAGAACCAGACATCGGATCAAATGATTCAAAAGGTATGCTCTGAGACACCCACTCTATATAAAAGAGTATAGAAGTGAAGAACAATCAAGAAAGGCTCCAGGTTTTGCAGAGCAGCAAATGAAAGTAGTAAGAAAAGAAGAACAGGAAATGAAGGAATAAATAATAATGAACTATGACACAGATCCAAGTGCTAGGAGAATGTAAGATCCGACTTTAAATAGTTCTAGTGAAGAAGCACTACCTACTCTGTTTGAAAAGAGAGTATACAATCGTACAGATATGACATGTATATATGGTAGATGAAGAACTTCAACCTATAATTTATCTTAATAAGATATTGATGCTTTTCTACCTTTTCAGTTTCACCAGGGGATTTGGTGCTTTTTCACTCTTCAGAATTCTCTAGTAGCTCGTGTGAAGGGGAACTATATGGAAATACGATAACATGAATGCGTTTTGTTATGGAACAAGAAGGTAGGAAAGAGATCCACTCGTGCCTTGGATAAAAGGTGAGACAAGTGGGCCACTTTCTGTAGCTTCTGCTGATCTCAAATTTTGTTCATACTGCCGCTGTATAAATTCATAGTATATTCAAATAAGGTTTTGTTAGAAGTAACGAGGATTACAGAAGAGAACTTAAGTATGATTTGACTTTACAAGAGTTCGGGTCAACTTCAAAAATTGTCAACTAAATAGGCATAAACCCATTATGACATCTAGATACCAGTATTTCCCCAAGGATCTTCAAGCATGACATACATACGTGCACTTGCCGGCATTACTGTCTGCTTGGCGTGATAAAATTCTGCAAGTTATCTCAAAGAAAATCCAAAACGCCGCAAGATTTCAAGCGTGCATAATGATATATCAGAAAGTTGAGTGAGTATTCATTATGACAGATGGGAAAAATGAATGAGCATCATTTAGTCTCTCTCTCTTTTGTTTTTCCCTTTAGTTGTACTGTTTATTTCCTTTATTTACGGTTGAAGCACATTGCAATCTTAGGTGTGCTCAGTGCTATCTTCTGTATGTGCAATTCTATTCTACGATCAAGCTGATTAGAGTCAAGGCATCTGTTTTTTTTTTCTCAACCTAAACCACCTAATTCCATATTAAATATGGGAAGAAAACATAAGAGAGAAAACAACCACATTAGTTTTGGTCAATTCCGGACAATGTTAGGAGTCCAGAATAGAGCCAAAACCATGTGAGGTTTGGTGTATTACATTCAAAATATGTTGCATCAGCCTAATTAGGTCCAATATATTTAAGGGGATGGGAAGGAGGAGAGAATATTGCTTCAGTTTATTACCAAGATTCCTGATGTATATATAAGCCAAAAAACATTAAGACAAAGTGCTTTATATCGTTATCTTTCATATTAGCTCGTTACATAGCTTTCAGTGCTAGCTTTATACCCTCCACTGTAGCTCAGTTCCTCAGTATTCAAGCACAAGCAACCCATATGGGTCCATGTCCCGTCGGCTTTGCCCATGTCCCATTCATGGCCCTGGACAACAGGAAGAAACATAGGACTTGGTACTTATCAGCGTGCACCACTAGTAACCGAGTGCCTTTATCTGTTTTGGTACTCATCCAAATACAGACTAGAGAAAATTCTTAGCTATACTGAGTGTAAGATAACTCTTTTATATTATATCATTGAGCGTGTAACACATCAGTTAAGTGAATCATCAGTGTCTTCCACTATCCACACACTAACAATGATTAACATTAAAAATAGTTTAGATTACACATACGTAATGGTACAACGTAAAAAAATTATCTTCTTAAGTATTTAAGAATTTCTCATATTTACTAACACCTTGATCTTATTCTAGATGTTAGCTGAACTGAATGCTTTTATTCACGCCTCTATGCTCCAAAGCATTATGTGGTCACCATGAAAGTTTTGGAGGCTACATAGCTGCAGGCTCAAGATCTAGATACTCATAGAGCAAAGAATTTTTGGCAAGAAGGGTCTTCAATTGCCTTGCTACAAAGAGTGTTAGGCTTTCAGAATTGGACTGACAGCCTACAAGTACTTATGGCCGAATCAGCGTTTTCTATTTCTTTTTCATAGCCACCTAATTTGAGTTAAAGTTTATTATACGCTTGAAATTAAAGGAATAGTGTCGCAGGAAGATTAACTACCCTGGAATACAAAAATGAACAAGATTCTGAAGTGTTAAATTTTTAGCCATCGCAAGAGATGCAGCCAAGGGAGAAGGTACATTATTGAGGACCACAAAAATAAAAGTCTAAAACATCATGATAAATAATTTCGGTGGAAAAGCTTCAAATAATTTCAAAATTATAGGCTGATTAGACAGGAAAATAATAGTTACAGGCACGGCAGGAGCGTGCGGAATTCTTGGGTTAGTGTTTTTAATTATGTTCGTTGCATGTGATTGTTTGTTCCTGTATAAAAAAAAAATTATTGGAAGAGAACTCATCATTCAGTGGCACTGTGGTTCGGTAGAGATCGATGACAGTAATTCCATTTTGAACAAATGAATCATATCGGACAGATTGCCCCAAGTTGACTTTATTCTGATACGTTTTGATTCTTTAATAATATGTTGACTTTTGCTTTTTTGGACGTGTAATAATATGTTGACTTTCGTTTGCTTTCAGGCTATAGATTATATTGGAGTTTTGGTAGCAAACTCTTTGTTTATGCCTCTTCGACCATACACTAGCACGAGATTTATAGACGAAACTGAAAAGCTGGATAGGGATTAGACATACAAATGTACTTACTTCATGAGTCCTAATCCTAAGCTCTTTTTTTATTCTTTTTTTTTTTTGGTTATAAATCTAAACAAATAGAGAATTGAGATACATATTCAATAATACTATCAGTTCATTGACAGTCTCATGGAGCTGCGCCCATACGAGGCAGACTGCAAACATCTTTCCACTGCATAGCCTTATGAACTGATGTTTTTGTCATAACACTTGTGAATTGTTAAAAAATATGAAACTATTTATATATCTTTATCTAAAAATTTAAATTTTTAAAATAATTAATTCATAATATAGTATTAAAACTTTTATGATTAAGTGGTCAAAAATTAAGATAATTGATTCATGACATAAACTCTCTTTTGTGCTCCTTTAGCTTTTAATTTGACATTTTAAAGGATCAAACAATTTGATAATCAATCGTCAATCATTATTTTGAATTAATAATTTTTTTTATGAGATATAACCTTGTTATGAGGTTATCTTTCTTTATAAAATATTTTCTAATAAAATTTGAACTCCTTAACATTACAAAAAAAATAAAATAAAATTTGATTCACCTTAAATGTCTTACCTTTATTTTATTTTTGACTAAGAGCTAGGTATTTTGTTACGACTAAAAGATTGGAAAGGAACAACTCCAAGTTCTTATATCTAAAATTAGTATATCAAATTTAAAAAAGAAATGTTAGGTATACAATTATTGATTACCCCCAAAAAAAAAAACCTTTCCCTACACCATTTGATTTATCTCTAGATCTGTACAATACCACATCAACACTTTCTATATATATTTCACATACAATCCATTAGTTCTTCAAATTGGTTATCACTTTTGTTTTCCTAACTTTAGTGCAAATAGCGTTTTTCTACTTTAACAAACATGGGTACTATATACAAACACACTGAGGTAAGACGAGTGACATGCATAACAAACCATGAAGGGTAGTAACAGATATGCAGAAATAGACTACAGCAAATAATCCTCCATTTTCTTCTTCATTTAAAGTCCTCATTTACAACTTCTTACAACCACCATCTGTATTCTGGATGAGTCAGATGATCAGTGCCCAATTAGTTTGAATAGTTATTACCACAAAAAAAAAAATAACCTAAGTACTTCTAGAGATATTCCGCATGAAGATGAAATGGGGCGTGCTTTTACCAGTGAGATGAGATTGTTAACAATGTTACATCATCTTTGCTTCACTGCATTGTTGCGGAAGCAGAAGGCAGGAATCTCATGAGGAAGCTTGAGAGAGACCAAATGCAAATCACGCCAAGGAATTGCAGGACATTTAAAAGGGTACCCAAAGAGCTGTTTATAGCCAAGTTGTGTGAGGTCATCTCCGCTCCTCTAACTGTAAATGACAGAGCTGTCACCAGTTGTGCTGCTCTATTTAGTTGGTGCAATCTATACACCTGTTAATAAAAGAATTTATTAGTTTGTTGATACGAATCTGAATTGAGAAAGGTCAGCATTAAAACATTTGAAAAGTTTCAGTTGATTCTTGCCAATGCAAGAAAGAACCAAGCTAAATTAAAATTTAACAAATTAAATGATCCAGAGAATCAAATAGTTAATTTAGACTATTATTAATTAGATAAAAGCCTACAAAGAGAAGGGCAGGTAGTTCAATTTTTTTTTATTCTAGTCACTATTTTTACCAGGCAGACAAAGTCCAGGAGTTAAATCAAGAGGGAATTGGGATTTCCCTTACTTGAAAGATAAAAGGAATAGCAGCCCATGAAGGTGACTTCCGATATCTTGCATACTGCTCAAATGCGAATTGGACAACTATACCAACCAGGTATGGAGCCAGTGTTGCAGAAGCTGCAGGGCCAGTCCATGGCCAGACCAAGCCCATAGTGACCATAGGAATTATAAGACTAAGCACCAGGGTAGCAACAGAAGAGATTCGCTGACCCAATTGAGGGGTATCAATGTTGTTTGCAGCAGTATCCATTTGCAAGGGTCTCCTTAAATGGTCTAGTACGAGAAGAAACACCGCAACACCACAATAGAAAATTGCTTCTGTGAAGAATAATATGAGGAAATCTGGAGACAAAGAATGAAGTGAAGGTCAGAGTTCAGAGAAGAAAGAACAATTCAGATTTCAGAGCTAAGTAGAAAGAAAGAAAGAGAAAATATAATAAAAAAATGACACAAAGCAAGCAATTGAACATTCCAGTGTTTGGGGATATGTCAGCACACAGCTGCCAAAATTGGGGCAAAAGGGTATAGCCAAATCAATGTATTTGTTGAACAACTCGTGAATGAGCTTGATTTAAGCTCACTTATGTTTGTTCAGTACTTACATAAACAACTTTCAACAAAATTTAAAAACTCGATTAATAAACAAGCAAATTCATACAAGATATACTTGTTCACTTATGTTCATGAACAACTTGTTTCTTATATGAGATTGTTCATTATTCATTCATTACTCACTTAAAAATTGTTCAAACTCATTTAAAACTTGATTATAATGGCCCTATGACCTTGTGTGGGGGAAGGTGGGCAAAGTGTGGGTATTAAGACTTACTGGAGATTGAACTCCACATCAGGCACTTTAGGAAGTTATGTGCTACTAGACTAAAATGCTTTAATACTTTTGAAATTTGAAAATGATGGGTGGTAATTGTCAAATTTATTTTTAAAAGGCATTAGCTATTTTGTAAGTGTTCAAGGAAAGGAAAAGGAAAATTAATTTATATATAAATTAAAAAAAGTTGAAACCAAGCTCAAACTAAGACAAACTTAGCAAACTAGGTAAAACATGTTAATTGATGTTTGGTTTGAACTTGATAGATAATCGAACTCGAATAAAGTTAAACAAACCAATTATAAACACTAGGTGCTTGTTTTCAGTTACAGCCCCTACATAATTCACAAGAGTTATGCTAACTAAGAACTCTCTTTTCTCCTGCCGTTCCATATACATTGTAGTCTCAGCATGCTTCAAGTCTCCCTTTCAGTTCAATTGTCCAAAGATAACAATGTTGCCAAGTGTTTTGTTAAGAAACAAATAATTCCTAGTCACCCCAATGACCATCATATCCTGAACGTCCAGAATGTTTCTCCCAGCATAATCCCTACCAAATACAACTACCCCCTCGCCCCAACCAACCAAATTTTTATTTTTCAGCATATGGCCCATCTCACCATAATGACTCAAGTTGCTAACAGTAAATTAGGCATATTGCAGACAAAGCAACATGTATCACAAAAAAACCTACAAAGAACAAAAGAGTCTTTCTTCAAAAGAAAAGTTACTCACCTGTTAACAAAGAGTCCTCAAAGATGACAGAAAGTACTTTACGCAAATAGAGTGAAGGAAAAATGAAAGAAGCAACAAGGATTGCAGGGCCCATAAAACACAATATGCTGTCTTGAGTCCTGTCTGAATTCGATAAAATGACCTCACTATCTCTTCTATATGGACGGTTATAAAATGAGATTAAACCTGGCTTTCCATGACTCCCTGATAAATGAAAAGATGAGTTACTAGCAGGAGAGATGTCTTCAGAATTAGAATCATCGTTTTCTGGCACTAAAGCAGCTGTTTCGAGCTCACTATGTTGCGACTGATCCTCAGAGACAACAAAAAGAGCATTCAGCTGTTTCTGGAACCTTCCATTTAACTTTGGCATTCCATGTATAAACTTGCATGATTTGTCTAACCATGATACAAATGGATAAACAGCATAATGTTAACAGAGGTCATAGCCAGAAGAGTGCAGACCAAATTTCTACAGCTAATAGATTGATTTAAGAAATCCACAGGGAACCAATCGTATCAAACTTCCTATTTCTTTAAAGGATGAAGAATAGGTAGTTGAATCAAAAGCCTAAGGCAGAATGCATAACTTCATGAAATGCCCAACAAATAAGCAAGCTACCTTTAGCATATATTCTCAGCTGAGCACCATTTTGCCAATTGACAAACCGTGATAAGCTTAACTGAATATTAAAGGAAAAGAAATCATATAAGTGGAAGAGTAAATGAAGCAATACTCTAAGACACAGTAGTTAACAATTTCCAATGACAGTATAATGAAAAAAACTCTATTCAAAATATCTAGAGATTTATAGCAGAAAAGTTCAAATACGTAATGAAAGATTTACACATTTTATATCTTTTGTCACCAATTTGCAGAAAAAGAAAATGTACACAATCATAAATCTGTAGCACACATTATTTATATGTGAAACTTAATTTATTGATAAAAATTAAATAGTATAAACCATAAACTAAATATTGCAAAAAAATGGTAAAATCCACAAAGAATTAGTAGTAAAAATTCTAACACCAATGAGATTAGGGGTGACTATTACATGAATTCCAAAAATGTATCTTTTGATCTAATTAATGAAAGGAAAACTATTGGAAAATAAAACCAACTTCTTCTAATGAAAGGAACCAAAAGATGATCATGTCTCAGGTTACATTCAGCCACTTGACACATGCTTTAGCATTTTATTGTGCTAATTGTATCTAACCTAAACGTGAAACAGTCAACCATTTTAAAAAACTAGGAAGGAAGAGAGAGAGAGAGAGAGAGAGAGAGAAGAGAGACTGAAACACAGTATTCTTCCAATCCTATCACAGCTTGCAAACTCATCAACTCAATTACTTAGTTTGCTATGATTTAACTAACTCCTGAACTTGCAGCCAAATCAAATCAAGACCACTTAGTTAGTTAGTTCTACCTTCCATAACCACCTTACAAATAATACATCACAGATTTTTTCTCCAGCAGAGAATGCCACCACAAATTCAAGTCAATTCTTTTCACATGTTTAACACACAGTTGATTATTGGTGACTATGAAATTCTTAATCTTATCTGCATTTTGTTAACTTCATTTTATTTTTTTTTGAGATTTCGTTAACTTTAGTCATTTAGAACTATTGGTGAAATAAAGAATACCAGAACACCATGTCATTGTTTCCTACATCCTTCATATATTTTATGGAGATCATGAAGTGAATTTATCCAGATAAAACATAGATTCAGGAAAGATCAAATCCTTAGTTTTCTTTCCTTCTTCTTCCCAATGGCATTGAAATATACAGTTGATGCAATTGTCTAAATAAAATTCATTCAGGCCACAAGTCTGTTAAAGAATGAAGATTTTAGCATCAATCATTCACAATGCCAACGGGTTAGTAGAATATGGAGACTTTTCTTCACATGCCTTCTTTATTCTACCTGAGCTCAGATAAAATAGATGAACAAATCATTGTCACTTTTCCTAAACAATGCATTGGAGCAAATTAGTTTTCAGTCCTTTCAATTATGATTATTTTCAGAGCACCAATTTTTCTCCAAGCCCTACTGATGAAGCAAAATTCAGCAGTGACCCTATCCTATCAAACTCCAGCAATAACAGGGAGATTCTCATTCAGCAACTTTTAAATTTACAAAAGATGTCCCAAAAATTCACACATTAGAAGTATCCAACAAAATCATAACATGAAAGTCCATGTGAAATTGTGAAAATATAGCATATCTGTGTAACAACCTCTCCAACTGTACAAGGTTTAGTACACATCAGGTGTTTTGGAAAATGAATTTTACTGAACTATACACACATATTTAACTTATGCACATATAAAGAACATCATTTGTTGATGCCAAGTTTTTCGTCAAAAGTCTTGGGCTTACGTTCTCATGGGAGGTGTTGTTCGCTTTGGCCCAATGACTTGTGCCTCATGGTTTTGTCCTTAAAAGGAATCTCACGTGATGAAAATAGAGCGTCTCCTTATAGGCCTTTACTTAATGTGAGACTTGGTACCAGCATTGCCCCAACTCAAAGAAATCTTATAGTGATACACAGGGTTTTAAATTGCAATTGTGGTTGTGGTAATGGTCGCGTTGCAGCAGTCACAGTCAATGCGGTCCGCAATCATGGGCTGATGCGGTTGCGGCACCGCAGTCGAGATGTTGCAACCACATCAGGTGACACGGACTGAAATTAAAATCATTGGACTGATGCCTTGACATCCCAATTGAGGCAATGGGGACATTTAGTGATATTTAAATAATCTATTGAGGTCATCTGTAGTCAATCCTTGTATATACCTTGTACTTTTTTATTAACCTTTGAATAACTGTTGTCAAATAAAAGTAAGAACAATATATTTTTCTTCTCTCTCAGTTCTGAGCCCTCATTAATACATAAGAAAACAATATTTGTGAGAAAAACTTCATCAACCGAGCACAAGCCAAACATATTCAGGTGTCCTGCCTATTCTTTCATTATTTGCTTGATGACTGTTTTTTTCTTTTCTTCTTTTAATGTAAAACAGAACTAAAAAGAGACATTAGGAGAGAAAATTTGCAAAGAAAAGAAACTTGACAACAAGGAATAAAGGGTACCACAGCAAGCTCGTGAACAAATTCAATCCGTCATTTTCGCATATAATTAATGAGCAGCCAGAGAGGAGTTAAACTGACCTGGACACTTCCGCTGTGTTGGAAAGGAGAAGAAAGAGAAGGCGCCAACCAAGAAAATGAGGAACCAACTCTGGTAGCCATATATCTGAAGAAAAAAGGGCGTGAAAAGCTAGTAGCTCAGATTCGAACCACTCGAGAACGCCATCTTAATAAAAAGATTCGGTGAGGTGAGCCAACTCGGAGAGTGTGACTGGGCTCAAGAAGAGAGAGCGGCGCAAGTTTCTGGGTCTGAAATTGAACCAAATTGGTTTTATGTCGTTATTATCAGACCAAGATTTCGGACAATTCTGCGTCGTCCATACCATGGACCCTTCCGCCACTCAGAATTCCCAATTTGTTTTCCTCTTTGCCACAATTTTTTTTTTATTTGTATTTGGGAGCTGATTCGTTCGTAAAACTTTTCAGAGTAAACTCCTATTTTGTTATAAATTTACTCTTTAAATTTAAAAAATTATATCATTTTAATTTTTAAAAAATTAGTCTTTATCTAGACACAAAAAAATAATTTTAGTATTACTTTTTAAATTTATAAACTAAATTGATAACAAAATTATTTAAAGAAACAAAATGATAACACTTATATCTTTGAAAATTTAAAAAAGAGTTTACTCATATTTTCATTCTCTAATTTTTATCTAAAAATACTTTGAATAGCTAAACGTCTACACGTAGTAATTAAGAGTGTCTATTAGATTGAATCAATTTGTGACTATGTAGATTTTGACCTAATTCAATCTACAATTAACGGGTTAAATTGAGTTCGTAAGTTAGATTGGATTTTAAAATCTTCAACCTCCACATGATGGGTTGGGTTGCAAGCCACATATTTTTCTTTTTTCAATTTTACAAAATGACATTGTTTTAATAAAGTTGATGTAAGCAAATTTATCTTTGATTTTTGGAACTTATGTATGTTTAAGATTTATTATGCTTAAGATTTGTTATGTTTAAATATTTAATTTGTTTGAGACTTGTTGAAAACTTTATATGTTGGTCTTTGTTAAGACTTATTATGATGTATAATAAATTTTTAATTTCGTATTAATTTTTATATTTATTTTAACAGATAAATTTTTTTAATGTATGTTAAATCCGCAAATTTAATACAACCCAACCAAACTCACATATACCTTACTAATAATCATCTTATAATATTATAACTCACTTTTCTTATAATAATTATAATTTTTTATTAGAGCTTAATTTTAATTTATGGTTAATTATTTAATCATTAATTATCAAATTATTAAAAAATTTAATTAAAATATTATTATTTAAAAAGCTAAATATTTGATAAGATATAATTGAATGATAATTTTATATGTAAATCAAAATTAAGTCCTTCTTATAAGAGTGTGATTCACTTTTCAACCTTTTTTAATTTTATACTAATTTTTTTTTCACAATTATAGTCCTGGTGTACCCTTGTTGAGAAGTTTGGGCCAAAATAGCTTGCTATTAAAATATGAAATAAGTGCTTAACCAAAAACAAAATTATGAAATAAGTGAAATGTATTATCGAAGTTATAGGCAAAACAAATTAAAATGTTTAAATTTTCTACAATTCAAATATACCTAAAGATTGTGAATCAAATACATACATACATTATTTTATAGTTATGCTATATGTCACGAAAAACTATTTCACGAATTCATTAGACAAAACGCTAAAAAGAAAAAAGAGAAACAAGTCATTAGACAAAACGCTAAAAAAAAGTTCTACTTTCGTGTGCCTTTCTAAAGAATCAGCTTTGCAAGAAACAGTATTTTTCGTACATTTGTTGATACATATCATTTTTTTTTTGACATGATTGAGACATATCATTTTTAGTTACTGAGCTCAAAGTCTTATTTGTCCAAACGGAAAAGTTTAAACTTACGTGATGTTAGGAATTATTAAGACTTGAGTCACTTATTTGAATCGAACTTAGAGAAAAAAAAGTGTATGACAATTTTGCCTGTACAAGTTTCGGCGATAAGAGTATGCAACTCTATACTACCAGCCATTTATTCAAACACCATTGAAATTAACGATGATTAAATAAAAAAACTCGTTAGTTGCCATAAGTAACAAGGTGTCTAAAATATCAGTGACTGTTATCATACAAGTTACTATAGACCCGTCCAAAGTCTCAAAACCTGATTGCATGGCTCATTTCGGAATAGCAACTCTTTCTCTCCATTTTAAAGTTTCAAAACTTATCAGCAATTGGAAAAGATGTTAGAATTAACCTAATGCTTAATGTTTTTAAAGAAAAAGATAAAAAGATAAAAATGAAAAAACGAGGAGAGCGAGTATTTAATATTAATTATTGAAAAAATGAATAAACATTCAAAGAAAAACTTCAAATATTACTTATATGTCAATG
Source organism: Castanospermum australe (assembly GCA_019955255.1). Classification (NCBI taxonomy): domain Eukaryota; kingdom Viridiplantae; phylum Streptophyta; class Magnoliopsida; order Fabales; family Fabaceae; genus Castanospermum; species Castanospermum australe. Next base: position 433,670 of record NSJW01001005.1, on the reverse strand, counting down.
TAACTCAAACAAAAAATTATAAATAAGTTGACACACCGCTTTATATTGCGCACTTTAAAATTTATATATTATAAATATATCGTAACAATGTTTAGGGTTCTTATTTTCTTAAATTTTCATCCAATTCAGCTTTTAATATATAGTTAATTAAGGAAAGGTAGTACAATTAGATTGCCGATTCCTATTTCTATTTTTATTTTTTAAAAAAGACTTTTTTTGGTTGAAAATTAGATGCAAAAACCCAAAAAACCAAAAGAATTACAAGCGGGCACCTCGGGACGTAAGAACTCCCATAGAACACGAAGGATAAGGCCTCTCATGCCCGGAGGAGTACAGTCTTAGAATTTGAAGCCATAGCGATTACCCTCTCTTAGAACATTATTGATGTTACGTATTTCTCTGATAATTCTTCTAGAGGCATAATTTCCATTTGTTGTTCCAATAGTCATGAGGGCAACCACCTTGGAGTCCAACTCTAGGATGACTCTCCTAATTCTTAAGAGAAAAACATTTCTATGAAATCAGGAGGGATTAATCCGTTCCATATGCGGGTGACATAGAAGCAAATCCCTAAAAGCATGTTTGGTAACATGAAAAGAAAATGAATGAAATGGAAGATCAAAGTATAAAAAATCTTATTTTCATTCTATTCCTTTCCTTTTCTTGATACCAAACGGATCATAAGGACATGGAGGATTGATTCTAACTGGTCACTGTAGAAGTAGCAATTGGGTTCACAATTGCTCCATTTGACTCTTCTAGCATTGGTGTTTAGTTTGCCATGATAAACAAGCCAGGTAAAGAAACGCGTCCGTTCAGGGGTCTTACTTCTCTAGATCTTATCCCTAGTGGGATCAACTTCAAAAGGATTCCAAGCTTTCATCGAGAGGTTGGCACTCCTCGGACTAAAAAGCAGAGAGAAAAAAGTATATTGTCTTACACCAATTATACTTGAAAATTTCCCTCCTTAATATGTCAGATCATTCGAGACAAATAAGAAACAGTCTTTTCCAGATTCCGGCAGACCAATTCTATAACCAATAAGATAAAGAAACCCCAAACATAAAAATGTTTCCATGTGGAAACCCTCTTTAGGCTAGTTCCATTGGTTAACAACATATGGAGTGAAGTAGAAAACCCAGCAATTGCCACCTCAAACAGAATGAGATTTATTCACACCAATACTTTCCCAAGACACAACATGATGGTAGATGAGACAAGGCTCTTATGTAAGAAGAGGAAGGTGGGCAGACATGGGTATAGAAACAATCCAAGCCAATTACCAATTACAGAATAGAATGAATCTCATATACAACCTCGCAACATTAGCAGCGATACAGTTACAACCTAATCTAAGAAGAAAATTACGTTTTCAAGACAACAGAAATCAGGAAATTTCTTCTTCGTGACCAATTACTCTCTCAAAACACCAAGACCCCAACACAAAATGGGATTGGCCAGCTCTCGTTGGAAAATTTCAACATAATAACAGAAGTTTATCTCCTTTCAAACCCCTTTAACCCTTCCTATGACTACCCTCACAAATCCTTTCAAATTTAAATAAGATTAGCCGTCTTCAAAAATCTGATTGTCCGACAATAATAGGGCCATATTGATTCCACAAAATCAAGATACTTCTCCACTATCCATTCTTCCAATTCTTTCAACTTTTTTCTCGTTAGCTGTTTATAATCTATATTTTTTATGCTCAATATAGGCCGCAAAACATGAGCTTTGATATCTTCTTTGAGCTTGCTGGAAAAAACATAGCTGTAGGCCAAAATGCAGTAAGAGGGTAAATTCTTAAGTACTTTGACAGTCTGCTTGAAGCTGAAGACATAGAGTGCGCACAGCCCCCGCACTATCATGATGTAGAGCGCCACAATGAGTGGCCCCAAAACCCATAAAGGAGTTAACTCCTTCGACACTTCAGCACCATATATTACATTAACAGCCAGGTAAAAAGGAACACTGCAAATAAAAGATGGAATTAGAAAACACATAAAAGCATAAAGCATTATTGTGCAATGAATGCTGTTGACATTACTTATAAAGGAAGAAAAGCTGAACAGTACTGCAAAAGCTAGTTACACAAGTATCTTAAGGGAGGAAATGTTAGTTCTTGTTTAAAAAAAAAATACAATGAAAGTGTACTAGTTTCAAAAAACGGTGAGTTGTTGACCTTATGTCCACATTTAATATCTAAGACAGATTGATGCAAAAGATCCACGTCTACCCAGATTACAGAGGATCACCATAAAACTATTGGCAATATATTGACCAAGCAAGTCATCCCAACCCCCACCCCCATTTTCTTTTTCATTTCCTCCATAAATTGTGATACTTAAAGTTTGATTCAACCAAGAAATCCAACTTGACACGTGATGGAATTAAATTTTCGACTGGCAGACAGCAAATTAACTTTAAGATCTCAATAACAAAACATGCATATGCTACAAGAAGGTATGCACACACACAACCTCCTTTCCCAAATCCCAGTATAGTAAGCATAAATGATGCAGGCACAGTTAGATAGCATAACATACAAAGAGGAAAGAACAGTCATACTTACAATATTAATAAAGGAATCTTTATTGTTGCGTCCAGGGCCAGAAAATGAGACCAAACCACCTTCAAAACCTCACCACTTTCATTACTTTGAGTCCCTTGTAGAGTTTCCGGTAAAACCCCTGGAAGCGGTTCTCCCAAGATTTCCTCCACTTCTTGACTCGATGGTTGTGTGCGCAGCAGTGTTAGCCATTTTTTGAAAAGTTTATGAATAGCAGGTGATGTTGCAAGGCTTTCATTTGCTTCAGAGGCATAAGAGAGCGGAACATTGTGGGCCTTTGGAGATTCTGATTTGGCTTCCCCACTCTCTTCTAGTCTAACAGAGGTCTTAGGGACCTTCAATCCATTAGCTCTGGTTACTGAATCCTCATTTTGGGCACCACCTTTGAAGCCAGCGACCCTCAAAGGTTTAAGCTTGGATCCACAAATGTAAGGAGGCCCTACACTGGAAACAAGAAATCCTTTACATGAAGCAAAATTAAAGTATCATTTTCATCATTGGTGCAAGTAATGTTTACATGCATAATTTTATTTTTCTCTCCCCAATTAGTATTTTCCTTGCATAATATGAACCTCCAATTCTACAAGCATAACTATTTGAAGAAAGAAAATTTGTTACTTCAAAAATAATATAAATATAGTCTAGGCTCCTTGAGTTGCTTTGCAATTTCATTCTGCTGACTCTTATCATAGATCCACCTCAGATATTGCAAGACAGTTCCATCCTTATATTAACTTGTTCTAAACATCTTAAAGCTCTTGAAACCAGTGACCCAGACCATATTTAATTTCCACCACCAGGACACAAACATATCTCCACCTTAAACAAATATTCTGCTTTAATAGGTAATGCCAATCGGTTCTCATGTGATATTTTGTTAAACACTGCTTCAACTTCAGCCTTTTGCTCCATGACAAATGCCTCGAGGAAAATGTGGCATACAAGCCCTGTAGACAAGAAAACAAATCATCTATAAAGTACATAATTCATAGACCCTTTCATTTGAAATCTGAACATGAAAAGTCCTGATTGAAACAACAGAAAACCCAGTTAAAATAGACAAGGAGCTTATTAAATTTAATTAAAGGAAAAACTTTGAGAGAGAGAGAGAGAGAAATGTATATAGCCTCAGCTCTCAGTAAAATTTTGATATTCGAGATACTTCACAAATAAATGTTGACGTCTCTGATACTCCAAATAAGAGGTGAATTTATTGTCTAAGTACCTGCGGTTGATGGGCTACCAATGCCATTTTATGTCTTTATCCACCAAAGTATCTACTCGATAGGACCTATGAAACAAGCACCAAACAATGGAGTTAAAAAGATAAGTAAACATAAACCCAAAGCAAGAATTAACACATAAACTATACAGAGAGCTTAAAAGTCATCTAACAAAATCTGGAGGGTATAACACTTAAATTTTAGGAGTTGAATGTGAAATCCAACATCCTCATTATCACACAATTGAAACTGACTTTTAAAAAACAAAAAATCAAAATTTCAACGACACCAATTCAGGTGCTTCTCGAACTAGCGCGTGCCATTTTGGATAAGTGTTAACAAGAAGAATAAATTTTTCAAAGGAAACCCGAGGAAAGGAACATGGGTGAAGTGCGGTGTCATAACTCATAAAATTTCCAGTTTTTTTCGACAAAATACCCAAGAATGCCAAGCTTACTTTCAGATAAACAACAACAGGAAAAGGAATTGCAGAGGACAAGGACCACTAAGATCTCGTACTCCTCTATAATAGCCAAATTATGAGAACATGCCGCTCAGAATCAAGGAACAACAATATCGTACCGTATCCAACGATACTTTCGATTTCGCGAGTAACCAGAACGAAGCTATGGAGGAATTGCGAAGTTGGGTTGTATCGTTGGATATAGCTAATTATGGATCGAAATTAAGGCATTTAATTGGAGCTGGGGAAGAAATGAAGGGAAATTGCAACTCTGCAAACCCTAACCCAATACAATGGTAGATGGACGAACAAGACGATGGCGGAAGCGATATGGTAATCTTTCCATATTCTCTTAACATTGATAAAATCCAATTGGGTTTATTTTGAATTATAAAAAGAAAAATAGTTACAGTAAATTATATTTTACTACTTTGATATTGGTTAAAATCATAATAAATTTTAATTTTGATCTTGAATAAATTATATTCCATTTCATTTTTTTGCTTTTAATACATTATTGACTTAACTTCATGTAGTATCTAAAAAAATTTAATTTTAACCATAAATTACACTTTATTCTTTTTTATTTTGTCTTTTGACTAATTGTTAACTTAATTTTATTGAATTTTTAAAAAAATTATTATTAATTATTACTGAATATAATTTTAATACAACAAAAAAAGTTTAAACTTAATCTTAAAGATTTTTTTTATATAAAGTCAAGTCAACTTGCTGATATAGAAATGAAAGGGATATAATTTGAGAATGTTAAAAAGAGTAGCACAAATTATATATTTATTTATTTTATTTTAACAAATCATTGACATATTATGTATGTTTATTCTGTAAAAAAAAATTATATTCTTTCTCTACTATTATTTTCTTTGTTGTGTTTTCAAGTTAAACAGCTTTTAACCAAATACTATGCTTTCAATTTTTTATCTTTTATTTTTATAACTTTTTTCTTATTTTTACTTAAACTATTTTCTTATACCAAAATATCACAGCCTTGTCTAAAAATATGAAATTTTAAAATTATACAAATTTGTCCAACATGCAATAACATATAATTTTTAAATTAAATAATATTTCTTAATAAATTCTAATTGTGTATATTATATTTATGTTTTTTTGGGCGGGGGGATATATTTATGTACTTTTAAACAATTAAACACAAGTAAGATATAACATGTAATGAAAATATATATTTTTCAATTCCTTATATACCTACAATCTTAAAATTACTAACATGAATAGAAATATTATCAATTTGCCTCCTCTAAAAATGAGAATATCACCACTTTAAACAGTAAAATAAAAATTTATAATTGTTGATAAAAAAAATTAATAACTAAAATCTCAATTAAATATATATATATATATATATAAAATAAATTATAAAATTATTAAAATTTACTTCATTAACTTTTTTATCAATAACTAATATTTTTTATTTTATCCTCTAAATTTTCTCTAAACCAAATCCAAATATTACATAGTTGTATTTTAAACTTAGGGTTTTTTATGTCTATCTAGTAGATATTCACGTGGACAAAATCGGAACAACCTCTCTGTTAAATGGAAATAAATTTATCTGTTCTTATCCAAATAGGGAGATTTTGTCTCAATATATGTCCAGGAAATCCCTTCAAATACTCACTTGATCCAACAAATGATACAAGACAAGAAAATTATAATTATTTGTTAGAGTAAAATATATATATATATATATATATATATATATTAATTATACTCTTATTGATAATGTCAAATTATATAATTTTTACTTTTATATTAAAAAACCAATTTAATTATATAAAAAAGTCATAAAATTAAACTCAAAATAGGCTCTGTTGTAATGTAAAGCTCGCTTATAACTAATAATAAATGACTTCTTTAAAATATTTAATATGTAAGGAAACTTCAAGTTATAAATAGCTTATTCCAAATGACGCAACAGCTCTTCAATCGCACCTCCCTCGCGCACCAAGAAAGAAACTGCTGAACTACGCATTGAGTCATTAGCTTAATTCAAACAATTCTTTTCCAACTCAAACAGCGTAAACACTTGAGCGCATTTCACATTTTCCAGCAAAAATATGACGAGCAAAAGTAACAGAAATTCTCTCTGATGTCCTTGTGGCTGGTTGAAACATGTCAAAGGTTCCATTAAAAAGACAAAATGCCTTCAAATTAGTATTTTCAGCCAGATACATTAGAAAAATAACAATCAACCACAGGGCACTAGCCATCAAACCTTTTCTCCCCCAAGCCCCCCAAAAAAACGGAGGCACCATCTTCATTGCTCCTAGCGCTGCTGAATGCATACCGACCATCAGAAGATAATTGATATGGCTACATTTACAATCAAAATTCAAAAACGCATATTAAACCTAGACTACATATACCTGAAAGCATGGCTGACCAAAGCAGCACAGTGAATGGATATTTGGCTTCTGATGGAACACGCAGACCACCTTGGAAAGTCTCTCCCCACTACTCATTAACAGCATCTAATCAAACACCACCCTGGCGTCTATAAAAGTTTCCCCCACCTCGTCTCGACTGAGTTTGACCTCTCTCCCTAAATCTTCCTCCATCATGGTTACCATCTTTAGGTGGTTCGAAGATATCCGATTTACTGTCGTTGTATGGCCCAACAGGGTGGTACTCATAATGCAAGTTTGAGCCCTGCCTTTCCCAGTTTGCAGGTTGGTTATAATGTCTGTTATTCTGTGCAGGTGATTTCCAATCTCCTCGAGATTCATGTCCTCTTCCAAAACGATTTTGGTTTCCATTTTTGCCAAACCCATATGATGGGCGTTGCTCATGCCTAGGATCCATACTTGTTGAAGCCTGCTCAACTGAGCTAACAGTTACCTGATTTGGGGAATGGGGACGCCCCTTTGGTGGAGCGTTTCTCCTCTCTCTTTTAGCCTCTTGATTCCCAAAATTTGGAGATTCTCCAGCCTTGCTCTTGTCAGAGACTGATTGGTCGTGGTGAAGTTGGGCTACACGAGCGTTGGATTCCTTGTGACCTGCTAGAAGTGATACCCCACCATGAGTGGAATCCTTTTTGTTGACTCGAACAGCCTCTGAACCAACATGTTGATCACTGGGTCTGTTTCCTCTCTGATTATTAGATGCCTGAGACTTAGGTTGCCAATGAGACATCAAACGTTCCCCGTCTTTAAAAGCAGCACCAACATCTGGTTGACTGTGCTCAGAGGATGAGACATGGGCTTCAATTTTCTGTGTCTCCCCAGCATTTTTCTTGTGATCAACATCATGGTTCACCCCTACACCCTTCTGTCCTCTGAAAGGAACCCGCCTCCCTCTGCTTGCTGCTGTATGATCTTTAATAACAGAAACGGAAACCACAGCAGCTGAATCATGATTGTCGGGATTGTTTGAACCACCAAGATCACTAGAGTCATTAAAAGGCTTTGTTTGTCCTTTCACCAAGCTTGTTTCAGATTTCTGAGCTTGCTGATGCTCTGTTGGTCTCTGAGCATTTGGATCAGAGTTTGAATCACAGTTCAGACCATCCTGCATATCATGCACATTGGTTGATTCTGTTAGATTCCGCTGCCACCATGATCCATGTGGTTTTCCCTGCTTAGTCTGCCTGCCATCTCTATTTTTAGACTCCATTCCAGAACCCACTTTTCCAACAGCTGAATTAGTATGCCGCGCGATCTGGGCACCTTGAGATCCAGAATCAACACTTCCAACACTCTCATCAGTAGGAGCCTGACAGATTGATGAAGCCACCTGTTGTTGTATGCTTCCTTGTTGAGCCATTTCTTTTGCAACAGGTTTTGGAATATATCTTTCCATTTCTGCCCTTTTGTTTTTAAAATTATGCACCTGCTGATCACTCTTTACAGGATTAACAGCCTCAATTTTACTTTTCTCACTTGATTCATCCATGATCTCTGTCTTATTCTGTGGTCTCACAGGTGCCCACTTCACAGCTTCACTCCCATGGGATTTCTCTGTTGATCTATTAGCCTGCATGTTTCTTGGCATCCTACGAGAATGCTGTGATTTCCACTGGCTATTCATCCTACCCTGGGATTCTTCATTTGTTAAATGTCTCTGTTGTTCTGAATACTGATTTGAATCTTTAGACACGGATGCAGGCTGAAGTGAGCCCTGATCTAACTCAAAGTCAGAAGCCTGGGGCTTATCACTTTCAACAGAACTTTTGGAAAGATTGGCTTCCTTTGGTATTGCAGACGGTACCGCAGCCAAAGATATACTCTCTTCAACTTTGTGTTTGTTTTTGCCATTCCTGTTATTCTTCTTTTTCTGGTTTACAGAAGACTCAACCACAGCAGTTGAATTCATGGGTAGGCAAGAGGCACAGGCTGAACCAACTTCATCTGTAACAATGCCAGAAGACACAGTAACACCAACCACTGTGTCATTCTCAACTTTCGGGGTAGTCGAGGTGGTTGAAACAGCCTTTTCATTCAAAGTTCTCTCTAAAGAAAGATTCTGCTTTTGTTTATTGCTCATTCGCTTCTGCTTTGAGGCAATATTGTTGTGAACCTGTAAAGCATTAGTGGCATCAGCACTATCAACATCCTGGTGCAAGGTCACTGATTGATTGTGATTCAGAAAAGGTTCTTTGCCAGCATTCTTTGGTGTCTCTAAAAGTGGCTCACTAGACAAGGTGGGTGATTTTTCAACTTTATTAATGCTGATATCACTAATCTGACAGGCAATATTGGCATTACACATTACAGCCGAATTGACTGCTCCAGATTTGCCTGACACAGTTGCTGATTCGGAAGGTTGTAATTCCTCTTGCTTATACTGGATGGCAGAACTTGTAGCATGCTCTTTTTGAGTTGACCCTTCCATTGCTTGAGAACGTCTATTTAACTCGTTCAACTTTGCAAAAGCTTTAGCCTTTTGCTTTCTTGTCCGCTCCTCCTCTTCCTCCTGCAGTTGCCTAGTTCTTTGCTTGGCTAACTCTTTCATTTTGGCACGCTGATGAGTTTCAAAGTGTATCGTGTAAGTGTTAAAAGTACAAAGACCAGCAAGCAGTAACAAAGAAATGGTGTATACATTACCTGTGCATGGCCATCAGCTGGATCAGACATGGTTTGCACAGATTCTCCATCGCTCCTTGCTTGGTTATAGGACCCAGACCTATTGTAGGTCTCAACAGATATCCGATAGTCACCAACAAGAACATTAGATGCTTCCAAGTGTGCACCTGATGAAGCTGAAGAATCTGTAGCCACAGATTTCTTTCGCCAACCATCAGCATCTTGATTGTTGAATCTTCCCTTATTATGATGATCACCTCTACCTTGCATGCCCTGAGCAGTTCGCCTGTGAATATGCATTTCAATACTTTCTCCAAAGATAAATGAACCACAGTTACAGCAGTCAATACCAAATTATGGCCAAACCTGGATGTGGCTGTTCCGCTGGAAGATAAGGATTCAAAATTCTTTTCTCCACCAGAAGCACCCAATTCATGATGGGTTGGATTTATGACTTCAGTGGCATGGGTTCTCCCAGGAAACACAACAGCAGCACCAACTTCATTTTCCACATGGTTTACCAGAGCACTACCAGAATGAAATTTATTCCTTTGCTCCTCTCTACTTCTAGCAGATGAATTATCCCTGGCTTTTGCATTTAAACCCTCTATCTTCTGAATCAGACTGGAATCTTTTGAAGCAGATGGTCTTGGGGGGATTTCTAGCAAATCAGAAGCAACACAATCCAGTTTCCTTGCTGGAATATCATCAGATGTTTTAATGATTCCTGAACTTTCAGGAGATTTGGCCTTACCAATGACAGAAGAACAAGTTATTAGATTTTCTGAAGTCTGAGAAGAAGCTTCTTCACCATAAGCACTTACCCTCAAATCCATCACCTCGTTCTTTCTGTAATTTGATCTCTGCTCATTCTCCAGGACTGGTATTCTTGGTCGGTCCCTCCCATCAACATATGACGCATTGGTTGTCTCTGAGTCCTCCCAGTTTGCTGGTTCATTTTTTCCATCCCATTCACGTTGCTTAAGAAGAACTCTGTATGGTCCAGCAGTATCAGGAGGATGGCTGGACTCCACTTGCTCCGAGGCCAATGACTTTCCAGCAGTACCATATCCACCAGATCTACCTTGTGAATTGCCAGGCTCAGGAGGGTTTTGATTTGAGTACCTATTATAAACAGAGGGTCCAGCTGCCATTCCCATGAAAGGAACATCTCGTTCATTTGAATTGCAGTAGCCCATTGGAGGACTGTAATATCCCTCGTAGGCCATTGGACCAGGATAAAAGCCAGGTCTGACAGGAATGCCTGGACGAATGTAGGCATCAGGCATATGAGGCCTGTAGACATCTCCATTCTTATGGGGCCCTCTTGGTCCAGTCCCAGGAAGGGGAACCGGAGGAGGGTTGGCAAGACCAGTAGGTGTAATATGTGGACGATAATATGGAAATGGTTCAACTGGAAAGCCACCTGGAGCACCAGGATTTCCAAATGGAGGACCACTAGGAGGACCTCTGAACCAAACACCACCTTGAGGGTTATTTACTGGAGGACCATGCCAAGCGTCATAGTGCTGAGGAGGAATACCAGCATTAGGGTAAGGCTGGGGATTCCCATGCCATTTCTCTATGCCAGGCCTCACACCATCCTCGTATGCCTGATAATCTCTTCTCCAAGAATTTACTGTTCCACCCTTCACATTTGCATGCAGAGGAACATCGTCTGTAATATTAGCAACACATAACATCAACATCACTATAGATGAAAGAGTGCAAAACCCTCTCAGCAGAAGTAGGCAGAATCAAAATTAAAGCAACAAGTAAATATAAAAGCAGGGCATGCAGACATACCAACAACAAAGGTCTCATTTGTCTCTTTCCCAAGTCCAGAAGATGAGCCAGGACGAGAATGAGAACTGTGGTCTGCCAACGGTTGATAAAAATTTATCAAAAAACCAAAAAAAAAAAAAACTCACTGAAGAAACTAAAAGTACACCTGATTATATATCTTGTTTTAAATGCATTTTTTAAATTTATCCAATTATTTCTAAACAAATAACTATTAACATCTCTGAAATCACTCATTGTTTTTAGATAACAATACTGTATTCAGTATAATTGTGCAACAATTAATAAATAAAATTACAACATCTTTATTTTATTTTAGAACATATGCACCCATAATACAGTACAAGATAAATTACACTCTCAAAACTGTTATACAAGACACTCACTCAACACACATAGTAGAAGCTAAAAATAATAAGAATCTCTTCATAAAGAAGATTCCTTCGGTACCCTGATTTATTAAATGGGTACCGGTACCTTCCTTACGTGTCATAATGATATTGGTTTATTTTTAATTTAATTTATTAATAATAACCGATAACTTGTAAACAAAAAAATTAAAAATTATAACAAACCAATTGTATTGTGACACATTAAAAGGGTACCAGTAACCTTATAAAAAGGAAGGGTACTAGAGAAAACTCCCTTCATAAAATATAAGTAAATCCTCTTCCAATCCATTTCCAAATTAGGCCTACAGTACAGCATTGAGAATGTATATAGGAATCTCAATTCTAAACTTAAAACCTTCAACTTTCTTGGTGGAGTAAAACATAATGGCTAGTGTTCAAGGGGGAAATTTGATAAAAAGGGGATAATTGATGACGGTAAACAAAAAATACAAGAAACCAGATAACCTCAGTCAAAACCATTGTAGTGATTGCAACCACTCCTAAATGAGAAATATATGTGGTGTAAATTTAAAGATACAACTATGACCATAAAATGCAGAACTATTGTCAGTAAAAATGGTTATACAATTTTAAAAAGTAATCACCATAAAAGTTATACAGAAGAATATGATACCTTGCAACTCAGAATTTAGGACAGACTTTTCCTTATCAGAACCAAGAGTTGGAAAATCTCCAGAGCTCAGAGAAAATTCATCATTCTTGGGTTGTGTAACTCCCTGCATTTGTACAAAAAGTGAATACTATCAGCAGCACTGCAGCAGGGCTAGATATGAGTACAAAACAGAGGCAGGCAGGTCTGAGAATAGAGGATCTATGTCAAACACAAAGATGAAACATCAACTTTGACAACATCCATAAAAACAGTGTCTATGCAAGATGTTTGGATTTTCTACACCACAGATCTGAATCAGTTAATCAAACAACAAGATAATAGCTCCTACCATAAACAAATACCAAATCATAGCCACAAATATGTTCATTAGCATAAACAATGCTCAGTAACAAGGTGTACACAGTACACCATCCCCAAACCCATGAAAAATAGAAGGCAAGAAGTGGAAAATTTATTTACTTTTGCAAAACAAATTCCCACATCAATTGTTGTCAAGACAAACATCGTAATCACTGATTGAATCAACCTATTAACCTAGAAACAATTAATGTCATAAAATTCCAGAAAAAATACCTCCGGAAGTAACTAGTAATAGACAAGTAGTATTCAAAAGTTTCAAGCACAAATAATAACAGTAGCCTACCAATTTCTCCTTAGTCCTAGCCACACTCCAGGCCACTGAATTTTCAGTCAAGGGTTCAGCAAATCGAGACAACTGTGAGCTACCAGGTCTTGTTTCTGCACTACGAGGACGCAATGATGTCAGTGAAGTCTGACTTGATGTCAGTGTCCCAGATGCTGATGAAGGCCGAGAATTTGAACCCCATGCATTAGTAGAAGGCTCAAGAGCCCTATCACTACCAGCAGTTGAAGGCCGCGTGCCACTTCCCCCAGATGACGGACGGGCACTGAGGTGGCTGGGTGAACTAGTACCACCATCAGCTTTTGGAGAAAGAGAAGAATTTCCCCATGCATTTGGTGCAGAAGTGGATGATCTACTACCCCAGCTGAGGGTACCCCTAATCAAAATAAATAAACACCACACAAGCATCAGTAATCCAGAACTAGGAAAACAAAGGCAGCAGAAAATGCCATATCACTCGTATAATTAGAATGTTTACTCACTTGGGAACAATCTCCACATTGGGGTCCAGACCGTGATTTTCTAACCTTAATACAAAAGAAAGGGAAAATTCTCAGATGGTAAACCAGCTACATTAATTAACTGAAAAGAGAAAAAGTTCAGCCAGAAAGCAAATACCTCTGACTGGGTAAGTTGATAGGTTTTGGAACTGCAACTTTCCCTAAGACAGTCATACCACCTCTTCTGGAAGAGGACCACCTGAAACAGCATTAGCATCATTAACCTCAATTTTCTTTTAGTCACTTAAAAAAAATATATTCATGCACAAATGGAGAGGAGGGAGATTAAAACTTGAAACATCAACTGAGAAGACAAGTGACTACCATTAGCACCATAATGACAAAAAGATAAGTTGGTTTTCTCCAAAGATATATCACTATATGATTTGCATACCAAAGCACAAATTTTGCTTTTGGGTACAATGACAGCACATGACCTTCTGCAAACTATCCAAAGACCTCACCTTACCACTAGCCAACTCCTAGTGGCTTCCAAAGTAGACAAACCAAGGCATACCTTTTCTCCCCGCTCAACATGCTTGAAGTCATAGCCTGGTTGCCGCCACACGGTCATTCAAGCCAGTTGAAAGGCCTGATAAGAGAGAGAGACAGAGAGAACTACAATTCCATTAATATGATATATTGCAATAAATTCATATGGGTGCACATGATACTCAATTTAAGATTGAATTTGTAATTATAATGTTATCATCAAACTTGCAGTCAAAAAATAGAAACTCTCTTTCTAAAAATTTAAAGCAACATCAGAAATTACATACACTGGTTTCTTTAAAAAGAGTTGGCTTGTGGCAGCAAATTCTCAACATCCATCCCATTATTGTCATCTCAAAGTTCTCAATCCTTATTCACAATTAAGGACATTCATAACTTCTAACAAATTATAGCTCTAATTTTGTGCTGCCACTCATGCAAAACACCATTCTCACTACATGCATTTCATGCAGTTATGAGGGTAGGCCTACAAAATTTTCCATGTTAAGTTTCAATGGCATACTACAAGCAAAACCCAAACTTGTAGCCATCTTCACTATTTTCTCCATTCATTACCAGACCTCACCATTCTGCTGAATAATTGAGCCACCAACCTGAAGATGCTAAAGATGACACACAGTTCATTTGTTCGTGGTTCTCAGTAAGCCAAATTACTGACTAATACGAAATAATATTGGTTCTTGCCCGTTCACCTCATGTCATCATATTCTATTAAGGCTTTTTCTATCACTAATCGTCTTTTCTGCCAATGCAGTTAATACTATGCAACTACGTTCAAACCATCAAAGAAGGGCCTGAACTCCTCGCAATGAGTCAACCGATATAAAAATAGTCTTTTTCCTATCATGATTATTCAGTTTCTTTTTTTTAATAACACCAGCTGATTGACATATTAAATATAGATATGACCCTTGCCGTCAAAACAAAGTGCTATACTAAGTCTACCAGATAATATATTCCAGAAACGTTTATATCATTTCCACCAGAAGTAGAATCAATCATTTCAGACATATTCCACGGCAGTGATCTTTGCACCAAACTCTAGATCCAAAAACAGAGCCAACAAAAGCAACACAAAACTTTTCAATCACGAGTGCTCTTCAACAATAATACCATCTACAAAATAGACCCAATAATCACATGTCCAAACATCTTCGAATTGAAAAAAAAAAGGGGGGGTCCAAATGAAGTTAGAAGCATAATCGTCAACATTGAGGGCTCTAGATCATTGTTCCACAAACAAAACAAAACAAAAAATAAGGCGAAAAATAGTTGCATGAGCAAATTTTCCTCATAAAACAGATTCTACACCAGTTCGTTTTTTTTTTTCTTTTTTTACCTCGAACAATAGAAACAATCGTTAAAATCCCGTAATAGTTACTGTTGCCAAGATGGCAGTTCTAATTCCCCCCTTGCAATACATGTTTTTCCCCCTTCGTTTTCTCGGGAACCGATCAGGGACGAATTATAGTTCGAAATGGAAACAAAAGAATACCGGGTATAAATAGGAAATATCACGGCCTCGTAGAAACCCTAGCGAAGCAATTGGAGAAAGCTGTGTAGAGGGAAACGGAACAAGCAATCAAAAGCTTGCAGCAATTTTGTGGAAGGTCGCGAGGAAGGTTCGAAGATTGAGATCTGTCAGAGTTGAAGGCGATGGGTTTGAGCGGTGGGGTTTCGGATCGGAGAGGAAGAAAGAAAGGGCAACAGAGAGAGAGAGAGAGAGAGAGAGAGAGAGAGAGAGGGACAGAGCTGAATGGAGTTCGGGGACGTACCAGTTGAGTTAACCCCCCGTGAGAAAATTGTTTATTGATATAGGCCCTCTTTAGAAATTACATTAAATAATAAATATGGCTTAACCAAATTTATTCGACATTCATTAATGAATATTTTAATCTTAAACATTATTATGCAGATGGAAGTGTTTTGCATTTTCGTGTTTGTTTAGAAAATAAAATCATTTTTATATAGTAACGTATAATCAACCAAAAAAAGAAAAAAGAAAGTATGCTTTTAATTTTTTTTTAGTAAGACAGAAACCATGTATTTGAAACTTAAATTACACATTCGAAAGCAAGATTATAAAATGTTTTTCTTAACTATCATTGTTTGTCTTTACGTGGTCTGAGTAATATTATTTTATTATTTTGTAATTTTAACTCTGTCATTTTATTTAGTTGTGATCGGTTACGTTAGTACTTTGTTCTCTTATAATTTTATTAGTTAATATGTAGTTAAGTTATTATATAAATTTATATGAAGTTAAATAATTAAAAAAATCATAATTACATTAATCAAACTTGAAGAATTTATAGTTTATATTAGTAGAATGAAATTATATGGGTTAAGTGCTAAAGAAACAAATCATAGGAAATAAAATGGCAAAATCGAAATCATATGGGGACATAATGATTTCATCCAAACTAGAGGAGAGCAAATTAAATTTAACCTAAATTGATATTTTGACAGGAATTTTATTTTTACAATAAGTTCATGCATGTAGGGAATAATTGTTGTTCTAACTTTATGCTATGCCCACAAATCTAAGATACAATAGAGTTTATATTTTAGATTTGTCTCTTATAAAAGATTTATTTTAGAGAAAAAAGTGAAACATTATAATCGTTAATAAAAAAATTGACATAATTAAAATCATGATAAAATACATATATATGTATAATAAATTATTATATTTTTAAAATTCGCTTAATTGATTTTATCATCAAGATATTTTTTTACTTTTTTCTTTAAAATAAACTTTTCATTTTAAAAATGTTAAATCCATAGATTTTTATTTAATAGAAACTATTATGAAGATCTAAATGTAGAGGTTTTAAAATCTAAGCTTGGTGTTTTTAGTGATAAGTATTAGAAAAAAGAATTTCTTTTAAATGTATTAAATTTATATGGGAATGCATCTTTAAAATTATTTAAATTAAATTAAACTTTTATTAATATAAAAATAAATTTAATTTTAATTCATTGTTAATATATAAAATTTTATATAATCATCTAATTACAAATTATTAAATTATTTAAAATATTTAATTAAGATAATAATTATTTAAAATATTAAATATTTAAAAATATATAATTAAATAATAATATAAAAAAATTTACACTAATAATAAATTAAAATTAACTCAAAGATACTAATAATAAATTAAAATTAGTTCAAAGATGCATTATCTTACAAAGAGGGAAAAAAAAAAATAATGCGTACGACAACTGCTGCTTACAATACCAGCTTGGAAAATTTTTCCACGCTGAGGTAATGACTATCACGAGGGACCTAATAGTTATTAATTTTGAATGCTTTTCTTCTTCAACCTTCTTTTCTGAAATTATTGCTCTTGCTCTTTCTTGTTTCTTAAAATATTATTTATACATTAAAATTTTAGTAAATTACAGTTTATCTTATAATTTGACTCGAAATTATTTTGGTTTTTGTAATTTATTTTTTTATTACATAATTATCTTTATGTTATTTATTTATTTATTTTAACAAAATACATGTGTAATGATTGTAAAAATAATTTCATAAATGACTTAAATACTTCTACCGAAAGTATGAAATATTTAATTACCAATTTTTTTTAAAAAAAATCAGATCTCACATCAAAAGAGGATGAACAAATAAATAAATTATCAATAATTTTCTCATGTTATAAAACAAAAAATTTTTACTTTTGTTTTAAAATAAATGAGTTATCTATTACTATTATAAAAGAGATTCCTTTCTATGTTTAAAATTTTTAATTTCTCATAAAATTTATTAATAATTAATGAAATACAAATAGAAAAAAAATTAAAATAATAAATATAAACATTATATTTTATGAAACCACTGAGGTAATTTTGGATAACTTCAGTACTACTTCTTTGAGGGGGAGGGGATGACTGTTAGGCTATTAGGTAGCTCTAATATGAATGGTCAGTTGAACTATATTTTGGTTGTTGCTCTTGGAAATCATGGGCAGAATAGATTGTGTCCAAGTTTGTGAGATCTGAGTTGAGTCAAACTATTCTTTTTAAGGCAGTCATACTTAAATTAAGGAGGGAAATGTAGCAAAGTGTTTGATCTCAAAATTTTAATTTGTCATAAAATTTATTAATAATTAACTAAATATAAATAAAAAAAAGAGTAAAATAATAAATAAAAACATTATATTTTACGAGCAAATTGAGAGGCACTCTCAATTTGCATTTTTTTATTTAAATGATTAAATAAATTTATTTAAATCCAAAAAAGACAATAGTTAACAAATTTTATTTTTTGTATTTTATTAAGTTATTTGCTTTGATTATTTTTTTGTTCTTTATTTTTAATGCAAATATTTTTTTTGTTTTACTATATCCAATTAATTGTTTTTAAGAAACTTGGTGAATGTATCAAAAGAGGAAAATAAAAATAAACAGTTGAAAAAATAGTGTTGAGAAGCAGTTGAGGGAGAATAACTTATTTTTAAAATAGGCATAATTTTACAATTTTATCCTTTTTATAATTTTTGTTTTAACTTGTACTGATAACTTTTTGAAAAACAAAAAATGGAGACTAAAAGGAAGAATCTCCTTTAAATAATAGTATAGAAGTATAGATTATATAATAGTATAGATAATTAAGTTTAATTTCAAATACAAAGAGTTATCTTCTTTTCTTATATAGTATGTTAACTGACTTCGAATATATTTTATCTTTTTATAAAAGTATTTAAATTTAACTAATTAATTTATAATTATAATAAAATTATAATTAATTAATTTATAAAAATATTTATATATGTAAAAATAAAAAAATAAAAATTGAGAGGCACGAAAGTGTTACTCAAGATACTAGTATGCATAATCACAATTAAGATTTGATTGGTGACAAAATTTGAAACTCTAACATATACTTTTGATTAAAAAATAGATGGAAAAAAATCATAAAGCAATTATGTAATAATAAAACAAATATAAGAGACAATACCACTTTTTTACACTACAATAACCAAAATGATTGAGTCAATTGTAAGGGATAAACTGTAATTTATCATTAAAATTTTAATGGAATTACTCCTTTCATTTCATCACATAATACCAATATAGTTGAGGGTTTTGTAAAAAGTTATAATATATATATATATATATATATATATATATATATATATATATATGTATGTATGTATGTATGTATGTATGTATGTGTATAAACCAATTTGTTTAAAAATATTCTGAATTACATTTTTAATTTAAAACAATTAATGAAAGTAAGCATAATCTCATTAAATAATAACAATCGTAATTAATTAAGCACGAATTGAATTAATCATTAATTTATGAAAATTGCTATTCGGCTAAAAAAGTGTGCCCGAAGCTTATGCTCGAATTATGTGGCATTCTATTTTAAAGCTTAATCCCTCTCATCTCACCGTCCGCATGTGTTCTTTTTAACCCAAATCCTTATGTCACGCAAAGGTTAAGACTCAATCCTTCTCACCCTCCGAAAAGCTCAACCCCTGTTCCGGTGATGGCACTAATCCAAAAATTTACTTCCCCTGCATATCTATACCAACTCCTAAACTCAACCTAAAACTCAAAGAATAATTTATGGTTCCACAAAATATGGTGTCCCAATCTTAATTGTGCTCTTCCACTTTTGAGGAGTCCTTGCGAACCCAATGCTTGTGCTCTATGGTGGAGGCTTGTTTCAAGATGGAAGTTGGAAATGCTGGAGAAAGGGGCATATGTATTCATCATCTTAAAGAAATAGAATTTGCAGATTATAAATTACAGAAAAGATTATGGCTTCTTTTCAATAGAAATGCACAGAGGAGATTAAAGACATAAAAAAGTAAAATCAAGAAAAAGAGAGATGGTTAGAAATACATGGGTTTTGTTCTCCGTGAACGGAAAAAGCTTTGCTGTACGGCTAACACATCCTCCATTTAAATATTTAATTTTTTTAATTTGTTTTAAAAATATTAAATTATAAATAATGGCGTGTAATTTAAATTGAAGTGTCCCACTGCCACATCATTCCGGAAAATCGAATTCGGGCACTTTCTTCTGACTAAATAGTAACGTTATTAATTTATATATACTTGACTTACATTTTTAATAATTAAAAATTTGTAAGCCTTTTCTAAACCGAAATGCCGCAAAAGAAAAAAAAAACAAAAAAACAAAAACTTGCAGAGTCCCCTCTGAGTATCAGCCGATCCGATCTGCAGAGTGCCGCTCAGTGAATGGCGGAGCGAGAGAGATGGATAGAAAGAAAAGAGAATCAGTACACACTGGCCAGTCTACGTTGTGTGATCTTTTTTGGTTGCGGGGAACAGATTTATAGTGTTCAGGTAAATTCATTTCGTCTCCAATGACCACAAGTGCGTGATGCTAAATCTGAAGATTCTTTGTGAAATACATGTTTTCCGCAATTCTAATATTTTTCGGTGAAGAAAATTTTGAAGCCAAAACAGAAATAAAAGGACTCGGTGTCCATTCAATCATTTTTGGTGATGGAATTTCCCAAATCCCCTTCGAAAGATAAGCGATTCGCCAAGCATAAATGGGTGCTAAAAATCGGTGCAGCCATTTTGATCGTGATGCTGTTGTTACTGGGTTTTTATCTCGAGTCAGATACCAAAAATCGTAGTGTTTTCAAGGCGTCGTCGTATTATACTGTGGTCGTGGATTGTGGAAGCACGGGAACGCGGGTGAATGTGTACGAGTGGATGGTTGGGGGTGAAAGTAACGGGAACTTGCCTATTTTGCTGCATGCGTATCCTGATAATGCGACCAGGAGGTCCCTTTGGAAAAGTTCTTGTCAGTATCACTGTATGCAAACTGAACCTGGGTTAGACAAATTTGTGAATGATTCTTTAGGAGTAAGACAAGCTTTGGAGCCGTTGATTGTGTGGGCAGAAAAGCTGGTGCCACATGAAAGGCATAGAGTTACTCCTGTTTTTGTCCTAGCTACTGCTGGGCTGAGGAGGCTCGCAAGGGATGATGCTGAGCGAGTTCTGGGAGATGTGGAAGCTGTTGTGAAAGATCACTCCTTTATGTATAGGAAGAGTTGGATAAGGGTTTTGAGTGGGAGGGAAGAAGCTTATTATGGTTGGGTTGCTTTGAACTACAAAATGGGGAGCTTTGATAATTATCCCGGGCCTCCCACTTTGGGACTTCTTGATTTGGGTGGCTCGTCGTTGCAGATCGTCATACAGATAGATGACGCAAGGGATGACGAGTACGTGATGAGATCAAAGCTCAGTTCAATTGAACATCAGATTATAGCATACTCATTGCCAGCATTTGGCTTGAATGAAGCATTTGATAGGACAGTCCTTATGCTCAGGAACAATCAGAGCATGGAAAGAACCAGAAGTAGCTCTGAACTCAGACATCCTTGCCTGAGATCTACTTTTGTGCAAAACTACACCTGCAATTCTTGCTCTGGACCTGATGCCACTTATCAGAAAAATCGTAGTCAACCCCAGGAAACTGAGCTTCATTCTTTACGTCTTATTGGGGAACCTGATTGGGAGCATTGCAAAGAACTAGCTATTGCTGCTGCTATAAACTCGAGCAATTCCGAAGTGTCACATCCAACAATTGGCAAAAAGTGCCAAGCTAGTTCAATTTCTGGTATTGGTAAGAGCATAATCATTGGTTTGAATTGTAGTTGTCTTTTAAATTTATATATACATAAATTGTCGTAGAATGATGAAACTTTTTCTCGTACCCTCGTGAAACACTGGCTTCTATAAGTCTGGAGAGCAAATATGGTAATTGAAAGTTATAACAGTGATTTTCAGCACAGCGAATATTTGATGAAGCTTTGAATGAAGTAAGAATTGTGCAGTTTGATTTATGTCTGGTGGTTATATATAAATGCTTTCACCTTTGCCCAGCCTCTCACCTCTTCCCCAAAACTCTGCATAGAAAAATCAAATAAAAAAAAGAAAACAAGCAACATTGCAACAAGGAATGCCATCGCAAACATTTACTTCTCAAATGGTAATCATTTAAAACTGTGTAACTTTTGATGATTAGCATAAATTTTAAAATATCTTAGCTCAAGTAAGAGTTGGATAAGGGTTTTGAGTGGGGGGAGGGGTTTTTATGGGTTTTGTTTCTATTATGGCTGCAAGTCATTTATTCTGTTCCAATATGTACCTGCAGGCACTGGTATACCTAATTTAACAGCTGTTGCACACCCAATCAAGCGCTTTCATGCTTTATCCGGTTTCTTTTTTGTCTACAACAAGCTAAATTTGAACCCAAGAGCCAATTTAACAATGGTTTGGGAGTCAGGCAAGCAAATATGTTCAGATTTATGGGCCAGCTTGAGCAGTATTTCTGAGAATCCAAATTATGCTGGACAATTTTGTTTCCGGGTGGCTTATATGTCATCATTGATTGAGTATGGTCTATGTCTTGGTGATGTAGAAATAGTATTTGGTCCAGGTGATGTTTCCTGGACATTAGGAGCTGCATTGGTTGAAGGGAAATTTCTATGGTTACATACTGCAAGCAGCACAGCCCAGACTATCATTTCAACTTTAAAGAATGTTGAGGTCATGTCTTCTCCAACTTCTCTCTTTGCTGTACTTACATTTCTTTTATTGATTGTTTATTGTTGTAAAATCAAGCTTCCTATGCCAGGCAGGAGAGCTTCTGCTCCTGGCACATCTTTGCCATATTATACTCATGCAAGTCACCGATCTAACTAATATTTCAGCGTTCTTGTATCTTTCCTTTGCATAAATTCATTTTGCAAGGACACAATAATGAAGGTCTTAGAAGTCAATGCTTATTGACTTGGCTCACAAACCATACTCAGATACAAAACAAGCTTTTATCCCTTATGTCTTGGTGTCGATTGCGCAAACATTAATGAAAACTAGTTGGTGACTTTCATGTATTCACTGCTGCATTTTCAATTGATATAATCTAAAGCAAAATATTTGCATAGTTAAAAGTCATCCAAGTTGTATATTGGGCAATTTCTGAACTGAATGATATGACCTTCGAAATTGAAAACGTGTCGTGTCATAGTATCAATTTATTTGTTAATGATTCAGTGCTTGTACAATCTTATCGTTTAATATCAGTGACTTACCCTACTTGTATAAGCTATTGTTATTTGTTTGAAAGGCTGTTAGGATTTAGGTAACTCGTTGTGTAACATCACCATAATTACTATAAAACATTTTCGGTTCTTTTATCTGATATTTCTTTTTCTCATTTTTGTTCATTTTGTTTTTCTTGGTTCGTATGGGGCTGCTGTTGGATCCTGGGATGGAGGAGGGTAGCTTTCACTGGCTGCTGACAATTTGCAGTGGCACTCCTTTACTCATTAGACTAGTGAGAGCTAGCTTTAAAGCAAAGTTACATAGAAGAAACAAAGACGTAGAAACTTACCTGAAGCTATGATAAGTTGATTGTTGTTAAAGACATTAATTGGTTATAACTTTAAATGGATAACGAGTTTTGCAATGCCTGATTCTTCTGACAGGCTGCCTTGCATGCTTGTTGCCTTCGTATAAATTTCTGTAGTTTGTGGAGTGCCCATCGCTATTTGGAATTTAGACTTTTCGTTACTTTTCTTTTTTCATCCAGTAGGAAGAATTTGACTAATAAGAAAGTAAGTTTTCACAAACTAGGCCATGAAGGCAAACAATAAATTGCTCTGATCGATGACTGCTAATTCAAGTCGCAGAAAACAACGTATTGTTGGTCTCTTTTTTCAAACATTCAAAAACCATCATCCTGGAGAAATCCTGCCTCCTCTGGAACATTATCTTCCTAACCAAGAAACGGTTGTGTTGAAGGAAAAAGCTAGGAAAACATAATTGAAGTTGTGGTATCCGTTGCTAGTCTGCCTAGATGGTCCACTGCAAAACTGGATTCTATCCTAATGAATTGAACTTCAACTTGTCTACCTGCATCAGTTGGAGGCAATCGCTAAGGATTGTCTGAACTCTGAAGTTCCACTCTCTGCTATTTTATTTTTTAAAATAAATTATAGAAATTTTTTTACTAATCTTTTTTGAAAAATAAGAACTCATTTATTTAGGACAACTCGAAAAATATATGTTATAGTTAATAACTGAAAAGGTCTAACTCGATAAATGAATCCAACCCAACCTTATTTTGCATGATTTAGGTTAATCATTTTGTGAATCTTTTGATTTGGGTTAATTTGAGTTAAAGAATGTTAAAAAATTTTAAAAAATTATTGGGTTAAGTTTGAATATAACCCCAACACAAAGCAACTTTTACTTTAAAAATTTTCTTTTAATATGTTTGATATGAAAATAAAAATGAGAATAAAAAATTTATAAATAAATTTAAATGAGTTTTGTATTTAATTTTTCACATAATATTTTTTATGAATTATTCATTTTTTATTTTTATTTTCATATTAAACATATACTAAATATTATGCCCTAATTTAATAACATTAAATTTCGGGCAATTTGACAAATACATAACATTATATTATAAATGACAGTTGAAAATGGAACATGAAAAGATCTAACAGGATAAATCAATTCAACCTTTGTAAGTCTTGATTTGAATTAGAGAATGCAAGAAATTATTGGGTTAAATTTGAATTGAGCCTCAACCCAAACCAACTCAAACCAGTTCATGTTGACCCCCAATTGTTTTTGCTCATTCATGGGTTATTCTTGTATAATACTGCTTGCTAGCAAGCCGCAATTAATACATCTAAAACCACAAAGCAGCTTCCCATCTTTTTCCAATCCTCCTACTTTGCTTTCCCGGTTGATAACGAGTATCAGTTTGTTCTAGTTGAGAGAGGGAGAAAGGAAGACCTTGGCTATAGATTTCACTCTTATGGATTTGGATATTTTCATGTAAGTTTTATCCAGTGAAAACTCACATGAGATTATCCAAATCCTATTATTATACACATTAGTCAATACATTTATGTTTCACAATAATAATTACATTAATATAAACAAATTAGCAGAGCACAATCAACTACTTGGACATTTAGGATGGACCTGCAAAGCCAAGCACAAGCAGTAAAAGCACTCTGCTATCCTTCAATATGCTGCAACACCAACCAACTTACAGCCATCCAATTCAGGAGTATCAATGTCCACCCAAACCTCATTTTTACGCTTAGCAATCCGAAATGGATAGTTGTACTGTGCAATGGAGTAACCATGTTGGCTCTTGGATGAAGTTGAGTTTGCCCATGGAGACCTGCTCAAGCTCGTGGCAAGCTTTTCTGCCTCTTTCACAATTCTGTCATCCTTGGCAGATCCGGAGAACTTTCTCACCGCAACGCAGTGGCTGCCCAGTTCATAGGGCTTGAGATTCAGTTCGGGGAGTGGGAGTGGTGGGCTAGCTTGGAACTTCACGGGCAAGTACAAACCAACATAATAGGCTTGCGAGTGAAGGGGACCAGCTCCGGGGACTGTACTTGTCAACACGGGTGCAGTCATTCGAATTCGAGAGAAATTCAGGTTGGCACCTTGTATGTACTGGAACAACCTGCAAGATGCATTGATGCAAGAATAATGGTGACATTTTTTAAGGCTGTCTAATACACCTTCTCAGTTATTTAACAGAGATTAGCTTCTGATTCTGTTAAATTTCCATGAACAATACCTCAGCTAGAGGGTTTGATTTCAACAACTGAGGAAGTATCTGAAAGCTACGTGGCATCCTAGAGCATATAAATTTGCTTAGGGAAGAAAAAAAAAAAACCACAGCCTAGTTTCTACTTCGTACCCTAGCATATTGAAAAATGAAAATATTGGCAACTTATTAAATACCCTTTTAAAGAAAAAAGAAAAAGAGCAACACTTTGGAGTCCAAAATATTGAATAATTGGGAGAATAGGGGAGGTTGAGAATCAAATACCTGTGGAAGCCATTCCAGGTGGCCTTCTCGAAGGAAATGTCTGTAGCTGGAGCGGACATCCAGACGGAGCTCCGATAGAGTCTGATGTCGAAATCGGACTCCGAGTGCACCACTGTGTACTGCGGGGATTCGATCGCACCGCAAACGATAACCGAAAACACCACGTTGACCGCCACGATCAATAGCCCTGCGTTCCTCATCATCGCCTTTCCTTTCCCTGCGCGTGTTTTCACTTTTCACTGTTTGACTGTTGATGAATAGTTGAATACAATATCCGTTCTGTTGGATGTTATGACCCTGCGTGTTGCTCTAAATCTCATCGCAAGGTTGTCGTTTATCAAGGCGAGCGACGTTGCCGTTTTAGGGACAAAACAGCTTTTTTTTTTTTTTAAATATATATATACATATACATATTTTACTTGAGATGAGAACTTGAGAAGAAAAAGACAGAGACGCTCACTTATTATCAATGGAAAACCTCCAAACTAGAAGGCTTATGGCCATAAGACTTCTAATTTAATGGTTTTCTTTTGGCTAAGAAAGTTGTTATATATATATATATAAAATGAAATTATATATTGTATAGCTTAGTTTTAGTATTTATAGAAATTATTTATTAATGTCTTTTACTACTTTTCAATGATTCAGTTCGGTTTAGTTGTAATGCTTTTATACTTTTTGAACCAAGAATGAAAAAACTCTAGTTTGGTTTGAGCTTATACGTAATCCAAGTATGGCATCATTGGTACATCCGGCAACGATGTAGCTTCACAATTAGATCTGTTCCCTCTCCCAGCTTAGCTACACACACCAAGAGCTAGACAGTTCATATTTACTATACTGTATTATATCAATAAAAATATAATATTATTATTGCATAACAATACAGATTATCAGATTAAATGTAAAATATTATATAACAAATTTAAATTAAATTCAGACTGTTAATTATAATATTCTGAAAATAGTTAAGAATATCTCAAGTGAGTGAGCCTCTTCCTTCCGAGAGAAACAGAAAACAAAAAAAAATGCACTCCGTACGTAGGATCTTTCCCGGAAGCCATGGGAATACGATTTTCCGGATCGGAGTTCGATCCCTGTCGACGTTTAATGCCGCTTCTCTCAGAATTAACGTTATCTCTCTGTTGGATTCTCTTTCTCTAAAACCTGGTAATTCCAACCCTCCCTCTCATTTGCACTCCTAATTTAGAAAATGGTGAAAATTCTACATATAATCTATTCATTTATTTCAGAGTTCAGAAGTTTGCTTTGCTGTAGCTTATAAGCATTTCGGGAAGCAGCATGATGACAAAATGTGATGGTCAATTAATTGGTCCCTGCTAGAAAATGGAGAGGGATGGAAATGTTTTGCTATATTTTTCAATATAATTAATTGGTGCCAGCTGGTAGAACATGTGAAAACTGAGAAGAAATTATCTTGTTTAAACTCTTTAAATTACATTCTCAATTTATTTTCATCCGAAGTTGGAGGTGGAAATATTTGTTGATTGAAATGCAAATGGTGGCCATGTTGTCTTACGAAGCAAGCATATAATCATTTTCACTTCTTAATTTCAGTCATCCCCATATTCACTTCACTCACTTTCCTTACTGCCAATCACACCTATTCTCTTACCATGTGATCTAGTAATTGCTTTGTTTGGTCAGATTAAATGTGGAGATGTCCAGGTTAATATGTGGATGTGTTTAGTTTTTCACCATTTTCCTTGAGATGAATTGTATCTGGTGGTGATTGTCTTGTTGGTTTGAATGGTAAAATGCTGTCAAATATAGGTGCAACGTTGGTGCAGAATTGTGGGGATAGTGAAATCGGAAAACTTGTGATTCACGTTGCTAAAGAGCGAAAGCTTAAGACCATAAGCATAATTGATGACAAGCCAGGAACTCCTGATATTATTGAAGAACTAAAAGCACTTGGTGGAGATATTGTTGTACCAGAAAGTTATACAAAAACCTGGTACTTTCTTCTCTGATGCTGTTAGTTTCTTGTGATAAATTCTTTTTGGAGATTCTATGAACCTGAAGATAGGTAAATTGTTCGACATTGTATGAAATTCATTATGTCATTTATGGCTGCCAAATGTGGGGATGGATTATTTCAACACAATTTAGAGGAAAAAAAAAACTTGTGCTTAAGATGTTTCAAAGCTATTGTTGGAACTTAGAACAACTTAGTTGGACAATAAGGTAGTAGCGGGAGATACTTGGTACATGGATATATATAGAAAGGAAATATTTTATTTGAAGAAATAGGATACAAAGGCTCAACAATATTGAAAAGAGGGAGATATGCTTACAACTTAGAATTGATACTGGATGTATTAGCCTTGCTAAATAGTTTAAGAAAAGCTTAGGAATACATTGGAGGAGTTTCGAGGAATTGATAAGTTACGCTCAATTAAACTTCAATATTTAAAAAGAGAGTTTGAAAAATAGAAATTGAAAGATTCATATCATAGAAGAATATTATGGTAGAATTAAATATATTGTTAATAAGATGAAATTATACGGGAAAGATGTGACTGGAATGAGTATTTTCTCTACTATTCTTTTAATGTGTGTTTATATTAACTTATTTTGTAGTTAAAACATCTTATAATCAAAATTTTACTGAAAGAGTTTTTGAAATCCCATCCCTTCCTCCCTCATTCCCCCTCGGTTTGTGCTAGCAGGTATATGAAGCGTCTAGTTGGAGAGTTGAGGCCTTTAGCAGGTTTGAATTTCAGTGATGGGTACCAAGCAACAGCTGTAGGCAAAGCTGTAGCTAGTGGTGGAACATTCCTTACGTACGGTAAGAAGTTACCCCAATACGTTGTCTATGAAGGAGCTGATCGTAAACCAGTTAAGTGGACTACTTTCCTCAAAGAAAAGAATCTGAAAGCACTGCACAAGTAGGGAAAGCGTTTTTAAGACTTGTTTCCATAACAAGCAGTGGATATTGTCAAGATTTCCTCAACTTGTTCTCATTGAAAGTTCCTTTATTTGTACTTGTCACTGTGAAGCATGTTCTTTTTTGGGAAGGCCCAACATTATCTTTGCAGAGTGGATGAAAGGAGGGAACGTCGTCCTTACCTTCTGCATGGAACAATTTGTATTTTGAAGTGAGAAATAATCACTTCTCCTTTGCCACTTTTTCTAAAATTTCATTGTTTTTCCGCTGTCCATATCTATCGATGGTTGATCATTCATAAATGATTGGTGTCTTTTTTCATTTTTAATTTCCTTTCTCTTTTTGCCCCTCAATTGATTAAAAAATTCACCTAAATTTATTTCAGAACTTACCGTTCCAGGGTATTTAACATTATAAACTATATAAGCTATTTTTAACAGACAATATCACAGTTGACACTTATATCGTCCCCACCTTTTGCAGGTGTAGGAGTACATCAGTTTTATACAAGATCAATTTGTCTTTTGAGAAAAATGAAAGGGTTCAGCTAAATTGTTTAACCTCATACCAAATTTAATCGGTGTCAACTTTCAACTTAATACAGTGGAAACGTATTTTCATTAACTACATATTGAACATTGTCATATACATTCATTAACAAGAGAAATTAACTTCTGCTGAATATCCATCACAATCATATTAACGGACAAGTCCTGTATTTAAAAGCACCACAATGGTTGATAAAAAAAAAAAACGACTATCAGTATTTAAACAATTCAATCAATGTGAATTTTATTTTTGGGGGTAAGGAAAACACCTTAATTTAGTGAACAATTTTGAACACCACTTGTAGATGAGATATTGGTAAACATAAGATCAAATGCCAAACAAGAAGCAATAACCCTGAAAATGTCATTCTTGCTACTCGGGTGACAGGAATAAGACCTCTCTTCTGGGTAGATGAACTTGTCTCTTCAATAGCCTCAAGATGATATTATTCCTAACAGGAGCTGAGAACAACTTGAACCCACTAACATGATTCTCCAACATCTCAATCATAGTTCCTCTCAGATTCCTACATATCATGCATAAGACCAGTACCAGCATGGTCCTTCTAAAATTCCTCTCAGAATTCTCATTAGCTCTTAAAAAGTAAAGAAACTATCTTTCTACCAAATAAATGATGTGGTGCTGTCTTCGGATCCACACATTGATATTTAAAAATCCAAGATAAATGCTAAATAAAAGTAGGTTTCTAAAGTTCGCTCTAATTTTTCATATCTTCCAAAAATAAAAATTCCTTTATTAAAAAGCCGCCCTTTCAATCTCTGAAGTTAGATGGCAAAGTTTCTTCTGTAAAATATTCCTTCCCGACGGTCTCTGCAGAACAAAATCTTACCTGTAAAAGAAAAACACGGGGAGGAATTAAAAGAAAATGAAGATACATTTTAATTCAGCATGGGGCAGCACGAAGACTTAATATCAAATGCAAAAAAGTGCTAAAATTAATCATTATGATTTTTGTTCCACTTCAGAATGTAGCCATCAATCCTACGTTGAATATCACATAAGTAAAATGTATAACATTCCACTAATTGACTTAATCAGAATGTAAAGTCAGACACATGCTCAGCATCCCAAAGATATTGAGAAAATTACTAACAGGTGGCAGAGATGAAGAGAATGCTGGCTAAGATTATTTTGACCATATACAATGACTGTCAGTAACCCAATTAATAGCAACTTGAGATAGTTCGGACACTTTGATAATTTTTTCAAACAGACTTGTCACATGAAGTTGATTGACATTTAGGTGAAATATTGATATCAATGTGTCACGCAATTACCTATTTTTTCTGACTACAAGGAAAAAAGGGAACACATGGATGGGATCATAGTCCCCGGCCCATTTATTGTTAATGCAATGGGTCCACTTGAGCCTAATAAGGATGATCCAAGACTCGAACCCTTATCCTCAGACTCAGAAGGTGAAAGGCATGGTTGGCAACCACCACTATGCCACCCCCTCAGGCGCCAACTATCAACCTCCTAATCCCAATTAAGTCCTGACTTGAATACAAACTATTAGAAACTTAATCAAAACATAAAGATATCTTAACAACCCCAAAATCTTGAGAACACTTGCCATTACTTAAAAAGGAGAGACGAATATAAAAAGAAGCAGAGGAATTCTGTCCGAGTCTGGCGAAAAAGATAAGAAATGAACCAGGCATACATAAGCAAAACTTCATTATAAAGGGGAAAAAATCTCCTTTTTCTTATATTAATAAATGCACATTTAAAATGGGTAATGCTTACCAGAGAAGCATATGATTTTAACAAGGGCTTGACTAGCTGCCAGATTGGCTTAAACACAAAAGGAGCATCCACAAATAGTACTTGGGCCAATCGCTTTGGATAGTAATAATAGAATACATCAAACTGCCAAAAATAAAGAAACATGTTATTTTGTAATGCTCTTTGTACAATTTTTTTTTCTTTTCTAGTGAGACACTATAGTTCACAAATACGCATTAGGTGATGATATTTGGCAGCTAGTTAAAAAACATTACCAAGAATGTCAAGAATTTAAGATCTGCATTTTCTGTACCAAAGCCTCTGAGATCAATTATTCCAAGTATCTGTTCTTTCCCAGGTGGAAGCTTACTTAATGCCTTCTCAATTAAGAAAACACACAGCCTCTCATCCTCTGCAGGATCCTGTGCCTGTGACATAATTATTTATCCTTATTGTTACAAACAGTTTTCGAAAAGTTATGATGAGCTAGTCACATGTAAGGTACATCCACAAACTAATAAATGCATTAGCAGTATGGACTATGAAAAATCCAAAATAATTGAGTAGATGGACCTCAGTTGTGCCAACTGAAATCAAGTTGCAGATAATTCCTACCAGAAATTCGTATGCAGAATATTAGGCAATCTCATTCCTCAAATTAAAGACCTATGACACATAATAGAAGTGTCTATTGCAAATGACGCAGAACTAGAAGAACCAAAGGACAATGTAGAAAAAAGTGGGAGAAGAAGGAAGGGAAGCATGGTAGGCAAGTTCTTAACAAATCAGAGTACAATGAAAAATCATAAATTATAAATAACTACCTTAAGAAAATTGAAAAACATGTCTATCCTGTACTGCAAAGCAATTTTCGGTTGCATGCACGTAACCATACTTGTAATTTCTCATATTAATTCAGAGAACTTCATAAAAAAAAGAGAAATAGATAGCATATTAAAAATGGTAATTACTTCAACTTCTAGACTTACTGCAGCAAAATGCTTTGATGCTACCACCACAAGCACAGGCCTGCCATTGATATCTAGAAAGTCATGTACATATGCTTTTCCAGTTTGAGCAACATCACTAACGGATTCTTCAGTCAATTCAGACACCTCAAAATCTTGATGCCATTTCTTATAGAGTAGAAGGAAAAGTGACAAGCATGTAAAATTTCAAGCATGAAAAGCATTGAGGGTCTGCCTGGTTGAGTATAAGGAAAGTGCAAAGGTGGAAAATTTGGAATGAAAACCAATTTACACGTATAACAAAAACCTGAGAATGGGAAAATAAAATGTACTCGTTATCATTTTGGGTCATAATTTTGGTTGAAATTCATTTTCAATACGTCCTCTATTTCCACCTCCTCAACCAAACAAACTCTAAATCAGTAAACAATGGCCGAACTAAAACATGTAAGGGATGATTGCGCTTGTGACAGTCAGCACGTTTTTGAGGATGACATTTATAAATTCTTTGGGTTCTGAACATGCAACCTTATTTACTGTCCAGCATTGTTCTTGAATGGCCAGTGGACTTACTTAATCCAAGGATCATCAGTGATCAGATTTAGGGGTGTGGGTATACTTTCATAATCCTATAATTATGTGAAAGGATACAATGGCTTTGCTCAACTTGGAAACAGCATCATCAACAGAAAACTTGCGATCTTTCAGAAACCATAGTATCATATCTTCATCATCTCTTCCATTTCTACCTACAGGGAGGCTATGGTGTTCTTTCTCAAGCTTCTCCTTCACTTCCAGAACTAGCTGCAAAATTTTTAAGAGAAAAGGAAAAATCACTAGTACCCGAAGAGCATGGTAAGAGAGAAATTCAATAAAATTACAATTACCTAATTTAGGTACCATTCAATTCTAATCTTACCTATGCTGAAAAGCTTTTTTTTTTTTCACTGCAAAATAAATTAATCCGCTAACTGTGATTGTGCATTCGAAAAAATAATTAGAAATCAAGTATCAAGGGAATTTGTAACAGAAGCGATTTCTGAGGTGCAATAGAAAAGACTGGGTGGTTGCAAGGGAAAATAGTGGAAGTACCTTGCGTGAATCATTGGGTTCGAGTTGAAGGATGGAGCTCCGAACCGTAAAATTGGAGAATCGGAGAGTGGTTCTAAGGGAAAGGTTTGCAGCAACAAGAGGAAGAGGAAGAGTGAGGCTTGGCCAAACACGCACCGCCATTCAATATCTTCTTCTTCCAGATTCCGACACGGTTATCGCATTTTACTCTTCCTGCGTTCCAATTCCAACTGCCAAGATAATAATGGTCGTCACACTTCTTTATTTATTTATTTATTTATTATTATTATTATTATAAAAATAAAATAAACAATTAATTCACGTAATTTAAATTTAAATTTTTATAATTTTTTTATTTATATATTAATATTTATAATTTTATTTATTTAATTCTTAATATTAAAATATCATTCTTATATTTTTTATTAATTTAAATTTTAATTATCATAATTTTTATTTATTATGATATTTATTTTTATTTTTTATCAAGATGATCTTTATAATTTTTAATTATTAAGATGAGTTTTGTTAAAGAATTAAAAATAAAAATTATTAAATAAAAAATATAAATATTTATTATATTAAAAATTTAAAATATATTTAATATTTTTTATTTTATTAATATGTGCCCAAAGAACACACAGAATAATTTTATATCCTTCTAACTCATTCTCTTAATAATCTTTTTAACTGTGACATAAAGTAAGTATTGAATGCTTTTTACATTTTTAAAATATTAAATACTTTATTTTTTTATTTAATATTTATTTTATTAAGTATTAAGAAAATTATTAAGAATAAGTTTTAGAAAGATATAATATTACTTTAACAGCATATATTAAGGATTAAAAAATAATATTTATTATCCTATATTAAATAATCCTAATTACTTAAAAAAATTATTAAATATATTTTAAATTTTTAAGATATTAAATATTTATACTTTTCATTTAATTATTTTTATTTTTGATTCCTTAAGGACATGAAATTTTTTTATATTTTCTAAGAATAATACTCTTAAAAAGATCTCAAAAATTAGATTTAACTTTATTTATTATTTAAAATTATATATTTAATATAATGACTAAATATTTATAAAGAATTATATGTTACATATCTATTAAATAAGTGTATTATTACGAGAGTATACAAGAATTTATCAGAAGGACACATGTTAGTAAAAATATTTTTTTAAAAGTATTTAGAATTATTTAATGAAGGGTAACAAATGCTATTTTAATTCCTTGATATGTGCCCAAATTAACAAAACCTTTTAAGATATTGGTCCTTGAGAAACTAAAATTCAAATGATTGAAACTATATGAACTAATATCTAAAAAATAAAAATTATAAAAATTAAAATTTAAATCAGATAAAATTATGAAGACTAATAATTTATTTTAACTTTATTATAAAATATTAACAAAGTTTTCAAATAATAATTTCAAAAATAGAGTAACTACTCGTATTTTGGTCATCGTCGCGTTATCTAAAACATTTTTTTTGAGTATAAAATTATGTTAAAAAAGTCATTGGGTATCATATATTTGAATAACAAAATTTTTATAAAATAAACATAATTTAAATGTGAGATATTATAAAAGTAATATTTTCGTTGAAAGTGATAATTTAAAAGTAATATTTTTATAAAAATAATAATTTAAAAATAATATTTTTATAATAATAATTTAAATCTCAATAAATTGAGTTGAGTTGTGCTTGATTTCATTCAAATTTGGAATCATAACCAAGCTTAAGAAATGGGCCAAATAATTTTCTGGCCATGTCCGAATTACATTTCGGATTGACCAAGTCTAACTTGATATTATTATTATTATTATTATTATTATTATTATTATTATTATTATTATTATTATTATTATTATTATTATTATTATTATATATATATATATAAAATTTAACTTTCTTAAAGTAAGTGATTTACTTTAAAAGATAAAATAAAAAATATTAATTATTGATGAAAAGATTAATGATAAAAATTATGATAAAATATATACATATATATAACAAATTATGAAATTATTAAAATTTATTTATTTAATTTTTTTATTATTAATTAATATATATCACTTTATTTTTTAAAATAAATCCTTTATTTTAGGAGAACTAAATCTATATTTGTAATATGTCATTCAAATTAAGCTTTTTACATATATTTTCTATTTAAATGGTTTACACATGCATTTGGATATATATACTTATGCAACGGCTTCTTTCAAATTGTTTTGATGACTGTAAAAGTTTAATTTTTAGTCCAATTTGGTTTTATTGTATGTTTTGTTTAGTTACAAAGAAACTAAAAAAAATATGAATGAGTTAGAATACCTTCAATAGTAATATTGTTTTTCATTTTTTCTGTTTTTTGTTTTTATTTTTTATTTTTTTTGGGGTAAACTTTATTTTATTTTATTTTATTTTGGTCAGGGAGTGGCGGGATTTACTTGATTGTTTTATTTGAAAAATATGAAAAAATGCGTTTGGCTATATATATATATATATTGGTCATATGCGTTTAGCTATCAAGTAGATGTGATCTATCTGAAGTCACCCCGGTCCCAGCTCAGGCCAACATGAAATCGAGTATGGTTGGGTTTGCCTAAATCCATAATCTATCTCAAGTTAGAACTGGGTCGAATAATTTGTCTCGTCGATCAAATTCTCAAGAGATCAAAATAAAGATAAATTTGTAAAACTATGTACAATGTACGTAAGAAGTACTTCTGGCTGAAGTCACAGTTACTTGTGATGGAACGTATGTTCAAGCTGATGGAGGAGGTAGTAAAAATAATTTTTTCTATTTACTGATGAAATGATACTTTTAGAATAATCGATTTTATTATATAATTAATCTGATAGGAACATGGACCCCCAAGACAGCCCAGATGCTGAAACGAAGGAATCAGGCCCAGAACCAAGGCCGACACGTGCTGTGAAACAAAACAACTGTTATTGGTCCAATCATAGCATCGCTGGTCACAGACTCACAGCACATAAAGCTGTCAGCGACATGGCATTGGACCTAACACAAACTCTAACTAATCAAAGCGTAAATGGATAACAGCGGAGCCACAACGATCCCGACCAAGGGCAAATCACCAAACGACGCCGCACCCCGGCAGAGCACGGCTCAGGATGGGCTCTCCTCTGGTGGATGAGGACGTTTTTGGACCAGGGATATAGCCGCTGCTGTTTGGAGTGTCATACGACACTTCCTTTCGATTGGGTTATCTTCCTCATTGGGCATTCGCTTTTCGTTCATCTATGCAACCTCACAAAACCCACCACTTCGCAACATGAACCCAAATTATAATCATAATTGATTCGAAAACAGATACACGAATGCAGATGCAAAAAGAACCATAAAAAAAAATGAATAAGAAAAGTAGAGATGAATTTAAATTTTCTTTTATCACAAGATTATTTTATTAAAAAAAATAAACACAAGCTTTTTTATATGCAGAAATTTATCATGATAAGTTATAAATTTTTTAA
The DNA here is from genome assembly GCA_019955255.1 of Castanospermum australe. Lineage (NCBI taxonomy): Eukaryota > Viridiplantae > Streptophyta > Magnoliopsida > Fabales > Fabaceae > Castanospermum > Castanospermum australe. The sequence goes on along the minus strand of NSJW01001005.1, from coordinate 397,226 downwards.
TTATATTTAAATTATTTATGTCTTATTTTTCTAATAAAATACTTTTATATTATTTTAATAATAATAATAAAATTTTATCTAAGAGAGATTGGTAGGTGAGAGAGTAGGGCTTTAGAGAGACATTATAGGCATGTTCATCGATTGTGGGCTGGTGGAGACCAACATGAGGTTAGGGTTAGGGCACTACCAATGTTATCTTTTATTTTTGCAAAATACTATTTCCTACAAAATGATTTTTGTTAAACGAGGTACAAACAAGATTTATCTTTCATTCTGTCTGTTACGTTATCTTTTTTTCACCTTCTGATTTGTTGTAATTAACTGAGATAAAAAAGTAACTGTCTATATGTAAATTCGTAAATTCATAAAGCATTCTTTCGTGATGAATAGCATTCACTCTTTATTTTTTCCTTTTGGGTCTTCACTCTTCAGTTAATCCAAAGGCTTTTGTTTTTTGGTCATATCAAAGGCTTAAATGAAAATGGATACAGGGCTTTTGATTATGGGGCCTCGAAATGAGCGATCGACTTTTCCAAACTAAAACCATTAGAAAAAGGCCTTTTTCGGAAGAAGGAGCTTGCAAATATGAGCCAAGCTTTTCTCTGACCACAAAGAGAGAAAAGGCTCAATCCTGTGAAGTGAGCACTGAGGAGTCTCTTGTTACCTATGAATATGTTTTGGAATAATAATTTTGATGATCCACGCCTGAGGTCAATTCCTGACCAGGAGTGAATCCCAACCTCCTTCTTCAAAATCCTGTCTCTGATAAAAAAAAGAATAATAATGTTATTTAAAATGAGAGAATTTAAATAAATTTTTTATAAATTTGTTCTTCTAACTTTAATAGAAATATTATTATTATTATTATTATTATAAAAATATAAATATAAGTTTTTTAAAATAAAATTAATTCAATTCTTTTTTAGTATACTTTAAATATAAAAATTAAATTTTAAATTAATTCAAAATTTAATTTTATAATGAGTTATAAATATAAGACCTGAATTTAAATTCAATTTAATTTACTTTAACTCAATTTAATTTAATTTTAATTTTTATAATTTCAAAAACATTCAAAATACAGGAGTTTAAGCTTTTAAAATGGGAATTCGAATCCAAAATTTTGTGATTTGAAAAGCCAGAGATACAGAGATAGGCGAGATGCCAAGATGGAAAACTCCAGCACAATCATTGACAGCCGCAACTATGGAATCATTGGAAAAGAAATCGATCTCGAATTGACAGAGTAGGGTGGCTGCCCCTTCGAAGGCAGTTTTGTTTTTATTTTTTTTAATTTATTCTTATCTTTAAATGTGGGAAATAATATAATTAAAAAAAATGATGGGGTGGTAATACAAAACAACTCTAACTTCATGTTGAGATAATCATAACCATTTATATGCAGTGAGGATTTTGGTACATTTATATGTGGTGAGGATATGATATGACAACGTATTTATATACCAAATTTCATATGCTCCGTTTGTTTTACCTAGAAACGGGCATGCACACAAGAAGCTGAAATTTGTTGCTCCTATTAAAAGTGGGTCTGAAATGAGCATTGATACGAAGTGTTGATTTAATAGAGATAAGTTATGCATCTAGATATAAGAACTGTAGTTTAATTTTTAAAAATTACATTTCATGATAAGGGATATACTATTACCGTTTCAAGACATCAGTTCAAATGAATCAAATTTTATGAAATATTTATGGTTCAAATGAATCAAATCCTATGAAATATTTATGGTTCACACCAAAATAAGCATTGGCATCGAAATTAATCTAAAATAAACGGAAAAAGAGTATATTGTGGAAGAGATCTTGGTTACATCCTAAGTTGAGTAGCTTAGGAAGTTTAATATCTTACTTAGTACTTTCGCTCAATAAAGTTAATTTTTTTAAGATGAATTCTATTGAAGGGTTTGACTCATGACAAAGAAAAAGGTATCCATGCATTTGGAATTTGAACTTGGCATATTTATCCATTCCCTGAATTTCATATAATGTTTTTTCCTTTCTTTTTGATTCATTAACATCGAAATATATGTTTGGAAATTAGCACACGTGCATGTTAAGATGCATCTGGGACTCTGGCTCAAATAGGCTCCAGGAAGAGGCTAGCCTTAGGATACAAGCCAGCATCTTTGAGAGTCATTCTCATTTGATCAACACCATAAGCTCTTTTTGGGAAGTTTGATATCAATCTGTAGTTCTCAATCCCCGGCAAACCTAATGAATCGATGTATGAGAAAAGGGACAGAATTTTGTCTGTGCACTGGAAAGTGTGCTCTCTTCTTTCCCCATTTGGGAACCTTATCAGTATCTGCAACAGAACATTTGACAAGCATATTTAAGTTCAACACTTAACTATAAACTCTGACATGCTTCTAACTTTGTTGTGTAGGACTGAACTCTATGTACCTGTGTGGCCCGAGACTCGCTTCCCCTACTTGCAATTCGTTTGTCTTGTTTTTGGCTAGTAGACTCATTGGCTTTACTCTGCTGTTTACTGACATCGAGAGAATTGTTTGTCAGCTTCCCATAATTTCTGGTGTGTAGAGCTTCCACTGACTTCCGAACTCTCTCTCTTGGAGGTAAATTCTTGAGTTTTTCTTTTTCCTATATTTAGGAAAGAACGTTGATTAACTAATCATTCTTGGAAAAGAAATAAAATTAAGAGTGAGTTCATTTAGAATGAGCTTAAATTAGCAGTTAAAATGTGGAGAGTGGAGAGATACACACCCTGTCTATTTGCAAAGCTGCAATATATGCAGCGTCTTGTTCTTCTCTTAGCCGACGATCTGCTCGGATCTTTTCTTCCTGTTTAGCTTTACCACTTGCAAAAGCTAGCCCTTGCTCTTCCACTATCCTTTGTAGAATGGCCACTAGCTCAGCTGGTGAAAGTGGCCCCTCCAGCTGGACAAGGACAAGAAAACCAAGAAAAAAAAAGTAAAAAATAAAAGCGACGTAAGTAAGAAGAAAAGAAAAAGAACAAATGAGCATGACATAGGCCATTTTAAACTTCACCCAAAAAAATAGGGCCACTTCAAAAATTGTGATTTGTGACTAATGATGCCATCATGCTACCCGAGGTCAGGGAGCAGGGTACTGTTGCTGTGCTTGGCATAACTTCATCATGTTGTCCTAAATAACAAATCAAAATAGCAACAAAAACAGTATTTTGGGGCAAACTTCAATCTTTTTTTTAAAATCATCTTGCTTCTCTATTTTAGGCTTTAAGCAGCAACCATAACAAGACAAAAGTCAGAAATCTGAAAGAGAGTTATCAACACCAAATTATAACGAACCTGCTGCAGCACTGCTACGCTATCACTAGGAGCGGGGGCTATGACAGCACAACAGGGAAAGCTAGCTGGGCGTAGCGTTGCAACCATTTGCAGACCCTCTCCTCTATCTGCAAGTGCTCCCCAGCAAACGAAATTCACGTCAAGAAACTGGGTCACAAGCTCCGAACAAAGGGTTTCCTTGCAGAAAACGTGCGTAAAAGGGTGTTCTGGCGAGTGGAGGTACATGAACATGAAGTTTTGATCTTGCTCTGCTAACTTCATGGCTTCCTTGAAACGGCAAGCATAAAAGAAAGGATGCGTGGTGCCGTATTGCTGCTCAAAACTGTCAAGAAAAGCCCACTCCTCTGGAACCACTGGGGGATCCTGTGGCTGTGGAGGCCCTGGAGGCTGCAGTTGAACATTTGGATGTTGATTTCTTCTCCTTCCTATTCCCACGAAGCCCATACCATCCCCCATTGCCCTTGAGATACCCCCCACTATGCTTCGAGGAATACTTGCCATTCGGCGAACGATTCCGTGATCCCTCGCTGCTGATGGCATTTTTTCTGTTTCCAAATTAGTCCCTGCAAATTATTCTTGCAGCATGCAGCTATTTGCTTTCAGGAGTTCTAACGTAACACAAGGAATTTGTAAGGTCCAAAGGAGATGTATGAATTTGCAATGCCTTTCTTTTGTGTCTTCTACTATAGAAGAGGTACAACAAGAACATTGTGGAAGAAAGTTTAGATACCACTTCTTTTTTCTCTTTCTTCGACAAAGTATAAAGAAGATTCTTTGCTTAAGGCCAAATCTGCCGTTCTATGGGGAATATAGCATCAAACTTATTCTTCTACCTTTTCCCTTTTCATTATCCCAAAGTAAAGTAGAGGAATGCATTTATATGCCTTGTCTATATCTAACTTTATTCAGGTAATGTCGATTCCCGCTTTGCCCAATAGTTTGCTGGAGTTGATGCAATTCTGTAATTCTCGCATTTATGTTTAGCAGCTCGAAAGAAAGACTACAAGAGTATTGTTTGACTCAACATCATTGGGAGGATAGTGATAACAACTATGCTGATTAGCCCTACCCTAGTAACCACATAATTTAAGAAAAAGCCCTAAAGGATAAAGATAAACATAAATACGACTTTAATGAAGGGGTTTGCTTATATATTAGGTTATATAAATTAGGTTACTTGCTTGTATAAAGGGTTTGTCCCAAGAATGATCAATTACTCACAATATATAATCTTACTTGTACTCTTTTGTTGGAGTGCCTTTTATAAGTACCTCGTTCAACACAAAATCATCAATCTCAGAGCATAGTTCGTATGTCACTAATTTTGAATTTAGTATAAAATAATAAAATATTTAATATCTTAAAATATAAAAAATATTAATAAAAAATAAATTAAGAGAATATATAATTATTCAATCTAAAAATAACTTCTGCAATTAGTAGCAAATCAAATATTTTAGGTGTATATGAAGGAAACACTTTCATTCGTTTTACATCGTTATGGATTTTTTTTCTTGGGGGTTCTATTTCCCGTATGGATTGCATTGAAATTTAGTAGGGTGCTTGAATTGTAGGTTCTGAATTTGCCAGACAAGGTCAGATTAAACAACAATAGGAAATTATCTGACTGATTGGTCCAGAAGCGGAAGATATTTTATAAATTATGTATCCTCGTTGTCCATGCTTGCGAATTATCCACAAAATTCTTGTTTCAACTTCATAATTAGTCTGTTAAAAAGACGACGTTTGAAACTCTACTTGCTGTCTTCGGCATAATCAAGCTGAAAGCTATATTTTTAGGAGTTTTGTTAACATGTTAAGAAATTAAAAATAAAAATTATTAAATAAAAATAAAAATAAAAATATTTAAAATTTTAAAATACGGTTAATATTTTTTAAAACAATTAAGATGATTTAATAAAAAATAAAAAATATTATTTTTAATTTTTTAACATGTAAGCTTAAAGCACGTGTTAACAAAAAAAAAATCTACTTTTATTAGCACCCAATTTTTTTTTTGAAAAGCAGCACCCAAAATTTTCAGGACATCATTACTTGTCGCTTTGAATTGTCAAATGTGGTGGCAAAAGGCCTGTGTCCGGTGCCCTTGTCACTCATATGGCCAATTTGTTTGAGACTGTACTCAATGTGGGACTGTGTTCTGTGAAAATTATGTGGAGGTAATTCAATTTGGCACGCATCCCAATAAGCAAAAGTTTGTGAAAACATTGCGAGCTGGGCTGGTAAGTAATCCTCTAAAACAAGCTAGAGACTGCCTTTTGTAACTGTTGGACATCCACAAACGCAGTGCATAATAAAGGAGTGGATAAATAACTCCAGAGGAAATCTACGGTAGCTATTCTTTGAGCATTGCTTTGTGCCCATGTGCCTCTCAACCGTTCTTGCTTAATTGTACTTAGCTTCAAAAGTTAGCCTGTTGCCATTTAAAAAAGGGCCTACCAGTTTCAGCTTTTGAAAACAGTAAATATGATATGCCAAGACATAACATCACATGGCTTGCACATCCAGGGCCGATGAGCCATATATCATCATCTTCAACCCACCAAGGCATAGTGGCTTACCTGTATGGATTATGTTCCGCACTCTGCAGGCACACACTCTTGGAAGAGGCTATGCTCATATTGCCTTCCTGTAGTTGTCACATGCTTCAACATAATTTTGATAGTCACTGAGATTATATTTGGATTGAAAAAAATAAAAGAAAATAAAATAACAGATTTATTTTAAATATTTTAAATTTTAAATTTTAAAATAATTTTTTTTTAATTTTCTTTTTCATTCTCTTGCAATTCAAATATTATTTATGTCCAATGACATTCACCTTTACCTGTCAATCATGAATTGAGGACAAATTCCTTTTATAATAACTAACGAATTAAAATAGTTAAAACTAAAAAATAAAAATAAAAATAAAAACCACTCGCCTAATATATGAGTCAGAGCTACATATATGTTTTCATTATTCAATTCTTTTTGTCACTTTTTTGTTTTCCCCGTCCTTCCAACAAGTGCTTAAAATAATTAGGAGGATTTATTTTTTCTGAAAAAAAAAAACCCAAGTCTTTCTTTGGGAACCTCAGAAGTCTCAATTTTGCGGTTGTTGTTCTGCATCAACTTTATAAGATTTTTAATTTATATATTCTTTTCTTAGTAAAAACTAAAAAAGTATTTTATATTTTTTTATTTGATGTTAATTCAATCATAAAATTTTAGAATCTCATTAACTTTTATAATTCTTAATACCCTTTAAACCGATATATAAAAAAAATTATTTTATTAAAATATCTAATAAATACAAGTAAATTACGTGTTTCTTTGTTTATATATATCCTTCGGGCTGATGATTCCCAATGCCCATTGTTGTCATGAACATCAACTCCACTTCTGATTTCTAATTATGCGTTTCTTCCTTGTGTATTTTAAATTGCTTATCAGATGCTGATTCCCTCTAAAAGCATGCTCAGCTGTGGCAGGCTTTATCAAAATCATGCGAACTGATTCTATATAGCTAATGCCATAAAATCACATTGCTTTTTTATCATAGGAAATAGGAAGTTCTAGCTAGGAATGCAAGTTAATTCAAGTACATTTGAATTTTAATAAACTCTTCTTGTCAAGTTTCTTGGGGGAGCCTGCTTACTGAGACCCACTTTTCGAAAGGGCATGGTTTCATTAAAAAAAAAAGAAAGAAAACTTAACAATCACTTTGATTGTAGGCTTTGTACAGAGAGTGACTCGCTGGGGACCAATATTCATGCTGACTGCTACAGCTTCTCTAGTATTTTTCAGCGCAAATATGGTGAGAGAATGAGTGGGTCTTTGTGAAAAGAAGAGAGAAATAAAGAATAGCAAGATTAAAAGGGGAGGACTGAACGTGGGAAGCATCGCCATTGCCCTGTCACAACCCCAAAAAGATAACCAGTTTGCAAGGGCCCATGCTTTCTGTGCTTCACAGGGAACACAAACTAGCTCAGTGGCCAACTCACAGCCCCAAGAGAATTTTACTAGGTTGCTATGCTAGATAGGAATATATCTCTCTAAATCCAATTGCAGAATCAATTATATGTTTAAATATTTGGTAATTATTTAATAGAAGATCAAAACTTTAAAATGGTAACATGCTGCCCTCTTATTCTTGTAAATGATTCTTATCTTTTTAACACTTTTGATTGTTATTTTTCTTTTATAAAATAAAAACAAGTTTTTTAAGTAGTTTAAATTTATTACATTATTAATGTAAAAATTTTATATTACGAAGAAATAAAATTGCAGATATTATTATGATAACAAATAATTTATTTTTAAAATAAAAATTTAAACAGATGATACAGTATAATTTATTTATTATTAATGTAAATCTGTAAATACTATTATTGAATTAATATTAAAAAAATTAAAATTCTATTTTAATCCTTAAAGTTTAACTGAAATTTTAATTTGGTTTTAAATATTTAATTTGTACCAATTTTATCTCAAGCATTACAAAATTGTATCAATATGATCTTTGGTACTAATAGTATCTATTTACTAATATTATTTTAGATTCATTTTATAAAATTAGATTCATTTTAAAATGTAATCCCTTTAAACTTGCTTTTACGATTAAATTAATTAGTAAAATAGATCTATAATAAAATTAATACAATTGACACCATTAATAAAAAAATCACATAAACATAATGATATAAATGATATATTTATAACTAAATTAAAATTTTAGTTAAATTTTAGATAGTAAAATAAAGTTTTAATAAAAAGAATTTTTAAAAGAAAAACTTGTGATTGGTGAAGAAAACCCAACCAACAATGATAATGAATCAACTGTCTGTAATTGTCAACAGTTGCATTGACGCGTAGGGTAGGTTTCCAATACCAGTTTGGCGAAAAGGGGAATATTCTTACTATTACTAACATTTTTCTTCTTTTGTTCTTACAAACTTACAATACACTGTTTGGTAGAAAGTTTTTTTGAAAATTTGAAGCGACGACTAACAACACAACCGGGCCTCTCTGATCGCATTGAAGAATTAATTGTCGACACACAGAGGGCATTGACTGTTTATTTGAATTAGAGTTTATAAATTTAATTTTATATAAATTTGATTTTAATTAAAAGTGTATTTAAGTAAAATAATTTATATTTAAAAAAAAATTTGAAAATTAATTTTAATAAAATAAATTTTATTTATATAGTATTGATTAAAATTATTTTTAAATTTATAATTATTAAAAATAATATGAGTTTAGATATAATAAAAAGATAAAAAAAATTGTAAAAAAAAATCCAAGCTTAAAATATAAAAAAAATTAATTAACTGTTATTTCAATATAAAAATAATAAAATTTTATTTTTACTAAAATTTTAATTTTAAATAAGAAATAATTTTGTTTTATAATTAACAAATATAATAACACAATTTTAAAAAAAAAAAGTTTGCCCTCAAACCGGCCCAAACACACGCTGACTACTCCGACCATACATTGACATCAGTTGAATCAAATGTTATTATTAGGTAATCATTCCTTGGATAATTTTTATCTTCTTAAATAAATGGTTTAATATTTTTTTAATTTTTAAATAAAAATTTAAGTATATTTTAAGTTTTTAAAATATTAAATACTTTTATTTTTATTAAATACTTATATTATTATATATTAAAAATTATTAAAAAGATTATCCATTTTAAAAATATATAAATTTATGTTTAATTTTTTATTTAATTATGAGTTTAATTTTAATTTATTGTTAATATAAAATTTTTATATTATTATTTAATTATAATTTATTAAATTAATAAAAAAATTAATTAAAATAATCATAAATTAAAAATTTAAATGTTAAATAACATATAATTAAGAAATAATATAAAAAAAAATTTATGCTTACGAACAAATATTTTGATAATTTAAACTAAGTAAGTAGAATCGCTAGTTTGGCCTACCACAGGATAATTGCAACAGCCCTTTTGATAACCAACCTGATTATCCATACCTGTGGTCAAAAGGAGTTGAGACTAATAAGAATTTGTGATTATTGTTTCCTCCCTCGCCTCATCATGATGCCCATAATTATTAGGCATGGCCCACAAAAGTTGTTGCTGTGCGGTGCATCTCACAGTGGAGCTAGCACCATCATTTCATTTCTCTTGTCTAGGGCCGTATCAGCTGCAATAAATAATAGGACCAGAGCTGCAGAGGAAAAGAAAAGCTGATAGATATCGCCATATATACCTTCCGTGGGGTTACAACGGCAACAGTATGGCAGCACCGGGGCCGTAGGGTCGGGTCAACACATGATCATGTGAGTATTGATCCAATTTAATTCATAATTAACGGTTTACGTTAAGTTTACAAATTGTGTTAAATTTAAAAAATTTTAAACTAATGACAATGAATTAGGTTGTAAATTAAAAAATTTTAATCCACTTAACTCAACTTAATTTATTTTTTAATAAAAAAATTATGTTATTTTTTAATTTTTAACATATTGAATTTAATTTTTTTTATCTCTCATATCTTATATAATTTATTATATTTGACTTTTAAAATTTATATTAGTATTTTTTATGTTTAAGATTAAGATTTATTATGTTATATTATATTTATGATTTGTGATTTATTGTATTTTGAAATTTTTTATGTTATTTTTTTATTAAAATTTATTAAGTTATTTATTATGATTTGTGATGAATTTTTGATTTAGTATTAATTTTAATATTTATTTTAATAAATAATTTTTTTTAAATATATGTCAAAATTAGGAGTTTAATTTAATCCAAACCACTCATTTACTGGTTGAATTAATTCGAATTTTAAAAACTCAATTTCTAACACAACTTAACCCAATTCACTATTTTAATAAATAAATTAAGTGTAAAAATACTACAAATCTAATTTAACCCAACTTACGAACATCTACAGACAGCACCAAAAAATATCATAAGTTAGAAATCAGAACAGAACAGAGATACAACGATGGGAACAGAAACCAGGATGCAAGTTTAAGTGTATGCACGACGAGGGAACGTTGATCGAGTTTCCAGTTGAGTTTTAAGTTCACTTATTAACTAAAAAAAAAACGATACACCTACCTATACCAAAAAAAAAAAAAAGATACACCTACCCGTTTTATGTTTTTGAAATAAAATATTAATATATACTTTTAGTTTGTTATATATCTATTAAATTTTATTATCTGTAAAATATATTATATTATATAATTTATTTTTTATTGAGTAATTAAATGAATATGACACAATACTTAAATAATTTAATTTTAATTTATTGTTAGTGTAATTTTTTATATTTTTATCTGATAATATATTATTTAATATTTATTATTTTAAACCGTTATTATTTTAGTCAAAAAAATAATAATTTAATAATTTATAATTAAATAATAATATATATTTTTTTATATTAATAATATATCAAAATTAAACTTACTTAAAAATATTTATTTATTACATAAATAAAATTGAGTTAAACTCAGAATTTGTCAACTCATATGCAATTTTAATAATTTTGATTTTTGTCTCTATTTTATTAAAAAAAAGAATAATTGTCAGTTTAATAAGAGAAAAGACAAATGATAACTTCATCTTTGATTTTATAAAAAAAAAACCGTCATTGCAATAGCATTTCCATTCTAATTTCTTTCATTTATTTTTCTATTCTTAATTTAATTTTACAAAATTAATTATGAATACCAAAAATGCTCTAAGATTTCAAGAGCAAAACCTTTGTTTACCAGGTCAAACAAAATGGAGAGAAACAGAGATTTCAACACGCAAAGGAATAAAACAATAAGAATCTTCTCTCGGTTATTTTTTCTGTTTAATTATTCCGCACAACCCTTCGAGAGGTAAAAGTAAGACTTGGAAAGTGCAACCCCACCTATCCGAGGCCTATTTCATGTGCTGGTGCTTGAATTTTCATGGCGTGGGAGCATAAAATTAAGACCAGTACTCTCTCTCTCTCTCTCTCCCCCCCTGTCTCCCTCAAGTCAGGGCCAGCTGGGGAAGTTGTTTATAATGTCAAAATGTGAAGGCAGCCACCAAACTTTGTGTTCATCTTGGTAGTTCTTCTGTCTTGTATGGACATGAAGGGATATTCAGTTTCCTGGACAAAACATAGAAATGAACCATTTTTTGCAGCTCAGCACACAAGAAGACAGCACCAATGTATACAAGCAAATCATGTTGCCTTAGAACAAACAAGTGCGCGAAATCATTCCCTGAAATTGGCGTCATCCACTTCCCAAAATACTCTACCTATGCTACCTGCTTTTGTTGCTTTGCTGCTGCTTGTTACTTCAATTTGCCCAGTGTTGTCTCACCCCACTCTCTCGGATTCCGGTCACCCCCTGCCGGCCAACCAGACTCTTAGACCAGGTGCAGCCTTGCTTAAGTCAAGGAGAATAAGTGCTCACCTGAAGAAGATCAACAAGCCTGCCGTCAAGACAATTAAGGCATTTTCCCTCTGCTTTAGAAACTGTGACAGTGGCAGTGTATTTTTCTTCTCGTGATTTAGTGACCTGGGTTTTTGTTGTTTTGTTGCAGAGCCCAGATGGGGATTTGATAGATTGTGTTTTATTTCATCAGCAGCCAGCTTTTGACCATCCTGAGCTTAAAGGGCAGATACCATTGGTAATTTCATTGAACTCATATGCCAAAGAAAATGACTTTGCTTTGAATTTCATATATCCACGGAATTGTTGAGCCATTCTGGGTATTGTGGAATTCCAATGTAGCTAGCTATCTTTTAGTCTGAACACAGGACTAAAGGTTTTATTTTAGGGATTAATTTTATTTGAGAGACAGAGTGAGTAAGAGGCTTAAGGTTTACAGGATCCACCAGAAAGGCCAAAGGGCTACACAGCCTACACCAATGGAGAAACGGTGATAGAGAGCTTTCAGCTGTGGACTTATTCTGGTGAAGCATGCCCAGAAGGAACTGTTCCAATCAGAAGAACAACAGAGGAAGACATTTTACGAGCAAGTTCTATCCGAAGATTTGGAAGAAAACGACCAGGTGTACGGAGAGACTCCACAGCCACTGGTCATGAGGTTAGTGCTTTAACATTTAATTTGTTAATTGAATATTACAAAATTAAACATTTCTTTCGAATGTAATCTTTTTTCCTGCTATTGTTTCCATTTCTCACAGTGCGTTCATTTGAAAGGAAAATCTCTACTTTCATTTTCTGCATTCTGTTTCCGCTTTCCAGTTTCATCAAGCAGGCTTCTTTCATTTCCCGCTTTTCCTTGTCAAATAAAAAAAAAAAAAAGAACAACACTGTTTTTCCATATCTATCAACGGTTCAACATGAGTTCCAAAACAAGAGACATTGAAGGGACATCACTTGTAAAAGTTTGCCCCCTATCTGCACCGAAAAGTTATATCAAAATCATGACTTAGATGAGAAGGCTCTTCTTGTATCCCTGTTGGATACCAGACACTCAAAATTTTCCAGCAGGAGCTCAAAAAAATAGGCTTAAGCTCACTTTAGACAAAATCATCCTCATACATGCATATCTGTTAATTGACTATTTGGCATACATCTTATTGCAGCATGCAGTAGTTTTTTGTAAATGGAGATCAATACTATGGAGCAAAGGCAAGAGTAAACGTGTGGGCACCCCAAGTAACCGATCAATACGAATTCAGCTTGTCACAAATATGGGTTATTGCTGGTTCGTTTGGTAATGATCTGAATACCATAGAAGCTGGTTGGCAGGCATGTCCATACTTGTCTAAAAATCATGCTAGTTTTCCAATCTTCCAGTTCATATTCATATTAATCCATTGTTTTAATGTTAATTATGAAATGTTAAAGAATTTAATAGGAATGCATTTCTCTTTCTTATTTGCTTTAGTTTTGAGTCCATCCAGCTTCTGCCTAATAAGCATATCTCCCTTCAGGTAAGCCCAGAGCTATATGGGGACAACTATCCTAGATTCTTCACTTATTGGACAGTAAGTACTGCAGGCCTTTTATTTCTTCTTTGTTTCCCTGCCCCTCTTTTCTTCCACATCTTACATATATCTGCTACTTAACAGACAGATGCATATCAAGCAACTGGATGCTACAACTTACTATGTTCTGGCTTTGTCCAAACCAACAACAGGATAGCAATAGGGGCAGCAATCTCCCCAAGATCCTCCTATAATGGCGGACAATTTGATATTGGCTTAATGGTTTGGAAGGTGAGTATATTTCCCCATTCAATTCAACAACAATTAAGGAGAAAAGAGGGAATCAGTCCTGTCCTTTACTTAACTCACAAGGCTTAATGGTTTGGAAGGTGGTTTGTTATATAATTTTGAACTTTTTAGCTTTTCAAACCGTTATTAATTTGTCATATTTCACAACTATCTTGCTTTGACAAAGAAAGTTAAACAATCACCATCCAATTAGGACTTAAAAAAATTGTATCAAAGTGAGGCAATAATTCGTTTACTTTCTTTTTCCTTTTGAGTTTTTCTGCATGTTATTGTCTTGAAAATGGGAAGATTCCCTTGCTTTCCTTGTACGATTGTCCCTCATGGGGTCGACTCTATCTAAGCCTTTTCCTTTCCATAATTAAAGCAATAGTTCACGCATTGCTTTTTTGTTCTGGTTTTGCTGTAACTGGCTTCTTGAGCCTAAAGAACTAAAAGCAAAACTTGCCCTGCTGCTTCTTTTTCTCATTTATACTTTTGTCCAATAATGGTTAACAATCAGTTTACAATAAGACATTAACCCAGAAGGGAAAACTCTCCATGTTTGCAATTATGCCAACTCATTAGTGAAGGTTAACTAGAATCAACTCAATCAAGTCATAACGTGCATTCCCTTTTGCTTTTTCAATGATCCTTAGATACTACGACGAAATTCTATCTGTGTAGGACCCAAAGCATGGACATTGGTGGCTGGAATTCGGGTCTGGTCTTCTAGTTGGGTACTGGCCAGCATACTTGTTTAGTCACTTGAGAAGTCATGCGAGCATGGTACAATTTGGAGGAGAAATTGTGAATTCTCGTTCAAGGGGTTACCACACTGGCACCCAAATGGGCAGTGGCCATTTTGCAGAAGAAGGGTTTAGAAAAGCAGCCTATTTTAGAAACTTGCAAGTTGTTGATTGGGACAATAACTTGCTTCCTCTTAGAAATATTCACCAATTGGCTGATCATTCCAATTGTTATGACATAAGGCAGGGGACAAACAACGTTTGGGGAACCTACTTTTATTATGGAGGCCCTGGAAGGAATGTGAGATGTCCATGAAGAAAATGGTACCTAATATATAGGCTTTTCTATACTTTTTTAGCTCCCACATTTCTTTTTTTTCTTTTGGGGATTTTGCTTTCATATCAGGCTTCTCATGGTTTGGTTGTATTTGTTATTTTTGCCACAAAATTTTTTGTTTTTCACTAACAGGTTAGAGAAAGTCTATTTCGTTTCTCGGGATGATGTAAATCTATGACAAATATGTTGTCAATAACAGTGAATCGAAGGGTGCTGTGTTTCTTCCTACTTCTTCCCCCATTGAAATTCAAAGAAATCTTAAACGTTGCGGATGATGAAGTTGACTTTACCAATTAGCCTGGCTGTGCATCTTGCCTTGCTTAGATGGATCCTTAATTTTCCACAAAACCCAATGCAAACTACATATATTTTTACTGCTAATACACCCTTCATATGTGGCTCTGCACGTGGGAAACTAGAAACAAGCAAGCTGTAAACAAATCTCGAAGACTTCATGGTACATTGAAACTTCAATGCTATTGCTATATTCTATTATAATCCACACTGTGACCCTATAAACGAAAAAAATGAAAAGAATAATTTAATGTATCTCAGTGGCCGCAATTATAAATGTTGCACCAGAAAGAAAGAGAAAATTATTTTAATACAGTGAACCCAAGACCAATTATTTGATAAATGGCAACAATTGTTTTCCCCACCAAGCTTGTGCAGGTTTTACAACGAGTAAACATAAAGAGAAATGCTTAAATACTATAGTATATTAGGGAAGAACAATTTATAATAAACAATTTGTCTTGTTTTGAATTTGGGCTCAGCGATAATCTAATTATTTACCAATATCTAGTTCCTTAAATAAAGACACACACACCAAAAATAAATAAATAAGAGCAACGTTCTGAAGCCAAAAGACCTAGAAAGCCAAGAGTCAATGGCACAACTACTGCATCATTTACTAACCTCAGATCACCCCAAACTGGACAAAAAAAGAGAGCACATGGGTGTTGGCAACTGGTGTTAGTAGCATCCTAGCTAGTGTCCCAATAGCGGATGTTGGTATTCTGAAGTGACTCTAAGATATGGATCTTTTTAAAGGAGAATATATAAACAAGGCAAAGATGGCATGCATTGTTAACCAAGAATTGACGCTTCTATGCGTGACACCAAAGCGACCCCCACCACTTCCGATTAAAGAATAAAGGACACTGATGGTCTAAACAAGAGTCCAGAAACGCATGATAGGAAGGGTACACAAGGTGATGGAACTAAGAATATTTTTAATTAGCCATTGAGGATTATGCTTATGCTGACTTAAACTGGAAAGGCCTATGAAAAGAGGATTCCCCATATAAAGTAACAGAAAGAGCACTTTCCTGTGGGATATGTAAACCGAGGCAGCAGCAATAGCAAGCAAAAGCTACTTTCTTATTTCTTACAAGGGAAGTTGTGCATGTTGGTGGTGTTAATGGCCTAGTACATTACAGTCACATTTGTGGGTTTTCAATTGTGGCATTCCATTGCCATACAGTTATGTTTCTGGATTATAAATTATCACTCAAATCGAGGTTTTGTCAACAACCGAAAATTGCAATTAGGATAATTTGCATCCTAGCAAAGTCAAAGTTATATTCCCCATTCTGCTTGCATTAATTTCGTTCCATGACAGTAGCAAGATATTAGAAATTAGTAACACTAACATGGGTATTATCCCTTCAATCAAGATGATTTTGATGCATGTAAAACTTGAGAGAAGCGAAAAAAGAGGAGTAACAATGGATCATTTTCATTCTTTCTGTGTCCCATTTATACAGAGTGGATGGTTCATGAGAATAAAAAAAGCTCATGCTTCAAGCCTTCAAGTAATAAACGTGCTTCAATTATCTGAAACTATACTGTAATATAATTTAGTGGGACTTTTCCTATTCTTCAGTTACTGCATCATGCACATGGATAAGAATACAATATGAAGCAAACAAAAAGCACAAGGTGGGTACTCCGCAACCCTCACTGTCTCTAGCAGAAGGTAAAAGTCAATGAGGCCCCAGTGAACTCTTCGGGTGAGAAACCTAGTGGATCTCCTTCACACACCTACGATGGGGGAGGCCCAAAGGCAAAAATGTCTTGTCCCGAAGGAGAACTAGCGGAGACACTCAACATTAAGTGATTCCATATGATACCTGCAGCTACTCCTGAGTTCCTAGGCCCCAGCCAAACCCATGCCAGTATTGCACTTAAAACAGTCTGGTTGGTATATCATCTACTGCTGAAAATTTTTGGTCAGACAAAAGTCAAAACGTAGGTCAGGTATGAAGAAAATGAAGGGCCAATCATTAAGATACGGAAATTTGAAAGGTTGATATGAAAGGAGTTATTGGTTTCTTAACAGCCAGGTCCAGATGGGCAAAGAAGAAAAGCAAGGGACCTAACATGAAAGAAAAGCAATTTAATAGAGCATAAAGACTTGACCCCCCCCCCCAAAAAAAAATAGAGCATAGAGACAAGTTATCGAAAATTAAATGGTCATAGTTAGATACTGTCAGCTTATGAAAAAAATAAATATTCCAATTTTAGAAAAGAAGTTATTATTAGTTAATATAGAAATATATTTTTTAATTTCTAGATGACGAAATCACTAGAGCACACGAGCGCTCGAGTCTTTGACTCTTTAATTAGATGAACATGTTTTTTTTTTTTTCGAAATGAGTGTATTTTACAATTAAATTCTAACAAAAAAAATAATTTCATATACTGGTGAGATTCGAGCACTTGTGCGTTCAATAACACTGTCTCTTTTTTCAGTTGTTGTATTTAAATGGGAGGAAGGATTGAGTACAGGCAAAAGTAACGGAAGATTTGAATTCAAACCAGAGAGGTTATAAAAACGCAAGTGAAGAATAAAGCTACTTAGACGAGGACAAGTACCAAATGGGTGATAAACATTCTCATCTCATGAGTGACAACGAGACTTTTAATTAGCTCAGCCAGCACCCTTGCTACGAGAATCTTGAATAATTCAATAATTCATGGGACAATTGTTGCCATCTAGGATACCTACGGTCATGGTGAATAAGACCCAGGGGACAGAGATAAAAATTGTAAGAATGCACCATAGCAGGTCTCAACTTCCGGTCAATCAGTGGTCAAACATGAATTCTAAAAGAGCGTTCAAGCAACATGTAGTGCAGAGTGCAGACAACTCAATCTGATAGATCACCAAGTTCTGCAACAGCAAATATCACGAGATTGTCAGGTGTGTAGACTTGAGAAGAAGTCTATGCTTTCAAAACATGAGGTGCATCAAATCATCCATTGAAGCTTTCTCAAATCAGAGGACATATAAGGTTGTTCATGTATCATCACATGTGTTCTTCCCAAACCCATGCACAATTTGAGAAACCTAGCTAGCTAGGATCTTGTAATTTTTCTATCATATCCATGAAGCAATCGATCACGATTTCCTTCCAGAGCATGCAGGCCTTTCATCTCTGATGCAATCTTTACAGAGCCAAGATTCAAAGTTAATTGCTGAGTTACTGTTGATGAACTTCCAGGGGAACTATATCGTCCACACTTACATAGGAAAGCAAGACCAAGTTGGCCAAGGTGATGAAGAACGTTATGAAAGTACAGAAGTCATAAAAAATAATCCGTTTTAAAACTAAAATCAGTTTAACTCATGTAAACCAACGAAAGAATCCTCCATCTGGTATAGTATGCTATATTGTTATGCAAATGTAGTTTCTATTAAACTTTGTGCATAAGTTATGCGGTTTAGTCACTAGAAATTATATTAAAAAAAATGTAATTGAGAATAAACAAACTAGTTAAATAATTTTTTTTAAAAAAAGAACCTTTTACTTTATTCATAGTTCATCATCGGAAAATCCTTTCATCATGAATGAATCAATGTAGGATGACCAACAAGTACGTTATAATTAGTTTAGATCTTTAGTTTAAGATATCCACATGGTTTGCACTAACAGCATATGAAAATTTCATGACGCCTTGCATTTAGCCGCAAGATTGCGCTGGCAGAGACCTTCAAATCATCACAGATATCCTAGATATCTTCTATGTATTCATTGGTTTCATCGTGGTCCTTCAAAAGTAAATACCACTGTCATAGCATAAAAATGATGAGATAAACTTAGTTCAATTATATTAGCCTTGAACTTGACTCTCAAAATATGTACTTGATTTCATTTCTCACCTTAATTACGGCCCAATAAAGGTTATAGGCATTGAACCAACTCTGTTTTACGGACATCTATAATTAGCTTCCATTTGCTTTTGTTAATGGTGCCTGTTAATTTAAAGAAGCCACAACTTGTTTAAATGGGAAGTTTGCTCTAGCGAGGAAAAGCAAAAGGAACACCGAATTCCATTTATGATTACAATTCGAACAAAGCAACAGTCCCAATGCAAATTCATTTGCACAAAAGCCATGATCAAGCACCAAAAGTGACTGAAAATTATGTACAGTCCATTTTTGTAATCCACAACAGTACAACACTGTTCAACACAGCCACCCTTACTTGCTAAATTCGTTCGTCATTCAGATTGATGATATACATGGATAATGACATCATGAGACAAATGAAACCTTTAGAATCGGTTTGGCATACCTTAAAAAATGAGAGTGAAAAATTGAGGGGATAAGATTTATATGAAAAATTATATTGAAAACTCATTTCTTAAATTTTCATTCCTCTTACTAAAGATATATCAAATTCTATAGGACGAGCTTGAAATAAAATCATCATTTTTTCCAATCAAATGTCACATAGAAATTTGAATATTTTTTATTACACGGAGCCCACAATCTCCAATGCCCAAACCCAATGACGCTGCTCCCTTCAGGTTACTCAGCCAACTCGGTCATGAATTCATATGATAGCTGTGCGCACCGTCATCCCTAATGGACATTAATACCTAAATAGAACAAACCCTAGTTATATAAATAATTAAAGGTTCTCGCCATCCCTAGATATATCCATTTCTGTTTCACTCATTATCCTTCCTGAGTTTTCCTCCTTTGAACCGTCACTTATTTGTGCAGGTCTCCATTGGCCCAATTTGGCTCCCCAGATGAGAAACAAAATGGACAGGAACAAATATAATCGATCATAATTATTGACCTATTATATCTAACAAACCAAATTTCTAAACATAATTGACCAACAATAGAAGTATAAGATTTCAGAATGAATTTTTTTTAAAATTTTCTTTAACAAGAAGCTAATAATCCTCTTATTACTAAATGAAATAATAATTAAATGCTTTTTAATTTTTAAGATATTAAATATTTTTTACTTTTTTTTGTTGTCAATTATTAGTTACGACGAGCGTTATTAAACTGATAAGTAATTTAAAAAGGTTAAGCATACATACTCTTCCAAAATCCAATGTACTAACAAAAATCACCCCTTCCAGAATCCTAACAGAAAAATGGATGGTATGACAACTAAGATAACAATTTTCATCATCAGGGCAACAGATACAGACCAGACATTGTAGACCCTGCATTGCTCGGGGCCTGGATGTTTGAACCAACTTGTCTACATCCCTTTTACCAGATGAGAATCCACGACTTCAAATTTGTAAGGATGCATTTGAAATCAAAAAATTAGAATTGAATTAATTTGATTTGAGTTATATTAAATTAAATTAAATTAAAAATTAATTCTTGTATTTAAAATTTATTATAAAAATTATGATTTGAATTAATTTAGAAATCAAATTTTATATTTAGAATGAAAAAATAAGAATTAAATTGATTTTATTATAAAAAATTTATATTTTTACCTTTTCTTTTAATAAACATTCTCTTCTATTTATAAATAAATGATTAAGGATAGAAGAGTAAATTTAAATCCAAATCCACTCAAATTCTCTCATTTTTGATAAAATTTCAAAATGCAACTAAATTAAAATTCTTGAGATTTTTAAAGATTTATAAATCTTATCAATTCACATTTTATAATTTTTCAATTAAGAAATTTCTTTTACAAATAAAATTAAATCATAAAATTATTAATTTTAAATACACCCTAAAGCATGTTTGAGGAAGTCACCAGTCTCAAAGGATGTTGACCTATAGCAGCTCTTGTCCGTTATGCTCATGATTTAGACTTAGTGATGATTTAGACTTAAGTGGTTCTGATATTACGGTAATTGTCAATGAGCCTGCAAATATGCCATCCGAGAAGATATTGGAACATGGTAAGGTATGATGGGAAGCTTGTGCATGCAAATTAAATACTGTGTGTTGTAAGGGGTTTGTCTTGTGTATGCCATGGATCATATTTAGCTCCACAAAGTCCTATATATTTCTATATCCATTCTTGAGTTTTTTGAAGTCCAAGTCATAAGTTACACTCAACTATCAACAGCGTTCATGTAATGCTTAGGCTTGTGTGTAGACAATATGCAATCAGCTTAAACTTTATAACTTTGTCGAATATATATTTAAAACATAGATCAACAATACAATTGTGTTAATGTTAAAAGAGGTAAAGAAAAATAAAAAAATTTAAAAAAAACTTTTAAAAAAGGCTTTACTCAAAATGATTTTATTGAAAATTTAATCTTTAATATCCATGTAAATAATCGCACTTGGTGTAAGTCAACACATGATAGATCCGACATCTTCCATTGCAAGAGGGACCATTCTGTACTCTGCACTTCATCTACATCTGCATGTGCGTCACGTGAGCCCCATCAAAATGACACCCTTGGATCAAGGAAAATTTTTTTTTGTAATCTTTGAAAATTTTGCAAGTTACAACCCAACCCAAAGTAAAATATAGAATAAGACTGAGTGATTCTACCAAAAAAAAAAAACAGAACAAAAGAATAAGACTGAGTGATACCAAATTGGAAAAGCATTTTGAAAGGTAAAAGGAAAGGAAGAAATGCAGCGCAGTCACTTTATATCTCGTCTATTCATGACCGGATGGACCAGTGGTTAACAAGTTTAAGCAGAGCCAGTTCAACACTGTGTAGCGTATGGCTTGGATGCTGAAAGTACATGAGATTCTGCTCGTTTGCTTTCCCGTAAGTGTTCTTGACTTGAATGCAGAATGCTCCTAGCTACTTCACATGGTGCGGGCCTAGATGGTTAGTTGAATGAAGACAAGCTAACCTACTTTCTTTTCCTGGATTCAGCAAAAACAATCATAAAGAGAAGTGAAAGATAGCTCACAAAGTACCTAATGATTGTCCACCTTCCTGCTCAACCAGACATCTCCCATTTTTACTCTTTCGCATTCCGAGTAACATAACGCACTATTGCGATTGTCCTCTTTCGAAGAATTGATGGATGCGACTTCATATGGCAACCTCCCTTTTTTTACACCACATATATGCATAGAGGCCCCCTCTCTCACGCACACACATACAAGAAAGCATAGTTAAATTTCTGGGGAGAAAAGAAATAGAATTATTATATCAATTAATTAAGCTGCTGTACACTCATCGCATTTTGTACCTTTACAATTCCCACATTACACTAGCGTTAATTACTGGTACTAGGTAATTAATCAATCAAAATATCTAATATGATCTCTCCAAGTCCTCAAATATAGTGACATATATATTTTTCTCAAACACACAGAGGCTTCAAATTTCAATCTTCATGATTGATTCCTTGGTGGATGGAAGCCTGCTGCAGAGGAAGATGAATAAGCGAGTGAGGAGGAATGAGAAAAGGGTTGGAGGAGCAACAACTGAGCCGGGGTTACAGAGGACGACGAATACGACGAAGTTTCGGTTCTTTTGGGCTTGTGGGGCTCAGCCCCCGCTGGAGGATCGTGTCGAATTTCTCTTAATAATGCGGCTACATCTTTCATTGTGGGGCGATCCTCTGCGCGATTACTGGTGCACAAGAGTGAGATACCGAGTGCTTGCAGCATCTCTTGGACTTGCGTGTCTGGATGGCCTTGAAGCTTGGGATCCAGAACCTCTGTTGGGTCCTTCTTGCTCCTTAGGTGCTCTCTGACCCACTGAATAACATGTTGCCCTTCCGGGAATGATGGATCCACCGGCCTTTTCCCCGTTATTATTTCCAGTAGGACCACCCCGAAGCTGTACACGTCGCTCTTCTCCGTGATCTTAAGCATGCAGGCATACTCTGCAAAACAGCAACCCAACTAAAATTATGCTCTCCACAAATTAGCGAGACAGAGAGGTAGGTGACGTTTTGTTGTCTGTGTGAAGTAGCTGTACAAGGGATTTATCAGAATTGTATGGCCATTTTATATGTGACTCATGTTGATTTGGCTTTTGTGCCGGGACTATTATGTCTTGTGCTCCTCCAAAAGAGCAAGATTATGCGTAATTATTATGCATGCAGCTAATTTGTGTCAAGTACATGAGTTGTACAGATAATGAATCCAAAAGCAACAAAGAAACAGCGTCAACCACAAAGGATGGCGAAGCCGTCCAATAAAGATGATGGCCGTACGGACCCATTTCCCACTCACAGCATATGGTCCATCAATATTCATATGAAAGAAAATCTGGCCAATCCGCCTAACTCTAGCCATAGATTGAAGAACTGTCTATCAATTTTCTTCTTCAAGAGAGTGTAGAATAAAGCTATGCAATTTATTTTTTCTTCAATCAGGTAATGATTCTGAATGCATGGAAGCTATAAGAAAATCTGACAACTTACCTATCATACACAAGTAATCTTATCCTTACGTTGCTCCCAACAAATTTTTTTTATTCTGAATTTAACAAAGTCACAAAATGTAATTTTTTAAAATTATTACTTCTATCATCTGGCCTAACATACTCGTCAGCTATCGCAGAGACACAATCTCAGGTTAGAAATAATGAGAAAACAAAAATTTAATTACAAAAAAATACACACGTGAAAAATTGTATGTTTGCTTATGCCAATAATTTGTTGTTCTCTCTTCATATTAAAAATAAAAAACAACAAAATGAAGTTTCACTTACCGGGCGCAATGTAGCCGTAAGAACCCGCGAACTGTGGATTTACGGAAAAGGAAGCGTGATCGTCTTCCACGAATCGAGCGAATCCAAAATCAGCCAAACACGGCTCGTATCTGTCTCCCAACAAAATGTTCTGCGCCTTCACGTCCCGGTGCAAGATAGCGGGCACGCAATCATGGTGCAAGTATGCGAGACCCTCAGCCACGCCCAGTGCTATCTTGAACCGGGTCTCCCACTCGATTAATCCTGTGCACCCCTCGTGTAACAGCGTATCCAAATCACCGTTTGGTAAATGATCATAGAACAGTAGTTTCGTTTTCCGGTTGGCACCCCAACCCAATAGCCGCACAATATTCCGGTGCCGGATTCTCGCCAATGTTGCAATCTCCGACGAGAACGACGCCGCTGAGAATTTCTCCGACGACTTAAACTTTTTCACGGCGATGGTTAGTCCCGCCGGCATGTTCACCCTGTAAACGACGCCGGATCGTCCGTGGCCGATGACGTTGCCAGCTGAGAGGCATTTTACCACGTCAGAGATTGACAGGTCGAGCTTCTGGTACAGCGTCACCTCCCAAGGTGGGGCCATGTCCACGTCGCTGTCCCTTCCATCGAGGTCGAGATCGTTCTCCGGGCCCCCGCGTCGTTTTGCCGCGACGACGACATATAGTGCCGCCAGGAGGAGCAAACACGCGGTGCAGAGTAGGACCACCATAGCTACACGCGCCTCCTTTGTCCGCCGACCCGATCGCCCGGAACCGTCTCCGCCGCACTGGTTGCCGGGGAAGCACAGCGACGGGTTCCCCGCGAGCATACTGAGGGGGAGCTTCGAGAAGAAAGGCGTGTCCGGAACGCGCCCGGAGAATTGGTTGTACGAGATATTGAGGACTACGAGATTTTGCAGGTCGGCTAGATACTGAAGGTTTCCGGTGAGGTCGTTGTGGGAGATGTCTAAGACGCCAAGCTTCACCAAAGCTGAAAACTCCCGAGGGATCTCACCGGCGAGTTTATTCCAGCTCAGATTTAGAGCTATTTCCAGCTCCGGAAGGTTGCCCAGGCTACCGGGGATATTTCCAGAGAGCTCATTGCTGCTGAGGTCCAGCAACTGCAGCTTCGCACAAGAACCGAGTTGACTCGGAATTGACCCGGAAATATGATTCTTCCCCAGAACCAGTTTTGTAAGCGCGCCAAGTGATCCAAGTCTCGGGCTCAGTGTCCCTTCGATCATGTTGTGGGAGACATCAAGAAATTGAAGCGAGACGAGCTGGCTCAGACTCCCCGGCAAGTTCCCTGCGATCAAGTTGGAATGCAAGTCCAAAAACGTGAGATTCCGGCTCATTGAGATCTCCTCTGGAATTACTCCGGAAATCCGGTTGCTTCCAAGGTCCAAGAAATTCAAATTTCTGAGATTCCCAATCTGCAGGGGGATGTTCCCAGTGATCTTATTGTTGCTCGCTCGGAACCGAATCAGAGACGAACAATTTCCAATATCAGACGGAATTATCCCGGAGAGATTATTAGAAAGTAGCAGAAGCTTGTTCAGATTCTTGAGCTGGAATATCCCCTTTGGTATGGGACCCGTCAATCCATTCTGTGAGAGGTCAACAGCCTCCAGATTTTGACAATTCGAAAGGGAGGACGGTATGCTACCTTCGAGCTTGTTATGCCACAGGAACAGCAGCGTCAGATTCCCAAGGTTTCCAAATTCAGAGGGTATCGTACCCGTGATTTGGTTGTTGTCCAGCTCGACGTGTGTGAGTAGCTGGCAGTTTCCTAGCTCTGCCGGAATCTCTCCCGAAATCTGGTTGACGCTAAGTTGAAGTTCTTCCAGCGACGTCAAATTCCCGAAATTCTTGGGAATGCTCCCAGTTAGTGAATTCATTGAGACGTCAATGACCGATAACTGGTAGCAATTTCCAATCTCTGGTGGGATAGTGCCAACTAGATTGTTCTGCCAGAGTAGAAGATTTTTGAGGTTCCTGAGATTTCCCAATTTGCTTGGTACGGATCCTGTGAGGGAGTTCTCGTACAGATAAATGTTTTGGAGCTCAGTGCAGTCACCAAGTTCAGGGGGAATTTGGCCAGAGAGAAGGGAAGTGTAAACGGCAATGGTGTCAAGCTTCTTGAGGAGGCCCAGAGTTGGTGGCAGAAAACCAGAGATGCTTGTTTCAGCCAGGCCCAGCATGACCAAATTGGTACAGTTGCCAATTTCTTGTGGTATAGGACCTTCAAGATTCTTGTTTCCTCCAGCTCTGATCACTTGCAGGTTCCTCAGGTTGCCGATGGTGCTAGGAATTTCACCACTTAGTTGATTATCATACAAGATTAGCGACTTCAACTCTCTGAGGTTCCCAATTGCAACTGGAATCGATCCCACGAGCCCGTTGGAATTAAGGTGGAGTTCCTCGAGTGTAGGCAAGTAGCAGAGCTCGCTTGGGATTTCACCAGTCAGGGCATTGTCACTCAAGTCCAAGTAGCTGAGTTCTCCGAGGCTGCCTATCTCTTTTGGGATTGAACCAGTGAGGTTCGTTCCAGTTAAGATGAGCTTGTTCAAGGAAAGCAATGAAGTGAAATTAGAAGGGACTCTTCCAAGCAAATCCTCATACCTCAGATCCAATTGTACCACTTCGTTCTTCAAGTTGCAGCTGACTCCAAACCAGCCACATGGTGTATCGTCGACTGGGTCCCAATCACTCAACACCCCCAGGGATCCATTCAGGGTTCTCTTCCATGAAAGAAGAGCTTCGCCTTGTTGGTTTATTGCAAGAGCTATAAAAGAATGGTGTGCAAGTAAAAGGGAAGTGCATAAGAAGAAGAGGGTCCATGGATTTACAGGCATTACAACTGTGCTGCGAACTCCAATGAGGAAACACAGAGAAAGGTTTGAGCCTAGGGAGGAACAAAGGGAAGGAACCAAATCATGTCTTGTGGGCTACTTGCGTTTATAAAATAAGAGTTATGTTACAAATTAAAATACCCAGAATCTCCGGATCCAAGAAACAGCTAGGCCATGATGTTTTTGCAGAGGGAAATGGAATTTTAGATGGTTGTTTATAAGCATTTGTTTAGGTTGGGGAAGAGGAGAGTGCGGGGGAAGGATTATAACTGTTTTTTTTTTTTTTAATTTGAGAGGGAGCAACAGAGATGGGTGGGTGGGTGGCTTTCTTTCTAAATTTTATTTTAAAATCAACTGTTTATCTTATGATGTGGCCTTTTAGTAAAATAAGCTTTCATTTTCTGGTGGATTTTTCCATGAGATGTATGAGACGAATTGTTGTATCCTAAACATATGGGCAAGCGCAATTGTCTGCTACAAGCCTACGACAAATTCACATTCTGCCAAGGGCCAACTAAGTTTTGAGTCTGACTCGCCATTTTGTATTGAAGTGGAATCTAAATCCAATCCTAAATCGGATTCTCGCCCCAACTTCTAGGCTTAGGCTGTTGATGCATCATCTTAACCTCTTCCGTGCATTATTATGGCCAAAAAATTCGGTTTTCTTTTGAAAATGACATATTCGATACTATCTTTGCTTAAAAAAGTAATCAAACTAAAGTTTACTTTGATCTGGCACTGACAGAGCAGAAAATTCGAAGCCAAAATCAATAATGTAAAGTTTATATTTTTATGGGTTTTTTTATCTAATTTTAAAAATTAAAAATCTATTACAATTAGATTCTAAATTTTTTCCACTCCCCTTTTACATACTAATTTGTTTTATCAGTTCCTATTTTTAAGTATTTTTGTAAATTATATGAAATTTTAAATCATTTAAATAAAAATTAAATTTTTTTATTCACTACGGAATGAGTGCTGGTGCTACTGTTTTGCTTAAATAGAACCCAGTCAGTCCTCATAAAATTTAAAACTGTTTTTTTATTTAGAGTTACCGGCTGGCAGTTCGGGCAGCGAGCTAAAGCGGTGCATTAATCAATTATAAAAAAAAAAAAAGCGGTGCACTTGTCAGATAGATAAAGTTTTGCCTTCTTTTGCTACAGGAAAAGGATGGTGAGTCTCCTGTCCTATGCAATAGTTTTTGTCCAAAATCACCGTTTCACAGCTTTTGATGAACTGCGAAAAATTGTACAAAAAAATTATCCTAAGTGTTTGGATGGAAAGAAGGAAAATATAAAAAAAAAATTTAAAAATTTTAAAAATTTCAAGTTTTTTTAGTTTAAATCAAAAGAAAATACAGAAAAATAAAAATAGTAGAAATAAGAAATTTAAAATTTTCTTCTTAAAATTTTTCTCTATTTTAAAATTTAATCTTTTTTCTTCTCTCACTTTTTTTTTCTCTCATCTAAACAAAGAACAAAAGAAAAATGAAAGTTTGGAATAAAAGGTCCGGTAACTTCCATGATCTCATTCAGAGTTGAACTTGTTGAACTTATTTACTATATGTTGTTGGGCTTGACTTGGGACTAAGACACTCGCAGTGATTCAGATATTGCACCTTTTTAATCTTTCAAGGATTTAATTTTGGATCTGAGCCAGACTTAAAAGAAAATTTAGGCCATGAGGGGGATTCTCATTTCTCAAGAATACAACCTGCTCCATTTTGCAATATTTGTTCATACATGATGCGATCTATGACACTGTCTTACTTGTTCTGAGAATCTGCTATTATTTAAAACCAAAGTCTTCTTAAACATAAACCAATAGTATCTCGCTCCAATTTTTGGTGCTTGCCCATGAGTCATGACCAGATTAATCATCCTGAACGTGCAAGAATTATATAAATTCTCAGAGCCCTTGTGACCCACAAAATCAAATATCCATTTTCTTTTCTAGTTTGAATCCCATTTAATATAAGGTTTTAATTTTCTAAATTTTTTAAAAAGGAATAAACATGCAAGCTGTCACCTGATGTCGCGTGACAACAGGCCGCTGCGAGAATATTGAATCATTTGGATTTTGGTTTTTGGTTGACACTGGGCGATTCATTCATACAATACAGATATGCTGCCTCCCTCGTGACCATGCCGGGGTTCGACAATATTATACTCAAATTATTTGACTAGTGCGTCCATTGGGATCTAGGCACGAGCTAGGTCATAGCATTATAGCAGGATACACATGAGAGAAAATTCTAGCCGTTAAAAGGCCAAGCCAGCCACGGCGTACGACAGCTTTATATATATATATATATATATATGTGTGTGTGTGTGTGTAAAAATTGCACTTCACAGTTTGTGGATGCCAAAGACGAACAACCATAGCCCACAACTTAAAAACTTTCATTTTCGTTCTTTGTATCATTACCAACTAGGTTACCACTTACTACCACACCTATTTTTTTGTGACTCTTGCTTGAAACGCCAACCTCTAATTTGGTGATATCTGAGGGTGTGGGCAAATAAATGATTGGAGGGCAATGATAACCACAGCTGAGGTTGGCAGCGAAATGGGGTTCTTTTTTTTTTTTTTTGGGTGAAGTAATGGGGTTCTATTTATTGCACCAGGAATGAGTAATACCCGTTTGGTCCGATAGCATAAGGTCGTAGTACATGGGCTTGATTCTGTTGTCGCGCGAATGGGACCTTTCTCAACTGCTTGCTTTTTTGGTTGGGGACCTAAAATTTGCACGGGGTGGTGCGCCAAGCGAAACCATCGGTCATTTTCACAGTCACTTCGCAGGTGTAACGGTTTGAGTCTTATCGGTTACAGGTTTTCCACTGTTGGAATAGACGATGGAAACAAGAGTATTCAGGATGCCAATAGATTTCGAGGAAGAATTACTAGTATATCATAACAATAATTCATAGAACATTTTTTTTTCACTTTCTCCAGAATCCCACATTAGAAATTCACTTATATATAATACCAAAAAAAAAAGAAAATTCACTTATATATCATGCTACCAAAACACAAATATTGACTCAGAAACTAAAATAATCATATTTGTACTAGCTAGACTCGTCGAAAATTTGTATCGGCCAAACCAATAAAAAAAAATCGTGAATCGGCCTTTTGAACCAATCTGTTTAAACTCACTTGACCCATTTGATTTTATGATTGAACCAATTTTTACTTAAAAAAACAATATTTTTATGAATTTTAAATTTTTTATTTTATACATAATTTTGCAAGTTAATAAAAGAAGTAAAAAATAATTAAATTCGAGCAAGATTATTGAATTTAAATTATTATTTAAAAATATGTAAAAAATAATTTTATTTGTGTTATTTATTAATTAAAAATATATTTATCCTATTCCCTTATATTGGATTGTGATTTAGATTGTGTATCTTTTAAATATTACATTCAAGTTGTGTTATAATAAAATAAGTTTTTTATTATTTATTTAAATTGTTTAATTTGATAACTTAATCCGCAATTAAATTATTATATAACTTGATATCCCGACCTTCTAATTGTATCAATCTCATATCTAAATTATATAACTAAATCATAACTCAGTGTAAGGGCCAAATGGAATTTTTCCTTTTCACCTTTTCTATAACTCTAGATGAAAAAAATTTGTGTTTTCTTTAGCTTTTAGTTTTTTGACGGATAATATACTTACGTTTGTTCGAATAGCCACAACACCCGTTGATTAGAGAAACCTAGAAAAAAAAAATCACTTGGATGTATTATAATAAAAAAAGAAAAGAAAATTAGAGGGACCAGGTTTTCCTTGACTTGAGAACACTTTTTTTCTTTTTCAGTTTTTGTTCTTTTCAGAAGTGTATGGAAAGGGAGATAGAGAAAAGATTTAAAACTATTATAAACCAGTAAACCACCACTTTTATCCTTAAACAATAAAAATAAAGAAAAATTATAATTTATGAAATGACAAAAAATTATAAAAAAAATTTTCCTTTAGTTTTCATTCCTTTATGTTGCAAGGGGCAAAAAAAAGGCATATTATGTAAAGGGCACATCTGGTCATTTTGGCTGATGTGGTATCCTTTGCCCATTAGAGGTCGCTAGCACTTTTAGTTAGTCGGGAGAAATATTTAGGTATTTAAGAAATGAGATATTTTTTTATTTTATATTATTTAATAATAGTCATATAAATTATATATATCATTGTTATTTAAATTAAATTTTTTAAAAAATAATAATAATTTACAAAGTTAATATAATTATTATTAAATAACATAAAATAAAAAAAATGTCTTACTTTTTTAATCACATTCGAGAATTTTTCAGGTAGTAGTCACTTTGCATTTGTTGTATAATTTTAATGCTTTTATTTATTTATTTATTTTGTGAATATCCTTTTCTAAAATTTTTATATCCCATTTTCACGAAGAAACAGATAAAACAAATCCAGAGATACTTTCAGATAGAATAAGTAAATAACTCCTGCCTTCACTTCCTCCGGGAGAAGATCGGACTTTTGACCTCAACGTATGTACCATTATTTAACATACAGGCTCACTCAATATGCTTTCTAAGCATACATATAAGTTGGTGATTAATTTAAGTATAACTAGTCCTTTAATCCGCACGTTGTGTGGTTATTTGTATATTAAAAATTTATAATTATTTTTTTAATAAGATTTATGAATGTTTATATAATTATATATTAGTTTATAATTTGAATATATAGTTAATGTATTTTATTTTTATTTTAATAAAAAAATATTTTTTAAATTTATTTGTATATTCTTTCATGATTTATGAGAATTTAAATAAAAAAAAGAAGAAACAATATTCTAATAATGACTATTTATTCATCATATTAGCAATGATTAATGTTCATAAGAATTACTGCAAAGAGAATATAGCCTCCTATTAACTTTAGGCTCCAAACTTTGTCAATGACTACAATTAAAAGAGAAATACAAAAGAAGGAGATTATTGTTCCTGAGTAAATAATATTAATTAGTAATAGTGAATAATATAAAATTTAAAAGTTAGCAAATGAAATTAAAGTTTTTATTTCATTTCTAATTGAGTTTTTATTTGCATATATATGTGTGTGTGTTTTTTTTAAAACAATAGTATATTATCCAATTATATTTATAAGAATAAGTAGGATTGTATAAATGTATAAATAAATAAAGAAATAAATCAAGGTCTTTTTAGCTTCTATTCTACTATTATATATATTATTTTTATGTTGCGAAGACTTTCTTTTAAATGTTGGTTTAAAAATGTATTACTTTATTCTAAGTTACCATTTTCAATGGCAAGTTATAGACGATTATGCATGGTAAGGGAACCATTTAGGATTATTTATAAGAGCTCGTAGGTGGATAGTTCAATTTGAAGTAACAATTTAGAAATTAGTTGAATAGAAGGGATTTATATGGTTAGAAATAAAAAGATAAATGTTAAGAGAGATATATGTGGGGAGGTAAAAAGTTAAGAGTTAATGACATTATATATAATAGAAATAGTACACATCATCAATGAGACTTAACACATCATATTTATATTATATTCACATAATAATATTTGATTAATTTTTTGAAAAATACCAAATCATAAAAAAAAATGATGTGGCATAGTAAGACTTGTAAAAGTAAACTTTAATAATATGTATATAGATATAGATATATGTTGCGTAATTTTTAGCAAAAGAGCATTTGATTTTTAAACAACATTAATAATTTGATCTCGTGTTAATTGTATGCTTCTTTTCTAACGTGTACGTATGTTTGAATTTGGGTAACGAAGAAATAAAAATGGAAGAGATGAAAATGGCAAACAGTCTCATGTTTAGCGACTTAATATTTTATGAAGGACTTCTCCCTCATTTCTTTAATTCTTACTTTTTGTCTTCCACCTTTTTCAAAATTGAAAATAAAGAAGGAAAATAACTTTTCTTCTATTTTAAAGACTTTGAATTCTACAATTTTACTTCTTAAATTAAAAATAAAATTATATTAAAATTTTAAATTTTATTTTTTTAATTAATCATTTAAACAAGAGAAAGATAACGCTTTTATCCATTCATCCATAAACTTACAAAATAACCTAGGGGATACTGGAAGAATTTACTACTGGTTACACTAAGTTATAGATCTTAACTTCAAATACAATTAGGAGTATGCAGCAAAAATTTTCTGTTGTGTAACCCAATAAAAAGAAAAATAAATTGTGAAATTAGTTATAAATTAGCGGTGCATGACTGTATTAAATTAATTATTAATCCTTTAATAAATTTTTGCCTTTTACCAAGTAGCTATTCAGTCAAGCACACTAGTGATTATTATATATAATAGCTACGAATCATCATATAACAATAATAAAGCCTCATCTCATTAGTTGAGAATGATGCATCATAAACGTTATTGAATTCTTTCAAAAATTAAACTTTTAATAAAGTTACTTTTGTAAAATCTTTTTGATAATTTATTCTAAAAATTATATTAAAATTTTCTATCATTTTTAATCAGATTATCTAGGATTAAAAAAAAAATCCAACTAAAATATATAAGAGACAAGAGTAGAATAAAACTCTCCATCTTTTAGCACATAGGCTCTGTTTAATATATAATATAATATTTAATAATATAAGTTTATATTAAATGATTATTTTTGTCATATATTTGATGTGATATCTGATAGAATAAAGTTATTTGGTATATCTATTTTTATTCAATCATTTATAAAATAAATTAATTAAGTCTCAAGTGACGTAATAAGATCTGACAAGATTATTTTATATAAGTTTGAATAACTCAACATCTTTCAACACATAATGCTATCTGCTTATGCAACTGGCTTGATAGGCAAAATATAAGAGAAGACAAAATTTGTACATTAGTCTGGGAAGACCCTTTTTCTTAATCAATCAATTTATATTGGTGAGATGTATCAACGCCTCGATCAAGCGCCTGGGCATTTCTCATGGTTTCTTCAAATGCGTTTTTGTGCTTCTTTGTAAGGTTTCGCGTCATCCTCTTACTCACTTACTTCACAACAACCACAATGCAGCTAAAGTTTTCAGCTGTAATGGTTGAAAATTTAAGCTAACAAAAATAGTTCATTCATCACTGTGCGAATATGGTTATGCCAACATATTTTCCTAGTGATTATTGGTTGCCTAATCTTCTTATAAAATTAATAAAAATACTTTATTAACTTATTCAATTTAGTAAAAAAAAAAACGGTAAAACTAATGCAGTGGTACAATATTAAAAAAAAATAGCAATGCTGCATCTATAGTTCTATACCTGTTTACAAAAAAAAAAAAAGAATTTCTTTCCTACCAGACAGAAATATTGCCTGACCAGTTGGATTGATTTATTCTACACAGGCGTATTTTTCTATAAATAATTTTAACTACCCAACTATGTATCCCCTATTCAATTAATAGTTACTGTATGTGATCTGTATATTCTCAATTCTTTCAGTTTTAACTTTTTTTCTTTTCAATGTTGCAAACTTGCAATCATATCGCTAATTGAGTAATAATCAATTTTAAAGTATACAATAATAGCCTCCCCCTTCCACCAAAACAAAACAAAGAAAAAGAAAAAGAAAGACTAAACAATATTATATCCGCTTCTGTTGGATCATAATTCATTTCCCTAATTGCATGTGATCCAAATTGCAACATTTCACCCACTCATAATCTTCTTCGTTAATTAAAAATGAATGATTTTTCCTTGAAATGGCTCATACATCACATTAAACAACACTTAATGATGCAACTAATTTTTTTTCTTATGATATTCCTTATATCTTTTGATGTGAAACTAATTATTATTTAGGGATTGAAATTTTCCTTTCTCACAAAATATTTTTTAATAAAATTTGAATACTTGACATTATAAATAAAATTTATCCCACAAAACTCCAACTTACTTAACACTAAATCACAGCCTTGTGAATGATGTAGCTAATATATTTGTACTTGTAAGAAAACATAGTATAAGACTAAGTTTTTATCATAGAAGCTTTTTTTTCTCTTTAATCCATTTAAGAGTTCCTATATTATGCTTAAAATTACAATCAAATATTTGAATCTTTATTTCAAACGAAATTAGTCTCACACTTAAAGAGTATGGAATAACAGGTAATGACAAAAAAACTTCACCTCAACATACAAAAAAAATCTATAATTTTTAATAGATAAAAAAGTAACATTTTATATTAAGATTTAATAATGAAAAAAAATAAATAATCCTTTTAAATTTTGAGTCATTTGCAAATAACTTCTTATACTTTAAAATTATCATAATTAATAACTAAATTATAATAATTACACAAATTAATTTTTTCATTCACCTTCTGTTAATTTTAAATTAAAAGAATTTAAAATAAAAATTAAATTAATAATTAAATAATTTGCTATCATAAGCTAGAGAGAACATATCTCATCAATTGCAGAAAACTATGTATGTTACCAAATACGATATGATTAAGCATCACTGAATAATTAAATTAATGTAAAACGACGGTGATAGACGCACACTTGAGACTCGAGAGAGGTACAAAATTATAGGCTACCTAGGCTAGGTTTAATTAAAACTCTATGAGATCAACTCTGGAACCGCCTGTTCTTTTTATTTTTTAATGGAGAGCATTATTGAAAAGATCAGTGGGGTGTAATATTCATAAAAAATGACTCATTAATCACTTGACTAATTAAGTTTTTTTTTTGTATTATTGACTAACTAAGTTTTAATAAAATGGATAGTGGAGTATTTTCTATAGTAGCACCATACTCAGAGGTCCTTTTCATTAATTTATTTCTCCCCAAATTCACAATTCTTTTCCTCTTTCAACGAATCGTATGACTTATTCTTTTGTAAAAATTATATAATTAATTTTTCTGATATATAAGTATATAACAATATCCTCAAGAATTGAAACACGCATTACGCACAATTTTTTTTTATTTTATTTTCTACGGGGCTTTGATTGATCTCATCCATGGGTGCTTTCTACACATACGATTTGTGTTGACCGTTTCTTGAAAGGACAAAGCAAAGTGTTAGAATGGAGATGCTATACTATAGAGCAATAATTGAGTTGCGAACTTTAGACGAGATGAGAATTTTTTACAAAAAAGTAGTGATATATATATATATTGTGAAAGATTTTATACAAATTATATTGCGAAGGCATAAATATTTTGTAATAAGTTATAAGAATGAAATAAATTAATTACAAAAATAAGATCCACAATTCAAAAGTTTCGTGTATACATTCGTAAAATACAATAATATTTAAAGTTACTTAGGAAAAGAAAGCCGGGTTCTCGAAAGCAACTGTGGTGAACAGTAATTAACATGCATGCATGGCTCCACCCAACGGGGATAACCTTCTAAAGTGAACAGCTAATGAAGAACCAAAACCGATGTTTATTATTACTTTAATGCATCTTTTGAAAATTAATCCCAAAATGAAGCACTTTATGAAAGCCATTCCTTCATTAATTAATGGTTTTCCATCTCTTTTGGTAAGTTTATTATATTAAAGAATGGTAGGAGTTTTTGCTAGGTTGCTTTCAATTGCCTTGGTTATTTTGGCATGTTCTTCTCTTGTTTCAAGATTAATGACCTAGTTTTAAGATTTTCTTCTTTCGGCTGTAAAGTTTAAAGTGGATCATTAACAAATTGTTTATGCATGTCCTGCACTGCACTTTCTCTTTTTAAGGACCAGCGCAGTCGAAGGTTGACTCTTTACTTCAGGATGAGAGCTGGTGAAGCTGATGAGCTTCAAACAATCATTCACTCACCGTTTGATATTAATTAAGGTTTAAACATTTATTGTACGGGTCTCTTGGACTTATTGAGCCCAAGCCCAAGCCCAAGAAAAATAGTTTTCCGGACCTTATAAAAAGGGAACTTAAAGCATGTTAGAAGAGAAGTGGAGGGAAAAGGTATTTTCTAATAAATCGTAGAACACTTTCATGTTCAAGTTAAAGTTTATATATATATATATATATATATAAAAGATATATTAAGTGAGATGATTAGTTTATTATGAAAGTGAGAAGAATAAATTTTAATTATTAAATCTTACATAAAAAATAAAGATTAAAACATAAAACTATATTTTTTTTAAGTTGTCATGTGACTTTTAAATAAAATCTAATCATAATCACATATGTATAGTTTAATATTTAGAATTTACTCCTCTAATCTTGTGATAAAAGTTACTTTGACTTGATACATCTCTAAATTATATTTTTAAACTATTCCACTGAGTAAAAACACCTTCACTCTATGACACTGATTACTTTGATTACTCATTCTGAGATAATTAACTTGATAGTACAAGTCTCTTTTGTTTTGTAGATTCAATGGTCGACATAACTCAGAGAAACACCAAAGAGAAGCAGCTTTATCGAAAGGGACAAAACACATTGGAGAAGTCAGTATATCACCAAGTAAAACCCTTCCAAAACATGTCATCCATGCGTGGAATGATGGATATCCATCATCCGGCTTGCGGGGTTTTACCGTATGGTACTTCACCAAAGCTTATTGATCCAAATTGATCTTCAGCTGTTAGTTAGTTAGCTTAATTAGAAAATAATTGAGAGTAGTTAATTTTGTATTTGTTATTCTATTTGCTAGTGCATTTTACTTTTGTAAACCTTCATTAGTCATTTATATAAATTATTAACTCAGTCAATGATAATTTAGATTTCTTCCTTCTCTCAAACTCAATTCTCATTGATGTCTAAGCTATTTGCGAGTTTGAATAGGGCAAGATAAGCTGGACCCACAGTTGTCTGTCAATCAGAAGCTTAAAAAAACCACTACATTTGTTTCACCATGTATATTACATACGCACTCAGAAAATTATTAACGAAAACAAAAGAAGTAAAAAGATTCAAATAGGACAGAGGAACACGAAAATGTGGTATTTTTTTATTCATCAAATTCTGATAAATTCTGTAACTATTCAGCTCCTTTGCGACTCATTTAATGGATGAATGTTCATTTGTTTTACATATAGACGTGTCAAAATAAACTCAGTCTACCAAATCAATTTATTTATCTTGAAAAACTATTTTTAAATCAAGTTATTGTTTTTGCCTTTTAGGCTTGAAAAAAATAGGTCAGTTCAGTTTGAAAATGTGACTGGCTCATAATCACTTTTTTTATTATTTATTGTAAAAGATAATTGTTTAAAGCATAAAACAAAAAATATGAAACTTATCCCAGATTATATTTTAATTCATATTATACTTTCTTAATTAAGTACGTCAAAAAGAATGTAGAGTTGCCATCGGGATTTACCGAAAACTAGCTAGCGCACATTCCCATATTCCCATATTATAGATGTTTCTTTCATACAATAGCCATCATCAACCGTGATCGGAATTCACAAAGACAGGAAATTAACTAGAAAAGAAGTATTGCATCAGCAACGGACAAAGGAGGAAGACTCGGGTTTAGATGCCACGTGCTGGGTGAAATTGAGTGGCTAAAATTGTTGTGTTTGGATTAGATTTGGAAACTTAATTTTAGAAACAACTTGACGTTATAAACTTAATTTTAATTAAAAATAAATTTAATTAAAATAAATATTTATATTTAAAATAAAATTTATGTTCAACATAAAAGTAAAAAATAATTATTTTAAATTAAATAAGTTTTTAAAAATAGAATTATGTATGAGAAATAATGTAAGTATTAAAATAAATAAAGTAAAAAATAAATAAAATCTCATGTGAGCTTCCAAATATCTGTTTGTTTGGTGTAAATGTTTCAAATCAAATAAGCTTTTGAGACTAAAATTATTTATAAAAAATGATACAAACAACAAAATAAATAAAATAATAAATAAAAACTTATTTAAACTCCTATAAGCTTATTTTGATGGTACAAATGTCTATATAAACCCACCCTTTATTTAACAAATTTTTTTTTTTTTACTGTAAGGTTTCTCAAATCAGCCACTGCATTAATTGAGACTAATAGTCTTTCTCGAAATGATCTTACAAAGATGCACTCTCTCACAGTAACCTGTGTATTTAGGATAATTTATTCCTCTAAACGCTAGCCCAATATTTAAATCTGAATAGTCAAGACATAGAAGATACTTTCTTAAATCTTAATCACTAAGCCAATTCCTTTATGTTATTAACTTATTATCTAAGAGACTAGCTTTTTCTATTTTTTTTGCTAAGAACGTAGGAGACTATCTGGCTTAACGTGGATGAACTTGTATTATGACCCGAGAACATGACATAACGAGCCCGTTCCAAATTTAAAGTATGGTGAGTGATAAACTTCGGTCTGCAGGAAGCACACAATGATTGATTTCAAGAACATGGTCTGGTTTGAATAGTTCGTTTATTATTTGAGTAATTTAGAGGGTTGTGTTCATTTTTAGTAATTCATAACTCCTTCCTTACGCTAGTTCAATGCGCTGCATTGTACTCATTGGTAATTTGAATGTGTAATTAATAGCGTCCAACACAATCTTCGTTTTTGCCATTTGGCTTCTAAGCCATGTAGCACCTTGCATTCCATGTGCTCTTCCATTTTGTTTGTGACTTAGCATGTTTGATTTTGATTATTTTATGCTAGAAAAAAGCTTTTTTAATCAAAAACTCTCTTTTGAATATTTTGACTATAAGCTTTTTTAAAATAACAATAAACTAATCTAAAATGTAATAGTATATATACTAAACAGATTTTAGAGCTCATTCAAAGTTGAAAGGTTTTATCATGAAAGTTTTTATTGCTTAGTAGATTTTTTCTTTTTCAAGGAATTAAGCGACCTTGTAGATTTATTATAGTGATTATCACATAATGCACCATACTTGTTTCTAAATAAGATTTAATTTTGTAAACTCTAATGATATGTTTGGAAGGAGTAAAATGGAGAGAAATAAAGGGAAGGAGAAACTTTTAGGTAAACCTTTCATTTGTTTAGAAGCTTTTTAAAATGATAGATTTTATGTAATCTTCCAAAAGATTCCATTGTTTATATTTTTTAAAATATTTTGAAGTCTTCTTAATTTAGAGAATTTAAAATATTTAAATAAAGAAAAAAATTTTATTGTTTAACACTTTTCTTTCTTTTTATTTTCTTTTGATTCCTTCTCCTCTATTCAATTCCCAAATATATTTTTAAATTGAAATGTGGCCTACCCAATTATTAAGTGTCCTCGTTTAATATATCATAAACTAATTGAAAATGAGTTATATTTGTTATTTGTTGGTTGTTATTAATTTTAAAAAAAAATTATCATGTCTTTTTTAAAAAAAGGAATTACCATATCCTTTTAAAAATGTACATTCTCTCAAAATTGACTGAAATATTCACTCAATCTTCATCACGAATAATTTTAATTACTTTACTTTTTCTTTTATTTTAATTTGTTGCTTAAATAATCTTCATTCTATACTGTTATTCTTGTGCTAGGTTGATTGCTTTACACTGTCCGTTCAGAACACAATATGCTTGGGCTCACCTTAATTATTAGAAGCATATGCTATACCTAGCCCAAGCAGCCTTATTCAGCCTAGGCCATGTCAATATAAGAATAAACAAAGAAATCTGAAAAATGAAATGATTATTGAGTGAGTATTGTTAATGTACTCTGAATTATTTTTAAATAGGTTTGATAATTTGTTAAATATATATTGGTTGTTACCTTTTATAATAAATGTTTATAATTGATAAAATAAAAATAATAATCAATTATATTTGATAAACCGGTCAGGATACAAATATTATAAAACAATTATGAGTATCAAAATAATGTCATGAACATGTTCATATTATTATTGATATTTTTATATAAAAATATTCTAAATTTAAAAAATGAAAATTATAATATAAGTAGGCAACAATTTAACCAGATTAATACGAATACAATTAGTTTAATATGTTTAGATTAACGCTTATTATATGATGCCTTTAATTAGTAGTATTGTTGTTTAGTTTGTAATATTATTACATATATAATAGTAAATTTTTGTATAAAAATAACAAATTATAAACTGCAATACATATAATTTGAATATGATAGAAAAATAATATATGTAAGATTTAATTGTATTTGGATACACGTATAAAATAAAATACTTAGATATAATGTATAAGTATTTATATATTATAATTAATTTTATTTAAGTGTTTTACTTGTTAATTTAAATTTTAATTCTCCTGGTGTAGCAATTTTTTATTAATTTAATTTATACAAATTGTGTTGATTAATCCATGTCGAATTTTTTTTAAATTTTATATAAAAAATTCAAATGTCAATAATATTTTAATGAGTAAATTACATTAATCTTTTATTTATTTATTTATTTTTTCATAAAAATTTCTCTTTATTTATTTTAAAGGAAGTATGTATAACGTATTTTTAAAATATAAAATATTTATATAAGCACTTAAGAGATACGTGAGATTTTTAAAAATATTTAAAGAATATGGTAAGTTTTGAAAATAAAAAAAATATAAAAATAAATAAATAAAAAAAGTTAAAATAATTTACTTTACTTTACTTAAAGAGAGTCAACATATAAACATCATTAGACTAAAATCCTACAACTTTAATCAAGTCAATTTGTGCCAGTTGCTACGGTGAACAAATGCGACGGTGCACCCATTCCGAGCAAAAATCTCTCCCACCATGAGTCTGGTTTCCATATTTTTAAAATTGTATAATATAAAAATTCAATGAAAGTTGATTTTGATAGGAATGAGTTTTGTTTTTTTTAAAATTTTTTTTATTTGATTATTATTAAAATATTTTTTTAATAAATAATTTATAAATATTATCATGCAATTATATTATTTGTCATGAATTATATGATTCATGATTTCACGAATTTAGTTATTTACCTATATTATATCAATTAACTTTGATTAAAAAAAATAAACAAACAACTAAATGTGTGTCTATTTGTCACAAATTCAGTTATTTATTTATATTCTATCAATTAATTTTGATAAAAAAAACAATTAAATATATATTTAGATTAACTTATTTTATAATTAAAATATTTTATAATTAAAATTCTTATAAATAAATTTAAAAAATATTTATTTTTTAAAATTAATCTATTATCAAACATATACTAACTAAACAAAATGTCAAAAAATATTGGATTCATGAGTTGTTTCGCTTAATCACTTTCGTAGTAAATAATATTTTTCATCGTTGTAAAATTTCATTGAAATTTATGACCTGCTTTAATGTTAAAATATGGTAATATTTCTGTACCAAAAATGGCCAAACCAGGTTGGCCCAGTTTGAACTGGCCCAGTTTCTGTCATGCAAGGCCCAGCCTGTTTGTCAGGTATACGTGTGACTCTGTCCTGTAATCATTTACACGATCACGCTCCGCTAAGAAGCGACTTCACTTGTTCACTCTCCCAAAAAGCAAAAGCAAGAAGAGTGGCTGACCAAAAAAAAAAAAAGAAAGCAAGAAGAATGGCGGGATAAATTTAAGATGTATATTCAA
The DNA here is from genome assembly GCA_019955255.1 of Castanospermum australe. Lineage (NCBI taxonomy): Eukaryota > Viridiplantae > Streptophyta > Magnoliopsida > Fabales > Fabaceae > Castanospermum > Castanospermum australe. Next base: position 355,335 of record NSJW01001005.1, on the reverse strand, counting down.
ACCCTGTGAGGAGTAGAGCGGAGCCGAAGATCCAGAGAGCACTCAGTGCGAACAACGATGGAGTCCCCAACCTCAATCTGCGATACAGAGATCGCGGTTCAACAGAAGAAGATGGATGCTTTCCCCGCTTCTTACAAGAAATTCATGGAATCAGTGAGGGCTACGGCACAAGAAACTGCTCTATATCAAGGTGAGGCTTTCCGGTTGGTAGTGCTCAACATTTAGCATTTCCTCCGGATTTTGGGTTTTGGTCATCATAGACTAGGGTTTGGAGTTCGTACTTGCTTTATCCGCCCCAATCTTATGTTCTGTTCTACCCTCTCTTTTCCAGTTAAACTACAAGAGGTCAAAGGTAAACTGAGGGAGGCGGAGGAGGATTTGGTGAAAGCACTGGGAGGTACTCGTCTTTATCTCTTTCGCTGCAACACTATTTTGGCGGATTTCAATTTGAATTCCTCTGTGTATGCGGTGGCTTCAAAGTTGCAAATAGTCAAACATGTCTTCTTTTAAGCGTGAATTTTTATCGGTTTACCTTTTGCCACTCTTTAATCACATTAAGTTGCATTTTATTTTCGCTCAGTCAAGACCCGCAAAGAGGCCAAGCGGATGGCTTTGATGGATGCTATTGCTTCTGTAAAGGATAGAGTTGAAGATCTCAAGAGAAGTATTCAGGAGCAGGGAACCAAAAAAGAAGAATATGCCGCAATTGTGTGTCAACAGTCTCTTGGTAATGACTTGTTTGTCTGCAATTGCAACTATTTCGAGCTATCTTCTATATATTATTAGGCTTCACAAAAGCTGTTCAGTTTCTTCTTTGTTGTTGAAAATTTATTTTATTTATATGGATTCTTGTACCTGCTTGATGCTTATTTTAATTAGTGTGGAAAAGTGAAGGTAATTAACGTTGCCTCTATTAGTTTGTTGACCAATTATATTAAGATTATATTATTGGTTGCTTAAATATTGCCATCAGAATCAGACATGGTAGTAGGTTGTAAATTTTGTAATCTTTCTAGTCTATATGAATATGATTTTGTCTGTGAGGCACATCTTTCATGATGCCTGCATCCGTATGTAATTAGGTATGTATATATGCACATAACATATGCGTTACTAAGTTGGACCATAATCATATATTTCCTGAATATCAAAATTAAACTTATTGCAGATAACAAGAATATGATAAGATTGCCTTTACACAAGGCTAAACATCTGATTACTTAGTTCACGGAGATATTAAGATAGGCAACCGCTATCTTGCATCAACATTAAAATTATGTTTACTCTGTGGTCGTTGTTAGAATATTAGGGTTATTTTGTTACTAACTTATTGTATTAGTGAGCTTGGGCTTCTACTAGTAGCATTATACTAGTAATTGACCTAAATAATTAGTATAAATAGTACTATTAGGCTAGTGTTTTGTAATACATCTATCTTTTAGAATATTGTTGAGAGCCTCATTTTTCTCTTTTCCTCCTTCCGTACTTAAATCCTATAATTTCAACAGTTGTCATATCTAGATACTAACATTGTTTTTAAATAGCTACTTCAACATGTAATCAATGTCTAGTTTCGTTTCTCTTGAAGCAAATAACTATCAGGAGAGGGATTATTGTGGCCTTAAAATTCATTATTTTGAAATAATGCTTGTTTCTTTTCCCTTTGCTCTTTTTGCATTGTTCTACTTACTAATTTTGAAAACATGCATTATGAGAAATATTATGAAACATTCTAAGCTCCTCTCTCCTCTCCCTTTCCCACTCTTCTCTTTTCTACTATAAAAAGCCTTGGCAGAATCTGAAGACAAGTTAAATGAAAGCATTGAACATGACGATGAAACACAGGAGGCCATCTCTTGGTATAATAGGGTCCTTGGTTTTCATGTTGAAGGTGGACATGGTAATTGACGTTAATCTTTTTGTCCAAGGATTATTCTTCTTTTCAAAAATTGATATCCTTACAAGTTCTTCTGCTTTTCAGGGGTAAAATTCACGTTTAAGAATATTAATGTGAACAACCCAAATGAGGAGTACTTTTTTACCATCCGCCATGAAAATGATATTTACACATGTAAGCAGCATATCTGGTTCTGTTTATGATCTTAAAAAATATACTAATATACTTCTTGAAATATGAATTTTGTCTTTTTTCTTTCAGTGTTAAGTTGTGAACCATCGCTCAAAGACACCAAAGAGTTGATCCATGATTTAAACAAGACAAATGGGCTATTTAAATTTGTCAGAGTAATGAGGAAAAAGTTCCAAGAAGCATTGGCACAAGGTAAAATCATAGCTCTTTTAGATGAGTGCATATATGAGATGTGGGAGCCCTGTATACTGGAGACTGGACTGAGTAGTTCAATCGAAAAACCAGTTAACTGGCCCTTTGTCAAGTCTGATTATTATCTGAAACCGTGGTTACTGAAAACCAGGACTGAACTAGTTGGTTTTCTGTCAAACTGCTAGATGATTGCCAATTCAACAGGTTTATCTGGGCCCAAAGTTGTTGATTTGGCAACCCTTGGCTGGAGAAAGGATTGAACCTGGCTCCCATGCTTGGCTATAAGGTGTAGCTACCACTAAGCCAAGTTGTTTCTTTGGTAGTATAAAAAGCAAAAAGACTTTATTTATTGTATCCTTATTTAAAAAATGTAAAAGTATTTATTTTTTCATAAATAAGTAATAAGAAAACATTATATACTTATTAGTTATTTTCATGACAAAGACGTTTATAAAATTGATATCCAATCAAATTAACATCTTTTCTACAAAGCTTTCAAAAAAAAGTAAAATTTTAAATATATTAGTGCATATTTCTAATATTTGTATTAATTTAATATAAATAATTCCATATAAATTTATAATGAGTGTTTTTTCATTAATTGTGGAAATTTAATGTATTGAATCATTGAATGTTTGTTATATGTATTATGGAATTATTCAATCATCATTTTAATATTTGTGATAATTTTCTTATTTATCTAAGTATTATATGTTATTTTCCTACGTATATTTTGTCATATATCTATTAAAAAAAATTTTGAACCTTGGCTTAACTGCATTTCGGCCCTGGTTGAACCTCTTAAGTCTTAAGTCTTAATCCTTGACCCTCTACTTAACCAGTTCGATGACTGGTCCTGTTTTTTAGAACATTGATGAAAAGGGGGCTTATTATTAATGTTAGTTTCTAAAATTACAACTAAACAGGGAGTTTAGGTCTAACAACGGGTGAACATCAAGAATCTGCCTTTATCTCTGCATCTGCTCCAGTTATTTCAATGTCATCCTTTAGAAGTGATTCTCCAACCAAAGAAAATGAGAATCAAGTTGAACCCACAGAAGGTAAAACACATCTCAAGAAGCGAGATGTTCGAAGAAGGGTAAAATCAGCAGTGCTATCTCCTGGATCTGCATCATCTATTCAACAGTCTCCTCGTTTGAAGGTATGAATCAAATTGGTCGCCAGTTGTGTTTCTTGAATTTATTTTCTGTTTCAGCACAAGATGTTTTCCCAAAATTAGGATTCTCCTTGGCAGAAGATATTGTCAAGTTGTAGTGTTATGTATTGTACTTTCAGCATGAATGTATGATTTTGAAGTTCATTTATATAATTTTTTTACCTTTTCTTGGTATTGGTATGACTGACCAGTGACCAATCTTAGCCTAGAGAGAGATGATAATGTTTAGACTGACTACTTGACTGGGGCTTTTATTTCCATTAAGGTATGAGCCTAATATGAGGTTGAAGGAGTGGAAAGTGACAGATCATATAGATTGGAACTGCTAACAAGTCAGCTTCTAGACAAATTTATTTTGAGCTATTCTAAGACAAATAGTTATATCCTTGATGGAGGCACTATAGATGCTGAGAATTTTATAATACTGATTGAATTGTCTATTAATATTGTATGATGGTTATTGAGCCGATTTAACTGAAATTAGTGGCTTTGACCTTGTGGGCTTTTGGCACTGAACCTTATTTGGCCTAAAACTTATAACACTGAAAATAGGACATCCTGAAGAACTTGATTGTCTCTTGTTTTCGTGTTCTGGTTAGACAGAGAAGTGAAGAACACCAAGTGTTGGAGTATAGGGCAAGGCAAATTTTTATCCAGCTTAGCTTTTCCCTCTTTTCAATCTTACATGGGATCCTCCGTTACCTGATTAGTTGTGCCATCTAGTTGCATGTTCCTTTTATTACATGTTTTTTCTGGATCTGAAATATAATTGTCATTCTGGGAATATGATTGTGAATGCTAGAAAACCTACAAGAACTAACTTGATAAAATTTATGTGCATTGGGTCTTCAATACTACTTGTCCTTTTGGATTTTTGCTTTATGAATGGTGGATCAAGGGATGCTGTCTGGCGAAAAATAAAAAATGCAACAGAATGTTAATATGTTTTAACAGTGTCTCAGCTGTGTTTTATAAGTCATCGTTTCAGATTTTGATATTGTTGTATTACATGACTGGACACACATGCTGCTATGATTTGTTTGAGGTTTGACCTTTGGTGCTTTCTTGAGCTGAGTCCTATGGTGCATTAGGTGTAGGGAGCGTCACTATCATTAATTTGTATCCTGGCATCTTTTAATTAAAGACATTTTAATGGCAAGTTTTCTAGATGATAAACGTTGCATATGATTGTTGCATATATTTAGGTATGTATACAAGGTCAGTTATTGCTGAGATCTCATATATGACAGGCTAGGAAATAAAGTGGTGTGGAGGATTCTTGTCACCTTATTTGATGAGACATCCTGAGCCCCTGAAGTACTCTTGTAGCATAACTCATGACTCAGGTTGCTAACAAATTGAGACATAAGTCAACACATATCTGCATTCCGGATGTCTGAACCTGTATATAACATATCAGAAGATCTCCACAAAATGAGTATTGTAACTTGAAGATATATTGGGAGAAGGAGATTTTTTTGTAAGTTTTCTGAAAAGCTGTGTATTGTCTCATGAAAATTTTGCGTTCTTTTCTTGTTCTTTTTTTTTTTTTTGTTGCTAAACTAGCACAATTATTCAATTAAACAAACATCAGTCATTACGGTGGATATCTTGTATTGGCAATATAAATTAGAACTGTCAGGCAGGTTGACTCCCCCCAACCTGCCACAACCCACTCCTGAATGGGTCAAGATGGGCTATAGCCCATTTGGGTTGTGGGTTGAAATACTTGTGGGTTGTCAGTATATTAGTCCATTTTTCTCTTGGGAGAGAAAAGTCTAAGAAACCAAAGAGAGAAGAGAGAGAAAGCTTTGGCCTTTGCTTTTCTCTCTTCTGGTGGTGCGTTTGTTTGGTTCCATATTCGGACCCTTCTTCCTATGTGAAGGTGAGGGCTTCTCTCAGGATTGAGTCTCTCTCTCTCTCTCTGTCTCTCTCTCTAGAGTTTCCAAATCTGTTGCTTTAAAGTCCATAGCTTTTCTATGTATTTTCTCCAAGAGGATTTTCTATCTCAAGAAATGCTCTGCCTGCCTCACATTCACCCCTTTCCTGTTTGACACCGGCATGATCAAGCCCGTTGGCTTAGTGCCTTCACCTTTACAAGAAGAGACAGAGATAGAGACAGACTTACGCTTTGCGGCTAGGGTTACAAAACCCAACAAAAATTATTGGTTTTGGCGTGTCAGCCCATGCCCTACCCTCGTAACCCATAACCCAAACAGTTTTATGTTGACAAACCTGCTCTAGTAAAATACCTGTTGCACATCGGGCCAAGCCGACGGGCTAAGCCGGTTTTGACATATATAATATAAATGAAGCGATGTATTTTATGTGGATCTTCATGATCCTTTTTTTCTTCCCTCCCCTTGTGTTCTAAATCTTCAATTGAACGATTCATTATATCAAACTTTTGGAAGTAGTCAGAAGTTAAAAATTTAAGTTGCTAGTTTGAGGATGATAAGGACCCTTCTAATTTAATTCTGTTATAAGTTAACAGAATTGATGAGATGGCAGAGAGAGGGAGAGCAAAACAGGATTCATTTAGTGGGAGGATAAAGAGGGGAATTGAGAGGAGAGAGGTAGGCAAGAATTTGGTGAGGAAAGGATTGGGAGGAGCAAGCCCTCAAAGCTATGCTTTTTTCTGTTTCTGTTCTTTTATTTTGAGTGTATATTTTTTTGGATTTGGATTCTTTCCTGTCATAGGACCATTCTATTAGAGAGAGCTAGACATAAACTTTTTATGTACAGGGACTTATTATGATGGATTATAAATTCATTAGGTATATTCAAATTTTTTTTTTTCTTTATTTCTTTAAGATGATACATTCAACAAGGAGAAAATCCTGATCTATTTTCCCTTCTTTCTTTAGTGGTTTCAGTTTACTGGTTTTGGTGCCGTATCAGTAGAAGATGAGTTCAGTCTTATATAAATAAAAACAGAGATTATATTTCTGGTATCTTATCGGCTGCAGTCTTGATAGTCATATAGTTTTACCAATGACGAGCAACTTGTAGCCTGTACTTTTCCTCGAGATTAGCTAATAATAGCAATTAATTATAGTGAAGGTATTCTTCTTCGTTCACATATTTGCTTTGTGGAGTAGATCAACTATCACTTTTTTGTATATGAGAGAGATTTTATGCTTTATGCTCTCTTATTTGTACAATAAATCTGAGTTGAACTACAGATGGAAGGGGTTTACTCTAAATCCCCTTGATTATTGTACATGGTGTAGAGAGAATTTAATGTACATGGTGTCTACTGTCTGGACCATGTCTAGGAAAGGGGAAGAAATTCTTCAATTTGCTGCTTGACGTAGTCGTTTGTGAAGCAAGGCATGGGTGTTGTTCCATAGCTTTTGAGCCTCCGATTCGTCATTTGCTAGACTTGAGCAGCGACTCTCGTTACAATCTGAAAAGTATTTCCCACTCGCCCCTTCTGTCTGTGGGCTTAGAGCGACATAACACGTCGTCGATGCACCCTGCGGACACGCATTAATGTAAATAACTGCATGCTACCACTCTCGTAATGGAAAAGGACTGCATTATTACACAGACATGTTTTCCTACCCATCAAGTATCGGTACTCTGCCTAGTTGGTAGGGTTATTCATCAATAATTTCTGTATAAAATTCTACATCACTGCACCTACGCAGGGAAATAGTACCCTAATGATTCCATAGAATGCTCCTGCTACAAGTACTCTTATTTATTACTTTATTCTGTTACTCTTGCTAAGCGTCTATTGTACTGCAAGTATTTGTTTACAAACCTGTGATATTGATTTGAGTAGCTTGGATGCAATGAAAAACAGGGAATCTGCGCGAAAGTTTTAGGAATATTCAGTGGCTTCAACCTAAGATAAAATGAAATAAGGATACGAATTATCAAGTTAATTAAGCTTTGTACTTACCCGTTATTAAGCCCTTATGAGCTCTAATAATTCCTGTCTTCACAATGCCTGGATGCACTGCATTGATAGTTACTCTTGCGTTCCTTGCCTTTGTTTATATTCCAATTCCCAAGAATATTTTAGTAATAAATAATGCTTATAAGGATACAAAGTTTTGCTTCTAGAAGCATAATGACACCATTCACCAGAGGTCACAAGTACAATTAAGTTTGGGGTTATTTCTCATTCTCACCTTCAGCTGTCTGGCCATTTCCTTCACATGCAGAATATTGGCCAATTTTGACTGAGCATATGCGCGTGTGCCATTATAACTGCATTTGTTATTAGAAAGAGAAGTACAATGATTAGTATCCAAAATTTAATGCGATTAAATTTGTTTATAATTTTGGAGAGAAGCAAGTGGTTGTACTTTCTTCCGGTGAGCATGTCGTTGAAACGAAAACCAGCTCTTTTCACCCAGCTATGGATCACAGAAGAAACATTTATTATTCTTCCTTGAATGCCTGTCTTCTTTGCAGTTTCTATCATTTTCTCTAATAGTATTTTTGTTAACAAAAAATGTCCTGAAATTAAAAAAGGAAAAAAATGAAATTATGAAAGTTTAATTTTCCTTTCCGGTCCGTACCTTACTTTCTTTTTTCTGTTTTTTTTTTCCTTTTTCAATTCTTAAATGTCTTCTTCGATTCTGTTCTGCTAATTTGTTCAGATTAGAAGAATGACATCAAAAAAATAAAAAAAAAAGGAAGAAGAATGACATCAACTGAGGCATCGCACTATAGAAATGAGCCACAAAGGGATTTGGACTTGGGAACCCATAAAAAATCAAGTATTTTGTATGCCAAAATGAAGGCTAAAATGATAGACGATTATTTTTCTTTTTTGGCGGGCCTTAAATGGAATTATGTGACTTCTGATTTTTAGAATGATTCAAACTTTTTATCAGCAAAGAAAAAATTGCGTCTGATTATTGATGTAGATAAGAGTTTCAATTGACTTTAAACGGGCACTTTGTAAAATTTATCTTAGTTTAGTTACCAAAATTATTATTTTTTTAAATGTTAAAACTCAAATAGGGCCACTGTGCAGTTTAATATTATGAATATAAGAATTACAAAAGGAACATTATACCTTCCTAAAGAAAAAGTGTGAAATTATTCAAAAAATTATTATTTTTATTTAACGATGCTGGACTTTGCTTGTTTAATTTGTGTGCGCGTGTCTTGTGTTAAGGACTGCAAAAAAAGGAGTTGCAGCATCCAGATTATGCCGATGAGTAGTTGTCAAGGATTAGCAGTGCCTTTCAATCTTAAGTTAATACACGCCCTTAGAAATAGGTAAGTATTAGAGAAGTACCTAAGTAATTTGTAGCAAATGTCATCTCAATTTTCTCTTCAGAGAACTCCAAGTTTTGAGAGTACATTCCTGCATTGTTTCTGTAAAATTAATTTAATCCAACCATTAGCATAGCATAAATATCTGTCTATGATCTCTCATTTTCTCTGTAATGCTAATCACCAAATATATAATGAAAAGGGGGAACAACATAACCACAAATTAACTTACATGAGAATATTAAGGGGCAGTTCTAAAGCTAAAAACTCAGAACAAAATCTCTGTACTGAAGCAAAGGAGCTAAGATCAATCTGCAACAGAATAACTTCAGCGTTTGGACTCTCCTTTTGGATATTCTCTCTCACTTCCCTTGCCTTCTTCAAGTCCCTGGCAGCAATCACAACTCTCACTCCTCTCTTTGCTAACACCCTAGCTGTTTCAGCTCCAATACCAGAAGACGCCCCTTCAAGTAAAAATTCAACAGCAAATGAGAACTTCATCAATTAAGCAAATCCACATTACGTACTAATTAAATACTTTTTATACACACACACACACACACAGAGTATTCTTGACATTTATCATTCTTGAATGAGGGTAAAAAAAATAGGATAGGATATACTTTTGTGCAGTAAAAGAAGGAGATCATGAGTCTGAATCTGAACCAATATAAGAACAATGTTCAAAAGAGACAACCATATCTTGCTGCTGCCAAAAAGATCCACCATCTTAAGTGGTATACAGCTTGCAGACTAAACACTTAATCCCCCACCTTCCCCAATGCCGCAAAATTAATCAGTATGAAACCTTCTGACATTTTTTTTTTGGAGAAAGCTGGTAAATTGCTATCAAATTTAATAAATTCTGCAGTAAAAACTTGTATAAAGATTGACTAAATTTTCTGTCATAAATACAACTAAATGGTGATAGAAGAAATACAAATAAAATGTAAGTGATATCAGAAAAGGTTCAACAAGATCGTCTTCATGAATCATTAAAACAAACTTAATATAAGGATACAGCCACACTCTGCGCTAATCAGCTTCTGAAAAAAACAGACTCGAAGTCTTTGAAAGACCAGACAGTAAAACAAAGAAGAGAAATTTGAACTAAACTTGGTTCCTAATATATAAAAAAACGTTTGGTCACAAAAATATCAGTATGGAACTGGAAACGATGATAAGCTTTTCCATGATTTTATGGTCTTCTTGGTTCTAGCGTTTATCAGAGACCGTGTAAGACTTACCAGTGATCAGAGCGGTTAGATTGGAAGGAAGGATGGAAAAACAGTCTTCAGTGACTTGCTCAGCAGTTGAATTTGAGCCAAAACCACTAGGGCCAGAAATTCCTGCTAAGTACCTTAGTGTTGCCTTCATGGATATGCCTGCTTTAGAATCTTACAACAAAACAGCATTTGTGGGTGGGACTGGAAACCACATGTACATATATATAGAGTCAGAGACGTACACCCCCACCCCAAAGATACGAGAAATTATTACATGCATTAGTAGATTTTACTCAATCTATTTATATTTTTTGACATCTTAGTATTAAATAATTAAAAATATATATTTTTTAAGAATAAAAACACTCACCAAGATAGTATTAAGTATATTTTTTAATTATTTAATACTAAAATATCAAAATATAAATAGATGAAATATTATTTTGATATTCTAAAAATATATAATAATTTCTTGAAACATAAGGTATGCCAAAGAGTTACCATCTAGATCCCTATTTGCAACATTAATTGCATATTTTCCCTGAACTTTTTCGATCTTCATTCCTCATAATTATGACTGTCCTTATTAAGTGGCTTGCATTTTCCAGTGGGCTGCGGACTTTGATATTTTCTTGGTAAACTTTCCGAGTGCATAATAATGCTTGATTAAGTGTAACAATGAATCAATATGTGAAGATTATCACTGAAGTAAAACCAAATTCTTAGGTGTAAATGATGTTTGGTAGTTGAGCCCCTCTTCTATTATCTTTTGTTATGCACAAGGATTCTCCCAATTTACTTTCAGTTTTCCTATGGTAATCAATTTAATTTGTGTGGACCCAATTTGCTGTACTTTCTAATTTCCATCTTAAAAGATCATCTTACCCTCTTTGTCATCTTTTCACAGGATTTAAGTATAGTTTTTTGCTTCAGGAGGAGGGGGTTTTCATGAGGAACTAAACGTTTTAACCCCCTAAATTAGACAGACACTATCACCACCAGAAAATGGGTTTGTTACCTTAGTGACAGCAAAGTTGATCGCCACTGAAAACGTTACAAGAACTTTCGCAATACATAATTAATGGCTAAAAGGGAGAAAGCAAGAAGAAAAAGTTTCCATTATTTGGTATGTGCCATCCATCTGCAGTATGTACACCAGTGAAAATAAACAGCCTTACATCAGTTACAAGCCATATATATTAATTAGATGATGGTATTATCAGTTGAGAATAACAAAATTAAAGTATTAAACTACCTACGTTGCCAGACTTTGTCTTTATACTCTATATATGCCGATGGAACGTAATCTTGAGGGAAGAAATATCTTAAAATCTTATGCTTGATAAAGCTGAAAGGACAATGACAACTAGACAAGATGCTCTCTACTTGCTTAGCAAAGTATGTGATCTGCTTTGCCTAATTTATCTTCTGGATAGACTTTCACTATCTTATTATATCACTAATTCCTTATTTTCTTTTGTCATTTTTGGGTTACAACTTACAATTGCTATTTCCAAGTTTCAACTAAAAGGAATGGTAATAATTATTAGTACTGTTCCGGTGTATCCAGTGCTTAATCTTGCATATGCAGTGACATTATTATGTTGCCCCACCAAAAATCATGACATTTTGCATAAGCTAATGATCTTTTTTATTTTTAGCATGTTTGGTAATAGTTTATTTTTAAAAAAAAAACCATTTTTTTTAAAGTTCTTTCAATAAAATTTTAATTATAAATTGTTTTAATCTAAAAATAAGCTAATCCAAACACATTAGCATGTGATACTCATGAATTTTAAAAAAATAAAAAAAAGAGGTGTCAAATTAAATAAAAATGAAATGATATCCAGTCTATTACACAACAAATTCTTGAAAATTATATATAAAATTAATCGTACCACTCTCAAGGGACGTTTAGGATACACCAAGGCATCCAATCGTCCGTCAAAGTTTTCAATGACTTAGTAGAAAAAAATTATGCAACTTTTCTGGAAAAGGAAACTTCTTTCTCTATTTTACTGGCTGAATTGCTTCTTTAAACATAGAAATCAAGTGGTAATAAAGTGTATTCATACACGTCAAGTTTGTTTTGAAGTTTTCTAAAATGACCCCTATATATGCCTTTTTTATCCCTGCATCTAATATTTATAGTTTTCACAGAGACATCAAATGACTGATTATTTTATGCTTTGCCTACACACACCATCGGGGAGTCGCTATATATATCCCATATTACAAAACCAATCAAGTCAAAGAACTATATATAAATATCCATCGATTTAAGTTATTATAATTTCTCATTCCCTTTTTTCCGAATGATGCATGCAAGCACTGATGAAGAAAGAAGGATCTAGATATGAATATATATCCCTAACACGTGTGCATCTAGAAAAACCAATGATAATAGCTAGCATGCAATGTGAGTTTTGAGAAGAATTTGAATTTCCAGAAAAAGGAGAAGAGGAATCAAAACAGACAGAGACATATATACATACGCGCTGCAGACAAAGATGCTTTTGCTGCGTGCACACCGTGCCATTCACGTCTCTCTCTCCTTTATCCCCCAGAGAGGCCCAATTTCTCTTTATGCATCCATGGCGCTCTGAGAAATGATGAGCGGTGTTGGAGCTTTGAAGGGCTAAAAGACAGGCATTGAGGGTGACCCTTCGGCAATGCAACGGTGAAATGCGAACTGTGGGTGGTGCACAAGGGTCCCATTCTGCTTCCCAACTTGCGAACACCATCTCATCACTCTGCCACGACTCTTTCGAGCACTAGTTACTCTTGTAGTCTCACATGTGATCTCTTGTTCATTTCATAGCATGGCATGCACCCAGAAAGAAAAGTGTGCTCAGTAAAGTTTGAATGTATATGTACTGTGTGTATGGCATGAACGTACACAACATGCATATGCTGTCATGCATACATGCTTGTAGGACACAAAAGCACCTTCCCATTATTCTAAAAGCTGTAGTGGGGTAATTATGACCTGTACGCTCTTGTCTCGCCAAGAAAATAGGAGCAAGTTGTGAAGCTTCAATAAGTAATTTGGTTGACACTTGAAATGTAAATCTCCATATCTTTGATGAGTGATCTACTTAGCAATTTAAATGCGTAGACGAACATTGAACATACTGGTGATTATATTCATTATGTCATGTGTGGAAGGGTAAAACTAATTTCATTTGCTTCTGATTTTCTTTTCTTTTTTTTTTGGTTTTGAAGATGTATTCATGTAAAATCTTGTAATTTTCTCTTTTTATTATTGTGATTATGTGATATTTAAATTAATATACATGTATTTTTATTGTGATAACACACAGGTCGAAATGGGTTATAGGACCGGGCCACCCATGAGCCGGTTCACACATCACTATTTTTTTTTTTTTTACCATTACCCACACATATCGTTTTGTATTTGATGTTTTGCATTTAAGGTATAATTCACATTTTTCCTGAAGTTTGTTTGACTACGCCTACTAGTAGTATGAACTTCGTATTTAATGTTTTGCAGTTGAATGTGTCTTTTAAGATGTTAATTAAATATATTATTTTAACTTAAGTATTTACATATTGTATATCTTTTGAATATTTGTAAGTGGAATATGTTTAATATATTTAAAAGTTACGATTTTGTTAAATTTATAAATTAAATATATTTAAATTTTTTTCTTATATATATATATATTTTTTATTTAATGGGCTAACTATAAGTACATTTAAGAAGTAGGTTTTTTTAATCCTGGCCCACCAGTCTCTCAAGCACGTGCACTAGGACTAGACTGAGGCAGCCAACATTAACAAATTTTTTAAAAGTTATGATTTTGTTAAATTTATAAACTAAATATATTTAAAGTTTTTTCTTTTATAATTTTTTGTGTATTTAACGGGTAAGTACATTTGAGAAGTAAGTTTTTTCTAATCCTGACCCACGAAACTCTCAAACACGTGCTCTAGGGCTAGACTGAGGCAGCCAACATTAACAAATGAAATTACACTCGCTTAATAAGAAAGATGTGAGGTTAAGAATTTAATCTTCAAGCAAACCTAAAGGTAAAGACTATGCCAGCTACAAAGTAATGGGTAGATTAGCAACGTAATTAACTTGGAAATTGATTCACGGCTGACCAACACAACAACAGGTGGGATTTTTTAAAATATTGATGACGTATCAACATTCAAATGAAGAACGTTGGCAGTGTCTCACTTTCCAATTTTTTTCTGTTAATTTAAGTTTCACGTGTTTCTTCTCTAACTTCTTTTAAAATGTAATAACCCTTTAAATTTAGTTATACGTGGTAATGTTGTTAATAAATTGGCTCAAGCTTTTAATATGTGACAAATAATAAAATCTATCTAATATGTCACATTTTTAAAATTTATAATGGAAAATACAGTTGTCCATAATTATAAAATTGAAAGAAACTTCACTTAAAAAACACACTTATTGAATTAAATTCTTCCAAAGTTTGGGACAACACTAAAATTATTAATTTTTCTAAATGCATTAGGTTAATAGAAGTGGGAGTGCTATTAAGATTGTTTAGAAAGAAAATTTAATCTCAATTGAAGAAGATAGTCTAAAGATATCTTTTATCATATATAAAAAAAAAAAATCAAAGCTCTTATTTTAATTATTTATTTTCTTTATATCATTTCATTTTAAGTAAAATCACGAGATATTCCTGCACCTTATATTATTTCAATATATATATATGGAGAGAGAGACACACACACACTGGACTGAGGTGCTCTCAATTTGGAATGGAGTAGCCTCCATTTTCTCTAAATTTTGTCTCAAAAAAATAAATTAAGAGAGTTATTATTAAAGAGTCAAAATTGATAGGATTATTTCCATTTTAGTTTCTTTTTTTGAGAATTGTTGGCTGGTTGTGGAACTGGTGTGGAATAAAAGAAACACAGTCTTTTTTGTTTTCCTCGTGTTAGAGTCTGTAACTTACTTGATTTACGGAAACTGGGATTCCTTTCACATTTGAGATTTTGCATTTCAGCAGCAGCTTTTCTTTTTCTAACTGAAATGATAGGAAAACAGAAATGTTCAATCCACCATTCTTCCATCATTATATAACTTAAAGTCCTAATCAAATCACCAACACTATAAGTGCGAGTTTATGTAAAACGACATGCCACCTAACAATGGAAGATGGCCATTTTCTTCGTAAAATACAATTGATCTTAGCTGATACCTAGCAACTTAAATTGGAACAATAGGTACAAAGGAGAGACTCATAAAGCAAGGCAAAATACAAGTGATGTACAATGTTACCTTCGACGGAAAGAACAATACAGTGGCCTAAACGACCTTATGGCCCCTGGTGTCGTAACCATGTCCCCTACAATATTAGCCAAAATTATTACCAAAAAAAAAAAAGCCAAAATTTCATACCTGAATTGATGCATTCAACAAAGTTAAAATTTAACATTGCCGACAAACCCTATAATTTTCCCTCGAATCAATCAATCATATCTGCTTTTTTGTTTTTTGTTCATCCATATGAACATTAAGAAAATATTATTACTGAAAAAAGAGCCTATACTTTTTATATTATTTTGTTATGTGTTAGCCCCACGTGTGACACACCAATAACATAGAGACAAGTGGCTTCAAAAGGAGCACCCATAGCACACGAGCCAATCACGGAAGAAGTGGGTGTGGTGGGCACAGCCAAGACTAGTTTTTCCTCTTCTAATTATACCTCCACATAGATTATTAATTATAAGATAGACATTATTAACTAAATAATTTATATTAAGCAATGAGGGGGCCCCTTGTATGGTAAGATTTGAAGAAAAGTTTGTTTGTCTTTATCGCGATGAAGCACATGTAACCAAAAAGAACATGTATGCATAATCCAAGGGGAAAATTTTAATTAGTAGATAGGAGGACTTGACCGAGGATGATGGGCATACCTCCTCCTTAGCAACACAACAATTAAATAATAATAATTAAAGAGTAACAATTAGTTCTTTAAACCCATGATTACGTGAGTTGTTCCTTAAGAAGATTGAGTGGTGGGCAAAGGAGACATGTGAATTGATAACAAAATTTTCAGAGACAACATTATGTGTTTGCCATTGCTGGGGGGTGGGTTTTACCGTGGAGTGTGTATGGAGAAAGCAACATGGAGTAGAGCTACTCTAAGAAAATCTAAAATAAATAAAAATTTGAGGCGATGTTTTGTTTGTCTTCTCTTTTGATTTCAAAAGCTTGAAATAAGGTCAATGAACTTTATTTCCACCAAAAAAAAACTTACAATGAACTTTATCTTGTGATGTTAGTTAATTAATATTTGTTTTGTTGACTCGCGCATGCGATGCAGAATAGATTCAGCATGACAAATGGGGCAACAGGCTCAATTCATGGGATTGGGTTTTGTCTCTTTTGGTGGGCTTCACAGAAAAGCCTGGCCCATATCCATGTGTTCGTCTGAAAAGGCGGTTTTTATTAATAGTTTTGGTTTGGGTAAGTCTATGGCTCATTTCCAGGCCCAATAATCAAAGTCTATGCACACATTAAGGAAACTAAGGAAGACCAAAAAAGTTGACCCAAAAAAAACAAAGAAAAGAAGACGAAAAAGTTGACCAAAAAAAAAAGAAAACCAATATATATATATATATATATATAACATTCGAAGTGCCCTAAACCTAACCTTATGTTGGTCTCCAGCAACCCTCGATCTATGAACTTGCCCTATAAATCTCACTCAAAAAGCCTAATCTCTCATCTTCCAGTCTCTGCTTTGTGGTAGTAGCCAAATGACTCTGTAAATCATAGCTTCTCATTAGCTGTATTGGCCGGTTCATTTTGCATCTGCATTCATTCATGTTTCTGTTTTCGATTCAGTTATCATTATAATCTGGGTTCATTTTGCATAATGGTGGGTTTTGTGATGTTGCATGGATGAACGAAAAGCGAATGCCCAGTGAAGAAGATAACCCAATTGATAGGAAGTGAAAAATTAAATGAAAATTATAAGTTATTAATTTTATTAAGAACAAGTCATTTTTATTATTTAAAAAAAATAAATTTAGTGAGTCATACAAAAAAAAAGGTCAGTAAATTCAAATTCTAAATGTTTATTAAATTCATATTTATTTACTCTATCTTGTATCTTCACTTAAGTTTTTTTTTTTGAAATTTTCTTTTTTCATTAAATTAAGTGATTTTAAAACATTGGATTAAACTAAAATTAAGGACCAAAGATTGATATAATCTCTCTCCATATATATGAATTTGTATTATTTTTTGTAATTAGTCATTTTAATTAATTTCTCATTGTTAATTATTGACTTAAAATACTTCTTTTGAGTTTTTTGTTTTTTCATTAAACCGAGGTGAATTCCTCCTTCGATAGCAATCCAATATTTTCTTAATTTAGGGCTTAGTATCACATTGTGGCCTGCAAAGCCCAAACTAGCTATTTTGGTCGAAGGGTGCAGTATTGAGCCAAGACCAGAAAAAAAAAAGGGTGCAGTATGGGGCTGTAATTCAACAACCTGGAATCAACAAAATTTTCAAAGACAAAATTACGTGTTTGCCATTGTTGGGGAGTAGGTTTTACTGTGAAGAGTCTATATAAAGAAAGCAACTTGGAGTAAAGCTATTCTTATAAAATCTAAAATAAATAAAATTTTAAGGCGATATCTTTTTTTTTTTTTGGTATTTGATTTAAGGTGACATTTTGTTTGTCTTCTCTTTTGATTTCAAATAAACGCTTGGAATAAGGTCAATGAACTTTATCTTGTGATTATTTATTATTTATTATTTAATTAATTAATATTTGTTTTGTAGACTCGCGCATGCGATGCGGAGATAGATTCACCATGACGCATTGGGGAACAGGAAACTCTTCGGTTCTCAATTTATGGGATTGGGCTTTTTCAGGCCCAATAATGACTTAAGCCTTTGGGGTAACTGAAGACCCAAAAAGAGAAAAGAAAACAATGATAACATCCAACGTGCCCGAACCCTAACCTTCTTCAGACCAAAAAACAATATCCTAACCTTCTCCTGCCGCCCACAATCGATGAACTTGCCTATAAATGTCACTCCAAAACCCTAATCTTTCATATTTCAGTCTCTGCTTTGGGTGTGCTAGTCTAGTGCTCTCATCTCAACGACAAAGCGGCGCTGGTTCGTTTTGCATCTGCATTCATGTATTTGTTTTCGTTTCAATTATATAAAATAACTTTGGGTTGATTTTGCATAGTGGTGGGTTTTGTGATGCTGCATAAATGAAAGGGAAAGCGAATCCCCAATGAGGAAGATAACCCAATTGATAGGAAGTGCCGTATGACACTCCAAACGGCAGCGGCGATATCCCAGGTCCAGAAACGTTCTCATCCACCGATGGCATACCCATCCTGATTTGCCATTGGTCGGGATCGTTGTGGCTCCGGTGAATCTCCGCTGTGTGTGTGATTTGACACGGGACTCTGAGGGGTTATCCATTTACGCTTTGATTAGTTAGAGTTTGTGTTAGGTCCAATGCCACGTTGTTGGTAGCTTTGTATGCTGTGACCAGCGATGCTATGATTGGACCAATAACAATTGTTTCGCATCCTGATAGGAATCTGTGGATTCGTTACCCTTTTGATCCACGGAGCCGATTTCTGCGATTACATTTTCCCCCACACCATCTCCTATTTTCTTGTTTAGAAGTGTCAGTGAAGCCGATGAGGACTAAGCTAAATTGGAATTACCGTCTGAACAATATACCTTTGATGTCAACTTCTGGCTGACTGAGGCTTCCGTTTTATTTGCTTTGTGCTATTCGACTTAATTCTAGTTTATTTCTTCTTCGTTTATTTGATACGCAGTGCATTGAGACATTGTGTATAAGATAATGGCAATTATTAGTGTATTGAGACACTCATGGTTCAAATTTTGGCTGGCTGACCTATAGAAGGACGTGTATGAGGGAGGGTCTTGTATAGTGTACAGTGATGTTAGAATGGGATTCTTTCCCTTTCTCTAATTTTCTTCTTGCAGTTTGGTATGTGTCTTCTCTTCTTTGAAAGAGAACTCTTCTTTGAAAGAGAAGCTGATTTTAGTTATGGAAATGTAAAGGAGTGCAGCATGGGTTGTGATAAAATTTCCATATTGTTTCCAACTCAAGAACAGTCTTGAAGAATAATTTCTGTGTGATCTATTTTCTTTTTCTGTCATATTTTCCATTTTGAGTTTTTTTTTTCCTTCTTGGTTTTTCGTATCAGAGGCTGCAGGATATTTGTACATATGTGGAGTACAGTCTGTCATACGGAAGTTTTCACTGTTTTGCTATTAAGAAAGGCTAGGATGAGATTAATCTTTAATGTTTGGGTTTCGAAGAGTCACACTTGACTGTAAGCGCTCATGTTCTGAGTTATATGTTTTATGTCTTTCGGTTTTGATTTAAAATTTGTTGATAGAAGAGGAAGAATAGGGTATAAGAGTAATTTTATCTGTCTAATGGGGGATGCAAATAAAATTGAAGATGATCTTCTAGCTAAATATTATCTCCTCTGGATAGAATTTTTCTTCATTGCTATAAGGTATTTTACCTCATGATTGGAAGAAATTCAGAAAAAATTTAAGTTAATGTTCAATGGAGTATACAAGCTTCAAGATGAATCATCTAAACACTATTATACCAGACAGAATTATATGCATGCTTAATGATTAACTGAGTTCTAAATTTTTTTAGTAAAATGTTTTACCCCAGGCCACTCTATTATTATGTGTTAAAGCCGTAAAGGAATAGTTTTCAAGTACTATTCTGTGAAATCTAGGGGTGAGAATATGCCATTCAGAATAGGTCATGCCGTTTAGTTGAATATTAAATATTTATTTTTTTAATAAGTTAGTCTATTTATTTATTATATATATATAATTAAAAAATTATAATATTTATAATATTTATTATTATATATTTATATAATTTGTTAATTTCAAACATAATTTAATAATTTTAAAATATAAATTTATTAATTTAACTTAAAATTTTCATATAATATAAAGATATATTTTTATATTTTTTTTAAAAAGTTAAGTTGAGTTTAAAAGAAAAGATTTATGTTAAATAATAAGTGAAATTCAGATCTAATATTTTATAAAATAAGTCAGTTTATTTAAAAAAAGTAAATTTAGCCTATTTTCGCCGCTATCAAAAATCCTAAGCACATGTCTAGCTAAATATGCTGGTACATTTCAAGTTTACAACCTTTTATTCATTTTGGATGTAGATTACCGGTTATATGTGTTTTAGATAATTTTTTATTTTTGTCTTTCCTATATGTTTTCTAGAAATTTAAAGTCATTAATTTTGTATTTGCTTTTGATCTTACTATAATAATTATTGTCACTATATATTTCTTATATAGAAGTTACAAATTATAAACTTGTGTTTGGATAAAACATTTTGAAATTTCAGAAAATTTGAAATACAAAGAAATTAAATTACAGTAATTCAATATCCATCATTTACAAAATATTTTGTTTGGGTAGTTATTTTTGAAATTAAAATTAAATACTCAGGAATTTATTTCTCCTCCTGTAAAAGATACCCTTTTTGAAACTCTCTCACTTTGTCCTGCAGCAACACTTCCATTGATTTTCCAGCACCAAGTGTTTGTAATTGAAAGAAAACCATGGCTATCTATTGATTCATCATGGGTCACAGAGGCATGAGGATGATAATTGATAAATTTAGTATCTAGTAACCCCAATATACAAGGGCATAACCCCAATGGTGAGACGGAGAATGAAGCACTCCTCTTGGTTAAGTTCATATATCAATTTCTCAACCAATTAGAATCTGATGCAAGAGGTTGTCTAATAACTTAAGATCCATCTCGTACTGAGCTTAGTCGGTGGAGATAAGTGAGCATGATGCAAGGGTGGGGTTGGCGGAGCGTGAAGCGAAGGCCATGGCATAAGAGAGGTGAATCGGCCATGAGAGGTAGCAGCGGGGAGAAAGAGCCCAGAAGATGAATCGGACATGAGAGACAGCATTGAGGAGAGAGAGCACGCGAGGATTAGACAGAGATGCCAAAAGAATTTAGAAATTCCGCCTCCTTATCTGTTATTTGAAATTCCTTGATCTTGGAAAAGAAAATACCCGATTAAAATCCTTCAAAATTTTGAAATTTCTGGTATGAAATATCCAAACAAAGCATTTCGTATTAAAGTATTTTAAATTCTTCTAAAAAATACATTTCTCCTTTAAATTTCCTTATCCAAACACTCTATTTTAGGCATTTTGAACAAGATAAAAGTAACAAAAAAAAATTGATGCATTTTATTTATATCTTACATCTTTGAACTATCTACATGTGTATATTTAGAAAACTTGAAATCCTTGGGTACATATAGCTTTTCAAATAAAAATCATTTGTAGCTAAAATTATATAGGAAAATAATTAGGTATTCAATTTTAATTGTGCTACAACAAAGATGGAGCGCAATATTTAAAAAGAATTTGAAAGAATTTTTTTGTTGATTGTTCAAACCTGAAGAGGAAGCGAGCCTTATTCTTCAATATATTTGACTTGACCACAGTTCATCGTGGATTATTTTTTATGTAGTTAAATTTATTATTTGTACTTGATTTTTACTCTTTTAAGTGTTGTGCAATTGAAAATTTTGAGATATATATAATTTTTATTTAATTTTATCATAAATTTAAAGTCAATAATTCAATTTATATATTTAATGATTAGTAATAAGAAATTAAATTTATTGTGCAAATGCACAGGTGAAATGACTAGTTTGGATAAATGCATAGTACACTGAGATTGAATTTATAATTTTAAATAATAAAATTAAGAGTGTTCCTCTTGAGTGATTACTCTCAAAATATCTAAAAAAATTTACTTGTCTTGAGTGAGGGTGACCTTCTTATTTTATTTAAAAAAATTATAACCAAATTAAATTTGAGCTGCATAGTCATAGTTCAATTCCTACCCTCCTTGTGTACCAAAATCATCGCACTTTAGTACATAATTTTCAAAATAAATAATTTTAAAAAACCATTATTCATATGAAAAAAAACACGGCTTTAGTCCAGTTGAAATGGTAGATTAAAAAAAATGTTAAAAGACTGAAAAAAATCATAATTAATTTTTCATTTGAAGTTCTACTAAAGAAAAACTTACCTGACAGAAGGGAACAAAACTAAATAAGCCATACAATGTGCATTTTCATCGAGCCAACCAACTGATCAATGTAATATCTATTGATATACATTGTTCAAGGAACTCATCTCTAGTTTGTTTTCCTTGGAGCTCCTTTGCCTTCTAACTGGCTTCAGCCACCGTCACCTTTTTTTCATCGACTTTTTGACATTATTAGTTATCAAATATTTATTCATTTTTTATTTTATTTTATAAATTTTAAACATTTATGGTGAAAAATAACCACTAAATATTTGATAAATCATGTAAAGTATCTTACTGTAAGGGAGAAGAGCTAGTCAACCATTCACAGTTTTGCTGTTATTGATTTATAGGAGTTAGTTTAACCATTTCATTTCTTCATTTTTTCAAATTCTCTGCATACGTGTATCTCACTTGTATTTATATATACTCTAGATCATGTAACTCTAAGTCAAGTAATATAATATTCACATTTCCATATATATGTTCCTCTATTATTCTATATGGTATTAGTTGCTTCCCACTCTACCAAGTTTAGTTATGAACTAATTATTTTAAAAATTTAAATTATTGAGTAAAGTCACATAAATAATTTTATATCTAATACATCTCCTCACGTAAGAGTCATTTAGGTTTGAAGCGTGAACAAATGTACATGTTAACCTTATTTTACGCTGAAATTTAACTTAATTATATTGAAAATTAACTTAATTATAAAGAAGGAGAGCGGTAAGGATCGAATTTCTAACTACTTAATCATAAAGATTCTAACACATATATCTGTGGTCCTCTGTTTTTCTATACTTACCTCCTCACTAATGAGTGTGAAGAGTGTTTCACTTTTTCTTCAATTTTTGGTTTTGCAAGGAACTTGCAATTAGGTAAAAATGAGTGTGCTTAATTAGTTTGGTTGTTTAATGTTTCCATTTTCACTAAAAACAACAACATATTTGAAAATACATTTGGTGTGATTCACTGAAAATGTTTTTTAAAAAAACATTGTTTAAAATGAGACCAATTTTAAAAACAACAAATAATAAAAGAAAATATATTCACTAAACATGTTTTTTAAAATTTAAAAGATTAAAAATAAAATTATTTTTAAAAATAAGTTAAGTTAAATTTAGCAAGTTTGTGTATTATCCACACTTCAAATTTTAAAAAGATTCTTGCATGATAGAATGTGTTAAAGATATAAAATTATAAATAATTTTATTTAAAAAATTTAAATTTTTAAAATAGTTGATTCATGACATGTAATATCTAATTTTTTTTGTTGTTATCATTCATGATTTGGAGTTTATTTTGCACTACTACAAGTTGAAAATGAACGGAGTAGAATAGTAAAAGCAGTGAAGGGTAGAGTGAGAAAATTGACGTGGATGATCATTGAGAGCATTCAATTTTGCCATAAATCTTTATCAATCCAACACACCAAACGCAAAAGCAACAATGTTTCCCTTCAAAAGGGCGTTTAACTCCAAACTCTCCATTGACTGATATTCTCAAATACAAACCAAATTTCATTTAAAAAAAAAAAGACAAACATGATTTTGGATGATCCAAACACATGTTTATAAACAGGGCTGTGAGAAATCTCCAGAACTATCGAGCACAGGGATGAGTATCAAAACACTCTGTTTCTATGAACATCAGAGCACATATAAAATCTGCTTCAAGAATGACCTTAGGAAGATTTAAATACCAAGTCATTAGAAGCCCTTGCAAATTCACCATAACTCATTACAGGTGATGGAGGGTTGTAGGAAAAACCATCAATGAACCTTCCTAAAGCATCTTTAATAATGCCACCACAAGCAGTTTAAAAACTTTCTTTAAGTTGCACAGTATGGTAAAACATATAATTGAGTTAACTTTTACGTCAATTAAAACTAATCGATTTACAAGATAATCTTAAGGGTACACTTGTACATTTCTTAAATACTACTTCTTCCATCAAATCCTTAATAAACACAACTGTCTAATATTATTGTCACAAGCTGCCTTTATGCGTAACATGGCATATTGGATGCGTATACAAATATAATTCGGGAACTAAGAATAGTGAGTTCGTGCATTTTGTATTGGTGTTCAAATTTCTGTAAGTTTTTGGCAATTAAAGCAATTTGAAACCAAAATATAATTGCAGCAGGTAGAAGTCAAGGACATGCACATTGCAAAATAGGAATGGCAATAAGCCTGGCTAGATGATAATATGTTTATATTAAGTTCGAGTTTAGCTCACTCTAATATCGCAAATATCTCGAATTTGATGAGTTCAGCTTGACTTTTGTACTAATTGAGTCTTCTAGACCCAATGAGCTAGGCTGATAAGTCATACTCAAATAATGTACAAAAATCAGCAAGCCGAGTTGAAATTGTCTTTGGGCTGCAGTCCAATATTTCCTTAATTTGGGGCTGAGTTGCGGTTTTAGTTTCACATTGGGGTGTGCAAAGGGGAAAAACATGCCGAAGGCCCAAAATAGTTATTGTGGTCCAAGAATAAATGTTGTTTCTTTTGATTAAAAAAAAAAGACTTTTTTCTTAATGTACATTTTTAACTTTTTTAATATGTTTAGATGAATTTTTTAAAAAAATTTAAAATTAAAAAAATAATTTTATACTTTTTTAAAAAATTATATTTGTATATTTATAAAAAAAAATTATAATATAAATAAATTGTTTAAATCTAAAAATAAAAACTTCTAAAATATTATATTTAAACATAAAATAATTTTTATTTAAAAAAAATTGAAAAAATAAAGCTCATGAAAAAATTTTAAAAACTCTTCCAAACGAGCATGATGAGTTTTTTCGAGTTTCAACTTTCAAGAGCTGGTTGGTGAATGGTGAATGGTGACAGGCGCTACTACTGCTAGTGGCAATTTTGCTTGCTTCGCATTCGCAGAAAAACGTATTTGCAGCTGCGGTTCGTTCACAATCACATTGCTGCGCTCTCTTCTTTGTATCTCTCGAATTTCCAGGGTTTTTGAAGTTCATGGCTTCCCCTACCCATTTCGACGACGTAACTCCTAAAACCCCTCGCCATTGCTTTCTCCGGTTCTTTCTTATCCTTCTTATTATGCTTACATCGCTTATTTTCTCCACCTTCAACGTCAATTTTGCTTTTCCCAATCGTAGGACTTTGATTTTGGAGGCGGATTTGGCGGAACGCATTCAGGTTTTCCTTTTGTTATCGAAGGCTGGTCTCTCACATGTTATTGGATGTATTCTGATTGGTTTCTTGTTCGGAAATATGTAGGTACCAAGAGACCATCTTCGGACTATGACGATGAAGATTATGACAATGATCCTTTCGGACAGAAGAAGGTAATCCGTAATAGTTAATTCTTGCTCTGTCGAATATACATGAATATCAGCAACCTGGAATCAGTTAGGCAATGCTAGCATTGAGCTGGAAAATTGCATATATTAGATTCCCCCCCCCCCCCCTCTCTTCTCTCTTCCGCTCCTTTTCTTTTGTTCCGATTTTTATAGCTTATGATAATGGAGGTGCGTGGAACATCTTTCGCTGTAGGTGTAGGAAGGCGAGGAAACTTGAATGCTGTTACTGTGCTTTAGCTAAAATTTGAACCGTATTGTTTTACACGGGGACAAATTTAGGTCTGTGAAAGGAAGGAGGATGTTGGTGTTGTTTTAGAGTCATACTGCACTCATTATCTGTCGTGAAGATATGTGTATGCACAAAATCAACGTACAGAAGTGCCATCTGGATGGGGTTGGGGATGTTTATTTGCCCATGTATGGGAGAGCAATGGAAGTTGGGATGGGTGAAGTGCACTGATCTATTTCTGCTATGGCATGCTATGATATGCATAGGCTGTTATTTTCTCAAAATATGAACGACAATTTCTGTTCCTGATGCAGGCCAAATCAAAAGCTGAAGAAGCTGCTTCTGGTGTAACAACAGGAATGATCTTGTCTCTTCGTGAGAGGTATTTCACTCACAGTATGGCTAGTGTGAAATATTGTACTCAGTTAAGATTGTTGTAAACTATTTGAGCCTAAAATTTTTTGTGGTCTTTGTTTTTGGCAGTCTTCAGAACTGTAAGGGTACGCTTGCGACATGCCAAGTACGTTTTTCCTTTTAAGAATTGACATTGTTTGCTCAAAGCATTTGAACTTTTGTTATTGAGGGAAGTGAACTATAGTTCTAATTCATATGATTTAAGTGTTGGGTTCATGAATGTTTCACAATGAAAAGGCTTCATGTATAAATTTTTTTTTTTTTTTATATTGTATCACCATGAATGATGTGGGATAGAATGTTCATACAACCTTACCTTAATGAGTTTGAGTGAATTCCCATAGCTGAGTCTAAGCATTTGGAATTGAAGGTTTTTGTTGTTTCACTGTACTAAGGTCCACATATGATGGTCATATCTTAGGTTGAGCTGTACCTTTTCCTTTCTTAGAAATGTTTACCTGATCATTGCATTTTCCAGAATGAACTTGAGGCTGCAAAATCTGAGATTCAGAGGTGGTACTCTTCATTTCAGAATGAGCCTTTTATACCTGCTGGGACCACTCCAGGTTAGTTTGTGCCTGATATCTTGCAAGTAACATATGTATTAATTGTTAATTGTTCAAGGACTTGTTCCTTTTACAGTTTTTTTCTGTGTTTTAAATACTAAGCAATTTTCATCTTTCCCTTTCCAGAACCCAAACTGATGATTAATTATCTTCAGGCCCTGAAATCATCTGAAGAGTCTTTAAGAGAGCAGGTTCTGAAGCTAAACTTCCATTTTTTGCTTCAAAATAATTCATCATTCATTGAACAGGTTTCATTGATCCCTTTCACTTTTCAATTGTTTATCAGCTTGAAAAAGCAAAGAAAAAGGAAGCTGCATTCATTGTAACATTTGCAAAACGAGAACAAGAGATAGCAGAGTTGAAGGTAATATTCTGAAAGAAAGGTTCTTATTCTCTAGGGCTGCACATGGGTTGAGTTGTATGCAAAAGTCAGTCCTAACCGATTTTTTAGGTTCGGGTTAGGTTGGATTGGGTTTGAAAAAAAAAATTTCGTTCAACTCAAACCGAACCAAACCAACCAAAGCTGGGTTGGTTTAGTTTGGGTCATCGTGTTATACATTTTATTTTTTTCTCTTTGCAGCATGCATAAAATTTTTTTAAAAAATAAAAAATTCATAATTTCTATTCTCCTACAACAATGCTTGAAGATGCACACTTAAAAAAATTATTTTTTACCATAAAACCAAACTTAAAAGGATGGGCAACACCCTTTGAATGTCCAAAAGATATGTAAAATAGCAAAAGACCAGACCCGATACCTGAACTGGTTCATATCAGGCTCTTTCTATCATTGGATCGGGTCGAGTTAATTGGGTCCGCGGGCAATCCGGACCCATGATCACCCCTACTTTATAGGATGAGTATAGTGTTATTTTATTTATTTATTTAGCATCAACCTAGAACACTTGAGTAAATTCTTCCTTTTAAAGAATGCATATTATGAAGAGAATAAAAAGAAATCTGGAGTAGGATTGGTCTTTCTCTCTGTCTCTCACTACATCTAACAACAAAGAACATCAAATAATTGTCTATATGAGGTTTCTTTTATTAAAAAAAAAAAAGTATTGTCTGCATGGGGTTTCCCAATATCTTGCTTGGAATCTTCAATGCTCTTTAATTGAAGTTGCTGTAAAGTTTTATAAAATCTTAAATCATGACTTTTGTTTGATATCTCTTATTGACCTGGTTGGCAGTTAGAAAGCATTTACGCTGATCAACAGTGGACTTTTTTCTAGAAATTTGAGCTCTGGGTTTATACTGTTAAGGCTGAGTTTGGTGCCCTCTTAAAAATGGGGGCGAAAAATTCAAGGATGAGATTTATATGAAAAATTGTATGAAAACTCATCCCTAAATATCTTACCCCCAATTTGAAGGGGATACTGAATTGACTCTACATGGCAAAATGTCTGGGTATAGCCAATAAATCTTATGGATTTTGAAATTTTTGCTTAATAATTTTCAAGAATGAGTTCTTTACTTGATTAATGGCTGTTAAAAATATGAAAATATAAGTATGCCCCTGGCCTTTTATTAATCTGGAGTTGTTCAGGCTCTAGAACTGGTTATACGTCTTCCCCTCCCCTTGAGGTGGTAGTCACTAGCATGAAATATCAACAAAGGCTAACAATAGAATAATGGTTTGGATGGGAAGATGGAGCATCCTTTTAAGTTGCAAGTTTATAGCATGATTCCTTGTTGGAGGTGTAAGAAGTTCAGGAGAAGCTTGAAACTGCTCTATTTTAGCCATTTTAACCTTACTATATGATGGATATGAGCCTTATCTTGATCAGAAGGTTCAAAGCCGCTTGCATTTTACTGATTATGATGATTTATATTTTAAATTTTATTATTTTATTATTTATTATTTTATTTTGTTGTGGCTGTCTAAAAACTTTTCCAGTCGGCTGTGCGGGATCTGAAAGCGCAACTCAAGCCACCATCAATGCAGGTATTGTTTATAATGAAGGTTTAGTTGCATCTCTAGAGATAAATTTGTTCACTGATGATTCTTTCACTGATTTTATGCATTCATTTTAGAAGACTGCTATATTCCTGCTTCTTTGAGCCATTTAGAGATTGCTTTGTATTTCACTTTTTTTTTTCTTAATTGGGTTTTATGTTGTGCACTTGTACTGCATCTCAGCTTAGCAGAAATGTATATGCTCTGTTATTAAGTGCTGAAGTAAGATATCACTTTACGGCATGGATGATGAACTGCATCATTTATTTGTTTTGTTTATTTGTTTTTGTTTTTTTGCTTGCAAATTTTTTATAACCCAATTGGGTTGTTTATAATTTCAGTTTATATCAGGAAGGAGTCATTTTTTATTTAATAATTTAATCCCTAGAAAGTGTAAACAGAGACACCATTCCTCAAGAATTCTATGTTGAGTTGATTTTATTAAGTTCTTTAGTAAATAAAGTTTGCAAAGTCTCCTTGGTTGTATTTCTGTAATTACTCCTTTATTTTGTTTCGTTGCTTTATGTTTTGGACCATTTGGTTTTTGCTATTGTATGCTTCAACTATCTGGTTGTTTACAATAGTGGCCAGATCGGCCGCAATTGTGTCGGGGCGGACTGGAGCTTCCCTGCTCTTGAACACTTGTGGCACCAAATTATGGACTTTTAGGTCTTTGACTCCGCACCCATGATCCATTGCACACACTGAAACTAATTTTAGGGTTCTGGCCTTCAATTGCACGCTGAAATGAATATCGCCCCAACTTTGTTTTGCACCCATGACCTATCCACCAGTTTCACACTAACCTGTTTCTGTTTCACACTCAATCAGCCTCTTTTGCAAGGAAGCTCCTGTCTCTGTTTTGCACAGCAGCTCTAGCCTCTGTTTCTCCCTCAATGCAACTCCTTCCTATTTCCTAAACAAACCCCTGTCCTTATATGGTTATGCTTGTAGACTCGTTATTGGTACTTAAAGTTTTTTCTAATTGACACTTTGACTATGATGAATGATGAATGCATCTTCAGTTGAGTATTGAAAGTTTGTTTATTGTTCATTTGTTTATGGTATAAAGTTTTACAACTATTAGGATTATCAATTATGTGTGCTTTACAAATTTTTTAAAAGATTTTTCTTTGCATCCTCTTTTTTTGCTGTAGTGGCCGCTCTGCTCTGCGTCCTGTCATTAACTACTTTGGTTTACCGACTTTTGTAATAAATTAAAAAGCTGAAGGTTGAATGATAAATTATCCTGGCCCCTTTGTACTTGCTCCATCCTACGTTTTTTCGTCTGCTGAACTTACTCTGTTGGAAGGCGCCATACAATCCAGGAGGCTAATATTATCTCTGACTGTCCACTTGTTTAGATATTGTTTATAAGCTGAAAAGGGGGTTGGGCTGTAGAAAACTCAAAACATGGGGTTGGCCTGTAGAAAACTCAAAACATACTAGTATACTTCTTTTTACTTTAATGTGTTTATAGAATTGTAACATGCACCTGGTACTGACTCTAGGGATAGAACCTTCTGGGATATTACTTCTTCACTAACTGAAAATTCAATAGCTGTGACAAATGAGGAGTAATACTAAATTTTTTTTACCAAAGTTGTTCTGCTGTACTTTTACAACTTGATTATCAGTGCTGTTTTCACAATTGTGGCATCTCTGTTTATATCTTTATCATCACACACGTTAGTTGAAAGTAAATCCTGCTGTGCATCTTCCAAAGCAATTTGGCTGTTTGTTGTTCCATTCCATTCATTGTTTTTTCAGTTGCCCCCGAAATGATAGTGCCTTATTTTCCTTTGGTATTTAATT
Source organism: Castanospermum australe (assembly GCA_019955255.1). Taxonomy (NCBI): domain Eukaryota; kingdom Viridiplantae; phylum Streptophyta; class Magnoliopsida; order Fabales; family Fabaceae; genus Castanospermum; species Castanospermum australe. Next base: position 324,925 of record NSJW01001005.1, on the reverse strand, counting down.
TGCAGGCAAGTATCCAGCTGTCCATGAAGAGTTCACACGTTTAAAGGTTTGTTATTCAACGTGGTGCTGACTTCTATTAAATCAAGTTTCGTCTTTCTCTGAGATACATAGGGAAGTGGAGAAAATTTAAGTGTCATAACTCAGGTTGTATAAGAGATTTTAGTACTTTAGAGGTAACAAAATGAAATGGAACCAAGTCAAAATGAAAAAGTGGAAGTTGGCTAGCTACCTTGTTTGGGTATATGATACAATGCTTGAAGCCATAGAGACAGAGAGGATAGCTTATAGGGTGGAGGGTGGTTTTAAATGTATACATGGAGTTTTCAGCTGGCAATTATTAGGATAGGCTAGTGCCTTCAAATTTCAGAGATGAATCCAGAGGGAGCTTCATACAGCTTCTGAGATGTGTCTGCCTTTTAGACAGTCTAATACTGATGCCTTATAGCGGATATAGCCCATATTGAATATGTCTTGATTGCTTTTTCCAGTGGCTTAAGATAGTTGATTTTTTTTTTTTTACATTTTTTTTTGTTCTTTCATATGATCACTTGTTCTCATTTCCTACATATGTTAACAATTTGTTTTAGTACTTAATTGGATATTTTGTTTGCATTGCTGGTTGCTCCTTTTAAGTGGTTCTTACAAGAGTTCTCATCCAATGATAGACTTTAGTTGAGGAAAAGGACAAAAAAGTAAAGGATTTGCAAGATAACATTGCTGCTGTAAATTTTACTCCCCAAAGCAAGATGGGGAAGATGCTGCTGGCTAAATGTAGAACCCTGCAGGAGGAAAATGAGGAGATTGGGAATCAAGCTTCTGAGGGCAAGGTGCTGCTATCATACATGTGATTACCTTTTTGTGAAATGCCCCAAATACAAATGATATATCTTGAGCTAATGAAAAAATAACTTTATAGTATTTAGTAACTGGAAGTAATGTTACACATGCATGTACTAAAAAAGCTTAATCTGCCTAATTTATTTTGTAGTATTGGTTGTTTCTGAATGGACAGTGATATTATTTTCTTTTTCCTCCTCTTTTTTTTTTTCTAAAAGAAAAAAACTTTTCCCCTTTGTGTGCAGATGCATGAATTAGCAATGAAACTTGCATTGCAGAAATACCAGAATGCAGAACTCAGAAGTCAATTTGAAGGTTAGTTGTTGAATGAATTCATCTCATTATGTTCTGGCTTTTTAATCCTTGGACCCTTACACCAGCTACCGAGTTACTGCTAGTTTCCTGTGTCACCTTTTTTACTATATTCATTAAAGAAGTACGTTTATAATCACATATTAATATTCATTCCATCATATTGAGGTATATAATCAATATTGTTGTTTGGCTGTAAAACTAATCATTTGAAGTATATAACATTATGCTAGAAATAATGTTATGAATGAATGTGTTGATCTTGGGACATATTCAATATGTTAACTGTTTGTTAGGGTGGAATCTTAGATCTGTTTATCTCTAAAATTGGAGATTGTAGGGTTTAAAAGTTATGCTATCCGTTGACCTATTTGTTGTTTCTCCATGCATTAGCAATTTATGTAATCTTAATGCTTAACATTGACTGCAGGGTTGCAGAAGCATATGGACGCACTGACAAATGATGTGGAAAGATCCGATGAAATGGTTTTCAATTATCCCTACTTTCATATTTGTGTTATTTAAAGGTTGCAATGCATGTTCAGTTATGCATTATGCATGCTGTATAGGTTTCATACAAAGCAATGTTTGTGATAAATGGAGAAAACTATTGTTGTCGGACCTCAACTAAACTATTGTGTTGGAAAAAGGCTTATATGGCATATATGAATGCTGATATGGAATAGATAAATGTTTATGTGGATTAAAAGAACTTCTATGTATTAATATGGTTGGACAATTCAAAAAATTTGAAAAAAAATAAATTTAAATTAGTTTCTAATGAGTGAAACATTAGATAAATGAGTATATGACTTTTTTCTTTATATGTATCCAAATGGAACTATAATTTTTTAATTTTTGGTAAAATTAATGAGAAAAAAATTCTGTGACGTGCTTCCATTTATAATTTTTATTGCAGATGCAAAATTTTTAGTAGCTTACATTTTTCTGAAATTGTCAAAAAAATAATATAAGTATCATTTTCTCATAAATAAATATAAAATTTTGAACCCAAGAATTTAAAGGATGATATTTTTATTTGATTAATATATAAAAAAAAGAAAATCTATGTCAACTTATTTATAACATGTTATCTTTTTTGATAATATAAAAGAATTTATGGTCCTTCATTGGTTGAAATTAGAGTTGAGGATTTCAAATGGAAACTTCTGCAAAGTTTAAATCTTTTATGTTGTACCTAGTCTCAGAAATTCTTTTCTATGGTAAAATTCTTTGCAGAAAATGTTAAAACTGTACCACTAACACAAGTTTGAAAGCAATATAGGCCCAAAGTTTTATTAAACTGTTTGTATGGCGTTTGAGAGTTATGTTTGTACTCTGTAAATGTTGTTTGCGCAGTAGGGATGCATTTTGAATGTTTTAAGCATGTTCGGGTGCAAAACTGAAAAGCATGTTCGATGGATTTTTATTGTAGGTTCTTATGTTGCAAGATAAATTAGAAGAGAAGGATCAGGAAATCTAAAAACTGAAACAAGCAATGTTCTGAAAACCGGACCGAACCGGCCGGTCGGACCGGTTGAACCGGGAACCGGTTATTTGGCCGGTTCGGTCAGGCTCACAGAGTCAGAGGTGTTGAAAACCGATAATGAACCGTCGAACCGGCCAAACCGGATGAACCGGTCACGGTTTGGCTGGTTCCCGGTTCAAATTTATATTTTTGAAACCAAAATGTCAGCTGCAAGGTTCGAACACGAGTCCTGGGAATTGCTTCCCACGTTGCTGACCACCAAACCAACTTGTTCTTATACTCATATAATGCCTTTACTTTTTTATATACTATAAGAAAATAGTTAAAATACTTCACATCTTTTGCCAACCAAAATTTTATTTTTTTTAACTCTCAGTATCAGCAAAAAGTACATGACTTCTTAGTATGACCCTTCATGAGTAATATATTTATAAAATATATAAAATATTTAAAAAAATATGTGTGTGTGTGTTATATATATATATATATTAATTAGCATATATATTAAAATTTTAATATATATAAATATAAATATAAAATATATTTAATTATATTACTAGTTTTACTACAGTAAAACTATTGAATAATGAATTAGCTCATTCACTGATTTAATGACTAATTCGAATTTTAGAACTTTGTTGATGATATACAAATTGAGATTTAGTTGATTTGCTTATTTTATAAGTATTTTCTCTTTTGATGGAATATTGTTAAATTTGTATTGTTTACTTGTTTAATATTATTATTATTAATATGATTGACTATGATGATAGATTAATATTATGTTAGTATAAAATTATAAGTTGTGAACTATGTAGATTATATTTATTTTAGTTAATTTGTATGTTATGTAGATTAATGTTGTGTTACTTATATGAATATAATATTTTTTTACTTTATGACACTATTTTTTAATGTTTCAAATAATTTTATTATTAATTTGTATTATATTTTTATAATTTTTACTTATTTTATTAGTATTATATATATATATCTATATACTTATATTTATATATAAACATAAATATATATTTAATTATATTCCGGTTCGACCACGGTTGAACCATTAAACCTTGAATCAGTACCTCGACCGGTTCAGTGACCGGTTCGATTTTCAGAACCTTGGAAACAAGAGCTGCAAGAAAAAGGCTTTAAGGGGAACGGGAGAATAGATGCAACATCTAATAGAAAAGACAATGATGAGATGATACCAATGGAAGCTGCTAACTGATATCACTTCACGAGTTTAGACTTATTTTTTTGGCCGGAAACAGTTTTTTACGGTTCACTCTTATAATTGTATATTGTATTAAATTCAATTTATAATTCGGACTTTGTTTTTTGGTTGAACTGGTGGTATCGCACGGGTTTTTAAATTTTATCCTTAATCTATTCATAACATACATAATCTTAATGAATAATTTGTCTAATAAATATTGAACATGTTTGTTAAATGATTATTAAAAAATTAAAAATGCATCTTAAAATTTATTGATTGCTTAACATAAGAAAGCTACAACAAATAACATGAGAAACTTATCTATTAAAATAAAAAAATGTACGGTTATGAGGAATAAATAATACGTAATCATTATATTTTCTGAAAAATATAATTAAAGAATAAACAATACAATGGAATGTAACAGTTGCATATCTTAATTTTTGGTGCATGTTGCTTTCTTTAATCTGACTCAAATCTTGAATTTGAATTGGAAGTTAACAAACAAACCAAATGAATTATAATGATAGACTCCGACAATTATTAGAACTTAAATGATTTAAATAGATTAAATTTTTTTGCATTCTAAACAGTTCCAAACATATTTCAAGTACATGTAAATCTTAATATTCCAAAATATCAAAGAATCTCTTTTTTTCCCCCCCTTTTTTCAATGGTGGAATCACACGATGATGAAATCATTCCATTTGAAAAATAAACAATTATGTTAGAAATATTTGCAAATTTACTTAGAACAAATGACATAAATGCCATTAAAGGGCTTAGCCTAAATTTAACAAAACATAAATACGATAACAAATTAATAAGCTTTTTGTACATGTTGCGTCCATAACACATTTTCATTGATCACTAAGTATTAATTTTTTACAAAAGAAAAAAAAAACCGAGGTGGGAGTTTACATGATGGCAAACTAAGATACAAATGATGTACAAAAAAATATTAAGATACAACTGAAATGTGCGTGGTGGATCAATATTTTTGCAAAGGCCTTGCACCACCGTGTGTTATGCATTCTAACACGAAGGCATAGTAGTTGAGATAGCACCAAGCACCACCTCATAATGAAGCTTGCAGCTTCTTGATAGCTGCATGCAGCACAAAAGCCACTTATGATTTTCCCATACAACTCTGCATTTGGTTTCAAGCCCTGAAGCCTCATCCTGTCAAAAATCTCCACGGCTTCACTAAACTTTCCTTCTTTACACTATCCATTTATTGACCATGTTAGGCAAATTGATGTTTTCTCACCACAATTTCTAACAGCTCCATTTCTAACCACAATTTATAACTATTCTTTGTGGGTTATAGGTGGGATGCACACACAAACATGAAAATTTTAAGAGACAAAGAACTTGAAAAAAATGTATCAAGATAAGATCAAAGTCTGAAATTATAATGAAGACACGATCACAATTTATATACCATTTTCATTAATTTTTCCATAACTTTTTTTTTTTAAAAAAGAATAAGTAAGGAAGCCAATAGAAACACTTTCCATAAACTATAGATATAAGACTGCAACTAACTAAATTTCATATTGCTCAAAGTCAGAAGATCAAATTACCCTCTTCAGGAACCCAAAAACAAATTAAATTCTCTGGTGACTATTAATTGTCCTTTCACTCAACCCATTAATATGGATTGATTATCATCAAAGAGTTATGTTCTTATTCTAAAAACTTAATGCAGCAACATGTAAAATTAAAAATTAATGTCATTACCAAAACTAATAATTTCAGTGAGCAAAAAATTAATATTTAAATTTAAACATTCACAGGTATGAAATTATGAATAAATAGTTCAGAGCTTAAGAACATGAATGCAGAGACAAGAAATTTCTATAAAAACAAATAGCATTTGTGGTTCTACCTCGATAATGACGAATTCACCACCAAGAACCCAACATGTCTAACAAATGCTTACATGACTTCAGCACCTATATTAATTATTGCTACCAAATAAGGCAAAATTCCAAGACCGTGGTTGTGAACCTGTGTTAATGTTACAAGCAACCAGGAGCATTGTACTGTTAAGCAGCTAAGTCAGACCTTATGCTAAAGTGCTGTAGGTATAGAAAATCAAAGTTATCAAACAATTATAATGAAAAATGAGAGAAAGGCTCCATAAATCATATTTCTAATTCTGAAAATATAGTAATTCGGTGAGAGATTAGAAAGAAAAACTTGCTAACTATTGCTTTGATTGAAATATGATGAGAACTTGCAACACTCTCATCAACTGTGAATTTAAAAGGGGATGAAAACCTTTGTACCAGATTCATGTTAAGCATATATACTTGGAACATTTCTTTAGCATAAAGATTGTTTATAGTTTAATCAACCTTGTTAAAGTTTCCTTGAAGAAACGCTTGATTTGTCCCTCTCAAAAACCCATGCATCAGCACAATAGCAGAAGCTAAGCTACTACAATCTACAACCTTTATCATCAGTTGTGGTAATTTTCTCATATAAAGTTAACCACATACATTAAGCTATTCTCTCTGTTAGCATGAAAGAATATTGAAATCAATATATTATTTACAATTTGAAAAAGCTAATGCAAATATTCTGATTTCCAATACTATATATGGAGTAAGTAAATTTATTCTAAAAGAAAGAAAGTGATTCTAATTAACCTGATTTAGAAGCCTAGACGTAGTACCTTTGATTCACTTAACACAGCCTCCATTCTTGATTCTTCAATCAAACTGTTCAATGTTATACTCTGCCATTTTAATAAATACTGCAAAGCAAAAAAAAAAGAAGGTGTCACATTGATAATCATTAAATCAGAATTTTTTTTAGAAGATAAAATGCAAAATTTAATAGCACAAAAGAAAATAATCTTACTTGCATTTTAAATCTTGTTATAACCTGGATTGAAATTTGAGCTCTTTGAAGGAGTTGCTTTTTAAAATAAAGGCACGACCATGGATCCAAGTCATAAGCATGGAAAACTTTGTGTAGGGCCACATTTACCGTAGGTACCATTCAGACATGAAAATCAAACTTAGATGAGTAGCAATATAATAAAAAACAAACAAAGGTGAGATTTCATGAAACAGATCTCATAAACAGATTTTGAAGGGCATAATGTAACTACTTATATGCTCTACACAGCAGTATATATATAAGCCTTTAATCAAAATCTACTTCCTTAATCTTCTACAACTCAGTCATACATGCCCTCCCGTTTTCATATAACCACATCTACCATTTCCTATCAACATTGATATCAGCAAACCATTTCATAATCAATTTTTACTTAAAATTGAAGGAATGGCCTACTGATCCCCAAAACGCTTTCATGTGTTGCATTCCAACTCAAGCCATAAATTTTTGCCAAGGCAAAGACAATATACTACTACAAAGAACTAAAAGAAAATAACGGCATATTTTATCATCTGTAAAAAATAACATGTAATTTTGTACCCTTTTCTCTTTGCCTATTCTCTTAAATGAACTTAAAATTAATTAAGCAAATGATTGCACAGCTACTTTATCTTCCAAAACCGCATGTGCTTACATAGGTAGGATACATTTGTCATGAGATATTGTCTTGCAGCCATTTATTTATTCAATCCTGCCAAAAGATCCTCAACAACTTCGTAAAACAAACTTAGCCGAAAGACATTTAAATGAAAAAAAAAAAAAACTTGTTTATCTAAATCTAAATCTAAATAATTTCAAAAATAAAAAAGAAGTACATCAGTATATTCAATCTCATTTAATTTGAATAAATAGATTTAGGACACATAAAACATTATGTGACTCAAAACATGATGCAATAATTTAGTACTTAACTAAAATATGTCAAGAAGAAAAACAACTCTAAAAGAGGGAAGCCAAATAAAAAAGGAATATTCCAAAAAAAATATGAAAATAATATTTTGGATACAATAGGATATCTATGAATTAGAGTCCTTTTGAACTACCTGACAATACATTATTTTTGTATTGTTGTCATTTTTTGAATCATACTCAAGATTAGCAGTGAGGATAGCATCCTTGCCTTGAGATATGATTTGAGCAGGTGTAAAATATAATTCTTGAGTGCAACTACTATATAATAAAATCATTAATATCATATAAAGATATTATTATAGCCTTCAATTAGTGCTGTTTTTCATCATTTCTTGTGCATCTTATGAAACTCATAAAATTAAACCTATTTATGATTCTATACTGCAAACAATTAAATAGGTAAGCATCCATTGTCAACATATCAAGTTGATCTAAATGAATAAAAAAATAGCATTCTTAAAATGATTCAAACAGAAATTAGAATAGAAAGAGCTGGTTAACTTCATCATGATTCATCTCAAACTTTGAGAATTTCTGAATAACAATAATAATCCCAAAGCAATTGCTGTGAGCCCAAACTGTGCAGTGCCAATGATGCAGAATGACTGCACATCTGCACTTCTGCAGTTCACTAAGAATGTACTTATCAATTCACTATGCAGAATGTACTTAGAAATTATGTGCTAAACTTAATAAGATGTTGAGTTCAACTAATGCTGGTCAAATCGGTTACTTGGTTCTACCAAAACCATGTGTTGATGTAAATTTACTTGATCTTGTTATTGCTACAGTCTATAGCAAATGAAATCTTATATGATAACTTTTTAAACAAATTCATAATATAAAATCAACAAACAAACCCCCATTAAGATATACATCTCCTGCAAGATATTGTTAGAGTGATTAAAGAAAAGCTTCCCTCTCAATCTAAAAGTTTTTGCAGCTTCTCTCTCTTAGTCTCTTACTAAATAGGATTGCAACTTTTTAGCTGTTTTTAGTTAGATTAACATTAGGCAATTTATGTATGAATAAGGGAAAAACTTATTGACTATTGACTATTGAAGCTATTTTTCTTCTCACAAGAAGTGGAACACCTATTGTTACTGCATAATAACATGACTAATAGCACATGAAAAAATTTGTAGGTATCAATGCATAAAATTACAGGTATGGAAGCTACTGATATGCATGACTTTCCACTTAGGGAACTATTGATATAGAGCAAATTGCAAGTATGTTGAGTGTTTTATCTTTTGAAAGATTCGTTAAAGTTGCAGATAGATAGCTGTTGATCATGGATATCTCTAGCGTTGACAAATGTAGAAGGAAAAAAAATATCTGAAAGCCAGTTAGCCTTCTAGCTTTAAATTCATAATTTTTATATGGAGCAAAACCATATGAAAAAATGGAACTAAATCAAAGAGCATTCATATATGGCTTTTAATACTGAACAAAGGTGGTTTTATGTCTTCACTAAGGCTTTCATATAGCTTGAATTAAGTATATTAGGTGTATGGAAGATGATATAATTTTAACACATTAATTTACCTTTAATACTGGTCCATAAAAAATACAAACAAGCATTACCAAATTAAACAAAGATTTAAAATTTCACTACATTTACCTTTAATACTGGTCCAATATAAATCTTGAAGATATCAAGACTAAGTAAAATATTAATCCAACTTTAACCAATTAGCCTAGATTTGAAAGTTTGACAGAATCTAGAGAAAATATATGAAAAGCAAGCCACAACAAAACAGGAACACATATAATTCAACGCAAGGAAAATCATAGAACTATATATAATTCATTTTCTGCAGGTATTAAATTATATGCAGCATCATATGCTAACACTAATGTACAGATAATGCTAATGCTAAAAGACATGTGAAAGTTAATATCAAAAGGAAATAATTTGAATTATTAAGTACATCTTATAGGGCTACGCTAATAGTCTTGAACAGTAACAATTAATTTACATGATCTAGTGCTGGTGTAAAGCATGCAAACACTGCATATTCTTGACTCTGATGGGACTAAACAAAAACAAAGAATGCAATAAGAAAAGAGTGCAAGGCAATGACCCATATTTTCAGACTCAGGAGTTTAGACACTTGCCATAGTGTCATAGAACTTTAAGAAGAACTGTGACTTGGGCATAGACAACTTGGTTTCAAGAATTGAAACAATTGCAGCACTAAGTTTCTTGTTCGCACCAAGGCTAAGACCACCAATGGACTAATTCACCATAAGATGTTGACTGGTCAGTCCAACCAAAAGATATGGGTACTGATCCTTCCAGTACAATGATTACATACTACAAATCAACAAAAGGAAGAATCTAAAGGCTATAGGACAATCTAAATAAGTCAAAACAGAAAAATACTATAGCAAAGCAAGAAAAATATATCAAGAGAAAAAAGAAATATCAAACTTAAAAACATTTGCTGAAATGATTCTTAATCTAGTCAGAAAAATAATGTAAGATATCATCAGTGGAGCACATGAATGACCATTTGGCAAATAATTCTCAAAAATCACAGAGCATTTAGAAAATATTAAACAAACTAAACTAATATGAAATTTGCATTGTTTTTATTGATATTAAACAATCTTTGACACAACTTTCTGTAACATTTTGAAGTGTGCACCTAGAGTGGAACAGACTGTGAGGTTTCATATTGCAGTAAAAGGGCCATCTATCTTCTAGATGGAGGCAGTACATGACTCACTCTACATCATAGATTATTTCTAATCCAACGATTACTTCCAATGACATGTTATCAACCCATAAAGTGCATAAGAATGACAATATATAACAGGTACAACACTTCAAGTTGCTCCAGATTTTCAACCAAAATATCAATTTTCCTAGTCTTTTTAGTGTCTTACTCATTCTTTAATACACGACCCTTGAGATCATTCCAATATTGTAAGAAGTATTTAGAAGTTCTAAATTGTCAACTACTTACCACTTTAAAATTAGGCCATGAATGTTTTAATATGTCCCAGCAAATTTAACATTAAAGTTCTACAAGTAAATGATAAGTTTCAGAACATAATTTAAATCACCAGGGCTTATAGCAAGAAAATCTGAATATTTAAAAGAAAATAAACATTAGAGTGATTTATAAGTATGCCAAAGAAATGTGGCAAATGCAAGAAAAATGTTACCTTAAAGCAAGAGAGATCCTCCTCCATGAATTACTTGGTTCCCATGCGAATGATAACTCAATATCAGAATATCATAATCTGATCCCAAGTCAGTCTGTCAGTTCAATGATAAAATCAGGCAACCTAGTTACGAATCTGCCATGTGAAATTAATATCTATTTTTGCTCAAATGTGTAGCTAAGAAATCTCAAAGTCAACTACCTAGAGCTAATTTTAAAAAATGAAATACTAAGCTTCCATTACCAATTGGCATTTAATTTCTGCTGTTTGTTTTTTGGAAATGCTATTTAGCCAGAATTAGTTTGCTAGAATGAGAGCCAAAATGAGTTGGCATGCTTAATGACTCTTGGACGGATGAATGGTCACTGTCATTTTGTCTTATCCAACAACCACTCTTGAATCCGGACTAATTTTCACTGGCTATGCAGCACTACTCTTCTCCCCTCTCTCTTTTAATTGTAAAGTTAAAATTAAACATGATGCATTATTGTACTTTTCCTTTCAAACAATTTCCAGCACCAAGTATGTAGTTTAGCAGTCAAGAAGTCACAGCAACATCATGCTAAGCATTTTTTAATTACTACAGTTGGATTTTAAACTATCATGTAGAAAACAAAATATCTGATTATGACCATCTTAACATTAACAAATGCAGATAGGCTCACAAAATACACATATCTCCCTATAAACTGAATGGTCACATTGAATTTTATATAAGCCGATGGAACATCAAAGACCGTGAAGGATTTTGTTGTCCACTTGCTAGAAGCAAGATTCTAGAGTAGTGAAGGATTTCAGCTCATGTGTTAGACCGTGAAGCAAAAATGTAACCAATAAGCCCAAAATGAGTCATTCAATGACCAAGAACTTGGCACAAGTTTGCTGCCAAAAAGAATCATTGGGCAGTAGTTCAAACTTACCAAATAACAAACATTTGCAAGCACATTGATAATTGAAATCAGGCATACAGAACAGGAATCTCACAGTAACAAAAACAGAAAAGAATGGTAGCTAAGTAAATTGAATTTCAGAGAGGTCTGGGGTTCAAAATAAGGTTCCCATACCAAATAAGAAGGAATAATGACACCATCAAACAGAGAGTGGTAAAAAATTCTCCTGAGAAGAGAGCAAATAACATAGCAATTCTCCAAACAGTACAAAACCTTTGCATATTGTTGAAATCCATATAAAGCCTTCTAATTAAGCTCTTTGAAATCCACAGATTGAAAAGCAGGAATGCACACCCTCACAGATAAGTTTGTGGTAAAAGGTAAACACGCATAAGTTATGACAACAACAGCTCCAAGGAAAGGCAATTTATCATTCAGTTCAGTAATTGGAGACATTCTAAGTTACCAAACTCCTCACAAGTCACAAGTAAAAAAGAGGACTTTGGTATCCCACTTCCATATTCTTGTGTAATAAATTGGATTGCTTCACACTTGTTTGGCAGAGAGTGTTTTGAGGGGAATGCAAATGCATAAGAAAATGTTTTAATACATACACACGGTGTCACTGCAATTGTACCTTCTAGTCCGTTTACTATGATAAATACCAGGCCAGACAATTAATTGATCTTAATTGAAGACTGCCCCCATTCCTTCTCCTATACACTTTGCAGTCCAATAAATATGCATATGAAACTGGTCCAAGCTCGATGGAAAAGATTATTAAGTACCATTTGCTTAGGTCATAATCCATTTCCTTTACTCATTGACATTAAGCATATCTATTGCATATCATTAAGTACCTGTGTAAAAGATTATATTTATGTCTACAAATAATCACTTTAACAAAAAAAAAATGTAATGGACAGAAGAAAGAATGTCGGAATGATTTCAATAGCGGCAATTGGTATAAAAATGAGTTCTTAATGTGAAGTTATGAACTCAGTGGTGCACTCTTTCATTTTAAGTATAAACCTATTAGATGCAAGGAAAAACCATCCACACACAAAAAAAAAAAAAAAACAAAAACAGAAAAGAAAACTCCAGAACAACAATTTCGTTTGAGCCCAAAACCCATCCAATCTGAAGAATATAACAACTATGCAACAGAGAACAGGGAAAAAAAGTACAATCCTTGTAACAACTACTCAACACAAATGCATCAATCGCACGTTATTAAAGAATGGAAAGTCTGAAACAATAGTAAATTCCTATAATGGCCTAATAGTTGGTTTTAACTATTTTCTTAATATTGGCAAGTGGACATCCCATACTTTATTAGATTTTTGAAGTATGGAGAAGAATTTCAAATAGACATTTACATCACATAGATTTCTGGTCATAGTTGAGTTCAAAAGTATGGTCTTGAAAAATGAAACTGAACCAACATTCATAGATGGCAGTATTAACCACGTGTACAGCAATCCAAAAAAATAAATAAATAAATAAATAAAACAAAATATGCGTCACCACCATGAATAAGAGTATGTTGTAGCCTAGATGGTGAAAATCTTTGTCGAAGGGAGAAAATAGGCTCATTTGGATATTAAATTTCAGTATGTTGTAACTATTTTTGCCACTTTTATATTCATTTGCACACATACACCAATTTGGAGATATTGATCTCATTTATCATACATATACATAAATTTAGTCACACATTTATCACACACATACACAAAGTACTTTTCAATACTGCTACTATAACAAAGAAAGTGCTTTTCAATACTCATAGACATCAGCCAACTAAGACAAAATGCTATACCAAAATAACATAGGTTACTATGCAAACAATTCCAAGAAGGAGCAAAAAGAGAAAACAAAAATGTGTCATTTTCTTTCAGCCATGGATAACTATCCAAGAACTTCCAAAATCCTGATACAAAGAGCAACAATATTCCACCTAATAATATAATATTTTCAGTATTCTAGCATGTGGATTGAGAACAACTTACCTACGATGTGTAGCAATATTCCCCACGTTCTATAACTTCTTCATCTACTTCCTACAGTGGATATCCTACAATTACCCCTGAATGAATGTTAGATAGTATGAAACTATGAATGTTAGATATATATTCCTTTAATAGAACATTAATGAACCAAGATTCAAACCTCTTGAAGATATGCATATCCAGATTAGTAAAAGGCATGCATCACAGCATTTCTCATAGAAAAGTGAGTAGCATTTAGATGTTAGGAAGATAAAGAAATTTGAGTATCAAAAAGATAATGTGAGCTTCCTCTGAAATAGACATTTTCATATAAAACATTCCATAAAGAAATTGAGAGAAATAACCCTTTATATAGAGCTTGTTTAAAAGTCAACAGATTAGAACATGTTTTGACCATTGTCTCCAAAAAGTTCCCACATTAAGAACAATATACATAGTTTTCCATCAAAGAAATATCTGTCCATACTTTTCTATATAGCCCAACGCAGATTTAGCAGTAAGCTAATTTGGTTTAAATGTTAGCTTTGATGACCAAACGAACCAAAAGACTAAAATGAATGCCCTAGACTCACCAATCATCTCAGTTCTTTGAGTCAAATTAATTGAAATTCGAATCTTAAAGACTCTGACTCATCTATTGATTTGAGTTTTTACTTAGGTAAGATAAAGTTAAAAAGAAATAAAATAAGTCACTATAGATGCCTTTTACATTTCCCTCCCCACCCTCTCATCCTGTCACTATACTCTCGGCTAGGACGAAAAGAGGGACAGAAAAAGAAAGGCCATCATTATGCCACTTAAAATTAATGCCGCAGTTTTTTCAAATGAAGTATTACATATAACTCTAGAACACTCAAATCCAGCCAAGAGTAAACATTTTTAGACATGCAAAAAGAGAAAATGGGGAGACACCAACATTCATCACCATCAACACCAAGATCTCATTGAAATATCCCAAACAATAGAACATTCCAAAACTAATTGTTTCACTAAGAATTCTGCCTACCATTCAAGAAATTTCTCTAAGTATCTTGGAAAAGAACAACTCATGTCAATTTTAATTTTGTTTTTTTGTTTTTCTACACCTTACAGGTGAAGCTTTTTCGTTAGTTGGGAGGTAAGGATATCTAACAGATTACTTTGGCCTACATTATCAATCATCCTCTGCCTCAACTGGCCTCAACTGGCCTTATGCCTTCAATAATGATTTGCACACGTGAGAATTAAGATTTAGAATAAATATCACATTTTTACAAATTGATTTCATTGGTCTATCTCATTATGAGAAGTTTTCCAAGTGAAGGAGCTTCTTATAATTTCATGGATACTCTAAGAAGTTCTTATACCTTCCAAATTATCAAAAGGCATAACTATTAAGTGTAGATTCATGTCTTAATACGCATGAAAGGAAAAGTAACCTTTTAACCCAACACATTCATATAAAAATAATAATAAGAAGAAGAAGAAGAAGAAAAAATGAAGACCTTAGCAATTACAAAAAATAACAAAATGAAAACCTTAAAATTAACCAGAGACAGTAAGCATTCATCGCCACTGTAGAGAGAGCTGTAGTGATCCTCAAAACTCTTATCATCCTAGAAGTTGAAGAAAACAAAGCCAAGAATCCCTAAATAATTAGTGGAAAAGAATTCCTAAAAATTCAGATGAAAAAAAAAAAATAATAATAAATAAATCCCAAAATAGAGCAGAGAAGCAATCAAGACAAAACCCAAACGTGCGCATGGAACTGACCAAAACTAGTCGGAGAGGTCGACGTGACAGAGGCTTGGGATTTGGGAGACCATTTCTGGGATGGGATTGGCAATGACGTTCTAGGAGAGGTTAATAGAAACTATCAGCTAACAAAATATATCATATATTTCTTTACTATCCTAATAGTATAATTAAGTTATGAGGCAGAAACACGGCTAACTGAGGATAACCAAAATAATAATGAGGGGAAAGAGGGAAATATATCAGCAACCCAAATTGAGGGAGAAGAAGAAAAGGACAATTAAATAAAAATAAAAAGAACTCTTGATAAAAATAATTTACCATAAGGGAACAATAACCACTCAGATTGAGCCAACATATTATACATTTTTTTCCTTCATACTAAATATTTTTAACAGGAGTTCCTTATATAGAATTCTCCCAAGAAAGAAAACGCTATGAAGTTACCTCAAGTTTCCGTATTGCTGCCTCAGCTTTTGCCTTTCGCAAGTTCTCCCATGCAGTGACTTTGGCTTCCTCCCTTTCAGCCCTAGACAAATAAAGATAGCTGGCATTTTAGAAACAATATAAATTTTGTGCAAAGAATTCTTATCATATCTAAATACTTTAAACTTTTTCAAACTCCTTGTTTGAATTGTTTAGGATGAACAACTTGTGTCATAGTTGAAAGATAATAAAGGAAGATTGTTAAAAAACTCCTGCACACTTAGCATTTTAATTGAATTATTTTCAAGGCCAATAACTTATAGGCTCATAGCTAATTTAGTAAACCCATTCATCTTCTCTGATGACCAAGATCTTGTAGCCTAGGATAAAGGGGAATGCTAATGACAACTTAGAGTCCAGATAATTCGAGGGCTTACATCTTAAACATTCAAAATCTTTACAATGATTCAAAAACTTCAATTTTATTCTTGTCTCCACACAAGAAATTCTACTTATCCTTTGTATTTTTTAAACAGAAAATTACTATTGTATATTTTTTCCAATTTATGTTCCAATTTAGTAATCTAATTTTAATATTGATTTCTTTGTTTAATATTGTGACTACAAACTGCTTTCAGCAGAGGTAATTACATTTTACTTAATAACATAAGCAAAGGCATTATGGAAGTAAAGACCCCTCCTCCTACTAATAGGAAAACACAAACTAATAGAAGAGAAAAAGCATCAATGGAGAACAAACAAAACACAGAGTAATAGAGGAGAAGAAAAAGAGCTATGAAACTTTTATTCAATCTAATCTGGTGCAAGATTGCTCTACGGGAGATCCTCAAGATGTGAATTTGTTTCAAGGTAATGTAAGCACTAACCTGTTGAGATCAAATATCTAAGCTATGAACAAAGATAAATTTCTCAAACAGAACCACCATCAACAACAAAAGAAAAGGTTTTCTAAGTAAAAACACACACACAAAAAAAAAGGGAAGCTAAAAGGAAATGTACCTGAAGAGAGCATATGCTTCTAGAGAATGCCCACCAATTTGCTACCCATCATCAACCAATCGAAGTCAGAAATCAATGTTAAGGAAGTTTCAATCTTTTGAAATCATAGAACCACAACCCATCAGAACAAAGAATAAGAAAATTAGTAGTACCTTGGTTTCAAGGAGCGAACAACACAGCCAGAGAAAACGGAGCTTGATGTGGAGAGAACAGGAGAGAATGGGAACGAAGCTTGAAGAGGAACATGATTGATGTAGTTAAGAGTTAGGCACAACTGTTGGATGAGAAAGTAATGAACGGTTCAGATGAGAAGGGAGAGAGTACAGAAGTTTCTGATTTTGAAATAAAGTTACAGCCGTTGGCTGAACAGAGAATCCAACGGAGAGGGAGAAGCCTGGCTGGTTTTGAGCGGGAAAATTTTTACTCCGAAGTTGACACGTGTACCGTTGGGTGAAACAACTGGGGAGCGGTATTTCAAATTACGAAAAAATACTCACACACGGGACGCAAACCGTGAATGCTTGCAGGACAATTTGGAAATTTAACATCTTCCACTGCTTTTATAACTTAAAAGACAAAAAAGCCCTCACCAATAACCTCCATGAAAGCGCAACCATGTATGGATAGTCTTGTAAATTCGTCAACGAATTTGAGCGGGAAATTGGCTGCTGGGACAAGAACCCTCATTTTATTGATTAATAGATACGCAATTGTGAATGTGCACGAGTAATGATTTTGCTACTGCTCCGAATGAAAATACAATCCCCGTTGCTTGTCACATTATTCTGTCATGGTGTGGTGGGATATTGCGATGATTAGATTAGAGCTCTCAAGAATTTTGCCATCTCTGGAAAATGTTTATTATTTAATTTGTTGAGATAATTCGTCCATCTCGAACGTCAGTTCTCATCAGTGGACGCTGTCTTAGTTATCACATATTTTTTATAAAAAATTATTGGAAGTATGGACAAACCATTAGCTGCTGAACGTGAGAGTTATCTTCATCGGCGTCTGTTTCCAAGGGCACTCACTGTCACTGCAGCAGCTGCACAGCTGTTGGGTTGTTGTAGCCTGATAAGTAAAGATCGATAAGCGTGTCCTGTAACCTGTGAACTGGCAAAATGACTAATTTTCAGGGGAGAAGTGTGAATGTATAATCATCAGCGGGTTGTATGCCTCGTGCAGAAACTCAATTGTCTATTGTATTAAAACAATTTTAGTGATGATGCAGGGGACATGACTATGTGGCACGCGGCAGTAGCCATTGTACCGGGCTGATGCAGAACTTGCGTCATACCGTCGTCATACGAATATTTCTGTAGCTGGAACATACCGCAGAGCTATCTTTGATAATATAAATTATCAATGTCTTAGGTTCGATTCTTATTTGTTTGTGACTTTTCATTGATAGGATTTATAAGCAATATTACAAGTTTTTACTGAAACTTTAAAATCTACATCCTCCTCCTCTCCTTTTCTCTGCCCCCAAAAAAAAAAAATTGCTTACCGATATAGCAGCTTCACCAGCAAAGGTTACATCTCTTGGAAAGCTTCAAATTTACTTTCAAGGAAGGGAGGGTAATACTTATTGTTGTTAGTTGTTCCAATATATTTACTTAGGATTTTCCGGTGTAGTTTGCTTGAGAGAGAGATGTTTCTCCACAATCATCCTTGGTCAATGTGTTAAGAGGACTTAAATCACCAAGTTGAAATGATAGTGATAGTTTTTGCAGGAGACGCAGATTCATTCAGCGGCGCACAAATTCAATCAAATTGTGTTCTGAAAAAATGTAAGGATACGGGTTCCTCTTAGAGTCGTCCAAGGTTCCCCACCGTAATGGTCCAATTGGTGGTTACATTTTTTTTTTTTCAAATAGAGAACTATCATTTTCTCTTGTTTCGAATTATTAAAAAATAATTTAATTTGATATAATTTAATAATTAATTTTCATATTTAAAATCTATTATACAATCAAATTATTCTATACTTTATCTTTTTAAACAAAATATTTTATTTTAAATATAAAAACAAAAGAGTAAGGAAAATAAATAAATTATATTATTTACATTATTATACATTTATTGAAATAGATAATTTGTTTGAATGTGAAACATTGGTACTACTTAAAACAAATTGAAATAAAATGACTAAAACAAGAGAATATTTAAATTGGTGTTGTCTTTACATAAATTACTAGTATTTTTAATGACTAATATATTTATGCGTTCAATAACTCAAAACATCATGTTTTTTTAGAAGTAAAATATCTATTAATTAATGTGACCGCAACGGTGAGGCAGAGGTTAAAACTTGTAATGGAAAGGTTAGGGGGGCTCCAGAACTCGCACGTAGCTCGTGGCGTGGCAGGTTCCCATCCCCCATCGTGGAAGCACTGTTCTGTCCCGAGTGTCCTCCTCTTTCTTCTCTTTCTCAAACACGTACCTCTCCTTCATCGACAATGCATTGTCTTTGCGCTTATCCTTTACATCATTTGCATGATCTATTTCAGCTTTTCCTTCCCTCTCTTCAATTCTCAGGTCAATTTTATCTTAACATGACTCAATTCTTCACTCTTCCTCACCAAAAAATCTAAGCCGTGTAAAAAGTGAGACAATTTGGCATGTATCTAGTCGAGTTGGCTAATTTTATTAGGCAGCTGCCTTCACTTTATTTTACTCATTTAAATTTTAAATTTAATTTTAATATTATTATAAATAATTACTCATTATCATTATTTTTTAATTGTGAATGATAATGATTCAAAAGTTAATATTAATTTATCAAAATAAGATTTCATATAAAGATGAGATTGAGGAATGGATAGTGCCACTTATTTAGAATTATTTCTAAAATTATCCATATGTCGATGAAGGAGAAAATGAGAAGATAAAATTGCTCAGTCCATTCTTGCTAAAAAGAGTGGATATTTTTGAAATTTATTTTGTATTGATGTTATTTTAAAAATGAACATATATATAGAGAATTAAGTTTTTTATAAACTTTTAGTTTTTATGAATCTTAGTAATGTTTTAATTATATTTATGACAAAAATTAAGTTTGATATAATATTATCATTGAAGTTATATAATTTTGTATTTTATTTTACTTTCTAAATTCTTAATTTCTAATAAATTGAGTTGATATTTTTTTTAACTCGAGTAAAAGATGAATTAATTAATTTGGGCCGACTTATACCTTTTGTAATCTTTTTTTTTTTTTGACTGGCCTTTGGTAATCTAAATTAAGAGATTGAATCCAAACAATTTTAATTTGTTCATATACCTGGCTAGCTACACGCGTACGTTAGTACAAATAATTAATGCGAAATAATTAGTAAATAATCTAATTTAGCATTATATACCTGTGGAATAATATATATGAAACCGAGTTTTTTTAGTTTTTACGAAGTTTAAACCGGTTTCGTTTCTCGGTTTTCATTTATCCGTTCAAACTAGCATTTTTTTTGTATATATATACACATTTTGATATCATAAAAATTGGTCGGATTTCTAATGTTTTACTAGGTTTAAATGATTCGTTTTTTTATTATTATTTTTATTCTGTCTGTCATATTAGTTTGATATAAAAATCAGTTGTGCCTTTTTCAATTGAACTAGCCAGATGGTGAGATCATCGGTTTTGCGGTCCAATCCAATTCTTATTATGTTTTGTATCAGAATTCCAGAAAGCTTGAGAAGAATTTACTAATACTTCTTCACTTTATTTTTATCTGTTGTATGACAAAATAAATTTTTTAAAATATTTGTAATTTAAGAATATTAAAAAATTATTAATTTTTTTAATTTTATTTTTATTTTTTAATAAAAAGAGAATTGATAAAGTAAGTAAAATTAATAAAATATTAATAAAATAAAAAAATATAATTTAATTATATTAAATTATAATATTTTTATAATTAAAATAATTTGATAACTTTTTAAATTTTTATTTTTATATAATTAACTTAAATGATTGATAAAAGTAAATGAAAGAATTATAAAGCATAAGTAATTGTCATTTACAGTAAGTCAAACTTCGAGAACAGCACAACAAGAAGAATCTGTGATTCTTTGTAACTACTCCTCTTTACACGTTCACCTGGAGCTTCTTGCAGATAGTTTTAGGAGTTGTGGGAGGTTGCTAGACTTTTCTTTTCTTTTTCATCCATTTATTGAAAATATATCATTAGGGCTCGTCTGATGAATTATAAAACTGTGAGTGCATGTTTTTTTTGACGAAATACAGCAAGTTTGGAGACAAAGGTCGCTTTTTGGCTTGACCTCGATCGATCTTGATCAGGTTATATTATATATGTAAAACAATGCCTGTCCGCGTTAATTAATCATATATATTTTTATAAGGGTAGCTAGAGGTTTAAGACTTAAGGTAATGTTTTTATAATAAAAATGAAATGAAATGAATTATAATAGAATTGAATAAAATATTTTTTTTTGGTGTACTCAGAATATATTCATTTAAAAAAATATTATATTTAAGAGATTCAAATCATTTTTACTTAAATAAATGTAAGATAGTAATAGAATGTTTTTTTTATTTATAATGTTTTAACTTTTGAGATTATAAAATTAATATAAAATATAAGTAAAATTTTTTTAAATGATACAAATGTTTCTCATGTAAAAATAAATAAATTTTAAATTTCATGTATATCTTATTATACATGCAATATAAATATATATTACTGAAATTTTTTAATAATAACATTCTTTATTGCCTAAAATACTTAAATAGGTTAAATTTAATAAATAATAATAATAAATATTTTATAAAACGAATGAGAACACTTTAAAAAAAATAAAATTAAACTTCATTTTTATGAAGTATAAAATTTATTTTCATCTCTATTGAAAAGAATGCATGTTTTTAAATGAGACATGAAATGTAATTATTTTTCTATAATTATTAATTAATATTACGAGCGAGATTACACATTTTATTGTGTGATTATTTTTACTAACAAACACAAAGAATCCCATTCTACAAAATGAACGGCAAAATGATTATTAATTAATACTGTGAGCAAGATTAAACGTTTTATTCTGTGATTGTTTTCACTAACAAACACAGAATCCCATTGTACAAAATAAACGTAAAGTAAATTCATCTTTCATGTGTATCACGTATCAAGTTAGAACAAAGAGAAAAAATATAAAAGAACCCAAAATAACAGAGAGAGAGAGAGAGAGAGAGAGAGGAAAAAAGAGCAATTAGAGTGCAAAGTTCAAAACCACTGGTCTTGGCCATTAATCACATATTTGAGTACACAGCTTCCTTTCCCTGACCAATATGGCCCAAAGCTCCCTCAGGCACTCTTGCCATTGAAGGAGACTCTCCATCAGAAATCACCTTGCTAGCTTGCTCTCCACGGCGCCTAGCTTAAGCAAAACGTCCCTGGAAGAAATGGGGCTCCCCCATGCTAATTTGCCCTCCTCCATAAAACTCGAAGAGTCAACTTTCCTTGCTAATGGCCACCCAATTCTTACCCAAGTCCCAGCAAACATAATCGCGACTCCTCCACCCTTTATTCCTTCGAACAAGGACAACACCACCGTCGGTAACTGCTTCGTCGGGTTTGACGCCGACGGGCCCAGCAGCTGACACGTGGTTTCCGTCGGCAAGCTCAGGGGGATCAGGTTCACGAGCATATTCAGATTCAAACTCTGGTGGAGCACCCACTGGGCCGGAACCAATGGCCGGGATGTGGAGCACGAAACCCAGATGATGATGTTGGAGAACAGTGGTGACTTGGGCCGTCCCTATGTCCTCCTCCTGCCACTCGTCGAAGGACCTTTCAGAGCCTCTCTCCAACCGGGACTCGATGACCACGTGGACATTTGCTTGGAGAGTGGGTCCACGCGTGTCTCTGGGTCTAGCTTCAGAAGCTGCTTGTACATGCATGTGGACGATGATCCTTATGCTTTAATGAAGGAAGCCATGAGAGTGATCCGAGTCCATCTTGGAACATTCAGGCTTCTGGAAGAGAAATCCCCACCGGGTATTGTGGACAAGTTTGGGTGGTGCACCTGGGATGCGTTTTACCTCAGGGTGCACCCTGAAGGAGTGTGGGAAGGGGTGAAAGGTCTAGTGGAGTGTGGGTGCCCTCCAGGTTTGGTCATTATTGATGATGGCTGGCAAACCTTTTGTCGTGACGACGAACCCGTCACGGATGAAGGAAGCTTGAATTGCTCGTTACCTGGTGAGCAGATGCTAAACAGGCTCGTCAAATTTGAAGAAAATTGCAGGTTCAAGGAGTACCGGACACGTAGGGCGCCTTGTGGTGATAATAAAGGCATGGGTGCCTTTGTGAGGGACCTCAAGGAGGAGTTTAGGACCTTAGAGCATGTGTATGTGTGGCATGCATTTTGTGGGTACTGGGGTGGGATTAGGCCCAAAGTGCCAGGGATGCCTGATTCGAAGGTCATTGCTCCAAAGCTGTCGCAAGGGGCTCAGATGACGATGACGGATCTGGCGGTGGTGAAGATAGTGGAGAGTGGAGTGGGATTGGTGGCACCAGAAGAGGCGCACAAGTTGTACAAGGGACTTCACTCCCACCTGGAATCGGTGGGAATTGACGGTGTCAAGATTGATGTCATCCATGTAAGCGTTTCTCCAAATTCTATATCTCTTTTATTTATTAGTGGTCGGCCAGACTTATGCCATCATTGTATATATAAAAAAGAATTAAGACATTACTCTAATATTCTGCTTTATAATTAATGTAAATCGATATCCCAGTCAAGATAGCTGTCGTGATGCGGGCATATGGTACATAATTTGATTCAAAGATTACGTATTTGTAAAATTTTAGCTTTTACATTCTGCACATACGGGAAATGTTACTTATATATATATATATATATATTGGTGAAATTGGAGCTTAAGGTGAATAAATACTACTTTGTTACCCTTTACTCTCTTATTTTTTCGGATGAATTGTCTGTTTTGTTATCTATATTTTGTCGGATAAAATGGAAAACGTTATGTAAGGACCTTCAGAGGAATGTTTTTCTTTCTTTTGTTTTATAAAGGAAATCTCTTCTTTTTGTTCCGACTTCCGAGAACAGGGCTTCAATCTCCCACTAAGCTGGCCTATTTTATTTTGGGCTTTAATTTGGTCTTCACAAAATTAATGGACAAAAATTGGAGCACATAATAAGAATTAGAAGAGATGAATCAAGACTACTAATTTAGTTTTTTTGCAGGTTCTAGAGATGCTATCGGAGGAATATGGTGGTCGTGTTGAACTCGCCAAAGCATATTATAAAGCACTCACTGCTTCCGTGAGGAAACATTTCAAAGGCAATGGTGTCATTTCCAGCATGCAGTAGTGCAACGACTTCATGTTCCTCGGTACAGAAACCATATCACTTGGACGAGTTGGTATGTCTTTAAAATTTCACTAGCCACTTGCACGTACAAATAAATGTTCTTGGATATTCCATACCTTGTGAATTGTGGATTGTGATACATTGGTCCAGGCGATGATTTTTGGTGCACGGACCCGGCCGGAGATCCAAACGGTGCGTATTGGCTGCAAGGGTGTCACATGGTGCACTGCGCCTACAACAGCTTGTGGATGGGAAATTTCATACACCCAGATTGGGACATGTTCCAATCTGATCATGCCTGTGCCGAGTTCCATGCTGCTTCTCGTGCCATCTCTGGTGGACCAATTTATGTGAGCGACTCTGTCGGAAACCATAACTTCAAGTTGCTTAAGAAGCTGGTTTTGCCTGATGGCTCCATTTTGCGGTGTCAACATTATGCACTTCCTACCAGAGACTGCTTATTCGAAGACCCCTTACATGACGGGAAAGCAATGCTCAAAATTTGGAACCTCAATAAAGTAAGACACATCCTATGCGCGTTTTCATATTATTGGCAGCAATTTCCCTAACAACGTCTGAACCATTATTCTCATTTTGTGTTTCTTTTTCTGCTGACAGTTTACAGGGGTTTTGGGTTTGTTTAATTGCCAAGGAGGAGGGTGGTGCCCTGTGACTAGGGAAAACAAGAGTGCCTCTGACTTTTCACACACTGTGACTTGCTTTGCAAGTCCCAAAGACATCCAATGGAGCAATGGGAAGCACCCAATATGCATCCGACGGGTAGATGTATTTGCTGTCTATATGTTTAAGGATGACAAGTTGAAGCTCTTGAAGTGCGCAGAGAGTGTAGAGTTTTCACTCGAGCCTTTTAGTTTTGAGCTTCTCACAGTTTCTCCAGTGGTGGTCTTACCCAAAAAATTAATCCAATTTGCTCCGATTGGATTGGTAAACATGCTCAACTCTGGGGGGTCAATTCAGTCTTTAGAATTTGAGAAACAGGAAAATTTGGTGAGAATTGGAGTGAGAGGACATGGGGAAATGAGGGTATTTGCGTCAGAGAAGCCTGTGAGTTGTAAAATTGATGGAGCACCTGTGGAATTTGAATGTGACAATAACACGGTGAGGCTCCAAGTTCCTTGGCCTAGTTCTTCAAGATTGTCCGCGGTCGGGTACTTGTTCTGAACCAAGCTTTGGGGCCTTGAATTCCTGTGGCTGTGACTGGTGGTATATGTAAATGTAAATCCCTACACAACTAAAAGTCTAAAACTACGACTTGGTAAACAGTGATTGCTTTGCTGGGGTAACTTGATTTTATGAGGGTGAGAGTGTAACAGTGTGTGAAATTCAGGAAGCTAATTGGCCGACTGAAGTCCGCAACTGCAAGAACAAAGCATAAAATGTTTTATATATGCTGCAATAAGATAATGTTTTTTTTTTCTTGAGTTGATAATAAAATAGAAATTTAGTTGTGAAATAGAAATTCAATTATGCAATAAATGAAGGGTTATGAGAAAATTGATTATAAAATAATTAATTTTTTTAATTTTGTTTAAAATTAAATACATATAATTCAGCAATAAAATATTTTAATTTAAAAAAGGTGATGTTAATATTAAAAGAAAAATATATTTTCTTAATTAAATTATTAACATTTAATTAAAGAGATAAAATTAAAAAAAAGAAAAAGAAAAAAAAGTATATTCAAAACTTTGATAGTATTGATAAATTGAACAAAATAGTAGAATCAAGGCAAATCATTTAACATCGTTCAATAAAATATTATACTAATAATTCAAGTGGTATTGGTATAATAAAAGTGAGTTATATTCTCAGGCATAAATATTGCAGTTTAATTTTTGAGAGTCATATTTTATAAAAAAGGTCATACTATTATTACTTCCAACACGAAAAAATTAGGTTTATTGGACAGTTGTTATACCAAAAAAGAGTATTATATTAATAGTATATGCAACCATTTTGAATTCAACCTTGTATAAAAACAGTTTTGAATGTCGACTGTTTGTTTAAAAGTTTAGATGAGATAAGGTTTTTCAGTAAATCATCAATTTTAATGATTACTTATCAATAAAAAATCTCAAGATTCAAATTTAAATAGTGCATTTGTCATGAGCAAAATATGGAACAAGTGAGCCAAGCCCATTGACCACTGTTTATTTATTTGATCAGTTACTATCATTATCTCTACGAATAATCAGATTGAGGGTCATGTGAATTTGTTTTGTATTCTGTTTTGGTATTTATTAGGGAATGTATATTCACAATGTGTTAGACACGTTAGTTAATTAGTTTTACAGTTGGTTTACAGTTAGTTAGACACTTTTATCTCTCAGTAGATGTATATATATACTTTGTAACTTAATGATAATAACACCTTTTACTCAGTTTTCATCATTAAGCACTGTTTCAATATGGTATCAGAAGCATAGCATTTATGGCATTTTACGCTCTCTGCGATTTTCTCTGCAACTCATTCTTTGCGATTCTTTTGAGCTTTATTCAATGGAGGATCTTTCCCGAGTCTAATCCTTTTTTCTTGCATCATTCTGATGGTCCTGGCCTTGTTCTGGTGTCTCAGCCATTGACTGGAGACAACTACAATTCATGGAATCGTGCAATGCTTGTTGCTTTGTCTGTCAAAAACAGCTGGCGTTCATAGATGGTTCTCTCCCACGGCCAGATGATAGTGATCCACATTTGTTAAATTCTTGGATTCGCAACAATAATGTGGTAATCTCTTGGATATTCAATTCTGTATCCAAGGACATTATTGGTGGCATCATGTATGCAGATACGGCTGCAGCTATTTGGCGTGATCTTAAGGATCGTTTTCAGCAAAAGAACGGGTCAAGAATTTTCAAGCTGAGGAAAGCACTGATGAATCTTTCTCAAGGACACTCATCTGTCAGTCAATACTATACCAAATTGAAGGAAATTTGGGAAGAAATCACTAATTACAGGCCTCATTGATCTTGCTCTTGTGGTGGAGTTAGGCCACTGCTTGAATTCTCTGAAATGGAGTATGTTATGTCATTCTTGATGGGTTTAAATGACAGCTATGCTCAAGTTCGTGGTCAGATTTTGTTGATGGATCCAATTCCTCCGATAAGCAAAGTTTTTTCCTCTTGTGATTCAAGAAGAAAAGCAGAGGGAAATTGGATCTGGTTCCTCACTTGGTCTGGATAATCCAATGGCTTTTGCTGTCAAGGTTGATCATTCAGCAAATGATTCGGCTAAGCAGAAGCAAGTCAAGAAAGATAGGCCCATATGTGCACATTGTGGTATTGCTGGACATACCAAGGACAAGTGCTTCAAACTACATGGATACCCTCCAGGTTATAAGCCACGATCCAAGCAGTCTGCTGTCACAGCTGTAGTCAATCAAACATCCGTTGATTCACCAAATCAGCCTATCACAGTAGCTCAGTATCAGCATTTGTTGTCCATTCTATCAACTCAGTTGTCACATGCTACCAAACCTCAAATTGAACAGAAACCTTCATCTTCTGCAGGTATAATTTTGTCTGCACATTCAACAATTGTTCATGATTCTAACTCCTGGATATTAGATTCAGGAGCTACAAATCACATTTGTCATTCCATTGTTCAGTTTAGTTCCATTGATTCCGTTTCAAATTCGTCACTCTACCAAATAAAGAACAAATTCCTGTTTTAGGTATAGGAACTGTCAAATTGTCCTTAATGTTTTCTATATTCCAACTTTCAGATTCAACCTTATTTCTGTTAGTAGTTTACTTAGTTCATCACTTATATCTTTGATGTTCTCATCAAACTCCTTTCTTATTCAGGACAGCAAAACTTTGAGGAAGATTGGCAAGGGTGAGCTTTATGAGGGACTATATGTCTTGAAAGATCATTCCTTTTCAAGTCTGAATAATGCTGTTTTTCCTTCCCATTGTAACATTCTTTGTAAATTCAATTGTAATACTCAGTGTAAATGTCATTGTGATACTTTTTCTTCAAACAGTGTACCTGCCAACATATGGCATTCTAGGCTTGGCCATTTGTCCCAAAAACGGTTTACATATATGCAAAATAAATTTCATTTTCCTATTTCTTCAACAAAGTCTGATCTGTGTCAAATATGTCCTGTTGCCAAGCAACATAGACTTCCCTTTGATTCACTAAATAATTTTTCTGCTGTTCCTTTTGACTTGGTACATTGTGACACTTGGGGACCTTTTAATGAAGCAACATATGCTGGTGAAAGATATTTTTTAACACTGGTTGATGATTCAACCCGTTTTACTTGGGTGTTTCTTATGCAGCACAAATCTGAAGCAACAAAGCTACTAATAAATTTTTTTGCCTTTGTTAAGACTCAATTTGGAGTGCCAATTAAGGCTCTAAGATCAGATAATGCTAAGGAGTTAGCTTTGACAGATTTTCTGCAGTCACAGGGTGCCGTCCATCAATTTTCCTGTGTGGAAAGACCTCAACAGAACTCCAAAGTTGAAAGGAAACATCAACATCTCCTCAATGTAGCACGATCACTCTATTTTCAGTCAAGAGTTCCTTTATCTTTTTGGGGAGATTGTGTCACTACTGCAGCCTTTCCTAATCAATAGAATTCCAGCACCTAATTTGAAGCAGCAATCACCATGAGTTACTGCACAAGCAACAACCAGACTACATGGCTTTAAGGGTCTTTGGGTATCTGTGCTTTGCATCTACTTTGCCATCCATAAGGAACAAATTTTCCCCAAGAGCCATACCTGCAGTCTTTGTAGGTTATCCTAAAGGCATAAAGGGATATCGTTTGTATAACATACAGACAGGTCATTTTTTTGTGTCCAGAGATGTTGTGTTCCATGAGGATAGTTTTCCATTCACATCCATCAAACACACTACTGATCTCCTTGATCCTTTTCCAAATCTAGTTATACCATTACCTCAACCTGACATACATTCTCAGCCTTTGCTAGATCGGCCCACCCTATTACAGTCTTTTATCAGCAACAATTCAGAACCAGAAACAGATCACCCTTCCATCAATCCTCAACCAGAACCAGCACCACCAGAAATAATTCCAAATAACCCACCACCTACAAACAGAAGATCAAATAGACCAACAAAAATACCCTCTTATCTAAAGGACTATCATTGCCATCTAGTCACTGCACCATCAACATCAAAATATCCCATTTCAAACTACCTGACTTATAATCAGCTGTCACCACATTACAAACACTACATTCTACAGACCACAACTGAATTTGAGCCACAATACTTTCATCAAGCAGTTAAATTCCCACAGTGGCAGGCTGCAATGGATGCTGAGTTGAAGGCAATGGAAGCTAACAATACTTGGACTTTGGTTCCTTTACCTCCTGACAAGCACACTATCCGATGCAAGTGGGTATATAAAGTGAAATATAAGTCTGATGGTACAGTCGAAAGACATAAAGCCAGGTTGGTAGCCATAGGTTATGCACAACATGCTGGCCTAGATTTTGTTGAAACATTTTCTCCAGTAGCAAAGCTCTCCACAGTAAGGGTACTTCTCTCTTTAGCTGCTGTGAAAGGATGGTCTTTAGTGCAATTGGACATCAATAATGCTTTTCTAAATGGTGATTTATTTGAAGAAATCTCGTGGATTTACCATTGGGTTATCCTAGGCAGGGGAAGAAATTAGTATGCAAACTTAACAAATCCATTTATGGATTAAAACAAGCTTCAAGTCAACGGTTTACAAAATTCACCACTGCACTGCTGCAAGAAGGTTTTAATCAGTCCAGAAGTGACTATTCTCTGTTTACAAAGGCATATGGTTCATCTTTTGTGGCATTACTAGTGTGTATGGATGATATTATTATAGCAAGTGCTGATGAAGTTGCTATTCACCAAGTGAAGAAGTTTCTTAAAGATCTGTTCAAGCTGAAAGATCTGGGCAAACTACTATATTTTCTTGGTTTGGAAATAGCTCGCTTGAAGCAAGGCATTTTTTCTGTGTCAACGAAAGTATACACTTTCACTGCTGGAAGAGACAAGCTTTTTAGGTTGCAAATCAGCAGAATTGCCTATGGATCAGAATCTGAAACTTAGCAAGGATGCTGGTGAACTATTGGAAGATGATGCTGTATGCAGAAGACTCATAGGCAGGCTCCTATACCTCACTATTTCCAGACCACACATTAGTTATACTGTGAACAAGCTTAGTCAATTTGTTTCCAAGCCTAGAACAGAACATCTAAATGCAGCACACACTCTGCTACCGTATTTGAAGGGAACACCTGGTTTAGGAGTTCTTTTTTCGTCAAATTCATCATTAAGCATCAAAGCTTATGCAGATGCTGACTGGGCATCGTGTGTGGACACCAGAAGGTCTGTAACAGGATTTTGTATCTTCATTGGCAGCTCATTGGTTTCCTGGAAGTCCAAAAAGCAAAACACTGTCTCGGGCTCATCAGCAGAAGCAGAATATAGGTCACTTGCAGCGGTGGCCAGTGAGATTACTTGGTTGAAAAATCTGTTGCATGATTTTCACATAGATCCTGGTCCTGCTATGGTATTTTGTGATAATCAAGCTGCTCTATATATAGCATCTAACCCAACATACCATGAAAGGACAAAATATATTGAGATTGATTGCCATTTCATAAGGGAGAAAGTTAATTCAAGATTGATTAAGTTGGTCCATGTGCGCACTCATCATCAAATAGTAGATTTGCTTACTAACTCTTTGCCACAGTCACAGTTCAAGTTGCTGTTGTCCAAGATGGGTACTTTGAATCCATATGTCCCATCTTGAGGGGGATTATTAGGGAATGTATATTCACAATGTGTTAGACATGTTAGTTAATTAGTTTTACAGTTGGTTTACAGTTTGGTTAGACACATTTATCTCTCGGTAGATGTATATATATACTTTGTAACTTAATGATAATTACACCTTTTACTCATTTTTCATCATTAAGCACTGTTTCAATTGTATTTTTGTTGTTTATGATATTGACAAACGGTTCTGGCGTTGAGAGAAAGCACTGCACGCTCTCACTGATCCTTATTGACTAACGGTTTCTGTTTTTAAGTTTTCAAGATAAAAAATGGCCGGTTTGAATTTGTAATAGCTTCTTAAAGAAGCAGGTGTGAGGTATCCAAGTAAGCGAGACAAGACTTCAGTTGTCCGATCACATGAAATGATTGAAATGTTGACTCATTGGTCTTTGGTTGCTGGGTGGGGATGTTGGACCAGTTAAGGTTCGTGCCGAGACAGGTGTGACCTTTTATCATAACAATAGGGTGTGGGTAGTGCAATTATTAAATGGTTCTGATCAAGGTTTTAGCTATAGGAAATGTTATGCAAACAATATTGAAAGTTTTTTACTTTTAAATTATTGAAAGTTTGTTGCTGAATGTGGTTGATTGCTATAAACCTCACTCGATTGGCACTTACATTAGTGCTCGCAAAAGAGACAAGTGCTCGCAGATTGCAGTTTTGTGCTTGAAGATTATAACTAATATAATCATTATTTCATGTAAATGGTCCCATATATGGATCAAAATAGATATACTGATCATGTGAAGTATATTACAAGAGAACATACCCGTGAATCCACAGATTGAATGCCTAGAAACAGAGTATGAGTCCCAAATTCGTGGAGAGAATCAGAGAGCAAGAGAGAAACTGATTTCCGGAAGTTTTCTCAACCAACAACCATCAGTTTTGCATCATACTTCTCTTTGCTGATTTGCATCTTATATATATGCATGCATGGGGCTGGGCTTGGCCCATCTTGGGCGGCCCAGTCATCCATTCCTTCATCTCCCACTCGCCCTTGATGGGTCAAGTTCTCTACTCTGCAGTTCATACAAGCAAACAATCTGTGCGACCAGCATACTCGTAGAGCTCGTTGCTATATATCTGTTAGGAGTATTATAACAGCTCACAATGGGACTTTGAGTAGATCATGTATGCTGTACCCTAGATCAATCAGTCACATTCACAACTCTCTTGATCTCATTTTGAACTTTGTTTGTTCATTGTATTCACAACTATGACTAACCATAATATAATCATAATTGGTCGACCAGTGAATACAAGTCAATATGACAGATATCTCAAATTGATCTTCCTCTTTACTTAGATCTCTTAATCTGTGTTTAATTCGCTTTTCTAGGAATGTTCCATCCGATCGAATCGTTCATGACCATTGACAACATCCTAAGATAGCAAACATCAAACACAATCTTGAAAACAAGGTAAGAGTCTTAAGGGTACTAAAATGAGGTGTTTCTTAACCTCAGAGTCTCACACGGCTTAAATAATGAGATCATAAATTTAGCCATCTCTTTTGTCGCATATATAATGCATACGTAGCATGAAATACGTATTACAGTATTTTTTCTCCTTTCCCATGGAGTGTATGCCTTCATATTTAAATACTGTACAGATGGTGGTTCAAACATTTCCAATGTCTAACCTGAGTTCACAAATCTACTCTGTTATAAATCAACAGAACTCTCATCTGGCATAAGACAGATAAAGTGAAATTGTGGGTTATTTTTCACTTTTGGATATAACAAATAATATATCCCCATCTTAACATTTAGTTAAGGCGACCATCATATTTCAAGCCCGAGCTCTTAATTATCACTTAGATAATTTAGCTTGAAATAGTCTCATCTCTATTTTACACACAGAAAAATAGAGGCGATTACCTGTGTGAGTCGGCTAATCTAAGATCTGTCCGGCATATCTTTTAATAAAGATAATGTACATAACATTAAATATATATGTATATGCATAAATGTTCAACAAATGTGGGCATTAAATTGGGAAATAATATTGTACATTAAGTTCTACGCAATCCTAGAGTTTTTACATGGTTATTGAATACGTCTCTAGGAATAGGTTTCGTCATTGGATCTGCTACCATCCTTTGCGTAGATATATATTGCACATTAACTTCTTTTTTGTGCTACCAGGTCCTTCACATAATTATACTTAGTATCTATGTGTTTGGTCTTACAATGAAATTTAGGATATTTGGTGTAAGCTATTGCTGCTTGGCTATCACAATTAACCAATACTGAGCTTGCAGCATTCTTAGTTACACCTAAATGATCCAAGAATCTTCTAAGCCATACACCCTCTTGTACTGCTGCTGAAAGTGCCACAAATTCAGCTTCCATTGTTGATAAGGCTATACATGTTTGTTTCTTACTACTCCACAATATAGCACCATTATTTAGTAAGAACACAAATCCAGAGGTAGATTTTCTCTCATCTAAATCTCCTCCCCAATCAGCATTAGTATAGCCTTCTAGACGCAGATCATTTCCTTGATAGCTCAGTGTGTAATTTGCAGTACCTTTTAGATATCTAAGTATTCTCTTCACAGCTGTCCAATGTGCTTGTCCCGGATTGGATTGGTATCTACTTACCATTCCGACAGCAAAACAAATATCAGGCCTTGTACACATCATAGCGTACATTAAACTTCCAACGGCACTTGCATATGGAACACATTCCATTTGCTTTTGCTCTTGTGGAGTCTGAGGACACAGCCTTCTGCTCAAGCCTATGCCTTTTACAATAGGAGTATCAATGGGTTTGCAGTCTCTCATGTTGAAACGTTCAAGTATTTTGTTTATATATGTTTCTTGTGAAAGAGATAAAAGTTTCCTTGAACGATCTCTTGAAATCTTAACTCCAAGGATATATACTGCTTCACCCATATCTCTCATTTCAAAATTGATGTTTAACCAACTTTTGACAGTGTTAACGAACTCCTTCCTACTCCCAGCTATTAGTATATCATCAACATATAATGATAAGATCACAAACTGATCTTTGGATCTTTTAATATATACGCAATAATCTTCGTCAATTTTGACAAAATTATATTTTATTACTGCTTCGTGAAAGCGTATATACCACTGTCTTAAAGACTGCTTAAGGCCATATATCGATCTTAAAAGTCGACATACCTTTTGTTCTTGGCCTTCTATTATGAAACCAACTGGTTGTTTCATATAAATTTCTTCTTCTAATTCTCCATTTAGAAATGCAGTCTTTACATCCATTTGATGTAATTCAAGATCCATACTTGCTACTATAGCTAAGATAAGGCGAATCGAGGTAAATCTCACTACAGGAGAAAATGTTTCTTCATAATCAATTCCTTCCTGTTGAGTATACCCCTTTGCTACTAGGCGAGCCTTATATTTTTCAATTGATCCATCAGCATTTCGCTTTATTTTGAGGACCTATTTGTTTCCGATGGCTTTGCGTCCTTCTGGGAGATCAACCAATTCCCAAACTTGATTTAATCTCATAGACTCCATCTCTTCTTCTATTGCTTTCATCCATTTTTCCTTTACAGGGCATGATAGAGCTTCTTCTATGCTCTTTGGCTCTTCCTCATCTAGTGGAGCAACCATGAAAGCTTCCCCTTCTATGTCAAAACGTTTTCGGGGAACGCTTTTACGATTTGATCGTCGTATTAAAAGTTGTTTATCTTGAGCTTCGTTATGCTCATTGGTGCTCCCACTCGGATCAAATGGCTTATCAAGTGGTTGCAATTGAGACTGGTTCGTATTTAATTTCCCCACTTCTCACATTGCTCCCACTTGGATGTGATGGTATCTCAACATGTACAGTTGAGGTATTGCCAGTACTTTGATCCAGTGTTTCAAAGAGGAATTGGTTTTCACCAATTTCACCCCATTTAGGAAATTCTGTTTCCATGAATGTGACATCCCTTGATTCAAATTCAGTTTTACTCCCACTTTCTTGCTCACCTATAAACACGTATCATTTAGAGTGTTCAGAGTATCGTATGAAAATACTCTTCATACCTCGTGCACCTAATTTTCCATATTTGTGCGAAGGAACATGAGTATAGGCAGCGCACCCCCATGGTTTTAGAAATTTCAAGTTTGGCCGTCTGCCTGTCCATAACTCATATGGTGTGGTAGTTACTGATTTTGAAGGGACTCGGTTAAGTACATAGGCAGCAGTTAACAATGCATCTCCCCAAAAAGAGATTGACAAATTTGCATGTGCCATCATTGACCTAACCATCTCAAGCAGGGTTCTGTTTCGTCTCTCCGCAACACCATTTTGTTGAGGAGTATAAGGAATAGTTAATTGTCTATCTATCCCTTTTTCATCACATAGTTCTCTGAATTGAGCAGATAAATATTCATGACCTCGATCAGTCCTTAATGCCTTAATTTTCTTGTCTAATTGATTTTCGGCCAAACTCATATATCTTTTGAAACAACTTAATGCCTCTGATTTATGAGTTATCAAATAGACATGGCTGAATCGAGTATAATCATCTATAAATGTGATGAAATATACAGCCCCATGCCTTGCTCTCACATTCATTGGACCACAGATATCTGAATGGACTAATTGCAAAGGAATTTCAGCTTTAATTCCTTTTCCAAATGGTTTTCTAGATGTTTTCCCTATTAGGCAATGCTCACACGTAGGTAAATCGACTCTTTCGATATTACCCAATAAGCCTTCCTTGGCCAGT
Source organism: Castanospermum australe (assembly GCA_019955255.1). NCBI lineage: Eukaryota > Viridiplantae > Streptophyta > Magnoliopsida > Fabales > Fabaceae > Castanospermum > Castanospermum australe. The sequence goes on along the minus strand of NSJW01001005.1, from coordinate 289,103 downwards.
CTGCTCATTCTATGTTGGCCAATATGACCAAGTCTAGCATGCCATAAATTAACATCAATATTGTAAGTACTAGAAGATGTAACTAGGGAATAACAAACATTCGCAGAATGCAAGTCATAATCTAATACAATGAAACCATTTAAAAAAATATTCTGAGCCGTAAAATGTTGTTCCTAAGAACACATTTACACCATTTGAATGGAAGTTTATTGAAAAACCAAGTCTAACGAACATTATTACAGAAACTAAATTCCGTCGTATGTCAGGTGCATAGAGGACATTATGTAGGAATAGGGTGCGCCTGTTGCGCATATTCAATTGACATGTGCCAATCCCTTTGACAGCTACTCACGTGTTATTTCCTACATAGATCCACTTTGCTCCATGTGGAATACGCCGGAATTCCACAAAGGCATTCCTGTCCTTTGCTACATGGTCGGTGGCTCCTGAGTTTACAGTCCACAAAGGATGTGATTCAGATAAGAAAACAGAACTTGAGACAAACACATTATTCTCAAGTGGATTAAGGGTGTTTACCTTCTTTGGCTCACGACAATCGCGAGCGAAGTGACCCTTCTTGCCACAATTGTAGCATTTCACCTTTGACATATTTTTCTTGAAAGGACACCTTCCTTTCCCATATTGGTTATTCCTTGGTCTTTTGCCAGACGAAGATGGACCCTTGCCTTTCCTCTTATGAGAACCACCAACATGATGCTTGCGCTTGGAGCCCGAAGCTCCTTGTGAGCTAGAACCTGCAAAGTAGATATCACTTTCAGGTTTAGCCGCCTGTAGGCGGTCCTCTTCCAACTCAATATGGCGCATAGCATCCTCAAATGTCTTGATATTGTCATTGTGGGTGAAGTGGATTTTCATGTGTTCCTAACTGTTTGGCAAAGAACGAATCACCGCTTGCACTTGTTGCTCATCAGTGAGGACGTGGCCAGCATCTCGCAGCTCACTTATTATATTTGCCATATGCCTCAGATGTTGTTTCATTGTCTGAGCATGTAGCTTCTTATATGAATCAAATTTCACAGTGAGCTGTCTCAGTCTCGTAACTGAAGTGCTACCAAACCTAGCAGCCAATGCTGTCCACATATCCCCGGCGTTGTCAAAACGTACAAATTCTCGCATGATATCATTCTCCATGCTGCTCAGCAACGTAATGCGAGCCAGAGAGTTTTTTCTTCTTCCATGCAACATATGCATCTTTGTCACGCCTGTGCTGTGTAGTGGTTCCATCTTCAGGTTCTGACCTAACCTGATTCAGTGTCTCAAGAACCTCTTGTTTCTTCAAGCACATACTGGATTTTTAATTTCCAGATTTCATAGTTGTCGCCATTGAGTTTCTCACCCTTATTCAACTCAGCAACAATGTTCTTTGATGCGGAAGCCATTGTATTTGACAAATTAATTCTACATATACATGTACATAATTAATGCCCAACATTTATGCAATATCATATCCAATTATCAATTGCATTAATAAAATTCCTCATCAGATTTCGAAACCAAAAGTTCACTATGTTCCCAATCAAACTTCGAAGATCTAATTTGAAATTAATATTAATACAATTGATTTTAAAATGATAATCTTATAAAGTTACTAAAACTTTAAGATTCCCCACTCAAATAAATATGGATAACACATATGTATTTAGCATAAATCAAAAACATATATATTAATATATCCATAACATAGAAACAGAGAACAAATAAAGCATGTTCAATAATATTAATCTACTTAAGATAGATACATGAAATAATTCAAAGACAACGTGTAGTAGTAGAACATGTTTATCTTTATCGCCTAATCCATGTTCTTTTCTTAGGAATAGACAGATAAAAGTCTTTAGGTAGCTTGACAGTCATTGTCTCTAACCAAGGGAAAAACTTAACGGATTTCGAAGACCTACGTAACGTGGGATTCATGGATAATACTAAACTTCTCCTAGATCCCTTCTTAATATAAGTTTTCATAAAAGTTACAACTAGTTCTTTATAATATACGAAAGGTCTAATTTTTCCTTCTAGTTCCCAAAGGTTATCGATCTCCTTTTGCCATTGTTCAGTGAGAGTGTTTCTTAATGCCATCATCCTTTCATATTGAGATAAGGTATAACCGCTGTTTATAACCTTTTGCATCATCTTGTTAACAGTTTTAACATGATCCATCATGTTAATGTCATCTTTCCATCGATACTCATTCAATTTGCTTTTCCTTTTCACAAGTTTCCTTACTTCCATCCTTGTGGGAGTTCTTCTGAACCTAACCATTGTAACTGATACAATGAAAGAACAAGGAGTTATCGATGGATTTAAGCAAACAGTTAACAAGTTTTTCTGTAACACATACAGAAATAAGAATTTTTTCGAATTTAAGATGCAATTATCTCATTAGAAAGACCTAATTAATTCATAATAAATATTTCTGATCCTCAAAAAATTATCTAAAAATCACCAAAAAATCAAAAATTTATTTCTGAGTCCAACAGTGAAAACCGCGTCTCAAAACGGAGCGTCACGCGCCTTCACGCGCCACCAAAAATCTTCCCACGCGCTTCACGCGCCACCAAAAATCTTCCCACGCGCTTCACGCGCCTCCATGCGCCGTTGAATCGACAAGTTCCGTTCCGGCGCGTGTATATCACGCGCCACCAGACGCGCCTCACGCACAGCCAAAAATGCAGCGCATGAACGACACGTGCCACGTGGACGCTGACACGTCAACGCGATGCTCGACACGTGTTAAACGTGTGATGTTGACACGTGGCGTGGCGATTGACGGCAGTTATCACTGTTGTCAAAACGACGTGTCGTTTATATCTAAAACGACATATCGTTTACTGTTGAATCAAAACGACCTGTCGTTTGGATCGTCTTCTTCCTCCAGACGGGTCGCGTCGACCCGTTTTCGACCCGGTTTGACCCATTTCTAACCCGACTCTATTTTTCACGTTTTTGGGGTCCTTCCTGAACCAAAATTTGTGATTTTTGTGCCCAGATCTCTTGTTTACTAAATTCTAAATTGTTTTATTGCATAAAACGTAATTAAAAACGTTTGAAACACCATTTTTTGGGGAAATCATAATCAGTTTTATTTCTGGAAAAAATGGTGAAACCGACATGTTTGAAGGCTTATATCTCCCTCGTTTCTCATCCAAATAATGCAAATTATATATATCAATGGAAAGCTTGAAATGTCTAGTTTTCATTCATATAATCATTTCATAATAATTCACAACGTATTGGACAGAAAATTTGGACGAACAGGGCATCATGAACAGTTAATGAACAGTTTCCAGAAATCCAAAAATTCACAGAATTCACAAAAAACACACGTATGTTCATCATATTTCAACCACGAAAACAATTTTCAGATATCTACAACCCTATGCTCTGATACCAATGAAGATTATAACTAATATAATCATTATTTCATGCAAATGGTCCCATATATGGATCAAAATAGATATACTGATTATGTGAAGTATATTACAAGAGAACATACCCGTGAATCCACAGATTGAATGCCTAGAAACAGAGTATGAGTCCCAAATTTGTGGAGAGAATCAGAGAGCAAGAGAGAAACTGATTTCCAGAAGTTTTCTCAACCAACAACCATCAGTTTTGCATCATACTTCTCTTTTGCTGATTTTGCATCTTATATATATGCATGCATGGGGCTGGGCTTGGCCCATCTTGGGCGGCCCAGTCATCCATTCCTTCAGTGCTCAACAGCATAGATCAAATGCAAACACACTGCCTTGCTGTCGACAGCGTTTCTAAGTGGACGTGGTCTTTGATTTTTTTTGTTTTTTGTCGAGGAAGTATTGGAAAAGGTTGGATTGCTGCAGATGGCATTCATCAAAATTCGAAAGTGGAAAAAGAACAATGATGGAACTTTGTTGTTTCCAAGGATCCTTTTTGTGCATGTTCTGGAAATGATCCATGGTCTATTCTTGCTGCTTTGAGCCAAGAAAGTGCTGGGATCTTGATCAATGATTTAATTATACTTATCAGAAAGTGACTGTAACATGTCTATTTGATGCACTGAACACTGATATAATGGGGTCCCCATAAATTGGGCACTTGTAAGTAGTCTTTACTGTAAACATGAATTTGTGTCCTTTACATTATGGTTCATCATACTAGAACACAATTAAGATCTTAGGAATTCATGGTTTTCACATACATTAAAATCAAATCAATAAATGGTACTAACCTTTATCCATGATGCGGAATAAAACTTCAGATCTGAAAGCCTTTTTGATTATTGAATCTTTATCGGTTCCTTCCCCTTTTTTGCTTACGCTTTTCACTTTCTGATGGAAATAAAAAACTGTTGCGTATCCTTATGGGTAGAGACTGAATATATGAGGGTTTAATTTGAAATTCAAAACATCAGATAGCACCATCAGTTATCGGTTTCTTTCGAATTTCAAAACCATCAGTTATCGCTAGGATAACATCCCACAATCATCAGATAATTGCTCCCATCAAGCAATTACTTAATTATCCTTTTCATAACCTCCCGTAACTTACAACTAATTAACCTTTTAGCCCTTTAATATGTTTTAATTAAATCATGCTTAATTCCCATTAAACATGAGACACATTTCTAACATTCTCCCACTTGGCTCATGTGGTAAATGTCATTTCATGATTTAATAAAATATCAACTTTAATGCGCATAAATTCGGCTAAAGGTTTCATACATTAGTTGCATCATAATTCATAATTAGGAATAAAATCAATAAGAGTCGTGGCGGTTCTACACTATCAAATCGGCATAGTTCCTTCCATGTACCACTATATTAGCTCTTCTCCCTAATATGATACTTTAATGGAAGTATACATTATGTCCCATAACAAACAATAATATCTTCATTAGAGACAAATCCTGTATTTCAACATCATCATTCATACATGCATGTATACATAAATTTGAAAAACAGGAAAATTTCAAAAACTTATATATTAATGAGCTCAGAGTGTCAATAGTCAATAATTACAATAATGATCAACAGTCATTAGCTGACATAATACCCATACTATACAAATGACCAGTAAATGTCTTGGGCGGTAATCCCTTCGTCAAGGGATCAGCTATCATAAGATTGGTGCTAACATGTTCTATAGACACTCTACGTTTCTGAACCTCTTTTTTAACGGTAAAGTATTTCAACTCCATATGCTTAGCACCTTTGGAATACTTGTCGTTTTTAGAAAAGAAGACTGCTGCGGAATTGTCACAATAAATTTTCAGCGGCCTATCAATACTATCGACCAATCCAAGCCCTGAAATAAAGTTCCGTAGCCATTTAGCCTGAACCATGGCCTCAAAGCATGCCACAAATTCAGCTTCCATAGTGGATGCAGCAATTACAGACTGCTTCGCACTTTTCCATGATATAGCTCCTCCAGCTAAAAGATACAAATATCCAAAAGTAGATTTTCTTGTGTCCACACGTCCGGCAAAGTCTGAATCTGAATATCTAATAACCTCAAGGTTGTTGGATTTCCTATAAGTAAGTATGTGATTCTTTGTTCCTTGCAAATATCTCAGACCTTTCTTTGCAGCTTTCCAATGATCCATACCAGGATTACTCTAGGTATCTTCCCAACATTCCAACTGCAAAACTGATATCTGGTCTCGTACAAGTCTGAGCATACATTAAGCTCCCAACAAGCGATGCATATGGAATTGCTTCCATTTCTTTCCGTTCCAAATCATTCTTAGGACATTGCATGAGACTAAATTTGTCTCCTTTCTGAATTGGAACCGGAAGATGATGAGCACTTTTCCATTCCAAATCTCTCTAAAACTTTATTAATATATGTTTTTTGAGACAAGCCTAACAATCATTGTGATCTGTTACGGAATATCTCTATCCCAATCACATAGGTTGCCTCATTCATATCTTTCATTTCAAAGTTACTAGAGAGAAATATCTTAGTCTCACTCAGAAGACCAAAATTATTAGTTGCAAGCAAGATGTCATCAACATACATAATCAAAAATATAAAACTTGCTCCCACTGACCTTTAGATATATACACCGATCGACGGTGTTTTCTTTAAATCCAAAGGAAACAACGGTATCGTTAAACTTATGGTACCATTGTCGTGAAGCTTGTTTAAGTTCGTATATTAATTTCTTAAGTTTGCACACCATGTTCTCTTTTCCTTTTTCTATGAACCCCATTGGTTGGTCCATGTACACATCTTCCTCTAAATTCCCATTTACAAAGACAGTTTTCACATCCATTTGGTGTAACTCTAAATCATAATGAGTCCACCAATGCCATAATGATTCTTAAAGAATTTTTCTTGGATACCGGTGAAAAGGTCTCCTTATAGTTAATGCCATCTTTCTGAGTGAGTTCCTTTTGTAACTAGTCTGACCTTGCAACGTTCTAAGTTACCATGAGAGTCACGTTTGGTCTTAAACACCCATTTACATCCAACTCTCTTACAACCTTCTGGTAACTCAACAATGTCCCAAACGTCATTCTGTTCCATAGATTTCAATTATTCTTTCATGGCATCTAACCATCTTTCACCATTATTACTATTCATGGCTTGTGAAAACGTAACTGGATCATCTTCCATTCCCAAGTCAAATTTAGACTCTTGTAGATATACCACATAGTCATTAGAAATAACAAATCTCTTTTCTCTTTGAGATCTTCTTAATGCTATTTGTTGTGGTTCTTTCTACTATGGGCTTATTCGGTTCATTTACTATAATTTCATTATGAGTAGTGTGATCATTTATTCGGTGTTCTTCATTATTATTAATTGGTACAACAACATGAGGAACAACAACTTTATTAGAGACACAAGTCAAGGGGAACTTGTACTCTCAATTCTTGAATCTCCACTTTACGTGGTGTTTCACTCCCACTAACTTCACCATTCTCAATAAATCTAGCATTTCCAGTTTCAATAATCTTGTAGTATGATTAGGACAATAAAATCTATACCCTTTCAATTTTTCTGGATAACCAATGAAATATCCACTGATTGTTCTTGCATCCAGTTTCTTTTCTTGTGGATTATAGTATCTAATTTCTGCTTGGCAACCCCAAACATGCAGGTGTCTTAGACTAGGTTCCTTCCAGTTAACAGTTCAAAAGGAGTCTTTGGAACTGCCTTACTAGGAACCCTATTCAACAGATACATGACAGTTTTAAGAGCATAAGTCCACAACGAAATGGGTAAAGATGAATTACTTAACATATTCCTAACCATATCTAACAAGGTCTTATTACGCCTTTTTGACACACCATTTTGTTGTGGTGTACCTGGCATTGTGTATTGAGCACATATGCCTCTCTTTTCAAGGAATTTAGCAAATGGACCTGGATGTTGTCTGCTTTCATCATACCTTCCATTATACTCTCCACCCCTATCAGATCTGATAATTTTTACCTTTCTGTCTAATTGCCTTTCAACTTCATCAATGTAAATCTCTAAAGCATTTACAGCCTGAGATTTATCATGTAGCAAATAGACATAACCATAACGTGAATAATCATCAATGAAGGTGATAAAGTATCTTTCTTTATTGAAAGCGTTAACATCAAAAGGCCCACATACATCAGTGTGTATAATTTCAAGAAGCTGAGTGCTTCTTGTGGCTCCTTTCTTTGTGTGTTTTGTTTGTTTACCTTTAATACAATCCACACATATATTTAGATCAGTAAAATCTAAATCCGGAAGGATTTCATTCTTTACCAATCTTTCCATTCTTTCTTTGGAAATATGTCTCAAACGTTTATGCCACAAGTAAGCAGAACATTCATTTATTAAGGCACGTTTAGTGCCAACGTTATGATGCAAGGTCATAAGTGTTTCAGCATATAGATTATCAAGAAATAATTTATATAATCCATCACATAAAGTACCATTGCCAATCAAATGATTGTGCTTGTACAAACTGAAACAACCACTACCAAATCTAAAGGAATATCCAGCCTTATCAAGTTTAGAAATTGAAACTAAATTCCTAGTTATACTAGATACATACAAAAGTTTCCAATAAATCTAAATGATATCCAGTGTCAACGATTAAACGATAAGTCCCGACAGCTTCCGCTGGAGCTTTCATTCCATTGCCCATGAAGACAAACTTTTCATTTGGCTTTGTGGCCTGGGTTATAAGGAATCCCAGCAACATATTAGAAACATGAGTAGTACATCCAGAATCAATCCACCAAGTGTTATAAGGAACTTCAGTTAGGTTTGATTCATAACATACATAAGCACTAAGCTTACCTTTCTTTTTCGAACCAAGCCTTACGTTTCGGGCAATCCTTTTGGAAGTGTCCAGCCTTCTTACAGAAATGACATCTGTTTTCATTATGTTCCTTCTTGTGAATTTTAGAAGAAGAAGCCTCATTAACCTTCAGAGGTCCTCCTCCCTTCTTCTCATGTTTCTTGAAACTTTTCTTTTCAGCTCCTTGACCTTTCACATAATTGATGGAATGAATTCCCTGGTTCTTGAGTCTGGTCTCTTCCTGAACCAACATACTATGCAATTCATACACATTCCATTTATCCTTCATGGTATTATAGTTCATATGAAAAGGACCATACTCAGCCGGTAATGAGTTCAGGATGAACTGCACCAGGAAATTTTCATGCACATCCATCCCCAATGACTTCAGTCTTGCTGCAATATTCGTCATCTCAATAACATTCTCATGCATTGTATGATAACCATCAAATTTCACGGTGGTCAATGTACTCATTAGTGTCCCAGCAAGAGACTTATCAGCAGTTTGAGAGCGCTCTTCCACAAGCTTCATCATTTCTTTGGTACTTTCAGTTTGTGGAAGAGCTGACTTGATGTTGTTAGCAATGCTCATTCGTATATATATTAGACTCAACCTGTTGGATCTTTCCCAGTTTTTATAATGGACCCTTTCCTCTTCAGTGCTTGTAACAGTAATAGCACTAGGTTTCTCTTCTCTAAGAGCTAAATCCAGATCCATTACCCCAAGGTAAAATTGGATTTGCTCACAGAGAAGTTGAGTCCATTAAAAACTGTAACAGTTGAGAACAGTGAATGTGTAGCAACTGGTATTGCAAGGAATAAAATTTAAAATATTAATACTTAGAGTTATACATACTTACATATCAACATGCTTCACAGATTCAGATACATTTCATACAATGCATATTGATGTTCACCTTTGGGCAATCCATCAATACACAACATTCAACATAATGATGCTAATAGAAATTTCACATAATTTGGTAATGATGTATACACTAACTAGAAATATTTATTATCTTTGGATATATAAATATAACTAATAGTATATTCACATTACCAACATTCATGTTCATTTATTATAAAGACAAGTAATCAACCTTTGGGTTGATCCTTAACTGCCTTATAATAATGAACTTCAATTTACCCATAATAAAAACAATAATTTTCATGTTATTTATAGCATCAAAATTATGGGTAATTGAAACACAATCATAATGTTCAGAATTAAAATAATTCATAAGGATTTGGCCACTTTGGTGACTAACAAATCCACCATACTTAATTCCAAACAAAATATTTTTCTAAATAATTATAGGATTAAAATTTCACATTCATTTTTTTTTTAATCCCATCAGCACCGGACGAACCAGCACCCGAACCACCATCTCCGGACGCGAACCGTCATCTCCGGTCACGGACCATCATCTCCGGTCGTCTCTCCACCGTACCAGGCACCAATCAGTTTTCATGGAGCAGGTTCCTTCACGCGTCCTCCCTCGCCGGCCATCTTCCTCAAATTTTTCAACGAGAAAACTGCCACCGCCAGAAATTTGAAACCGCACCTACAGTTGAGAACAGTAATGTGAAATTTCTGTAGCAATGATTCTGCAGTTCCCGATCTTCCATCGCACCACCTTAGAGCCAAATAACTGCCATCGGCGCAGTGAAAGGGGTCCACGGTGGTCAGCGGAGGCATGGCCAACTCAGCCTCGCTAAGATTCGGTCTCAACGATCTGTCGCGCTTCCTCAGAACCCATCGTCGAACTCCAGTCAGAAAACAAAATTTCTGGCAGAAACCAGAACATTCGGTTGAACCATGGTCTGTACTGCGACGGTGCGTGACTGTCCGTGAAGAGAAGCAGGAGGAACAGCGCGCCGGAACCCTTCGTCGGAAAAACAGGGGAGACGCCGGAGAAACTGCTTTCTTTTGATTTTTTTTTTGAATGATTTCTCAGATCTAGATTTCTCAAATCTTTTTCTTTGATGTTTATTTTGTGAGAACGATTTAAAAAATTATCATACATGGAAAATCATGAATTCCCAAACCTTGCTCTGATACCACATGTAAACATGAATTTGTGTCATTTACATTATGGTTCATCATACTAGAACATAATTAGGATCTTAGGAATTCATGGTTTTCACATACATTAAAATCAAATCAATAAATGGTACTAACCTTTATCCATGATGCGGAATAAATTTCAGATCTGAAAGCCTTTTTGATTGTTGAATCTTTATCGGTCCCTTCCCCTTTCTTGCTTACGCTTTTCACTTTCTGATGGAAATAAACTGTTGCGTATCCTTATGGGTAGAGACTGAATATATGGGGGTTTAATTTGAAATTCAAAACCATCAGATAGCACCATCAGCTATCGATTTTTTTCGAATTTCAAAACCATCAGTTATCACTAAGATAACATCCCACAATCATCAGATAATTGCTCCCATCAAGCAATTATTTAATTATCCTTTTCATAACTTCTCTTAACTTACAACTAATTAACCTTTTAGCACTTTAATATATTTTAATTAAATCATGCTTAATTCCCATTAAACATGAGACACATTTCTAACATTTACAGCTTACCTTCTCACCTGTTAGCGAGAGGGAAAGACCGACACTAATTATGCCTTGAATATCTGCTTGATTTCTAATAAAACTGCCACTTCAATCCTCGTCATAAGAGATTTTATGTGGCAGTTGTTGTCAATAGCTGCTCAAAGTCATCTATTTTATGCAAATTTAAAGTGCGACTTTGATGTCATTTTTTTTTATTTGTCTGGAGCAATATAAAAAGGAAAGTGTCATCCAATTAGAGAAGCTTTCCCAAAATATTCATCAAAGCAAGACAACGGAACATCATCAACAGACAGTGCTTGTGTTTATTATGAATATTTTTGTACCCCGTGATGACTTTGGTGTTCATTTTCTAAATGACAACGTGGATTGTGGAGTTCGTAAGTATAATTGACGATCAATATAAAAGTTTAGAACATTGCCAGTTGTTGGAATCGAAAACTGATCATTGAGACACTAGTAATTTAGGATTTTTCTTTCCAATTCACTCTCAATATAGTGGCTACAGAAATGCGTGTAACCAAAACTATCATGCATGTTCCACTTAAAACACGAAGAAATGTATACATATTAAAAAGAAGATATTTGTGGAAGAAAGAATATTCTCTGATGTTTTGACTTGTTGAAACGCAATGTCCGTAAATTAATCGAGAAATACGATTGGAGTTCATGAACTCAGCTCCACTTACCATTTTTATGTGTTCAATTATTTTCTTTATTCAAAGAAAAGAAGGCTTATGCTTATGCTTATGCTCATGCCATATATGGCACGTCAGGTTTACCCACCAAAGCACCCCAGTTGACAGGATGCACCCAACTCAATGGAGCCATGATTGTGTAGTGTCCGTTGTGACCAACATGACCTGTCCACCTCCACCTCTAACTTCCTTTTTTCTTTTTCTCTTTGCCTTTCGACTTCCAAGCCATCATCAGTTTGCCTTGCATAGAAGTTTTCAAGTAGGCTCATCAAACTCAATTTTGTAAACTAACAATTCATATTTTATTTTATGTGATCAAATTTAATATAGAATTTCACATACATTTATATACTTCAATAAATTAAACTCTCTCTGTTTAAGAATATTTGGAATGCCTTTTCAGCACCAAATCAAGTTTGAGAACCACCGGGGACGAAGTAACATTTTGCCATGCTGGAACGCAGCGTGATTGTGGGGTCTGAAGCGCACAGGCTCAGCGAAGGCATGTGCAATGAAGGACCATGATCATGAACACCGAATCTGAATCAAAGGGCTAAGCTTGTATTGTTAAGTTCTGAAGTCCAGGATAGTGGACCACTGGTTGGTGCCCACTGGGACTTGGGAGGGTAGATGGTGACACGCTTTGATTGCAGCAAAGCAGAGCCTCAAATAATTTCAAAATTAATAAGGGGATTGGGATGAAAATTCTCCCCGGAAGCAGAACCAGAACCAGAAGATTAGCATGGCCATAATCAATTAAATTGGTCCCTCCCGGGTGGGGGGTCCTGTGCCCCTGCAGTCTGCTGCATTCCGAGGGCTGATTTCGTGGACCCTAAATCAGCAGAGGTCCAGGCCCTTTGTTCTCTAGGAATGTAGTTGTCTTATCTCTTTCATCATAATTCCTAATTATAATATTTAAAATTATTAACAAAGTTTCTGTCCCAGAACTTTTTAATATAAAGAGATATATTCTTATTTATATAGTAAAATAAGTTGACCACTAGCAAAAAAACAAAAAACAAAGGAAAAAAGTGAGAAGAAAACTACTATAAAAGATAAATTGAAAGAAAAGCAAAAGCACTGAGAAGAGAAAATAAAGTTTCAAAGCAAGTTTGGTACATTTGTTGATTCCATTTCTTGTTTCATTCTACGAGAATAATTTTTATTTTAATAGCAAGCTATCGAGCATAAACCGTTAATATATATTTCGCAGTCTCACATTGCAATAAATCAGCAGCAACGAGCAGTGACCTACTGCTGGGATTGAACCAAGGTTTATACTTCCCAAATTTAAAATATTAAGTATTTTTACTAAACTGAAAGACTTTAGTTTGCATTAGTACTAATTAGTCAATACTCACTCAATGAATTTGTAGTTTAACTAGCATCGATTGTAGCATTTAAGATTGAAGTGTGATGATATTATTTATCTACTTTGTCTACTTAGATATTTTTGCACCTCTTCTAAAAACTAGACTAATGATTTTAATACATATTTTCATGTCACATAAATTTGAACTGTCATTCCCTTATAAGTTATAACAAGGTGATAGTAATTCCATTTCTATGCAAGTGCTGGGTTAATAAGGGTTAGTTTTTATTTTCTTGATATCTAATTTGTCCTTATTTCACTTGATTTTTTTTCAATGCCAATTTCATATGTTAAATGTAAGAAGAGAATGCATTGTGTTTTTTCTTTGAAGTAAACGTTTGTTTGTTTTTAAGTAACTAAACATTGAAATTGAAATAGGATTCTTAATTGTTTTCAATTTATTTTTGTTGATATTTTTATTCCTCAAAAACAAAATTTGTATTCTTAGATCTTGTTTGGTATATCGTATAAGAGATGTATAATATAATATAATCAATATCATCCATGTTTGGATAACATATTGAATAACAACTTATTCAGTAAAAATAATTTTATCTACTTTTGACTATCTAAGATTATATAAGATAAAATAATTTGATCTCTATTTGTTATATGTTTAAGGTTAAATTAAATTATTTTGATAGGATATTATGTTATTCAGTGTCTTACTCAAACATTATATAAAAATAAATAATATTAATTATATTATATTATCTATCACTTATACTGTATACAAAATTGGCCTTAATGATTTTTCTTTTTAAAAATCTAAGCAAAGTACGAGAGTTATTAATTTGGATATTTTCCTGTCACATGGCCATCGGCTTTAGAGAGAAATAGATTATGTTTTCTATATGTAGGGATCTACCATGATAAGTTATTGATCATCTAATTATATTTAAAATTATTACAATAGATTATAAATTTCTTAATTATATTCAAAATTTATTTTTATTTCTTTATCTCTCTAATAATATACTCTTTTGTTATTTCAACAATAAGAGAGAATCTCGTCCTTTAATTTATTTTTCTTTTTTCGTGTTTCTTCACAGTACATTTCTCCATGATGAAAAAATTTTCTGTTGAACAAATAAGAATAAGCTCCCATTTTGAACATTCAAACATATATATATTATCATTTTAGTTTTTTAAAAATTTTTGTTATTAATTTAATTTCTGAATCTAAAAAGTATCATTAAAATTATATTTTTATATAAAGACATAAATTAAATTGACAAAATTTAAATAATTGAAGAATTAGATTTATAATAATTTTATATAATTAAAAAATTAAATTAATAGTATTTTTTAATTATTAAAAGATAAATAAAATTAATATTTTTAAAGAATTAAAATAATAATATTTTTAAATTTTAAAAATTAAATTAATAATAAATTTTTTTATAAAATTAAAATAATAATATTTATATCTTTAAAAAAATCAAAATAAAAATTTACTTAACAAATAAAACTATTGGCGGTCTGCAAACAAAAAGTTTGTGAACGAAGAATTACTTAAACTAAAATAAAATGCCAAACACAGATTGCATACACTGAACGGTGATACGGAGCAGGTAGGGAAATGCAGCTTTTTGCAAAAGCTTTAGCTCGTGCTTCAATAATATCAACCATGTATATTATATATCTACACACACAACAAACTACAGGAAACGAACACAGTCAATCGACGATAAGGATAGCTTCACTGTTTTCAAGAGCATCGGAAAGCTGTGATTTTCCTGGTAAAGCTAACAGAGAATTTCTTGATGACTGTGATAATCTCCTCTCTGATACTATAATATCCTCCTCCTCCCCTCATTTTTACTTGTGGGCCATCCCTCCGCAAACCACTGTCCACATTCGTAATTTTAGCAAATTCAGTTCCAGAATGCCAAAATGCATTCGGGGAACTTTGTTTGCTAAGTACTTGCCTTGTTCTTGCCCGAGGCTATTATAATATTTTCTTCTGTGTCCATTGTCACTTATGTCCAATTAAACCGGTAAGCGTTAAACTTTGGAGGGTGTACTCGAATTGAAAGTCACACTCTCTGTTACATGTTCTCTGCCTCTTGAAACACTGACAACCGAGCTGATTTCCAGAATCCGCGCTTGCCTCCAAAATTTTCAGTCCCAGATTCCTCTTCTTTCGTTTGAATTTGCATTAGATACTTTCATCACATAACAATAGCCGTTTCACCAGTTAACCTCTGGAGTGTCAAACTTTAACTTCCCCACCAAACAATTGTCACAAAAGTTTTTGCTTTTTGGTATAGTTTATCACAGGTTAAGGGCTTTACTGGCACGTGTTCGAAGGGGAAAGCAGTTTAAATAGCTTGTACAGACCGAACCCTCTGTACTTCAATATTCAGCTATTTTCTCAGACGGTGCTCTGGTTTGGTTGGAGATGGCGAAGCTTCCGACTATGTTGTCCCTGAGGCACTTCCTGGTGCTGTCGCTGGCTTTGAATGTGAGTTTGGTACTGAGAATGGTGTATGAAAGTGAAGAAGGCTACAGCGGGTCTTGCTTGAGGAAGCACAGAGGGACGATTATGGCTGATGCTGATTCTAACAGAGAGGGGCGTATTATTCAAAAATCACGTTTGGCAATATCCTCCACCTCGTCTTTGGTTAATTCTACTCGCACAGATCATCCCGGAGGCAGGGAAAGAGTAATCAATCTGGATCAGTAAGTGCTAGCTAAGATTGATTCTTTTTGTTTCCTTCATTTCAAATGTCCGCATTAAGGTTGCCAAGCTAACTAATTTTAATGTGGTTTGGGTGAGCAAGCAACCTTTGAGGATTCTTGGTATATCATTTACAACCCTTTTGAGAATTCCTCTGCTCCCCACATCTACAGTAAATTTTGGTTTTTGAAAACTTCTAAATTTGAGTAAAAATTTCAAACTATAATTTTATAATTTCAAAAGACACTGTTATTTACGTACTTAATGGCATGATTGTCATTTTAGACCCACGTCTACGGTCAGCTTATACTTTATACAAGTACAAGAGAATTTTTGGTGGGCTGGGAGAGTTCATCCATTAGGGGTAACAAAAGCAAAAGCACAGAAAACTAAACGTTATGCTAAGGTGATGTCAGTGATATTTTTCATCAAAATCTCCGATTCTGTTTTATGATTAAATCGCCATGCGTTTTAGTTTTATTTTGTTATTATTTGTGTCAAATGAGGGCTCTGTTTCTGCTGCGGCCTAGTAGGGCTTACGTCTTTCGTACTGTGCTTTGCTTCCTGCTCTAGTTCCTGGGGAGAACAGGGACAAGTCATATAACGTGATTTTTCTCTTAAAAAATGTCAGAGACATTAGAAAAAGCATATTCAGCATAGAAATTTGTTTTCCACCAAAAAAAATAAAATAAAATTACTTGGCCGTAATAAATGTGTTGATTTTTTTTAAGTTTTCTTATTTGTTACATTATAATATTGCTCCTTTTAATAACGTACACAGGACTTAGAGGTAACGTATAACATTTAAATTTTTTTTTTGTTACAATAGTAACTTATGATCTATTTTAAATTATTCAAACTCTTACTGTTAATTTATATTTAAAAATTATTAAAAAAAGAAAGACATGATTTTTTTTTATATCATTGAATTTATTTTTAGATTTATAGTTTATCATTTTAATATGATATTTTAGCTGCATGTTGGGACTCGGTCATTTGGGGGAAAAAAATACACTAACGGCACACCATGGTGTTTAATGATGGTGTTTTGTCAGTTCTCTGTTCCCGAGTTGGAGGGTCGGAAGTTGGTTGCGGGAAAAGGATGGTAGAGGTCGCGTGTTCATGTTGATGGGTTAGCAGCACTAGGTATTAGACACTAGACACTACACAGCACTAGTGCTATGACACAGGGTCTAACGTAGCACCATGAGCGGTCCTTATTGACATTTGACCAACAACATTATTACTATTATTTATGACGTCAAACTCTTACCCTTTGCTTCGACATAAGAGAGAAAATAAAAAAATAAAAAAAAGAGAGAATAAATAAAAAATAATTTCTTCTCTTCGTGTATTTGGAAGGAGAGAAAAAATTCTTTAAATATATAAAAAAATTGACGTGAATAAAAGTAGAACTTTTTTTTTAATTTTTTCTTTCATTCTTTAGTTTTCTCTCCTTAAGAGGAGAAATTTTTTTTTTACGTGAGATCCACATATAATTTTTCTCTCCTCTTATAATCTTTTCTTCAAACAAACAAGAAAATTTTTTCTCTCCTTTTATTTTCTCTTCCTCTTATTTCTTTCTCCCAACTTTTCTCTTATTCCTAGCAAAAGGTTAAAAAACCCTACATATTTTGTGGCGGTGTTTTTTTTTTTTTTTAAGAGCACAAGGCATGGCATAATACTGCTAGGAGAAGAATACCAGAGAAGTTGGCGGGGGCCATGTGCCTGATGCGCACGCTGCAAGAAAGATACCCTTTTTTCGGCCTTTGTGCCTTGGGTTGTCTCAGAAAGAGATCTTTTAAAACTTTTGGCCGCCCCAATTGTGAATCGCTCAAATGCAGCTCTTTAATTTTCTTTTTTCTTTTTTTCCTTTTCTTTTTCTGTTTCATTTTCTTTTTCCTTTCTATATGGGTCGTCTGAATTTATGGGCCTTGCCTAAATGGTAGTTCGCCTCCAACGTCACTTGTCTTTCTTTAGCGATGCATGCCACAGCCCATCGACCTGATGCAATTATGAAAATGCAAACATTACCGGCCTATCTATCTGTCTATAATCTATCTATCATTGTTTGGTTGATACAGATGGACCCGCCAGTTTTATTTTCTTTTCTTTTCCCCATTCCCTTACCCATGCAACCCTTAACGCCACTTCGACGGGTTCATTGCTCCTCCTTCCTTTTCCTTACCTGCCCCACTGTGCTTTCACAGTTCTTGCAATCTACCCTACTTATTTCATACTTTTCTAGGGCAAAGAAAGGATTGTTCTAGGCCTTAGGACCACGTTGTTCCAGAATTCAGATCATGCCCTACATGGGTCGGTTGTTTTGGGCACTTTACAGAGAGGGATGACACATGCGCCATGCTACATGTTCGATGGAATAGAAAAACAGGGTAGAATCATTCATCAACTTGATATTTAATAATACAAAATGATAATCTATCTTTTTTTAAATAAATACATTTCTGAAAATGTTAGTATTACTATCACTTTTTTTAAAAAAAGAAATATTTGTTTTATATTTTTCCTTCACAGCCATGATTTTTAAATAGGCGTTTGTTGGACATAACAATGATCTGGTTTCCGACATTGTGTTCACTTATAATTTCAAGATGTTAATTTTATAAGACATATTGTGCAGTGGAGACCCGACAGTGTATGAAAGATTTTGGCGACAAATGGGTGACAAGACCATTAGATAGTACCATCAGTTATCGGTTTCTTTTGAATTTCAAAACCATCAGTTATCACTTAGGATAACATCTCATAATCATCAGATAATTGCTCCCATCAAGCAATTACTTAATTATCCTTTTCATAACCTCCCTTAACTTATAACTAATTAACCTTTTAACCCTTTAATATGTTTTAATTAAATCATGCTTAATTCTCATTAAACATGAGACACATTTCTAACATTATCCCACTTGGCTCATGTGGTAAATGTCATTTCATGATTTAATAAAAATATCAACTTTAATGCGCATAAATTCGGCTAAAGGTTTCATACATTAGTTGCATCATAATTCATAATTAGGAATAAAACCAGTAAGAGTCATGGCGGTTCTACACTATCAAATCGGCATAGTTCCTTCCATATACCACTATAGTAGCTCTTCTTCCTAATATGATACTTTAATGGAAGTATACATTATGTCCCATAACAAATAATAATGTCTTCATTAGAGACAAATTCTGTATTTTCAACATCATCATTCATACATGCATGTATACATAAATTTGAAAACAAGAAAAATTCAGAAACTTATATATTAATGAGCTCAGAGTGTCAACAGTCAATAATTACAATAATGATCAATAGTTATTAGCTGACATAATGTCCATACTACACAAATGACCAGTAAATATTTTGGGCGGTAATCCCTTCGTCAAGGGATCAGCTATCATAAGATTGGTGCTAACATGCTCTATAGACACTCTACGTTTTTGAACCTCTTCTTTAACGGCAAAGTATTTCAACTCCATATGTTTAGCACCTTTGGAATATTTGTCGTTTTTAGAAAAGAAGACTGCTGCGGAATTGTCACAATAAATTTTCAGCGGCCTATCAATACTGTCGACCAATCCAAGCCCTGAAATAAAGTTCCGTAGCTATTTAGCCTGAACCATGGCCTCAAAGCATGCCACAAATTCAGCTTCCACAGTGGATGCAGCAATTACAGACTGCTTCGCATTTTTCCATGATATAGCTCCTCCAGCTAAAAGATACAAATAGCCAAAAGTGGATTTTCTTGTGTCCACACATCCGGCAAAGTCTGAATCTGAATATCCTATGACTTCAAGGTTGTTTGATTTCCTATAAGTAAGCATGTGATTCTTTGTTCCTTGCAAATATCTCAGGACTTTCTTTGCAGCTTTCTAATGATCCATATCAGGATTACTCTGGTATCTCCCTAACATTCCAACTGCAAAACTGATATCTGGTCTCGTACAAGTCTGAGCATACATTAAGCTCCCAACAAGCAATGCATATGGAATTGCTTCCATTTCTTTTCGTTTCAAATCATTCTTAGGACATTGCATGAGACTAAATTTGTTTCCTTTCTGAATTGAAACCGGAAATGATGAGCACTTTTCCATTCCAAATCTCTCTAAAACTTTATTAATATATGTTTTCTGAGACAAACCTAACATTCCTTGTGATCTGTCACGGAATATCTCTATCCCAATCACATAGGTTGCCTCACCCATATCTTTCATTTCAAAGTTACTAGAGAGAAATATCTTAGTCTCACTCAGAAGACCAAGATTATTATTAGTTGCAAGCAAGATGTCATCAACATACAGAATCAAAAATATAAACTTACTCCCACTGACCTTTAGATATATACACCGATCGACGGTATTTTCTTTAAATCCAAAGGAAACAACGATATCGTTAAACTTAAGGTACCATTGTCGTGAAGCTTGTTTAAGTCCGTATATTGATTTCTTAAGTTTGCACACCACGTGCTCTTTTCCTTTTTCTATGAACCCCATTGGTTGGTCTATGTACACATCTTCCTCTAAATTCCCATTTAGAAAGACAATTTTCACATCCATTTGATGTAACTCTAAATCATAATGAGCCACCAATGCCATAATGATTCTTAAAGAATCTTTCTTGGATACCGGTGAAAAGGTTTCCTTATAGTCGATGCCATCTTTCTGAGTGAATCCTTTTGCAACTAGTCTGACCTTGTAACATTTTAAGTTACCATGAGAGTCACGTTTGGTCTTAAAGACCCATTTACATCTAATTCTTTTACAACCTTCTGGTAACTCAACAAGGTCTCAAACATCATTTTGTTTCCTAGATTTCAACTCCTTTCATGGCATTTAACCACTTTTCAGCATTATTATTACTATTCATGGCTTGTGAAAACGTAACTGGATCATCTTCCATTCCCAAGTCAAATTCAGACTCTTGTAGATATACCACATAATCATTAGAAATAGCGGATCTCCTATCTCTTTGAGATCTTCTCAATGCTATTTGTTGTGATTCTTCTACTATGGGCTCATTCGGTTCATTTACTATAATTTCATTGTGAGTAGTGAGATCATTTATTTGTTGTTCTTCATTATTATTAATCGGTACAACATGAAGAACAACAACTTTATTAGAGACACAAGTCAAGGGAACTTGTACTCTCAATTCTTGAATCTCCACTTTACGTGATGTTTCACTCCCACTAACTTCACCATTCTCAATGAACCTAGCATTTCCAGTTTCAATAATCCTTGTAGTATGATTAGGATAATAAAATCTATACCCTTTCAATTTTTCTGGATAACCAATGAAATATCCACAGATTGTTCTTGCATCCAGTTTCTTTTCTTGTAGATTATAGTATCTAACTTCTGCCTGACAACCCCAAACATGCAGGTGCTTTAGACTAGGTTTCCTTCCAGTTCACAGTTCAAAAGAAGTCTTTGGAACTGCCTTACTAGGAACCCTATTCAACAGACACATGGCAATTTTAAGAGCATAAGCCCACAACGAAATGGGTAAAGATGAATTATTTAACATACTCCTAAACCATATCTAACAAGGTTCTATTACGCCTTTCTGACACACCATTTTGTTGTGGTGTACCTGACATTGTGTATTGAGCACATATGCCTCTCTTTTCAAGGAATTTAGCAAATGGACCCGGATGTTGTCCGCTTTCATCATACCTTCCATAATACTCTTCACCCCTATCAGATCTGACAATTTTTACCTTTTTGTTTAATTGCCTTTTAACTTCATCAATGTAAATCTCCAAAGCATTTACAGCTTGAGATTTATCATGCAGCAAATAGACATAACCATAACGTGAATAATCATCAATGAAGGTGATAAAGTATCTTTCTTTATTTAAAGCGTTAACATCAAAGGGTCCATATGCATCAGTGTGTATAATTTCAAGAAGCTGAGTGCTTCTTGTGGTTCCTTTCTTTGTGTATTTTGTTTGTTTACCTTTAATACAATCCACACATACATTCAGGTTAGTAAAATCTAAATCCGGAAGGATTTCATTCTTTACCAATCTTTCCATTCTTTCTTTGAAAATATGTCTCAAACGTTTATGCCACAAGTAAGCAGAACATTCATTTATTAAGGCACGTTTAGTGCCAACGTTATGATGCAAGGTCATAAATGTTTCAGCATATAGATTATCAAGACATAATTTATATAATCCATCACATAAGGTACCATTGTCAATCAAATGATTGTGCTTGTACAAACTGAAACAATCACTACCAAATCTAAAGAAATATCCAGCCTTATCAAGTTTAGAAATTGAAACTAAATTTCTAGTTATACTAGGTACATAAAAAGTTTCCAATAAATCTAAATGATATTCAGTGTCAAGGATTAAACGATAAGTTCCGACAGCTTCCACTGGAGCTTTCATTCCATTGCCCATGAAGAAAAACTTTTCATTTGGCTTTGTGGCCTGGGTTGTAAGGAATCCTTGCAACATATTAGAAACATGAGTAGTACATCCAGAATCAATCCACCAAGTGTTATAAGGAACTTCAGCTAGGTTTGATTCATAACATATATAAGTACTAAGTTTACCTTTCTTTTCGAACCAAGCCTTACGTTTCGGACAATCCTTTTGGAAGTGCCCAGCCTTCTTACAGAAATAACATTTGTTTCCATTATGTTCCCTCTTGCGAATTTTAGAAGAAGTCTCATTCACTTTTAGAGGCCCTCCTCCTTTCTTCTCATGTTTCTTGAAACTTTTCTTTTCAGCTCCTTGACCTTTCACATAATTGATGGAATGAATTTCCTGGTTCTTGAGTTTGGTCTCTTCCTGAACCAAACATACTGTGTAATTCATGCACATTCCATTTATTCTTCATGGTATTATAGTTCATCTGGAAAGGACCATACTCAACCGGTAATGAGTTCAGGATGAATTGTATCAGGAAATTTTCATGCACATCCATCCCCAATGACTTCAGTCTTACTGCAATATTCGTCATTTCAATAACATGCTCATGCATTGTACGATAACCATCAAATTTCATGGTGGTCAATGTACTCATTAGTGTCCCAGCAAGAGACTTATCAGCAGTTTGGGAGCGCTCTTCCACAAGCTTCATCATTTCTTTTGGCACTTTCAGTTTGTGGAAGAGCTGACTTGATGTTGCTAGCAATGCTCATTCATATATACATCAGACTCAACCTGTTGGATCTTTTTCAGTTTTTTTTAATGGACCCTTTCCTCTTCAGTGCTTGTAACAGTAATAGCACTAGGTTTCTCTTCTCTAAGAGCTAAATCCAGATCCATTACCCCAAGGTAAAATTGGATTTGCTCACACCCATTCAGAGAAGTTGAGTCCATTAAAAACTGTAACAGCTGAGAACAGTGAATGTGTAGCAACTGGTACTTGCAAGGAATAAAATTTGAAAATATTAATACTTTGAGTTATATATACATACATACATACATATCAACATGCTTCACAGATTCAGAATACATTTCATACAATGCATATTGATGTTCACCTTTGGGCAATCCATCAATACACAACATTCAACATAAATATGCTAATAGAAATTTCAGATAATTTGGCAATGATGTATACACTAACTAGAAATATTTATTATCTTTGGATATATAAATATAACTAGTAGTATATTCACATCACCAACATTCATGCTCATTTATTATAAAGACAAATAATCAACCTTTGGGTTGATCCTTAAGCTGCCTTATAATAATGAACTTCAATTTACCCATAAAAACAATAAGTTTCATGTTATTTATAGCATCAAAATTATAGGTAATTGAAAACACAATCATAATGTTCAGAATTAAAACAATTCATAAGAATTTGGCCACTTTGGTGACTAACAAATCCACCATACTTAATTCCAAACAAAAAATATTTTCTGAACAATTATTGGATTGAAATTTTCACATTCAAATTTCCTCCCTCTTTTTTTTTTTTTTGAATCTCATCAGCAACCGAACCACCATCTCTGGCGCCACCTCCGGTCGTCTTCTCCGGCGGCGCCAGAACCTTCACAGTCCGGTCCAATGCAGATCCCGACTCCCAGCCGGAACCCCAAAAAGCTGCGTCAGATCCGGTTTCTTCTCGGGCAGTAGCAACGCCTCCGGATCACCGCACCTCAGCCGGCTCGACGAGAAAGGTTTCACCCCAAACCTGACGACCTTAGAAACATGGGGCTCGCTCCTCCTCGACGAGATCCCTCTGCCTCCGCCGTTTGCTGTACAGGCCGTTGTTCAACCGATCCTTCTAGTTTCGGCCAGATCTCGTTTTCCGACGGGAGTTGATGGTGGATCTGGAGGAACCGTGGCCGATCGTTGAGGAGAAGAGGCAGGAACAGGCGGCCGAAGCCCGTTGCCGGAATGCGGAGGAGATGCCAGAATTCTTTGACGGAAGGCAGAGGGGTTTCGAAGGGAACCATTTTTTTTTTCTTCAGATCTAGAGTTTTCAGATCTTTCTCTTTCATGTTCATTTGTAAAAATGATTTAAAAATTTATCATACATGGAAAAACATGACTTCCCAAATTATGCTCTGATACCACATATAAACAGAAAACTTGTGTCCTTTACATTATGGTTCATCATACTAGAACACAATTAGGATCTTAGGAATTCATGATTTTCACATACATTAAAATCAAATCAATAAAAGATACTAACCTTTATCCATGATGTAGAATAAACTTAAGATCTGAAAGCTTTCTTGATTGTTGAATCTTTATCGGTCCCTTCCCCTTTTCGCTTTCTGATGGAAATAAACTGTTGCGTATCCTTATGGGTAGAGACTGAATATATAGGAGTTTAATTTGAAATTCAAAACCATCAGATAGTACCATCAGTTATCGGTTTCTTTCGAATTTCAAAATCATCATCAGTTATCACTTAGGATAACATTCCATAATCATCAGATAATTGCTCCCATCAAGCAATTACTTAATTATCCTTTTCATAACCTCCCTTAACTTACAACTAATTAACTTTTTAGCCCTTTAATATGTTTTAATTAAATCATGCTTAATTCCCATTAAACATGAGACACATTTCTAACAAATCTGTCTTTTTTTAAATAAATACATTTCTGAAAATGTTAGTATTACTATCACTTTTTTTAAAAAAAGAAATATTTGTTTTATATTTTTCCTTCACAGCCATGAATTTTAAATAGGCGTTTGTTGGACATAAGAATGATCTGGTTTCCGACATTGTGTTCACTTATAATTTCAAGATGTTAATTTTATAAGACATATTGTGCAGTGGAGACCCGACAGTGTATGAAAGATTTTGGCGACAAATGGGTGACAAGTCCGCGATCACGATTCCGGGATGGCAATCCATAAGCTATTTTTCTGATGTGAACAACATTTGCTGGTTTCTGGAACCCGAGCTTGCGAAGGAGGTGGTGAGGTTGCACAACGTGGTCGGCAATGCAGTCACAGAAGGTCGCCATATTGTTGTTGGGACAGGCTCCTCTCAGCTCTTTCTGGCTGCACTTTATGCTCTGTCCCCGCGTGATGCAGCTGAACCAATCGGCGTCATATCTGCGGCACCCTATTACTCGGTGAGTCCTGAATATATAATAGATATGATAGTTTACACTTCAGTTCTGTTCGTCGTACTCTGAGCACTTTCAATTTTTTGGTTTTAAAGGGAATTGTCTCATGTGCTCATCACCGAATCTAAACAATTATTAACTAATAAGTCTATAACTACAACTAAGCATCTCCTCTCCTATTTTCGACTTTCTGAGATTCTTTATCAAAAGAAAGAGAAAAGATAGTCATGTTCTGAAAGCGGCACATATTAATTGTAGCATGTAAAATGACCCTTCCATTTCTTATGCTAATTAATTCTTCTCGTTGTTTGTCTCTATTAATGTCTTCCTCTCTCTCTCTCTCTCACACACACACACATACCCTTGCATGCCTGTACCTGATCACATGAACACTTATTGTGTACAGTCGCATGTGCTGAGCAGACATAGAATAAAATTTAGCTTCTAGACTGTCAGAAGAAGTATTGTGAATCCAAAATAGATGGCCATTCTTTCAATTCATTAAAAAAGGGGGAAAAGGGTGATCTGGCTTAATTATTAATTCTGTTATAATTGACTTTTTACTCAGACTGAATTTTAAGTTGGCAGAATTTAGAAACAAATCAGTAAGCCGGCCCCATTGAGAATTTAGTGCAAGTGTTTATCTGAGTGGCTACAAATTTTAGTAACAAAGCTCTGATTTTACAATGACACCAGGCAGACTCTTAGTTGTGTTTGTGTTAAAGACTGCTAAGAAATTTGTTACCTGCTTTTATTATGATCAGTTCATGGTTTAGCATTGAATTGACGAGCAAATCACTTGCAGTCCTACCCATCAATGACGGATTACCAGAAATCAGGCCTTTACAAATGGGCTGGTGATGCAGGGAGTTTTGACAAAGAAGGTCCCTACATCGAGCTGGTTACTTCTCCCAATAACCCTGATGGATATGTAAGGCAATCTGTGGTCAACCGAAGCCAGGGACTACTGATTCACGACCTTGCCTATTATTGGCCGCAATACACCCCAATATCATCTGCTTCAGATCATGATCTATCTCTTTTCACTGTCTCAAAAAGCACTGGTCATGCAGGAATGCGCATAGGGTGAGCTGATAATAATACTAGAATTACCTTATGTTCTGACCCCCTCAATTATTTATGTGAAGCAGTCCTTTTTTAAAAAATAGCGCAAACTTTATAACTTAGAAGAAGATATTTTATAATGTATCCGAATGTGAGAACTGAGAGCCACCTTGGCATGATTAGGATGGGGTGGAAATTTGGGTAAAGTTCATAAGTTCCACCACTTTTTGATGTTGAAAACAAAATAGTTAAGAGGTAAGAAGGTCAACACTTAATGATCACTTGAATTATTAAGAGTTTTCATTTTATACTTTGTAGGTGGGCTCTTGTCAAAGACCCAGAGGTAGCAAAGAAAATGACTAAATTCATAGAGCTAAATACAATAGGTGTCTCGAAGGATTCGCAACTCAGGGCTGCCAAGGTTTTAAGGGTAGTGTCTGACAGCTGCGAACAAGGAAACTCCCAAGATGGCGAGTCATTCTTCAAGTTCAGCTACCAGCTCTTGGCCCAAAGGTGGAAGCAACTGAGAGCAGCAGTTGAGCGCAGTGGGTTGTTCACTGTGCCCCAGTTTTCTCCTGCATTCTGCACCTTTTTCAGTCAGGAGTTGGAGCCTCAACCAGGTAATAACCGAGTTGACAAATTTGATTTGGGGAATTCATTTCATGCATGTCCACAAGTAGATTTCATGTCAAGATGTGATTGATTTTTTTTTTCTCCCTTTTTCTCATACCCTATTTTGCAGCTTTTCTGTGGTTAAAGTGTGAGGGAGATATAGAGGACTGCGAAAGCTTCCTTCGAGCACACAACATCTTAACAAGAAGTGGGAAACACTTTGGGGTTGGCCCAAAATATGCAAGAATTAGCATGCTGGATACAGATGAAACTTTTGTCCAGTTTATAGATAGACTCTCTGCGATACAGTCTTGAAAGTGGAAATTTGTTGCTGATGTTATATGTATAATAAGAAGTGTTAGTTCGGATAAATTATTGTGTGTGTGCATAACGCAATTTTGCTGATCCGTGTATAAGATGCGTGTTCTACATAACATGGATGGGTCTTGACTTGAGGGTTCATATTTTGGTAGAGTCAGATTGTAGAAACAAAGATGCTAAACAAACTGACAGATACAAGAGAGCAGCTATTGGCACAGGAGAGGGGCCTCATATTTCTCCACAGTTTGAGCATAAACTACGACAATTGACATCCTATTGCTTTCAAACCAACACCAAGTGAGTGGAAAACAACTAATAAAAATTGAATAAAATGGGAATACGTCTACAACTAATCGAACCAATTACCACTGAGGCTCATTTATTACTACGTCTAACACAACTTTTTTTATATAAAAATTGAATAAAACGGGAATACGTTCAACACGTAGTTGGTCAAATGTAATTGAGATAACGTTTTCATGTTATTATGAAAAAAATATCTGATGTTTAGATGGACAAAAAGTATATAATTGTACAAAGCAATCAGATCATTCTATAAATTCAAAAATTAATATATGGGGCGAATCAACACCAAATATATAACAGTAAAAACGAGAACAAAAAGACCTACAAATAAACCGCGTGGCTTGGAAATTTATTCGCAAAAGCAGACTACGCACTGTTTTTACATTGCAACCAAGATTTCAGACAACGTTACTATAAAGTCTACGCCACAAAATTCTGCTTTTCTTTGTTTATTGGGCAAACATTACACATTCCACGTAGAAAACAGGCTTCAGAAAAGGTACACAAAAGCGCTCTCACACGGATCAACGAGCAGTGACTGAGTCCGCTCGGACTCTTATTCATGGTCTTAGCCTTCCAAATTCACGATCATGATGATTTTTGGTTTTCTTCTTGGTCCTTTCCTGCTTCATGGGTTTCACTTTGGGCCGGTGTTTGGTTTTCTTCTTGGTCCCTTCCTGCTTCATGGGTGTCACTTTGGTCCAGTGTTTCGTTTTCTTCTTGCTCCTTTCCTGCTTCATGGGTCTCACTTTGGGCCGGAGCCTGTGTTTGGTTTTCTTCGTGGTCCATTCCTGCTTCATGTGTGTCACTTTGGGCCGATGTTTGGTTTTCTTCTTGGTCCTTTCCTACTTCATGGGTCTCACTTTGGGCCGGTATTTGGTTTTCTTCTTGGTCTTTTCCTCCTTCATGGGTCTCACTTTGGGCCGGTGTTTGGTCTTCTTCTTGGTCTTTTCCGGCTTCATGGGTCTCACTTTGGGCCGTTGGTTGGTTTTCTTTTTGGTCTTTCCCTGCTTCACGGGCCGCACTTTGGACTGTCTGGTCCGCTTCCTGGGCCTTTCTTTTTACGCTGTCCCCTGATTCCTTAATTCTCTGGGCCACGTGACCCAGGGGCTCCTCAGCGCGACGCCTTGCGTACTGCAGCAGGTCCGTCAACCGCGAGCGATGGAGATAGCTGGCCAACCAAGCAAAGGAGGAGAGAGTGAGGTGACGCCGAAGGCTCCAGATGTCAAAAACCCGGTGACAGCTAAAGCAATGACGAAAACCGCAGGGAGCAAGACGGGGCTGAAAATCACAAACAGTGGGGTGGTGACGGCGAGACCGATGACGGTTCCGGTGAGGGTAAGGGCGGCAAGGATGAGGAGAGTGGCTCCGAAAGGGACGAGGGTGGCGAGTGCCAGAACCTGTGAAGCAGAAGGACCGGCCTTCCCTGCAGGGAAGATGCTTTGGGTTTGGGTGACTGTTGGGTGCTGCTGGTAGTAGTTCTGTTCCTGTTGTCGGGGCTCAGCCATGGAGGGGAAGCTATATATGATAGTTTAAGTTGTGATTGTGGGGTATGTGGTATTTGCACAGAGATGGAGAGACAGAGATAATTAAAGAGAAGAGAGAGAGGTGGGGGTGATGGGAGTATGCTTTTAAGAATGAATTTAAGGAGATGGAAAGGGAGGACACGTGGGGAAGGGGACTGCATGGGAGAGGGAGATGTCGTTTAATAGTGGGGAAAGGTGTTAGCGTTACAGAGTTACAGTGTCAGTGATGCATGGGTGGCGCTAGCTTGCTCCATGCATCGGTGCAAATCATCTGGACCCCTTCTCGTCATCTGGTGGAGGTGGTGCATGCTCTTCGCTTACTTAGCTTCGGACACTGAACCCATCCTTATCCTTTCCAAATGAGAGAGGTGAAAATAGTCAATTAGCTTTGATATGGGTTTCTGCATCATTTTCGCATATACACACGTCTTTTTTTGTTTGTAGTATTGTTTTTTTCGCCTTGGTGCTCAGGACTGTGGACCGAGTGATTTTGATGGAAGGATAATGTTAAAGTTCTTTGTCTCGTCTTAGTATGTGCCGGTAAATTGCTTTAAATTAGTTCTGCACAAGTTCTTGGAAGGTTAATTGAGTGAAGAAACGCAGAATTTACGAAACCAAAACTAGAGCTGAAAACTAGATTCGATCTAACCCTTCAAGCTTAAATATAGAAGTGTCCGACCTTTAATAATCGACGAAAACCTTAAACATAATATGAATTAAGTTTATAGATTAAACTTAAAAAATTAAATAATCACATAAACAATTAGCATTCTAAACTCCGCACAGATTCAAAGCAATCAACCAATGAATAGGACATTTTTTTGGTCCCTAACCATAAAATCCCAATTCTTGCCGCCGGTTCCATCTCCGCCGACGATTTTAATTTTTTAAATTTAATTATGTAATATGACAGCTGCTGTGTCAGTCGTGACAGTAAGAGGGTTCATGATGAGAGAGATGTGTATAAAATTATGAGATTTTTGTTATAAAAGACTCAGGAATGTGCTGCCTGAGTTTAGAAAATGATTAATTATCATGATTCAAGTTTATAGAAAAAGTCTTTCTTAAGATGATTAATTTATTAAATGGGAGTATCTGATAATTTAAATATCATGTTGAATTATTAAACTACTCAATCTGAGACAAAAACAGACGTGATCGGTTTCTACCATGTGTACGCGACACTGAAGTCGTCTACTCCTCCATTGTTCTCGCGCGTAGAGGGCTCAGGGGTTCTCTTACTTAGCAGCTATTGACTATTCTGATCTGAATAATGGAAAGAACTAAAAACACCAATCTTTCAATGCTGTAATATATTAATGGGTGATTAGGGGCAAAGCTAAACGTGGGACCAAAAGATAATTCTCATTGTTGGGAGGTCAAAATAAAAAAAAATATTTATTTAACAATATCTACATTTAAAATGAAAGAATTTAAAAACAACATGAGGTACCAAGGCCTCCTCAGCACAAGGAAGACTCTCCGCCTCATATGATATAGTTCTCTTTAGTATCTAATTTTCACTTTCTTAAAAAATCATCAATAATTAATCAAATATAAATAAAAAAATAAAATTATAAATATAAGTATTTTTTGATAATTATACTTTATAGTTATAATTACTTTCAAATATAAAGAGTTTTTTTACATAAATTATTATAATCTACTTCAAATATATTTTTACATTTTTATAAAATTATTTTTATTTAACTAAATTTAATTATAGTAAAATTATAATTAATTAATTTATCAAATAATTATATAAGATAAAATTAAATAAAAAGAAATTAAGAGATACAATAATGCATGTCAAAATATTAGTATAAATAATGTTTTATATGTAAAGATCATATATTTTGTTTATATTAATTAAGTTTTATTTATGAATTTGTATAGTATTAAATTTTTTTTATATAAATTTAAATAGAGTCTAAATTTTTTTAATTTTTTTTTTACTTTTTTTTATAATAATTGATATAAAGTCTCTCATATCAGTATATACCAAAAATTAAAAAAAAAAAAAGAGGAAAATCATTGAGGTTCTCGGCCCAAACTTTGAAGGAGGTTCGGATGGGTTTTAGTTTATAGAATCAGCCCAGCTTCTAAGTTTGGAACCATTATCCAAACCACGTGGAAATGACCTTTTTTGTTTCATAATATAAAATGGCCTCATCTCGTAGATACAGATCATATTATAACTTGTTGAATTATTAAGTATTTATTAATTATAAATTAAAATTTATAAATGTTAAATATTTAATATAAAAACTAATAATTAATAAACATTCTAACCATTCATAAAAAATATCAGATACCATATCATCTCTCCAATTCAATATGCTACATGCATTTTTTTTCAGTCACCAGTATGCTACATGCATGAGCATGAGACTAAGCCACTAGGTTAGAAAAAAGGTGGGCTAAGAACTAAGTGCCCATTTCAAGTGTCTGCCCCTCGAAATCATTGGTATGCCAAAACCAATTTGTGTCCTGCCACATACACAGCTCTGACCGTCGAGGGAAAAATGAAACAAGAGAAAGTCAAAGGTAAATTCCCTTCTTTCAATACCTTGGAATTATTTTTGTTCATATTTTGAGTCATGCACACAGGATGGCCAACGTCTTACACATCATTTTGTTCTCCTTTTAAGGGGATTAAATAAATAAGAGTTTTCCAACTTACCATAACTTAAATACTCTTACAAACTAAAATTACATAAACATATATTGATAAAGTATATAATATTTGAAATTAATATATTTTTTTTGCTTATATATAAGATATACACACTTTATAGAAGAATAACACTATTCATACGTATAAATTATGGCCACTTCTACAATACACAATAAAATTATAGTGTATAAATACACTATAAATCTCTACTGTTAATTTTTTTAATACATTTGAACGGTTGTGATTTTCCATTCTTTTAATAGAAGTTAAATTAAAATAAAAACTGTCTCATAGCAACGGCATTCCATTTTTCAGAGCCAATTTTGCATTATGCAAATAATAACAAAATTCATATGACAATAGACAAAGGCAAAGAAAAGTCCTTATCAGAATCACAGCCATTCAAGTGTTGAAGGTGTATTAGTGCTAGTTGTTTTGGACAGGGGTGGGCTACGAAGTTTCGATCATCAAGAAAAATGGCTACCCTGATCTTTTATGGTTGGATCATGTGAATCCAAACAAGATGGGCACAAAGAAAAACAAAGCCTTGTTCTTACTGCGATGTATGCACAGTTGAGCAAACAATATGATATAATATAATTAAATGAAAAAAAGGATAACCGTCCATGTGGATATATGAAAATCTAATGATAAAGACATTACAGTGTATTCATATTTATAGTGCATTGTAGAAGTGACATAAATTATTATGAGATACGAGGTATGTTGCATGGGCATGGTTAAAATGATCATGTTCCCATTTCCGGTATGTTATCTTGTATATACAAATACGATAATGAGTATCTTATATGATATAAATATAATAAAAGAATACGTTACTATTTTAAAACTTAAAATATGACATAGTATATTAAATAATATATCTAAAAATATGACACATTCTATTTATTAATACTTATTTCGACCTCCTTCGTTTACATTAATCTGCTTGACTAAAATGGTAACGTAAGTAGCGACACTGATCAGTATCCTTTTCAGAGGAAGTAACAACGTTACTACTAGCATATGGAGCAATTATAAAGGAATGAGAAAACATACATAAATTAGATGAAAAACCAAAATATGCAGATTGTCGAATCCAGAATTTTTTTTTAAAAAAAAGGTCAAAAACACGTAGACTACCATAACACATGCATATCACAGATACGAAGGTAATTATAGCGTATTGGTGCATCATAAAATCGTATAATATATGAGTATTGGGGATTTAAATGCTTGACTCATTTTCTTGCCCCTAATATTTTTCTCTCGGTTAAATGGTGACAATTTAAAAAAAAATATTTTTTTAATTAATAATAATCCTTTGTTATTATATTGTAATATTTATTTGTTAAATTATCAATATTTAATTGAGGGATAAGATTAAAAATAGACAAGAGAACATAAGGATTAAATCCAAGTATTAAAGCATGTCTGGTAATATTAACATTAATTTTTTTTTTTTGTGTAAATGACCATACTCATACTGGACATATTCATATATATGGATACCGGTACTTCGGGTATTAATGCAACCTATACCAGTTTATAAAACTTTCTATTGACACCCTTAATTAATTGAATATTCACAAAAAGAAAAGTTATTGACTATTTACACGTTAGGTCTTCCATCCCATTTTATTACTAAAAAATTGACTATTCACATCCTTTATTAATGATTATTTTTTATTATTATAATTTTTCAAATCATTTTTAATTAAAAATAAAAAATAAAAATATAATGAATAAAAGTTTGAGTTAAATAAAAAAAGTATTTAATTAAAATGATTTGGAAAGTTGTAACAAAAAGTAATTGATAGAAGATAAATAAGTAATTTAAATTGTCAATAATTTCACTCTTTATTCAAGGGTTGTTAGACTTTTCCTTGAAGCAATTAACTACAAAACCAAAGTCTAGAGTCACACCAACGATTGAAGAAAAAAGATGTCTGCTTAAATAAAGAGACAAAGCCGAACACGTTACTAACATTAAATTTTCAAAGGAAAGTTTGGTGACCTCCCAAGTCCATGTTTTATACTATCTGCATTAATTGCGTAAAAACCTTCGTACAGATAAATTATTGCATATTTTTGAAGTAAAATAACTGCATATTTCATAAAACATTTTTTTTATTGATTTTAAGTTATTAACATAAAATTTATATAAATTTTTTTAAAATAAATGATAAATATACTTTTTAAAATATATATTTATTAATATTTTAAGAATATACAATAATTTCTCCCTTGATGCGTGCCATGTTGGTGGTCTTTCTTCTGCTTAAGTCAAAAGGCCTCATTCGATAATCTTCAGTCCTAATTGCTGCCATATATGGGCTCTTAGTTAAAAAATTATCCAATATCTAACCATTTTCAGATAGAATATATGATGATGCCAGTTGAAAGTTGGAAGCTCAAGCATATCTTACAATTATTAATTATATCCTTCGTTTCATTATTTCTCTTAAAATATCATTGTATAAGAAATTGCATACCCCTTAAACAAGAGAGAGAAATGAAAAGCATCTAGAAACAAGAAAATAAAGAATGAAAGGAGAGCATCTCTTCAACCCATAATCATTTTTTGGTCTTCTTTGATCATCCATAATCATGGTTTGCTTAAATATTAAAACCGCAGTAGTGGCAACAATCATGGTCATCATCATTGGAAATCTTATATAGGCGAACAACTTTCAGCATAAAATGTGTATTTGTGATAAGGGTCATAAAGAAGTAGATGAAAGCAAGCAGTGGTCTTTGGACACAAAGCTTTTCTAGAATATACATGTGATATGTCGATAATACGCTGATGTGTATGCTGGTTCTTTATGCGAAATCTTGAAGAACTATTTTCTGTTGCAACAAAAAAAAATCTTGAAGAACTATTTTATGATTAATATTATACATACTTAAAATGCAAAAGAAAAAAAAAAATCGCTAGATATGGGTAATGATCATTTCGCGGCGTCAAAATTATTGCTTGGTGCATATGATTCCTAACCAAACTCATATATTCTCGTTTCATGCAAGATTCGTTGCACTGACATAAGCATGGTTGCTTAAGATTCTGAGAGGCAGCGCACTTATGTATTATCTAGTCCCACTGAATTTAGAATGATCAAAAGATTGATTAAATAAATGCATAACTGATTAGAACCTTGCAATATGAACTTTTTTGCCTCTTTTTTCATATATGGGCACATGACACACACACACACACACACATATTCCTATTTTATTCATAGTACATCAGAAATTAAATTATAATTTTTGTTTATCCAATCACTAAAACCAAGTTCAGTCATTCAAAAGAAAAAGTTCAGGTGAAAACACTACTATGTTTGTGTCAAAGTAAATTTAAAATATTTCATTAACAATAATATCATTTATAGAAAGGCTTATAATTGCTCTAACCAATGGAAAAACAAGTTTAATTTAATTAAATCTGTACACATTATAAAATGCATGTTATACTATAGATATGGATCCCTTTAATTTTACTCAACAAAAGGATATGGTCATGTTATAAAAAAGAAAAGCACAAGTTTTATTGTAAATAGACTCATTATTACTTGTACAGGGACCTATCAGATTTATATTAAAAAGTTTGTGTTTTTTTCTCTTGTACCCTCTTCCTGTTATATATTAAGTAAAACAAGAGGATCCAAATCTAATATTTCTTCTTCATCATTTTGGAGCCTCAATTAATGTCCAAACGTAGGACACCACCATATGTTTCTTCAAGGTGCAACTAGTAACTATTTTTTTTTAAATTAACTTATGATGTATAATTTCCTCCCTCTTTCCCACACACAAAAGAGAGAAGAGAATTTTAAAAAGAAAAAACGAAACTTTATGCTGCTGATCTTATAGAGATAGCCAAAGTGGTCAAAATTGAAAAATTAATGAATAAAATTGCTGTTGAATAGCCATCAGTTGGGATTTGTCTGTAGAACACTATTGAGGGTAAGCAAAACCTGAATGATGAATGACCCTCTTCAACAAGATAGGAGAGACGATCCATGTGTTGGAGATAAAAATTAATATTATTGGATCTCTACATCTATATAATTAGCTTATGCTTTCAATTTGGGATGATTTAGTTGACACCATGTTCGTTTCGTATTTTCCATAAAAGGTCTTCAATTCATTTTCTATATATATATATATATATATATACTCTTTCATACATAAACTTAATCTCTGATCAGTCATGAAATCCATTAATTAATTATTTCGCTTCTTGTGAGCTTCTATGTTTTGTTGTTAATCTGAAACCGTAATTAACTAAAGTCAGCAATGCACAGGAGATGAACCCAGGAGTACTGCCCGTGAACAATACATATATGCAAGGTATATATTAAGTTACTAACGCATGGATTCTACTCTAGAAGCGGTTAACTTTGTACACATACGTAGGCAGTTTCACGTTGAAATTGAGTACTACTTTAGACAATATTA
The DNA here is from genome assembly GCA_019955255.1 of Castanospermum australe. Lineage (NCBI taxonomy): Eukaryota > Viridiplantae > Streptophyta > Magnoliopsida > Fabales > Fabaceae > Castanospermum > Castanospermum australe. The sequence goes on along the minus strand of NSJW01001005.1, from coordinate 252,946 downwards.
TATACCTATGGATGGGCCTCGCGGATTAGCGGGCAAGTGAAAGTGAAAGTGAAAGTGAAAGGAGCCTTCTCAGTCAAATGCCTTTTTACTTTTTGAAGATGGAGATTATTCAAGACACAGAATTCATCCATTTGAAATGGATGGCAAGCGTTTGCAGAACTTGAAGAGGTTGGCAAAGGCCAATGAGAGCCAAATCACCATGGCAAGAGAAATAAAACCTGGTTGTGACTTGTGATAAGTTGTTATCAAGACTTACAGTTTACCCCATGACCAACTTCATAGCAGTTAAGCTTTTCAAACTTGGAATATTTTTGGTACACACAATTGAAATTGACACATCACGTGTGCACGTATTCTTGTCTCAATGACTGTCTGTAAATACTATTAGGATGACAATAGCCTTGTCTGTCTCTCTTGACCGCATTGAGACGAATAACATAACGTAAGTACATTAGTACATGTGTTGGTCTGTGAGTCTGTGAAGAGAGAGAGAGAGCATGGAAATCATATAACGCGAAGGATACAAGTCCTGGACCCATTGTGGCCATTTCTTAGGTCCACGAGGACATAAAGAATTTGTTGTGGGGGCTTAAATAGGGATAGGACCCTCCCCCCCTTGCACCACATGCTGTTCTCTTGTTTGTCCTTTTCTAATAACCTCAACACCCTGCCAATTTTCACCTGCTCATTTGCTTCTTTTCCACGTCTTTAGTGCAGAGTGAAGAAGATTGATGGGTTTGATGGATTCTGAAATTATAACTATTGCATTCGTTCAGAGGAACAAGAAGTTCAGAAAGCCATACTCACTTTTTCTCTGAGCCTCAACAGTGCATACATCACACCCTTTGCTTTGGTTATTTGCAACAAATTATTAAATTGTGTGTTCCGATGCCAAAATGTCCAATACTATAATCTAATATACCAATTAAAAGGGACTTGACGGTATGAGGGAGATATTCTGAAGGAAAGTTGATCAGGGATTAGATTTGGTTCACCAAAAATTCCAAGAAAGAAAAAGTCGAGGCTTTTGGTGATCTCGAGGAGGAAAAGCGAGGTCGGGGTGGCTCTAATAGAGAGAGAGAGAGAGAGAGAGAGAGAGAAAGAGAAGGTGATGAATTGGAGGACTATATATGGACGTGACTCACACTACTATAGCTACCAAGAGGAAGAGCCTCTGCCAGGCCCTCATGTCCCTCATACCCATATTCTTTGTGTGTATTTGAGAGAGGGAGGGAGAACAGTTCTGACTTTTCTTGATTTCTTATGAGTGTAACAGTGTCTGTGCTGTGTGCTGAGAGAGGTAGAAAAGTGACTGACAAAAGTGAAGGGAGAAACAGAAGAGGTTGTGAGCGTTTAGCTCTGTACTTACTGAGATTGCTAAGACGCATGAATATCCATAAATAAGAGAGAGAGAAAGAAATCATCGAAGAAAATAAGGATAATTTCATGATTTGAGTGTCTATTCTTTCTTCTCTTTACAAAAAATTTATACTTGGGTTTAACAGTTTAACTTGAAGATTTATAATTTATGGGACAAAATGACTGCTTGCTTTCTTTTGGAAGATGAAAGGTTTCACTGTCACTTTTCTTCAGGGAACAAGGAAAGCCAATGCGGCTGAACTTGTAAGTTGGATGACTGCTTTCTCTATTGTTTCACTTTCTTAACAAATGATCAAGGAAAAAGCCTAACCCTATTTTTTTTTGTCGCATTTCGAAAGTTTTTTGGCTGCAACTTCTGGGATTCTGATCTGATTACCAGGATCGGTTCAGAATTTTACCTGTCAAATTGCAAACTAACATTTGCCCAGAAAAAATCAATTCAATGAAAAAAATGTATAAAGACTATTAAAGTTATTCATATTCTATTCGTTTAGTTAATGAAGCTAACTAATAATTTTTATATTTGTAGTTAACAGGGTAAAACAATCGATATTTATTCGTATGCATGCAAGTTGTTGTCAATGTAGCTGCAGTCTATGAGAGAGAGGGAGAAGGGGCCTCACTGTTTCACTGTATTGTCTGGGGGGGAGTGTTGGTGGTTGATAGAAAACAGTTTCGAAGGGCTAGCTAGGGTACTTCTTGGAAGGTAGAGAAGAAAGAAAAAAAAATAAAAGAAAGAAATAAAAGCTGAAAACCCTAAGGATGAACTACCGCTACTACTTTATCGGATCCAATGAGGACAGCGACTGTGGCTCACTATTTCATATTTTTTTTATTAAAGAAATGCTGGGGTAGAGCTCAGCCTCAGTCTCACGGGAAAACTATGTCTTAAACCAAGAGATTCATCATCTCACCTTTTTCCCAGTACATGATGAAAACTACAATTCAAACAAGTTTGGATTGCAACAAGAGACACAAGTTCAGAAAAACGCTGCTCGTTTTCCTGTTAATTAAGTTCATCGAACATCATGCCCAATACCCATTGTGTTTTCCAAAAAATCTAAAGACTAGCTAGCAATAAGATGTCTTTGGATTATCAGGAAGACAACTGAAGCTTAATATCTTGTCTCTGTGTCTGTGACTGTGACATTTTCATTGCCAGTAATTAACTCAACTCCCTCACAGTCACTGACTTGATTTCTATCTGGTGCTTTTATTTTAGGGAAATTATCTATTTAGCTAAGGCACAAATTATTATGAGAATTATTTAACGATTAGTGAAGTAAACTCAACGGATGGTTTACCAATTCAGGTAATTAAGAAAGGAAACAATATTCAAATCAATGGTTTTGAATCAGCCAGGATAAAATGGGGTAGTAAGAGAGTATATACACAAAATGAAAGTAAATAGGTGGTCCATTAATAAGAGCAAAGTGGGAAAAAAAAGGCAGGAATATATAGGGTAAGTAGGACTAAGCGTCTAAACCATAGAGTTAGGCTTTAGAATCAAGCAATGCTATTGCTCACTTATTCTTAATCATGAACAATGACAGAGAATGTCAACTCCGCTTGTACATTGTACATGCCTAGAGTTGCACTGAATACACGATTAGAGGTCTAGTAGCCATACATATGCTATGCATGTTCTACCGACTTATTTAGGCTCTAAAGCCACACTCGGATTTTGGAAAGACAACCTAAGTTCCTGATAAGTTTTAAACAATACATGTTCATCATCTAGAAAAGAAAAGACACCAAATAAAATTATTAAGAGAAACAGTAGACCTCCAGTCACCTAGCCAGAAGAGTCCAAGTAAGGCTACATAGCCAGAGTCCATAACTAGATATATATAATATCACCTTGCCATCAGAATATTGCAGGCCATGCCTCAAAAAGTATAAACCCTAGATGGGTAATACTCCAAACTTAATTCACAAATTACCTCCCCCCCCCTCCTCCTCCTCCTCCCTCACTGATGTCCTCAGAAGAGGTATCAGTCCATGGAAGAGAATAAGGAAAGGAATAAGTAGCAGGAGATTGCCGATAAAACCCACTTCCTTCATTACCAATTCTTGCACTAAACTGCCTTTGGGGCATTTGTTGAACTGAAGTCAATCCTGGCGGCACAGACAGAGATGCCGGAGGGATGTCATTGAAGGAATAGCGAAGCAGATCAGCATTAGCAGCATCAAGCTCCTTTTGGAGCCTTTGAACTTGTCTCTGGAGGAAAGATATGGCACCTACGCAGCCATAAACTGGGTCCCTGACGCGGGCCTCTGCTTCATAGGCGAGGGAATTCACTGCATCTTCCCTCTGGTGGGGGAGGAGTTCGTTAAGGAGCTTAGTCACATTGCTAGCACCAAAAATTTTGTGGACGTTGGCAAATTTTTGGGGCTCTTCAGGTGGGAAGTGTGGCGCAAAGATGCATCCTGGCATGCACTTCCTCCTCAAGAATTTGCAGGCAGCACAGGGAGAATTGTAAGAGCTGGATGATGCCATTTTCCCTGCACTAGAAGATTGGCATAAAACCAATTAACAAACTTTCTCTTCTCATCTATGTCAAGTTCTCCAGTAAGCAGTTTTTGTTTCAATTTTATTATCAAAGGTGAAACTGAATGGTCCGAAAATTGGATCTGATGCTATTTCAGTTGCACCTCTTAATTCTACTGTCTTTTATTTCCGGTTCGCTTGTTGTGGGTTCTTTCTTTGATATGGTCATCAAAGATAGCAACTGAAATGGAACTGCAGGGATTCTTATTATCATTGATGCAGAATATGTTAATAATACTACCCAATCAGAAAAACTTTCTAAAGGCTTAAAATTGGAATAATATTAGTCCCATCTTAGACCCTTTAGGCCTATATCCATCCCTCCTAAATCTCTCAGACACCTCCTCCCCCTCTTCCCTAACACACATACATGCACGAGACTATGCTGGCTTACTTAAATTTGAGGATTAGTTGTCACTTTCTTGTTTAGTATTATATATATATAACTATCTTTATCCTTTCTCTTTCTTTCACAACCTTTCTTGTTTCCTTTTCTAAAATATGTTTTCCTTCTTTTCTCTCTCTCTCTCTTTTTTTTTTTTTTGTTTTTCAATTCTTAATTTTAAACTTGAAACTCCTTGAAGAGTTTTGATCTGAATTTTTCCTTAAGTTCAGTTTCTGGGTTTGTTTTCTTCTTCTTCTTCTTCCTTTTCTTCATTTATTGCCTATTCAGAAACACCGATACACTAGCGCAGACAAGAACACTTTATCTGTATCTTTCTTCCGCTGGAAGAATTCAGCTGCATGATCAAGTAGAAAGTTATAATTTCCTTCTGAAATTAAATCAGCTGAAACAGCAGGGATCTGGCTGCAGCAACAAGCCATGATTATATTTCATGGCTACATCAACAAACATAAAAGGGCAAAGCCCTAAACAGTGACTTCTCAAAAGGATCCATTTTGTCTATCAACCGTTACTTTACTTGAAAGAAACAAAAACAGAGAAAAGAAAAATATATGCGTAAAGGAGAAAAGAAGGAAGCTACATGAACATGATTTTACCTGTTTTGTGTGTAGGTTTCTTTGATCAGATGAACTAAAATGTACCTTTTTGCCCTTGTGGGAGGTCCTTTCGGAAGCTGCTCTTTCCCTCCCGAGACAAAGTGGCCTAAGCCAATAAGAGGTATAAGCCACAGATTTGTTACAGGAGGAGCACCCCTAAAGAGGAAACCCTAATTGGAAGAGAGACACAAGGGGAGAGAGAAAGACGACGGATAGAGAGAGAGAGAGGGCTGGAAGCTGATAATTAAATGGCAAAAGTTGATAGTAGAGGGGGGAAGGCAAACAGCATTGAGTGGATGGAGAAGGAATGGATGCAAAAGACAAAGGTAATAAATGAAGGTACACTAGAAAAGAATGACTGTGACCTTGCATCTAATAATAATATCAGGAATGTGGGGATGTCTCCCATTCTCAATCCCTCTCTAACCCATGCACTGAAACAACCTATAGCTTATATTTTTTTTTTTTGGAAAACATCAATCCTGATTTTTAAACACAAATAAAGGGCATTCACTAAATGTGCTGACAATGGCATTGTAAATCAAATTGATAGGATGATTTAATAAATATACAGAAAAGGAAACGCCACAAAAAAAGTGTGAAAAAACGAAATTGTGTAACATATATTATTTAGTAAGATCAAATTGATAATTATTAACACCGTGACCTACAAGTTTTGATACCTATCGAAACGCTTAGTGGTTTTGCTTTACTGTCTTATTGTGTAAGGACATGAAGGGGAAGAATGATGTGTGTGTGTGTGTGTGTGTGTGTGTGTGTACGGCCATCTTTCGCACCAGAGGCAGAGATAGTTGGACTTTGGTGTATCAAATTGATCATTATCCGTCTCAGACTCTAAACAATGATGACGCAGTAGTTATTGTTTTTTACAAAATCAGCATGATATATATGGTAATATTTTAAGTACGTACTCAGTTGGCCCTCATTACTTAATTATGTAATGACAGAAGTATGCTTATTTTTAATGGGTTTAACGCAATTTATAGCAAATAGTTTTATTCATATATAATTGGTTGAATAATAAAATATTGAATAGAAATAATAAAACACTTAAGCAGTTTGCAAACCTTAAACACCCTGACTAATTAATGTATTTGCACTTGCTGTGAATTTTTATGATATTTTAAAAGTAAGCATATATAATTGGTTTCAACACTGTTTGATTTATATTAGCTCAATTTAATACAGCATTAATCCGTACATTAATATCCATACTTCGAGCTACTATCTCTATCATGAATATTTCAGAGTGAGTCGCAAAGAAAAATGGGACAAATCCATTCCCATCTGAAGACAGTACACGTATATATAGCTTAAATTTCATATTCAAGTGATTATGGAACATAATTTAAGCTGATGGTCGAGACCTGAGAGAAAATGACACTCAAGAAGCAGCCCTCACGTCAATTTATAAGGCACTGTAATCAGTAGGCACTCTAGTGATGCCAGAAAATCTCTTTCCATACCAGAATGATGAATCATTTCGAATATAAATAAATGCGGTTGGATCAGTATCAGTTGGAAGCTCTAAAGGTCAAAGTTTAACTGCCGCGGCTACTCCTTTCAATTTCATGTCTCTAGCTGCAGATGTAACGTTTAAGCTTTTTTTGTTTTGTGTATATACGGGTATGCCCCCAATTTTTTTTTTCTTTGTAATTTCCAGTCATTTTCAATGAGCTAATGAAGAAATTTAATTTGGATAGTTAATGATCATTTTAATTAATATGGGTTATAATCGACATATTTTACTGTGTAAAAAAGTAATGTTGAATAAAATATGATTTAATAAAAAAAATTCGCATCTGCATTTAAAACATTTAGTTTTCACAAATGATTCACTTACTGTAGGTGGAATTAAGCAACCACCTTTGCAATTAAGTTTGGGTTGAGGGATAGATAGTAGCCTTTAATAATTATATATAATGCCATTCACCACGAGGACTGTGATAATAGAGATGACAACATGATAGCGACGTATATTTACATTAGCAGATAGCCATGGTTGTGTTCCCCTACCTACCTAGATAGTGTCATCACAATTCACTTGACTCCTTTATATTGGTAGCACCATTTATTGCTCTAGTTAATGACAATGGACATCATCTAAGGGTAAGAAAAATGGCTATATTGCATATTTTGCAAACTCAAATGATTAATTAAAGATATTCCCGCATAGATAAATTTAGAGTATACCGAAGGTTCAAAGTTCAATTATATATTCTTTAAATTATTTATTTTACTAAAAGTGGAAATCTTATTTTTTTTGGCTGATGAGTAGCACGCAGTCTTAAAGAAGCAAATATGGAGTTTTTATTGTTTTTTTGTTCATATAATAGTAAATATTATATGGTAGTAGTTGGTGTAGTATCATATATATACCCTTTCAATGAGGAATTCAAGATTCCCATAAGTAGGCAAAGGTTCGGTTAGTTGAACCAGTGAAAAACTAAAGCTCTTGGTTGGAGTGGACGATAGGATCACAGCATTAGGTACAAAACAAAAAACCATAATCCATACAAATTAAGCTTCGTGCAAGGAGGATATTTTTTTCCCTTTTGCCCCCACCAAGGCACCAACCCCTTCCCTAGGCCCCTCTTCCATACACATATACATACACAGGTACACACAGTCACACAATATTGTTGTAATTAATTAAAAAGGGAGCTAGGTTTATAACCGCTAAATGAGAAGCTAACTTTGTAATTTGTTTTGAGTGATGAGCCAAAAGACTTGCTTTGTGGGCTATATATACTTAATTAGTTTATGTTAAAAAATAATCAGTTAATCCCTTTAAGTACATTTTGATATTATACCTACTTCGTGATGGGTGATAAACTCTCGAAATATTTTCAAGCTGTTAAAAGAAAGGACCAAACAACTAATATATTTATTGATGTATATAGTTTTCAGTTTTAATTTGATTTCTCAATTATTAATAGTGTCAATTTGATGTCACTATTTCCCGACAATATCACCAATAAGTATACTCATTTAGAAAGTAGTAAATTATGAGCCACTGTATGTCACTCATTACCATATCACTTGAATCATTTCAGCATTAAATTCGACTCCCATGGTATATAATTTGGAGAACAGCTTACATAATACTACCAACAAACATGTCGGGAAAACTAGTTTTTAACAACGTACTTGCAAAACAGTACAAGGGCTCAATTAAATTTGACAAAATTAAAAATTAAAAATGCTATGTTAACAAATTACAAGCATGAAAATTAAAACTTAGCTTAAGAAAATAAATATTTAAAATTTTAAAAGGTATTCCTGTTGTGACGGACATAAATAACCATTTCATTTCATTTTTTTTTTCTTTTTGCTAATGTGTTTCTTTATAATTCATCAGTTCTTTCGATATTCCTGTGCGAATTGAAACTCTTTCTTCATGAATTTTGTTTCAATTTCATTCTTTTTAATTTCCTTTCCTCATGTCGCCGAAAGAGTGTCGATTAGTATAATATTATTAATATAATATGAAGAAAACGCTTTTAAAAAAAATTGTGACATTGCATGAGGGCACGCCTTGGGAGTTGAGAGAGGGAACGAAATTATAACTAAATCAATAATTTCATATTCACCAAGACAATCACACTTGAAAGAGAAGTGGTCCACAACTGTTGCAGCTGCACTTAGTCCTTATCACTTTCCCAACACTTTGTTATCATCGTTTTCAGTCCCCATGCACCCCCAACCACATTTTCAAAGAGTCCCTCCCTGATGTTCGGACCCCATGTGTTGCAGTTGCAGAGGCTAACGATGAAACGAGACTCATTTTTCTTCTGCTGCCCCAGCAGTCAATAAGTCTTGATTTGGACACACTGCCCTGCCACTCAGACTTGTGATGTGCTTCTGCCATAACTTCACTTCCATTATTATTTTTTTCCCAAAAAGAAAACACATCATAATAGTCATGCGACACCCCCCCCCTCTCTCTCCTCCCTCTTTTCTCTCAACGATACGATATCTCTTCTCTTACATTACATGCATCATCTTATTACACTTGGGAACGTGCCAGATTATGTTTTTTGTCCTACCAGTACAAAAGTTGCATGGCACATTGACACTTGAAAGAAATTCATCTCACAGCTCAGATTCACCTTGCTTTCATATAAGATATGTTAATTAATTTATCAATGAATATGAGTGAATTGAAGCATTAATTTTGTATGGGAAAAACCCTGTACCTGTATAGCAACTTAATTGGATCCTCTTGAATTTGTGTTGCAATTCATGCATCAACATATATTCCTGAGGAATTATGAGATTGCACGACGCGACATGTCGTTACTGCACTTTTCTTTCCATATATTCCTGGGAGGGATTATGACTTTAAATGAACATTTTCGATGTAACAACAGTAGGGTTTGTGTGCACACGTGGGAACACGATCTCTTTTTTATGTTTGGAATAGTAGTAATATTCCTCCTTTTTCACCAAAACACTATTAACTCCTCACTATACAAACATGTGAGAGTAAGACACAATACTGAGCACAATGCTGAACCATTCCACGAATAATTAACAGGTATTTCATAACTACATCTGTCTCCCACTCCTTGTAGCATTCTTTTTTATTCCATTTTGATGTTAAGGATTCAGCAACAAGAAAAAAGGCTCATTTAAATTTACCCAATGGCTCTTACTCCCTGCAATCCCCTTATGATTTCAGACAGACTTGAACATTTACAAAAACAAATTCATCTCCGTTTTCTTCCTTGTATCCCAATAAGAAAATACTATCCGCCAGGGACCATCATTGTAGTTTGAACTTTGAAAGCTTGGGTTGCAGGGCGAGTACGCAAGGTTATGTGGGTGTGTGATCCAATGTAAGTGTGAACGTGATGGCTAAAATGAGTGCCTGTGCCTTTATAGGTGATTAATTAAAACTGGTTCTAATGATTAGGGGCATGGGATGATTGGCAGAATATTAAGAGCTAGCTTCTATTCTATAACTAGCTAAGCCAACCAAATCGTGAAAGGTTTCTCATAGCTAGGCTGCGGAGTTTTCAACTTAACAACATTCTGATTCCTGTTGTGTTTCAGAGAAGAATCCCATGCGTCACATTCACTCTCTGGCAACAATTCTAGCCACCCCATTCAACCACAATCTAAAATACAGCATTGCTATTCATTACAAAATATAATTTTATGAAATATTTAACGAAGGGATATGGTGAAAATTAAGCTGTTCCTTGTTTAAAACTTAACAAATAAATTAAAATAAAAAATAACTTATATCTCCGCAACTGAATTTTACTTTCTTACAAGTTTAAAAAAACATAAATTACTTTCTTAAAATTTTCACCAAAAAGTTTTCGTAAGAACTATCATTTCCCTGTAAAATAAGAAACAGTTGAGTTCATAAAATTCAGGTGAATTCTCTGACCACATTCTTCAACGTTTTACATTTGGTAACGAATCTTTGTAAGCAAAGCATTTTTCATCGTCAGCAGTGATTATAGTTGTAAAAGAATTTGAACGGTTACCGTTATTTCTCAAGGTTATGAAAACTGAACTGGTTATTGAATAGGTCGAAGTACTGATTCAAGGTTTAATGGTCGAACCGGAATATAATTAAATATATATTTATATTTATGTATAAATATAAGTATATATATACAATTATTTATATACTAATAAAATAAATAAAAATATAATATAAATCAATAATAAAATTATTTGAAACATAAAAAAATAAAGTCATAAAATAAAAAAAATAAAGTCATAAAATAAAAAAATATTACATTTATATAAATAATACAACATTAATTCATATAATAATATAGCATACAAATTAACTAAATAAACATAATTCACATAGTTCATAATATAGTTAATGATATATGATATATTTATTAAAAAAATTTAGATTGAATAATGAAAATTTATATTAAAAATATGTTTTATAATTATTTAATATTAAAACATTAAAATATAAATAAACAAAATAGTATATAACATTATTTTCGTGTGTCGACACTATTACTCAATGAAAGGAATGTACATGCCTTCTTCCAATCAGACACGTCTATTTTGTTATTTTATCACTATCGTTCACTGTACCAATTTCCAACTCTCTTGAAAAGATCAAAGATGTCACTTCATCCGCGTGCACCACATCGTGTCTATATCCAGACTCTGCCTTCTTCTCTTCTCCCTCCTGCATTCTTCTCTTCTCTTCCCCCATACTCCCACCATCATCTCTTCTCCCTCTAGCTTCATTAATTTACACTTCGATCCCCAGACTCCGCCTTCTTTATCTTTCTCTCCATCACTTCAAAAGGAGCGATTCCACTTGGCCCATTCAATAGCATCGTGTCGCTCCACTGCAAGTTTGGGTTGTCTGTCCGATGAGGCAAGCGAATCAATGTCGCCATCGTCGCCGTTGCCGCCTAATATGTCGTCGTTTGGGACTAGCCTCACTGCACGCATCCACAGGGCCTTCTCAACGATCTTGAGGCTTAGATCTTGATTTGCGTCTTCATCGTCACTGCTGAATGCGAATGACGACGCGACGTCGCTTATTCGCCAAAAAGGTCTGAATCGTTAACCTTGCAGACCGGTACCGGATTGACCAGTTTAGCTGGTTTGGAACCGGTTCACCGGTTTTTAACTCTACCGGTTCGATGAGATGGCCTGAACCGGTGAAAGGACCGGTTCCCAGTCCGATCCAGTTTTCAGAACAGTATTATTTCCTGAGAAAATCATGTCACAGAATACTCAGGCTTAGATAGTTAAAGGTCAGATTTTTAATTACCATGATACCATCAGCTCGGTATTGAATTCGGTGATATCTCCATTAATATGCATCCATTGAATATTATTCCGGTCATCTTTATTTTATTTCCAAAGTATGATACCGTAATAAAGTATCAAATATTTATTAATTACTGATTATACTTTATAAATTTTAAATATTTATTAACAACTAACAAATATTTAAATAACTCCATTAAAAAAAATTCCGTTATACCATTAACAACTCCATGCTTGGATTATTTGACACAGCCAAATAACAGTTGTGGGCAGAAAAGATGGTTCAAAAGTTGGTTAAACAGTAAATTCGACCCTGGTCCTGAGACTTCCATCAAATTGTGAAAAAAAAGGAAGAAAAACAAAATTATTGTGGCCTAGTGGGTGGGCCAAACAAAAAATGCTAGTCCGTGACACAAAAGGGAAATCGACGTGCAGGCTGCAGACTAAGCAACTACGAACAATAGTAGATAGAATGTTCAACTGCAGCGTCGTCAAAGACTGTCAAGAATGGGATATAAATCCAGGAAATAATAGCAACATTAAGATTTAGTTTACAAATTCACTGAAACGAATTAGTATCTATATGACTTGGTTGTGGCATATACATCGGATTCCATATGGATAGAAAGGCACAAAAGGAAACAGAATCCTTGATGTTGTTGCAAGTAATGCTATGTCTTATTAAACAATTCTCCTAATACCTAATAAAAAGAAATGATTAAATAATAAAGTAGAAGTAAATAATATTTTAGGAATCTAAAATGTAATTAATATTTTTTTCATTTAATAATTAAGAAAATTATTAAGTTGATGTTTAAGAGAATATAAAATTATTCTTTTGTTGCAGAATCACTCAGTGGAGCACCAGATCAGCTCCCCAATTCATCAGTAAATCTCGAATGTTCTCAACAATTCATCAGTAATGGAACAAAGGAAAGTGCATTGAGGAATCAAAGTAACAAAAGGGAGAAGAATGCATTGAATCACTAAACGGTAAAAGCAAGGCATCATGAATTAAAATAATACTACTAATTCAGCGCCTGAATTTAAATATGTTGGGCGTCTTCCAATAGTGACTTTATGTTCAACATACCTATATTAATTGCTATAAGGGTAAGAACTAAGATGTATAACTCAAAGCAAGGCTTCAAGGATACAGATATATCATATATTGATATTGGTCTTCATGATCGTATAAAGACAGTTAGCTTAGAACATGCAAGTAATGAACTGCTTCACTTACAAACTAAAAGTGTAAATGTTGGGGAATTGTGTGTTTCCTAGCAAAGAGCACTATAATACAGATAATACAAAGCATACAGAAGTTGGTCTATGTAACATCTAGTTTGGCAAAAAAAGTTACAGAAGCTTGATGTCCAAGGCCCAAAAAAACAGATAAGACAAAGCACACAGAAGCTTGACAAGTGTATCTCAGAAAGCCATTATGTCATAAATTCATAATAATAAAATGAAGTATACCTATCAGATTCACCAAAGTAAATCTTAGTTGAAATGTGTATCATTGAAGATATAAGTTCCACATCCCTTTTTCATGTTTGTTCTCAAGTTCATGCCTATGTAACGTATCTACTCTGGCAATTTTCTTCTGCATATGTAATGTTTATGACCGTCCATGCAAAAGTTCATTTAGGGAACTTCCATCAAAGTTAACCAGCACTTTCTATACCAAACACTTCCAATAAATACTTAAATAGGCATATAACTTAAACCCCTGTCAATGATCCAGGAAGCAACAACTTCTTTCTTTTTCTTTTATTTTTTTGGATAACAAGAAGCATATAGCAATTAGCAACTTAAATTACTTGAGAGTGTAATTTCAGTAATGTAAGTTACAATAAGGCGTTCATGAAATTTGGTGAATCATTTGATGTTGAGAAACGTATTGCAAACTTTTAGACCTGAAAAGCACAAGAAATATTCAATACAAATGCAGTAACAGAATAATATGATACAGGAAGCATAAAGTTTATAGCATCTTCCTTAATAAGTCAATAAAGGCTTGGCTTGAAGTCTTGAACCGGCAAATGTAACTAGTAATAATGATATAATTTCCTAAAATGTCAAGACTGCAAATAAGGTATGAAATTCAGATGGTTATGTAAGTTTGGATAGCAATCCATTATATTGAAGGAATCAACCTGGGGTCAACATCTATCAAAATGTCATATTTAAGGATACAGAGCTCCAGAGCATTGTAATGATGGACCAGGAGCACTAAAAATCGGTGACACATAGGAAAACAGCATATAAATAGTGTCTATTTCCCTTAGCCGATAAAATCACAATCATATACCAGCTAATGTGTAACTTCTGAGCCCAATTATAAGATCAATGGAAAAGGTCATTCTCAATATATAGCTCATGAGATCAAGTGTATTGATATCAATTACCAAATAGTAATTAGTAATCATGAAAAGTAAGAACAACAGAAGGTAGAGGCAATTATTAACTAGTTAAGGTTTAGAAGCTTAACTGGCCAAATGAATCTCCATAGCTTGCAAATACAGCGCGACTGCCTCTTCTAGGGCAGTCAGCAATACATTACACTGACACATGAGGCCAGCAGAAATGCAGATTGGAAATGTAGTGTTCCTCCTGATAACCATGAAACTTACAAGAAAAAGAGCTAGACTGAATTTTAGATATATATTATAACTGATTCTCAACTTCACCACGAGGAAAATTCTACCCAAAAAAGGGTTGTTCATAACAGCCAACATACGGCTCAAACACACTCTTAGCTGTCAGTTAGAAGACATGGCATCCTTGAGGGATGCCATAGAACTTAGAAGAGCTTATCACGTATGGGACACCATATACCCTAGGTGACAGGGATATGACGGCTATATCTCAATAGAGAAACTAGCAAAATATACAGTACGCATAAGTCCAGTACTATCATGGGAACTGAACAGCTATCCGTTTCTTGCTCAAAAACTGCATATTGCATATCAATTAATCAGATAAGTGAAGAAAACAACTTTACTATTCAGATGTGACTGTAATGATAACAAATGCTTTATAATTGCTTTCATTTTGGGGAAGAACAACCTTGCTTTCATAATAGTTATTAGAAAGAAATAGCACGTTAAAGTTCAGAAGCACAAAATGACAAGGATGTGCAATAGCATGCAAGTTCAAACAAAACCCACCCCCCCCCTCATTTTTCTTTTTGGGCTAAATGTTTACGGCAGAGTAACTCAGGAAATAGAATGACTTTATCTCGACATAATTAATGGGAAGTAACAAAATGAAAATTAAAGGGAAGACAAAGAGATCAGAAGTGTCTTTTTCATCAGCCATTGAAACTTTCTGCCCCTCTTTCTTTTCACACCACAAGACAACAATCCAGAAAAATACAGGGCCACAACAGCAAGACACATCCAGTGTGCGATTAACCAGCGAAAAAGCATCTAATGGCTCATTATTAATCCGAAAAATCCTTTTCTTTTCGCGCAATTTCAACAAAGAAAGATCTAAAAGAGGGAAAGCCAAAGAAGATTTTTTTTTAAAAAAAAAGACACAAATCCAGTGGATATTTGGAGCTGAAGAAAAATGAGAACTAGCATTATCGTGGCAAGGCCTCTCTGTTCCTCGCCGAGGCATCCCTTGAAGGAGGAGTTTTCTTGGACGGTGAGCCTGGGCCCCAGCGTCATGCACGGTTGCTGGCGAGCGGAGCGGAGAGTAACATGAACATGTCCTCCGACCTGCAAGTTTTCGAAGCTGGGCCCCGTTTCATATTCGCTAATGCATGTAAAATGGATGTCGTCTTCATTCATCCGTACATAACACAGTAAACGATGCACGAAACGTTCTCAACTTCTCCCCGCAAGTGTTGTCGTTTTCCTGTTCCCGATGCCTCTGCGACCAAGTACAATCCGACGCCGTTTCGGTAACTTACGAGTTGTGTATATAGCAGTTGGCCACCTCTTGAATCAGTAAGAACGGAGAGAAGCATGGCCTCGAGAGTGAAGATACTAACCACTAATTTCATTTTCAGTTAGTTTTATGCCAAGAGGCATAATTTTTTATAACAAAAGAAATATGCATACTGAAGCTTCAAGTTTTCTCCCACCTCTTTTTCGTTTATTTTATTTAATTAACTAGCTAGGATTCTTTCTCTGTAATGTGGAATGAGAGCGCGAGTTCTCAGTTAGTTCTCCCTTCATTTCTTTCTTATTAATATCAGACGAACAAAAACAATAATCTTTTTTCCTATTCAACCACTTGCGTCAATTTACCGTTTATGTAGTAACCTACGGTCAAGTGATTAACATCAATAAATATATAATTGTATAAAAAATTAACAATCGTGTCGTTTGGCAAATTCACAAATCACATTAGTTCAAGTGACAAGATTCACAAGTTACAGGAGGGGCTATCCTTTGGTCAATTTACAAGTTCAAGTGGAGATATTAAAAAGTTTCAAGCTCTTTTGAAATGCTTGACATTACTGGAATGCCTCAAAATGGTTGTTATCTAGAGTTGTTGAAAATTAAATCCAACCGATAAATAAAAATTAGTAGTAAATCTTCCTTGCTTGTGATTACAACTGTTATGCAAGACTGGCAAATTAATTATGCTATTAATTAGATGTCAATGACAAACAAGTTGCCCGAAGGCAGATTCACTTTCAGTGTTGGCGTTGTTATATATATATATATATATATATATTTTGGTCTTCGTGTTGCCATTATCTTTCTTTTTTGGGTGGGGGCCATTTTTGGGAGAAGGAGATGGAAATGTTTGCATGGCGATTAAATTGCCAGCGAGATGTTAGCATTATCTTTTGAAAGAGAGAAGTACAGCCGTTAAATCTTTGGGCTTGAGCGTGAGCTCCAAGATTCAAATTCCGAAGGTTGGCACTTTTGAGAGGAAGTTGAAGTTGTATGATCCATGGAACAAGTTGGGCTGACTTAAACCCATCATTATCTGCATAAAACATGAGGATTGTAGTTGTATTTAATGGCTGCAATTACTTGGTCCTCGAACAGGGATTTGCAAATCTTGCAGGGTTCCACGTCGCTTAAATGAAATTGATTAAACGTTAATAAAATAATCAGTCCACGCATCAGGCGAGTTCTTGTGCGGGCCTACTCGTCTTTCCCATAATATGGGCTCATTTAGATCTTCCAAATAGAGATAGCAATACGGGTCAATCTGCTCTAACCCGTCATAGATTAAATAAAAATGAGATAAAATGAGTTGATTATTTTTATTTAATGAATTAAAAAAATTAATATATTTCATGATGAATTGACGGGTCAATTTATCTTAAATTTTTGTTTTAAGAAAATGACGAGTTGACATGTCAACTCATATAAACTTAAATAAAAATAATAATAAAATAAAAAAATTAACAAATTAATTAACCTAAAATTAAATAAAAAATAATAAAATGACGGATTAGCAAGTCTACTTGCATGGATTAACCTACTAACCCACCACCAACAATAGAAAAGAAAAAAACTTGACCCAACGGATAAGTTGTTCCACTTTGTCACAACTCACAAATTATACGAGGCGGGTTAAGGAAATTTATATCAAAAAATGAGTTTTATATGGCAACCTAACCCACCATTTTTTACGGGTTAAATGATTCGACTCATTAGGTCGTACTTATTTTGCCATCTTTACTTCCAAATTGGCATATCCAATCACCAAGATTATCACGGTGTCATCATGTCTATGACATTCGTTGAACACTCCTTGAAGTTTGATTTATTAGGACACATTAATCTAGTTTAGATTTTTAGAGTATTGTTAGGTATTGAAATAAGAATCCTTTTTAAAGATGTTTGATTCATGTGAATTAAATCTATACCATTGAGGATGATCCTTAAAGAAATCTAAAATCCTTCTACTTGAACCAACATTTGTTGGTTTAAGTTAGATCTAGTTGCAAAATACTTGTCCTTCTTTTTCTAATTTAGCATATTAATCCTCTCCTCGATAGCACTCCGCTAATATATATCATAGAAGACTAAAAGTGGATTCGTATATGACTGATTGACCGAATTCCTCCTACAATATCACAAGCTTAATGAATGTGACCAACTATTGGTATAATTTAAACTGTTAAAATAACATAATTATTTTAACTTATTATTTTCAGAATGTAGTATGTAGATTAGAAGACTAATTTGTAACATTTATATAAAAGGGAATTATCTGTATATATAAAATAAAGACCAAAAAATCAACGAAGAAAATGAGTACTCGGAGGAGAAGCAGAATGTTTCAGGCTTATCGTCTGTCGATTTCGGACGGGGGGCGGGGGTGGTGATGGAAGTCTTCTTTTTGACCTTAGCCTTCTGATTCTGTGGCTGAAACCTGCCAACACTTGAGCATTATCACTGTCCAAGCTCAAGCTCACACGTCCACTACTGGTTTCTCTTCCACCATGAATCTTTCTCGACCCCGCTGTTCTGCTGTCAAATGCTCTCGGTAATGCTTTTCCGGAGCCTGTCCAAGCAGGGGAAAGCAATATCACAAATCTTCATCAATTAATTATTGGTACTGGAATTAAAATTATTGCAGAAAATGAAACCTGAATTAATATCAACTAATTAATTACCATAAGGAAGCAGCGCAGGGGCTTCTAGTGCCACGAGAAGGAGAAGGGATGTTACTAGAACTGCTGTCATCAACTTCGCCTGAGACTGAGACACACCCATCGTAGCAAACTTTTGCTTCTCTGTCTGAGCCCGCAAATCCTTCATTTTAGAAACGACTACGAAGCTGGATTTAAGATTCTATGCTGGTGTCACATTGTTCATTTATTCATTTAATTATTAGGTTCACATGGTTTAATTGATTTTTTTCTAAAAAAGAAAAAAGAATCATAGGAGTGCCATATATTATGATTGGGTTTTAGTGTTTTACTAATTGAGACTTGACTCTGAATTCCAGGATTACAGCTGCTTCATAATTTCATTAAGGACGCCAGAAAGGAAGCAAATTGACTTCTCAACTGAAGATGCATGTGTTTAGCTCTAGCTTGTTTCTTTTTTCTGTCTAACACTCAAACTATTATTGGTTCTATTTTAAAGATGTATAAACAAATATAACAGAGTTATCCTTCTAACTAATCAAACATTTTTGACACTTTAAAGTTAATGTATGTTAATATAACTATCTTACCTTACCACACGTGGTTGAATAAACATAAATTGAAATATATTAAACCATGTTCTTTAATGAATGAAAATTTTAAACATCCTACATTTTATGAAAAAAAAGAATCTATTAATGGGAGACTCGTCCATCACCAAACCACAATTCTACAATCTTACGCATCAAATAGTCAATTTTTTTTCCCCAATCAAATGCTATGGCCATAAGGAAAATCATGTAACGAAATCCTTAACTTGTAATCATGGTTGGAGTATATGATAATTTAAATAGGAAGTCATATATTCAAATTATAGCAACAATTATATGGTATAATTAAGAAAAAAAAGTTATGGTACAATCACTCCTTTTTTTTTTTGGCATGAGGTTTAATCACTCCTTTTTACTTCTAGGTTTAGTCAAACTAGAACTTCTTGATAGGGAAAATGGAATATTTTGATTGCTACAAATTGATGGAAATCAAAAGGAGGCAATCACGGGGAAGAAGACTTAATACAGCGGTTTAATAAGACAAGAAGACAGGAGTGCTTCACAAGTTCAAACGACCTTCAAAAACAATGTGCTGCAGATTAGATATGTTAATGAATAGTCCCTGGGGCCTCAACAATCATCATGGTAAAAAGGCAGACTCTTTCTCTTCTTAAATTTTCAAGTTCTTCAACTTGAATCTAACTGGCAAGCATCCGAAGAAAAATAATTAAGCTGACATTAGAAGTCACTGACCAACAAGTTGCCCCAAGACTACTAAAAACAAGAAAGCAAACCAGTGGGCATTTTACATTGTTAGTGGAAACCTTGTGCTGCAGATCGGGAAATTTGTCGCGCATTTTCGTGTCTTCATCTTCCATGTTGACTTTGGAGTTTGAACAAGCAAAATTTTTTACTGCCAAATATAATATCACAAATGCCATTGCAGTTACATTCCAGTTCCACTAATCCATGCTGATGCCCCAAAGAGAAACAGCTTTCATTTTAAAAACTGCAAATATTATGGCTGGGAGCCGGGACTTTACTATAGGAGATCTTACCAGAACCTTTTTTTTTTTTTTCATGCAACTTAAATTATTTGTGAAGTACTGTTATTCCCGCCACCATAAGATAATGCAGAAAAGGACAAATTATATGTATTACATGTTTGAATTATTTTGCTTTCAAAATAGCTAAATATATCTGAGTACATCATATATTTTATGGATAATGATATATAAATAACAATTTACAAATACAAAAGCTCACACACAAACACACACACACACACACACACACACACACATATATATATATATATATTTCTCACCAAGAGCATTGTCACATTAACAGTTTAACATAAATTCATATGTAATTTAATAAATCTACACCTTTTGTTGTCTTTTTCTGTTTTTCAAGGTATTATAACACACATATCATTATCTAGTTCTTATACGTTTTCGATTCTCATCCCTCCTATTCCATTTTTCTTATTACCACTCTTATGAATATAAGCATCTTGGTAATCATATATTTCTTTCTCCAAAGATATTATGTGTTCCACATAAAAATGAGATGATCGAATTCCTTTTAAGTATTGGAAAATGATTAGAAATAAAAATCTCCTCAAAGAGAAAGTAAGAAGATTATAAAAATCTGAAGTGCTGATTTCATAGAGGAATAAACACAAACACGGGGTGAGCAACCATTTTGGCGCTCCAAATTCGTTCATCCAATGAGGTTTACCTTGCTGCACGTAGACTGCGTCATTGTGGAACAAGTTTCACCAAGCAAATCAGCTACTAACCAGAATACGGCGTCCATAAATCGACGTAATGTCTCAAAGAACGCCGAAGGGCCTTCTTCCACGGATCAGGTTCGGGCAAATCCCCAGTAAGAGCGAGAGCGCTATCGTCCTTCCGATTCCCCAGATTCAGAACAAAAAGCTTGTCACCAAAAACCCTTTGCATCGCCTTCAGAGTTTCTTCCATTACAACCTTCCCGTCTCTCAGCTTATTTTCTGCCTCAACACAACTACCCCCAACATTGACCATTATTCTCCCGCCTTTTCTCAAACGCTTGCTGAGCGTCTCCCAAGTGGCAGGATCCTGAAGCTCGGGTATCAAACTACCTTCCGAGAACAAATCGACCAAAATCCCAGAGAACCCATCTCGTAAACTAGCCTTCAAGGCATTTCCAACGTAGATGAAAAGCCTATCTGGGTATTCCCTCTCGATTTTCCCAAGGGCAAAAAACTTTCTACCGACATCAATCACAGATGGGTCAAGCTCCCACCCATGAATGACCACTTCTGGGTATAATTCAAGTATAAGACGAGCCGCGGAGCCCGCGCCAAAGCCGAGAATTCCCAGAGGTCCTGGGGGCAAGATGGGAGGCAACGTAGCAAACACGTCAAAGTAAGTGTGGGTGAACGATTTGAAAAGGAAAGATATGCTGTGAATGTTTCCAGGGCCGTCGAGAAGGAGAAGCCTCGAACCGGCGAAAGGGTGATCGGCTTTTCGAGAAACCTCCAAGACCCGGATATAGTTGTGCCTCGACTTGAACTTCACCAAGATTTTCACGTCTTCCACGGGAATGCCGTCGTCTTGGGTTTTGGTTTTGGTTTCGATGAAGGAGGAGTGGGGAGTGTGCTGGCATTTCACTGCCAACGAAGTTGCAGGAACAATGAGAGAGAAAGAAAGTCTTATTGGGGCAGGTTGGAGATAACATCCTGAAGTTCCAATCGAACTGCGAACGAATGTTTGCATTTGGGATGAAGAAGGCGCTCTAGACATCGTTGCCTTCTCGCGCAGTGTGTTTGGTTTGGTTTCCTGAATTCTGATGGCATAACAGAACTAATACACTAGAGAGAAAAAATTGTCCTTTTATTTCATCCAATTGCAATTATGTAGTAAAGTTATAAATGCCATAATATTAATAGTAATTAATAATAATAAGTAGACGTTTCCAGAATTAATCTCATTCAATCAAAATATCTGAATTGCATATTTGAGAATCGGCTTTTGCTTTCTTGCTGGAGAAAATCCCAAAAACATGTTACAAAAGATGGTAGTGAGGTTATTAAAGAACACATCTTATCCTTGCATTAAATTTCTGTTCTTTCCGGCGACCTTCAATACGCAGTGCAACCTATTGACCAATGCTAATCTTGTAAACCTGAGAGAAACAAGATTTTCTCTAAAATTTGTGTTTTCATAACTCCTACGATGAATTTGGTTCGGGGAGTAAAAGCTCGTCAGTTCATGTGTTTGGTAATAGAGAAGGCAAAAAACATAATTCTTTTTATGAATTAAAACATCTTATCTTGAGGTCAAAAGTTACCTTAACCAGGAGTAGAGTAACAAGGGGGGGAAAAAAATTTATCACCAAATTATTTCTACACTTCAATTTTACACTTCTCTCAATATATTTGAAAGGTGAAAAGAATTATAATTTTTTTTTCTTTCTTATTACCATTCAAAATAAATGTTTAAAAATAATAATAATATATAATTAAAGTATAAAAATAACATTTTAAAAAAAATCCAACCCCTTAGCATCCCTCCTGGTCCTTTTGATCTTTTTCTCACCATCAACAATGGTTTCTTTCTAAGATCCAATCTGCCGCACTTAAAATTTTGATTAGGGCGCTTCTGCTCTTGGTGGACTCGAGGTTCAAACCCATACAACCCTGTGAGCTTCAGCCACCGGCGGTTAACAAGACAGTGCTGATAACTGGGGAAAACTGTGATATTACTGAATAAAAAATAAATGAAAAGTGAAAGAAACAGAATGACTCCGCTGGCTCTGGCTGTTGTCTGCACAATGTGATCAGTGACATTATATTCGCATTGTCAAGAGTTGTTTTCACTTTTCACAAAACAAATCACCCGAGGGAGAGAGGAGCAAGAAAACAGAGTTGACCACTTTTGCCTACTTTATACATCAAAAAGATTTTTGAACTCCAAAATGACCATCTATAATGGAGAGAGAAAATATGTATTATATAGCTCGAAGTAATGAGCTCCCCACTAAATGGAGTAATTCACTTTAAATCATACAATGCAAACATGCTGAGCAAGAACCTCCTACGTTCTATCAGCATCAAGATGATGGATGCACATGCACTTCTGGCTTCTCTTCTTCCATCTCGCCTGCAACATCCCTGATGCAAAGAGCGTATATTTCTTAGCTTTTAACAAAAGGAACCTAATGATTATCAAATTCATTTGCAAACGAATTCAATGACATTTTCTCTTAATCTCAAATAAACAATGCTGAAATAAAATAGAACAGTTAGAGTATCCATATCATATAAACAGGATTGAACTTTAGGTCCTATTTGGTACACCGTATAAGAGATGGATCGTATAGCATAATTAATACTATCCACATTTGAGTAAGATACTGAATAATAATTTATCCGGTCAAAATAATTTTATCCAGCCTTGATTGTATAAAATTATATAAGATAAAATAATTTGATTTCGATCTGTTATAGAATCAAAGGCTAAATAAAATTATTTTGACTGGATATTATATTTTTCAGTATCTTGTCCAAACATTGTATAAAGATGAATAATATTAATTATATTATATTATCCATCACTTATACAGTGGATCAAACGGGGCTAATTGCTTAAGGTCAACATCCACCTCTCTATTAAATGAAGTCTTCGTATGTATAAAACTGGCCCATGGCCTTAGCCCTGTGTAACTACTAATTAACCAACAAGCTAATGAGGCAACTCTCAATCTCTCAATAAGCCATGCATTAGCTTTGCAACCATTGGTACATAATTTGCCTTTGGGAAAAGAGAGTTGCATGAGAATATCACCTTGACACGTGACAAATGGCTAAGAAGACAGTTGTGTAAAAGCTTAATGAGTGCTGCATTGTCTAGACAGAACTTCCATTAAAAGGCTAGAGTGTTTACTGTTTACCATTACAAGGCTACATGGAGTCACTAAGGTTCCAGTCTCAGGGACAAACCCACAGTTCACCCACCCTATAAAGGGACTGATAAACCAAATGCATTTTCTGTTCAGCTTAACAAAATATAGTCCTTACCTCATATAAGCAGTTAAGTTTGAGAACTTTGAACCAGCCTTCTCATTTTCATCATGATCAGAATCAGAATCTTCACCACTCCATATGCGACGTTTTGGTCTTCTATCCATGTCCTCTTCTGCCTGAATCCGTTTACTGAATAAAATCAAACTAAAAGAAGAAAATGGCAGAGGAGCAATATACAGCTTGTTTGTTTCCCCTACACTCCAATGCCAACGCCTGTTGGCACACATTCAGATGCACGTTTTGTTTCAGCAAGAAATTCTTGCTTCTTTGAAATGGGCGTTGGCAACATGGTAATGAAAGTAAACAAACAAGCACAATATCTGCAACTATTTACTAAGTACCAACCTCCTCTGGAACTTGTATGGTTGAGGGTGTTGTCTGAAAAGGTGCACTGGGTGCATGGGGAAGTCTGGAAAGCTGATCTAGTAGTGTGTTCCTGGAGAATTAATTTAAAAAAAAAAATCCATTTAATTCGCTGTTTGCTCCATGGAAATACTAGCTATTATCCCCAGCAGCACAAGTAACACATGACATGAGAAAGAACAGCAAATCTCCTAATCAAACATTCAGCTTTTACCACACGTCAAGCTCCATGTTAGACATAACAGATTAGCATTAAATGTAGTAGCGAACTTCCTTTACATCTGAAGGGTTCAATAATTCAGCTATACTTAGGAGACATTAAATAACCAACTTCAGCATAAAAATCATGTGTGGTCACCTGGTTTAGGTATGGTGGTTGAGGTGGATGGGGATTTGGATGGAGATTGTAATCAAAAGTTGTAATGACTTCCCAGTGTAACCCCCCCCCCCCAACCAAAAAAAAAAAAAGTGTGCACTATGCACTATATACACGAGATAGTTGAAGCATAAATTCTGCCAAGGTTCAGTCCCTGGCCCCTAGCACATTTGCCATGGTGGCTTTAGATATTTGAAGTCTAGAACAATACAACAAAGAAAAGGGCCGTAGTCCAGGTATAAACTACAGCATGTCTATGCAACTATTCATAAGATTCTGAAAACATAATCAAAGATTCAAAACATAATGCATCTAATTAATTACGTTCATAATTGTTTATGACCTGTATTTTTCCCATAATTATGAGAAAATAAAATTGGAATTGGAATCATCAATTGTAATTCAACCAAAATGAAATTAATATATTAAACTCACCTTATTTTTTCCATATCCTTGGGTGTGTTTAGGTTCTCCATGTTGCATGGATCAACATGAAGTGTATAATCTGGGCCAAAATACTCATAATATTCATTATACGGCAACTTATTATCAGGCTCCACTCCGACTGCCACTGCTGTCTAAAACAAAGAAAGAACATGTAATCAAATAACTAAAATTAAACCAGCACCAAAATGCATTATTCATAATCCTGTCCAAAAAGAGAAAGAAAGAGACCTCATAACACCAACAACGGGCAACGTTCCGAATTGTATATCCTCCCCCACCCAAGACCATTAGAGGAACATTGAAAGATCTGAGGAAACGAAGACAATCTGCATGACCCTTCACAGACAAGTTGAAGCAACCCAACCTATCACCAGACAATGAATCAGCACCACATTGAAGAACAACTGCATCAGGTTGATAAACCTCCATGACTTTTTGAATGATGGGACGAAACAGATTACGGAAATTCTCATCATCCATTCCATCATTTAATGGGACATTAAGAGCATAATTCTTTCCTGAGCCCACCCCAACGTCTTTAATGTGCCCGGTCCCAGGGAAAAAATCTCCAAACTTATGAAAAGACACAGTCATCACTCTATCAGTGGTGTAAAAGGCCTCCTCAACGCCATCACCATGGTGAACATCGATGTCAACATACAGCACACGCTGTCCAGTAGCATAGAACGGATAGAACAATATATTCAGGAAAGGAAGAAAAGACATGTGACATAAACAACAAAAAAAGTACTGATAATACAAGCAACATAGGAAAGTTTCTGTATAAGAAGAACATAATTTTGAATTTTATGTGCAGAAGAACTATGAAAAGACAAAGGTATACTTTAGGTCACCAGAATCTTGTTTATTCGGCACACATGGTGTGCAGAAGTGATTTTTGTCGAATCAAAATCCAAATGGGAATGGTCATGTAAAGGCCATTCCTATTCCACTGTTTGGTTTTAGGAATGAAATAAGATTTTATTCAATTCCAGTTTGTTCTTATGTTTGGTTTATGAAATCAAACACAAATTAGAATCATGACTGTGACTGAGTGCATATCGTTTGCCTGTTTGGCCACCAACATTGGCCATGAATGGGCATAACACCCTATAAACTATAAAACAGAACAGAAAGGGAAAGGTGATTCCAATCTCTGTGGAATCAAGGGCTGCAATGGAATTGTAATTTCAAGCCTTTCTCTAACTTTGCTTTTTCTTCGGTACCAAACACAGAAATCACCATCCCCACAGAATGAAGACAGAAACGAAATTGTTATTCCCGCGTGCCAAAGGTACTCAATTAAGTTCTAGTACAATGACAAATATGCCATGGCCAACGGTTTTCTTATAAGCAGTAACTTTAATTGATTGCCACAAGGTTCCACAATAAAATATCTTGCAACTTTTACAACGGCATTTTGGGATATGATCGTGGAACTTAAATACAGAAACGCAGAAAAGCATAGTAAAACAGAGTCTAGGGCTATGCAGTAGACAATACACGAGCTATGAAAGCATATAATGCAACAAAAGCCCTAAAGCGATAAATGAAAAACAAATTCGAGTACCAAAAAGAAGGAAAGAGCATGCGAATAAAGAGAGCATTAAATAGGAAAGAAATCGGAAATTACCCTGTGAACTTTGAGAAGCTCGAGGATGCCGAGAACAATGTCATTGACGTAACAAAAGCCAGAAGCTTCAGATTTCTTAGCATGGTGCAAGCCACCAGCCCAATTGATGGCAATATCAGCGTCCCCGCGGTTCAGCTTGACGGCAGTGCCGATGGAGCCGCCGGAGGAGGCCTGGCAAAAATTGAACAAGCCGTCAAAGACAGGACAGTCCTCGCCAACATTGAAGCGCTTGAGCTGGCGAGCGAAGGTGTTCTCACCGAGGGTCTCCGGCGAGACCGTGGCGAGGAAGTCGACGTAGTCGTCGGAGTGAAAGCGGCGGATGTCATCGGGGGAGGCGGGGAAGGGACGGTTGATTTCCATGCGGCGGTGGAGGGAGTAATGGACGATGAGGTTGTGGGCCATGCGAATCCGGTGGGGTTTCATGGGGTGGCCCTGGCCGTAATAGTAATCGCCGATGGTGGGTTCGTAGAAGTAGGTGACCCTCCTCTTCTTTGCGTCTGTACCCGACGACGGTAGCGAGGCACCACCCTCTCCCTCTCTACTCTCCCCCATCACACCCATTCTCGCTCTCTCTCACTATCACTACGAGATGAGACCCAATACCCAAACTCAAGTATCAACAGTACCAGGCCACCGCTCCAGTGACTCTTCTATATGTAGAATGCGGAGGCACAACAAAAAACACCGGCAGCCAGCAGCATTTGACTGAATGGATCTAGTTTCTACATCTAGCAGTTTCTTATTTTTTTATTTTCACAATTAGATTATTTTTATTTTCGTCAAATTATGCATAAAATTTTATTATATTTTAAAATTTAATAACACAATTTTATAAACTTACTAAAATTTATATATTAGTACATATTAAACCTTTTATGTAAGTGTAAAAATTCTTATGTTAAGTAAATATATATAATGTAATAAATTTAAAAAATCGTATTATAAATTTTAAAATATTAAAAGTTATTTTTTTTATTTGACTCACAATTAAAAGAATTTTTTATAATTTATTTTTTTATTTTTAGATTTGAAATTATTGTTTTCTCCTATAAATTTTTTAAACCTCACGAATTTCCTGCTTGCTAAAATTAGAATTTTTTTTAGGTTAATTATGATAACATAACGGCACAAAAGAAATTACTTAAATTACGGCTCTTAGATTTTCTTTTTATCTTTTAACTTGATAAAATACCTCTTTAGATTCAAAATTATTGTCCAGCACATTCACATACTTTGTATCTCTTGCATATCTGAATTGTATTGATTTAAAAAATTATACACACATTATTGCAATTTGAACTAAAAAAAGAAAA
The DNA here is from genome assembly GCA_019955255.1 of Castanospermum australe. Classification (NCBI taxonomy): domain Eukaryota; kingdom Viridiplantae; phylum Streptophyta; class Magnoliopsida; order Fabales; family Fabaceae; genus Castanospermum; species Castanospermum australe. The sequence continues at coordinate 224,890 of NSJW01001005.1, read as the reverse complement.
AATATCAACACATTATATATGTGTATGATTTTTGTGTAATACAATATTTTAAAATACGAATATTAATGTACCTAACTAATATTTCTTTTGGTAATTTCAAAAGCTTTAATTATCAAATCTTATCCTTGTTTCCGAACCTAAAAAAAAATCTTATTATTGTTTAACTTTATATTCAATTAATCAGCAAATAATTAAATCGTATATTATAATTCCCTTCTTTTAACATTTAATATCTGATAAATAAACCTTGCCAATAATTAAAAGTTGCACTAAACAAGAAAAGAGGTTCAATTAATTTAATCAATCATGGTAGAGTTCAAGTGATGAACTAAGCAATCAGAGGTTACAAAAAAAATAAGTATATAATTAAACGAATAAATCATGGAGCTCTCCACCTTCAGATTTGTTAAGCTTAATATAGATGGTAAGTCGTTAAAGAATTAAGTTAGGTCGTACTAGAGTGAGTGGTTTGCTTCGAAAAGAATACAGATAGTGGGTGAGGGATTTTTCTGGTTATGTTGGTTATACTGCGAATCTTCAGATTGGGCTTTTAACTACTAAACATGGTATTGGGTTATTATGCTGGATGAAGGGGTTCATGAACGTTAAGGACTAAAGGTTTAAACTGATTCCAAGGAAGTAATTAACTTGATCGAGCATGCGGTTGTGGAAACACCATGTATGGGGTAATTTTTTTCTGGACATTTGCATGCTACTACATCAAAATTGATAGGATATATCTATTCATCATGTTCTTCCTAAGGGAGTCACTGTTTGGACTTCTCGGAATTGGCTTCCAGCCATAGGAATTGAATGCTCGACCTTAGTGTATGAACTTGCATCTCATTGGATAGCTGGCAAACTAATAAGTGTGTCTTTAGATTAAAATTTGTAAACTTAATTTTAAATTAATTTGATTTTATGAATTTGATTTTGGTTAAAAATAAATTTGAGTAAAGTAATTTATATTTGATAAAAAATCACATTCAACTCAAAAGTAAGAAATAATTATTTCAGACTAAATGGACTTTTGAAACCATAATTACATCTGAAAAATAATAGAAATGCTAAAATAAATAAAACAAAAAATGAGTAAAAGTCTGTTTGAGTCTCCAAAAGCTAGTTTGGACGAGACAAACGCCCATCCAAACATGCCCTAACTTCAATGTAATCAGATTTTACTTGTATTATAGGGTTCAAATTTCATTGAAAGTATTTTATGACCAAGGTCAAGTGGATGTCCAAGTGAGGATCAATCCCTCGTCCAAAAACAGCTCCTGGTTTCACTAAAATAAAAAAGATAAAGAAAATAACAAAGATATTAATCGGATTAGTATATTATCAAAAAAATAAAAATATTGAAGAAGAAAAGTGTAATTGGACTAACACATATAGCGAAGAAAGTACAATTAAGAAAAAAAATTATAATAACAAATGTATTTTTTCTTTAAATGTGTACAATTAATAGTATAAATTGTTTATAAATCACATTTTTCATATAAAAATGATCAACATTTCACACACAAAAAATAAATGTAAATAACTCATTTTAACTTTGAAACTTTAATTCTGTGTGGTTTTATCAATTAGTTTGTTGAAACTTAAACATCTTTTAAATAACATCTTCCATTAACTAAGAAGTTAAAGAAAGCAAGAAACGAGCTTCTTTGAGTTTGAGGCTGTGGAACTTGATTTAGAAAGTGTATTCTTATGTGGAATGTCTCTCAATTCAGAATATCCTTAGGTAATGTCAAGTTCAACCATGGATTATAAAGTTTATGTTAAACTTTATAAATTTGTGGGATTTTAAATAGAAAAATTATTTTCCAAAACATCAAAAGAAGATTGAGCTGGCCTTTTTTTTTTTTTTTACGATAAGGATATCCATAGGTCAATTTTTATATTAATTGAGACTAAGTTCCTCTCTTTTTTTAGTTTCTCAGAATACCCTCCCATTATCTGAACTCCTTAAACATGAATCAACACTTGTTGGTAACTAATTTTCTCTTTATATGATCTTAAAGACATACCCTTTACATCGGCATGAGCCATTTAAGATAATTAATTTATCTAAGTGATAGCCCAAGGTTCCAACTGAAATAATGAAGATAAGAAATACACTTCATTAATAACTAGACCAACTCATTAGTTAAAAAAAATTGAGCCGATTAATTACTAAATAACATTTGCATGGAGAAATTCACCAAATGAATTATTTAAAACAATATATATATTAATATCATTTAAGATTTTATAGTAATTTCAATGTTAAAATGTATACAATGGTTTCATAAAGCGACATTAAGAAACCAATCACTACAAGAATTTTTTGAATTAATTATGGAATTTAAATGGCAAATTCTGTAGTTAATCTATAGTTAATCTGCAGCTAACAGTAGTAGCCACGGATTAGCTATGGAGTTGCTACAGAAAATTCTATAACATAAATCAAGTTGCTAATTCGCTATAGAAAAGATTGGTAGCTATTTCGTAGTTAAAATAAAAAATTCAGTAGTGATTCTGCAGCAAAACCGTAGCTAATTTTTGCTCAAAAAGACTTGTAATTCCTTAGTAATTTAGCTGGAACATTTCCCTAGTGAATTCCATAGTTATTCCATAGCTATTTTGTTAAATTCTCTGGTAAGTGTGAAGCCAATTTCATAACCAATCTATAGCTAACCGTAGTTACAGATATATTTTATTATGTGCCAAATTACACTGATATAAATAACTCGTTCAAAAAAGATAGCCCTAACAAGTAAATTATACAAAGCAATAAAATGTTATAATTGTATTAATAAATTAAAATGTTAAACCAAGTCTTACAAACAAACCAAACCAAACCAAGCATAACTAGAGTCATTACAAGGTAACATATAATATGCTTCCAAAAGAAACAATGAAATGGACATATATAATTGCAATACATAGTCCAAGTCAATCACTAAGTTTAGATAAGGATGAACAAATTGGCTTCCTACACCTGCAAAAAATTTAAAACATGGGATTAATAATGTATTTAGAATTCCTAAAGTTATTAGCAAATTAAAATTCCAAAATTTAAAATTCCATTTTCACAAACAAAAGTTATCAACAAGGATACATACATTTGTGTTTGAGACATCTCCACCAATAACCAACAAGCCCATCCAAGTGTTGCTTCCGTGATGTTTCTTCAACTTGGTTTAAACTATACATGTAAGTAAACTAAATTACTCTTAATACTTAGGCTGTGTTTGGGTAAGTCATTTAAATAAAGGCATGTAATTTATAAAGGCATTTAAATTACTTTATGATAAAATACTTTGTTTGAGTATTTGGCAAAGGAGTTTTAGAAATTCTATGTTATTTTGATTGACTAATTTTTACAACAAACCATGGAATTTCAAATTCAACCTAAATACGTAGAATTTCTAAAACTCTTCTTCTCGACATCTCCATTCTCTTCCATGGTTCATTGTCTCCTTTTTTTATGCTAACATTGCCTGTAACATCCCAACAATTATACCCCTATATAATTATATATAAAATAAGTATGAATGAATTTTATTGATGCATTAAATTTCTAAAAGTTTTATCTATGCATATATTTCAGATGAGTTTAGAATTCCTAATAAAGGAAGTGTATTTGAGTTCATCCTATTCATAATTCATAATAGTGCTTAAAGTAAGGATTAGAGAACCAACTTAGGCTTAATCATTAAATTGAGGGTGTTAGGAAGAAAGGTGAAATTAATTTAGAAAATGAATTTTTAGAGGAGGTTTATTAGAAACTTAATCTATCAAAAATTAGTGGAATGAGAAGTTAGTGGGACATTTAGAATACAAGTTAGTAGAATAATAACATAAACAATTCTCACTCTAACTAAGATTTTGATTCTTTAAATAATTGATCACTAAATAATATTTACTTATAATTAAATTAAATAGTTATTCAAGTCACTATAAATTAAAATCATGTGAAAGAAGTGGATAAACAAGATGATTAGAGGTTAATGATACTTAAAGAAAGCATTTAACACGCCTATCTACCACTTTTAGTGGAGTGAATATGATTACCTCTTCTCATAACCCCACTAACCGAGAGTTCTACTTCTCTTCCCACTATTTATAACACATTTCTTTACCTCTGCAGTTGACATGAGAGAGAAACAAAAAGGGTGGAAAGGAAAGAGAGAGAAAAGCTTCCCTCACCCTCCACTAACTCAATTGCTTTTCCACTAAGACCTTTCTCATCCACTTAGACCAGCGCCCTCCACTAGTTACATATAGGATGCTGGTCAAATTTAAAGCTTAAGAGGGAAAGGGTGCAGCTCAAAACAGCAAGGAGTCTTGCAAAAATTCTACATGTTAAGGTAGATAGTTACTATCCTTGTTGCATGTGTTTGTGCAAAACTGCTCTTAAATTTTGCTGTCATGTTGGATGAAATTCTGCTGTATAATTGCTCTTAAATTCTACTACTGTGATTTGTTTCTTACGTTTTATGTGAGTTTTTATGGAAGTATTTCTTTTAACATGTTTTACACTAGTATTTCTTCTAGCTTATATTTTTTGCCACTTGATTTACTCAAGAGCCACGAATTGCAAGCTACTAATCACTTATAAGTTTGAATGTCTCCATATTCAAGAGTTGGTAATATATACCAGCACCACTATTCTCAAGCAAACTTTGAAATAAAAAAAAAAAGACACAGATGTCGAGATGCCCAATAGATACCTGAAATTGACTTAGTTGGATTTGTTGGAAAGCAGCCGCAATACTGTAGGGATTTCTAAGAAAGAGGTATTATGTCCACTAGTTACCCATATATCTTGTATCTGGTCTCGTGTTGCTGATGCAGGGGATACTGTATATAGTATCAAAACTCTGAACTTAGTAATGCATTTTGTAGTTAATCACCTTAGTAATGGGATAAAATATTTTAAAGGGTAAACACAATTTATTTTTTACCTTGAAAATATACCAAATGCTGTATGCCATGAGACAGAAAGTATAATCAATTGTAGTTGTAGCTGTAGTTAAAGATGCAGTCCACTTTGGCTTGGAAAGTTTAGTGAAGTGGCTAAATAATGTAGCCTCACCTTAAGAACATCAAACTAACATACTGCATTATGATAAAGAAAGGGCTGGGGAGAGCCCAGGGAAGGGGGAAACTCTTAAGAAATAGTGCAGTAACACTTTATCTTAACTTCTTTAAGCCATAACTTTTTCAACTCTGGATCACCGAGGATGGTTGAAACTATAAGTGCCCCATGAACAGGTCCAGCAATCAGCTGCAACCAACTTTTTACAGCCACATCTTGTTTCTCTCATCTTCATAAAGCAAGCTGCAAGGAACTTAAAAGTACGAGTGCTTTTCTTTGCTGAATGCAATTCACAGCCAAGTCAGAAGTTCTGTAAAGCAGCTCAAGGTTTCAAACTTGGTAATTTTCAATGTTTACACGAAGATTATTAGAATTAATGTCTAAGATTCACTTCACAAGACATTCCAAGTAATTACTTTCAGTTCTCCTTATATTTGAAATGATGTTATTTCAGTCTCTTGGTATTTCCATTGCTCTATATATGGTGATAAATTGAAGCCAAAGACAGTTATAGAAAATTCACAGGCTCTTTTTTAAGTTAGCAAGGATATGAACAGCTTATGAACATAGTACAAACCCATAACATATTAATCAAAATTTCTTCATTTTTTCAAAAAATGGGTGAGTGGAGAGAAGAACCAGGAGCAAAAAAGTTCAGGAGTTCAAGTGAAATTGAACTAAGATAACAAATTGAAAAGATATACATCAAGGCTAGCAAGTTATAGCAACTTACCAGCATTTTGTAGGGAAGAAATGAACTCAATTGCAGCGAGATGTCTTCCAGCATTAATTTATACATTGATAATTTCTGGTGACTTTAATTGGGAATGAGAACTAAGATTAACCAATTCCTATGGGCAGGACAAAAATATATCATTGAAGAGCAGAAACTAATTAACATGATACTGATAAGTCAAGATACACAAGCAAATGTTCAATCAATTGAAAAGGGAGGGGATAATCATAACAAAAATAAGGATAGGATAGCATATACAAAAGAAAAATAAAAGCTAATAATGTAGACAGCTGATAACATTACACCAAAACAAATATCTTCATAATTGCTAGTAAAAATCCAAGATAAAGTGATTTATATATACACAATCATCACAAAGAAAGATAAAACGAAAGATAGAAGGTTAACAGTTACTATAGTGCTGCATCTAACCTGCAGAATGGAGTGGCACTACTGGTTTCTAAGTTAAGAAAAGTACTAGATGATTTAATATTTCAAAGTTAAAATTACTGCGTATATTATTATACAAATATGAAACCATAGTCCTTCAACATTTGAAAATTCAAAGAAGCAATACAATACAATTTTCGCTAAGCAAATGAGAGATTGACCTTGTAAATCCCCACTCCCTTTTTCCATCCCCCAGAGCAAAATCTTTTATGGTAATCGTATCAAACAATCAAGAAAGAAACTATAAATTCAAGTGCTAAGACCACACCTGAACCTTGAGCACGGTTGTTTTCTCAGCGGCAAAGTGGTGTACAATACCCTCAGAGCATCTGAAAGAAACCTAGAAATTAAAATAAAAGCCACGAAATCCAGTAAATGAGAAAGAAATTTCTGCTCCTGGGAAATTCTCTAGCTAAATCCCTTGTTAAATTTTTAAATTTTTTTGCTACAAATTTTTTAATTAATTAATTTAATTACGAAAATTAATTTAGTCAGAGAATTTTCTTAAATAATCTATAATTATTCCTTTACTAATTAATTAAGAGATTTCTCAAAAATTTTATTATTATTTTAATTACATAATTTTTTTATAATTAATCCGTAATTAATTAATTAAGGATTAACTATCAAAAATTTTCGTAATTAAATTCCGTAACAAATTTTAAATTTTTTTGTAGTGAATATGTAACTTATGCTTTCCATGGTCTTCTACAAAGTTAAAATCAATTTTTGAAATTTACGCATGAATTTAATAATAAGTAAAATAATTAGACATTAAAAAAGAAAAACCTTATAAGGAGATTGTGAGTAAAGTATTTGTGTAAGTATTATGATTATATAATTTTTTTTTCATTTGTTTGGTCTTCTTTATTTAATCAGGTTGAGATATTTTTGGGTAAATTTTCTTTTTTTGGAAAACATTAAATTTATAAATAACTAATTATTTAAGTAGTTAATTAAATTAATCAATGGTTAGCTTAATGTTAAATATTATTAAGTTTGTAATATAATAATTATTAATTTTAAAAAATTATTTTTTATGATTTTTTGTTGGGTGATCAATAATTGGGTTTTGTTTTTGGGGGGCGGGGGGGGTTAAAACGGAGAGTCAATAATTAGTTTTTTTTGTTTGTTAATAATTAGGTATAAGAATTGAGATCAATCTTTTACTTGGACAACCTGCAGGTCGCATGGTTGGGTCCGAGAGATAGAAGGTTGAGTGTGGGTCTATCCATGATTAGCCTATGTCCAAAAGCTGTGTATTGCAGCCTAATTCTTAGATCCAGTACAATGATATGAGATGGACTCAACAAGAGGCCATGAAGAAGTTTTGTGGCAATGCCACTCTCTCATGTGTATATTTACTTTTTTTTTTGTTTATCAATTTTGAATTATAAAATTTCAAATTATTTTCAATGAAATATAAATATATAAGTGAATATATAATTAATTGAATTTAACTTCAATAAAATTATTTACATGAAAATAATTTAAAAATTGTAATTAAAATTAAATAATAAAAAAGAAAAATGAACAATTAAGAGTGTTAATAATCCAAGTTTTCATCTCACGGTGATCCTAACCTATAAGAATTTTTTTCTCTTTCTGAAAGTTTTAAAAAATAAAATTAAAGGAGAAAAACAAAAATAGAACAGCAATGTGGCTTTTAAAGAGACAGGAATAAATACGCACGTGGTTCGGAATATTACTAAATTTGAATCTAAATTGTTAATTTTTATAGAGTTAAATTGCAAGGATTAAATTAGTCTAGATATATATTTTTTTAGTTTTTAACCTGAGTATCTTCGTATAAGTTAGAGTCAACACCATTACAATATATATATATGTATATATATATATATATATATTTCCCATTTGAACTTTGAAACATGTTGTGAACAAAGATTTTTTTTTTTACTCTTAGCCATATTTTGATAATTATTTTACGCTAACTCATTTAACTCATCAATTCGCTTTTAAAGTAAGTTAACTCGTATTAAAAATAAGTATTTGTTTACAAGTATCTTAAATGCATTGGTTAAGAAATTAAAATAAAAAATAAAGGCGTTTAATATTTTGAGAACTAAAGAATATTTAATATTTTTTTAAAATAATTATTCATTAAAATAAATATTATCAATCGTTTCTTATACAATATGCTTACACCACCCTAAAAAATAAACAAACTCTACCGGATTCAGTATTCATCAAGCTCGTAGTGAGCCAATCTGAATGAGCCAATTTTACTGGACAACTCTACCCGTCATCCACAGGTGTTGCATAGGCACTCTATTGCAGGTCCATTGAATTTCAACCCCATCGTGAGCAATGTGATGATATGGGAGATGTGTACGTGTCGGCTCAAACTCTAGGAGCCTAGGAGGTGATATGCTAACTCCTTAAAATCAAAAGATAATTAGGGTTATAATCAACCAAGTAGCACCATGTGGACCTGCTGATTTGTGTAATACAAAGATGTCAACAAAGGGCGCTTTATGATGCTGTCGAATCAGAAATTTGGTTACGAACTGGGGACATATAATAACGCACTTTAATCATGGGGCCGGCCCTTATCTCCTTAGCCGTCTGATTAGACATGTGGGAAGGTATTTTCTTCTCTAGGCACTCTGATTACAACTTTTGACTTGTTTGCTAGTGGATTGATGAGCACACTCAAAAGAGGGGCCAAGGAATCTTCATACTCCTCTCATCTTAATCAAGGGGTTGAAACTTGTTAATAACCCCATTTTGAAGTTAACCAAGGCAATAATGTGACATGATATATGGATACATTGTCCACTGAAACAACATCTGTCTCTCGACCTCGTGGAACAGGAAACAACTATGTTGTCGATTCTCGTATGGTTCCACGTGTACATGAATACATGCATGCATAACAACAACGATCGGGTGTATTTAGTTTCATACTCACGCCACCTTGTATATATTAATTATTCAATTCAATGCTAAGTTTGCAATGGAGACTAGTGTTGGTTGAAAATTCTTATATCTCATCGTGCATGTTAAACGTTAGGCTGAGCTCATGTACGGTACCGTGTGGCAAATTTATATGTAAAAAAAAATTTCTACCAAAGTGATAGATTAGTTTCTTTTTCTTTTTGATGTAAATAATGGCCTCTTTTTCCTTTTGTTTTGAAACTATTACCAGGTTCAGGGTGGAAAAGAGGAAATAAGGGAATAGTAGCTCTCGTTCAAGTTTGAACTCGAGTGGCCTTCATTGCACCATTTTACTCCGATTATTTATTTGATTGTCTGATGCACTCGTGTGTCATAAAACTGGCCATAATGGCTGTTCATGCATTAAATCTAACAGTAAATTTCATAAAAACAGCATGGCTGAGAAGTTAATGCTGAGAAGTTAATGCAAGAGATTAAAGTCATTAAAGGAGCTAGTATTTAAGAGATTAGAGTATTAGACACGCATAGACATAATATTATACAGGTCACTTTTGAAATTAGGAAATTTTTCATAAACAATCCAAATTTTATATTTATTCATGCCCACGGCCTTTCATCCAAAACTTGGTATATGTTCTAAATTATGTGAATGTTTAATTATGCAAGAACAATAGAATATTACAAACTACCTATCTACCTATCTATGATTTAGGTCTTACAAGTATTGTTTACTTTGGATATGGTTGAAAAAGCGTCCTTTTTTATTCTTTGCCTTTTTGTTTTATTGTTTTTTAAAAGTTGAATATTCTAGAATATAAACTGTTAAATACTTTTATTATTAACGTTAACTCAATTTCACGATTCGATCAACTTCTTTTTTTTTATTTTTTTGTTGCTAAAAAACCTATATTTTGTGTCCAAAATTCATTGCCACACGTCACTACACAAGAGTTAATGTGATAGAAGTAATGCGTCCTTGAAGGATATTCTCGGAATTGTGTTGGCGACAAGAAATATTCTATTCCGGTCCATCTTTCTTTCTCTCTTACTTGGTTGTATTTTAGTGAAGACAGGCAAAAGTTTAAAGGGCAGGCAAAGGGCCTAATCATTTGGGGGAAGGATGAAGGGAAAGAAATGGTTTTTCCCATCGCTTTACTTTCACTATCATTTTGTGATCATCATCACTTGAAAAGGAAGCTTTATAGTTGGTCTTCAAATGGGACTGTTTGAAAATGACAATGCCCTTATATTATAGGAAATACTAGTAGCTTCCAATCCATCCCTTACACCCTTTTTTTTTCAGGGTGCTATGATTTTATATGATATGTCCACCAAAAAAAGAAAAAACTAATAATAAGGAAGGGATTCTTTTTAAAAATAGATATTTATATAAAATTTATAAATTGTCAAGTGAGTGTCTCTGAATCTAACTGACGTCACAAGAACTCAATTTTAATAGACGAGTTAAATTCAAACACTCATTTGATTATATGTGTGGAGTTTATTCGAGACACGCTTTTGTATATGTTATTATTATTATTATTATTATTATTTTCTTTGTACAATATTTCATAAAAGTAACAAGCATCAAAGTTCATGCATATGACCTACATTGGGTCACATCGTTCAATAGGACAAACGAGATGATGCTAAATCACATGCATGTCTCTGCGGTTTGATTGTGAAAATGCAGGCTGGAAATGGTTGATAGATACATTGATAAATACTGTCATGGCAACGTGATTTTCTTTTTATTTTTATTTTTGATTCAGATATCTACACAAGCATTAATAACCGTTCGAACAAAGCCGTAATTGATCTTCAACTAATTTTTTTTTCAATAAGCATTTATTTTAAGATATGAACTTTTTGACCCTCCTTAAAAATATGACTAGCTTGCCTTCGTTTCCATCCATTGATGGTGGTTTATAAGCTCTAAATCAACTATATAGTACAGCAAGAAGTAATCGGAATTAATTTGGAATAGTCAACCTCTCAAGAAGGAGGAGTACCCCATTGTTATTGTACTTGAGGCCTTGTTTGTTTCTTGCTCACCTTAATTTGAAAGGACTTTGGCGAGGGAGAGTTAAAGGAAAGTTTGCCTCATCGTCCTTCTTATCTACTTTTGTTAACACTGAAAGATAAGGGAAGACGTGGGGAAACATAACGGGAGAAAATCCACGTCAAGGTACATCGTGCTGATGTTGCCAAACGAGGACTTTAATTGGCACCACTTGCAAAAGTAGCACTACTAGTAAATTAACTATAGGACGAGGGAAGGGACGAGCATATCAACTTGCTATTATATGAAATTTTTAATTTTTTTTTCTATATACTCTTAGCTGTATATTTGATGAATTTAAATCATCTCATCTCTTTTAAAACATCACAATGTTGTGTTTATATAAAGAATGAGAATCATTGCATTACCATCATAATTAATTAACACGTTGGCTTAATTGACAGGAAATATAGAAAAGGGAAGGTTGGGAGTTGATATTAAAATAAGTAATAACTCGTCAAAATTATTAGCCATTATGGTGAAGTACTTTACCTAAACCACCTAGAGAGGAAGTAATTAAACCACTTATCAATTATCAATTATCAATGTCTTAACTCGGATTTAATGCGCAAGTTGATTTATTTGTTCCCAAGTTTGGAGCATTGGGCACGCATTTCATACTACCATATAAATCTCATGTTTCATTTAGTTGGACTAGGATGAATTGGACTCATCTATACAGAATGAAAATGAAATTACTCCAATGTTGTGTTGCCAAAATTACCATCAATTAAAAGATTCATGCATATGGAAGAAATATGTCGATGAAAAGGTAATGTTCTTGAACAGCTTACCAAACTTTTCTGAACTCATAATAAATGCCAGGAAACTAATTCTAAAGCTGCTAAATTATTAGAAATCAGCTTCTTGATAAATTTTGAAATAAAATTTAGGGTTAAATTCAATTTATCTCTTGTGGCTGCAATCATTTTGCTACCATGTGGTTTTGACTTTATCACTTTGTTTGAATCCTATGGCTAGCTCCTTTATCACTTTACTCTCCTGTGGTTTCATTTTTAACATAATATATAAATTTATTAATTTTAACTAATGTAATTATGATTTCTCTTGTCTCTTAACTTCATAGAAACTCATATAATAATTTAATTACATATTACTTATAAGGTAAATAGACATATGTAGATATGATTTGAAAATTTGATAGTGTTCATAGCAAGTAAGTTTTGTTGAGTAAAATAAAATATCAATTACGCAAATTAAACATATAGTCATGTATAAATTTACTGATTTAATAGATTATAACATAAATAAACACTTTTTAATTGGTGAAATTTTTAAAAAAAAAAAAACCACACAAGAAATTCTCAAATATTTTGAGTAATGAACCAAATGGGAACAAAGTGTTAACAGAATTTTTCATAGGGGACAAGATGAAAAATTAAAATCAGAGAGTTGCAAAGTAATATTGTTCCAAATCACATGGAGGCAAACTAAATTTAACCCTAAAATTTAAAGCAAGGGAGTTGATATAATTCTGTTAAATTAAAAAAAAAGTAATAAATATACAAGTTTGTTATGTTAACATATTCATTCAAAAAGAACCAAAGAAAATTACATCCACTGAAAAAGAAGAGAACTCTTCAAATCAAACCAACTTTTTAGAAAATTTCTTACACTTCTAATTTATGTACAGCTTATCTATACAATTCATTCCAAGATACAAGTCCATATCATAATAGTTGTAAGACTAAACTCTTAATTTAATTCTCCAAAGATTATATGAACATCATTTTAATCTTTCAAAGAGTGTCAACATTAATTTAGTCATTGAATCATAAAATGTGATGTCATTTGGTCCTTCAAAAAAATTAACATTAATTTAGTCTATCAATTATAAAAAAATATCATCAATTTAATCCTTTAATGATATAAAATTGACATTAATTTAATCCCTCAATTCATAAAAATTATATCATTTTAGTTTCTAACCGTATACAGAAGGACGATTTTGATATCATCTTCTATTACAAATTGATATCAACATTATTTAGATAATCAAAATAATGTCGACATAATTTTTGAAGAATTAAATTAAAAGTTAATTCTAATAATTTTTAATAAAAAAATATATTATATTATTAGAGGTACAACTAATGCAATAATCCATGCATAGATAATTAGATACTCAAAGATGTAAATTTTGAACAAAAATTATTAATTTAGACAATAAAAAAAAATGATGATAGAAAACGTTTTAATTTTGCGTAGAGGCAATTGCATGCGTTATGATGTTTTGTTTCAACGTCCGGACAAGTTATTTTTCACGTGTGATCCAAGATCATCAGGGCCCAATCTCAATGCCAATTATTAATAATAGGAATTAGAGCCTATAAATTCTTTAAAATTTACGTGATTGATAAATAAATTTTTTAATTTTAAAATTATTATAATTAATATTTAAATTATAATAATTATATAAATTAATATTTTTTATTTATTTTTTTTATTATTTTTAATATTTTTTATTTATTTTAAAATAAATAAAAAAATTAATTTATATAATTCTTATAATTTAAATATTAAATATAATAATTTTAAAATTTTAAAATTTATTTATAAATAATTTAAAATTTAAAAATTTCGTATACTCTTTTTCTTTAATAATAATTAATGAAAGTAGTAATGGGCTCCATGACTTTAGATGAACCCGTTGGATCAAATAATGATTCTGATTCAAAGGGTGAGAGTAAGGTCTGCTCTGCGACAAGCAAGACATTATGATTTGGATTATTTACAATTTCTATTTTAAACCGCGAGATTTTTTCACATTCTTTAATTATAAGATTAATACCTATTTCAATATTGACTTAATCCTAACTATAAAGTCCTTTTGATGTAATTTGAATCTCGAAGTTAAATTTCCTCACATAAAACTCAATTTACGAGCAGAATCTCATCTCATTATTTTTGAATAATTATATATTTTTTAAAATTTTAACTCTTCCTTTTAATAGATTTTTTAATTTTAAATAAGAAATGTATTAAATATATTTTAAAATTTTAAAATAATAAATATTATTATTTTTTATTCAATACTTTTTTATTGAAAATTAAAATTTAAAAAGATTATTAAGAAAATGATTTGTATGGATATAACAATTTCTTTTTTCAACAACCATGTCTTATTGTAAGTCAGCTATTCAATACAATGATCAGAGAGACAACAAAAAGTGGACCCAGTAACTGTGCCCATTGGTCGTATGCGGGTGTGATTGAGTGTGTTGAGCTGGCTGCGTATTTTCTAAGATTTTATAATTTAAATAATTACTTATATTATTATATTATAACAATTGGGCCTTATATTTTATTATTTTTATTTAAAATAGTTTTAGAAAATTTTACATTTTTTATATATATATTTAATTAATTATCAAATTTTTATTAATTATTAATTTTTTATAATAAGCAATACTGTAAAATTCGTATAACTTCAGTGGTTCGGACCAAAATTTTGATGACGGAAACTGTTCTGATTAGACATATTAATCACATTCCAATTACATCTGATAACTCCGGGAAAGTCATGTCAACCTTATCAATTTTTTATGAGTAAACATTTATTTTCATTTTTTACATATAAATATTTTAAATTTTTTAATGTCATTCTTTCATCTAATACTTACTAACACTATTAAAAGAGATAATGAATTATGCTTTTTTTTTTGGTTAATGTGGCACTAACATGTTTTACTTTATGTGAATGTGACACTGATGTGTCATTTAAAAATTTTTTAAAATAAAAATTTGAAAAAAATTAAAAGTAAAATTTTAAAAAAATATTATTTTTAATAACAAAAAATCTAAAAAATTTTTAAAGATGAGAAAAATCTAAAATTTTTATTTTTTTCTGTTTTCATAATTTTTTAATTTATGTGTTTTATGATTTTTTAAGATTTTTTATTATTAAAAATAATATTTTAAAAAAAATTTCTTTTACTTTTTTCTTTAATTTTTTCTAGTTTTAAAAATTTTAAAGTAATACATTATTGTCATATTGGCAACAAACAAAATACATCAATATCTCAATTAATGGTGTTAATGACTATTAGATGGTACGACAATATTAAAAAAAATTCAGCTGATAAGTTCTCAATTAAAAAAATAAATTTCATAAAAACCAAATTAAAAAAAATATCGGTAGAAAATCAAAATAAATGTTTACTTCTTTTTCTCTCAACTCAACTGGTTTGACATTTTTTTTAATTTATTATCTTAATGGTTTTTTTTTGTTTTTTTTTAGAATCGATAGCAGGAGAAGTATTGTATAATTCATTAAATTATCAATAAGCATTAAGTTTTATATAATAATTGGACTTGACAATTTTTTTGGTTTTCGACCTTTAAGACTTCGTATCCTACGTGAGTATAGGTGTAGGCGTCGGTCGTGGTGATCATGTTTGGTTACGTCTATGTATTATTGAAGAGCCTCCAATCATTGAGTTGACTCATTTGAGACCTTGGGCGAGAGTCCCTCGTAAGTTGTCCAATGGATTAGTTCACGTGATTAATTTTTTATTCATGGTAACTATATAATTTAAGTTTAAATTTTAAATTTTTTTTATTAATAGATAATATATAATTTTATTATAAAATGTCACTAAAGCTGGTGATTTATTTTGATGTTAGAATAAGAATAGCTTTCTCTCATTATAAACTTTTATATATAAAAAAAAAAAATCACTTGAGAGTTGATATAACTCATTTAACTCGGGTTAATAAATGCGAGTGCCACCCACCCATCAACCCTACCTGAGTAACTGTGTATATATTGATAATATTTTAATTTGTATTATTTTTTATTGTTTTTTGTTTTTTAAATATAATTTTATTCAAAATATTTAAATTATTTTTTGACATTGCAGGTAAAACTCTTTTTACTCTAATTTGCTAACTAATAAGTAAAAGCTTTATAAGTTTGTAAACTTTATTTAATATTAATTAAATTCATTTTAAAAGACTTTATGCATGCTTTATTATATTTATAATAGTTTTTCATTATCATTATACGAATTTTTTTTTCTAAGTTTCACTTATTCAAATGACCAAAGTGTACAACTAATTAATTATTATAGTTTTAAAAAATATGAGCATTTCAATCATAGTTCACTTAGTATTGTTAAGTGATTATTGCATGAATATTTTAAAATATTTATACAAATTTTGGTATGCTGTCGTCTTCGCACGAGTATACAAAATACCCACAAATCCTTAATGTTATCATGTTAATATCGAATGACTATGGTATTAGATATGTCAGAATTATTGTACCAAAAAAAAGATATGTCAGAGTTATATATTTACATTTTCAGAAACCTCCGTGTGTGTGTGTCTATATACACATCAAATTTCTCCTTATCTTAGGAATCTCAGGCCTTGGAAAAACAGAATCAAATAAATATATAGCTAATTGCATTCTAAAAAAGAATTTTAAACATGTTTTGAGTTTTATATACATACATATATATATACATACATACATATATATATATATATATATATATATATATATATATATATATCTATATATATATATATATATGATTTATACTAATTTGAATTAATTAATTAGACAGAACTATTATATATTTACATGCTTCAATTGTTTTTAAAAAAGAATACTTAAAATTTTAAATGTACATTTAAAAAATATTTTTTATAATTAATGCTACATTCGTTTAAGCAATGGGAAAATATTATCATTCTATATAAAAATAATCTCCCAAAACATAAGTATATGAGGGTTCACCTTTTGTCAAAAAGAAGAAGAAAGTTTATTGTACACATGACGTGCAAGAAAATTTTATTGTGCATATGCATTGGTAGGAGGGTCAAGAAATATATACTCCCTCAGTGGCTTACAAAACTGTCAAGAAAAGTTTTTCATATCTAATAGTTTATTTATTCATTAACTAAATGGTGTTTTCCTCCTTCTCTGATTCTTTTATTTCTTTATGGTGGTTGTGGTTGACGCGCTAAATGATTATCTTTCTGATATGTAGTACTAAAATTTTAAATTTGAAAGATCCTAATTTATTTAATATTATATATTACTCTTTTGGCTTAATATGTTAATTTTGCTTTCATTCAAATTTTTTTTTTTGTTTTGGGAAAAAGAGAGAGGCATGCGTTGTTAGCAAATACCTACCCTAATATTGCACCGCAAAAAGATATCCTAATTCTATACATTTAATAAATTATATGAAGACAAATTAGTCGCTCTTTTTCCATACAATAAGTTCACATTTCCTGAATTTACAGTCTTTAGAAAGTGAATTATTAGTATGGTGTATTGGTCAACTTGTTCCCAAATATTCCACATAGCTTGTGAAGGAAAACATATAACTTTCTTATAATTAAATAATATGTGAATTTAATATGATATGTGTCTCATTCATTCACTAACTCTATAATGTTCACGTGAAACACATTATTGGTACGGATCATTATATAAGTACAATATATCATTTAATACGATTATTATATTAGCCTTCTTGCTGCGTGGTTAAATCAACTTAGTGAATTTATGACAATTAATTTCATTTTTTGAAGATGCTGAAATGATATCAGCAAACTCTCATACTACATATGAACCAACATCTGTCCATATAAAATGAAATGAGTTTATAATTAACAATTTTGTTAATTATATAATATCCATACCACGGCGAAACACGAGCAAAAAGTTTATAACTTTTGCAGTCCTTTGAACTTCTCAAGCTTTAAAACTGACTGTATAATTAACTTCTAAGTGATTGTAAATTTATAATGGAAATATCAATATCTTTGCAACCAATTTTTTTCCTCCAGATTGCTCCTTCATGTTTTGAATTTAAAGTTATCTCCCGTTTTCTAAAGAAAATGACACTATATGGAAGAAAAATATCGATAGCTTGATCTGATACAACACCACTTGACACTGTGAACCAGTTAAGCATATAATTAAGGACATTTTGACATTGACAAGAAGCTTTTGTGATGAACGTGAAGGCCAATTTTCAAAGGGGGGAACGTGTTGAAAGGCTTGCTTAGGGTTTTTTTTCCATGGGTAGCGACAAAAATCTTTGCGGTAAGATAATGAACTATTGGACCTTTTATAAAAAAGAAAATATCTGAAAGATCAACAACTTGTGTTGTAAGCCAAAGCAATTAATAAAACATTTAAAAGATACTTTGTGCTAAGCAGCATTGTCGTGCTACAGACGGCATCTATTATTGCTTGGAGAAGAACTTATACCTATAAATATAATTTCCACAAATGGCGAAACTCTTTGAGAGAAGCAGTTGGTATGGGAATTGCAGAAAATGATAAAGCAGAAAGATAGAAAAGAAATTGGGAGTTTGGGAAGTAACTTTGGTTGTAAGTGCATGGCTAGGTTTACTGTTTTAATTGGACTTCTCTATCTCTGATAAGTGCCATGTACCAATACCAACGAGTCCTTTTTTCTAAATTAATTTAATTCATTTTTTAATAAATTTTTTAATACTTAATAAAAAATAAAAATATTTATTATTTTATAAATTTACAATACATTTAATTTTAATAATTTGATAATTAAAAAAATTATTAAAAAAATAAATTATGATAATATAGAATTAATAAGTATTGTATATAATAATAAGTGAGTTATTATATCAGAAAAAAAAAATCAAAGTTCTAACTCTAATTTGTGTATGGACTTTAGAGCCACACATAGTTCCATGTATTAGTGTCGGCTGATTTTATAATATTCCTAACATTCACAGAAAGCTCTAAGCAGCAATCGCAAAAAACAAAAAAATTAAAAATAAAATAAAAGACAATTTGGTTTTGTTAATTATTACATATCCAAAACACAAAGGCGTGTTTGGCCAAAACCTTGTCTCAACTCAAAGGAGATTCTTTCTAAAATAAACAGATCAGACAAAAATGCATAAGTTGCACCCAAAAAAATTATTCATTTTTTTATGATTATTAATTTGCACATCAAAATCTATTATATTTTTTTCATATAAATATCATTTTTTATATAAGTTACGGACATTAAGAATTTAATTTTAATTTATTATATTATTACATTATTAGAGACGTTTGATACATAATAATTTTTTTGGAAGTTATATGTTTTTTTTTTGGTAAACTTGGAAGTTTTATTTTTAATAATATAAGAATACATAATTGAATAATAATTTATAAATTTATAAATTAAATTAAAAATAAATTAATTTCTGTAAGAAATTAAAATAATATAAACATTATAGCAAAATTGACATGAAACAATCATTACTGTTTTTGCAAACTTGGCGGCTATCTATATCTCTCATGCCTCAGTGCTTTACACGAATTAATAACTACGTTTTTTTTTTAAATTATATCACTTATTTCTTTTTTTTCTTTTTGTTATTGAGATAACATTTATCTAAATCTCTATACACTTCTACAATGGCACCAAAAGAAAAAAGTTTCTAAAACCTCTATATATTTTTCTTGAATTTTAATTAATAATAAAAAGTACTGACCTTTATCTCAATTTAGAGGCGTATAATTTAGAATGACATATGGGGATGAGATGATCTAGCCAGAGGCTAATTTTAAACCCAAAGATCAATTATGTTATGAGGTCATGAACTCATGATTGATTAATATTATTAAACTAATAAAAGCGCCAAATGGGAGTAATATTAACACGCAGAAGATATCAAGACATGTATGATTATTATTTGCTATATGAGGTTATCTTTCAGACCGGACAAAGGAAAAAGAGTTAGCAGATATTAATTAATTAATAATTAATAAAACAGGAACCACTCGACTGTATTCTCACTCATATAGTACGCGTTCATGGAGCCATTTATTTTTGGACGTTTGGAGTGAGGTCTATTTAAAATATTAAAAGCAATGTTAACATGTTTGGTATTTATGCAGTAAAATATACGTTATATCAAGATGATTTTGGATGTAACATTGAGATTTTTTTTCTGGTAAAAATAACGGTTTAATGTATAGTTTATCAGGAGCAGAATTAGAAATTTAGTCTCATCGGAGGGAAGAGTTAATTTTATCTTTTTTAAAAAATTATATAAAATGTTTTAAAACAATTTTAAAAAAAAACTTTGAGAGTTCGGGCGTGGCCTCCACTAGTCCCCCCCTATGTTCCCAAACTTTTAAATATTTATTTTAAATAATTATAAAATATACTACTTATTATTATCAATATTATTTAAATAACATAAATTGCTTTTTTCGTAAGTAAATATTCAAATCTTTTATTAATAGTCTTACATTCTTACTGGATGGTCATATTTTTTTAGAAAATTCTCTAATGTTAAAGGACTAGCTAGTAGAAATAGTCTCTTTTTAAAAATAAAAAAAATCCTTTTAGGTGAGACTCTACCTGTTCCTATCATTTTAAATAATATAAATTACGTTATTAAGAGCTTATTTTTCAACAAAATCATGTTTATAAAATTTAATTTAAGAGTGTTTGTGATTTAAATTTGTTTGATTTAAAAAATTTATCTAAACTAAACTAATCGGTCTTTTCATGTTACGTTGAGAATCGATCAATTTTATTTTAAATAACAAACTAAATCGAATTAAATTAAATAATTCTTAATTAATTTAATTTAATTAATTTTTAATAAGTATTTTTTTTCAAATAATTCATATGAAATATTATTTTTTATGACCCAATTAGCATAAACCTGGCCTAAAAATTTTAATATAAATATAATTAAATAAATATTAACAACAAATTAACTTAAACTTATATATATATATATATATATATATATATATGAGTTTAATTTAATTTAATTTGGTTTTAAAAATAAAAACTGAAAACTAAATTAATCTAATTGTTTTCATGAAAAAAATTAAACTAAAATTAATGGATTTTATTCAAAATTTTATTTTTTTATTTAGATTTGTTTGATTGAGTTATAAAAACTCCTAATCTAATTTGCAGAAAGGACTGTATTTTTTTTTTAAATTTTCTAGAAATAGGGATATCTTAAAAGCCAATCCAGTCTAATGAAAAAGCAGCACCGGATTTGCGTAAAACCCACTTGATTGCTTCACCTTCCTCAGGGTTCCCTCCCTTCTCTCTCTCTCATAACTTCAATCCTAAGTATGATTTATGATCTATCACTCTTCTCTTAAAATCAACACAGTTAGTTCTTGAGTAATTCCCCCTCTCCACCCCACAACATACAATATTTCAACCTCCTGAGACGTTTCAATTACATAAGCACTCGGTTAATATCTCACGCTATAATATATAGACCCAGTGACCACTTCAGAGTTCAGAGTCTTCATAATTGAGTAACATTGTCATTGCCCACTGTCCCCGCACAAATGGGTCGTCATTCCTGTTGTGTGAAGCAAAAATTGAGGAAAGGTTTATGGTCCCCTGAAGAAGATGAAAAGTTATTCAATTACATAACCAGATTCGGTGTTGGGTGCTGGAGTTCAGTTCCCAAACTAGCTGGTAATATGTTACTGAAATAAATTCCTCTTCTGCTTTCTTCTTCTTCTTCCTCTCTCTTTCAACTCTAACTTGTTTTTTGGAATTGCAGGACTGCAAAGATGTGGAAAAAGCTGCAGATTGCGATGGATAAACTATTTGAGGCCTGACTTAAAGAGAGGGATGTTCTCGCAACAGGAGGAGGATCTTATAGTCAGTCTTCATGAAGTTCTCGGAAATAGGTAACATAAACTGAAGAATCATCGAGATGATAAATAAGTTTTAGTTTCTTTGGTGCCCAACAAAAAATGGGTGTCTATTGTTTCAGAGTCTTGAAATGATTTCTTTTCAATATCAGGTGGGCTCAGATTGCAGCACAGTTACCGGGAAGAACAGATAATGAGATTAAGAACTTCTGGAATTCATGTTTGAAGAAGAAGCTACTGAAGCAAGGGATTGACCCAACTACACACAAGCCCCTTACTGAAGCTCATATAAAGGAAGAGAAGAAAAGCGCAGAGACACCACCCATGCAGATACCATTTTCTCGCGGGCTTTCAGCTACATCAACCTTGGCCTCCTCACAGGGGTCAGAACTTCTAATAAGCGATTCGAATTACTATGATGGCGGGCTACCAGAAGCTTCAAGAGAAATTTTCATGAACAAGCCAGCATTTGACCCCTTGTCGTACTGTGAATTCCAAATGGGTGTTGCGCAGTCTGGTTATAATTTAACTGTCAGCCATTATCACCCAAGCCTCAGACCATTTGATCAGAACCAGTTGGGAACGAATTCAAGCTATGGATTCTCTTCAATGCCAAGCCTAGTCAATTCGGATCACGGGAACGTGTCGGTGACAGAGTTTTCAGACAACAATTCAGCTTCCAAAATCAGTTCCTTGTTCATGAGTGATCAGGTGAAAGAAAGTTCCAGCAATAGCTCAAACATGAGCATTTACCCAGGAGCAGGGTGTCAGATGAGCAGCATGATGGAAAATGCAGGCTTCTCTTGGGACGGAGAGAACAAGTTGGACCCTTTGTTTCAGTTTCAAGTCAACGCGATAAAATCTGAGGATTTCAAGACAAGTTCCTGGGAAGAAGGGCAGCTGCAGACTCAGAATTCGATAGATTTCAGTAGCTATCCTTTAACGTCACTGTCAGAAGATCTAACTGGAGCAAATTTTGATGTATTCCAGCAGATATGAATTGTATATTCTTCTTTTATTTCCTTTTACTTTTTTTTGGAACTCTTGCTTTCGTTGAAAGTTGAAACAAGGTAGCAAACGTAGGAAGATGTTGATAGTACAGGAGATTTCTAGCGAAAGATTTGAGATGATTCCCCCCCTGTCCCTCCATCTCCCTCCGCAAATCCTTATTTTTCCTATTGATGTATCTGTTGTCATCAGCAGAAGTTTGAATAACGATTCTTGCAGATCAATGAGTGAAGCTATAATTTTGTTTTGTGGCCCTAATCTTTCTATATTGTCCAATTTATCAATTATTACGTGCAGTTAATAGTCCCTATGTGGTTTCCTTTTCCGTTTTTTTACCTTCCTCCCACTCAATTTTCTTTTTCTTTTTCTTTTAAAATAAATTATGGTCCTTATCGTGCTTACCTTATGCTCTCTTCAAGAGCAGCTGGTCAAAGACTCAAATATGATAAAAAAGCCCATACATTGCAAAGAATGCTTACATTTCCTTGTTCTTTTTCCACAACCCTTCTTTTATATATATATATATATATAATACATAGGGACACACGCCCGTGTATGTCTGAATATACGTCATATATATATATATATATATATATATATATATATATATATATATAATGAATGGTGAGACTTTGGTAGGGATATTGTGATATTTTGAAGCGCTGGCAGAGTTTGAATAAGAAGATTTCCATGCCTATCGTATAATGAGGGATGCTGTTTTTGCTGTCATATATGATCCAGCTGCGGGCTCCCGTCAGTAGCATGCATTTGTGAATCCCTCCAAAAGGCTAAAATTGGCTGCCCTGGATCTGCATTATTGGAAAGAGACACCATAACTAATTAAGGCTTCAGTGCATATTTAGAAATAATTTTTTAAAAAAATTAAAATTTTAATTATAAATTATCTTAATTATAAAATAAATTAATTTAAACGCATTCTAATTCTAAGATTTTTAAGGTCTTCTCTTCTGTGTACTATATACTATTTACGGTTTAAAACAAATGCCCAAATTTGCGCCTGCTACAATCAACATTAGTTGGCTGTCACCACAGACAGCCCCTAGAAGCAATAGCAGTCGTCAGCGCCACTACTTCATGCTTATGTTCATGACTTGCATGGAGATTAATTAAATTATATTTATATGTATTCCGTGCATTTTGTATCGTCTTAGCTCTACTTGTTTCTGACAGTTTCAAGAAATGATACTACTAGAGAGGACGTGACTGTACATTTTATTGCAGCTTAATTTGCTTATCTGTTCTATTTTGCTGCGTATGTATATACATATTCCCTATATTTTTAAAAAAAATTTTTTTGCAAAAGATAACAATTAAGGTAAATGAGAGAAGAGAACCCACAAGATGACACCAACCGGCTACGTCTCTACAGTACGTGTTACTCGCCATGCATAAGACAGTAGAGTCTCATAAATCAGAATAAAAGCTGCTCCAAATTTTCACGCAAAGCCATCCAAAAAAGTAATCGGTCTCATAGATTTGGAAAACCATGGTGATCCTGATGATCAGATGAGAAATCATGGAGTGCACGTGTTTTTTAAGCCAATAGTGCCTTGGCTAACACTACGAAGGATCGAGTGCAGTATTCATGCCCGAACCACTTGAACGGTCTTATTCTCATTTTTGCCATACACCAAATTAAGATGGCGAAAGTCACTACTTATTCAATTAGAAAAGCAGTGCACCGAGAGGCACTCCTTCAAGGAAAACCTTCTTGACTCTGATGGAATACCTAAGCAATTAAGCTTATAATTGATACTTGAAAGTAAGACGGGAACAGAACATAACAGAATCATAAATGAACTTGTGAAGTGTTTAGGCATCGCTGCTGCTGCTGATGTATATATGACTTATTTTTTTTTGTCCTTAGTGAGTTAGCATTTGCTAATGCTACGTACCTAGCTAGGATAAGGAGGATTTGAACTTGGTTCCCCAAGTTTGGTGTAGAGTCAGGTTACGACCCGAGGTCTTGTTTAAATGACTAGTTAGGCAAAACTTGATCTAGAGCTTGAAATTATGACAGATAATGACAAGAAAGAAAAAAAAAGCCACAGCTAGCATGTTCACATATTATACGCAAATTACAAAAGGTCCTGCCGCCAAGCCATGGAGTAAATCAAATAGGATCTGATTGTGGAGGCAGTTATATTTGTCTGTGGTCAAAGTCATTAGGGTTCTGAGCAAGATTAGAGGCAATAACATTGCTGTTAAAAGCAGGTTCAAGAATGTCATGATTAAACCACTGCAAAACCTTTATTATGGAGTGTGTGGAGCCTTTCTCTTATTCTTCTGTTTTGGTGAAATTAAAACATTAACCTATACAAGACAATTAGTCCATGCCAACAGTAATAAAGTAATATAGATGCCGATGCAGCTGCTAGCTAGCTGACAGGTTTGATGAGCACCATTTGAATTCGTCATAAAAGTAAAAAAGTAAGTTCAACAAAGAAAACGTGGGAAAAAGATAAGAGAAATATTAAAGATGGTTGAAGTGAAATTCTAAGTAATGTTGTAGCCTTTTTTTGGTCAACTAATGGTGCCTCCGACAAGTGATGTTGGAATGCTTTTGCTGAATAATAGCCTTTGAACTTCACGAATTCTTATTAAACTAATAAGGAACACCGAAAGGGTACCGTCTCATACATAAAGGAAACAAGTGATAAAAAATAATGTCATATATATGCCAACTACTTATTGTGTTTGTCAAATATAGAGTAAAAATATTATTATTATTTTTTAATCATCGATCATAGAGTCTTAACCACTATTTAAACCATTAATTAAACTTTCACCTATTAAATTTAACCACCTATAATCATGAATTACACTTATTGAGCTCTTGAAATATTTATCTTATGTAAGCTGAGCTCAATATACACGTTCATCGTAGAAATGATAGCTTGCTCTTTGGCACCAAAGCAAAGAACTCGAGAAATTGAAAGAAAATGAAGTTTGGTAGAACTCAATGATGCATGGTGTTTGGGCTTAAATCGAATGCATAATTGATGCATTGAACTTAACTATAGATCTTTTGCTTCTAGAGGAAAATAGATGGACCATTCCATGAGAACGTAAAACAATGTCAAAGACACTTTCTCACTGTCATTGGGAATGATGGATTTTAGGCCAAAAGACCTAAAGAATATAATTACAAGCACCAGACAGAATGAATCCATGATATACTGTAATAAGTTGTGATAAAAAAAAAAAAAAGAACATAGTCCCCAGCATCATTGCAAAGTATCTACTAACGATTGTGTTTTGACATTTTTGTGTCTCCCTAACCTGGTGAAAATTGCAAAGCAGAGTACTTTTCCCGAATGAAATCGGCTTTTAGGCTTAAAAAGTTATTATGCCTTAAACACCGCAAAGGAAACAAACTACTTTTACTATTTTTTTTTTAATTTGGGGGCTAAAGAGAAAGCGCACAAACTTAAAAGTACATAAAGCATTCCTTAATTTGAACGTCTTAATAATAGCTTCTCATCAAAGATAAGTAAGCAATTGACAACTCAGGAAATGTGTTTTTCATTGACTGCTCTTTTGAGGACTGAGGAGTGGCTTTCTAGTTTCACAGGACTTCTTAATGAATTAAATGCTGTCGTTTTGACTGGCATTCTGAAAGTTCCAAGTCCAGTCGAAGAGGCAAACGCGTCTCCGTTAGTGTAACATCACGTTTGGGGTTTGCAAGTGGCAAGTAGTTGCTTTTCGGGTGTAAGAAATCAAGTTAAGGATGTAAAATTAAAATCATACAAAATCAAATTTGCAAATATAATTCAAATACACACTTACTTGGTATTACAAAGTGAAGTGAGAGTTGAACTCCCTTCTTACTCTCAACACCAAGTATATGTTTAGTATGAGGATAGACATAAGGATGAAAAATTCATGAATAAAATTTATGTATTAAATTACATATAAAATTCATCCATAAATTTTTCATTTTTAGTTTTTTTCTCATACCAAATTGAACTGTTTTTTTTTGGTAAAATACCAAATTGAACTTAAATGACATGATTTCCCGAGTGTTTTGGGTATGCAAGCAGGTACTACTTTGTGCAAGCCCAAAATCTGCGATTGACAAAACGTACGACATGGTCATGCACAGTAAACAACTCGTTCGTTTCGGCCATGTCACTTCCCCAGACCCTATCATCGTTAATAAAAGGTGGGACTCAGTTTCACGCTCCTCAACCCTCTGCAAGAGACTTTATTAGCTGATGAACATCCATAGATTGCTGTCTGTAATCATAACGAAGCAGCTGCCAAGGAGGTAACCACAGATCCATTTCTCTAGATAAGCAAAGGAAATTTTATTTCTAAATCCAACTCAGCGTGGGAAAAGGAGAATCAATATTGAAATTCGATCTAAATATATATACTGATGGATTATCAGAGTTTAATGGTATTAGATGCGTAATCAAGCAGCTAAAAATTTGGAGTCACGTGCTTTCTGCAGGAAAATGACTTCGTATTGCGATTTGCAATCCTGAAAACCAGTGAAAGGACCTATACAACAAACTGATATTTAACATATTACAGCAAATGGGAAACAAGGGTGTTCTACCCTGCTGTCACCAACTCATCAGTTGTCTTCAGTCTGATAACTATGTTACAACAACAACACAATCCGATTCCAAGGATGACTTTAAGTAACAAATAACAGATAACAGATCAGGTCTAACTAAGTTATCACACTATTCCACAAGACTAGTATCATTGCAGCCTTATGAAATCTCATCAGGGGCTACACAATGCAAATAACAATTCTCAAGAGCAGTTCTCCAGGATGGAAATACCGCCACTTACAACAGAAAGCTGAAATGCTGCCAAGTTGAAGATTATGATCCACCTACACGCCCATTCCCTGTTACATCTTGATCAAAGACAATTTACTGAATTCCATTTACAGTATTTACAATGCGAAAGCAAAAAACAAAAAGGTTCAGAATCATATAGCAAATAAGATACTTTAACACTTAAGATTCACTATTTAAAAAGACATATTTGTCCAAATATTCACCTTGTCTGCCCAGGGCGCCAGCTGCAAGCTGTGGAGACACTTTTTAGTCCATGACATCTTTGTATAAGCTTCAGTCATTGCTTTATATCTAGGTTTATACAGACAATAGTACCAAGGAATTCTTTAGCTTTAGCTACCAGGACAATTTATGAATCAACATTGCTAGTAAGCTCATGTCTTGAAATCCTAATCGACCGCCACTCTCTTTACTCCTCAAACAGTGGATTGCCTCTTGAAGGACATCCCATGATACCCTCAGGTCAACTTTTATCGTCAGTACTGTTGTACAAGCTCATATTATGCTTCCTCCAAACAATGCAAGATATTCATATTCACTGTTTAAAATGACATATTTGTCCAAATATTCACCCCGTCTATCCAAAGCAACAGCTGCAAGCTTTGGACACACTTTTTACATGACACTTTGTACAAGCTTCTGGCATTGCATTAGATGTAGGTTTATACCGTTAATAGTACCAAGGAATTCTTTAGATCCTAGTTACCAGGAAAAATTTTGAATCAAAATTTCTAGGAAGCTCATGTCTTGAAATCCTCATTGACTGCCACTCTCCTTCTCAAACATAGGATTGCCTCTCAAAGAACATCCCAAGTTATCATCAGGCCAACATCACTGCTGTTGTACAAGCTCATATGTGCTTCCTCCAAATAATGCAAAGTATTCATACTCCTCGTCCCTCGACTTAATAACAGGAGAACTAATTTCAAATCTAGTCTTTTTTCTTCCCAATTTGGGTAACAGAATCAGTTATATCGGAAGAACACATGGCTTCAGCTTAGTTATATCATCGCAGGAATATAGAACTCTGGAAGGGTACCCTGAGGAAATGGAACATTAAGTGATAAAATTTGGTCAATGCAAGTGAAATTGCAATTAGGAAATTTTCAGAAGTACATACATATCCCTAAGTAAGAATTTTTGGCCAGTGTAAGCTAATAAAGGCATTAGTTTAACCAAATGCTTCTTCTTATTTTGATTTTTGATAAAAAAGTTTCACCAAACATATTTAATAAAATCAATTTAGATGTAGGCATATATCATTAAAGAGAGCCACAATACTATATAAGCATGTGGGAAGAGCGTAAATTCAGAAGGCGAAATGCATAGTAAACTATTGTCATATTTATATATAGATATAATTCAAGAATTTATTTTATTTTATTGCTGTAAAAGAAATGCATATATCATACTTGAATCTACATAACTAGTAGCACCTATGGCCTTGTATGTATGGTAAATACCAAATCAAACACAGAAGTCTATAAAGCACAAAAGCTGGTAATGCTGTGAAATCTAGTGAAAGTTCAGTTACATTATGTGAAAATTTCCAGATGCAAATTTGTAAATTTACTTGTCTTTGTTAAGATAACCAGTCCTATGAATGGTTTGTATGTTCATTCAAAGAATAACATAAATGAAAATGGCTGTTAAATTGAATTTTCTTTTTTGGTATCTTCACAATGCGAATAAATCAGTATCAAAGTATCAACACACTCTTTGCCATTTGAAACACTTACAAGGATCAATTATTTTGATTAACGAAATTAGTGGCACTTATAGCCCCAAGGGCTGTCTGTGCAATTGAGCTCCCGGCTGATAAAGAGTGAGGTGGTGTATGGCTTTAGCAAACAGCTCCCTCAAATCAGGATGTTGAGCCAGAACAGAACGAGCTAGCTTCTCTATAGTACTCAGGGCACGTTCTTGCTCAAGAACCTTACTATTGCCCACATTTAAGGCTAGGTAACAAAGTAGTATTAGGCCATGCATTTGGGCACGATCATTTATCTGCAGCAGATTCATTAGCT
Source organism: Castanospermum australe (assembly GCA_019955255.1). Classification (NCBI taxonomy): domain Eukaryota; kingdom Viridiplantae; phylum Streptophyta; class Magnoliopsida; order Fabales; family Fabaceae; genus Castanospermum; species Castanospermum australe. Next base: position 195,095 of record NSJW01001005.1, on the reverse strand, counting down.
TAGGAATTCCATCAAACTCAATGATTGCCTTAGAATGGTCAACACAATTGTAGTTTTCCTGGCACACAAATTTCCCCAAGGCAATAGCAGCTTCAATTGCTACATCCACATCTCTGTTACCAAGTTGGGTAACTAAAGGACCAAGAATTTGCGGAATCTTTGCAGGGAAGTTTCTGGCCAAGGATCCAACTGATTTAATAGCAGGAATCTGCAATGACGGATTGCTCTCTTCCTGAACCACTCGCAAAAGCTGATCCAAAACTGCTTTTGCTGCTGGGGCGGTAGGCTTGAAAGCCGCTCTTCTAAGATCAGCATTGGATTCTGCCACAGCAGCAATCTCCATGACTGCCATAAGGCTATTAAGCTGCAATTCTCCACTCTCCGACTCAATAATCTTAGCCAGACAAAGCAAACCTTTGGTTTCTGTAATCTTCCGGCTGGTTAATAGACACCCTTTGGAGAGTTTCCACAGGGCCTCAGCACAACTTTTTTTGACTTCGTTCTTTATCTCCGGGCTCTCAACCTCCCTTTCCCTTCTGTGGTGCCCCCCTCGGCTACTGCCATCAGAATTCGCAGGAAGGGATGACTCACCCGCCGTCGACAAATTCAGAACCAGTGAATGAAGGCTTGTTTTACCCGCCTGAAGCACGGGGTCAGCGAGGACCGCATCCATGGACAACAACGACACGAGGGGTCTAGTCACATTCGCCCTCACGAACTCCTCCTGCGCAACTGGGTCTTGCTCTGCCATTGTTGACACCAAATTCGCTAACGAAACCCGAACCCTCAAAGGGGCTTCACCGAGAACCTGCACAATTGTGGGGATCCCAGGCGAATCCACGATGAACCTGACCACTTTGTCTTGGTGAGTGGCTATATTGACCAAAGCATTGGCGGCAGCAATCTGAGCATCGGGAGAAGCAGACTCCTTGAGCAACTTGAGCAGCGGCAAAATCCCACCTTCCTCCTTGATGATAATCTTGTTGCGATCGTTGTCTCTGGCAAGGGAGGCGAGCCCGTTGGCCGCGTCGGCTCGATCCTTGAGCTGACCCAATTGGATGGTGTAGGTGTAGGTCCAGACCCAAGCAAGAATTGGGTCGTTGCTGGCGATTGGAGGGAGAGACACATTGGTACCTTTGGAATCGAAGATGCTGAGAAGCCAGAGCATGTCACCGTTGGAGGATTCGAGAAGGTTCCAGACCTTGCGGAAGTCGGCGGTGGTGGTGATGGAGAAGACCTGGCGGAGAACCCCACCGTGTTTCTTACACTTGCGGACGAGGGCTAGGGTTCGCTCCAGGTTCTTGGAGACGTCGGCGACGATTCGACGGATGGGTCGCTCGTAGAGGGGCTGAGTGGTGGAGGCGATTCGCACGGCGGAGCGAAGGTTATCGCAGAGGAGCTGAACCTTCTTGGCGAGTTCAGAACAGTCCACCTTGGAGGAATCGGCCTCCTGGGCGAGTTTGATGACTCGGTCTCCCAGGAGGATCGGACCCGAGAGCTCTTCTTGGAGGCTCCTTTCCTCTCCCGGGTTACCCATCGGAGAACCACCACCACAACCGCGACGCGATGCTCAACTCTGTAGCAAGCAGACACAGAACAGAACGGAATCAATGAATTTTTTTTTATTTTTTATTGAATTATATTGAATTGAATTTTAGAAAAAAAAAACAAAAAACACAAAACAAAAGACAGAGAATGGAAGAGGAAGCAAGAACCTAGTAGTAGTGTCTGTTGCAGTTGCAGAGTGCAGTGTAGTAGTATCTAGTATACGAGTTGAACGCTGATTCAGTGATTCTTGCTCCTTGAAACACTAATCCTATCGGCCGGGAATTGACTAGAATAGTAAGTACCAAATAATAATAATAATCATAATAACAATATAAAAACATGAATTAATATAAATAGCCTCCGACCAACCTACATTCTTACTTCATTCCACGTCAAACCCAAACGGAGCAGCTTTTTCTTTTTTATTAAATAAATCAATGCGATTCTTCTTCTAATTCCTGATTCTGTTCTTTTTTTTTTAAGGATATTATTTGTGCGGGTTGAATGGGGATTGATTAGGGTTCAGAGTTCAGAAAGTGAGGATGCAAGGAATGACAGAGATGAAAGATCTCGAACAGTACTCCTATAATATCTAACTTTTGTTATTATTATTTTTTATTAAATATTAAGTAGTTGTAAATTTTCAAAATGAATATTTATAATTTATTCAATATTTTGTTTTCACAGAAAAAAATTTGAGAAAAAAAAAGGTTACCTCGTTTTAACGAGAGATTTTGATAAAAATTGAACTTAAAATTATGAGAATATGCAGTTAAATATTACTAATTAAGTTAATTTTCATTAATTAAAGCTTATTAAATATAATAATAATTAATTATCAATAAAAAAGAGTAGCGAAAGAATTTTCCATAAAAAAATGGAAAAAAAAAGAAGCATTCTCCAATTTTGGTGATGGGAGTTGGGACATGACTCGGATGAATCAACGGAGAGGATGGTATCACCCAAATCCAAATTCCAAAGTGTTTTTTCATAATGCGCGTCTGACGTGGGGGAGAATTCTATGCTGGCAGTGACGGAGTGAGAAGACCTGGTTTACGAGAGAACATCAAATGAAATGGTCCCACGTTGAAAAATACCCACGTGTTACGTTTTGAATGGCAATGGCAAAGCTGTAATTATCAGTGGCAAACCAATGAAATGGATGGCCTTTGATGAATGGACCCCAATGCATTGACTGCTTGAATCAAGACAAGACCAGAGATGAAAGTCTGACTCTGAATTTGAAAAAATAGTAAGGTTAGATTATATATTTAATTCTTATAACTCATCCTTTTTTTTTTATTTTTATAATTATTTTTTTTAAATGACTGCTCGTTGTTTTAAACACTTTTAATTTTATGTTTTTCTATAACTAACTGTTATGACGCCATTAATTTATTCATACATAACAAAAAAAAAAAAGAAGAGGTCACTTCAATATATATTTTGCTATACATGCAAACTTAAACCTAGAACCAAATAATAATAAGAAAATAAAAGGGATCTCAGTGTCAAAGAAATGAGGCTCGGTTCGAAGTAATACACACTCCAAAGTTCGGATTAATACGTTATACTGAGAAAAGAAATAGAAAATTATTATCATTTATTGTCCATAAGGACTTCGTCCATTGTCAAACTTATGGAAAGCACTATTAATCACATTTCATTTTTAGTAATTCAGTCAATAATATGGGTAATTATTATTCAAGTAATTATGCTCTTAACAGATTACTTAAAACAGGTTATTTTAATTAAAAGAAATAAGTTTTTTATCAGAAAAAAGATTTTTCATTTTGGTTAAGAATGGCACAAAAGCCCAGAAAGAGTTTTTTGTTTAAGTGAATTTACTTTAAAAAATAAAATTAACAAAAAGAAGAAAATACTAATAAATCTGCTATATATACAAACAGCGAAAACGCAAATACAGACAGTCACTGTACCAACCCCATATATCCTGATACCACAGTGCTGAGCTACACCAAATTGATTAACAATTCAATACTGAAGTATTTGACTCCACAATTATCTCAGGAACAAAGACAAAAATCAAATGAATACTACCAGCCAGTTCTCCATGATAAACAAGAAAATCACTTAAGATTTAAACAGCTAGCTTGATTAAGATCCTAGATTGGAAAAGATGATCTGCTCAACTTGAAGATTCAGAGTGGACAAACAGAATAGTACTTGGAATTCTCTCTCACAGTGCCTAAAGCTTTGCCAATAATCCACTCTGAATTTGCTTGGAAGCCCCATTATCCTTTATGTCATTATCTTTAGAATCCAATTCACATGGATTAGGCGGGACATCTACTGCAGGGGAACAGTTGAAGAATCCATGAGGCTGCACCCACGAACAGAGAGGATCATAGGTCAGACAAATAGAAAACCTCCAGATGCAGTTTAAGACACAAAGAATAGTAAGAAAAACAAAAAATTCAGAGCCAACAAAGCAACGCAATACAAATAAACGGTTAACATCATCTTGAGATACAGTAGCCAATTGATACAAAAGATTTACTCAACTGAACTTTGTCCCAGATAGCAACAATGCCATAAGAACATTCTTGCTATTCTAGTGCTTTTCACAGCTCTTAGTAGCAAGAATTTTATAATTATTGAAAAGTAGAAAGGCAAGAGCTTCATATCAAGCAACTTCAAATGATAGGAAAAACAACAGATTATACAATCCAAAGAATGCTCAGAAAAATCCATGAAAACAATCAACCAGGAAATTACCACGAGCATAAAGCCAATGCGCTCTACTGGCATGACAGGCCAATCTTCTAAACGAGGGACGCGTGTGATTCCAAATACATACCTGAAGTTAACACTTAACACAGTTAGTCTCAACAGAGAAAAATGTGCAACAATTTCGTTGCAATTATGAGAGAGAGAGAGAGAGAGAGAGAGAGGACCAAAGAACTATATCAGTTTCTTCCAAAGATCGGTTCTGCTTAACCCATGTAGCAAGTCCTTCGTTAACACCTGGATTTTGATTAGGAAATTCTCCTCCAGGAAACATCTCATCCTGTGAGTACGGTGTTACCCATAGATTATGCTTCAAGAAAGCAGCTCTTCTTAAAAACTTGGCCTCAGAACCTGCTAGTGGTAAGCAGTTTGAGCCAGGTACTAGCTTGTAGCCTGTCAATTGTCCAGTTCTATTGCCTGTTCTTGTGTTCTTTACCTGAAGATATTACAATAGTAACCAGTGTCATTTAAAGAATCAAGTCACAGACTCGAAAATTGTTAGAACTATGGTTAACATGATACACACAAAGTTCAAGTTTTACACGATGAAACCAAAGTTCAAAAACCATATTCTGAGCCACAGTTAAAATTTTGAGCAGAGCAAAAGTAAGTGCAAAATTGTCAGTGGCTACTGTGGAAACCATCAACTATATCTCATTCTCACCATAGCAAACAAGAATTCAATAATTTGAAAGTATGAAATTATTAACATCAATAGGCAGGCCCCAAAAACTGGCAAAGTCTTACAATCCAATGTCGAGCAGTCAAAGGATTGCAATCACGCATGGCTTCCAATTCAGATCTGAGCAGAGTCTCTTCAGCATAGAATGCATTATTGTGAACATTATTTTGCCCAGGTTCCTCAACTTTGACATTGATCTCCACAACCTATCAAACATCTTGACAGATTAAGAATGAGGGCTTAGAAAAAAATTAAGATGCAGAATTCAAACTCTGTAGTTTATTAGAAGGGAAAAGTGCATAGATAGCTCCTCCTGAACTTTTTCTCATTTTGAATCAGTCACCCTAAACTTTTAGATCGGGGTGAGAGGTCCTTGAAACCTATAAACAAATTCTTCCATCCACTAATTAAGGCAAAATTGTTCATTAAATAACTTGCATGTGTTGATTAATACACGTGAGTATGTGATGATCTCCCATTTGTCTACATCATATGAAAAAATAATTTTTTCTCCTTTTTATTTAATTTCTATTTCCAAAAATAGAAAAATATCAAATAATCTAAAAGGAAATTAAATGTAAAGGAGAAAATTTTTTTAAAAAATAATATAGACAAATTAGATATTATCATGTATATTAATGAACATGTACAAGTCACCTAATGAACTATTTTTGCTTAATTAGTGGACAAAAGGTCTATTTGCAGGTTTCAGAAAATTAAAGGGCTTGAATCTGAAAGTTTATTAAAACTAGTGACTACTACAAAACCAAGAAAAGTTCAAGGAGTATCTATGCATTTTTCTTTTATTAGAATGTAGAAGAGGAGAATGTGTTTACAAGGACAATTGCAAACGAAACATGAAAGTAGTCACACCCAGTTATTTAACTTTAAAAAGAAGCAGGCATATAAAGACTGACAATTTTTTTGAAAATGGGAAAGAAAACAAAAAAGAAAAAGACACTATATTTGAAACAAGCAATAATCCAGATAAAGTTGCAATTGGTTCAGATAAAAGAAACCATCAAAATGGTACCAATGATCAAGAATCATGATCCTAAATGAATATAGAAAGATTGACGTGATATAATTCCATTCATTCTTCCCCATTCAATAATGATCTTGATGGTCATCCACTCCAAATTTTAATGAAAATTGATAACAAAAAGAGAACAAAGAATAAAAATTATATGCTCCAGATGATGTTATTGTTTATGTTGCTTTAAATTTAGGGAGGATCCCATGTTTTAACTTCCTGTTTGGCATCACTAAAGAAGCAAAAGACTGGCTCCCGAAGACCTAAGGTAGACGATGCAGAAGGGTTTCATGTCTTGCTCTTGTGATGAGAAAATGTCATAAAATATTTAGTAACTTTGTTAAGATCTTTAAAGAAAAGTGGCACTTCTATCCCTTGTTTGGTGTTTCGATGTTGATGAATTCACATTTCACAGTTAAATTGTTAAGTGGCTCTGTGCACTTTCTTGCTTGAGACTCGGATTAAAAATATAATCTTTTTTTTTTGGCTGTGGATTAAAAATATAATCAATAATTCTCCCAGAAGCAGGAAAACACGCTTCCGAGATGTCAAAATATATTTCTGAAGGAGAAAAACTCCCCACCATTAGGACCGTTAAGATCATCAACTTTTTTAGACCAAGTACATTATTTTGATTGATACTGACAGAAATAGAAATATAAACTGAAATTGCTTAACCAAGTACATTATGACTCGAAAATTTTGTAATTCAATTGAAATTACCTGATTCAAAGCGTCACCAGGTTTAGAATCCACAGCCATATCCATGCGAGCAACAAAAAAGTGTTGATGAACTGGAGCATATAGACCTGGCGCAATTATGGTTCCATATTTTCGAAACTCTCCAGGGAGCAAGGCTCCTAAGCTAAGAATTCCAGTTAGCTTAACTTCAGCTTCAATTTTTCCATCCTGGAACAATATTATTGTCATTCTTGAGCTTCCACTTCACAACTTAAGCTTTTAGGAGAATTGATCTTTGTAAAACACATGTCATCGTTTTCCACAGAGTTAATTACCAGTTAACAAGAAGATTAAGGAAAATAAAGAAAAAGACAATGCATGCACGTTTAGTTCATGAAAAGTGAAGCAAGAAAAGATTACTTAAATAATGCTGAACTTGCTTAAAGCAAAATCAAAAGCCAACTAGCAAGGCATAAATATTTGGTCACATTGTACTAATTGCTGATGATGCCATTAAAGCAATAAGAAAAACCAGATCAATTTATAATGCCATTAAATTTGAGTTGTGGAGAGAAGCTTCGTAATCAAAAAGGTTTCCGGTTAAGTAGAAGTAAGACAGAGTCTATAAAATGCAACTTTAGCAACACAAGAGTTAGTGATGTTTCGGAGATGAAAATTGGCGATTGCATCATATCATAAGTTGCACGATTTAGGTATCCTGTATCTTTCTTGCAAGGTGATGATGGGGAGATTAAGGAGATGTAACACATAAGATTTAAGCTAGGTGAATGAAATGGAGAAATGCTTTAGTTGTAATTTGTGGTCGCAAGGTGCCTATCAAACTCAAAGGAAAATTCTACCGGTAAACTATAAGACCAATGATAATCTATGGTATTGAATGTTGGGCAAAAGCAAAAAAATAAGCGTGGCGGAGATGGGAATATATTACGGTGGATGGTGGACATACAAATGTAGTTGGCAAAAAGTTGGAGAAGCACCTATAGAGGAAAAGATGATAGAAACCAGCCTAAGGAGGTTCATCATGTATGAAGAACAGCATAGACTCCAATGAGAAAAGTGGATCGAATGTAAGATGGTCAGATAAAAGAAGTAGAGGAAGACTGAACAAAAACTCTGGGAGAAACCATTAAAAATGACCTTGCTCTAAATGGATTTATCAAAATTTTGGTTTTTGATAAAGCTCAATGGCATCCTTTGATCAATGTAGCTGACTCCATCTAGTATAAAAGGCTTGATTGTTGGGTGTAGGTAATGTAAATATATTTATCTCTTACAGAGAAGTGATGTTTGACTTGCCTGATAAAAGTGCCAAAAAAATGCATACTCATAGTTAGCCACAGTACATATAAAGGAAGCTGACAGTCTTCTAGACCTTCGGACTTCTGCTAAGCCAGTTCTCCAGTCTTGATGCTTCCATAGAATTCCATGATCCTCTTCATGCAAACATACACAATTTTCGATTGTCTCAACTCCGCCAGTGAAATTTGTGAAGTGAGCATCAAAATATTTGATATAGCCCAAACAATCACATCCCTGTATCAACAATTGCCTTTAGACCAATTAAATTTCAATAAAAAAGAGGAACATGCCAAACAAAATACTAATTCAAGAGGATATATATGTGATTCTTAAACCTTCTTGAGAGAATGTGCATTTTTTCCCAGGCCATCTTCCCCAGCATCAAAAGCATTTTTCCTGTAATGTGGCTCATTTGGGTCTCCATAGGGCACAACCATCTCCACAAAACTCAGCCTATGAGCTACAGGCCTTCGGCCTCGACTGCCATCAACATATGCAACAGAATATATGACCAAACCTTCTCTGGGTGTGAATCCAATACGAAAATTCCACTGTTAACAAGCAAAGAACAAAGGGACTAGTTATAGAACTAGTTGGAAATTTGGCAAATAATGATAACTAGTTACTAGCTTACACTCATGACTTTCCTGAAGATAAATCAATCACGCAATTTAACATCTACCTTCTGCCAAGCAACATAAAACCCTTTGACACGAAAGCTTGGACCTTCAGGCTGAATAATTTGCAAGGGTTTTATATCACTTCTATCAGAGCCACCTCTTGTTTCACCAGGAGTATAGTTCCTCAAGGGATCAACCGGAGGCAGAGGAACAAGTTTACGGTCTTCAAACTTAATCACCACCATTTTTTGCATATCAACAAGCACATCAATGCCCTCAACTGGGCGTGCATAGCCATTTTCCATAGGGCATTCACTCTCGGTTCGACAAAATATAAGTGGTTTAGCAAGTCTTCGGCTGGGAGCATCAGCTTCACCGTAGTAACCAACACATCTGCAACAGAATTATGTAGAACAAAGTTTAAATAGAGAAAATGCACAGCGAAAGAATAGCAACTTCTCCACACAAGAGCTCTGCCTCTTATGAGCAATGGACATCCAACTAAAATTACCTGGCATCAACCATTAGAAGGTCCATGTCTTCAATACCCCTTTTCTTCATAGCCTCTCTAAATGGAGGAAAATCTTTAACAACGGCTTCACATTCTGCATATTCCACTGCATCCTGAAGATGAAGAGAGTATTATTGGATTTGAAAATTATATTATATTAGAACTGCTGCAGTTTTACACAATTGAACATATTAAACGTGCAGATATAAGTAACTTAATGCCTTTTGAAAATTCTACTTATTCGATTATCTTTAGGAACAAAACTTGGGACCTCCAATTTCAGATTTACCAGACTAACCATTCTTTTCTTTTTCTTATGGGGGAAAGCGGGATATGCAGTTCACTCCACTCGATTGAAAAAACCAATGCTCAAAATATAAGTATGTGTGTACATCAACATAGATTAAGCAGGTTTTCGAGCATTGCTTCCATCTAATCAATATAAATATTCAATACCAAAAATCAAATTTTACTATGGTAAGGTATACTATCAGGAAAAAAAATCCTGTCCCACTTGAATTTCAAGATTTTAATCTGATGTGTTATTCGATACTCTACTATGAAATTCTCATTCATAAACAAATGAAAAATGCATCCAGGTAAAAGCAAGTCATCCAACTACAGACATTGCCACCGTTGGTATAACATATTCCATGTGAGTTGCCGAAACTATCTATGCAAAATTCTTCAGTGGAAAACCCAATTAAAAGGACAGTAAGGAATTAAATTGTTTTAAAATATTACAGTTTGTACACAATGGTAAAAAATGGAATCAGAAGTCGTGAGGAAAAAAGGACACACCACTGGAGGCTGAACATCCAGAACAACATGTGATGAAATTACTTTTCCACGGTGATGACCACCTCGAGTTACTGCATGTACTTCTGATAATTCAACAATCCATAAACTAGTCTCATTTGACTTCTTATTGTACACAACAAGTCTAGCGCATCTTGGAGGGAGTTTACTGGGAATTACAGGCCCTCCTTTAGTTCTAGGAAGTAATGATGGCTGGAAAGGTGGAAAGAAATAAGCATCTGCCAGTGCAACAACATGTTTATCTGGTTCCAGCAAAACTACTTCAATAAAGCGCATACTGTCTCTCAGCTATAAGAAATAAAGACAATTGGGGAAAAAAGAATCATTAGTAACATTGAGGTATAAAAAAAGAGAGAGGGAGAGAATCAAATTTAACTATCAAACAAATACATAAAATATATCCTCTTAAACAAACAACCCAGTGTAGTTAACCTCAGGAGTGGCTCCAGCAGCCCTCACAGTTGCCACTGCCACTGAGATTTCGGCAGCAGATAAAGGATCCAAAGGGTGGCTTGATTGGGCTCTTGGCACAGTAGTGATTCCTGTTCAACAATGCAACAAATGTAGTACAAGAGAACACACAGTTAGCTAATACAAAAACAAGTGAAAGCAAGCAGAACAAGATTCATGCAATAAACTCTAAAAAGAATGCATCAGCAAAAAATTTTATAATCAGTTGCTTCTGAAATCTGATACAAAAACCAATATGCTATGTCCTGAAGTAAATAAGCATCTTCAGAAACAAATTTGCGAAGCAATTAGCAATGGCAAAGCTTTTTTCTATTATTTTAAAAATTTTGAAAACTATTCGGCAAAACATGATAGCTGAGCATAGAGCAAAGAGAGAAGGATAAAATTTTTTACTTCCATTTTCTTTCTGGAAGTGTAATGGAAACAAAGAGGTTTGTGATCAATCAATAGAGCATGGAAAATTGGCATCACCAGTTCAATCTTTGAGGAGGATAGACAAACAAAATAAATGGAAGAGCAATAGACGAATCTCGGTAGGTGGTTGTATTCCTTATTCAGTCAAGAATCCGAGAACTCAAATAGCAAATATTTCCCCTGATAGGAATAGACTTCAAAAACAGATTGACAGTATTATATCCATTATTTCTATGAAGCTTGTGAACGTACCTAGATACATGCATGCACACATACACTTGCCAATTATCCGTCCATCAATGTACATATATAGTAACATGAAGTTAATCCCCTAAGCACACATAACATGGGAATTAACTTAAAAGCGAGGCAAATCCTTAAGCTCTGCATCACATTACATAATGTCTCTTATAATTTGGTTTTTTCATTTGTTTCAATTCAATTGAACAAATAGTTTGCACCGCGAACCGCAGAAACACAAAAGAGGAACGACAAGGAGGTCGGGCACGAAGCATGAACAACACGAATGCAACGAACACAGCGAGAATTTGAGGGGTATTGGGACGAGAAAAGCATTCAGAGAGCATCAAGCATGATCCAGACCTTCCCGTTGAAATCTGGCGTACATGAAACATAGCATAAAGCAGAGCAGTTAGAAGGAGGGTACCTTTAGCGGCAGGGGCATTGGCGGAAGGTTCAGGGAGCGAATCGACGGGACGAATCAGGGTCGCGATGGCTGCCTTGTTGGCGCGCCGATCGTCGGACCAATCTTGCGAGGCATTGGCGGCGGCGACGGCGATGGCGGTGGAAGGAGCGGCGAGAGGTGAAATGGGTGAAGAGAGAGGAGGAGGAGGCGTCGCCTTTTGCGAAGCTGGGGCCATTGCAAAGGGTTAGCGAGCTCGCCGATTCCACCGCAATAGGTTTCAACACAGTCTACTGACATACAGCAAAACCCTGTCTGGCACCGTGTCTCTGAGCCCTTTTCTTGGTGAAAAAGAATGCAACTTTATGGATGGAATCGGTGCCAAGAAGCTGAAGCGTGATTTGGAAGCATAGGAATGAATAGGGAGAGGTACAAGAGGAGCTATGGCAATTGGTTAAGGTATGCTGAACAATGAAGAGAGAGGGAGAGAGGGACTTGTTCTATATAATGGCAGCTGAAACTGAAATGTTAAGGTTGAGTACGTAAGAATTTCTGCGTATTTCTTGTTGGTTTCGGATTTTTTTTACTTTTTGGTGGCTTCTTGTGTAGATGATAAGGCAGAGAGGGATGGTGATGGTGATTGATTCGATTTGAGCGTCAAAGGTTGTTGTTGGAGGGGGGCTTATCAGTGGGGGTCCAATACGATAAGTGCGGGGGTATTGATAGGAGGCTCTGCTTTTGCTGATGGACATTTTCCAAATTTTCAAATAAAGCAACTTTTGAAAGGGATAATCAAGTGGTCAAGCCTTCCATAGTTGTCATGTCTGTTTTTTTTTAATAAAAATATCTTCCATTAAAAAAAAAATTTTATTAAAATTTATTTAAAATTTTACATAAATTTAATATAATTTTAAAAATTAAATTAAATTATGTCTTTAAATATAAAAATAATAATTTAATTTTTAAAAATTATATCTTATAAAAAAATTATATCATTATTATTTTTGATTTAGAGATATTAGACTTTACTCTTTAAAAAAAATAAAAATTTAAGAAGTAAGTTTTTTATATATATAATTTTTTATATAAAACTTATCTTTAAAATTTTTTTTTACCTCTATTTAGTTATAGGTGTATTAAATTAACCCTAAGCATTAAATTCCGGGTTTAATAAGGGGAAAATATCATTTTTCATCCATTTTCTTTTATAAGTATGTAATGAACATACATATTTTGTTCACCATTGCCTTCCTTTTCAGATATCAAAACGTAAAGAACTTTTTGAAAAATGAGTTGATTGAAATCAACCTTGCTACTATTGCTGTTATTCTTTTTTATTCATGGTGAAAGAATTTATTATTTTTTTCTTCCATTTCAATCATTTTAAAAGTTTGTGTGTACTATAAGAACTTTTCGGAATTAGTTTTTTATTTTAATTGAGATTTAATTTATCTACTAACAATTTTTAAAAGAAAAGTATTTGGTGCACACCATTATGATTACACCCTCTCTTATACTTTCTTTTTAGAGTAAAAAATAAAGAAAGAATATTAAAATATGTAATTTTTTATTTTATTATTTAAAAAAATAATATAATAAAAATAATATACAAATAATATTTTTATTTTTAAAATATTCCCATCATCGATCCGAATATTTAAGGAATTAATTTCTTTAAATATTATTTTAAAATTCAAATAAATTAGTCATGACAAAGAATACACTTCCTAAATCCTTTAGTAATATAGAGCCAAAAACGTCTTAATCCGATATTCAGACGCGGTCACGAAGAGACGTTCCACGTCTCGTGGAAGAACAATCCAAAAGAAAAACAGTGGCATTGGCAATGACTCATTTCGCTAATAACATAATATCTGATACGATGATTGTGAATATCTGATGCCATTCCACCACCATGCCTGGCGTTAACAATTATTGATGGACTTGAGCTGCACACGTGCATTTTCTGGTACCCTCTCATTGGCGTTCTGGAGCTGTCTGTTACATTTCATCCTTGCAAAAAAAATTATTAAGGTCATAGTTAACTAGAAAACTGAATCAAAAATTCTCTTTCTTTTATCATCAATCAAATCACTGTCGAAACCCAGAATTCTATTTTATTCTCAATTCAATCACCATTCACGTTTTTTATTTTTCTTATTAAGGAATAGATTACTTTACTTGTATAATTTAGATGTCTCATATTTTTCAAGAAAACAATTTGGTTATCAGCAATAAACCGCAATACAATATATAGCATATTTCTGTCCTATCTGTTTCATTCACTATAATAACGAAAACAAAATATTGCATAAAGAGAACGAATGTTGAAATTTAAGAAAAATATGAAATAACATCTTAATTAAATAAAAATATTGATAATAACAAACAAGGCTTGAAAAAAAAAAGGAAAAAAAAGAATAAATATCAATAATGCTTTTGAAGAGAATGACTGGCCCAATTGGAAACCATATTTTAGAGTTAGAACAGTTATTATTTTGTGACTTTTTTTTATAGTGTTTTAACACATAATTCTGGCAAATTTTGCTTAGGTGTATGAAAGCGAAGCAGGATCTCAATATGATTTTATTTCCATTTAATTACTGATTTAACTTTTTAACTACTTATAACTAGATGATTGTTGTGTTAGAAGTTTGCCATCTTGTCCCCACCCATCAATCACTGACAAGTACAAAACGTGTCGTTTTTGGTGGTGGAACGTAGTAGACGACACCCATAATGACCCTTTAATATCGAAGCTGACTCACCTTCTCTAGTCCCCGCCTACCTCCACTAGGGACTAGGCCATTATATAAGCATGTTTGTTTTTTCTATAAACAAACAATAGTTACAGAACAACTTCTTTGTATGCATGATCTGCCAGTGTCACTCTGTTTTGGTATATTCTCTTACTTTATTACTACTAAGAAAATGAATAAAATAGGATAAAATATATAAAAATTTTAAGTTTAAAATATAAAATTTATATTATTCTCATTTTGTTTTTTTCCTTTTTACCAAACGATACCTCAATCGTCATAGGAATCTCAATTCTAAAAGCATCAGAATATGCTGGATCTGTTGCCAGCAGAATATAGTATATTTATACAAACTGCAGAACCATCTGTTGCCAGCAGAATATAGTATATTTATACAAACTGTAGAACCATAGGGCTGAATCTGACATCTGAAGCTCAGAAATCAGAGGACAGAATATCCTACCCCTATGAAATGTTTAAAATTGACTTTAAAAAGTAGTATATATTGATGCACATGACCAAATATGAAGCCCCTTTGACATTAGTTGTGCTTCCACTGAGAGGAGGTGTTTTTGTATACAACTGGACAGGATGTATCTGCAATATAATAACTCCAAAATGGATTTTTGTTTATCCCAAATCACAAGGAAGTGGGTATCTATCTTCCCAATGGAGAGGGACCTCCATGAATATAAATGTGCATGACCTCCTGTCACCAACTCGATGGGTGATAACACGTACGAATTATGTATGTATATATTGGAAAACCTCAATATCCATCCCTTTCCATTTTCCATTTCGAAAAGGACCCTACCACTAAAGTTGGGCAGTGTCAATTACAGAATAATACTCAAAATGAAAGGAGCAATATCGCTTAAAGAAAAGCAGAAATGGAGGCATTTGCAAGAAATAAGAGGTGGAAAAGGTAGGCAATTAAGCAGAACGATGATGTATGCATCCTTAATTTCACCGGAAGGCAAGAGAAAAGAATCACAGGAAGAGACACCAAGTTTAAAGAAAAAGGGAAATGGTGAGTTACTACAAGAGAAATAAAAAAACAAGTGCAACGCAAGCCTCTAGCCAAGACAACAGTGACGCGCCTACTCTAGCAAAGAGGCTGCATTAGAAAGTAGAAACAAATGCAGGGACAAGTCCTAAAGAGCATAATGCTGTGGCATTCTTATCCAACAACATGAACCGAATCTATAAAAATACTAGCTCTATAGTGCAGCTTTGTAAGGTTCGATGAGCACAGAGCAAGCATCATGTAGCATTATGGGCCTTTGCGTTGTACTCAACCTACCTTGACTTTAAAACTCTCAACAGTTTTCCACAATCATATTACGCAATTTGCACGCCTACGTATTAAAATAATCGGTATGGTTGTTGCGTGTCTTTTAAGGCATATATTAAAGAATAAAAATAATATTTTTTTTATTTTTTATTAAATTATTTTAAATATTTAAAGAAAAAAATATTCTAAATTTTTAAGATATTAACTATTTTTATTTTTATTTAATAATTTTTATTTTTAATTCCTTTCATTAATACACGTTAACAAAACTCTATTAAAATTATAGGGATTGCTATTCCTAGTACATAGCATTCATCTATTTAGCAATTGATTGCAGCCAAAGCAGAAATATACAATCTTATGGTCTTCGTTGTTGACCAAACAATAACAACAAACTGCTATAGCCACCAAGCATCTTGACCATGAGTCTTTATTAAGACTGGCATGGTTTGGTTTTATATAAAAAACTGAAGTAAATTAAACTGAATCAAGATTATGGATTAAAAAACCAAACTCAACCGTTTTTGTTTCCTGAAAAAAGGAAGTAAAGTGCATAAACTGGTTTTTGCAGTTTGGCATATTGGTTAAGTGGTTAAAAAACTGTAAAATCGTTGAGCCATTAGTACATCCCCACACCTATCTGTTTATAATATATATGTCACTTTAAAGATTAATTTAATCATATAAGTTGACATTAAAAAATTAAAAAAAGAGCATACAGACGTCATAAATTGAGTTATTTATAAATAGATTCTTAAATTTTAAAATTATTCTAATTAATACTTAAATTATAATAATTATACAAATTAATTCTTTCATCTATTTTTCATTCACTTTAATTTTTTTTATTTAATTTAGAATAGATAAAAAGTGAGTAAAAAGACTAATTTGTATAATTATTATAATTTAATTATTAATTAGAACAAAGTTTATAAGTTTATTTATAAATGACTTAAAGTTTAAAAGGTTTATATTTTTTTTTTAAATTTGATGTGGCCTACAAATAAAATAATAATATAATACTGCTTATATTTCTTAAGGAATAAAATTAACATCTACTAAAAATAATTTGATGACAACCGCATAATTACCCAGTTGCTCTGGTTGTTGACTAAAGATCCACCATTGGAGAACCCACTGTGTCCTGTTTTTTTAGTTCTGATCATTCATGTTGTTTAGGACACCCAAATGCCTTGTTAGCATTCGGGAGACCGTGTGACTTTCTCTTGATTCTTGTTATTTGTAACCACTAAATATGTTATTATAAAATTATTTGTCAGAGTTTTATTAGTGGCATATATGGAATTCTACGATTTTAAAAGAGTAGGTAAAAATCCACTCAGAATTATTTTTAAAGTAGAGGTTTATTAATATCTCCCTAAAAGGATATTAGTCTGCACTACCTTCAGCTTCTTCAACTCCCACATCTGTCCAGAAGCTTCGCATTCACCTTTGGCATTTCTTGCTATTGCTGCAACTGCAGCTTTGCTATATTGACTGCAGCATCTCAAGTCTCAAGTAAAAACGAGATTCGTCCATTACAAAAAATTTTACCGGTTAAGTGTGTGTTTAAATTAGAGTTTATAAATTTAATTTTAAATAAATTTAATTTTATAAACTTAATTTTAGTTAGAAGTAAATTTGAATGAAATAATTTGTATTTAATAAAAAATTATATTTAACTCAATAGTAAAATATAATTGTTTTAAACTAAACAGGCTATTGAAATCACAATTACCTTTAAGAAATAATGTACAAATTAAAAGAAATAAGATAAAAAATAAATAAAAATTTATTTGAACCTTTAAAATTTAATTTGAATGAGATAAACGCTAATTCAAATATATCCTAGTCAACCATTACCTTCTTACATTTGGTATATTATAACTAACATAGAGATCATCTTTTTTTTAATATAGTACAAATGAAGAGATGCCAAAGAAAAATAACGTATAGCCGAAATATATGCCAAGAGATTAACGCTTTAACCATGAGGAGGCACATTCAGATAGTCAAAGAGTCTTGATTGCCAGAATTATTGTCATATGAGTACCTACAGTTGAAGTTATCCAATTGCTAAAACCAAGACATTTAATCGCTCAAGCTCAACTCCAGCTCTGATCTGTTTTTTTTTTTTTTTTTGAGACTTTATTTTCAGTCCTGTACTTGTTATTCTTTTTTGGTGTAATTTAGGCTTTTTCAATCCTGTACTTCTTAGTGCCTTTTTCAACAGTGAGAAGAATGAGACTTTTTTTTTAGGGGGGGGGGATGCGGTGGTTTAAAACAAACTGATAAAAAAACATGATGATAGTGGAAAAGATAAGCGCATTCGAAGAACGAGTCTTAGCTCACGGACCAGGCAGAGGAGCAAGATGCCTCTCTTGGGCTTTAACCAGTCCTATGTGCAGTAAACTGATCACAGGCCCACTATAACAAGCAACCAAATTAACAAGCATTATATACCATTTTAGCAAACAGTCAAGCGCTAACATTTTAACCACTAAGATTGAAACCGACACGAACTGTTGCGATGACCCGTTCAGTGTTCTTAATTTGATAATTTCACTGTTATTAAAACCCAAACGGACCGAACCAAATGACCTAACTAGTTCAACTATAAATTGATCACTTAGTCGATTAAAATCAATCAAAACTGCATAAAACTGATCAAAACTATTTGAATTAACTTATTGAAACAATTCAACCAGCCGTTTAAGTAAGTTTCAGTTTGAGGGAGGTGTTAGAATATATTTAAAATATCTTTAAAAAATCTTTAGAATATATTGTGAAATCAATTAGTACTCTAATTAATTAAGCAATTTAGAAGTCATATCATAATTTTATTATATTTTCTAATTTATTTTCTTATTTAATTAGAGTTACTAAAATATAAATAGAGGTTAATGTTTTATCTTCTGTAATACATCAATCACATCTCTTTCGTATTAACTTAATACTATTATTTAATCTTCATTATACTTTCTTCTTTCTCTCTATCGAAAACCTATAATTTCAACATGATATCAGAGCGGTACCATATGCCTTGATGGTGTCCATACTTTATGCTGTATCGAATTTTATAGAACTCCTTTGTAAATTCTTCTTTATTATTTTATCAACCCATTCGCTCATCTATTTTCACTATTTTTTTACTGTTTGATTCTTTTCCAATACTAATATAGCATTGAGGGGGGTGATAATGATAGTTGTGACTTTTCAATACTAGTGTTTGTGATGTTATCTTCGCATCGACAATCATTTTGATAGTGATTTCTTTTCCACTGATGAATCATACCAGTAGTGACATCTCTTCAATGCTAGTGTTAGTTATGTTATTCTCTTCCCATTGATAATCATTCCGATGATGATTTCTTTTCCATTGATGAGTTATTTCAATAGTGACTTTTTCAATACTAGTGTTCGTGATGTTGTTCTCTTTCTATCGACAATCATTCTGATAGTGATTTTTTTTTTAATTGATGAGTCATACCAGTTGTGACATCTCTTCAATATTAATGTTTGTCATGTTATTCTCTTCTCATCGACGATCATTTTGATGGTGACTTCTTTCCCACTTATGATTCATATCAATTATGACATCTCTTCAATACATATGTTTGTGATGTTATTATCTTCTCATCGACGATCATTTCAATGATGACTTCTTTTCCACTGATGAATCATACTAGTGACATTTCTATTCAAGTTGTCTGGTTTTGTTATCTAGTCAATCAAATACTTAAAATCTCTTAAGTCGTTTGGGTATGTTATATAATCAAGCAGAATCCTAAAATCCTCAAATCTTTTGGATTTGTCATCTGGTCAAGCAAAACCCTAAAATCATTTCTTATCACGTAGGCTGACGATCATTATTTACTGATATTTTTCCAGCAATATTCATCTCTCCAGCGTCTCCAACATCGTGAATTATATTTCAACTATAAAGTTTACTTTATATTTATGTTATTTAATTAAAGTATTTATTTATAACAAGCTTAATGTATATGATTTATATGCTCCAGCTTGAGAAAGTATAAAATATGTAAAGAATCAGTTAGAATCATATGTAGAATATGTAAAGAATCAATTAAAATCATGTTAGAATAATGTAAATTATGTAATAAAATTATTGCATTAATTTTTTTTATTATACATTAATTATACAAGTATTATAAAATCCGATATAGAGAATAGTATAATTTTACTAACTCATTAATACAAATTAAGAATTTATGTAATCTTTCTTTCTCTTAACAATTATTTTATTTTTGAAAAGATTCATTTTTGTAACATTTTTTAAATATTCTTATAAATTTCATATTATTATATTAATTCAACTAATTGATTTAAATTAAATTAATTAAACTTCAACTAAAAATCTGATTAGTTCACTGTTCAATTTGATTTTAGCAACATTGCTTAATTTGAGTACATGCACTGTTTAGTCAGCGTGGAAGAATATACAAGACACGATGCACGTCACCATCATTGAGAACAGCTTGATCATGTTGCAACTCTACAATGGCCAGTAAAAACATTAATGTCACGGGCCATTGCCCTTCCTGGGACGTTAGCTAGGGAGACAGAGAACAATAGTCCAAGAAGATACGAAATAGGCACGCTAGCATTCAAGCAAATACATTCTTTGCCGTTTTAAGTGAGAGAGACTACAAATGAATATAAGAATATTATAATATAAACATGCATTCAAGCATTATTTGGTTTTCATTGTTTCCCCAAATGCTCCTCCTAACAGCATTATGTTTTTATGTCCACCAAATCAAATATATTAACCTTTGTCGCCACAAACACAGGTTGAAGGAGAGGAGCTCAGGGTGATCTGCCTCATTCCAAATCAGTACATTGAATGGTAAAAGTAGAAGCATCAAGGGAATAGTACGTCTACCCACAGTAAACTTATGTTTTTCAATGAATGGGGAAGAGTGTGAAACACTGATCTATGCCTAGGACTGTGGCGAAATGCATGTGCATCTATCAAACAAGCAAAATAGGTTCATTTTCTGTGTAGAAGAAAGCAAACATTTAAAACTTGCATCACAAAGTAGAAGGCATGCATATAGCTAGAAAAATCCTTTTAAAAGGGGGCTATTAAGCAGTTGTAATGAGAAAGCGTTCAGGAAAATGAATTTAATCTGGAGCCCTCTACCAAGCTCGAATCACAGCAAAGAACGAGATTCCTCCGTAGAAGTTTAGTTCATCACATGCAAGGACCAACAAACCAAAGCTAATGTTGATTTTCAAAAACACAGCCAAGATTTTGAACCTCAGATCAATTTTCACATTGTACTTGATAGATTGGCAACTTCACAATATTACCTACCTGGTGATTTTTTCCAGACATTAAAGTTAAAAGAGCACAAACTTGCGTATAACTTGAGATACAAATGCACACCACAACCAGAAGGACTGCATGGCTAATGTGATCATTACAAGTGGAAATCACCAATTTTTAAGATGATAGCGGAAATTAACTCACTGTTAGACCATACTCTTATGACCTTACAGGAAGAATTTCTAGAGAATTCACATTCATCTTTCCAGAGATAATTGTTTAAGCAAAAAAATTGCATCCATTTAACTTGTTCTCCATTTTATAGCAGTCAACAAAATGATAAGAAGAACATTAGAACCAAAACATTTAACATAAAATGAGATTCAAATTCAAGTATGAGATCATATAGCAACTAAGCCAGTTCACATAGATTAAAATAAGACACTTAAACCCTCAAATATAACAGAACGAATAACAACATCCAAGATCTCAATGGTTCAAAATTAAAATAGTAACGAAAAAAAATCCTAATTTCTTGTAATTCAATACCCTTTTAAATCAAGCAGTGAGTACAACGGCTCCTCCAGCCTCATTGATCTTCTTCTCGGCAATCTTCGACACAAGCTTCGCCTTTACGACCACGGGCTGATTTTCGGGCAAAACCCCTTTGCCCAGAACCTTGAAGTACCCGAACTGGGTCACATCGATCAAGGGAACCTTATTATCCTTGGAAGCTCTGTCCTTCACTTCTTGGGGAACCAAGGACCAGATCTTATCAATGTTGACAATGGGGCAATAGAACTTGTTGCGCAGCTTGTGAAAGTAGCGCATACCGACCTTGCCGAAATAACCAGGGTGGTATTTGTCGAAGAGGATGCGGTGGTGGTGCATGCCTCCGGCGTTACCTCGACCTCCAGGGTGCTTCCGGTGCTTGCCGATGCGGCCATGGCCAGCGCTCACGTGGCCTCTTTTCTTCCTGTTCTTCTTGAACCTTGTCGTCATTTTCTTCTCTTTCTCCTGCGTCTGAGGCTTGGAGCGGCGTAAGAGATTCCATTAGGGTTTAGGGACTTATAAGCGATGCGATCGCTGTTGATTTTACTAATTTGACCCCCTCTGATTCAATAATTATATTATATTCTTTTTTTGGGCTCCAACAAATAAAAGCTTAACAGCGTCATTATACAATATCTTTTTTACTGTAAAACCATTTTTTTAATCTCACAAATATTCTCTTTATCAATTTCTGTTTCTCCAGAATTAATTTTATCAATCTAACGTCTCAAATCTCAAATCTTAAATTCTCAAAAATCTCGTCTTCCATTTATTTAACCATGGGAAATTTTGTTCTTAATTTTATAGAGAGAATGAGAAGATTGTTAGAGATTTAAAATTTGAAATTAAATTAATAAAATTGATAAAAAAAAAATTCTTAGGGACAAAAATACAAATTTTACTCTTTTTTATTAAAATTTGATATACAAGCAGTTGACGCATTAAAAGGCTATTGACTTTATCAATTATTTTTGTAATGCTTGAGACAAGTCCCTTCTAAAAAAATGATAAAGAAAAATAAAATCAACAGCTGAAACTAGCCAGCATGATAATATTTTGTGAAGAAAAAAATCCTGGAGAAATCCGAAGATGCTCGTCAGCTCGTAGCCATTCTGGCACATTTAATGCATTAAATGCGGTGGGAGTCTATATTGTATTCATCTGCTTCGGCTGCCTAATCTAATAAAACTTGCATCCATCTGTTGAATCATTGGAGAGGCCTTAGACCTCAACCAGGGATGACAATGAGATAGCATCAACCATCAAATTCAAAACTTTAAGAGAATGGTAGGTGCTTTAGCTAGCAAAGCCCTGTAGGTCATTCCAACGAATTAGACACATGTATCATTCATTTACAACACATAACCTTGTTGACTTGAGTCAGTATTGCAAGATTAATTGTTTTTCTCCCTAGAAGCTAACAATTAATGTGTTGTTTCAAATGTAATGCGGGTAAATACCTCCTGTATATGGCCCCCAAAATAATTTATGCGATGACATTTTTTTTATGTATATAAAAAATAGTTGCACAAATTGCCCTAGGCTGCACCAACTACAGACACTACCAAGACTTCTTTAAACCTAGGGGAATGGCATTGGATCCTGATATTGAACCCCGATTGCCATAGCCTCCTCTTCCTCTTGAGCGAAAGCTTCCCCCAGATCCTACAAAATGAGAAGAACCAATTACAGATCATCCCAATAAAAACCTCAGATTTCAGTGTAAATAAAACATTGAATTACCAAATTGACCAGAACCAGCTGACCGAGCCAATGCAGACAGTCCAGGACTCGCAACCTGACCAGCATCTTGTAAAATCTTGATCAGATCCCTAGCAAACTTGGCATTGGCATGCGTAAAAAAAGTGTAGGCAGTTCCTCTAGCCCCTGCACGACCAGTTCGACCAATTCTGTGGACATAATCTTCCAGGCTTGATGGAAAATCATAATTGATCACACATTTTATGTCTTTCACATCTACAAGCAACAAAGTAAAACATCGTGAGGACTAAAGTACATGGCTTGAAAATTGGAGAAAACTGCAAAAATCCTTATCCCTGCACCCGTAAGATTTTAGAGATCAAACTCAAGTAAACACATTCATCACAGAAATGTGCCCACCTTAACCTTGCAGGGATAAGGAGCAGCTTCACCATCACTGCCACCTCCCATAAACAATTATCGAATATGCATGTACGAGTCAACCGGGCTGCAAAGACAACCAGCTCCATAACTGTGGATGGGCAGTAATAATGTAACCACTAACCACCTTAAACTTGCAAGGATAAGGAGCAGCTTCACCATCACTGCCACCTCCTATAAACAATTATCGGTTATGCATGAATGAGTCAAACAGGCTACAAAGGCAACCAGCTTGTGGATGGGCAGTAATCAATTTGACTACGTTCTTAAAGTACGGACAACAGTTGTATCACTTCAGGCAACACTAGCACATGATAACTAACTTTGTCAAGGCCAACCATGTAAATTTACTATAGATCAAAATCCAAGCCACATCAATGGAACTATGCCCCAGGCATCCATGTAACTTGACATCCCTATAAAAGATAGTTCCCAAATTAACACCAGGCAATCTACTGACTGCAACAAAACAGTTTCACCTCGGAATGCAACTCATTAATCCCTTGGTCAAGTTACTGGCAGTTCCAACACACTGACAATATGGCCCCTCACGCACCCAAACCACAAATTATATCAAGGAAACTGGACAGCAGCCGGCAGACTCGCCTATGTTTAAAGTTTTAGACCTATACCAAAAATCCTAAGATTCTTAACACACAGTGATCCTACCAAGACCCCGTGCAGCAACATCAGTGGCAGTCATTACTGGACTTCTGCCACTCTTAAATTCAGCCAAGACCCAGTCCCTTTCAGCCTGGTTTTTATCACCATGGATGGATAGTGCTGGCCATCCATCCATTCTCAATTGTCTTGTAACTTGGTCACATCCCTTTTTTGTCTCCATAAATACTAAAATTCGGCTCCCATCCATCACTTCTTTCAGCAGTCTGATCAATCTGCATTTGCACAAAAAGTAATGCGTTAATTTGGCAAGCAAAAACATTGGTCACTGTCTATTACCACTGAGGATACAAACCTATTGTATTTCTCCACTTCCGTTACAACTTCAACAACTTGATTTATAGAATGATTTGCTTTCAGTTCTGGTGAACCAATAATTACCTATATGATCATGACATCCCACGGGAAAACACACTCATCAATAATCATGTAAATAAGGTTCAAGTCAATTTTTAGCTCAACAACAAAGTACAATTTTTTTAATAGAACAATAATATACACATACAAATATCCATAAATGATAACAAACAACAAATGGATTGGAAACGCTATAACAATAACCTTATATGGGTTGCGTAGAAACTGCCTTGCCAGAGTTTCAACCTCCCTTGGCCACGTAGCACTCCAATACAAGGTCTGCCTATCTGGTCGAATCTGTTATTTCAAATCACCAGTGTAACTGTACCTCTAAAGCTACTGAATTCAATATGGTGTTACAACAGCACCTTCATATTACCATTAGTTCATGAATACTGTACAGCCAAATTTGATTAAAATAAGTAAAAATGTAACAAAATCAAAATTCAAAAGACCAAAGCATCATTTGCCTAAGTTAAAAATCCTACCTTATAGCTTATATCAACACCTGATGTATCACTTCTGTTTTTGTAAATGATGCATTTATTATATTCAAAAAGTTTAGATACTATTAACTAATACAGGAATAAAATTAAAGCAATACAATGACCTACTTGGAAGGAAATATTACAAACAAAAGGCAGGACGCGTATCATGGTTATCAAGAATGCAGGTCACTTGGTACACAGTACAAGAATGGGAAAGCCATATGTTACCCTACAAAATACAGTTCACTTGGGTAGGATTCTTTGGGACGCTTTGGGAATATTTTTGGCATTGTAATTTGAGATTTTTCCATTAATGACTCCCATTTACATTTTTAAAAAAAAAAGTTTTTTAACATATATCAATAAACATTGCTGATAATAAGCTAAAGAAATTAATTAGTTATTAGTATATTACACAATTGGCTTCCCATTCCTATTTTCCATGGCCCCACCAAATACTAAGCTTTCTTTAATAATCTACACCAAAAAATATTTACTTTGTCCGGTGTATCCTCTCCACCACTCCACCTCCTCTTACTTTTCTACTTTCCCTCTGCAAGACCCACAAACCCACAAACACAGTCTGGTCTTTACACTTGTAAATCTCTTCCTAAACCATTCTTTGCCTCTCTTACACATTGTCTGGACTGAGAGAAATTGAGAAGAGAAAGTTTGGGGGAGGAGGAAATGGGTAGATAATGTAGTTTTCTCCTGTTTGGGGCTAAAGCAAAAATGGAATGAAAGAAAAAATTTGGTGTGGGACCCACTAAAGTTTTCTTTGCGGTGTTGAGGTGAAAATGAAGAGAAAACAAAATGTCAAGCTCTCACTATGCTCATTTCCCTGAGACCTCTTACTTCCTGTTCCTCTTCTCTCACTCTCAGAGGATTGTTTCAATCGCACACCCATTGACCTCTTTCCCTTCTTTCTGCAGAAGCAGCTGCAGACAAAAACAGAGAACAGCACGTTTGAAGAGTTAACTATAATAATGTCATCAACATTTCAGAAGAAAAAGGGTGAGGAAAAATGAGCAGATCAACTTGGACAAATTAGTAATTGCAGCCACCATGAAAATGTTTGATAAATGTTTCTATAGCGCCCATATGCCATTGCTGACCTCACAATCTCTTCAAATGCACATTTCTCTCTCTCAATTATAATAATGACATCAACACGTTAGAAGAGAGAGGTGAGGCAAATTGAGCATATCAACTTGGACAAATTGGTAAATGCAGATGCCATGAAAATGTTTGATACGTGTCTCCATGAGACCCATATTCCATTGCCAACCTCACAATCTCTTCAAATCCCCATCTCCCTCCCTCCCTCCCTCCCTCCCTCTCTCTCCCCCCCCCTTTCAACCTCCAATCATTTCTCCATTTCTCTCTCTCGAACTCCAAAAATTCAAGCTTTATCTCTTAAATCACCGAATATGATTCCGTCTTTAATCTCCTCCTCCTTCAACCTCCGACCATCCCTCCATTTCCCTCTTCTCTTTCTCTCCAACCCCAAACATACAAGCTTTATCTATTAAATCACCGAATCTGATTCGGTACACAGATCTCTCTCTCTCTCCAACCCCAAAAAGCCAAGCTTTATCTGAAATAACCAAATCCGAATCTGATTCGGTAGAAAGATCTCTCTCTCTCTCTCTCTCTCTCTCTAACCCCAAAAAGCCAAGCTTTATCTTAAATAACCAAATCCGAGTCTATCTCTCCAACCCCAAAAAATCTAAGCTTTATCTCCTAAATCGCCGAATCCAATTTATTACCCAGAACTCTCTCTCTCTCTCTGCAACCCAAAAAATCCAAGCTTGCTCTCTTAAATCGCCAAAGCTGATTCGGTACCCCAAAACCCAGAACAGAAAATAATGGCTCAGAAGACAGAGAAGTAAGACCTAGTCCAAGGTTCCCGAAACCATCAACCCCTGTGTCAACAACTGCAGCGTCACTGGCAACCCGCCACAAATAACATGTGCCAGAAGTGCTTCAATGCCACCATCTTCTCTCATTCCTTCACTTGCCTCTTCTCTTTCTCTTTGTTTCATTGTCTCATTCCTCTGTCTGTTTATTATCTTTCTGACTTGCCCTTCCATCTTCTTCTGTCAGATCACTTTAAATTAGTGCATTCCTCCTTGTATCTGATTTTTGCTCATCATGCGGCTTCCATTTTCTTTCTTTTGCGTCACAGATATGATTTCTGCTTCTGTGTTCTCAGGTTTTTCATTCAATTTGCAGATCAGATAGATCCTCTGGCCTTTTTAGAAATTTTGAGTATTAATGAAAACTCATTTTCTTTCTTTCCATTTACTCTTCATCCACACATGAACTCCAAACCATACTTTTCTCCTTATTTTCTTTCTTTCCATTTTCTTTCCTCCTTATTCGCTTGGAGATTTCCGGTGGCTCCTTTGGGTCTCTGCTTTTGCCAATGAAGTTGATAATGAGTCTCTATGTGCCAGATCTCCCCATTTTGTGAGTAGCAGTATTTTCCTGATCCTTCATTTGTGTTTTGCACCAATCACTGCTAATGAGCCCATTTTGTGTCTTATTTGCAAACAGGTGGCCATTTTTCTTTGTAGGTGTTCCTTAAAGGAATGTTCTGATTGTTGAGGAAGGTGGAGTACAACTGCTTCTGAAATTGTTGAAAGAAGGGTTAATGGAGGGTCAGGAAAATGATGCAAAACAGGGGAGTCCTTCAGACCCTTTGCTTCCTCTAGATTCAATTGATTGCTGTGTGATACGACCCCTAGGGTGTATGTTAGGAGGCGGTTCAGGAAAAGCAGGGTATCAGAACCCTGCAACAGCCCTGAAGATCCGGCAACTAAGAGTAACTGACTCACGCCACACGGGTGGGTGAGCTGCTACCAACGTGCACTGAAAGAGAGATGGATTGCATGACATGCTGAGCTTCCGCGTGACTCCTCAAGAGCATGGAGGGTGTGATGGGGTGGAGTTCCCACATGAATTCAAAAGAAGGTAAAGGGTGTGACGGGAGAGGAACGATGAGACACTATAAATATGTATGTAGGCTAGTAGAGAGAACTTAGAAAGGACTGGGAGGGAGGAAGCCAAGTATCCTCGAACTTACTCGGGTGTCTGTAGTATTTTCTTCTTGTTTTCATAGCTACATTGTAACAATCTGCCCCCTCTATTCAGTTTCCCTACTGGAGATTGAATAGCAGAGGAGATAAATACCTATTTGTCTCACAAAATCCTTGAGTTCTGATCCGGTCTTATCAACTGGTATCAAAGCTCCCAATCCGGGAGCTGTGCTATGGTTCACACACGGATGGAGGCCAGGATAGAAGCTCTGGAGCGCAGCATGAGTTCGATGGAGGGTTAGAGGGAAGAAGTCCTTCAATGGAGGAGAGAGGCAGCAGAAGATCAGTAGGTAAGGGAGCTACGGGACAGACAGAATGAAGCAATGCAACAGGAGATGATGAGACTCCTTCGAGGAAAAACTCCAGAAACCTCGCAGAGGAGAACAGAGGTTAATTCTGATGATGAAGGAGATGTAGAACGAACTTATGGCACTCCCAGAGGCATGTACCAGGGAGACAGATGGAGGAGGATGGAATTACCACTCTTCTCCGGAGATGACACCTACGGGTGGCTAAACAGAGTAGAGAGGTACTTCCTTATCAACTCTATCCCTGATAGAGAGAAAGTACAGGCCATAATTCTAGCGTTAGAAGGTAGAGCTCTGAATTGGTTCCAATGGTGGGAGGCACGCACGGTGGAAATCACATGGACCAGGTTCAGAGAAGCTCTACTGAGGCGTTTCCAACCACGTTTGGCAGGGAATCCATTTGAGATACTCCTGGGACTACGTCAGACTGGGTCAGTGGGGGAATTCAGAGAGAACTTTGAGTTAATCTCTGGACCCTTGTGGCATGCAGATGAAGATATCCTGAGAGGAATCTTTTTAAACGGACTGAAGGAAGAGATAAGAGCAGAATTGAAGCTACATCGATTAGATTCATTAACTGACCTGATGGATCAAGCGTTGCTGATTGAGGAGAAAAACTGGACGTCTGGGAAGCTTAATACCGCAGCTGGCAAGACTTCCAGATGGAGCTACAAAGCTGCTCCATCCTCTAAATCAACAGATTTTGGAGGAAAATACAATAACGAAATACAGAAAGGAGGAGCAGGTAACCAAACTAAGGCTCTATCCCTGAATACCAACACGGGGAATAAAGCTGCGGAGGGTGCAACAGGAACCAACCGAAAGAAGGAATCAAGGAGGCTTTCAGATGAAGAATACCAGGAGAGGATGAGGAAGGGGGGGCTCTGCTTCAGATGTGATGAGAAATATAGCCCGAAGCATGCGTGCAAAAACAAGCAGTTTCACGTTCTGCTGATCGAAACGCCCAAAGAGGAAGCAAGGGAGGAGGACCGGGGACAGGAGCAAGTGGAAGAAACCAGCAGAGAGCTACAGCTGTCCATGCACAGCACAATGGGGATGACTTCTAAGAAATCCCTTAAGCTGTGGGGGGAGATAAAAGGGGAAAAGTTGGTGATCCTAGTAGACTGCGAAGCTTCCAATAATTTTATTGCTAAGGGGATAGTTCAAAAGCTGCATCTACCGATATCTGATACCCCAGAATATCTGGTGGAGGTAGGTGATGGACATAAAATAAGGAGTAAAGGGGTGTACCGAGGAGTAGCATTGCACATGCAAGGAGTGGAGGTGATTCAGGACTTCTATCTGTTTGAATTAGGAGGTGCAGACGTGGTTTTAGGGATCGACTGGTTGGAAAGTCTTGGAGAAATTCGGGCCAACTTCAGAGATCTCACTCTGAAGGTTGAGGTGGCTCATGAATTGATCACAATCAGGGGTGAGCCCTCCTTTTGCAAAGCGTCAGCATCCCTAAAGACCATGATGAAAGTCCTTCAGGAGTCCGGAGAAGGATACATTGTAGAATACAAGATATGGTCACAGCTGAACCAGAAATGAGCAACACAGATTGGGCAGAGTTACAAACGGTTCTGGCAGCATTCGAGGATGTATTCAGTAACCCACAAGGCTTACCTCCAGCTAGACAGCACAATCATGCCATCACCCTGCGAGAAGGAGCCCAAATTCCAAATCTTGAGACCTTACCGGTATCCGCATTATCAGAAAAACGAATTGGAAAAGATTATGGAGAAGATGTTAACGGCTTGGGATCATCAGAACTAGCAGTAGTCCATACTCCAGTCCTGTTATATTGGTAAGAAAGAAGAATGGCAGCTGGCGTTTTTGCGTGGACTACCGAGGCACTCAATAAAATCACCGTTCCAGATAAGTTCCCTATCCCAGTTATAGATGAATTACTGGACGAACTAGGAGGCGCAAGGGTGTTCTCCAAACTAGATCTGAAATCTGGATATCATCAAATACGGATGAGCATAGAAGACATTCCGAAAACCGCCTTTAGAACTCACTCCGGCCACTATGAATTTCTGGTCATGCCATTTGGTTTGACCAATGCCCCCTCCACTTTTCAATCACTTATGAATGAAGTGTTAAGGCCATTCTTAAGGAAGTTTGTGCTGGTATTTTTTTGATGACATCCTCATATATAGCAAGGACCAACAGTCTCACCTGCAGCACCTTCAGCTTGTGCTGCAAACAGCTATAGGAACAACAGTTGTATGTGAACAAGAAGAAATGTGCCTTTGGGCAACATCAGATTGAATACTTGGGCTACTACATTTCACATGAAAGGGCGGCAGCTGATCCCAAAAAGGTAGAAGCAATGCAGTCCTGGCCGGTTCCTAAAGATCAAAAGGGTCTCAGAGGCTTTCTTGGCCTCACGAGCTACTACCGCAAATTTGTCCAAGGGTATGGAAAGATTGCTAAACCATTAATGAACCTCCTCAAGAAGGATAATTTTTCCTGGGGGATGGAGGCTCAACTGGCTTTTGAGCAGTTAAAATCGGCCATGACCAACATTCCAGTCTTGGCAGTCCCAGACTTCTCCAAACCATTCACAATCGAAACAGACGCCTCCAGCATAGGCATTGGAGCAGTGTTAATGCAGGAAGGCAGACCATTGGCTTACATCATCCAAGGACTGTCCGAGCGGGCTCAAGCCAAATCAATTTATGAAAGAGAGTTAATGGCAGTAGTTTTTGCAGTTCAAAAGTGGCGACACTATCTGATGGGAAGACACTTCATCATCCATACAGACCAGCAAAGCCTCAGATTCCTTACAGATCAAAAGCTAATGGGGGAAGATCAACACAAGTGGATTTCTAAGCTTATTGGTTTTGATTTCGAAATCCACAACAAGCCTAGGTATTGACAATAAAGCTGCAGATGCTTTATCTCGGTGGATGCAATTTATGCTTTATCTCGGCGGATGCAATTTATGCTTTATCTCGGCGGATGCAATTTATGCTTTATCTCGGCAGATGCAATTTGGAGCTATCACCACAGTTCACTTTCAAGGGTTGGACAGTTTGGTTAAAGAAGTTCGTGCAGACCCCAAATTAAGTCGGGTAATGCAGGACTTACTGCTGCAACCCGACTCTCATCCAGGTTACCAACTCAGAGGAGACTAGCTACTGTATAAGGATCGTTTGGTTCTGCCTAAGACATCCACAACGGTTGCCCTCATTCTTAAGGAATTCCACGACACTGCAATAGGAGGACATTCTGGTTTTTTCAAGACCTTTAAGCGAATTTCAGCACTGGTGTACTGGGAGGGTATGAAGAAGGATATCCAGCGATACGTAGCTGCATGTGAAGTATGTCAAAGAAACAAATACCAGACTTTATCTCCTGCAGGGTTGCTGCAGCCGTTACCTATCCCAGCTCATACATGGTCCGATATATCGATGGATTTCATAGGTGGACTACCGAGAGCTCACGGGGTGGATACCATTTTAGTGGTGGTCGATAGACTCACCAAATATGCCCACTTTATGGCCCTTTGTCATCCCTTCACTGCTAAAGAGGTCGCTGATGTCTTTATCAAAGACATTGTCCAGTTACATGGCATCCCGACATCCATCGTCACCGACCAGGACAAGCTCTTTGTCAGTCATTTCTGGACTGAGCTGTTCAAGCAAATGGGCACCAAGCTCAAGTTTACTTCAGCATACCACCCTCAGTCGGATGGGCAAACCGAGGTGGTCAACAGATGTTTGGAAACATATCTCAGATGCATCACAGGCACCAAACCAAAACAATGGCCTAAATAGCTCAGCTGGGCAGAATTTTGGTATAACACTAATTACCATAATTCCACCAAACTTACCCCCTTCAAGGCATTATATGGTACAGACCCACCTACTATACTTAAAGGCCCATCTAGCCCGTCAGCTGTGGAGGAGGTTAATCAACTGCTAGCTAAAAGGGATCAGATGTTAGCTACACTCAAGGATAATCTCACCCAGGCACAAAACCGTATGACGTTGCAAGCTGATAAGCATAGGCGAGAAGTGATCTATCAACCAGGGGAATTGGTTTTCCTCAAAATTCAACCCTACAAACTACGTTCCCTGGCTCAAAGGATCAATCAGAAGCTGAGCCCACGGTACTATGGTCCTTATGAGATACTCGCCAAAGTTGGCCAAGTTGCCTATACCTTAAAGCTTCCGGAGGGGAGCCGCATTCATCCTACTTTCCACGTATCCCTCCTCAAAAAATCCATAGCAGCTTCGGAAACAAGTCAACCATTGCCTCCCTTTCTTTCCGAAGACCTGGAATTACAGGTGATACCAGCAGCTGTCACGGCTGTCCGCACCAATGAAGCTGGTCATCAGGAGGTACTCATACAATGGAAGGATCTTCCGGCCTGTGAAAATTCCTGGGAACTGATGTCTCACATCCAAACTCAATTCCCAACCTTTCACCTTGAGGACAAGGTGAAAACTCCTAGGAGGGAGTATTGATACGACCCCTAGGGTGTATGTTAGGAGGAGGTTTCAAGAAAAGCAGGGTATCAGAACCCTGCAACAGCCCTGAAGATCCGGCAACTAAGGAGTAACTGACTCACGCCACACGGGTGGGTGAGCTGCTGCCAACGTGCACTGAAAGAGAGATGGATTGCATGACATGCTGAGCTTCCGCGTGACTCCTCAGGAGCATGGAGGGTGAGATGGGGTGGAGTTCCGGCGTGAATTCAAAAGAAGGTAAAGGGTGTGACAGGAGAGGGAAGATGAGACGCTATAAATATGTATGTAAGCTAGTAGAGAGGGCAAGGAAGAACTTAGAAAGGACTGGGAGGGAGGAAGCTGAGTATCCTCGAACTTACTCGAGTGCCTGTAGTATTTTCTTCTTTTTTTCATAGCTACATTGTAACAATCTGCCCCCTCTATTCAGTTTCCCTACTGGAGATTGAATAGCAGAGGAGATAAATACTTATTTGTCTCACAAAATCCTTGAGTTCTAATCCAGTCTTATCACTGTGATTTTTGAAATAGTGTTGCTTCTAAATTTGCTGTATTTTTCATAGTTTCCCTCTTCCCTGCAATTGTCATCATTTTATTTCTTGCTTCTCATCTGTTTTACTTTAGAATGGTATACCACTTTTGGCGACCCAGATCACAGAAGAACCGCGATCTGGGACACGACCCAGGTCACAACTCATAAGGGGGAGGGGTTAGACAAATCTAATAATAATGGGGCACACACATGAAATAGATTCCAGTTTTTTTTCCCACTGCTTTCTAGTTCCATGTTAGTTAAGCACAGTACCTGGCCTAGAATTTTCCGTATCTGCGGTTCAAATCCCATGTCCAACATTCGATCAGCTTCATCCAAGACAAGATAAGTTACTCTCTGCAGGTTTGTGTGCTGAGCTTCCAACATATCTATTAAACGACCAGGTGTAGCAATAACAATCTCAACACCTGCCAAGCACCAAAAGTTAGTCTCATGTTCATGTTATTTCACAATTTTGATCAATATAAAGGTTGACAAAAAAAGGCCATTCACATTCATAGGCAAACAAGTACCTCTTTTAAGGTCCCGAATTTGAGGCCCCTTTGGTGCACCACCATAGATGCATGTACTTCGAATATTTGCTCGTGACCCAAATTTCAGAGCTTCTTCTTGAATTTGAACAGCTAATTCTCGAGTTGGTGCTAGAACTAAGACAATGGGACCTTCACCTTGTACTGAATAAGCAGCAAACACATCCATTATACCATCCAAATAACTGGACTAAATAAAATGGAAACTTTGTCTCTGACAGATTAAACAGGGAATCCAATACATACCCAATCGTGGTTGTGCACTGACATGTACTAAAGCAGGAAGCAGATATGCCAAAGTTTTACCCGAGCCAGTCTCAGCAATGCCAACTAAATCTCTACCCTTCAGAGCCATGGGCCAACCCTGAGCCTGAATTGGAGTGGGTTCAACAAAACCCAATTTGGCAATGACCTCAAGGCAGTAATCTAACATCTCAGATCATATAATCAGACAAAGGGCACAAGAAAAGCCATCAATAAGCACAAGCACAATAGCATGAACAAGTAAAATACCCGGAAAATTTGCCTCATGAAACATTCGAATTGGTTTTGGAACGTCATGCCCCTGCACTGTGATCTCTCTACTGGCACGGTAATGCATAACTTCATGATCAGACATGGCCCGAACAGAAGGGCTTTCGATGTAAAAGTTCTTCTCAATAGGGACCAGATTTCTAAAATCTTGCTTTGGGAGAGCAACCTTGTCCAAGTCATCCTTGGATGATCCACCATGTCTATCTCCTCGGCCACGGCCAAATCCCGCGCTTCCACCATGACTTCTGCCTCCAATCCCTCCTCTCCCGGAGCCCCTACCACCGAAAGTTCCAGCTCCTCCGGCTCTACCACCACCCCGGCCTGCGCCCAACCCAGCGCCACGACCTCTTCCACCACCACGTCGACCCATGTCATCTCTTCTATCACCCACATGGCCATTGCCCAATCTACCACTAAAACCACCGCCTCGGCCTAAATCAAAACCCCCAGAAGGGGGCATAAACGGCGGAAACGCATTATAATTCGGGGTAACAGGTGCGGATCCAAAAGCATCCGCAGCTCCTCTTCCCGTTCCAGCCATGGTATAAGGAACCGGAGGAGGACCATAAGGAGCTGGCCCACCGCGGCCGTAGCTCGAGGTGGCAGCGCCGGCGACCGAAGGCGCCATCGGCGGTCTAGATCCAGCAATGTCACTGAAACGAGACAATGATTAAAAAAAAAAGCACGGGCGAATCCGTTCTCATTAGAAGGAAAAGCAAATCTAAAGTAAACAAGAATCACAGACAAAAAATATACGAACTGAGGATCGGTAAGATACCTGCGACGCTCGCGGTAAGAAGTAGCGTCGGCGTGTCTATTGTCGTAGGGATTCATCTCCAAAGAAGCTAGGGTTTTGAAGATGTTAGGGTTCCGAAAAGGTCAATTTGGCAGGGCGATGGTTTTGAAGGTTCGCGGTGTTGTGTTGTAAAGCAGAGGATTTGTGGGCCTACGGTGGGAAGCAGGAGAAAAAATGTGAGGTATCAGGTAGCTGCTAAGTCGAGAATGATGAAGAAGAAGAAGATGAAAATGGAAATTTGTTCCCCACGGCGCAGACTCAGAAGCAGACGCTATTCGCTACTTGTTCCTGCTCTGAGTCCCTTGTTTTCTTCTTCGGCCACTTTTTTGACACGTCGATATATGCTTTACATCTTTTCCCTCACCGCTGCCGTAATTAAATCTCACCACCACCATCCAATCCAATTTCCACGCCACGAATATTATAAACAAAAAATCTCTCTGAAATTCCTACCCTTTTCTTAATCCAGTCTGTTTAATTTATTAATTTAGTGATAACAAAAAACTATTTTCTTAATAATTATTTTTTTCTTTTGGCGGCCTGTTTAGGCAAATTAAAAAATTGTTATACAAATTTTGATATATGAAAGCAACAATTTTTAATAAATGTTCTTTTCTT
This sequence comes from Castanospermum australe, assembly GCA_019955255.1. NCBI lineage: Eukaryota > Viridiplantae > Streptophyta > Magnoliopsida > Fabales > Fabaceae > Castanospermum > Castanospermum australe. The sequence continues at coordinate 159,118 of NSJW01001005.1, read as the reverse complement.
GAGTATTTTATTTCCTGCTAAATATTATTTCAGAGGCATTAGAAGAAAACATCTTTTTTTTTCTCTAAAATTAATTACTTTCTTCGATATTTTATATCTTTTTTTATGACTTCATTGCATAAATATATGTTTTTATATAATTCAAATATAATTTATTGTCCTAAAATTATTTCTATATTAACACGTCCAACAAAAAATAATTTCCTCATAAGGAAAAATTTTAAATAATCGACTAATTTTAAATTTGAATTTGTCTTTCATTTTATGTTTTTGAATGGTGCTTCAACCTGTCATCCTCAATCGAAGGTGATTGGGGACATCGCAAGTTTGCCAAATCTGGTACATTTCACTCATAACAATGGTAAGAGTTCAAATCTTAATTTTTTCATTAGTAGGTAGAATATAATCTTATTATAAATTCTTGATTGATAATTTGTCATAACTTTAAAAAAATAGAGCATTTCTTTGCTTTAAACTTTTTTTACCTAATTTTTTATTTTTTTAAAATGACAACATATATTAAATACATGTTAAATTTTACATAATAAAATAGTAATAAATTTTAATTGATAAATAATTAATGATGATATTGATATCAAACACATGTTAGCTTTTAAAGGGAAAGGATGAAATAGTGAAGCAAAAAATGAGTTTTAAAACTTAGTATACATAAAAAATATTTTATCTTATTATTTATTCTAATTAATGATGACAATAATGGTTTTTTAAAAGTTTTGAAAAAGAAAATGGATTTAATTTTTTAGATAAAAATGGATTTAATTTTTATAAATTGTTAGTGTAAAATTTTTTCATAATAGTCAAATCATATGTTAATATATCATTAACAAGAATTTAATTTTAATCAATTATTAGTGTAAAAATTTACATTAACATATAATCATGTATTGACAAATAATTAAAATAGTTTTCCTATAATGACAATCATTCAAAAAGTTAATAATATGACAACATACAATTAAATAATTATGTAAAAAAATTATATTAACAATGAATCAAAATTAAATTTCATTAAAAATGTTGAACTATAATGACTACTATTTAAGAAATTAAATAATTTTAATAATATGTCAACTCATAAGTAAATAATAATATAAATTTTTTTTACATTAGTAGTCTCAAAATTAAACTCAAAGCAAAATTATCCCAACAAAATTGAATAAGTATTCGTTTGGATGTGTATTTTTTTATAAAAAATATCTTTTTTAAAAAAATAATTTTTTCATCTATTAGGATGTTTGGATAATTTTTTTAAAAAAGCTAAACCACTAAATGAACCCTAAATCATATTCCTTTCTTGAATTTTTTATTATAAAACATTTATAAAATAAACAGCCATAATTTTTAAAGTGGAAACGAGTCTGTGCGGACTATTCCTATGGTATGAATGGGTCAACAATATATGAATCCATTGGGCTCAACGTAGGTTGGCTGGTTCATCTGGCTCGCTTGTTTTTATTTAAAATAAATAATAGTATATTAATTAAACGTAATTAATAATAATATTTTATACACACCTGAAAAAATAAATTTAATTAAAATAAAAAATAAAAATAATATATAAAAATATATTAAATTTATATTTTCCTTAATTTTGTGCAAATTAACTCACGATAACTAAATAGTAAATATATTTAGATTTTTTTTTTGGGTCCACATTTAGATGCTCATTTAAAAATGTTTTTAAAACAAAATTCGGCCCCACTCGTTGGCCAGTTTTGAGCCCAGTCCATTTTAATAGTGCTACTTTCAAGCACACAAAACCAGCATTTTTATAGATTTAGATTTATTTATCCATTATTATTAAAAAATTATAGAAAATTGATAGCTGAAAAATGAAAATATATCAAATTTTAATTACATCCAAAAAATAAATACATTATTTTTTTATTTATTCATTTTCTCTCTAGTCAAATATTGGCTAATTTAAGTAAAATTATGTAAACACAAGTAAAGCTGTTTATACAATTTCACGCAATTATAGAACAAAAAACAGAATTTCCCATACATCCAACTCACTGGTGAAATTGGCAATAAATTTATTCCCAAAAATTGAAAATATGATGGGCATGGGTCTTCTATAATCCTGTGTTTACTTTTAATTTTACAGTTCGTGAGCTCTATCTCTTTCCTAATGACACAAAGTACAACATCATCTCAGAAGCTTGCTTCATTTTCATCAAATCAGCACGCTTCGTGGACAATTTAAAGTACTTGGCCCTCAAAGCTCGCTTTTGCTAGGGTGAGATATGTGTTAGTCATCCTTGAATCCTCTCATGCACCCTGTAAGCAAGTAAAGGGAGAGTGACAGAATGAGACATTATAGAATAAACCAGAACACCAAAAATATAAAAAGGTCCATAGGATCCTTGACAGACATGAAAAGGATTTGATATTTGATAAAAAACCAGAACACTGGACAGGAAATGAAGGTAGTAAGTAGGGTAATTGAAAATTGTTTTATTTAGATTCTTGATATACGTTTTCATATAATTTTCATGGGATATAAAAAAAGGGAAACTTTATAAATGTTGTAATGGTAATGATGACTCTAGCTTTATCATCTTCACTTTATTTAGTCTTATTATTAAGCAAGCATACCATAGTTTGCAATCCTTATTATCAATCTTCTTATTTTCATTCCGACCTACAACTAGAACCATATCTTTAGTGCAAGAACCCAAAAAAAAAAAAAAAGAAGGTGCAGAATATAATAGTTAGTCAGTAATTCTGTTGCTGCAATTTCATTCATGTTTTGGTGAAAATTTATACCATCAACATTGGACAAACCGATATCACCTAAATTAATCAGTCCTTCTTGACATAACAGAAGTACTTTGATTTCATTTGCTATTGTATCTCTCGCTCTGAGCAAACTGTTTTCTTCCCAGATTGTAATCTACTTTGAGCTAGCCATTCTAACTTATTACCCGTCCTTATTATAAGAGAATAATAGATCAGTAATTAACTGGACTTGCCTGAAAAGCAGATAAACTGAAAGAAGTTCCATTTTGAGCGATCTTTACATTGTTTTAATGGGCAGTAGGGTTTCATTCCATCCATGTTAGGGTTGGTCACAAACTCTTCGCCATTATAAACCAAGGTAACTTCACAGGACGCTGGTGCATTTTTCTTTACAAACTCTCCTTTGGAAAATTTGTTATTGTGCCTGTTCAAATGCATAATTAAGATAACTAGTTAATGAACAAAGATAATCCTTAACCTTTAGCAAGTGCTTTGCACCACTGTCTTATATCAAGGTCACTTTGTTGTTATAAAAAAAAATTATGTAATCAGCTTGTATTCTGACAAATTATAGTTGCATTACTTGTTAGTGTCGAGCAGGACAACCCCATCACAAGATAAAATTCTACACCCCCTGTTATCAAATTTGTGAATGAAATCCAACGAGTGATAGCATACCGTGAGCAGGGTGGCTTTTTGATTCCAATGACTAGGTTGGTTATGTTGACGACAGAGATGAGATCCAGAATTGCTTTTCCTGTGTCCTTGCTCTCCAGAAGCAACGTTTCTGCAGTTACCTGGGAAAGGAAAGAAAAAAAAAAAAGAAGAGAAAGAATTGGTTTAATTTTGGGGTATGGTTTGTGGTCTAGAGATGTCATAAAGTAGGCAACCAGTACCTTGGCTTCAGTACTCAGCTGGACGTACTTCTGCAAAAGTTCCTTCCTCTTGATGTTCTCTTTATTTACGTAAAGTCTCACTTGTTGCGGGGTCAATTGGTCTTTTGAGAACTTTCCAACTATCAGATATATCATTACCAACAAGCACATATCATTTGAGACTTGAAATTAGGCGATTGAGATACATTCTAGATAGACAATGTACGATTTTGATATTCGCTTCACATAGTGATTACACAATTACGATTTTCCCTAGATCATGAATACATTATTTTTTTTTTTTTTGACGTGGATTATGAATACATTAATTTAGAATACCAATCAACAAAGATAATTGAATTAGAAGACATACCAGTTTGTGCCATATCTAATTAGCACAAGGTCTTCCTTCCTATACCCAAATCTCAACTGTAGTTATTTAATGGGGCAACTAAGATCGCAAAATGTCTTTTTGAAGATATGTCTATAATTGTGAATAGGTAGGTCAGAAAGGAGACTTAGCATACCATATATAGAAAGTTTATTATACCCTCCCATTAAAAGTCATAACCTTTGAGTCAAATCTTAATGGTTCATTTCATAAACTACAGACCTAATCCTAATGGCCAGTTATGTCTACACTTAGCTACCCAACTAGACTTTTATAATAAGATGTTAAGCCCAATATACTTTATATTACATATATCTTAAGGTTAATAATTTATGGACTATCCCATCAACTTATGTTATTAAATCAACATAAAAAACCTTTTATTAATGTATGCCCACATAAAGATTTTTCTAGCATGGTAATGCCAGAATCCTCCCATCACCCCCAAACGAAGTTCATTTTGCTTCACTATGCCCCAAGTAGTGACAACAGACAAGCCAAAAGAAAGTACATTTTTTAGTTCTGATAATATGCCATTGCCTCAATAGAAGGAATCACATGCTCATTTTACTCCCAAGATGTACGTGAACAGAACAAATTCCATAGGGAAAGTTCCCAGCAAAATCTGTTTTCTGTGATTTCAGGACTAATTTACTAAGCTCTAATGGAAAACTCTTCTTATGGAAACGAGAGTGAAGGATGAAAAGCACAGTTGTTACCTGGTGTAGGAATCATTGTGACTGAAGTAGAGACGTGGACAAGAAAAATCCGGGCACCGGGAGAAACAGCATGATCAAGAGCCCATTTCACTACGTCCAAGTCATCTTTGCCAACAGCAACATAAAGGTCATCAACTCTTCTATCTTTATTACTTGCTATGCTCCTGCCATCCTCAACTATTTCCACAATTTCTGATGATAACATTTGTCTCGAATAGTGGCCATGTTCACCGTTTCTTCCGCCACCAGTTAAGCTTCTGCTCTCTTCCAATGTCTCAGAAATATCTGGAGTTAGTATTTCTTTAGAGTTATATTCCAAGTTATCTCTGCCAGCAGCAAAATAGACGCCATTAACGCCATCTCTGTCACTTGACATGCCCTTGTGATCCCCAACTGGCCGCGCAATTGGTGACCACCATCGTGATCGAGAATAGTAATCCTTTGCTTCTGCATGTATGCGATCATCTTCCATATCTCTGCCTCTGTCTCTCCTTCTCTCACATTACAAAGAAGGGAAGGAGTAGAAGGAGAAAGATTTGGTTGATTCTAAATTGTTGTTTGTGAAGAAGAGTTCGTTGGCATCGAAGCCTCAAAATATGCGAAGAAAGGAGATTCTCTTTTGTCAACATTTGGAGTTCATTGGATATGTCATTCTATGCTGAGTTGCTGAACCCTCTCCTTGCTTCCCTTTGTTTTTGTTTTTTTTTTGGTTGAAAAGGGGTCTTTTTGATGTCCCGTTAGGTAAACAAGCATAGTTTCTGAGAGCTTAATGGTATCAAAGGAATGTAAGCCTCACATTTTTTATTTTTTGAAGTTGTATGATCACATGGGTATGTTTAACCATTCAAGATCGTAGTAAAATCAGAATCTTAAAAGAAACAAAAAACAAAAAAGGAATTTCATTTGGCAAACAGAAATGCTCCACGAGATATTTGAAATGAAGAAACCAAATGGGTCTCTGTTTGTGTAATAAATTTTCGATGATGTCTATGCTGAAATTCCTAAGCGCCTTAAGCTGTCATGTTTGAGGATATAATATAATGACCTTGTTATGTTAGGCGTCACCATTCCTACAAGATTATTCTGGCACATCTTGGATGTACTCGAAAAAGCTTTTCCTTCTTCTCTGTTAACAAGCAACAAATTTGGAATGTTGTAAATACAGGTCTGATCTGAGTTTAAATTTAATATAGGATTTTTCTTCATGACAACTTTTCCAAATGCCCCAAGAAAAAACTACAAAAATTGTTTAATCTCATAAGTCAATACAAGTTTAATTTTGATTTATTATTAATATTACAATATTATCTAATCATGTGTTGATAAATTATCAAAAGAGTTTGATTAAAATAAATATTACTTAAAAAGTTAAATACTTTTAATGATACAATAACATGTAATTGAATAATAATATAAAAAAATTTTATGGTGATAATAGATCAAAATTAAATCTTTAATCTAAATCATCACATTTTTGCAAAGCATCAAAGTGGCAAATTATAAAAAATGATCAAATAATAAATATTTTTTTAATAGTTTTGTAATTAGATATATGACACCTATTTTTTGACAAGTATCTTATGACAATTTTAATTTCTAATAAGTCACATTAACATATCTTATATTAAAATGACTTATTAATCAAAAGTTTGGTAGCTTACCTTACAAGTAAGCTTTTGCAATATTATTAAATGAGTTTATTTTTAGCTTATTTAAGCTTCTTTATTACAATAAACATTTATAAAACATTTTATGATGGTTAGAATGAGTTTATTAAAACAACTTTCAAAACTCGTAGAAGCTGTTTTGAATTTATTATTATAAGTTAGAATAAAGTTTATTAAAATAAGCCTTTGAGACAACTAAAAACAGCCTAACCGGTGTCTTTATAATATTTTATAACTATATTAGCCTTATTGAATTATCAAAATTCCAAACACTCATATTTTTTTGCTTATGCACTTTCTTAAACATTCAAACACTATTCAACTTACTTTATATCATACCTATGATAATAGAGTTAATTTATTTAACAAATTCTACTTAAATAACTACTTATTTAAGTTGTTTATTCAAATAAGTGTGTAAAATATATAGTTTAACTTTTCAAATAAAAAGAGAAAAAAGTCATAGTTATAATGTAATACTGCATTATTAAAAAATGTATATTATTATTATTATTATTATTATTATTATTAGACTAAATTATTATTTTAGTCGTCCAAAAATTCACTTGACATCAATTTGGACTTTTAAAAATATGTAACATCAAATCAGTTATCTAAAAATTTAAAGTGACATCAAAATAATCTTTAAAAAATATATGACATCAAATTAGTTTTCTAAAGTTTTAAAGTAACATCAAAACGGTCATTCCTAATGACAAATTTGGAAGAATATTTTGATGTCACTTTAAAATATAAAAGACTTATTTGATGTCACTTTAAAATATAAAGGACTAATTTGATGTCACATATCTTTGAAGAAACAAATTGATGTCAAATATCTTCTAATAATTAAATCAATGTCAAGTGAATCGTTAGAGGATTAAAATAATAGTTTAGTCTTATTATTATTGTTATTATTGACAAGCATGAAATTACTTCTTGAATTTTATCATTTAATTTTATTGAGCTGGTTGGATTTTAGTTTGATGAAATAAATTAGATGTATAACCCAGTAATTAGTCAACACACGTGATCCATTAATTTTTTTCATTTTTTGAATTAATAATCTCTTATGTATTTATGGATTTAAGCTAATGTAAAAAGTGTAATGTTATTTTACACTATAAAATCCTTTTTTTTATTAGAGGAGTTCATGAAACAATAAAGAAATAAAGAGTTATGCATTTGTCGTATACATGTTAAGAGGTATATTAGATTTTGTGATATATTAAATAAAAAAAAATGGTTTAAAAGGTATCAATACATGTTATTTTCAATTACTTGATTGCTTTATCATGAAATGCGAATTGGTTTTCAAAATAAGTCAACCAGGCAAATATTAACTATATTATTTCTTGTAATTAATCTCAAGGATTGATAAATACCTGTATTTTTTCCTGAATTATGTTCAGGCGGTGTGGGTGGTGGCTATAGCTTCTCATCTGCCAGTTACTCAGCCTTGTAATTCACAAGCATATGCTATATCTCTGCCACATAATCGTTGTAGATGATGGATCTTCTGATTGCAGATTGACCCACAGGGCTTCCCTACAATGCTCTGTCTTCCGCTTTCTTTTGGGGACTACACTTTTGCAAGTAAGGCACGCAAAGAAACAAATTCTAAATAAGCTGAATAGACTCTGATGACTAGGCACGACTTTGGGGATTCACTAGATATGATAAATTTTCCATCAATCAGCGTATAGATTGTTGTTTTCAAGAATTATATGCATCAACCCATACACGGATATGAAATCACTAGTATAGAAGCAAAGGGTTCATGGCATGGACCACAATTCCACTACCTGATGGTGAGACCATTTAGAGGAGCAAAAAGGATAATTACGACCTAGAGTTGCCACATTACGACTTTATTACAGCGAGTAACCCAATTAGATCATAAAGTATAAGATGGTCTATCATCATGTCTGCTCTGAGCTTAATCACTCACACCAAGGCCACAAAATGTCTACTGCTAATTGTGAGCTCTATGAATCTGAAAATGATGAACATGGAGAATCAACTTTGTGTTGATGGCATTTGCTTAGTATAGAATATGCTTTATAAGTGACAGGCACTCATGGGAAGTGGTGGGGTGGGGAAAGGGTGCCTATAGTATCTTCTTACCTCCTGGATGGCATACAATCTTTTTTCAGATTCCTCTATATATGGACCTCTATCATATTAAATGAAGTCAAAAAAACACCGTGGCCGTGGTAGACCAGTCAGGCATGGCAAGCGCCACTTTTGTTACTATTCTAAAACTGCTGATGATTTTCATATGCGCAGGCTGGGTTTCTCTTTGGCTTCTGAAGCCAACCCAAATATGGACAAGAAAATGGAAAGATGCAGAAGAAAGCGCTAGCAATACAATTTTCGGGTACTATGGTACACACTGGAATCTCAACTTCAACGGGTCCTGTTACTTTTGAAATTCCCTTCTTGTTTTCTCTTATACAAATCTGTTTCCGCAAAAAACAACTCGTGAAATTCTTGGAATTTCACAGTCGAATGCTAAATAGAAGTAAAACGATGGGTGATGCTGTAGAATATCTTTTGCAGGTCTCAACTTTGCTGCGTACACATTTCCTATAATTGCTATTGCTATAATTGGACTGCTTTTCTTGGATATGAAATCTGGATATCAAAGAAGCAGGTAGTCACAAGTGCCATTCAATTATTGTTGGACATTTCACTTCAAAATTTATTTTCTTGATATTATTGCCTGCAGAAGTGCAAGGAGTCCATCAATTATCTTCTCAAATCCACTGGTGGTGAACAGTCTTCTGGGAATCTTATCCAGTATCGAAATACTGGTAGTTTTCCTTTTTATCCTCTTCTTAGCATGGACTTTTTACTCTCGCATTTCTAATGACTTCAAGAAGTTGATGCCAGACAAATCACTGAAGTTGGACTTGTAAGTGTTCTTGAAACTCTTATGTGGGACAGTAGAAAAGCAGTTATTTCACCAAGTGCATAATACCATTTCAGATGGCAACTCAAGTATCTCAGAATAGCAACCCGGTTTGGCTTGCTAGCCGAAGCCTGCTTGGCTTTGCTTCTTCTTCCTATCCTAAGGGGGTTGGCTCTGTTTCGCATACTTGGCATTCAATTTGAAGCTTCAGTAAGATATCACACTTGGGTTGGAACTGCAATGATATTTTTTGCCACATTACATGGCGCAAGCACTTTGTTTGTCTGGGGGGTCAGCCACCATATACAGCGTGAGGTGAAGTCTAAAATATGTTCCTTTCAGTTTATTTTAATTTAGAAGCACGTTCCTTATGCCAAACTGTTCGATGTTCATTGGAAATACACTCAGTACTGCTGGTAGTAGCAAGTGATTAGTTCCCTCCTTCTCTCTTCATGTTTTTCAAACAGATTTGGAAGTGGCAAAGGACAGGACGTATATACCTTGCTGGGGAGATTACACTTATTACTGGGCTAGTTATCTGGGTCACTTCACTTCCCCAAATTAGAAGGAGAAAGTTTGAAATCTTCTACTACACACACCATCTGTATACAGTCTTTCTAGTATTTTTCTTGTTTCATGCTGGGGATAGGCACTTTTATATGGTCTTCCCAGGAATATTCCTTTTTTAGCCTTGACAAATTTCTCCGCGTCATACAATCAAGTCCAAAAACTTGCATTGTTTCGGCTAGGATCTTCCCCTGCAAAGCCGTGGAGCTAAATCTGCCCAAAGATCCAAGTATTTATTTCCTTTACAGCTATCTGAAATTGACCCTTAGAATTGAAAAGAATAGAAAAAAAAAATATTTGCTATTTAAACGGTTTGTTTCTAACGATTTGCAGGGCTGAAGTATATCCCTACAAGTGTTGTATTTTTGAAGATACCAATCATATCACATCTTCAATGGCATTCGTTCAGTATAACATCTAGTTCCAGGGCTGATGACGACGTTATGTCTCTGATAATTAAATGTGAAGGGAGGTGGACAAATTCTCTCTATGACTTGATACATGCGGAACTAGACAAAGGTGCTGATAAGATCAAGGGTATTCCCGTTGCAATCGAAGGACCTTATGGACCTGCTTCATTAGACTTTTTAAAGTGAGCAAAGACATTATACCTAGTACTTCTAATTGAACTGTCTACCGTAATTCCTCGATTTTCATCGGTTTTTCATAGTCTAATGATCATCTTCTAATGTGCAGATTTGATAGTCTACTTCTGGTTGCTGGAGGAAGTGGAATAACCCCATTTCTGAGCATATTGGCAGAAGTTGCTTCAGCTACCAGCAAAAATAGATTTCCCTCGAGAATACAACTTGTGTATGTCATTAAGAAGGCACAAGACTTCTGTCTATTGCATTCAATCTCCCATCTGTTACTCAACCAATCAACTGAAAAATGTCATTTGAAACTAAAACTGTTTGTAACCCAAGAAACACACGCAGGGGTGAGAATTAGGGATCTGCTAAATGAGTTCTTTAAAGTAAGAACGCTGCAATTGAACACGGAGTGTTCAAATTATGCGGTATACGGGCTCGAAAGTCCTACTTGGATGGCTGCCATTGCAGGATTTTGCTCCATCATTTTCCTTGTTTTTCTCATCTGTTTCAACCATATTATAATTCCATCCAAAAAGGGCTCCAAATTGTCCAAAGAAAAGACTCCCTCTTGGGTTGTGGATCTGCTTCTGATATCTGCTTTTGTCCTAGCTTTAGCATGCAGCACCTTGATGGCAATATTTTTGAGATGGAGAAGGCTGAATAAAGGGATTCCGCCAATAGCGCAGAAAGAAATTAAACCCCTTGAACTAAGTTCAACTGAAACTAGGAGTGTTCTTGAGGAACACGAAGTCCATTTTGGGGGACGGCCTAACTTCAAAGGTAGTGATGAGTGATCTCATTTTGTTTCTTTCCTTCTGTTTTTATTATATGATTCAAATATTTAGGAAGATGGAAGGGTCTAATGTATGGTAAATTGAACAGATATTTTTAACAAGTTACCAAATGAAACTGGTGGATCTAATATTGGAGTCTTGGTGTGTGGACCCGAGAGCATGAAGGAATCGGTGGCGTCCGCATGCCAGCAGAAATCCGAGAGTCTCAAGTTAGGTGCAAAGAGAACAGAACCGTGTTTCACTTTCCACTCTCTCAACTTTACGCTCTAGTCTATTATGGCTGCCAAAATACTAGTACAAGTCTACTGTTGCCCAGTGATTTAGTCCACCTATGCCTTCGTTCCTAAGTTTTCACAATGATATAGTTTGTGATGTCTATGAAGCCATGGATTTCAGTAAGCTCTCTGTGTGCCCCACGTGTATATACCATTAGATATTTGAATGTAATCAAAACATCCATTCCTGTTAATCCAAGAATGTACCAGTTTTGATGCTTTGTCTCTTCAGGTTAAATGTTCACATCTGATTGTAATCACTCGAACGGCATCCAGATATGCGTAATGCAGTTATATATTCATCTAAAAAATGGTAATGAACCATATTGGAGGCAAATCATGCTTACAGATAATGCAAGAGACAAATTCCCGTACAAAGTCAGTGCATCTAATAGGCTGGAATTTAACATGTTTTGGATAGATGCTTGTCTTATGAGTAAAACTATAGAATATTTTGTTTTAAATTTTAATAAGGTACAACGTGCACCACAATAAACAACATATATAACATAACGATTAAAATAGCCAAATAGGAGGAAGACCTCGCAAGTGGAAACGCAGTTGGCTTTGAACCTCAACGAATAAATCAAATAATTGAAAAGAAAACAAATACAGGGACGATTCTCGATAATCAAAAACATAATCTAACAATTTACCCAAAAAAAAAAAACATAATCTAACAAGTATATACCCAAAAAGAAAAAATCTAACAAAATCCAATTACGAAAAGTTTCAAGGAAAAAAGTGGGAAAGAAAAGTCCAATTATTTGCAGTCAAACCCGAGCCGTGGTTTGCAATGGCGCCGCCTCATCCAATTCGCCGTCGTACCCGCCGCCACTGTTAACAGTGCCGCGAGCCAAATCAGACAACAACTCTCCTGGCGCCGCTGCCACTTCCTCGCCCACGAGGAGCGCAACCACCTCCTTCATGGTTGGCCTCCTCTGCGGGTCAGGGTGGCAACAAGCCAACCCAAGCTTCAACACCATTTCCATGTCTCCCACATCGTACTCACCCTTAATCCTAGGATCCGCGGCCTCAACAGCACTCCCTCTCGCATACAAGTCCCTCACCCAATCAATGAGCACCAGTTCCTCCTCCGGCGCCGACGTTTCTATCGGCCTTCGCCCGCAGGCAACCTCCAACAACACCACTCCAAAACTGTACACGTCGCTCGCCGATGTTGGCGCAGCAACTGTTGCCAGCTCCGGTGCCAAATAACCCAACGTACCCACCACACGGGTCGTGTTTGGAACTTCACCCTGTTGGTAAAGCTTTGCAAGACCGAAGTCTCCAAGCCTACCTCGCATTTCTGCGTCCAGCAATATGTTGCTTGATTTTATGTCTCTGTGAATCACCACTTGGTCCCATCCATGGTGAAGATAGTTTAGTCCCTCTGCGACGTCGATGAGGATTCGACGGCGTTGTTGCCAACCCAGAAGCTTCTTGGGTTTGTCAAAGACCCATTTGTTGAGGCTTCCATTGGGCATGTAGTCGTAGACGAGCATGAGTTCGTTGCCTTTTCTGCACCATCCTCGCATTTGGACCAAGTTTTTGTGTTGGAGCCTGCCCATGCTCGAAATCTCTGCCATAAATTCTCGCAACCCCTGTTTGGAATCGTGGTTGACGCATTTGACTGCAACTTCTGTCTTGTTCGATAGTGTCCCTTTATAAACTCTTCCGAATCCTCCTGTACCCAGGAGGTGGTCCTTCCGGAACTCACCAGTGGCCACGGTCAGCTCCTCATAAGAGAATCTGTGCGGCCAGTACTCCAGCTCCCAATCTTCGATTTCATCCTCTTGCTCTTTCAGTTTGTTGTTTTGCCACCACCAGTAAAACCCAAATGCACAAATCACCACAAAGACCAAACAACCAACGGCGATTCCAGCAATTGCCCCACCAGAAAGTGACGAAGACGACGATTTTTGCTCAAACACTGGCAGATTCGTTGTATTTATGTCTCTCGCAGCCCCGGAATCGCTCAGGCTCCAGGCCAGAAGCCTCTGTGCCTCAATCCAATTGGTTTTCGACGCCGAAAACCCAACATACATCTCGGCAGACACGAAATTAGCTATGGCTAGATCTTTATACGTAAGCGTTGGCCTCGATGGGCGAGACACACCGATCGGCGCAATTGTAACATTAATCTGCAGATTCGTGCCGTCGAATTCGATCCAAGCTCGAATATTTTGACCACTGCGCATGCGGACAGGCACGAACCCGCCACTGGAATTATAGTACCCAGCGGTCCTTGTCAACTTCGATTCGACGTTATTCAAATCGATTCCGATGTGGTTGTCGTCTGGGTCATTGAACTCTGGGTTCTGCCCAGTATCAAATTCCACGGCCAGCAGGGGAAAATTGGGGGGATCGGTTGCGTTGGTGAACAAACCGAAGTACTGGCTGGCGAGGGCTCCGGGAGGAGACGTGGTGTTGGATAGCACGAAGGCAAGGCCGAATCCTGGACTGGTGGCGATCTCCGGCAAGATGGAGAAGACAAATGAAGTGGAGAATGAAGAAATGTTTGAGGAATTCGAGGTGGGTTTCATCCTCATCCTTGTGGGATGGAAAGCTCGTCCGAAAGAGTACTGGTTGGAATCGTTGGTCATGCGGATGACGGAGCCGTCAATACGGGCATCGTTGATGAGAGTGACGTTGGTGCCATTGGTAACGGCGTTGAAGGAGTTGAAGAGGAAGTCGAGGGCAAGCATGGGAGGGAGAAAGAGTTGGAGGAGAAAGAGGAACAGCAGCGCACCCATCTCCGCCGCTTCCTTTCGCCGGAGACGTCACCGGCGACGGGAGGGAGAGGATGTGTTAGGCGAGATGCGAGGTAGGTGCGGCGTTCCCCAGCATGACATGATTAAGGTTAAGTTGTGGAGTACATGGTACGAGTATGAAAACAGGTCTGTTGAATAATCACCAACATTAATCACTGAGTTGCCTTGAGATGCCATTAACTTTAACTATTGTTATTTGCAGACTCTTTAATTTACACTTTTTTTTTAGCCCCCATGCAAATTCATTCATCTCAACTTTTTTTTTTGGGAGTTCATTTCAATTGTCTTGATGAGTTCAAATTTTATATTATTACATATTTATTTTGCAAGTAATTGATTTTAAAATTTTGTGTGGTTTAAATTCAGCCGTACGATAGTCTTAGTGTGTTTAAATATTGTTACATATTCTATTTCATTTTAAAAGTTTGAAAATAAAACATTAACAACCTTATGCAATTCACAACTTCCAAAGTTCAGAGAAATATTTATATCCGTTGATTAAGAAGTTAAAGGTTTGTACACTGAAAAAAAAAAAATAAAGGTTTAGAATTTGATAAAATATAGATAAATAGATAATAAATTATAAGTTCAAATTTGATAATTTGTTAATATAAAAAAATTTTATATTATTATTTAATTATAAATTTTTAATTAATAAAAAAATTTAATTAATATAATAATTATGTAAAAAATTAATCATTTAATAATATATAATTAAATAATAATAAATGATAATAAATTAAAATTAAATTCATAAATATAAATTAGAGTTTTTTTATTTTTTATTAATAATTAATCATTTGTACTTCACTTTTTAAAATATATTATAAGTTAAAATGAACAAGTACTTTTTATAATTTTTTAAAATTTTGATCTCTATAAATTTTTTTATATTAATTTTTATAATTTTATTTATTTAAATTTTAATTTATAAAGAATCAATATCTTAATAATTGATAATTATAAAAATTAATTATTCATAAAAAATAAAGATTAATATTTTAATAAATAAAAATTATATAAATTAAAAATTAAATAATTAAAAAATATAAAAACTAATATTTTAATAATAAAAATAAAAATTTAAATAATTAAATTATAAAGAATGATATTAAAAAATAATTATATAAATTAATTATTTATTTTATCCTAAATTATACACTTCACGGTATCCAAATTCCATCTTACGTCTGTTTAAATTTTTTAAAAATTTTAAAACATTGAGATGCTTTCCCTTAATGATAATAATTTTAATATAACTTTCCAAAAAAATGGTAGGAGGAAAAAATTGAAAAATCTCAGTGGTCATTGGCCAATGGCTTTAGAGTCAATTGACGGTCGTCCCACGTCATAGACTCGTTGTGCATATGGTCCCTGTGACCCTGACGCTTGCTTATTTAATTAAGGATTAAATTCAGTTAGGAGTATTCGTAATAGAATTAAATCGATTTAAACTGAATATTCAAAAGTCCAATAAAACTACATACCAAAAAAAAAATCAATAAAATTAAAATTAATTAATTTTTATTTATAAAATTAAATAAAATCAAACTAAATTAAACTCATATAATTATACGTATGTATCTTTTATAACTATATACTTATAAATTATTAGATTTTATTTGTTATTTTTCTATATAAATGTTTAGTTTAATTTTTTATTTATCTATCTATACTGTTATATAAAGAAAATTTTCCTTCTTTAATCTCCATGTTTTACTTTTCAAAAATACTCATTATAACTTATTTAAAGCCTAATTAAAAAAGGATAAAAATCTAACTGTCATCAAAACTAACAAAACTCACATTAACTTCCTCATTTAAAGATTTTTATCCCATTAAAATAATCACTTTCAAAGTTCAAATACATATCACTCCTATCACCAAAAAAAAAAAAACTTATCACTTTTGTATAAAATTATTTTTATTTAAGTAATAAATTTATAATAAATATAAAATAACTATAATACTTGAAATAAAAATAAAAAAATGTGAATTGAGAGGCATTCATGCCTCTCAAGAACCTATTATACATTTGATGATGATTTTATTAACATTTTAGGTTAATTAATTGAGTCATGGAAATAGAAAATTAAAGTTAGATATGATTTTTTTTAATGGCCAAAAACTAATTAGACCAAATTGAATAAGCTAATTGAAAATGGTTTGATTTGATTCAATTATCTAATAAGAACAAAACCAATTGATTTCTAACATAAGAAAATTGATCAATTTGGTTCGAATTTTCTCGAAACCAAATCAATCCAAATCGCAAACACTACTAAATTTAATTATTATTTTGTAGTTTTGAATTTGTCATTTTACTTTTTTTTTTGTTATGTTAGTACTTTATTTACTTATAGTTTCATTACCAACGTATTTGAGAGCTTATTTTGTCTTTGTTGACTATACTAACTTAGAAACTAGAAAATATTTATTTATATATGATAATATGTTAAACTAATGAGCTTACGCATAAAGATTTATTTAATTTACATAATTGATATTTTCTATTGTTCAACAAAGTTCACTTACTACCATAATATTAAAATTTTAAACTCTTTCTATATCTATCCACTTTCCTTAAACAATATATAATGAAGTTATTATATGAGTTTTCATAAAGTTAAAGGATTAGAAAATTTCTAATTATGTTAGTTAAAGTTGATAAATTTATAATCCAAATTAGTAGAATAAAAGCCACATACAAATAAAATACTAACAGAACTAACCACAAGAATAAAATGACAAAATCTAAATTACAGCAGGCAAATGAAATTTGTCCCTTTAATTAATCATATGCTATGAGAAAAAGAAAAATATTCATTTTTAAGAAAATAATGAATCCATGAAAATTAATCAGTTTAAGTCTTTAAAGATATAAGTTGCGTTTTGCATTTTCTTTCTAGTTGTTGTTTTTTTTTTTTTTATCATTGCCTCACTTATAGTTTTTCTCTTTTTTTCTCCCTAAAATCACTGCTTCTTTTTTTGTGTTGGTCAACAAATCACTGCTTCAAGTTAATAAAGTTTCAGTTATATGGGCTTTGTCGTACTACTGAATAATTGAATATGGATGTTCAACGAGTGAGTTATAGGCCCTTCGGTAATGGGCCCATTATACCACTTGAATCTTGAAAGGGACGACGAGCAAGAGTCACATGCTTCATGTAATCGGGTTCCAGTATCTCCCAAGCCCAGCGTTTCTTTATCAATCGAGGTTGTCCAATGAAAGGCATTGATAGGTGAAATGTGGAGCCTTGAATAAATTTGGGAATTGATCATTAAGTTGGACCTCGATTTCTAGGTCTACGTGGGCTTAGAACGACATGGTTTGAAGAAATGGGATTACAATTTAAAATGGCCATAATTTGTTACCAGATTATTCGGTTCTTATCTTGTAAGCCGTCATCGATTCCCAGTTATAGATAGGTAATTAACATTTACAGCTCCTCCAAAAATGTTATCAAATCCTTCGAGCGAGGACGTTTCCGTTCTTGTTCTTTCTATCAAGTATTTTTTAATTCATAAGAGTTAATTTAATATAAAAGTAAAAATAAAAATAAAAATAAATTTATAAAGAATGAATTAAAATTTATTCAATAAAAATTTATTTATACCTTTATTCTTATATCAAATATTCACTAATTAGTTTGGATAATTCTCTAATTAGCAAAACAAAACCAGAAGGCATGGAAAGCCCAATCTGCCGATCTAGCTTGCCCTTGTAGCCACAGAAGTTGGTTATATAACGTGACTTTGTCCTTTTCCATGGAGAGTTGAGACAACGGGCACTGTGGTCAGCCACTGTCACTCATGAAATTGGGGGGATGATGACGTTGATGGCTCCCGATCCTCCATTCTATGTAACAGAAAACAATATCTCAGCTTGAGCTCAGTAAAATGGATCCCTTATGCGTTTCATAGGTTTGAACACGTGGCACTTTTGTGGCATGTCCTGAACTCTCCATCTATCCCGTGCTCAGAGCATATATAAAGCAATGTCTTAACGCGGAAAAATTCTTAAATATTCTTAGAATGTTATCTTTGATCATTTAGATCTAATTTAAATTCACGTGTAAATTGAATATAGTTTTGTAGGTATACATTAAAATTTCTCCTTAACGTGGGTACCTTCCGAGTTAGTAGTTTAAATTTTAGTAGAATTAATTTTAAAAAAATTAATATTGAAAGAATTAATGTTAACAAAATTAATGTCAAAAAAATTTATTTATATTTAAAATAATATGTTAAAATTTAGTTTAAAAAAATTATTTTTATTTGGATAGTATAAAATGAAATCATTTTTAAAGAAAAAATTACTAAACATGTAACAAAAAGAATGAGATGTACCCTTACAAAAAATAGAGATATAAATGAGAATATTGTGATAAATTAACTATGCACGTTTCAATATTATAAAAGTAAAAGCTAATTGAACTTACTCTCACTTAGAATTAATTTTGTTCAAAGCAGCGTCACATCTGTTTACGACAATAAAATAGCCAAACATCTGTTTGCAGCAATAAAATAGCCAAACGTAATGTTAACGCAAATGGAAGTTTTAGCCTCCTAAAATCCCAAACAAACAGGAACGAAGCAGCACCAGCATGTGATCAAGTGCATTATGAAACAGCGACCTGTGGAATCGGGTCGGTTTGTACACAATCATTCAACAACACGCGTCGCAAGTAAAAGCAGAACACGACAAAAGAAGCATCATATTCATGTGTGCAATCTGTGTACAGGTTGTGGTGATGCACCGTGGCAGGGACTATGACGGATGAGAAAGAGTACACTGTTTGGTTTGGTAAAGATCATAGCCAACAATGGATCCCCCAATAAGCACGTATAACGGCTAGTTATTAGGGTCTATGGCTCCAATCTGGGTGAACTGAGTCCTTACTTTCTTTAACTATTCAGCTGAAATTAATTTGATTTTTTTAAAAATAAATATGTAACATTAAATTTAATTATTTAAAAATTTAAAATAATAATAAAATAATTTTTTAATAATATATGACATTAAATTAATTTTTTATTCTAATATTATTTTAAAATTTTAAAAAATTAATTTAATATTATATATTTTTAAAAGATAAAATTAATATCAAATATCTTTAAAAAATCATATTTATGTCAATTTAATCTTTAAAAAAATTAGGATAATAATTTAATCAAAAAAAAATTAAAGGAATTGAATTGATGCAACAAATGTGGTAGTGTTTTGAATGGCTCTTTGATGTTAGATGTTTCAACTTAATTTAATGAGAGAAGGGGATAAGAATGTCAAAATGGATTGAGTCGATGAGCCGGCCTGAATAGTCTCATAAATGAGTTGGATTAGGCTAAAAAAAATGTACTTTGTGTAATTTCAGCCTGTTTTCATCCAACTTGATTTTAGAATAATTTGAACAAGGCTAACTCGATGGGCCAAAAGTAATTTAAAAAAAATTATCATAAAAGTGATGTTTTTTAAGTAATAATTATGAATAAATTTAATAATTTTGATAATAATATGATTAATTATATATATAAATATATGATAATTACTTTATAATATTATTGGTTTAAGAGTACATAATATAATTTTAATTATTTTTTAAAGTATTATAAAGAAATAGTTTTCATTATAAAAATACAAAAAAAAAAGAGGTTAATGGGCTAACCCAATTGACCCACGGCCTAAATTGAATTGAGCTGACAAAATACTAGTCCACATCTCTTTCAGCCGAACTTAACTTAACTCGAAAAATGCCTGAATCGGTTTAAATTAACACTTCTAGATGTGACGACAAAAGGGGGTAGTCTTCGTGCCACTCAAAAAGGTGTTACTAGGGCAAGCTAATTCTAGATGCTTCGTGTGTATATATGATTATACTCCTTTTATAAATTATGCATGATATATCCTTTATAAATTATAAATAAGTGAAATGAAAATGAAACAAAAAAAAAGGAAAAAGCGCGAACACATGGGATTTTATTCAAATGAGATTTTATATTTGGTTCTCCACCTTTAATCATTAATTATTTAACAATCAATACTTGCCCATGTCTAGAAAAAAGAATATCCAATGTGATCAAAGTACATTCGACCCTTTTATTTGATTTCAGGAAATAAGCATAATCTAAAACAGATGCTTTGATGATGGTCTAATAAAATGTTATGATTTTATGATACTCTTCATGCGTTTTCGTGATTAATATCTTTAATATTATTACTAGTTATTATTAAAGTGTCCTTAAATAGTATAAGAAAATACAAGTACAAGAATGAGAAGGAAGTTAAATATTATGATTGTCTGCCAAAGATTCTTATTCTTGTAAAAAACAGAAGAAAAAGATTTGAACACTTAAATTAAACTATGATTAATTTAAAACAGAATAATAAATTAATAACTATTAATAATAAATTAAATAATTATATTTGAGACTAGGCCTTCATTTATAGGATTGAAAAAGGCACCTTAATTATAATGAATAACTTTTTCTTCTAAATAAGTCTTTTAATAAGATTTAAACTGATATTCTGTAATAGTTACTAGGTCTTTTAATAAGATTCAGATTAATATTCAATAAAGATAATTTATGGTAATTATTAGTTTGTAAGAATAGATATTGTTAAAATCTTTTTAAATGCCACATAATTGCACTTACCAATTGAGTCTAAAATATCTCTTCAGTACAATTCCATTAGAAGAAAACACTCTCCATTAATTCATATTAAGCTTTTCAATAAAGTAAATCTAATACGGTGCTTCTCAACTCCTAACAGGTCATATATCGTATAACGAACTTTAAGCAGGATTGTACATATACTTGACATATATAGACACATTTCCAACCAACGTGCAGGCAGAACATTGCCTAACATGATATATAATTAATTAGAAATAATTTATGGTGAGTCGTAGGTTTCATGGTATTTGCGGTCACAATTGAATGGTGATTGTGATTTCAGATCCATGAGAGTGTGGCAAGAATAAAGAAGGCTGCAAAACAATTTTTTTAAAAAAGATGTTAGAGCCCAAAAAACAAAAACCGTAAACTGAAACAAATAGGGGCAAAAAGTTGACATGATCTCACAGCAGTGTTGTAGCTGAAATGAAAAAGGAGGCAACGGGATTCCCTGTCCCTATATAATGCAGATGGTAAACCGGAAGCATTTTATTCGCTCGCGCTTTCCTCAGCTACTGCAACGCGGTATCAAATCATACAGAAATTTTTATATACATTTGAAAGTAAATATTTTTTTATTCCGTATAAATAAATATAAGATAAATAAATATATAATATCGAATTTTTATATTATTTTTAACACTCATGTTATGTTTACTTAAAAATTAAAATATAAGAATTTTTCCAATATCATATCATCTTTTTGAAGACGTAACCGCCCCAGAGATTAAGAAACACCTGTCAAGTGTCGACAACAACGAGAATTCAAGGACCCTTTTTTTTTTTTTTTTTCTATTAGTTGTTGTGGTTATGAAATGTGAAAAGTAAATCATATACTCACTTGATTCATAGAGAGAGTGAAGATTCGGGAAATGATAGGACAAGTTTACTCAATTTTCCAAATAAATAAATTTACATTAAGTAAGCAGATACACGAATGCTTCAAATCGTAAAACAATATCAGTTTAACAGCTTAACAAAACAAATGATTCATTTTTTTCTCAAGAAAAAAACTGGTAGAAGTAGGACTCAATTTTACACTTGCAATTTCTTACATGGAATGGAACTACATTTTTTGGTAAATAAATTTTATGGTGAATCACTCAAAGATTTTTTTGAAACTCAAACGGAGTTTTATCTATTTTTTTTTGTCTTATTTACTTTCTTATTTTATTATTTTTTAAAATTGATTTAATTTAAAATATTTATTTAATTTATAGTAATTATTTTTTATTTTTATAATAAATATGATTTTTTTAATAATAAATTATTTCAATCAAATTTACTTTTTACAGTATATTTTTTGTGACCGTGGATATTTTATAAGTCCATTTGAAGACACCAAATTCTCGTTTGAAGTGATACATTTATGCTTAACAAAAATTGCTTCTAACTCTCTTCTCTCGTAATTTTCTCTCCAAACAAGGTGTAGATTGAAGCAAAACTTTATTAATTTTTTTTGGTAAAATTATTTTTAAATAAGAATTTTTAAATATAAATAATTTTATTACAAATTTATTTCTAACAAAAATTAAGTTTATAAAATTAAAATAATCTAAAATTAAATTTAAAAAATTTAATTGAAGCACACATTAATTAAAATTATATTTATAAAATTAAATTCATATAAAATTAAATTTATAAAATATAATCCAAACATATATACCGAATTAATATCAAAGAGAGAGAGTGATTATAAATTTGTGCTAATCCCTATTTGCCACTCGCAATTTTAGAAGACCACCTGAATGGCCAGCCATGCCCATCCCATCGGGTACCCACCATCCCTTCTTATGTTTCATATATATTTTTTTGAAGACCAAAATATCCTTTTTTTTTAATTTAAAAAGAAAAACCAAAGCCAGTTTTCCCGTTTCTTTGTAGGAAAGCAATAAGAAAAGGATAACGCTGGTCATAGCGTGTGGTGTGGGTGTGGGTCTCTCTTGAACGTGACGTTGGCATCCAGGCCTCCTATAAATGCCCCTCAAAATTCCGAACGAGGGTTTTCAAGCGCCCACCCTCCAACCCCACACCACAACCTTCCTTAGTTCCGTCTCTGCTTTTCGCTCTTCGTCTCGTCACCCAAACTACTAAACCGTAAAAGCGAGCCATGGAATCCAAAACCAGACACGCTAGTAAGTTCCTCTGTAGCTATGGCGGCAAGATCACCCTTCCTCGCGTCACCGACGGCAAGTTACGCTACGCTGGCGGCCACACCAGAGTCCTCGCTGTCGATCCTTCTATTTCTTTCGCAGGTTTGTTCCATCGTTTATTTCTCCGTCGAGTTTATCATCCTATTGGTATCTTCTTGGATGGTTCATTGATTAGACTGTGCGTGTTTACCTTTTTACAGAGCTGATGGTGAAGCTTGGGGAGTTGTGTGGCTCGTCGGTGACCTTGAGGTGTCCATTGCCGAACGGAGACTTGGAGACCTTGATTTCGATCACCAGCGATGAAGATTTGGCTAATATTATTGAGGAATACAACCGAGCCTCGTCGTCGTTGCCTCATCCGTTAAAGATCAGAGCCATTCTTTCGCCGCCGAAGTCTGTCAAGAAAGCATCTCCTCCTCCGTCCTTCGCATCCAGCGTCAGTCAGTCGACGTCCGGATCGCCTCACTCCTCCGCCGAATCCCCGCCGTATTCGGTGGCCTATCGCTTCGTCTTTCACAATCGCTCGCCGGATGGGTATCCAATTTGTGTCCGTAACGGCCCGGTGAAAACATGTTGCTACACGGGCCAATTCGACGGAAGCCCTAGATTCCGTTATCGCGGGCCTCACTGCAGTAATTACTGCCACTAAATCAAAAATTATCGGAGGAGGGGAATACCGTATATATTTTATTTTTCGAACACCATATAGAGATAGTTCTTAAGTTGATGATGAAAATTGAAAAATACCAAAGGACCAAGAGAAATTTTTAAAGAAAAAAAAAAGAAATATAGAGGGATTAGCGGACTATGAAATACGATTTTCTTTTTTTGATCGAATATTGAATTGAGCATGAATTTGTTGCTCACGGTGACTGAGACACCCTTTTTAGCAGTTAGGGTTTAGTTAACGGCCGCTGATGCGGACAATCTTGTGACGTTTGGTTTGCCTGACGCTTCTGACTACGGAATATTCGTGTAATATTTCGGTTTGTGCGTTAATGGTAGCTCCGGACGCGAGTTCAACTTTCATATGACTAATGCCTAATAAATAATGACAGGTACGCGCTTCTCAAATTATTCTTGTTGATTTTTGCATTATTGTGCTGGTCTTTTCTGTCACACTTTATTCTTCTAATTTGCAGGTCAATTAGGGAGGGCATGGGACATAGTAACGGAATGCGTGGGTCTCGGTGAAGAGAACAGAACATTTGAACCTTCTTGAGACTGGAGGGTAACTAGCACCTACAGGCTCAGTAACGTCAATTTTATATATATTTTTTATTATCAATATACATAACATAAATGCGGAGAACATGCAAGGAAGAGAAAGAGATAACATAAACTCAAGTAGAATTACAAAAATATTTCTACAAATTAGACATTAATTAGAAAATAATGTGAGGGCAATAATGAAGTTACGACCAAAACGAATGGCCACGGTTGAAGCAACTTGGCTGGTCAGCATTATTGAGGCATTTTCTTGGTAGTCTTTTGGGAACTCGAGCTTACCGCCACATGATTGGATGAAGAAGTTGACAAATAAAAACAGTATTCCATGCCTTCTTTTGTTAGTTACCGGACAATTCAGCAATGGATCAAGACAATTTTGCCTGAACATTAATTGGGAGCCAAATTAAAAATGATTTTATTTTTTAACGAAAAATTTACAAATAAATCAAACATTTTTGAAAAATAAGGAGACTCTGCCCCTGTTGGACAGAGTTACTGGGCAACTGCAAGAGCCAATGCCCTAATGCATCGAGAGAAGTTTTGGAATTGAAGGATTTTTTGATTGAAGTATAAGACAAAGCACATAGAAAGAGATACGAGCTAGCAATATTTTTCAGGTAAAATTTGACTTTTATATCGTACCACAAGTTGCACAATTCATATGTCTTGGATATATCTTAGAAAACGATTGGAAGATTAGGGGATGTAACACATAAGATTTAATTAGGGTGAGGTGTAATTGTGATCAAATATAAGACCAGTGATCAATACACCATAGTAGTGAATATTGGGTAGTAAAATCCTAATAATGAATATAAATGTAGAAGTTTATGGTTAGGCTTAATTAAATAATTAACTTATGACTTTATTATGCAATGAAGAAAGTTATAAAAGATAAGAAAAGGATAAGATTAACAACTTTATAAAATCCTAACTTATTTATAAAATTAGCATGAGATAATGATAATTTTCTTTTAACACCCTTCAAACTACATGACTAGTTTGAGTTTAGATTGAATGTGTTGAATTTTTGTGGAACTCATGTTCCATTGAGATGTGATCAAAGGTATCTTGAGCGCTAACCATATCATGCATGGTTATTCATATACGTTCAGTAGATTAGGTTTGCATCGATAAGAGTAGTTTGAGTTGGGTTGATCATCCAATCACTACAGGGAAATGTGAGTTATGGGTAAGGCGATCTTATGTATGGGTGTGTGAGGCAATCTTATGTACGATGCATGACTTTCAATCAAGTTTTCACACCCTAGAGTCGAGTATGTCATTAGCCATTTTGGCTTCAATTGGCATGTGACTTGTCGTTAGCTATTTCAACTCAGATATCATTTGGCACATGACTTTATTATATAATGAAAATAATTATAAAATATAAGGAAAGAATAAGATTAATAACATCCTAAAATACTATTAATACTAACTTATTTATAAAATTGGGATAAGATAATGGTAATTTTTCTTTTGTTACCAATGAAAACATTGTGATATATGAGTATATACAAGCAAAATAAATGTATTTGAGAGAAATTTGAAGTAGTTCCTATAATGGAAGAGATAACAAAAATTTGCATAAGCTATTTTTTTTTCCAGTAAATACACTTTTTGGTCTTTAAAAAATATACCTTGTGTGACTTTAGTCCCTGAAAGTAATACTTTGTACATATTAATCCCTTAATTTCTTAAACGCTAACAAGTTAGTCCTTTTATCTAAGTAGTTAGACCAGCCTTAACGAAAAAGCTGATCTGCCAAGTTAAGTGCACTGTTGGAATGTTATATGCTTTGTTAGAATGTTAGCTATTTGTATTGAGATAAGAAAAGGAGAATTGAAATCCTTATTTACGAAATCCATCCCCAAATTCAGTGTTCCTAACTTTTAGATGATGAAGATATCAAATTTTGCAATGAGTGGGTGTGGTTTCAGTTGAGATTTCGTCGTAATGAACCTTTTTGATTATAGGAAGAGGTTATCATTGTTGAGTTACAACTAGAAAAAGAATAGTGGTAAAAAGTTTTTGAGTGTCCATTCTTTAAGGTAAGTTCCTTCTTGTATCTTTCTTGGGTAGGTAAAGTCTATGTTGTAGTTTTTGACGATGTACGTATGGATGCAAAGGGAGGAGTTGGATTGTTACTATTTTGAATGGGTTGAAGAAATATCATTGACACATCCACTTTGAAATCATTAACTGACAATCAAGGTTCTGAAAACCGAACTGGTCACTGAACCGGTCGAAGTACTGATTCAAGGTTCAATGGTCGAACAGTGATCGAACTGGAATATAATTAAATATATATTTATATATAAATATAAGTATATTTAATCAACAATTAAGCAATTTAAGCTTGAACAAAGTTAAAAAAAATGATAAAATTAGGATGATTGTCCCTGTATAGAAAAGCAAACTGAAACATAATTATCAAGTTGAACAAGTTTTTAGAAATGACTGAAACCTCAATATGAATTGGAATCCTTGGGTGTGTAGAGATCGCTCGGAAGGTTTCAAGGGCTATAACCCTTTCAACCAACGCCACCATCTACTCCGTCGCTAGCCGCACCCTCGACAAGGCTTCCAGGTTCACCGCCGCCAACGGCTTCCCTCCCGATGCCAAAGTCTACGACTCCTACGAGGCCTTTCTCAACGACCCTGACGTCGACGCCGTCTACGTCCCAGTTCCGACGAGCCTGCACCTCCACTAGGCGGTGCTCGCCGCTGAGAAGAAGAAGCACCTGGCTGGCTGCGGTGCGCGACGAACGAACTCTGCGGCGCGTTCGTTCTGCAAAGGGCGCAGGCAGACCGGGCCGAGGTTTTCAACCTCGTCTGGCCCAAAACGACGCTGTTTTAATTTTTTTTTTTGTAAAATCAAGAGCAAAATGGCATCGTTTTGCTTAAAGAAATTAAAAAAAAAATTCAAAACTGATAACCGTACTGACTGATACCGGTTTGACCGGTTCACCGGTTATTGATCGGTTTTTGACCCCCCGGTTCTGGGACATAGCCCGAATAGAGGAGGGAACCGGTTCCCAGTCCGACAGGTCGAATCGGCTGGTCTGGTCCGATTTTTAGAACATTGCTAACAATTAAAAAATATCAAATAGTCCTTGAATGTTTTTAACTACATACAAGTAATATACAAAATGGTCCCTAAAACAACAAAATAACAAGGCAATAAATTAACAAAATGGTCCCTAACCAACTTACCTTCAGTTGGGCCTGTAATGAAATTTCAACCATTTTGCTTACAATCCCTTGTATCCTCCAATAATAATTCCAAAACCATTTCCATTTCTCCTTGGTTTCATAATCAACAATTGCATAGGTATTCAAGGAAAAATGGTTGTTCCCATATTAACACATTGTTGCTAACAATTGGCCTGGCAGACAATACAGAGGAGAAAAGCATAATACCACTAACATGAAGGACCGAGAGTAGTATGAATCTTAAAAAAACCCAAGAATCCCAAGAATTTTCTATAAAGCATGCAAATGGTGGTGGATTATTTACTGAGAGATTCTGAAAAGGGAGGAAATGGAGGGGAAACTAACAATCGAGTTGAACGGTTTTTAAGTTGGTGAGAAATTTTTCATATGTTAGGGTTCACTCCATACGACATTGTTTTGTTTAAAATGTATGTCTCCAAAGGATTATACAATATTGTTTTTCTTTAAATTGAGCCCCCCTTGTTCGTCATTCCATTGTAGTTCCAACAGGGCAATTAACGTTTCACGTGTGCACTTAACATGCTATATTAGCTCTTCTGTTAGAGATGAATTAACCACTTAGACAGAAGAACTAACTTGTTAGATGTTTTAGAGATTGGGAGACTAATTTGTATAGAACATTACTTTTGGGTACTAAAGACACACAAGGTAGATTTTTCAGGGACTAAAAAGTGTATTTACTCTTTTTTTTTTTGAAACAATGATAGTATGGTAGTTTAAACTTATGACATCGTGGAAACCATCTAAACTCCTCACCACTAACCTTCTCCTAGTAACTTATGCATAGAATAGTTTGATCATGTAAGGAGAAGACCAACCAAAGCTTTAGTAGAAAAAGTTGACTATGAAAAGATTTATTGAAAATTTGGTTTCTCATAGAGTTCAATGGCGTTGTTTAATACATCTAACCAATCTCACTGAGTAAAACAAGACTTGATTGTTGCTGTTGAGGAAGACACTTATACATATTATATTTGGATATTTGATCATAGAATTTTAGAGCAAATTCATGGGGACAGGGTTAAGGCAATATGGTAAATTCATATTTCGTGTGGGTAAAACTGAGTTTATCAAACGGAAAAGCCAGAAAACCTTGCTTCGAAAAGATCATTGATTCGGAAATGATTAATCTCCACGCAAGAATTTAACCTAAACAACATTATTTACTGTAAAGAGTCCCTTTTGTCCTTCCTGAGCTTTGCAAAAGTTAAGCCAAATAGGCTCTGAAAACTGAAAAGCTTGATTGAACACACTTTGGCAGTAATCTTAGAGATTGCAAATTCCTTCTGAGTTGTTTAGGAGCTTTGTTGCGAGTCATGTGCGCGATAAGGGAAATATAGTAGCTCATTGTTTAGCTGATCTGACTTTTGGTCATGATGATCAAAAGGATGTCCCCAACTAGCTGTGTTACTAGCTCTTCAAGATGTATTGTCTTCAACATTTATCTAATGAAACTGCACTTCTTTCCTTAGGAAAACAAAAAAGAAAAGAAAAGAAAAGAAAAGAAACAAAGCTGTTGACAAGTTTCACTTTCGATGACACAAATAATAATACACGATTGAGAATGCTAGATTGATTTTTTTTTAAATAGTTTAGCATTAACAATAATAATATTTATAATAACAAAAAAAATTTGGTTTCAATGTAAATATTACACGCGTTATTAGTTCTTGCCCACTATTGATGTTTTCAATCAAAATGAAAAAAAAAAAATTCAAGGATAACCCGAAGTTTACGAAGACACGAAGTTATATTAAGGAAATTTTTTTCAACTATAAAGAACATGAAAATTGTAAAGAGATACTTTAATTCTAATGTGCATATGTTTTGTAGGCCATGTAAAATGAAATTAGACATGCAATACAAGTATACAACGAACCAAAAGATAAAGATAAATGTTAAATCTTTGACTACGCGCTGCACTTACTGCTGTTCACTACTGTCTCTCAAAGTCATACCTTCTTTCAGTCCCCACCTTCTCCTTTCTCAGCCGAGGCAGGGCAGCAGAATAATGCTGGTATTAGTTTCCTTCGGTTGGAAGATACTAAAATTTTTTTGTACAATTCAGCGGCGTTTGATTCTGCAAAAGAGGCAGGGAAAATATTATATTTTTGACAAGTGGCTGTTGGATATAAATTATGGTTTTTGTATGATTCCAAAGCAATTAGCAATAGGGACAAAAAAATTCGCCCAAAGGCATGAGAAGGAAACAAAATTTATGGAGAAATTCTTATATATTTCTGGAATAAGTACTTTTTTTTATTATGTATAAGTAGATTCAAGACAAATAAGCATATGATATCATTTTTATACATTTATCTTACATCTACTTGCATGATATAAGAAAAAGCTCTACAAGCATGCAAGAATTTCTTACATTCACGACAGAAAGAAACAAAAAAGCATAGAGTCAGGTTGACTGCCACTTGAGTCACTTTTCCTCCAAAGAAAAATCGAGTAACGAAACGAATAGTATTAGTATGCCTCGTCTTCATCTGAACTATTGAACTAGCCAAATTACACTGCTTTCTTCTTCCCTTACATAGAACCAAAAAACAAAAACAAAGTTGTGAGACAGGGAAAGAGGATAGCTAACTAAGTTCTTTATTTGTCCTGCTCAACTGAAAGGAGTAGGTGGATCCCTCTCATAAGCCATCCCTTTAGATCCTAGCCCAAAGAATCCCATCTGTCACGGAATCCTGAAAGAGAAGCAATTTGTGATCTTTCTCATCACAAATCTGTAACTCATGCCAATGTTGAGGCCTCAGCTGATGCTGCTTGAAGTGTTCCCGGGAGATAAATATGGATTAAGCATAAGAAAGAGTGTGTATAAGGGACAAGAAGACAAACTAAGCGAATATGATATGAAACTGGAGTCAGTACTCAGTACAAAGATTTGGTCCAGGTTCCCTATCACAATCAAGTTGCTGTTCGTCCTCATGATTTCATTGCACTGCAACGACTTGTGCCAACATTGACACGGATGAGTTGGAGGTGAGGAAAAATGAGAAAGATATTCAAAGTGCACTTCCTTGTATCTTGAAGCCCATATATTTCCTTTCAGAACATTTCAAATTTTAGATACTTACATGTATAGAAATATGTATGCTCTACCTTAGTTCATGGATTATTCATTCATTCCTGAATACTATAAAGAGTACTTGAGGTTTTATTCTTGTTTGATAACCCAAGATCTTGATCGTCCTAAAGATGCATTTCAGCTGCAAGGTGCTAACAACAAAAATACCTCATGAACACATCAAAAACTTATTTCACCTATTACCCCAACAGAGAGAGATAGTCCTACACAAGAGAGAGAGAGAGAATTTCCTCATAAATTCAGATATGATTTCAAGATCCTAATGTTTAAAAGAGCTTATCGTCATGTCCCACCACCTGGATCAGTAGAATTAATTTTCATATCACTATATCACCCATGTTACTTGTATCCCATCAGTAAATTACTTGCATTTATGAGCTTTTGTCCACTATTCATCCTAACTCATTTGTTAAAAAAATAAACTTTTACGCCCTAATACTTCATATTACATTGGTTGCTTCTACTATTCTTGTTTTAGTTTGAACTTCAAATAATTTTCCAAAATGTCAGACAGAAATTCATGGAAGGCATAACTACAGTTTAGGCAGGAGAAATAAAAAATGATATAAAGAATAACCATATCAGTGAATCCCTACAAGCTTCTCTATCTCATCCCCCCCACCCCCAACAAAAATTGAATATGTAGTTAGCACCTGTCATAAAAAATAAACCAGTACTTCACTCTCGAGCAATTGTCCAAGTTTCCCAATCATCTCATACAATACAAACCTTCAGAAATATCAGCTAAAATGCCTAGGAGAGGCAGAAGCTTAAGCCAAATAAACCAAACCAAATTACAAATTTATGAAAGGTGCCAGCTGATCCAAGTAAGCGGATAGGGTACTAATTAAAGGCTGTAGTCAATTAGTCATCACCTTCCTTAAAATGATTTTCTTAGCTAGTAAAAATAAGACTGGACACGAGAGATAAATTAAAGAGGTCTAATCACTTGAGCTGACTGCATCTTATAAACTACTTGCTAAACTTGATATCTAAGGAGCATAGGATCTAAATGCTACAAAACAATTCAGATGTTGATGTTGTATGGCAATTAGTAACCAATGGATCACCAGTTTGCTTAATAATAGAAGCTGCCACAGTAAAATCATCATCACTTTATTTTGGAATTTAAAGCTAAACGAACAAGTAAGCACTGCCTTCCCTTCCTTCAATTTTGAATGAATTTTCTGTGTCAGAATCTTCGAAATCCTAAAGGCTTAAAGCTATAAGAAATCTCGTAAAACCCAACAAAGCTAAATAAAAGCGCATTGCCTCCCCCAAAATCAACGCCACACAAGTTAGGATTTTGAATGGGGAATAAGATTAAGGATTCAACATAGAGTACCTTGTCTTCAAAATCAGACTCCTCCATTGCGAGAAGTAGTTCTTCGTTCTGGGGCTGGGGCCACTGGGATGGTAGCAGGAACGACGTCGGAATGGTCCTCGTCGACAATGGGTACTGCGTCATATACGCCGGGAACTGTAACATTTTGGCTCTTCTTCGCTTGTAATTAACAATCAATTAACCCTGCTCCTTCTCCTTCGTTCCTCAGGTCTTAACCATCGGATTCCTCCGTTGCCATGCCGATGCCGCAGCTCTTCACCTTCAAATTCAATCGCCGCTCCAAAAGGACCAAAACATGGTTACTAGCTTTGTTTGGCGTATGATTTACTTTATCCCAGTTAATAAGATTGGGTTAGATCGGAATAACTTGTCCCTTTTCTCTGTGTGATTGAGAGAAATTATTACATTCTCTTTAAATATCATTAATTTTAAGGTTTAAGCATAAAAATTATATAATTTTTTAAAAAATTAATAATAAAGATACTTTCTAAAACAAACAATAATTTCTCTACAATTGATTATAGTATTGGACTAACATCACCCGGCAATACATTTAAAAATTCACGGCATAAGTTTTTTTTTCTCATGGCACATATATATATGTTTTTTCTGTGTTATTGATTGCATTACAGTGACACATATATTTTGTTTTTTTAAAATAAATTTAATTTTGATTTATTATCAGTAAATTATATTATTATTTAATTACATATTCTTATATCATTAACTATCTAGGTTCATGGCATATTTATTTTAAAATTTAATATTTTCAAAAATCATTTCTATTGGTCTAAAATAAAATGACAGTTTTTTGGTGAAGATTTTTAAAATTAATTTCTATTCAATCCTAATGAAAGTAATTCAAGAGTAGGTAATAGAAGTTAGCTCCATTAATTAGTTTTTCTCTTGTACTTTGCCATGAATTAAATTTGATTCTTAAATTTGATTCGACATGCATTAATCTTAAATTAGATGAACCTTTCTATTAACTTAAATTTTGATTTAAAAAAAGTAATTTGAGAATAGTTTTGTTGTTAACAAAATTAATTCTAAAGTAGGATCTAATAATTTTTTTAAAAAAAATCCTTACAAACAATACTATAAAATTAATTTTAACAATTAGAACCTGTAAAATATGCAAAGAATCAATTAAAATTATGTTAGAATCATGTAAATTATGTAATAGGATCAGTATATT
The DNA here is from genome assembly GCA_019955255.1 of Castanospermum australe. Taxonomy (NCBI): domain Eukaryota; kingdom Viridiplantae; phylum Streptophyta; class Magnoliopsida; order Fabales; family Fabaceae; genus Castanospermum; species Castanospermum australe. The sequence goes on along the minus strand of NSJW01001005.1, from coordinate 125,848 downwards.
AATTTTTTTTATTATACATTAATTACACAAGTATTATAAAATCTGATATTATGGATAATGTAATTCCACTGAGTCATTCACACAAACTAAGAGTTTCAATGATCCTTCTTCCTCTCAACATGGTATCTAGAGCCTAGGGATAGAAACTCAAATTTTTTTATCACCTCCTTACCGTTAGCATCATTTTCTCTCTCTTCTTGCAGCTTTCATATCAGATTTACGCATTTGAGGTGTGTTTCTCCGACAACCAACCCCACCAAGACGTGCGCCTTCCCGAACCCGTCCCATCCTTGGAGTCGCGCTGCCATGAGCCAGTCACTGGAAACTGGTCAATTAGAGTTTCCAGCACGCGTGAGAGTGCGTTTTGGACCTTTCCAGCCGCCATTTCTTCCGACCACTTCTCTGTGTGTTTTTCGGCCAGATCCAACCCTTATCTACGTGGTTCGTGATCTTTCAGTGAGTGTTTGTTTTTCTCACCTCCGCGAACCGCGTCTATTATTGTGATTTTTGGGTCTCTCGCTTTCAACTCAAGTTCTTATTTTTTGGGTTCTTGAAGTTCTATGCCCATCATGTCCACCTCTGGTACAACTTTCTCTACTGAGAAGTCGAGTATTTTCGGTTATGTACTTCCGGGATCTCTAATCATCATTATTGAACCATTTTATGGTTCCAACTATCTGCATTGGACTCTACAATTAAGCTCTGGTTTAAAGGTCAAAGATTTTTTGATCATCTGACAAAGAAAGCGTCTAATATTCCTACGGCTGATTGAGATACTTGGGAAGCAATTGATGCTCAACTTTACAATCTCCTCTAGAATAACATTGATCGTGAGATTCTTTCCCTTTTTCGACCATATCAAACTTGTCATGAGGTGTGGGACCAAAGCCAAATTGCTGTACACTAATGATATTCAGTGCTTCTATAGTGTTATCTCTGATATGCTTAATATTTACAAACAAGATCAATCAATGTCTAGCTATTTCGGTCATATTCAGAGTGTTCGTACTAAGTTTACTGAACTTCTCCCTATTACTGCTGATATTGCAACTTAAGAAACTAACTAAGATAAGTTGTTCATGTTTCTCACATTGGCTAGTTTGCCTCTTGAGCTCAACTATATCCGTCAATAATTATTGGCTAGTGCTTCTATTCCCTCTATGGAAGATGTCTTTGCTCGACTACTTCGAGTTACTCAGTCTGTCCCTGCTCCGACTACATCTATTGATGACTCCTCTATCTGACTTGTCAGTCTACCATTGCTGCTGCCAGTTTTGGGTCTCATGGTCGTGGCAAAGGTCAACGTCCATAATGCACTTATTGCTACCGGTTTGACCACACTCGTGAACGTTACTTCAAACTATATGGGAAACTCCTTCGCACAGCCAATATTGCTCAGTCAGACTCTCTTGTTCCTGTATCTGACTCTTCATTCAGACGTGCCCACTGTCACTATCCCAGTTGCTGCCTGTAAAGGTTATCTAGCGTATCAGGCTGCTCAGTTATCTACCTCTGTCTCTGCTTTTCAGACTGATAATTTCGTTGCTTGCCTCACTCATTCCTCCCTTGGTCCATGGATTTTAAATTCTGGTGTCTCTGATCACATATCTGGTAATATTAGTCTTTTCTCTCATCTTTGTCATTCAACTTCCCTCCTATGATTACCTTAACCAATAGTTCCAAAACTATAGCTAAAGGTTTTGGTCACTTTTGTCCTTTACTCTCTCTAACTCTTGATTCTGTCCTTTACGTTCCAGATTATCCTTTCAATCTTATCTCTATCAGTAAATTAACCAGCTCTTTTCATTATTCTGTTACTTTCACTAATAATTCTGTTCATGTGCAGGATCGGGATACGGGACAGATGATTAGCAAAGGATGGGAGTCTCACGGGCTATACCATCTTATCATACCTTCATCACCTGCTGCCTTTACTTCTGCTACTTCTCCTTCTCTCCTCCACAGTCGCCTTGGTCATCCAGTATCTCCAAGCTTCACCGAATGGTTCATACTTTGTAGTCTTTCTCATCTTTAGATTGTGAGTCATGTTAACTTGGGAAACATATTCACACTTCGTTTCCCAAGAGTATCAATAATCGAGTTGTGTCCTTTTTCGATTTAATGCTTACGGATGTTTGGGGTCCTAGTCGTGTTTCCACAACTATGGGATATCAGTATTTTATAACTTTTTATTGATGACTTTTCCATATGCACTTGGTTATTTTTAATAAAAAGTTGTGCTGAGATCTTCTTTATTTTTCAATCTTTCTGTGCTGAAATTTGCAATCAATTTAATACGTTTATTCGCATTTTATGTAGTGACAATGCCTGTGAATATTTCTCTTCTTCTTTTACCTCTTTTATGGCTTGACAGAGTATTCTTTACTAGTCCTCTTGTTCTTAATCACAACAAAATGGCCTTGCTGAGCGTAAGAATCGTCATCTCATTGAAACAGCACGAACTTTACTTATTCATAATCATGTCCCTCTATGATTTTGGGGTGATACAGTTCTCACTGCTTGTTATTTGATTAATCGCTTTAAGTCCTGCCTCCCGCTAGTTTGCTAATTGCCATTTGCAAAGGTATTCGTTTCACCCGTAATCCTCATCTTATTTATATCTTTTCAAGCTATCACCGTTTGTCTTCATCATATTTTTCTTTTGTCATTTCCTTGTCATTTGTTTCTATTCCCAGGACTACAGGTGAGGCGCTATCCCATCTGAGGTGGTGACAGGTTATGATAGATGAAATGCAAGCCTTACACTCTAGCGGTACTTAGGAGTTAGTTTCGTTACCTAAGGATAAGTCCATAGTTGGGTGTCGATTGGTGTGTATGGTGTGAAAGTTGGTGCTGATGGACAGATTGACCATTTGAAAGCTCGCTTAGTAGTCAAGAGATATACTCAGATATATGGTTTAGACTACAGTGATACATTCTCACCTGTTGCCAAGATTACCTCTGTTCGGCTTCTTCTATCCATGGCTGCCATGCGACATTGGCCTCTATTCTAACTTGATATTAAGAATGCCTTCTTACATAGTGAATTTGCTGAAGAGGTTTACATAGAGTAACCTCTTGGTTTGTTGCTCAATGGGAGTCTGGATTAGTTTGTCGCTTACTTCGCTTTCTTTGTAGGTTGAAGCAGTCTCTGCGCGCATGGTTTTGACGATTGAGTACAATAATTCAACAATTTGGCTTGATCCACAGTGAGGCAGATTACTCTGTTTTCTACCGCCATTCTCTTCAACATCAGAGTATCTTTCTAGTGGTATATATAGATGATATTGTCATCACAGGTGACGATAAAGACGATATCAATCAACTAAAACAACACCTCTTTTGTCATTTTCGAACTAAGGACTTGGGTCGCCTTAAATATTTTTTTTTGATATTGAGATTGCTCAATCCTCTACTAGTGTTGCTATTTTCTCAGATAAAATATGCCATTGATATCTTAGAGGAGACTGACATGACAGATTGTCGACCTGTAGATACTTCTATGAATCCAAACATCAAGCTTTTACCAGGATCGGGGGAGCCCTTGTCGGATCCTGGGATATATTGGAGACTTAGTAAACTAAACTACCTTACCATCACTTGACCAGACATCTCCTTTGTTGTAAGTGTAGTTAGTTAATTTCTACAAGCTTCTTGTAATAGTTATTGGGATGTTGCAATTAGAATACTCAAGTATATCAAAGGAGTACCAGGTCAAGGCTTTATCTATAAAGATAAATGACATACCCAGATCATTAGTTTTACAGATGCATATTGGGCTGACTCTTTTTCAGATACGCGTTCCACCACAAGTTATTGCGTGATGATTGGAGGCAATTTAGTATCTTAGAAAAGTAAAAAGCAAGATGTTGTTGCAAAGTCAAGTGTAGAAGCAGAATATCGAGCTATGACATTGGCAATGTGTGAACTTATATGGTTGAAATAATTGCTTCAAGAGTCAAAATTTGGAGATGTTAAGCAAATGTAATTGATTTGTGATAATCAAGCAGCTCTGTACATTGTTTCAAATCTAGTATTTTATGAAAGGACCAAATACATAGAAATGAACTATCACTTTATTCGAGCAAAGATTTTATCTGGATGCATCACCACTAATTTTGTCAATTCAAATGATCAATTAGCAGATGTATTCACAAAGTCTCTCAGAGTTCCTCTAATTAATTATATTTGCAACAAGCTTGGTGCATATGATTTATATGTTCTAATTTGAGAGGGAGTGTAAAATATGTAAAGAATCAATTAGAATCATGTAGATTATGTAATAGGATCATTACATTAATTTTTTTTATTGTATATTAATTACACTGATATTATAAAATTTGATATAAAAGACAGTATAATTTTATTGGCTCTTTCATACAAACTAAAAGGCTTTATAATCTTTCTTTCTCTCGACAGAACCGAATAGAACTTAAAAATTTGTTCTTAAAATTGTACTTTAAAAGTAATTAAATAATTAAATATTTATAATACTTAGACAAGTTAAAAATAAAACTAATTCTTTCACAGTCAATTCTTTTGCAATTTAAGCGAACACATTGGGATTACGTGGCTTGCGAGCTCTAACTTTGAGAAATATGCTCTTGGTGACTGTGCTTGCTAGTGTGGAGCATACATTGAGACTGTGTGGCTCAGCAAAGAATCAACCGGAACATAATAACAGCCAAGTATACCCATCGATATTTGAACTGTTATTTTAATTTTACTCTCTGGTTTTTATTTTTGATTTATGCATTTATCATATAAGTATTATGCCATAATTTTAAATTGATAGTATTTTTCATTTTATTTCATTCTTATTAATCATCTAAACAACTTTTAAACAAATACAAGGAGAATTTAATATCCTTTTTATTATAAGACAGGGAAATTACCAAACTTAATTTGTTATGATAAGTTAATTGTAAGTTCGTGTTAGTGTTAAAAATTTAACGATAAAATATAATTTATTTTTAAATTTTATTTTTACATTTATTTTTTTTTATTAAATTTTTTAAAATTTAATTTACATTAAAAACGTTAATCTTATTATAAAATAAAACAGAGATCACCCGTACGTACATGTCATGTAACTATTTAGTTAAAAAATTTTATGAGATAAAGACTTCTAAAATTTATTCTTGTATTAAATTAATTTTTTTCACTAAATTCTTTAATTTTTGGCCTAATTTAAAACTAGATGTTAATACCCGTTTTATTTGATAAAAAAAATTAACGTTTTCAAGTCAGATCAAAGTTTAAGAGTTTAGTGAAATAAAAAAATATAAAATAATTTAATATTAAGATAAATTTTAAGAATATATTCTTACAAAATAAAAAAAATTAAAAAAATAAATTATATTTTACCTAAAATTTAAAAAAGAAAAATGCCAAACGTGGCGTTTCGTGTAATGGTAGAGACCGTGAGCTCATCCCAAATGTTGGGTCCGTTCGCCCACTTGTGTAGTGCAGGCTGCAGCCGCTTAACAGCAACGCTATATCAAGAATCCATTTTCTGAGAAACATTACAAACCAACCGACAGAGCTACTCTCAACGATACATACATACGTACAAATCGGCATTAGCAAACCTCTGTGGCTTTCTCTGCAGAGCGTTATGGATCCCAACCCTGGAACCTTCCCTCTTCTCTCCTACGTCATGTCTCGGATCTCTTCCTTCGGCCCCACCGCTTCCCATTCCGATTCCTTCCATTTTGACATCGAGCAACCGCACGCTCCGCCACCCTCCCATCCTTCCTCTTCTTCCGGAATCGTCGGCCAAATGCCGCACCTCGCCGACCCCAAACTCCTGGCCTCCATGACCCGCGCCATCTCCGACGTCGAGCAGGCCCGATCCGTTCTCAACCTCATTGGCCAGCGACCCAACCACGAGGACGTCGACATTGCCAAGGCCAAGCTCGCCGATGTCGAAGCCCATTTGTCCCGGCAACTGGAAGAGATTGTGATGTTGCCCAGGCCGCCCGAAATCGACACCCATCAGTGGCGGGCTCACCTGGCCGAGAAGGAGAAGCAGTGCAGGGAAGCGGCGGAGAAAGAGAGACGAGTCTTCAAATCATTGATACAGCTGGATGAGATGCACGGTTCTTACGAGAAGCTCCTCAAGGACGCGGAGAAGCGATTGGTGAAAATTTACGAGTCTGCTGAGGAGGGAGCGGAAGATGCTGAGGGTGACAAGCCTGTTGGGGACGAGGTCAATGAACAGGTTGCGGGGATACTGCAGGAGGCCTACGGAAAAGGGGTGGAGCGAGTCGATCTTTCGAGCCAGGGCCTGAGGTTGCTGCCTGAGGCCTTTGGCCGCATTCCTGGCTTGGTGGTGCTCGATCTTTCAAGCAATCAGCTCTCTGTAAGCTCGCTTGCTTTTTGGTTCATTACCATTTATATTTTATACTGTTCTTGCCGTTCCTTTATTTCATTAAATTAACGACCAAATATTTATCTTTTGTGAGTGTTGAAAGGAGGAAGGATCGTAGAAACTCTTAATTTGTGAGAATGAGTTAGTGAAAATACACTGCTATCTGTATCGGATTTTATAATACTTGTGTACAATAAAAAAGGAAATAATATAATGATCATATTACATAATCTATGTGATTCTAACATGATCCTAATTGATTCTAACAGATTATTTATATATTCTGACAATCCTAGTTGATTCTAACACTCCCCCTCAAGATGAAGCATATAAATCATATGTACCAAGCTTGTTACAAATATAACTAATTTGAGGACCTCTGAGAGACTTTGTGAATACATCTGCTAACTGATTATTTGAATTGACAAAATTAGTAATAATGCATTCAGATAAAATCTTTTCTCGGATAAAGTGGCAGTTCACTTCTATATGTTTGGTCCTTTCATGAAACACTGGATTTGAGGCAATGTGCAGAGCTGCTTGATTATCACAGATCAGTTGCAGTTGCTTAACATCTCCAAATTTTAACTCTTGAAGTAATTGTTTCAGCCATATAAGTTCACATGTTGCCAATGTCATAGCTCGATATTCTGCTTCTGCACTTGACCTTACAACAACATCTTGTTTCTTACTTTTTCAAGATACCAAGTTGCCTCCAATCATCACACAATAACCTGTGGTAGAACGCCTATCTGAGGGAGAGTCAGCCCAGTCTGCATCTGTGAAACCAATGATCTTGGTATGTCCTTTGTCTTCATAGAGAAGGCCTTGACCTGGTGCTCCTTTGATATACTTGAGTATTCTGATCGCATCATCCCAATGACTATCACAAGGAGCTTGTAGAAACTGACTAACTACACTTACAGCAAAGGAGATGTCTAGTCGAGTAATGGTAAGATAATTTAGTTTACCAACAAGTCTTCGATATCTTCCAGAATCCGACAAGGGCTCCCCTTGTCCTGGTAAAAGGTTGATGTTTGGATCCATAAGAGTATCTACAGGTCGACAATTTGTCATGCCAGTCTCTTCTAAAATATCAAGGGCATACTTTCTTTGAGAAAGAACAACACCAGTAGAGGATTGAGCGACCTCAATACCAAGAAAATATTTAAGGCGACCTAAGTCCTTAGTCTAAAAATGATGAAAAAATGTGCTGTTTTAGTTTATTGATACCGTCTTGATCGTCACCTGTGATGACAATATCATCTACATATACCACTAGAAAGATACTCTGATGTTGAGGAGAATGGCGGTAGAAAAACATAATGATCTACCTCACTGCGGATCAAGCCAAATTGCTGAATGACTGTACTGAATCGTCCAAACCATGCCCGCGGAGACTGTTTCAACCCATAAATAGAACGATGTAAGCGACAAACTAATCCGGACTCCCCCTGAGCAGCAAAACCAGGAGGTTGCTCCATATAAATCTCTTCAGCAAGTTCACCATGTAAGAAGGCATTCTTAATATCAAGTTGGAATAGAGGCCAATGTTGCATGGCAACCATGGATAGAAGAAGCCGAGCAGAAGCAATCTTGGCAACAAGTGAGAATATATCACCGTAGCCTAAACCATATATCTGAATATGTCCCTTGGCTACTAGGCGAGTTTTCAAACGGTCAATCTGTCCATCAGGGCCAACTTTCACAGCATACACCTATCGACACCCAACTGTGGACTTACCCTTAGGTAACGGAACTAAACTCCCAAGTGCCACTAGAGTGTAAGGCTTGCATTTTATCTACCATAGCCTGTCGCCACTCTGGATGGGATAGTGTCTCACCTGTAGTCTTAGGAATGGAAACAGATGATAAGGAGGTGATAAAAGAAAAATATAGAGAGGACAAACGGTGATAGCTTAAAAAGGTATAAATAGGATGAGGATTACGAGTAGAACGAATACCTTTGCGAATGACAACTGGCGGACTAGCGGGAGGCAGGACCTAGAGCGGTAAAGGTGCTGGTTCAGGGCTAGAGTCCACCGGTACCACCATGGAAGTATCTTGAAGTGGAGGAGAAGAAGTGGCTTCGGTAGGATGTCCAAGTAAGGGAACAGGAAGAACATCAGACACTGAAGAATGCTCAGCAAGAGAAGATGAGAAAAATGGTGATTTCTCAAAGAAGGTGACATCAGCTGAGGTGATATATCGGTTACTGTCTGGGTAAAAGCACCTGTATCCTTTCTGTAGATGAGAATAGCTAAGAAAGACACACTTAAGGGATTTTGCTTGAAGTTTGTCCTGTGTAGGGGTTAGATTATGAACAAAACAAGTGCAACCAAAAATACGAGGTGGAATGAAATACAATGGTTAAGACAAAAATAGAATAGACGAAGGAATTTGACTTTTTTAAAACAGAGGAAGGTATGTGATTAATCAAATAACAAGCAGTGAGAACTGCATCATCCTAAAATCGTAGAGGGACATGATTATGAATAAGTAAAGTGCGTGCTGTTTCAATGAGATGACGATTCTTATGCTTAGCAACACCATTTTGTTGTGGGGTGTGAGCACAAGAGTACTGATGAAGAATACCCTGAGAAGCCATAAAAGAAATAAAAGAAGAAGAAAAATATTCACGAGCATTATCACTACGTAAAATGCAAATAGAAGTATTAAATTGATTGTGAATTTCAGCACAGAAAAATTAAAAAAACAGAAAAGATTTTAGCACGACTCTTTAGTAAAAATAACCAAGTGCATTAGGAAAAGTCATCAATAAAAGTGACAAAATACTGATATCTCATAGTTGTGGGAACACAACTAGGACCCCAAACATCCGTATGTACTAAATCAAAAGGGGACATAATCCGATTATTAATACTTTTGGGAAACGAAGTGCTAATATGTTTCCCAAGTTGACACGACTCACAATCTAAAGATGATAAAGACGACAATGTAAGAATCATTCGGTGAAGTTTGGAGATACTAGGATGACCAAGGCGACTGTGGAGGAGAGAAGGAGAAACAACAGAAGTAAAGGCAGCAAGTGATGAAGGGATGGTAAGATGGTAAAGCCCGTGAGACTCACGTCCTTCGCCAATCATCAGTCTCGTATCCCGGTCCTGCACATGAATAGAATTATTAGTGAAAGTGACAAAACAATGAAGAGAGCTGGTTAATTTACTGATAGAGATAAGATTGAAAGGACAACCCGAACATAAAGGACAAAATCAAGGTTTAGAGAGGGTAGAGGACAAAGACTAATGTTACCAGATATGTGATCGGAGGCACTAGAATCCAAAATCCATGGACTAAGGGAAGAATGGGTGAGGTAAGCAACAGAATTACCAGCCTGAGAAGTGGAGGCAGAGGTCGATGACTGAGCAGCCTTATACGCTAGATAACTTTCATAGATAGCAGTTGGGATAGTGACAGTGGGCACGTCCGAAGAGTTAGATGCCGGAACAGAAGAGTCTGACTGAGCAATATTAGTTGTGCGAGGGGGTTTTCTCATAGAGTTTGAAGCAACGTTCACGAGTGTGGCCAAACCTATGGCAATAATTGCATTATGAACGTTGACCTTTGCCATGACCATGAGATTCAGAACTGGCAGTAGCAATGGTGGACATGATAGGTATAGAACTGCAAGAAACTCAGAAAAGAAGAATCTGAGTTGAGAGCGGAAGATCCCAAATTACAATAGTAGACGCAGTGCGCGGAGGTGGGAAGCCAAACACCACTGGAAGATCACGAACCACGTGGAAAGGGTTGGATCTGGCCGAAAAACCCACAAAGAAGTGGTCGGCAAAAACGGCGGCCGGAAAGAGGGCAAAATGCGCTCGCACGCGCTCTGAAAACACCTGCTGGACGGATTCTTGTGACCGACGCGTGGCGGCGCGTCGGAGCTCCAATGACAGCGCCGCTTCGGGGATGGGACGGGTTCGAGGAGACACACATCATGGTCGAGTCGGTTGCCGGAAAAACACACCTCAGATGCGTAGATCTGAGATAGAAACCGCAGAAGGAGAGAGAAAAACCGCCGGAGGAGAGAGAAAAATAACGCTGACGGCAAGGAAGCGAAAAAAAAATTTGGGTTTCTATCCCTAGGCTCTAGATACCATGTTGAAAGGCGGAAAGATCACAGAAACCCTTAGTTTGTGAGAATGAGTCAATGAAAATACACTGCCCTCTGTATCGGATTTTATAATACTTGTGTACAATAAAAAAGAAAATAATATAATGATCCTATTACATAATTTACGTGATTCTAACATGATCCTAATTAATTCTAACAAATTCTTTATATATTCTGACAATCCTAATTGATTCTAATAGTGAGATCAATTGAGCTAAATTTAATGTTTGAATATTTATTTATTTATTTTGGTAAGAATGTTTGAATGGTTATTGCTAGACTACTAGTACTATATATCTGAGGAAAGTTTGTTACTTGGCTCTGTTTCTCTCTCAACAAGCACAAGAGAGGAAAGGGAGACATGTGAAATCAACAATAGAGTGGATGAATATTTTGAGTGCTTTATCCTTGAACCTTTTTATTTTTGGTACATAAAAAATTTAGGAGTTGGAGAAGTTGTTACAGAACCAAGGCAGGGTGCACCACAAATATTGATATTGGATGTTAATTTTTGAATGTTTATTACTAGTACTATATCTGATGAAAGTCGATTAGACTATTACTTGGCTCTGTTTATCTTAACTAGCACAAGAGAAGAAAGGGAAACCAATGAAATCAGAATGGATGAATATTTTGAGTCCTTTATCCTTGAACTGTTTTTTTGGTACATGAAAAATTTAGGAGTTGGATGGGTTGTTACACAACTAAGGCAGGGTGCACCTATTGGGTTCAGTTACCTTGATCTTAAACTTTAAAAGGGTAGAACAATAGTTTTTAAAACAACTACTAAATAGTCATGATTGCTCTTTTGGTAAATACGTGTATCAGAATTTTCATCCATTTGTTTTATTTGGTCTGTTTCTTTGTTCTCAATGTTTCCCTCAACTAAATTATGAACATGAAGTGGCTGACAAATTTAAACCACAGAATCTGATATGGGCTGTGAGTCTCGAGGGTGAAATCAAGGATGTGGTTGCATATGAACCTTCTACCAATTTGTGACAGAAATTATTAGTTAATGTCACTATGAAGTGTATCTTTTTGCAAAAATGGACAAATAATGATACTGATCTCCTCTACTATTAGAAATCTGCATCTACTTGTGACAGAAATTATTAGTTACTGTCAGCTTTCATTTTGAATGGATGGGCTTCTCAGTGGTCCATTGATATGTTTCAAATCATATTGCAAGTACTGACCAGTTTATAGCCCTACTTAAAATTTGACATATATATATACACACACACAATCATTCTGTGCTACATAATAGGTGATTCCTGACTCAATAGCTGGATTGCAAAATCTGGAGGAACTTAATGTCTCTTCAAATCTTTTGGAGTCACTGCCAGATTCAATTGGCTTGTTACAGAAGTTAAAGTTCCTCAATGTCTCTGGAAACAAGCTGAGTGCCCTTCCTGATTCCGTCAGTCAGTGCAGGTATGCGAGAGAAACAGATATGCTATGGAGAAATTAATAAGAGCACCATTCTTTATATTGTTGTTGTCATTGTCGTCGATTTTAGTAATTACTGTAGACCTTGTGGTTTAGGATCCCTATAAAATTTATCATGGATGCTAACATCAATGTGTTTTCAGAAGATGGTTAACTTAGTAACTATATTATAGTGGAGAGCCTCGTATGTATATTTTGAAAGCCATAGTTTTATAAAAGTGAAAGGGGGAACAATTTTTAGTTTTTTACACATGCAAGACAGCAAGAGCAAGAACTGTTTCTGATTTAAATTTGTTGAGTTTTAATTAAATTAAAAATATCAACATCATTTCAGAATTATTATTTTGTTTCTCCATCTTTCAACTTTTTAAAATTCTACTTCAAAAGTGTCCAAACATTGTAGAATATCTTACTATCAATTCAAAACCTTGTTCTGTTTCTGCATATGCGTCTCATTTTTTAAACCACTAGTGATGGCAGAAAAACCTATCGATGTGTTTAAGAATTTATCCGAGCTATAAATGCTTTAATTATCATTGATCAAACCCTTTTATTAATTGATCAGGTCATTGGTGGAGCTAGATGCAAGCTTTAACAGTCTGACTTATTTGCCAACAAATATTGGATATGAATTACAAAACTTGCAGAAGCTCTTGATTCAATTGAACAAGATTCGTTCACTTCCTTCTTCTATTTGTGAGATGAAGTCCTTGCGCTATCTGGATGCTCACTTTAATGAGCTAAACGGGCTTCCTATTGCAATTGGGAGATTAACTAATGTTGAAGTTCTCAACCTGAGCAGTAACTTCAGTGACCTTAAAGAACTTCCAGAGACATTTAGTGAACTGACTAACCTCAGGGAATTAGATCTCAGCAACAATCAGATTCACGCACTACCGGATACATTTGGTCGCCTTGATAATTTGACCAAGCTAAACTTGGAGCAGAACCCTCTTGAATTGCCACCAAGGGAGATTGTAGATCAAGGGGTTCAAGCCATAAAGACTTTTATGGCCAAGAGGTGGGTTGATATATTGGTAGAGGAAGACAGGAAAAGCACGCATGAATTGCAAGAACAAGGACAGAGTGGCTGGTTAACACGAAGCACCTCCTGGTTGAAGAATGTCACTGGAAATGTAAATGAGTATCTGGGATCCGCCATTAGATCTCCTATGTCGCCCAAATCTCCTAGAGATGCTTATCTTGATCAGCAGCTATGAGGCGATGGTCCAGCACATATTGTGGACTTTCGTTGATGCGAATGTCAGATGAAGATTATAGATACTATCTGCTGCCAAGCAACTATTCCCTGCTCCTCCCTCTTTGGTTGCTACTGCATCCTTTTTACCTAACAGCGGGTGGGAAGCTAACATAATTTTTGTTTTGCTAAAATCTTTGGATAATTAATTATGGTTTATCTATATGGAGGTAAAAGTATATTTATTTCATTTTTCCAATCCTTCAATTTTTTTATACATGTTAATCCAAGCCATCTTAAAATCGAAAAGGCTGGCAAACTTCACTAACGTAAGCTACGAATGTCTGAATGTCTAATTGTGTTGTAGTTTGCTGCCGAGGTCAGCTTTTTAAGGGCCATTTGCCGTTTTTGGCTATCACGGTATATATAAAATAAATTACATTTGAATGGAACTCCCCAGGGGCCGTCTCTCTACCCCTTTTTGCTCTGGGCCCTACGGACTCTAATTTGCGGTATCATATTTTCTTCCTTCCACATTGTCCTCCTTTATTGCTAGATAGCGATTGAAGTATAGTTAAAGCAGACTTGACTCGGAACTTCTACTTGTGAAATCAGAGTTTACTATATATTGCTTGTTTTATGGGTATCCTTTGGTATATAGATTCCATATTGTTTCTCTTCCTTTTCTTTTCTCTTTAAGTAGTTTTGATTGATGAGCACGCACCAAAGTCTCATTTATTGTAGGCCCAAAAGAAAAAGCTTCATTTGTCAAGTAACGCGGTTGCAAGCTGGAAGAATTTCAAACTGTAGCGGAAAGATGTATATTCGATGGGGGCCACTTGAGGTATATTTGCCTTTTTCAGTTTCTCAACTTTGTCCATCTAATTCCACATTTAACCCTCGTGTGCCCTAGACATTATATTACTAAACCACCACTACCACTACTAGCCACCTCTCCAGCCACCGTGTGCTGCACATGTCTGCCAATTCCTTTCCTTCTGTCATTCCCTCCTTCACCATCACCATTCACCAACCATATAATAATATAATATAGTACGAGTGATCAGTCATATTCCTATATAGACACCATTATCGTTATTATTAGCATATTCCTCTGCTTCTTTCTTCCTCCATTCGATCATCCATCTGTTCGGATCTTTGTTTTCACGAGAGCCTGTAAATTAAAGTATGACCAAGATCACCATTATAACGTTGTTGGTCGCCTTGACAGTGTCCTACCTTGTCTATTTGTTGCGTGATCAGAAAGTTGAAGGATTCTATGTGGCAGTGGGGGTGGCCGTCGCTATGAGTGTTGTTGCATCGGTGATGATCGTGGCGTTCCGAGCCACCATGGTGACATGGATCACGGTGTTAGTGCTGCTGGCCTTTGCAGGCAACCGTCGCCGGATCTTGGTTCAACGAGGTCGGCGAATCACCGTTGATGTGGCATGGTACTTGCTCCGCGTCATATTCAGATCACAGAAGGGCCTCTTCGCCCTGGCTTGTGCCACCGTTGTCAGCTTGCTCGCCAACTACCGATGAATGAAGTAAATAAGTAAATATAACCTATATGCTCAATGAAGTAAATATCTTATCTTTATGTCGAATTCCACCCCTTACGCCTTCTTCTTCTTCTTCTTCTTCAAGTTAAATACATATTCTTTTTAGTTTTTAAATTCAAAGGAGATCTTGGATGGGGATGAAGCCACGTTGTACTGTTGTAATAGTAATTTGGCAAATATGCTCGCGCTCCAGTGGTGAGCAAGCAAATTTTTATTCGCTGCTTTCTTTAAAAATGTCATGTAATTGACATCTTTGGAAATTGAAAGGGGAAAACAAATTATTCCCAAACGTTTTGCATCTTGTTTCCGTTTTTCAATTTTTTTCCTTTCTTAGTCGTGCACCTCGTTCCTTGACCGGCCTCTCTACAGTTTTTATAAGCCTTCAAGTTTGTTTGAAGGATCCATATATTGTTCGGTGACTAAATTATTAAATTAATTTTTAAAAAATTTGATCGACTTTATATTAATTTATGAAATATTTAAATTTTATTATAATTCTTAATAAATAATTTTATCATTCAAATTAATTTTTATATAGAAGTTAATATAATTAACTTTTAAATTTTTTAAATACTAAGTTAAATGATATAATTATGTGTTAAAAATATTTAAAAAACTAATTTGGTCCGTGATTGAAACACGATGCCACTGTGTCACCATGTCACCATATATTGTTTCGGAAGCCTTCCTACTGCATCTTTTAACACTCTGCTCCGGATTGAAACTCAATACTGTAAATTTTGTACACCTGCGGTGTATTTCTCTTATTGGATGAGATTTGTTGGGGATTGTCGTGCGCGCTAGCCAGCCGTCAATGGGGATTCCGTCTCAATAACTATGTTATTTATTTGCTTAATTTACAGTTTTGGTTCTCTATTTTAACAAAATTAAGGATTTGCTTTCTTTATTTTGAAAATGAATAATTTAATTTTTTTTATTTTTAGAAAATCAGTAATTTTTATGCCTTCCTCAATGTGTCGTTAGAAATCTAACAAAAAAAAATATGACATTAAAGGATTAATTTTTATTTTCATATATGTCATTTTAAATATATGTGACACGTACATAATTCTTTAAATACTCAAAATAATTTTAGTAAAAATAAAGTTAATAAAAAAATTAATCTTATTCTTAAAAAATTTAAATATTTAAAGAGTTATGTATATATTAAATGTATTTAAAATACTTATTCAGAATAAAAAATTAATTTTTTAATACTATATCAATATTTTTTTATAAAATTTTTAACATCACGTAGACTTAGGGAGTAAAAAAATATTTATTTTGTGATAATAGAGAAATTAAATAATTTATTTTAAAAATAGAGAATCAAATTGTTTATTTTACTAAAATAAAAAAATTAAAACTGTAATTAAGTTATATTTATTTTATGTGATTTGCCATGTAATTACATGAGATATCTTAGAATTAATATATCTTTGGATAGGCTTTTTCCTCGCCCAAATGGGTTGAGTCATTCATACGGACTTTTACTAATTTTTTATTTTTTTTTGGTTTGGCATTAGTCTCAAATATGATTTTAACGTCGTTTAGTCTCAATTGGATTTTTTTAATTTTTAGGTTGAATGTGATTTTATTTTTAAATATAAATAATTTCACTATAAACTTATTTTTAAGCAAATTCAAATTTATAATATTAAATTTATCTAAAATTAAATTTACTCAATCTAATTCAAATATGTTCTTAGTTAAGTACAAATTAAGATTTTTGATTTTTTTTTTATTGAAAAAACAGTTCGTAAGTTTTTATCAGAGGGCGAGGAAATGAGATAGGTTAAGAGTGCATTTGATATATTAGAATGGTGATTCCATTCTTGAGTCTTGATTCTATCTCATGAAAGTGATTTTTTTTTTATTTGGTATGAAGTGTAATAGAATGTTGTTTCCATTTTAAGCCTTGACTTTACAAAGAAAAGAATTACCGGTCTTTATCAAATAAATAACAATGATATTTTTTAAAAAAATAAAAAATTAATATTAGATATATTTTTAGTTTATTATGTAACAAATTGAAATAAATTAAATAAAAAAAAATGCAAGGTAGCTTGTAGAAATATTTGTGGGACAAGTTGGGTTCATTTTGATTCGGCTTAATTATAGTCCGATATTTTAGTAGACGCTATTATTATTAAGTGTAAATGGCCCAACTAAGATTGTCCTGGATTATATGAGCCTAAAATCTGAATATAAAAAATAATTCTGACATGTATAATTAAAATACATTAAATCATAAAATTTTAATATTTAAAAATAAAAAACTTTAAAGATAATTTTTTAAATATTTAAGTGATAATATAATAATATTTATATTAATTTTAAAAATAAATAAAAAATATTTTTTTAAAAAAAATTATTATATAACCTTGAATTGAGTTAAGCCAATTCAAAAGATGACTCAATTCTGATTCAATTAATTTTAATTTAAAAATGTACTGGTCTAATTTTTTAAACTTAGTCTCAATCTAATTTTTTACTAAAACTAAATCTTGATCCAGTTAGCTTGAGTTGGGTTGTGCCGTTGGGGTATCAAGTTAAATTGAGTATTGAATATCCTTAGTAGCTTAAGAGAGCCCTAATACCGAAACGCAAGGATGGAATTGTAAAATTTTCGAAGAGGGACTATATTTTAATTATTTAGGAAACTTATTTAAAAAATTACACACAGTAACTAAATTTTCTTATGGGTCATTGCCCCTGTAAGAAGAGAAATTCTTATTTACACATAGCAATGACAATTCTTTTTATGTTATACCATTAAATTGTGCCATCTCAATTATGTAAACAATTATTATCTTTCAATATATATATTGGTTAAAGTAAATATAATAGTGATTTATACAGTTGACTTGACACACGTTTAATGTTGCAGTACAATTAAGAGGATTGTCTTACATACAATCCACTTGACAGTGAGAATTTATAATTTGCTTTAAATAATTTTATATGTTTAATGAAATTCTATACATATATGTTGGGATTTTTGCGAGGAAAAAAGTAATCTCAACAAAACCAATCAAATTTATTGTGTTGGAAACCGATTATATTGATTTTGATTAACAAAGCAAATCAATCTCAGTCAATCTAATTTGATTTGATTCAATGCCCTTTTTTTTAATCTGATCCAATAAGTTTTTGGTCACATATTTAAAAAAAAAATAGACACAACTTTACGATTTCTTTTTATGGCTTGTTTAATAATAAATTTATTTTAAAAATCTCATATAAATAATAATAAATTAAAATTTAATTATATATATATATATATATATATATATTTGATTTCTGAAAATTAGTTTTTAACTTGTTTAATTCAAATTTCCTAGTAGATAAGTTTGTTTTGATTATAAACAACTCTTGCGTATATCATCACGGTACAATACCTTTGGGTAGGTCCCACGGTTAACTTTGCAAAGAAGGTATCAATTGAAAAATTAGAAAATAAAAAGTCAAAAGGATAATTTCTTGTTGGAAAAGCCACGAGTAAGCATACATTAACACCGATCCTATAAATGTTACCCACTGCTTCTTCTTCAAGGAGAGCGTGGATAGCGGCTAACGGGTGCGCTTGCAACTCTGCCACTCTTGTCGTTCTGACTCGGTTGTTTCTGATCTGAAGAAGAAGCCACATCTCCGATTAGGGTTAGGGTTTCGGTGTTTTCTGTCGCGGCTAACTGGTACGCGTCCTTCCGTCGGTCCGCGCTTGCGTTCTCGAAGCTATGGAATCTACTTTAGTGATCAAGGTTCCAATTTTAAATTTCCCTTTTTCCTCCTATTTTAGTTTTACTATTCGGTCTTTAATTAATTTCCATTCTGCACTGCACGATGCGCTGCGTTTAATCACCTAGGAATTGCTTAGAGGAATTAAAAAAAAAAATCGTTTGTGGTTCGTGACGATTTTGGTAGCTGGTTTATGGGTTGAAGTCTAATGATGATTAAATTGCTTTCAATTCGAGGTCGATGATATTAGAATACTGTTGATTGAGAACCGATATGCATCCCTTTCTAACCTCGGCTTTAATTTGATTGTATTGATGATCGGAGCACGAAATTATAATTTATACCCTTAGCGAGTGTGAAAAAGAAGAATGGAGCTGAAATCCCGAGCAATGCTTGTCGGGTTTCGGTACGAATAATTTGGTTTTGCCCAGAAAATAATTTTAGTTCTTTCACATGATTTTCATGAAAATCAATTTATTCTTGGCGTTTGCTCGATGAGTGCGTGGTTAATTGAATGTAATCTTTAAGTTTTAAATTTTTGCTGGCTAGGAGTTCCCTCGGTCATTTAAAAGGTTGATTTTTATTTACTTATTTGCTTAGTTGCTCGATGGTATATGTGATATTAATATATCAAGGATCCAACCTATCAAATCTATAATCATACATTTTAATGTTGCTAGTTAATTTTTTGAAGAGTCATATCCTTTCTGGAGAATTATAACCATTGCACATAATTTCGTCGGCAAGTATTGTATTTCATGACTTTGCTGATAAGTACTTTCACATGTGGTTTTTGACATCATAGCTGGGCTTCATTTTGCTTGATTCTTAATCAATGGTTCTATAATCATGCAAATCTTTTCTTATTGCATCACGTCTGGTGGTACAGGTCAAATATGGAGATACCCTCAGGCGCTTTAGTGCTCGAGTGGATAAGAATAATCAACTGGACCTTGACATGGTCAGGTTGAAGGCCAAGATACTTTCTCTTTTCAATTTCACTGCTGATGCAAATTTAATACTGAGATATGTTGATGAAGATGGTGATTTGGTGGCTCTCGTGGATGATGATGATTTGCATGATGTGATGAGGCAGCACCTGAAATTCTTGAGAATTGATGTACATATGAGCAGTGACAGTGGTAGTAAATCAAATGCTAGGTCTAGTGGAAGTGCCACCCCTTTAAGATCTCCTGTCCCAAATCCATTTCTGAGTGGAAATGTTGCCATAGCTGATGCTTTGAAGTCTTTGCCAGAGCCATTATGCGAGGCTCTTTCTAATTTATCTCTTGACTTGGCTTCAAAAGCTGCATCTTCAAGTCCAATGCTTGCTACTCTTGCTGATTGCATCTCCAAAATGGGACAATCTAATCTAAAATCTGATTTCCAGCCTCATGTTGCAGCTGGTCTTCCTGAGGAACTTGTCACTCGTGAAGCAAGAGGTCCACAGTCTACACGCGTGGACTCAACATCCAATGCCAGTCAAAAGGTGGAGGCTGGAAATGTAACGAGAGGTGTAGTGGCAGGAGTTGCCCCTGTTGATCTCAATATCCTTCCATGTGATCCAAATCCATCTCAGTCCACAAATGTGAACACTGCACCACTTTCATCAGCGGTCCCTGATGGTGATGGTAAAAAGGGAAAAACATCTACCAATGATAGTTTTACTGGTAAGGGTGACAGTGGTGGCACATCCACAAGTTATGCAGCTCCAAATAGCAGCTCAATTCAGACTGCTGCAATTGGTTCTAGCCCTTTCATTGGCTGTCCATTTTCTGGGACATATGTTACTGATTCATTGCTACCATCTCTCGGAGATCATCGTATTCATCCATTTAAAAGAAGCCATAGTCACACTGAGGCCACAGGTGGTATGTTCCATAAGGGTGTCCGCTGTGATGGTTGTGGCGTTTATCCAATTACCGGACCTCGTTTCAAATCCAAAGTGTAAGTACCTTATTTTATTCTGATATTGTGAAATAGCTTTCATTGGTGTTTCTATGAATTTTATTGCTTCTCTTTCTGCAGGAAAGAAAATTATGACCTCTGCAGCATCTGCTTCAACGAAATGGGTAACGAGACTGATTATATCAGAATGGACCGCCCTGTGTTTGTTCGTGCCCCACGATCCTTCAAGGGTGTATACGAACATGTATTAAGATCTGTAACCTCTTTTGGACACTTATCCCTTGTCGGTTCCCTTTTGAACTTTACATATTTACCCCTTTTTCTTTTCTGGTGCAGCCACCTTGGATGGGTTCTCCATCATTACCACATGTTTTTAAAACAGGTGCTATTTTGAAGCATGCAAGGCCAAAGCTAGATAGTCGGTTCATTTTGGATGTCAATGTAACAGATGGTACAATGATGGCCCCATCTACTGCATTTACAAAGATCTGGCGGATGCGCAACAATGGCACTTTAGTGTGGCTCAAGGGAACTCAACTTGTTTGGATTGGAGGAGACAAGTTTAATGACTCTCATTCAGTTGACTTAGAGGTTCGTGAAATACTAATCCTGCAGTTTGATCATTTCTTTGAGTTTTTAAGCTTTTCTCTTGGTTTGTTTTGCATGTTATAGAATCTATATTATACTAGTCTTTTGAGTGGTTTCTTTGATTAAACATCCCAGGTTCCCGAGGATGGTTTATCTGTGGACAAGGAACTTGACATTGCGGTTGACTTTAGAGCACCTTCGTTGCCTGGTCGATACATTTCGTACTGGAGGATGGCATCCCCATCTGGACAAAAATTTGGCCAACGTGTTTGGGTCCTCATTCAGGTAAAATGTTTATGTTGTGGACATTTTTTCCTTTATATATTTTTGGCTGAGAAACATTAGGTGTTATTTCCAATGGTTCAATAATATTCTCGCTCTCTTTTGTTATCATACTTTTAGGTCGATGCTTCTCTCAAGGACTCATTTTATGATAGCTCTCAAGGTCTGAACTTGAATATTCCCCTTGATGTCAATGGCTCTAAAGGGCCTCAGATTATAGATATCAATGTTCAACCTATCGTGGATGAAGTCCTTCTTCAACCTCACAATCCTAGTGGTCCCACTGAACCTGCGAAGCAAACGGTTGATGAGCAACCCAAGCAAGAGCTGGAAAATGAATTCCCTATAAATGAGGCTACATTTGTTGGCCCTGGTGCTTCACCCCCTGCAACTTCTGCTCCTTCATCTGTTCCTTATCCCTTCATTGATTTCTCTGAAACTGCCCCAGCTGTTCCCTCCAATCAGCAATCCTATGCTCTAGATGCACCATCATCATCTCCAGGGATTGGTGGAAATAATTCTGTAGAAGAGACTCTACTTAAAGAGCTTGAGGAGATGGGTTTTAAGCAGGTTGATTTGAACAAAGAGATCTTGAGGATGAATGAGTACAATCTGGAGCAGTCAGTGGATGATCTCTGTGGTGTTTCTGAGTGGGACCCTATCCTTGAAGAATTACAGGAGATGGTAAGTTGTTTTCTGGATGACATTTTTAATTGGTTTGGTTGATGCTGCTTTTTCTTTTTTTTTTCTTTTTTTTTTTTGTAAATCATCAAACATCTTTGCTTTTATATTTTTTGGACTGGATGCAGTTTTGATTTGTGATGGGGTATGAATGTAGGGTTTCCGTGACAATGAAATGAATAAGAGGCTGCTGATGAAGAACAATGGAAGCATCAAACGTGTTGTTATGGATTTAATCAATGGAGAGCAGGTTTAGTTGGAATTGTCTGTAATCAATGCAAAGGTAGCGAATTCTGTGCTGTAGGATGCTTTAACATTCGGCAGGGCACTCTACATAATTATCTAATGTCCTAACTTGATCTTGTACTATGCTGCTGTTGTCATGGCAATTGGACAGTTTGTTCGATCTTATGTTGGATTTATAATATGTATATGACTCATGACTTTGCTTTCATAATCATATGTATATAAGTATATATGCTACATCGTTTTGGTTATCTATAGGTTACGCCTTATTTTGTTTTGGAACAAGCTTTTTCACAAAATGCATTGCAAATTGCCAAATTCTTTCCCCCCGTGGGGTGGTGGTTGGGGTGTGATGATTGGCTGATGAGGATATTATCTGCCATGCTTCCAACGCTTGTGGGGGTGGGCTCTGTGCCTCTACAGTTTGCGATAGATGGGAGTTACAAGCTCCTTTGGGGACCATTATTAAAGAGTGGTGACCATGGCAGATTACTACCTGCAGATCAGTGACTCCTGAAAAAAGGGGTTGTTAATTTTTTAGTCTAGCAAGGCTTCTTGTAGTCTTTTCAAAGCCCATTCTCCGACCTAGTGTTTAATATGCAACGATGATTTATATATCAAGATGCACACTACCCGGTCGCCTTTGCTGTCATTAAAGATGTGTGAGAATTTTAGCCTTTTATGAGTAAGGAATCAAATTCAGATTGAAAGCAGAATATTTGGGGAAGGAAACTAGTAATTCAGTGGTTATTCTATTAAGCTAAAGAGCCAACTATTATAAAGGCTCTCAAATCAAGTACTGGCATGATTATGTTCATATTTAGATTAATTTATTTCATACTGAAAAAATGCATTTCGGTTAAAATATTTGTTAAAGAATTTTAATCATATTTTTTTAAAAGCAAAATAAGTTAAGTCAAATTAACACTACTATCCCTCTATTTATTTGCGGCTGTGTGTTTCTCGAGAATGTGCTTCTCTACCCAAGGCTTATTGATGTGTTTACTCTCTTTCCATAGCTTAACAATGATATGGTTTCTTTTATACATTTTTGGTCCACCATCCTAAAAATTTAGAGGTTAGTTTTCATATAAAATTAACCAAATTGTCCCTAAGAGTTGGCCTTATGAAACACGTTTTCCTCTTAAAGACGGCTTCTGGTCTAATTCTCAGCCGCAGGCACCCAAAGTCAGGTTCCATTAAGGGGTAAATGGTGTGACTTGTTAGTTTCCAAAATATTCACGTTCTCTTGTTGAAAAGCATAAAACACTGAATATGCTGCTATACATTAGAAAACACAATCGCAAACGTAAAATGAGTTTGTTTAAAAATAAATAAATTTGATCACCAAAAAAAATAATAATAAAATAAGTTTATCTAAGCTCGAATTAAAGATACCACTTAAATTCAGACTATTTCGGCCGTTATGCAAACTCTAATGCATAAACAACTTTTCGATAAAATGCAAATAGCTTAACAGTGTTAGTTGTCTCTTCTTGTTTCTTTAAAAATGATCTACATATCATCATTCAAAAAAAAAGCATATAGTACTTGTTTAAAAGCATATTCTCCCACAGTCCCACTGCCCTTCGTTATTCTTAATGCAAAAAAAACCCAAGAGTAATAATGGTAATTGCATGATAAAATTAAAATGTAAGTAGTAACCAATGATAAATATATTTATGTTTTATTTTTATTATCTAACATCTTATAATTACAATGGCAAAAAATATTAAATGAGGATGATATATTTTATGTAACCATTACAAATTTTATTCTAGTTCAACATTTTAGATTTAGGTATTTATGTAAATGGTTTTAGAAGAGATATTTATTTAAATATTAAGTTATAGTTTTTTTATTTGATAGAAAATTATGTAATTGATTTAAATATTAAGCTCTTTACTCTAGGCATGAAGATTGTGACTCGATTACTGTGAGTCGCATTTTAAGAGAAAGTCATATCATTATTACTCCTGACCTGAGAAGATTAGACTTATGATACGATTCAGATAAGTCAAATAATGTGAAGATACTTTTGGTTCACATCAAATATTAAGCTCTTTAATATAAAAAAAAACAGTGGTTTAATGTATTAATTGATAAATCTTTATTAAAAAATCATGTATTTTTAAAATATAAAACACATAAAAAGTAATTATAATTTATAAATATACTTTTAATAATTATATATTGTTACATGCATGATATATTAAACATTTAATTTTTTTAACATATTAATGTAAGTATTCTCTTCACAGGGCAAAATTTTTGGATTTGTCACTGTTGGCCAATGTGTCAAACATTGATTTCAAAATTGATAAAATCTTTTAAAATGGTGTCACTTTTACTTGTCTTCTGTCGAATCATGTGCTTGGTTGTGTCATGGACAAGTGCTTATATAGGTGCCTATTACTACATTTTATGGATCATAATAAGGCTCTCATGTTCTAGTAACATGGCTAGAATTCTATACACTAGACGGCATCGTGATATTATCACAAGAAGATGGAGAAGAATTTTTAAAGAATAGTGTGAACTGACGTCCAAATTGAAAAGCTTTCATAAAGCAAAGTCACTCAAGACAACTTTCTACTCGTGCGCCCAAAATAATTGTACCTCTTTATTCTGAGCTTCTTTTGAATTATTCCCATCATCATATGTCAATTCTGGCTGGCATTGGAGTTCACCTATTCCGCGTTCCGTTCGTGTTTTGTTATGCTTGATTTTGATTTCAGGTTCCGACAGTGAATCATTTGTAAGTATTTTAGACGAGTCTTTTTTTTTTTATTTAAATTTTAAAAAATGAGAGAATTTTTTTAAAAAAAATGTTAATTGTGTTCCTATCAATACTATGATGAATCTCTTATTTTATTAAAGTATCATATATGATTTAATTTTTAAGAGTCATATTTCATGAAAAGGATCGTATTATTATCACTTTTGACTCAGAAAAATTAAACTTATATGATTATTTAAATAGATCGAATCTTATGAGTGCGTTTGGATTTAATAATTTTATTATTTGATTTCATTTGTAAAAAAAAATTTTATTTAAAAAATTATAAAACGTGAATTGATAAAATTTAAAAATTTTTAGAAATCTCATGGATTTTAATCAAGTTATTTTTGAAATTTTATTAAAAATGAGAGAATTTGAGTGAATTTAAGTGAAATTTATTTAAATTTATTCTTTTACACTTAATTATTCATTTAGAAATAGAAGAGAAAGTTTATTAAAAGAAAGGGTAAAAATATAAAATTTTTAAAATAAAATCAATTTAATTCTTATTTTTTGTATTCCAAACATAAAATTTGATTCCTAAATCAATGAAATCATAATTTTTATAATGAATTTCAAACACAAAAATTAATTTTTAATTCAATTTAATTTAATATAACTCAAATCAATTCAATTTAATTTTAATTTTTTATGATTCCAAACACATCTTATGTACACATAAAAAAAAAATACACCCTATAGAAATACTCTTAGTTTATAAAAAAAAAAAATCAAATATTAACTCCAATTTTCTGTTCTGCCTCATTACGCCCTCTTTCCTTTTTTTTTTTTTTTTTTTGGTCCTCCATTACGCCTCTTTCCTTGTTTCCTCTGTTTTGCTATGTGGCCTGCCTCAGGTAAATTAAAGTCCAGGAATGGAATCTAAATTACGGGTCGAATCAGCTGTTTGAAATTGACAAAAAGCCAGAGAATTGGATTCAATCTTATCAATTTGAGAACAAAGAAAAGCATATTTTTTTTGCCTGAAAATTGCACCTTGTGCTAGCAGGTTTGCTTTGTGTGCTAGTTTTAATGTAACTCAAATACATCCTATAATTCAATTTAATTTAATGTAACTCAAATCAATTTAATTTAATTTTAATTTTTATTATTTCAAACACATCTTATAAACACGTGAAAAAAAAAATACACTCTATAAAAATATTCTTAGTTTACAAAAAAAAAAAATCAGATATTAACTCCAATTTTCTGTTCTGCCTCATTACGCCTCTTTTTTTTTTTTTTTTGGTCCTCCATTACGCCTCTTTCCTTGTTTCCTCTGTTTTGCTATGTGGCCTGCCTCGGGTAAATTGAAGTCCAGGAATGGAATCTAAATTACGGGTCAAATCAGCTGTTTGAAATTGACAAAAGCCAGAGAATTGGATTCAATCTTATCAATTTGAGAACAAAGAAAAGCATATTTTTTTTGCCTATAAATTGCACCTTGTGCTAGCAGGTTTGATTTGTGTGCTAGTGCTTTGTGCTTGAACCAGTACTTGTGAGCAAAACCAGCAAAAGAGCAACATGCTGCGCTCCCAGGACTACCACGCCCACATTACAAAAGTGCACAGGACGCCTAGTGTTCTCTCTGACGTCCCTCAGTACCCCAACGCTCATCTGGCCTTCAACAAGAAGGTTGTTTATGAGGAAGACGATAAGGGGTACCACGACCACCACCACTACGGGCATCACAGCCCACACTTTGGCGAGAAGGTTGAAGTAATTGAGTATGAGCAAAGCAGCGTGCCTGAGCATGTGGTCGGTGACGTCGTCTGCGAAGAAAACGTGGACGTTGAAACTGACCAGTACTATCAGCGCAACAACAGGGGTGGCTTTGAGTTGCAGAAGTGGAAGACCTTTAGGCACTAAGCTAGCTCATGAATCATCATGTGTCTAGTTTGCTAGGCAGGCTACCTAATAGATCAAAACCAGCATTATGCTTGTATGAAATAAATGCCTGCTTAGCCAGCCATTATGTAGAACCTGGGTGTGGTGTTCCATATATGTAGCGCTCTTCCATGTATCAATAATTAATAAAGCATATATAGCAGTATATCCCTTATATATGTTTTAATTAGCATGCCATGGTTTATTGCTTATTTCAGCTTTACTTTCTGAGGATCAACATCCTCATTTATCCTTCAAACATAACATAATCAAAACTCATGCTATTGGACTATTGCAAATGTAGGGTCTTAAATTTTTAATGGTACAAAACAATGAAAAACTTGCTATAGATTTCTATAAACTTTTGATTGAATATTTCAAATACCGTCCCAAATGTGAGAGTCATGATTTTCCATCAAGTTGGAGAATATGTATATACTGCAACTGTGCTTGCTCACCACATATAAACATCCAAATTAAAGTAAAGTGAGAAAAAAAAAATTGTCAGTAAGCCAGAAGTTCAAGGTGCATATTCAACAAATTAAGAGTAAAATTAAGCTGGTTACTCTAACGAAAGAAGATCAAATTAACTCATGTATCATCATTTTCCAGTGGAACTTTGGTGGCATTAAATCGCCTAGAAGACATATGATTGAACAGATTCCTGAGGTTATTCTTACTCTCCTGCTTACGCCTTCGGTGGATTCGAATGGAGCCACTTATGTCAGTAAATGGGCTATCCAGAGCCAACCCTATCTCTAACCTCCTGGACACGGTCACGAGCTCATAGGAGTCCCAGAGTGATTGCTGGAAATCCCAGTAAGTGGCAGGGCTCGTGTCCTTGGTTGAGGACTTGCTCATTGCTTCGAGCTTGAACCTGGAAGGCTTGCCTCTGAAATCTCTTCGGTGTGCGTCAAATTCACTCACGGGCCTAGAGCTGCCGGAGTGGCTGTACCAAGCCTGTGCCACGGCTTTCAGTACTTCCAAGTCTTGGTGCTGTTCGAGCTCTAGCCTCCTCTTCATGGCTAGAGAGGTTTCTGTTCATGGGGCCATGTTACTTTTCGAGAAAATCAGAGCCTCACAACAGCCATATGGAAAGGGATAAGCTGAGCCCGACGGAACCTCCTCTTTTCTGGTTAACGGGTAAGCGTTTTTGTCTCTGTTATCCTAATTTTTGTCACTATGAGTAATAGTATAAGCTGCAAAAAAACACAAGTGGCCGTACGGCAAGTGCCAATTTGAGAGGGCCAATTTTTCTCTTGGACCGAATGTCCGAAGGCATAATTTCAATAAGCTGCATTCAGCCATTAGGCTTGGTGAGGCTGGAGACATTTTCTCAAGCCCACCAAGGTTCTAACCTGGGCAGGTGTCACTCCTTTTTTCTCCATAAATTCTTTTGTAGAATAAATTCATAGTAAATATTATTTTTTATTAAATAAGTAAAAAATAAATACACTATTATTTTTTATTTAATTATGTGTCAGTTTTTTATTTACTTAGTTTGTACAACGTATATAAGCTAAGTATATTCTTCGAATTTCTCGTATCCTTCGTCGTAGGAGTAAATGTGGCCTTATCTTTTTATTACTTGTTACTTCATCCACGCTTGCAAGGGAGTGAAAAGTTTTATTAATTGATATGATTTAAAATTATTTTAAAAAATTTCATAAGTTAAATGAATCAATAAAGTCATTAGAGCATTTTTAAGAACAAAAGAAATTTCCTGGAAATTATTAGACCATTTATTAAATATATGGATGTTAGTAAGAGTAGTTCGAGAAAGCTCAATCAACCAAGTTGAAGTCTATGAATATTGCGGAAATATTGCACACACTGACTTGAAACAAGCTATGTCTGGTTTAAAGAAAGTGAGTTAAACACAAGAAAGCAATTGCATCAAGTATCAAGCAGTTAAATGAAAAACTTGGTATAACAAAGGATTGCAAAAAGCAAACTTTAGCTAGCAAGAACATGGGCAGGCAAAGAGAAGGATACGATGAGCACCGAGAGCGTTCAGGAGGAAACAAAGGAGACCTCCCCTGAGGAGGAGGATTTGCTACGCAGGAGCACCAAAAAAATCAAAGAATGGGAAGCAAGAGTTCCAAGGAGAGGCTTCAGGTCCCGTCTCGTATGAAGATGTGAGTGCTGGAGAAGAATATTGCGATGCGAGAAGGATATCTTACAAGGACTCTCTGACAGGTAAAAGAACCATAAGTGAGGATAGCAGCGAGAAGGAAGGCAATAGTGATTGTGGGGATGACTATGCAGTTACAGTGGAAGATGAGGCGATGGAGGACAGTCAGAATCAGGGGGAGCTGTGCAAGGTGGCAGAGGATGAAGGGGGTCTGGATAATCCAGAATTTGTCTTTGCTAGACAGGTTGAGTCTCGCATCCATAAGCCTTTAAGATCAGCTCTGATCATTAAATTACTAGGGATGAAGATTGGGTTTAAAGCCTTAGAGACAAGGTTGCAGAAGATGTGGACCAAAGAAGATGTGGGCCAAGAATGGAATGTTAACCATTATTGATATTGGTAATGATTTCTTCCTTGTTAAGTTTTGGAGGATCAGGATTTTGCTCTGACAGGAGGTCCCTGGTTAATCTTTGATCATATCCTTACTGTGAGAGAATGGAGCCCCAACTTCGATCCTGATACTGAGGAGGTGAAGAATGTTGCGGTTTGGGTCAGGCTTCCGGGGTTACCCATTGAGTATTATGACTCTCAAGTGCTTCATTTCATGGGGAATAGGATTGGGAAGACAGTCAAGGTTGACTATACGACCCTTATCCAAGCTCGAGGAAAGCATGCAAGGCTCTGTGTGGAGGTGGATTTATCCAAACCTCTGCTAGCTCAGTACCGGCTTAAGGGAAGGAACAATAAAATAGATTATGAGGGGATTCACTTTTTATGCTTTAGTTGTGGGAGATATGGGCACTACGTTGATGGTTGCCCAGAGAAATCCATGAGGAATCTGAATGGAGGAGCCACTAGTAGTGATTCTCAGATTAGTATATATTGAAGGAGACAAGAAGCAACTTTGGGCCATGAATGGTGGTGCAAAAACAACGAAGGTCTAGGACGGGGAAAGGAAAAGGAAGGTACAAGTGATGGCAAGGACGGAGAGAGAGCAGCGGTTTTTTTGGGATCGCGGTTTGCTATCCTTGAGGAAGATTCTCCAGAGAATGTCCCAGCGGAGGTCGTTCAGGAGGCAGCTGAAGCACTAAAGGACAAAGGAGGGGAGAGAGATTCTATCACTCATAGAGATAAGGGCCACGTGGAGTTTAAAAGAAATAGAGGATAGAATGTGCTATCTCGGGGTACCTCTGAGGATCGGGGTAAAAAGGCCATACAGTCTTCTGCGGATAAGATGGGCTCTCGGGCCCAAAAGCAGAACATATCTAAAGGGAACCCAGGGCAGAACATATCATCAGGGAAGGGGAATGAAGGCTTGGTGAACCAAGACAAGGTCAGTTTTGGGCCAGGAATTTCGGATCATGTGGACGGGGATGATGTTTTAGGGGTGTTAAGGTAATGAGGGCTCCTTGGGGCCCACCATTCCCCATCCTCCTGACACAGGGACAAGTGAAGGAGGCGGGCTTCTTCAGACCCAGGATCAGAAGGAAGTTGTAATGGATTCTCTAGAGGAGCCATTGGGCGAGTAACCTAGATTAATCTATGACTAGACCAAGTAGCAGTCTCTTCCACTGGAATTGCAGGGGAACAGCAAGTGTTTTTACAGAGTCTGCAAGAACTATTGGGCTCCATCAAGCCTGATATTATAGTTATTATGGAGCGTCGAGTGGACCCCGCAGAAGCTTACTAGAACTTTCAGTTTATTGGGATATCATGGTTATGAGTTTAGTAATGGCAGGGGTTTCTCTGGGGGTATTGCTGTTGCCTGGAAGCCGGCCGGAGAAAGTCAAGTTAGAGCCCATGACCAAGGAGTTCCAATTTCTGCATTGTCGGGTTCAATACCCAACTAATAAACCGTGGTTGTTTACTCCCATTTACGCTAATCCTAATGAGAATTTAAAAAAGGAGATGTGGACCGAATTGGAGGGTATTTCTGAAAAGGATGACTGAAGCGTGGCTGGTGGCTGGGGATTTTAATGACATTGCTGATAGCTGGGAGAGGAAAGGTGGGCCTGATCTGAATTGGAGGAGGTGTAAGTTATTCTCTGACCATATCCAAAATTGTGGTCTTGTTGATCTGGGAGTGGTGGGAACGAAGTTTACGTGGAGGGGTCCTCAACTAGACGGTTATGAAAGACTTTCGAAAGACCAGATAGAGGTCTCTGTAATGCTGAATGGAGGCTTCAGTTTGAGGAAGCTATAGTAAAAGTGCTCCCTAGGGTCGATTTTTCGGATCATCACCCTATTGTGATTTATTTAGAGGAGTTGTTACAATCTACAGGGGTTAGACCATTTCGGCTGTAGAGGGCTTGGCTGACACATGCAGAGTACCAAAACACTGTTCGTCAGGCCTGGGAGGAGACTGGAGTGTTACAAGGAAGTTAGGTAACACAGCTCAAGTTCTGAAGGAGCGGAATGTTTAATCATTTGGTCATATCAGAAATAGGAAGAGAAATCTGTTGGCTAGAATTGGAGGAATTCAGAAAAAACTTTCTTCAGGGGCGGGTCCGAACAGGTTCCTTTGTAATCTTGAGAAGAACCTCCAGAAGGAGTTGAGTATGGTTATGCTTCGAGAGGAGTTATTGTGGCACCAGAAAGCCAGAACCCAATGGGTTAATGATGGAGACCGCAACACGAGATATTCTCACCTCAAAGCCGTTACTAGGAGGCGAAGGAACAAGGTGTTGATGCTCGAGATAATAATGGAAACTGGAAGGAGGACCAAGATCAACTCAAACAAATAGCCACTGGCTATTATAAAACTCTGTTTAAGACGGAGCCGAAGGAGAACACTCCCTGTTTCGAGTGGCCTCACCCTAGAATCCAAGAAGAGGACAACTCCCTCTTGTTAGCCCTTGTGAGGGACGAAGAAGTGAAGGAAGCCATATTTGCTATGGGACCTCTCAAGTCTCCAGGCCCTGATGGTTTTCCTGCTATATTCTACCAGCATGATTGGGATACAGTTGGGAGGAGCACGGTTGATTTTGTTAAGCGAATTTTTGAAGATGCGACAGGGATTCAACAGGTCAATCAGACATATATTACCCTTATCCCCAAGTAGAGAAACCTGAATTCATTAATCAGTTTAGACCCATTTCCCTGTGTAATGCAATTTACAAGACTGTCACCAAAGTGCAAGTGAATAGAATCAAGACTTTTTTGCCCAATATCATCTCGCCTTACCAAACCAGCTTGGTGCCTGGAAGGTGTATCCATGATAATATTGTGATTGCTCAGGAAATGATTCATTCGATGGGGAAAATGAGAGGGAAGAGGGGATTCTTTGCAATCAAAGTGGACTTGGAAAAAGCCTATGACAGGCTGGAATGGGGCTTTGTTAGCCACATGCTGCAGGTGTATGGCTTTCATCAAGCTGTGATTGACTTAATCATGTACTGCAGGACAACAGTGTCCACTAATGTTCTGTGGAATGGGGCCTGTACAGAGTTCTTTTGTCCTTCAAGGGGTCTAAAACAAGGGAACCCTCTGTCACCCTATTTGTTTCTGTTGTGTATGGATAGATTGTCGCACATTATATCTTGCGCCGTGGAAGAGAAGAAGTGGATCCCTATGAGAGCAGGGAAGAGTGGTCCTGTTATATCGCATCTTATGTTCGCGGATGACCTCCTCTTGTTTGGGATTGCTTCTGAGGATCAGGTTTCCTGCACTCTCCAGTGTCTTGAACTGTTCAGCTCCTTGTCAGGGCAGAAAGTTAATAAATCAAAGACCAATATTTACTTTTCCAAAAATGTTCCTCAGGAGAAAAGAAGAGTTTTGGTCAATTTATCAGGGTTCTCCGAAACGCATGATCTGGGGAAATACTTGGGAATACCGCTGAGAAGAGGAGCTGCTAACAGGAGATCTTTCCAATACATAGTTGACTCGGTAAAAGAAAGATTTGCGGGTTGGAAGGCCAACCAGTTATCCCTAGCTGGGAGGACAATCTTAACCCAGTGTTGAGTACTATCCCCATTTACCCCATGATGACTACTAGGATTCCAAAGAGTATTATTAGAGAGGTGGAAAGCTTGCAAAGAAACTTTATCTGGGGGCATAATAATGAGGTCAGGAAGTGCCACCCAGTTGGTTGGAAAACCATTTGCAAACCCAAAGATAAAGGGGGGTTGGCTGTTAGAAAGTTGAATGCCATGAATACTGCTTGTTTGATGAAGATGGGGTGGCGAGTGATGTCTGGGGAGGAAGGATTATGGATTGAGGTGTTGAAGGCTAAATATGGCCGAGGAAGGGGCTGTTGCTCGTCTATCATTGTCAAACCACAGACTCCAGCTTCTGGAAGAGTATAGGGATGTATTGGAAGAATATTAGAGAGAATGCTCTATGGGATGTGGGGAATGGGGCCTCGGTGAGCCTTTGGAATGATGTCTGGCTGGAAAAAGATTTGTGTTTAGCCAATCAAATTGATTCGATCCCTCCTTTCATGGCGGATTGGAAAGTGATTGATCTTTCAAACACGGAGGGAGAGCGGAGATGGGATGTCATTAACAGTACTTTCCCTCCCAGTACTACCATTAAGTTTGCTACAGCGTTACCCCCTAGCACTAGCTTCCCCCCTGACAAGTTGATGTGGGGAGGTGATAGGACTGGAATTTTCTCAGTCAAAAGTGCGTATAACCTTTTAGCCTCTGACATGGGAAGTATGTCTAGCATTTGGAGAACTATCTGGCGTATCAAAGGTCCTTCATTTGGATGGTGGCTCACGGGAGACTAAATACCAATGTTAGAAGACATAGATGGACAGCAGCAGATCCCAATTGCTTGCACTGCAGAACTACTCCTGAAACGATTTTGCATGTTTTAAGAGATTGTCCTTGGGCCACTTGCGTGTGGGATCAGTTAGTCAAGCCGCATCTCAGAATTCGCTTCTATTCGGGAGATCTTGGGGACTGGATCAGTTTGAATTTAAAGCACAGCTGTAGTGAGCAAGGTCTCCAGGAGTGGCAACGGATTTGGGCAACTGTGGGGTGGTTGCTTTGGCAGTGGAGGAACAAAGAAACCTTTGATCACAATTTTGTTAGACCAACTAATCCTATTTTCAAGTCCATATTGGCTAGATTATTTTGATCTCTCAACGCAGATAAATTCTGGTGGAAACCCGGATAAGGAGAGGCAAAGGTTGAATGTTAGGTGGTACCCTCCAGAGGTGGACTGGGTCAAAGTCAATATGGATGGTGCCTCCAAAGCTTCTGTCGGCAAGGCGGGGTGTGGTGGCTTGATTCGGGACTGTTATGGGCAATGGGTTGCTGGGTTCTCTCGTCGGTTAGGAGAAGCTCAGCTTTTCTTGCCGAACTTTGGGGCGTGTGGGGGGGTCTAAATTTGGTTTGGTCCTTGGGCTATACAAGAGTCATTCTCGAGCTCGACTCCAAAACGGTCTGTCAAGTGCTGCAAGGAGATCTTCAAGGATCAGGGAAAGCCAGACAATTGATTAGAGGGGTAAGATCTTTACTGTGCAGGGAGTGGGAGGTGAAGTCATACTTACCGGGAGGGAAACCAGTGTGCTGATTTTTTAGCCTCCATTAGTATTGATCAAGAACAGAGAAAAAAAAAAAACATGGGCAGGCAAACATACGGAAAACAACAATTAAATCGTAAGGTGCGCAGGTAAGATACCAAGTAATAACAGGAAGTAAGACACTGAAGAGAGTGAAGGGACAGAGCTCTTGTACAGTCGTTTCTACGCTGGTTTTGCTCCCAAACTAGGATGTTCCCAATGAAAGGAACAAATATTTCTCAAAATCAATGAAACAGTAGGATATCCCAAAATGAGCTCAGCCCTGATTTCCAAAAGGGTTTCCCAATGGTTAATCACTTAATTGCGTGCGTATTCTTCTGCTAGGTTCTAGGTATAAATAAGCAGCTTTTTCTGACAATTAGCAATCTTGTGTTGGCACCCTTGATCCAGAAATGGTTGTCGCAGACCGTTGCAGTGCAGTACAACCTAGCTCTCCCAACTTGGCCTTTAAGCTGGCTCTTGTTGAGCTTCAAAGATCTTCAGTAAAGCGTTGACTTTGACCATTCTTGAGCAAAATCTTTTTGTGTCTGAGCTTGCTATCTTGTTCACTTTCGAGCTTTTTGAACTTCTTTAATTCTGAAACTTCCTAGACTTTCACTCTTTGTAGCACATGCTCTTTCATGTCTTTGAGTTCTTCGATCTAACTTCACAATCTTGATTCCTTCTTTCATTATAGCATATAGACTTCATTGAGTTTTAATTCTCTACAAAACAGTCTTTGTAATCATCACATAGTAAACCAATGATATAGAAACCTTGGACTAACTACACAGAATGCAGAATACTATAGATGAACTCTTTTTATATGTTAATCTTTTTTTTTTTTCACTAAAGAGGTCTACAACTTGATGTGGGAAGGGGTAGAGTAAACTAAAGTGGAGACAACGTGGCTATCAAGGAGGACTCGGTGCCACTTGAGCTATAAGGCTCTTGGGCTCTTTTTGTAAGGTTTCGTATATTAATGAATGCATAATTGTGTATCCTTGTTTCTAAGTTGCAATAGTTTTCCAAAAGATTCAAAAAATGGCAGAGAAAAAAACAATCTGGAATTTGCTTTGATTGGTGAGGCAGAAGATGAGAGTTTAACTTAATGCTCATGTCTTATTCTTATATGTCTGCTTGAGTATATATGATTGTAATCCTGCAGATGAAGTAGAAAGCCTAGCTGCTGCTAGAAAAGCTGCTTTATCTGTTTCTGAACCTTCAGATTCTATCCGGGTAAAACACTCCCTCCTGTTCTCCATAGAGGAATTGATTCCCTTCCTCCCCATTATTTTCTGAAAATGTTTTAGACTGTTACACAAACATCTAAAAATGTAATCCAGAGTTATTGGCCTTTTCTTTTTGTTGCTGTTTTTGTTAGTACGTATTGAATCTGAATATTCAATTTCAGGTTGTCAATGCAGGACAAGCTCAGATGGAAAAGTTAAAATAATCTCCAAATGTGATAGTTCTACACATCCAACACAACTGCAGCTATCGGTAAGCCTAAAATTAATTTCTCGTTCATTCACTTTTACCTCTTCAGTCCTTGCAAGTATACTTTTCCTTCTCCTATAAATGTGAGTAGCTGGATTTGTTTAACTTGTCATAATATGATAGTAACATGTCGAATTTGAATCCTCTAAAATGTAGGGTGCACTTTAGAGAATGAAGTGTAAGTGGGTAACCATTGATGAGAAAATCAAGAAAGAAGATTTTAACATATCCATAATTTGTTATCTATATGCTTGTATTTTATCTAATCCTAATTGGTTGTCAACACCGCTTAATCCTAGTATGTCTGTCTACTTTTCAAGTGAAGATGTAGATTCCCAATATAGGATTTAATGAATTCTTGATTTTATCCTGATTCACTTGGAAGCGAGTACTATGTAAAGTCTTTTTTTTTTTTAATTTTTTTAACTAGGCACCTACATGGGGCATTGAAAGTCAAGTTACTACAAAATAAAGCACAGACTCCTATTGCCAGCATAAGTACTAGAACAATAATATGCCTATGTCTGAAATTAATTAACATTGCTCCAATATCTTGCTAAACTAGTATTCCTTTTCTTCTTCAGCAATCAGCATCCACTTTCGCTATAAGTTTCCATTAGAAACACATGATTTCACCTTGTGTTGCAGATTTTTCAATTTTATCGCAGACATTGCTTTTGTTGATCAAGATGTTATCAAAGCATATGTTGGTCCCCCCAACTCTTCAATCTCGCTATGAAATAATAAGGTCCTGTTTGCAGGAACTGATACGTACAGGGATCTTAACAAGTTTATAGATGCAGAGAGTTCTCAATCTTGTCCAGGAACCTTTCTAAGTAAAAAAGGCATTAATACTTCAATCTTTACTCTATTCCCATTCGTACATGTCATATTAGTCCTATGGCTAATCATACTGAATTTGTTAGGATTGTAAGAATGTCATGCTTCCAAATTATGCTAGTGCAAAGGAGAGATTAAACGCACCCGATTTTCATGAAGCAGCTACACCCATGTGAGGTAGAAACGATACTACATGTGGATCTTCAACTTCACAATTTTTTGGTTGACCTTTGATCCTGACTAATGACTTTGATCTGTTTGTAGGGAATGAGCAGAAGGTCTTGGAGAAAGCTTCCATTTTTGGCACATGCTGGCCTTGCCAATCCTTTTGATTGCAACCTATTAAAGTTCTTGTGTGCAATGATAGAAGCAGCAAAGAGAGAGCGCTATGAGCTTCCCGACTGAAATAATTTTTCAATGTTACTAGAAACAATGTGCCAATCAAAAGTGTAATGCCTGAGTTTACTGGATTTTTGTGCCATAAATGATGATGCAGCAGTTGTGTTTATTTATTATTATATGCAATGATGAGAGGGTAGCAGTACTAAATGGCGGATCCCAGAGACTAAGCTGGCTGATAAGATACATTGACCTTAACAATCTCTAGTTTTCTTGGAACACAGGGTCAGTGTCCTGTAAAATTTGAGACTTACTGATCTTCGCATGCAGTTGGAGGGCCTGGTATTTTAGTTGAGTAGTTGAGGACGGTACAAGCAGATCACTTATCAAGCCTGAAAATTAGCTAGACAGTTAACTTGAGAGTGAGAGATATGCGGGATACAATCCACAAAGAACTTACCAATCATAAATTACAACTCAATATAGGACTATGGTGAGGGGCTGAGGGCAGAAAAGAGTTGTCTTTATATTTAAACCGATTTTAACTTTGTTATGAGGAGCTGGCATTGTTTACACTGGCTCTGGGTTTTGTCAATAATTCTGTGACATATTTCATAACATTGCCTAACAAAATAGAAACAACGAAAGCTTATCATCGGAGGCCCATGGCTCATTGAAAACGATTCAGTATCATTTTTTTCCAAAGTGAATAGTCAGGCACTTGCCAAAACACAGCTGAAATTTAACTGTAAAATTACTAACCTGGATTACTAAAAGATATCAATGGAAACACAATAAACAGTGAAGTAATATTGGAAGCCAAAACAGCGCTCCGCTCACATAATATTTTTTTCCATATTATGAATTGTCAACCATGTAAATCCATCTCCGTTATAAGAAAAAACAAGCTTTATGCTGGAATCCGTAAACTAAACCTTCTAAAAAATTGCTATTAATGACAACATTACTGGTCATACATGAATATCTGTTAACAATTTCACGGATGAAATTATGTCCCATCGGTTCTCAAATGGGCAAAGACCAAATCCACCAAACAGCTTCTTCAAAGTTGATCATCGTAATCATTTGAAGAAAAATGAGATAAATACTAGGAAAAAAAAGATTCTTGGAATCAAGTAGTAACTGTGCGACTCTCAGCAGAACCAAAAAGTTCACAGATTTTACTATGTTTACGTATATGGTGAGGACACTTGTACAATAGATCTTTGGCCTCAGATAGTCTACCTTCTTGGAAGAAGGATTCAAAAATTTGAAGGTAAGCTGAATGGGACGGGTAACTTTTCACAGTCAATGCCTTCAGGTATTCTGCAGCATCTTCCACAGTCCCAAATTTTGAAATATACCGCACAAAGGGTTCAGAGAATGGAGGGTAGTTGTGTGTCTTCATCAAACGAAGAAGCTCAATTGCCTCCTCAAATTTCCCGACTCCTAATAGCTTTTCGATCAGTTTCTTATATGTAGCTTGCCATGGAGATATACGACACCTCCTAGCCATCTCTACTAGCAACTGGTGTGCACCCTCTATTCTCTTTTGACTCAAAAAACCATCAACCAGAACGTCCAACAGATCAGCATCTGCATCACAGCCCTTTTCAATCATCTTAGCAAAACAAAGCAATGCCTTATCAACTTCATTGGCAGCACAATGCCCTTGGATCAAGATGGTCCAAGTCTTGATATCAGGGATGCATCCACAAGATTCCATCTCATCCAGCAACTTACTTGCTTCTTCAAGCCTCCTCATCTTACAAAGTCCAAAAACTGCTTGACTGTAGGTGATGTTATCAGGCTCGTAGCCAGCGTTTCTCATAGTCTTAACAATCTTTTCAGCTTCATTAAATTTCCCAGCACTTGTCAAAGACCTATGGATTCCATCATAGACTGCCTTGGAGAGAGTATGCCCAGTTGACTCATATTTCTTAGCTACTCTG
Organism: Castanospermum australe; assembly: GCA_019955255.1. Lineage (NCBI taxonomy): Eukaryota > Viridiplantae > Streptophyta > Magnoliopsida > Fabales > Fabaceae > Castanospermum > Castanospermum australe. The sequence goes on along the minus strand of NSJW01001005.1, from coordinate 86,739 downwards.
AAAACTAAACCCAAATTTGGCCTATCACTAGCGGAGATGCTCCTTAAAAGGATACTACAATCCTGAACTGATGGCTTATATGTGCCATCCATCATAAGCTCATAAAGCTTGACAGCATCCTCCATCATCTTATTCTTTTGAAACTGCCTTGATATTTTGATATAAGTATCAATATCCAATTCATGACCCACACTCTTCATCTCCTCAATAATACTCCAAAACTCCTCAATCGAGTCATTTCTTGCAAGAACTCTTGCAATTGCATTATAAGTCACTGTATTTTGCTCATAATCAGAATGCTTACCAACCCAGTGAAAGAACTTGTAAGCTTTTAAAGGACAATTTCGAAGCTCTTTCAAAACCCTTATTACAAAATTATCGGACAGATGAAATTCAAGCTTTGCCAATTTATGCGTAACCTCACTACCCCATTCTGACCCTGAAATGATACCAACCACCTTGGTGACAACACTTTCCATTGCATTTTCGTCAAGCATCCGATTATAGAAGTGGGCCAGGGCCACCGAATCACTGTTCATCTTTGCCTTTTTAAAACCCGATGAAATTGTCAAATATGTCTCTTCATCAAGGTAAAACCCTTTCTCCTTCATCATCCTCAGAGTAATCCAAAATTCTTTCATCGTCGCCTTATTCGCTAAGACCCTAAGCATTAAGCTGTACACTGACGAACTTGGTCTAAACCCTTCTTTCTCACTGACCCAATTGAAGAAAGACGACGCTTTTTCTGGATTTTTATCCAATCTCTTCAAAACGTAAAGAACAGTTTCATGGGTCAGAGATGGGCAAGATTTTTCTAACTCGTGTTCTAACCCATCGGACCAATCGTTAGCCAAAATGAGCTCCACAATCGAGTTTGGTTTCGATGATAAGTAGAGTTTCTGATGAATGTTGGGAAAACGAAAATCGAGAGAGCGACCCGCAAGGTGAGGTGGAGTATAGAGAGAGAAGTGAGTCACCTGGTTCCAAGGGAGCTTCAGTGACCGAGCTGTAAGAACTCGGATAGCGAGTGACGAGTCAAGGAATCTGAGGGAAGCGGCAATTGCTTTCACGCGGTTCATCGCTGCGCAGAGGGGCAACGCAAATGCAGGAGCGTTCCGAAGACGAAGACCATAGCCGAAAGCGAAGGCGTTAGGGAGGGTTTAACGACAGGTTTTGTGGTACGGATCCAGTCCATGGGTTATCCATAACCCGAATTCTCCGTCATTTTTCTTTTTTGGTCAACAAATTCTCCGTCATTCAAATGTGTTTTCTTTTTGGGGAATGATGAATGTTACGAATTGTTTTCGTGAAAATTATACGAATGAACTCGGGATGGTTTCCTTTTTTTTAGTAGGGTTGAATGAAAGATGAAAACAAGCCCAAATAAGTTACTTTGGGGGCCTAAAACGACAAGTCCCAAGACATGTTGATTGATCTCTGTATCTCAGATAACTACCCAGGCCCATTTTAGTTCAATGATAAAAAAATTAATAGAGAATATTCCAAAAAACAAAAAAAGCTCCTCATATTCAAATAAAAAAAGAAGCTCCTCGTATAAATGACCACTGAGTATGATGTTTTGGAGGATAAAATGCATATAGATAAAATTGAAGAAAACTTTTGACATTTTATCTTGCATAATGTTTGGCACAATAAATAAAATTTGAAACATAATATATTAACTTAAATAATTATTTCTATTTTGAATGGTTATTTGTTATTTTAGTGATAATAAATATTTTAAGTTGGATTACTCGTCCCAGTTTCGTTGTGTCTTTGATTACATGCAAGAAGGCAGGTATCCATAATTAAAAAAAATATAAATAGGGAAAATCTTGCATCACAAATTATAAATTTTGTTTAACAATTTTTAAAATATTTGAAAAATTACAAGAATATCACACATAACATATATACTGAATTCACTTATAGTTTGTAATAATTAATTCACATAATTAAAATATTTAAATGATATAATTTTTTAAAATAATTTTTAAAATTATAGACTCATTTAATAAAAATATTTATTATAAAATAATAAAAATATATATATTATTATGTCATCTCAAAAACAAAAGATATACGTGTAATGATGAGTATTATTTCTACCCTCCGTCTGGTTATTAAAATTGGCCCCCGTTATCCGCCCAGGATTTTTGGCATCGCTACATTTCAAAACATAAGTCATGAATACATTAGACGATCGTGAATGTTGCGAAGGCCAAAGTAAGATTGTGAAGTTGTTGACTTGGCTAGGATTGTCCTGCTAGGCAAAGGGGAAAGGCCTGTTGTTGTGCATGGCTAATGTGGGTGTCGGGTTTCACTTTGGTTTTGGAACCACCAGAATTGCCTTCCACGCCAAGTTTTAATAGCCACCCGGACCCACTATTCCTGTCTCATTGAAAAATTTTCTAGTAAATTTGTTGCAACATATCTCTCTTAAACAAAATTTTGAGTAGACATTATTTATTTTGTACAATTCAAATAGTTTATATATATATAATTTGATAGATAATTATATAAATGCATAATATTATTTAAAAAATTAAAAATACATATCAACTGTTAAATAGAATATTTAAAATAAATAGTAATTATCTAAAAAAAATTTTACTCTCTTACTATATTATCAAATAAAAGTCATTTTAGCATCCAAGTTACCGTTACCTCTTATGTTATGTTTCATATTAAATAAAATAAAAAATTTAATATAATATTTAAATTATAAAATACTCTCACCTATTAACTTAATAAGCAAAAAGAAATAATATGAAAAAAGTATCACAAGTAATAACTCCGATATTGCAGAGGAAGTTCCTTCATGAACTTAAGTCAATGATAATTTACATTATTAACATGATATGTAATAAATAATATAATATATAAATATTATCTCACACTAATATATTTAAGAATTTTTTTAAAATTTTTTTTTTATTTCATTCGAAAGATTCTAATATATGTCTGAAATATAATAAAATAATTTTATTACACATATTTATGATGTCAATTATTTTTAATAATAATTATTATTTGTTATTTGTACATGAAGAATGACAAACACTAACAACCATAAAACTAACAAGGCATGTATGATGTATCCGTATAATATAAAAAAAATTATTGCGGAATATACTTAAGAATTTCTCTTTCAATTTTTTCAATACGAAGTTGGCGTGCCATTTGGGATGGGGCCATTTTGCTAGATAAATTTCTACGTGTCAGATTTTCTTTGGAGATAAAAGGCTCGTAGGCCCTGATTTTTCTTCTATTTATTGAAGTGTTGTCCTTGCACCAGTGCACGCAACGTGCGGAAGCGGTGGTCCTTTGAATTGGAAGCTATGGCCGTTTTGACATAAAGGAAGACGCTGTTGCTGTTGCTGTTGCAGGTGGTCCACTCAACTGGCCACAGTCTACAGCTCCTAATCTCTCTTTGTCCTCACGGACTTGGTTCCACTGAATCATTTCTTTTCTCTTTTATAATCCGAAAAAAAAAAGAAAAGAGTAATTCAGGATCGCCGATAAAAATTAAAATAAAAAATAAAAAAGTTCACTTTGATTCTTTAGTTAGAAAAAGGAACGATGAGAACATTATAGAGATAAGATAGATTTGAATCACCTGTTATGACATAATTATCTTGTTAAAAATAGATAGATACATGTAAGAATTTATTTTGTGTGTTTCAAACTTAAACTATTTATTGTGTGTTTGAGTTATGTTTAAAGTTTTAAATTATTTAAAAAAAACTTTTAAAGAGTCTTTATATATAATCATATTAATTAATATAATATCTTGTAATATATAAATAAAGTGTGAACTGGACATATAACTAATTTTAGTGTTAAAAGTCATCTTTTTAACAGTAAAATCCATTAATTATAACTTAAATTTTATTGTATTTTTTTCTCTATAACATGACTGGAAGTTCATAATCCCTTATAATGTTTGAGTACGTGAAAATGAGGGGTTGCACATGTATGTGAAAGTTGTATTCATGTATTGTTAAGTGTGTGGAGATAATTTCTCACCATTAGTCCCTTTACTCAACATTTTTTCTCATCTTGGCCCTAGTAGCTCGCAAGTGAGATTTACTATAATAGACTTTCTCTGTATCAAAATCTACCAAGCCATATCCCCTTAGCAACTCATGTATGTTGTCACTTGTCACTCCCTTTGTGACAGAGTGTACGTGAGTATCACTCTCACAAGCCAAATGTGGCAATTAATGTGAAGAAATGGTTGATTTTTTTTGACACCGCACTAACCCTAGGTAATGTTAGAATCGCCACTTTAAACTTAGATTCTTCATCCGCTCATCCTAAAACCCCATAATCTAACCACAAGTTTCGGTTTTTGGAATTCTCCTTTTGCACGACTTCTTTTATTTTGTACGTTACCACTAAAACTAGAGGTTACCATTTTTTAACAAAAATGGTTAAGAACTTCATGTGATAACATAATCATGTTTTACGAAGAAGCAATACTTTTTGTAATTTTTAAAGTAAAAAAATGTTATGAAATGAATGCAATGAAATACTATGAAAATTGGTCATGATGAACCAACCTATTGAACCTCAATTTCATACGTTGAACTCCTTGCTACTAAAAGTGACCTCATATATTTTAGCTTGGGATAGGGGTACACGCAAAATTGAGTGCGAACTAGAACTCGGAAATTCAGCTGTGTTGCTTCGTCATAACCCTCTGCACGGTTTGGCAGTTATCTCTACGTTGACTCTTGACAGATATATAGTGCTGCCGTTAGTTTCTGTAGAGTTTGTAGCTTTTCTTTCTGTCTTCTTTTCTCCTGTTACCGAAAAAAAAAAAAGGCATGTAGTTGGCATGACTTCAAAGGTTTGTTTCGGTACATACATACACTTCAAAGGTTGAACCATTAATTAGGCATATAGTATTTCTAATTTTTTTTTATATATGTATTTCTTATTATAATTTTGAGTTTATAAGTTTAGATATTTTTTCTCTTGAATGATTAAAACATCAGTGATTGCTAAACGCCCCAAAAATTGTATTCAATTTTTTTTTCTCAAATGATGTGCACGGTCATCTAAATTAATACTAAATTTTTTAAAAAAATGAGAATTACAAATATAAATTAAAAAATAATTATTCATAATAAAAATGGGTAATTTTTTATAAATATAATTTATTTTTGATTTTTGATCAATTATATTTTTTAAATAATTTTAAATAAAAAATTTAATACAAATCTTGAGACATGTAACATGCATAGTTCATTCAGACTTAGAAGTCAATATCATAAAGCATGTTCTGCTAGAAATTAATATAAACACTGTAATCTATATAGTGGATAAATTTTGAATTATCTAATCTAAACTACCAATATATAGCTAGTTCACAGAGAATAAGTAAACTTCATACAGAGGAAATTACAGCCCCCTTTTATTGAATCTTCAAAAATATACCATCTTATGTAACCTGAATTGATGCATATGTATAGTTATTACCGAACTTTGAAGTCTTCATTATGGCACATGAAGATCCATGTTGCTTGAGATTACTCTAATTTATAGGCTTTCACTTCTTATTTAATTATTCAATATATTCCGTTGTCAATTCTAAATTCAGAAAGGCTATTCTATAATTCGATAAAACAAGCTAAAAAAGCTTTGCAGATATAAATATAATGTACATATAATTGGAACTGAGCCATGTTTGTTGGAAATCATATGGTTGGCGCAAATCATTCTTCATTACTATTAATGTAAATAAAAATTAACTGCATAATTTTACTAATTAAAAAATGTTCTAATTACTGATAATTGACTTCAATCCAGTGCAGGGACTTTCTTTTCCATTTTTTTTAAATGCTGTGAAAGCTGTCCCTTACATGTGCGGAGACATCATTCTCCTCCTCAAAATATTCAGATACTAATTGCACATACACAGCAGGTAGCCAGGTAGGTGAAGATCACTATGTGTAAAAGATCACTTGAAAAGTTTCAGACAAGCCCCACATGCTACAGCAAGCAATTATAGCAAAGCGTTCCAAAAATTGCAGTACTTTTTTGACATACGACCGACCAAAAGATAAAGGAAACAGAGTCCGTTGGATATATTTAAAAAAAATACTTTTTTTAAAAATACTTTAATATATTTTTAAACATGTTTAGATATAATTTTTTAAAAAAAAAAATTAAAAAAAAAATTAATGATCTTTAATTTAAAAAAAAATAAAGAGAAGTAATTTTTAATATAATTTTATAATAAAATTATTATTTATTTTATTAAAAGTTATATTTTATATTATTTTTTTTATTTTATAAATTTTATTTATATAAATTTTTTTAAGTAATTTTATAAATTATATTTTAAATTATATAATTTTAAGTTATTGTATCATAATATCTTAAATTAAATTTTAATTTTAATGATTATACCACTTAGAGAAAGTAAAATAAAATAATATTATCAACATATTATTAAGTTTTTGGGTATATAATTAGATATATTGTTATTACCTTATATCTCGTTTTCTATGACACTATTACCATGACATACTTAAAAATCTCAACGTTCCTATTATGCTAGTCTATTTAATCATATCTTACATATCATAACTCATTATATATTACATTTAAATATCTTTTTCAGTCATTTTAATATAAATTAAGTATTTTTATTTTTTTTATTTAAACAAACTTAAAAGTCTTTTTATTATTTAAAAATATTTATTAAATATTATATTTAAATATAAAATTACTTTTTCTTTAAAACAATTTATTAAAATAAGATATATAAAAAAAATAAAAAAACTTATCCAAACTAACCCAAAAGCCAAGAACTTGAAGCACCTTAGCAAGCTCTGAGACGCCTTGCTAACTTTGCCAACAAAAAGAATGCGTCAATGTTCTGCACCTTCACTGTCTATCCCTTTCCTTCTTTCCTTTTTTTCCCTTGTGGAAACGTGCCCGCTCTGGACATTAAAGAGAAACGTTTGCATGCGGGAATATAAGATTAGCCCTCCCTACAGTATACTATGCGTGCATCACAATATTTCAGTTCCTGCCTCAGAGAGACGCTTTTCTGCTTCTATATACTAACATAATCTGTGCCTGTTTATTTATTTATATGTTATATATGTTCATACCAATAAACTCCACCTCTCTCTTTATCTATATCTACCTGCATATGGCTGTTTCTCTCCTCTCTCTTCCCCCTTCTGCTAACCAAGTTAATTTGTTAAGGTTCAGACACCATCCTCCTCGCCTTCGCCTTCACCTTTGTGACAATTCCCAGATTCATCTTCTCATCAGTAAGACAGAGGCAGAGGCAGTGCATACCTACCTCACATTTTGACGAAATGGGAAGCGTCTGCAGCAGACATGACCCGAATCTAAAGGTCTCTTTTTGCCAACAGCCATAAAATGGAAGGCATACATCCATCCATGGGGAATTAAGCACTGATGGTCCGAATCGTTTTCTTCTTCTTCTTCTACGTAGTACCTGTACTATACAGCTTAATTGCAGATGAGTGAATAGATGACTAATTTCGCATAAAGGTCGTGTGAAGTACTATGCCTTGAGTTAGGTTTGTGTTGTGAATGTGAATGACTAAATAATGTATTGCTTGGTTGCAACTGATTTTTATGAAATAAACCCTTCTAGATTTATTATACTTCTGCTTTTTTATGCTGTTAACCTTTCTCATTTATTCATGTATTCTATAATATACTAATACTTTGATGAGTTTTCAGTAGACTATATATATATATGTATATAGACCTACTCCCCCGCGCCCCATTGGATTGATGGGGTTGAAGGGCATCCTGAAAACATCCTGCGGCTGATTCTTGTTTATTTGGCTAATGCTTATCTCTATTTTAGATGAGAATGGGAAGTGAGCACGTTCCTCTTTCGTCCTCTCTAACTAAGGTAAAGAAACAGGAGAATCTAGATTTCTTTAAAGAAGTTATGTCCTATATGAGTAAGCTTGACAGAGGAAACCAAAGATATCAGATATGATGCAGCAGCATGTGTGAATGTAGCTACCTGCCCGTAGAAGGAGGCTGATTAATTTGCATGCTGTTCTAGATTGTATTGGTCGCACTAGTAGACATCATGGTCTGGGTTGACTCTCGAACTCGATCTAGTTAGTTCAACTTGGCATACACTTAATTTGAGTAAATTCCAACTAAAACTGGCTTTTGGTCAATATGGCTGACAGTTACACTATAATTAATGAGTTCAAAGGAACATACCCTATTCTTTTGCTTTTCTTTAATCATGAAAAGCTTTGGTTGACAAATGTTATGTGTTGCGAATGTGCCTACCGAACCCTGCGCAGGCTGCACCCACGAGGTACATATGCTATGCTCGAAACTTAGTAAAGTTAATTTTTTATCATTGTAATCATTCATCTCTTTTCTTGCTTTTCCATTACCTTGATGATGACTAGTAAGTGGTAACTAGTGTGTCAATTTGGGCACTGGCTTCAAAGGAAATGGGAACTCTCTCTGTCTGTGTATTATTTGGCGCGCCACTATCGGATTTTATTCCATTGACGCACGTAGATAGCAGAGATGACACTGATTATTAGTTTCCTTATATATTTTCTTTGTTCTTGTGGTCCTTACAGACGTGCTCTCTACATTGATAGAAAATATATAGAAAATAAATTCATATTCCCTCTATTCTTCCTGGTCTATTACTAATTTAGTATGATCTCTTGCCACTAAGGTTTTGATGTATGAAATTGGGGTCGGAAATGAACCACCGTCAAGTGCAATAATAAACTAACAAAGGTAATGATTCTTGTATTCACTTACATTATTTTTACACTAATTAACTGTATAAAGGATTAATTCTTGCATATCCATAAATTAATTTTCTATGTAAGAGTTAAAATAATATAAATTTTAAACACAAAAGTGATGATCAAGTATAGAATCCAACTAAGAAAGCAAGAGGATGAGACTGCAGAAAAGTTACTGACGCATCTATTTTAAATCAATTTAACGGTGTCGGTACCCTGCTTAAGTTTTAAACATGCGATAAATAATTTTTCCGTTTATTAGAAAATGAAAGAAAGTAAGAAAATATAGTCAATTGTATTATCAATTTGGCGAAATCTTGATAAAAACAAGTGTATATTTATGTTTCTTTTCTTTTTTAAAAAATGAAAGTAAATTTCTGTTTCTTTTCTTTTTTATTTATTAAAAAAAAAAAGAATGTTCCTCATGGGTGCACGTTATGGGCTCTTGCACCATTGAGCAAAAAATTTAAAAAGTGGGCTTTTTAGACGTAAATTGAACACTTGGGCTATCAAAATATTATAATGTCCCCTTTTAGCAAGATCCATAGGAATCCTAAATTGTTATGGAAGGTAGTGATGGCACAGCCCATTTGCCCTTTCACCCGTTTCCTAATTGCTTCCCCCTTTTTAATTCTTTCGGCTGCATCACCTTCTACATAAGCCATGCATGAAAAGAAGATGAATTTACAAACCATAAAGCCGAAGCAAGCAAGCAAGCTCATATGCAGGGACTCGTCGTGTTGTCCATTCTGCTTAACAAATTCAATTCCTCAACTATTAAATAACCTTTTTCATTCTTTAGAAAAAGAGTGCTTTAAAGTTGAGTCAGTTTTTGAGGTTGGCTTTGTCCCTTGCGTAGGTGTGATGCAGATGCATGCATGGCCCCTACCTGATCAATGGTCACTGCCACGGCACCACCTTGTGTCCTCCATACTAATTACCAAAGCAGCTTTTTCTCCAACTTGTTGATTTATATTATATACTCTTTGTCCTGCGTTCAGTTCTCTGCTCCGACACTTCCCATTATTGGTTCTTTTGCTGTTTGGTCCCCACTCCATTTGCCTTTATCAATTGCTATTGATGTCCTACCACCATAAATACATATATATTATTTTATCATTAAGACATTTTTAATCATTCAATGCTAATTCTCTTCATGTATATGATAGAAATATACATTTTTCGATATAAATATGCATTCCTTTAGAAAACTATGATTTTATTAATAACAAGGATTATCTTAAATGCAGCACTTGATTATTTATTAGTCTACTTTGCGTTGAAGAAGTTGCCAAGTTTTTGAAGTCGCCTTGTCTTTATTGTTGCTAATCAAAATGAGGAAACAAATGCCATCTCAAATCTCAAACCTGTAGATTTAGACTTACATTTTGGCCTGATTGATTGCATAATGAAGGTGGGAATGTTACTAAAGTTTAATGCAATGTCGTTAAAATTATATCGGTAACTGGTAATATTTTTGACTTAGGTTTAATCGTTTAAATTAATTGATCAAATTAAATAATATAATAATATAAAATTTATAAAAATATTTAAAAAATATTAAAATTTTAAAAATAATTAATAATGACTAGTTGAATCGATTAAATCAATCAATTTAAAATTTTTTGTATTAATTTTGTTTAATTTTAAGTAATTTAAAATAATTTAATTATAAATTTAATTATAAAATTAAATTATATAATTGACTGATGTGTAATTTATAATTAAACTGATCAAATCAATTAATTTAATTTAATTCTTACAACGGTGATTTAATGAAATGGAAGCAACATTTTCTCCTCCTTTTTAAGAAAGAAAGTTATGTTTTCAAGATGGAAAATTGATGGGAATAGTGCACGTTAATTACAAATCTACGCAATATCTATCTCTTGAGGTTTACCTTTGTTACCAAAGTTACTAGGGGCAGGGGGAGGAACCTTGTCCCGAGAAGAAACAATAATATATTTTTTTCTTGACTGGTGATCCACCACTTTAACCGAAATAAACAAAAAAAGTAAAAATAAAAGTGGCTTCATTTTGTTTATTAAACTGTTTAGAAAAAGAAATAACTATTTGGAAATGCTCAATTTTAAATAGATACGTCAGATATTTTAAACTTTGAATACTTCTATGTTGTAATATTTGAAATGTTGGCTGTTTGGGAGAATTTTGAAAATGTAACTTTCGTCCAAAACACTTATCATACAAAGAAGTGATCACTCGAAAGCACTTATTAAATTTGGTTTCGATAAAAGAAAAAATAAGAAGATTGAAAAATCTAGTTGCTTTACGTTGTGTAATGCATTAATAAAAAATTACAAAAATTATTTTATGATAAACATTTTTATTAAATATTTTTTTTAATACTCCTAATATCGCCATATTTTAAGTATCTTAAATGAAATGAATTTATTACTGTATTCATATGAAGATTTTGAATTTTATTTCGATTGTGTTATGCAAATGCAATGACGTAGCTAGTCTTGCTCATAAATTCCTTCTCATTTACTAAAGTGCCCAATCATTGTATTTTCTTTATATTCAAGGAAGTACCATGCTTCAGGTCTTTCAATACTGAAAATAGCAGTAACTATCTACTCTAAACCAAAAATAGAAGAAAATTTAGGTCAATATACAATTAAAAGAACATAAGATAAAGAATTGGCAACTGCAAAGAAGCGGACAAACATCTTTTTTGATTAATTTAAATTGACAAAGCAGTGGATTATTCTTCTCTGATCTATATTATTATACAACATAACATAATCATTTCATAGAAAGTTGATTAAAATGGGATAATTGTGTTATTTAAATAAAAACGTTTTACCGTCTGTGTTTGTTTAAGATTTTGATTTTACCGCAAACCGGCATTTGTTAGAAAGAAAAAATACTTCTTTAAAAAAAGTGAGTTTAATGAATTGAAAGTCGTGCAAAAGGTAAGTTTACTTCGATCAAAATCTAATCCAATCGGTTCTTAGTTGCGGACCAGAAAATAAGTTTTAATAAAATGCCAAGTGTCAGCCATCAATCCTGAGTCTTTTTGTGTGTCGGCAAAGCATTCACGGTGTCAGAAACCAAATGCAACACAATGACTAAGCAAAACATCACCACACCAATCAAAAGCCGATGAATGATGACGGGAAAGCATAAGGTCCTCTCTTTTTTTGACACTTGAGACTTCCAGAGCCTTTCCCTCTGTTTTTCACCGGCACCTCCTCAAGCCTCGAGCAAACCCGCCAGTGCCTGTTGGATTCTGACGCTTCTCGACCGTAGAAGCTGACGTCATGGAATTCGACTTCGGCTTCAGGGCTTCCAGTGTTCATTCTGCCAAGCACAGGCACCTCTCTGCTGTCCAAGCTGCTCGCCTTCACTCTGGTACTTGTTTTCCCACTTCCTATTCGCCTGTGTTGTTTTGTATTAGTGCCCATTTTCTGTCTGACTTCTTTTTTTCTTTTCCATTTTCCTTCCCATTGGGTTTGGGCCATGGTTTTCTTCATGAACCCCACCGGCTGTTGTTCTTGCCTTTTGATGTGGAATCCTACAGTTTTTCTTTAGTAAGTGGGGGAAAGCATTTGGATTCCATTGCATAGCCTAAATTTTGCTATGTTGCTGTCCTTTTTTGTCAGAAGCGACTGTGGATGTGATTTTGAATTTGACGATATTCATTATCTACTATGGACCTAATATGCATGAACAGTCAATGTTTTGCGATGCTTATGACATGTAATCTTTTCGTTTCGAGTGCATACATTTCACAGCAGATGAAAGGGACAGCGATGATATGAATTTATACAACACATTCTCTGGTGTTAAGAGTGGTAAAATTTATCTTTTTATTTTAGACAGAAATGAACTCTAGGATCTGTTTTATGGGAAGCCTGATTTAATTAAGATATTTAAAAAAAAAAAAAGGAGCACAATGGAGCTTCTATTTAAGTTTCTGTTCACGTCGGCTGCGAGGGCTGCCTTAGCGAATACAATAGGTAGACCAGTGATGATTGAGGTTGCTTTGCTTTAGGGGTTTATGAGGCCTTTCCAAGTTGATTTCGAAGTGGGTGCACTTGCAAGGACACTCCGATACTTAAATGAGTAGGTAACAGAGTGAAGTGGTAAATGCGTAAAGGAGTTAGATTGTATACTTTTGCTCGTGATACCCGCTATCCCTTAAATAATCATTTTTGAGGGACGTGTCTCCGTCGTGGGTGAGTCGTGGAAAAGGGTGAGGATTGGAGTGGTTTCACAATGGCCGGCGAAGATGCTAGTCGTGGGTCATGCTCTCATGGTGGTTGACCGAGTCATGCTTCAACTGAGTTGGGCTCGACCTAGAGTGGGTTAGGCAGTGGGCTTCTCGTGTTTGGGCCTGGTTCTAGGCCAGGAGGAAGGCCTACTAAGGCCTAAGAACCTGTACGGTACACCGCCCCCAACTCGGAAGTCGGCTGCGAAGTAGGCGGGTTTCAAGCTAAGTAGTACCTGGTTCGTGAGGCATCCTATATAGGTGGGGTTGCTCATTGTTTTCTTCTTGTCAGTGTTGGACAAGTCTCGACTATTGTTTCGAGCAGAATTGCTTATTAGTCATTCGCCATTTGATCGTTGCAATTTACTTTGCTATTGCTGCTTCAATGTTTGTACTTTGAAACAATTGGACCCACCTAGGAGTGAGGTAGCTCGACCTCGGGATTTTTAACTTGATCGCTGAATCCGCGAGGAAGGTAGCTCAACCTCAGGATTTTTAACTTGGATCGCTGGGTTCGCGAGGGAGGTGCCTTGATCTCGGGATTTTTTAACTTGATTGCTGAGTCTGCGAAGAAGGTAGCTCAACCTCGGGATGTTTAACTTGATCATTGAGTCCGCGAGGGAGGTAGCTTGGCCTCAGGATTTTGAACTTGATCACAGAATTTGCGAAGGAGGTAGCTCGACCTCGGGATTTTTGACTTGAAGGATTTTTGCTGAATCCGCGAGGGAGGTAGCTCGACCTCGGGATTTTGAACTTGACCGTTGAGTCTGCGAGTGAGGTAGCTTGACCTCAAGATTTTTAACCTAATCGCTGAGTCCGGGAGGGAGGTAGTTTGATCTCGGGATTTTGAACATGATCACAGAGTCCGCGAGGGAGATAGCTAGACCTCGTGATTTTTCACTTGAAGGATTTCACTGAATCCGCAAGGGAGGTAACTCGACCTCGGGATTTTGAACTTAATCGTTGAGTCCGCGAGCGAGGTGCCTTGACCTCGGGATTTTTAACCTGATCGCTAAGTCCGGGAGGGAGGTAGTTCGACCTCGGGATTTTGAACTTGATTGCAGAGTCAGCGAAGGAGGTAGCTTGACCTCGAGATTTTTGACTTGAAGGATTTTGCTGGATCTGCGAGGGAGGTAGCTCGACCTCGAGATTTTAAACTTGAAGAGTTTCGTGGTGTCCGCGAGGCACGAGGGAGGTAGTTCGACTTTGGGATTTGTAACTTGGAGGATTTCGTGGTGTTCGTGAGGGAGGTAGTTTGACCTCTGGATTTGTAACTTGAAGGATTTCGTGGTATCTGTGAGGAGTAGGGAGCGACCAATCTCGGACTTTGAGTGTTGACCTGGAAACGGTGGTGTGATGGCCATGGAGTAGTATGGATAACATGAGGGCGCCACTCCGTTGTAAAATACTGGTGAGGTCCAGACCTTGGTATATGTGCCTTAGTTGTTTTTCTTGATAGTTGGTAGTTGTTGGCACATCTGATGCTTTGGAAAATTGACGACGTGTAGTCATGAGCTTTTGAAAAGTCATATCATATTACCATGTTTGACAGTTCTCCTATGTGGGCATTTTATTGGGTTACGAGTAAACCCTTGGTTGTCATCAATTCATTTCCTTTATTATTGAACCTGAATGATCGAGCTGAGCTGTTGCCGACATTGGACCGAGTTTGAATCTAAATGAAAGTTGATTTATTGCAGAGTTGGCTTGCGTCTTGTTGCCATCTTGGAAAATTATGGCTAAGCACCTCGGTGTCAAATTGGAGGCAGTGGTTAGTTTGCTGTCCCCTGTATGATCATCGCCTCTCCTGGTATTTGGATCCCCATAGGCGTCTGTGAGGAAGGCCTCCATGGTTGAGACCGATTGACCCACCAATTCCTAGATGTAAACAACGTCGGTGGCAAAGGCAAAATCGAAAGGCGAGTAGAGTGCCCTGATTTGGTATTGAGGTTGCATTTCAGTACGGCATGACTGGGCTGACATCGGTGAGGATGATGTCGATGAGGCCAAGGAGGTAGAGGCCTGTGCTGATGACACTGCATTTGGTGCCGAGCTCGACGGCGCGTCAAGAAATTTGACAAGGATGAGAAAGCAAGGCCAGATGGAGGTTCCGATATGGATGGAGCAGTTGTCTTGCTCCTTCGTGAAAGTAGAGCTGGCTCGAGCTTGAGGTGCTTGGTCGGTAGCTCGGACAGAGCTTGATAGTTTTTGGGCATGTGTTATCGAGTTGGCAGAGGAGCCTGAGGTGGTGGGAGATGTTGGTGTTGTGAGCGGTGCTGCCAATTTTTGTGGACAGACTCCGTTGTTGCTGCTTTAGCAGCTATTTCCGCATCAACACACACCTTTCCTTATTGAATTTGATAAGGATTCAAGCTGATTGTGAATAAAGCAGCTCTCAAGGTTTCGTGCAGCCATGCCTCCTCAGTTGAATTGGTTGTTTGACGCCAGTTGTCCTGCGGCCTAGGAGGTGATTCATTGTCTGCTGCTACCTTCTCCCGAGTTGGCTGTGACTGATTCCTCTTGAGTTCCTTAATCTGTTCCTTAAGCTATTGGATTGCTATCATGAGCTCTTCGCTGCTGGATGCATGAGGTGCTTGTGGAGGATTCGTGGAGGGATCCGCTCCTTCCATCCTACGTTTGCTTTCTAAATGAATGAGTTAGCTCAAATGCGAGGGAAAAAGTTTTACCTACTTCCCACGAACGGCGCCAATGTTCATGTCGGCTGCAAGGGCTGCCTGGGCGAACACAATAGGTAGACCAGTAGTGATAGAGGTTGCTTTGCTTTGGGAGTTTCTGAGGCCGTCCGAGTTGATTCCGAGGCGGGTGCACCTGCAAGGACACTCCGATGCCTAAATGAGTAGGTGCAGAGTGGTGTGGTAAGTGCGTAAAGGAGTTAGATTGCATACTTCTAGTCGTGATACCCTCTCTCCCTTAAATAATCAGTTTTGAAGGACGTTGGGTGAGTCGTGGAGAGGGGTGAGGATCGGAGTGGTTCCACAATGGCCGATGAAGAAGCCAATCGTGGGTCATGCTCTCATGGTGGTTGACCGAGTCATGCTTCGACTGAGTTGGGCTCGACCTGGAGTGGGTTAGGCAGGTAGTGGGCTTCTCGTGTTTGGGCCTGGTTCCAAGTCAGGACGAAGGCCTACTAAGGCCTGGGAACCCGTACGGTATAGTTTTCATATGTGTTTTACTTACCATAGAAAGCCATTGACTCATTGTGAGATACTTTCTAACTAGCACCTCCAATTATAACAAGCGATAGAAAAGAGGGTTTCTTTTTTTTTTAATGATAATTAAACCCCATAGCTTTTGAAAATGCTGGTGGAGAAAGTTGAAAGAATTGGAGGCTGCTCAGTATAAGACATCAATAAGGATGAAAACTGAGACTGAAATAAAGAGTGATTCACAAAATGAACAGCCTGAGTACATCTATCGGTTTCATGTTTAATGTCTTGACTCGTTATGTTTGGATTTGAGGAGAATGGAGGAGAAGCAAGGAGAAGGGAAGGCTTATTTTAAAATTTTAAGCTTGAAATGTTTAAAATAAGCCTTTCCCTTTCTTTCCTTTCCCTCTATTCTCATCAATCCAACATAGGCTTAGAATTTGGTACTTGCTTGGTAGATTTGATCATATGTCACAGCTTTACTGTTAGCATTAGGGCTGTTCAGAGTTTGACAGGTGCCCTGGGAGTTTGACAAGAGCATAAGGGAGCCCTGGCATTGTGCTTTTCCTTTTTTGTTGGTATTTTGTGAGCTTGTGCAATTGTATCGGTATCACACTGTCACATACAATTCATTTAGGTTTCATATTGCTTTAATCTTTTGAGATGCTCCTTTTATGGCACGCACTATGAGATTCTTGTACTTGTGCTAGAAATAGCTTGCTGATTGTTGACACTGATCCCTTTTAAACCACACTGATAATTCTTCAGTGATCCATTACACAGACGACAATGATGATGCCCAATCTGATTTTCGATGTCCTTTCTGTGATTTTGAAATCGAAGTTCCTGTGCTCTGCAGCCGTTTGGAAGAGGAGCATTGCACTGACCTAAAAAATGTGGTATGACCTTTCCGTTTTTTAAAATTCATGTTAGCAGAAGTTATTGCTAACATGTTTACAACTTTGTTACAACTTTTTTTTCCTTGATTGCTTGGTAAATTGTCCAATGACTTTGTTCTAAATTATAGTTCCTTGCTTGAATGCAGTTGTATATAAATCTGAACAGAAAATTTAATGTATCTGCTTGATATGGTGCACTGTCCTGATCTCATCAAGAAGCTAAAGGATCCAATGATCCAGAAACCATTGTAGTTAAAAAAACTAAGGAAAAATGAAATAGGACAGTTCTAAACATTTCACTTAGATAATTAAGTTATGATTGAAATCTGACTGACTGCTTTGATGTTTCTATATCAGGTTTGTCCTCTGTGTGAAGAAAATTTAGGGAATGATGCAATCAGGCAATTTACACAGCATTTAGGCTTACGACAGGTATCTTCTACTTATCTCAGAATTGTTGTGTTCTAAATGTAATCTAGCACATTTTTGGCTTTATGAGCATTTGTTTCTTGTCTAACTGAATTTAATATATTGATATCTTGATCTATATAGCGGATGTCGAAGTCTGAGAAATCCAGCATCTGGTCTGGTAACTCAGCAATGCTTGGCAAGAAACTGGCTGCCTGGGGAACCAAACACGAATCAATACCCGATCCACTTTTGTCACCATTTATCTGCAATGTGTCTGTTCCAAACCCTGACAGTATCCATCCAGTTGAAGGTTCCAATAACAATGCCTCAGACATTTCTGATGCAAAAAGGTGTGATTCTTTTTCCATCTAGATATTGTATCACTGGTAAGTTGGTATAACAAGAGAAAACTTGAGAAACTTCTAGTTCAGAGTGCACCATATATAAAAGAATTTGCTTAAAAACAATTGGTTTTTTCCTTTGCTGTATTTTCTAATCTCCTGTTTTTTTTTTTTTTTTGGTGAAAATCTCCTGTTTTAGGAAGTGGGAAATGTAGAAATATAACTAATTTGACTAATATCAACTAGACTCATAAGTGAAGTAAATTATCTAAATTTATTATCATTGTAACGCATTCATTATTCTCTACATCAAATAAGAAAAATTGTTTTCTTATGAGATAGGGAAATTGTATAGCTGGTGGTATTACCTTAATTGCCAAATTATTGTGTTTTTTTAGTACATTTTTAAATTATGTGTGGATCTACAAGATATATCACTATATCACTTATACTTGAAGTTTATTCATTGGTAGATGATAGGAACATGGAAATAACTATAGAGGTACTGGAGACTAGCTCCTTACAAGCAGAGGTAAACCTCTGCCTAAAACAGCAGTAAACTAAAATGCAGAAGAAAAACAAAAGATGACACTAGAACTGCAGAAATGCAGAAGCTCTAGACCTCCTTCTCCACTCACCAGCCCTTCCTTCATCCTCCTAATCACTCTCAATTATTGCCTCCCTTCTTTCACTCCCCTCTTCTTCACTTATCTCACCTTCCCCTTCCACTTTCGTGATTCTCAAATCTTCTTGTACAATAAAATTGTGCCAGCTGTCCTGTTTGTTATTTGCACCCATTTCCCCTCCAACTGATTCCTCGCTTGGCCTTTCCTCTTCCCGTTAACTCTTTTTGTCCTATTCCTCCTTTGTTTTTCCTTTCATCAACACACAGCCCACTCAGACTATTTTTACTGAGCCCATCTTTCTTCCTTCTAGTGTAAACTTGGGCTAAGGGTCTCTCGGTATATTATCAATAATCTGCATTCAATTTGAAAAGGACCAAAAGAGATGACAATTAATGTAAAATATATGAAACATTTCGAAGTTTCATGATGGGACATTACATACATATGAAAGAAGATTACTACATTCTGCTCACAGAATCTGTCTAAGCATTTTCATTATCAAAATATAGTTGCATCATGGTTTGACTAAAGTGAACAGGTTATGCAGGAACTAGGAATTAGGAAACAACAGACTGGTTGTGAAACTATAAACTCAGATCCAATGTGAAGGGATTTTTGGGTTTTGTGAGATTTAGAAATAAAAAAAAAAATAGAGAAGGATGCAAGGAGCTTTGCTTTCTTTGGGGTGGGGGGGGGGGTGACTAAAGTGAGTATGTTATACAGTAACTAGGAAAAACAACAGACTGGTGGTGAAACCATACACTCAAAGATCCAATATGGAGAGATTTTTGGGGCTTAGAAATTAAAAACAAAATAGAGAAGGATGAAAAAAGTTTTGCTTTGCAATTTGCATTAATATTTATCTGCTCAAATTCCTTTAAATGATTCTGTAGGGCATAACCACGAGGCGACCAAAATGACTTAAAGCATTCTCTAGTTAGTCTTTTTTATTTTCTAAAGTAAATGTCCTTTCTGATTTTTATGGTTTCACTTGATGTAGAATAGTGACACTTGATGCCTTATCTTCCTCTAAAGTTTAGCTAGTTCTAATAAGTAATATTACCAGAAGGAGATCTTTTTCACTTTTCTGAGGAAATAATGATCTTTATTGTCTCAAGTTTTTGATATAGTTTTCAAGTATTTTAATATGAATGGAAATGATTTGAAGCAATACTAAAGAGTAATGTATAGGTATTAAAAATTGAAATTGATCAAGCTAGTCACATCCAATGTATGCCAATATGCCCATGTACTGACACAGTGACACCCACGAAATAGCTTATTTTTTTTATGAGGTATGATTCAGATGGTTTCAGCCTTTAACTTTGCATTGGTCTACTATGATGGTAATTTTTATATTGGCAGTTTGAAGGATTAAATAACGAGAGGTTTACTCGGTAATTTTAGAAAATTTTGTTGTCTTTATGAAAACTTTCTTTCTGAATCTTGAATTTTGTTGAGTAATATGACACCCCCTGAAGTCAGAATTACCTGGCTAATATCTGCCTGTATTGTTCTCCTGGGCAGCAAGTCTATCTTATTTGTCCAGTTGCACTTTGGTTAGTTAAATATTTGTGACACGAAAGAAAGTTTAATCACGATATGTTAAATGGTTACTATCGTTTTCCTTTAATGCAGTCCAATATTTTATATATTAAATATTTCTTACATAGTACCTATTTGCGGATCCACCCATGAAAAATTTCAGACTCAAACCCCCAGTCCTGACATAAGCCCATGATTAAAATTTTCTAGTCTGCTTTAGGTTTCTCAGATTCTTCCATACAGTCATGTTATCCCTACCAAAATTTCAAAGCAAATTAATTGAAGGTGGTAAATGAAATAATCTCATTTTACGATGTTATGCCTTGCTTTTCACTTTCTAGTTTGCTTTAACCACTCATTCTGTCTGGCGTCTGGGACGTCAAACATTTACATGAGCCCTGGGCTATGGCTTGTGGGGATGGTAATGGTATGGCCTAGATCGTGTATTTGAGTCTGTAAAAGCTTAGTAGCAATATTTTATCCTGGTTTTGTAAAAGAGATAGAAAGAAGGCTTATGAAATGTCTCTCCTTAAATCCAATGCTGAAATGTTGCTGATGGTTGTCTCTCTGCAGGTCTGGGACAGATGCACCGGATATGGGTGATGAGCAGGATCATCAAGAGAGAAGGCAGAGGGCAGCTTTTGTTCAAAAGTTAGTATTATCAACCATATTCTAAGAATTATGGTTGTAGAATTTAGAGCCACACAAGTCATGAATTGGTAGCAGCTGCTTACGTTACATCTTCAGATAGCCTTGATGCTAGCTAGTTCAACAGGCACTGGGTTTTATTTTGGTGCGTGAGTTCAGGGTGTCAACCAGTCAAGCAAAAGGTAGACATGCAGCTCGAAAAATGGAGGCATGCCTCCTTTTGAGGCCATGTGTATTTAACTGTTTATTATATTTTACATCTCTATCAAAGTTTGTTTTTAAAATTACTTTGTTATCTAGATGTCATTCTTCGCGTCTCTGCGGGGTGGTGATTGCGGGCAACTAATATTATTCTTTGAGAAACTACGCATTCCATTTTAGTAATCTCATAGTTAGACGTTAGTTATGCGTTTCTCTTAAAGATGAACCAATAATGATGAAAGTTTAACCTGATACATCCAAAACAAATTACTACAATTGCATAACGATACACTTGGTTCTTTCCATCCTGTTAGTACGAGTTTCTCAAATAACCAAAGTTAAAGCAGCAATTGTACTTTTACACTTGATCATTTTTATAAGGGAAGCATCCACAATGGGAACCTGAAAAATAACCATAAACCAGCTCGCATCTGAAAACTTAAACCAGATTGCTTCAACTTTTTATTTTTTCATTTATACACCCAAGAGATATAAAGGGCAACAAAAAAAGAATAGGTCACACTTCAATGTTTTCATTCATCAAAATATATAAATTTAAAAATATCATACCGAGTAAACACAGGAGTATAGAGATTTTAAATTTTTTGCAGCTGTAATTAAACCATTTTCAAAACTGAAATCCAACAATTTTAGATCTTAGCATCCATTGTCAAAATCATCCCGTTTTCGTTTTCATTAGAACGGCTTCACTAGGTTGCTGTTTTGGTTAAAGTAGCGGGTATCCCACCTATTCAAGTTTTGACATAACATTTCATTTGCAGCATTTAAAGGTGAAAATACTGAGAAAGGGAAAGGATTAAGCTAATCTAACATTAAGCAAAAACAAGGAACTAACTGCAAATCCAAGTTACAATATAGCATGGCCTTTCCAGAAGAACATGGATGGAATACAGAAGTCATGAGCTTAAAGCTGCACAAGCAGCTCTAGTCAATTATTCATCTAGCCTGTCTTTGAGCTTTTAGCTGCCGCCCAGCTGCTTACCTTGTGACCACCTTCAACAAAGAGAAGTGCAGAAGCATTTTTTCTAGCTAGCACTTGAACTTCTTCTCATTCCATGTTGTTTTAGTATGTCTGCTGGGTTCGTGATAGAGCATCGAGGAGACGTGCATAGAAGAACTTTAGCTTAATGGGTTTAGCATAGAACAAGTAAAGAGCCCACACTAGGTAGAGCAGGACAGCCGGAGTATCCTCTTAATTGCTTATCTGCTTCCTAAAGGAGGTTAAAGACTTCAAGGTTTGGATGTGGTGGCTTTGGCTTTGTGTTCAAGGGGGAGATTTCTGGGTTAATGTGCTGGGGAAAGCTTGGAGAAGCAGGTGATGCGTTTGAAGGAATGTCGGGTTTCTTTGGGATGTTCTTATGTAGGCTTGCTTGAATCCTCTTGAAAATGAGAGGAAGGGTATTTATAGGAGAAGAACAGACACTTCCCTCAGCTATCATCATCCAACCTAGGCCTCTAACTTCTGTATCTGCTTTGGATGGAAAATGGTACTAACAGAAATGAAGGAGGAAGGAAGCAAACCCATCTGGATTTAATCCCAAGCTACTTAGATAATAGAAAAAAAATGCACAAATATAAAGAAGGACCAGAGAACTGACTAGGTTTATCTCCTACAATTTTCTGTCACACAATACCTTAGATAAACTTAACAATGAATCATCTATTCATCTTCTTTTGACTCTGCATAACAATGTGATCATGATTTAGGACGCATTACTGCTCTGAACACAATGAGGGCCTCAAATCTGTATGTGGAGAACATGTAACATGTTTTCATAGCTTAATCCAATATAGCCTACCAAGATAGGAAATTAGTTGACTCGTCTACTGCATATTTATTTTTAATAAAAACCTACACATCCAGATCCAGTATAAAATTTCAGCAGAGACTTCTACCACACGAAAGGAACAGGCATGAACATCAACTGTCTCAAGAAATTGAAGAAATTGCAACACCAATACCACTACAAAAAAAATATGAGGGGCATCCACATTGTTTTAATAGTCTCATGATTGTAGATTATAAGAAACACTGACTGAACTAAAGAGAAATACTGTCCAGCCTTCTAAGATAAATCTCATCTTTTCATGCAGGCAGAAGTTTGAGAAAATCTTGCACAAGTACTCAACAGATGAAACAATAAAAGAGAAGGAAGTCATAACAAAGCATTGGAAAAATATCATCCAACTTGACTAAACATAATCTAAAAACCTACAAAATATAAGAAATTGGATATGGCAGAAGTTGGGTAAAATGGAAAAATTAATCGCATACACTGTAGATCGTGAGTTTCTCCACCATATAAGAGTCATGGAATGCGATGCCAGGCAGATGTTCTTACAATTACTCAATGATTGATTGAATAACACCAGCTCCAACAGTCTTTCCCCCTTCTCTAATAGCAAACCTCATTCCTTGTTCACAAGCTACAGGCATTATAAGTTCAACCACCATCTTAACACGGTCACCAGGCATCACCATCTTTGACTCCTCATCCT
The DNA here is from genome assembly GCA_019955255.1 of Castanospermum australe. Classification (NCBI taxonomy): domain Eukaryota; kingdom Viridiplantae; phylum Streptophyta; class Magnoliopsida; order Fabales; family Fabaceae; genus Castanospermum; species Castanospermum australe. The sequence continues at coordinate 63,352 of NSJW01001005.1, read as the reverse complement.
TATCATTCATAATAGAGACTACTTTACCAGTAACATCAGTAGTCCTCATGTAGAATTGTGGCCTATAACCAGCAAAGAACGGTGAGTGTCTGCCTCCTTCTTCCTTCTTTAGGACATACACAACTGCAACAAACTTGGTATGTGGGGTGATAGTGCCCGGCTTAGCCAAAACCATCCCTCTCTGTATATCAACCTTCTGGATACCTCTGAGCAACAATCCTACATTATCCCCCGCCATGGCCTCATCAAGAATCTTTTGAAACATTTCCACCCCAGTCACGGTAGTATTTCTAGTATCCTTCAAACCAACAATATCTACCGTATCTCCAACCTTGATTGTACCTCTCTCAACACGGCCAGTGGCCACGGTTCCACGACCCGTGATTGAAAACACGTCTTCAATGGCAAGTAAAAAGGGAAGATCAGTTTGACGCTGAGGAATTGGTATGTAGCTATCCACAGCATCCATAAGCTCATAAATTTTATCCACCCACTCGTTTTCACCACGTTTGAGGGCAGGATTCGCCATCAATGCTTCCAAAGCTAACAGAGCGGAACCAGAAACAATGGGGACATCATCCCCAGGGAACTCATAAGATGAAAGCAGCTCACGAACCTCCAACTCCACAAGCTGCAGAAGCTCCTCATCATCAACCTGGTCTTGCTTGTTCAGAAACACAACCATGTTCGGCACACCGACTTGCTTAGCCAAAAGGATATGCTCCTTGGTCTGCGGCATTGGTCCGTCGGCGCCAGAAACAACAAGAATTGCGCCGTCCATCTGGGCGGCGCCGGTGATCATGTTCTTCACGTAATCAGCGTGGCCGGGGCAGTCGACATGGGCATAGTGGCGGTTCTCAGTCTCGTACTCCACCGTGGCAGTGTTTATGGTGATTCCACGAGCTCGCTCTTCCGGGGCAGCGTCAATTTCGTCGTATTTCTTGGGGGCACTGTTGCCCAATGAGGCCAAGGCCATGGTGAGGGCAGCAGTGAGGGTGGTCTTCCCGTGGTCGACATGGCCGATTGTGCCGATGTTTACATGGGGCTTCTTCCGCTCGAACTTACCACGAGCAGCGCGGATTGTGAAGGAGCGTTGGCGGGTAGTATTGTGGGAGGTGGAGGGTGCAAGGTGGAAGATTGTAGAGGGGTTGATGAAGGATGAGGAAAGATGGGTTATGGGTGTTGTCAGTTTGAGCTTGCAGTTGGAGCGGAAGGTTGTGGGGCTGGAACTGGTATTGGTGTTTGTGGAGGATGACACAGAAAGGGAGGGTGGGGATGGAGAGGCATGTGGGTATATGAGCTTTGAGGAAGCTGCTGCCGAAGAAATTGCCATTGAAGAATCGCTTCGGGTAGCGCTCAGGCGGGAACGAAGGCACTGAGGATTTGGGATTGGAGAAGAGGATTTGGTAATGTTATCTCTTGATGCTGGAAAAAAAGAGGGCCTCACATACGTTCTATCCGTTTCTGCCTCATATTTGGAGGGACTCGCCCACCGTAGCGAATTAATTAAGCAGAAATGTTATTACTGCGCTTAGTTTTTGCATTTTTTTTTTCCTTACACTTTTTTTATAAAAAAAATTGAAAAAATGAAAAAAAAAGAGTTTTTTTATTAAGAATAAAGATATAAGAATGAAAATCGGGAGAATAACATTTTTATTTAATTAAGATATGGAATTTTGATTCAATACAAGTTACAGGTTGACTCTTGTGATATTATTAAAACAATAAAGAAAAGAAAGACACAGTATTACACACATAAATATTTTTTCTACTTCCTTTTCCTATATTTTTTTAATGGAGTTGCTTAGAGATGAATAAATGGGTGTTGTTATTGTATTATGATTTTTTTAAGGTATTAACATTTAAAATATTTTATTAAATATTTATTGATTGTTATTTTTTATAATAAACTAATTATTATTATCGTGCGATGTATAAATTTATACATATTTTAAATTATGTAAAGAATTATATGGAGTAATTTTAATTTTATTCATTAAAAAACTTAAATGAGTGAGATATGAGATATAATTTTATTTGAGTTGTGTTAGTATTCTAAAAATCATAAGAGAAAATTTAAAAATGTATGTTTTATGTGCCTTATTTAATAATATTTAATAGACTAATTTTATTTGAATAGGGTCAATGTTCAATATATTTTATATAATACTATTTAAATTAAGTTAATATTAAATATATCTTATCTAATAGTATTTAATAGATTAATTTTATTTAAATTAAATTAATAATTAATATATTTTATTAAATAATATTTATTATATTTAAGTTAATTTTATATATATATATATATATATATATGTTTAAAATAACATAAATATTTGAAAAATTAGTTTGTCAATACATAAAAAAATTGAATGCATGAGTAATCCCATTATAAATAGTATTTCCAAGTTCCATATGTGAAAAAATAAATATGATTTTATTCACGAGATATTAATGTAATGAAAGTAAATTATATTTTAAGTATAAAAATTATAGTTCATACTCCTATAGAAATACTCCTATTCACCAAAAAAAAATTATATGCTTTTTAATACAAGGAAATATGGATAATGGAAGGACATGAAAAGAATTCTCTTGATTTATTGATGGAAGTTTTCGTTACAAAAAATCAATAATTAAAAATTTTTAGTTATCTTTTCAACTTAAAGAACCAAAAAGAAATAGCAAACTCCCCAATTAATCTTTTAAAGATTATACCGATATTATTTTAATTTTTTAAAAAAAATTAATATTAATTTAATTTTTAAATTATAAAAAATAATATTAAAATTGTTTTTTATATATAAATAAGAATTAAATTAATATAATTTTTATATTTAAAAAATTAATTTAAAATTAATTTATATATAATTAATTAATTAAATTAATTATATTTTTTTAAAATTAAAAAATTAATATTAATATTAATTTTTTTATAAAATTAAAATAATATTATTTTTTATAATTTAATTTAAAAAATTAGAGTGATATCAACGTATTTTTTAAAGAATTACAATGAAGATTTTGTCAAAAAGAAATCTCTCTTGTCAGTCTGCATGTGCTGTCGCATAGAGATAACCATATTATCAAATAAAAAGCCATAATTTGTTTAAAAAGTAATATAAAAATATTACAAATAAAAAATATTGAAAGAACTTACTCAAAAGCTTAATTAGATATAGGTTTAAAATTAATTTATTTTATATTTAAAATAATTTATAATTTAAAATTTTATTGAAATTTTTTTTTTAAAAAAGTTATTTTTTTAAAAATAAGAATAAAATATAATTTATACTTTTAAAATTTATCTCAATATTAAATTATTTTAAAAACTTTTCTTATCTCATTAAATCTTTCAAAAATTTAGTCTGACTTAAAAATATTAATTTTGTCATTAAATGAAACAGAGGTCACCCTAGGTGCACACAATTTACACATTTAAAGTTTATTTTTATATTAAGTTATCTCCTTAATTTTTTTTAGTCTTATTAAATCCTCATAAATTTGTTCTAACTTGAAACTGAATGTTAACATTCATTTCATTTAACAAAAAATATATCGTTTTAAATTATATTAAAGTTTAAATAGTTTAGTGAGACGAAAAAAATTTCATGAGAATAATTTAATGTAAAAGTAAATTTTGAAAGTATAAATTATATTTTATCTTTAAAATAATTTGATATCAAACACCTGCTAAATATATGTTTAAATAAATGTTTGTAACATTTAAATAATTTTTTATTGCATAAATAGATTTTTATTTATTTTTTGTGTCATTTATTTAATTGTTAACATTATTTTAAAATAAAATATAATTTTGAACTCAAAAATTAGTTTATTTAAAGTGAATATGTTTGGCTGTTTAAAAATTATCTCAACACAAAAGTTGATCTGTAAGAATTTCTTACTTCAAAGTAAAAGTAATTGTCCAACGTCTCATTGTCTTAAAATTGTCTAAAAATATTTTTATATTAATTGCAATTTTTTAAAGATAAATTATTTTATTTAAATTTATTTTTTATTAAAATTAAATTTATTTAAAATTAAATTTATAAAATATAATGAATGCACGTAAGCTTTTGATAAACTCAATACAGAGCATAACCACGTAATTCAGAGGCTCCATGGACCCTACCCATAAGCGTTATTCTTGGTCCTCGATTCTTACACGTATTTGATTTTGGTCTCTCCACCGAGGAGAATTGACGGAAGTCACATCCACCGCAAAAAGGACAATGACATATAAGAACGTGTTGTTTAGATTAAACTTTATAAATTTATTTTTTAATAAATTTAATTTGACTTAAAAGTAAATTTAAGTAAAATAATTTATATTTTAAAAAATTATATTTAATATAAAAATAAAAAATAATTATAAAAAATACTTTTAAAATAAAATTATATTTAAAAGCTTATATAAATGTTAAAATAAATAAATTAAAAAAAATATAAAATCTTATCTAAATTTTTAAAAATTCATTTGACTGGTATAAATGTCTATATGCACCATGTATAAAACAAAGAAATCTTAATCAATATAACTTTGGAAATTAATATTTAAAATTTTATATTAATTTATTATTAATATAAATTTGTTATATTATTATTTAATTATATTTTATCACATTATAATTTAACCTTTTAAGTATTATTATTATTATAATAATAAAATTCTTTTAATAATGTGACAAGTGACAATACATGATTATACCTGTTATTAATATATATTTTTTTATATATTATCATCTAATTATGTGTTAATATCATTAAAAGAATTTAATTAAATATAATAATTATTACAATCAAAATGTTTTATCGTTTATTTTAATTTAATTTTATAAAACTTAATCTTACTCAAATAAGTTTGTAAATAGTAATTTATATTTAAAAATTTTATTTAATTAAAAAGTGATTTTGATTGAATTAATATTATTTTATATAAAAACTTTTGAATGTGTAATTATAAAAAAAAATATGTGTTCTGTCTTGAATTAGAATGGAAACTAATTGGAAAAAATAAATTGATGTTAAAAAAATTGAATTTTAAATTTTAAGTTTATTTGGGTATTATAAAATACAATTGCTTTTGTAGTGTATAATTATAAGAATTTTTTTAAAAAATTATTAAGTCTCACAAAATTTAAGTTATTAAAACATCAAATATCAAATATGTGCCCAAAAAATTTAATTAATTAAAATAATAGTATAATATCAAATAATGGGATTATTTCTTTCAATACGCGTACCATTAGATTTCTTTTATGCAAAAGCAACAATAATGCTGTATCTACAATTGGGTGTTAAAATTATTTTTGAAGTACAAAGGTGCTTTTATCTTAGAGGATGCCAGTGTCATTTTCGAGTTACGTTTGCACCTCAAATGAGTTTCTATATTTCATTAATATTGTCCTAAACACATTCTTAGTGATGTCATAAAATAAGATTGGTTGTTAACGAAAATATTTTAGATTTATAGTGAAGTAAAATTAAATTCTATTATAAAACACGGTTCATACCTTGCTAATAATGTTATATGTCAAAATTTCGTGAGCTAATTTCTCTCCAAAATTTTTACTCTCTTTTTATGGGAAGCTTTTGAGAAATTCTTATTGTGAGAAAACTAAAAACTCTTCCTTTGTTTTTTAAGTGACTTGTCTTTAGATATTTTGAATTCTGTTCTTAAATGTTTATGGTATTACTTTCATTGTTTTGATAATTAATTTATGTATACATCAAGAAAAGTCTTTAATTTATGCAGTATGTTTCAAATTCATCGTACAAAAGATTGATCAAGAAATTTGAAAATAAAACTCTGTTTTTTTAGGAACTATAATAATTTTAGTCTTCTCAACTTTTTAGCCATCCCTCAAGAGTTGGGCAACAAAAATGACCTTCAGATCCTGCTGTGGTGGTTTTGAACTGTCTAGTGAAGTATTTATGTTCATGGATTCTTAAATTTTATGCTATAAATTTTAAGGCCGTCAAAATCAACTAAATCCGTTAGGGCATTCTGTTTAATCGCAAGAAACATGTGAGTTGAGTTTTTAAAATTGTGATATGTATAAATACAGTAATTTTTAAACTGGCCCGTTTTTTGAATTGACTCTTTCAATCTCGACGATTGGCTAAAAAATCGGTTATTATGATTTTGAGTAAGTTGCTATGGTGAAAATTGGTAGACACGCTGCTCTTAGGACGCAGTGCTAGAGCATCTCGGTTCGAGTCCGAGTGGCGGCATGGCATCGTATCTTCTAAAAGAGTAAGTCCTATAATGAATTCAATTCCTGATTTCTATTCTTAGTATTCAGACCCGTTTTTTTTTCTTTTCATTTTTTTATATGATATTTTCAAGTTTAGAGCATATATTAATTTATTTTACCTGTGAGTTAAACGGGGGACCTGTTTATTTTTTTTAAAATTTTTTAATTCAATAATCATACTTATAAAATATACTGTATAATCTATTTTTTCCAACACTCTAACACACTGACATAACAACGCACCAGTTTTCTATTATTGAACTTGTCAATTTTGTTTAGATTTTAGATAATATTTAAATTATGTAATATATTTGTAAATTTGGTTTGAACTTTAAACAATATTTAAATTATGTTATATATTTATAAATATGGTTTGAATAATATTTAAATTATATAATTAATTTGATAAGTGCCTTTAATGATAAAATGGGTTTAAATATTTTTAAAAAATTTTTGGCTAAAAAATGAAAATGTTAAAAAAAAATATGCGGACTGGCCCATTTAAGCCCACAAGTTCATGTGCAGTGAGTCAAACCGATTGTTTTTCAGCCTGTTTAAATACGGATAATTTTGGCTCGGCCCGTTTAACACGTGGCTGTTGCGGGTAAACTTAAACGAGTTGGGCCAGCCCGTTTGACAATCCTAATAAATTTGATATATTCAATGCATTTATTTGTTCAAACATGTTGTTCATTTAAAATAAGTTTTTTTTTTAAGTTAACAAAGGTTGGCTTATCTCCTCACCTTTCTACTCATAACAATTATATGATTTAGATTCGAATTTTAAGTATTTTGTTAGTAAGCAATATACAATTTCGCTATAAATTCTCCCAAAAGTTAGTAGTTTATCCTAACCTTAAAATTAAAAGAGTTTTTCCTCACTCTAAACTTTTATCCAAAAAAAAAAAAAGTTCCTTTACAGCGCCAAGCATTGCCAATCCCGAGCTGCAGATGGAAATGCAAAATTAAGGAAATAACAATTTGAATTGGAGCCCGCAAAGGTGAGGGCAATTCAATTGAACTGGAAATTCATTGTTTTGTTTGGAATGATAAATTTTAAGATTTAATTTTATTTATAAATTAATTTTTTTATTTAAAAAGTTTATAAATGAGAATTGATGTGATTTAGAAATGCATAAAAATTCCAATTTTAATTAAGTTAGTTTTGAAATTATATTAAAATTAAAGGATTTATATAAATTTTAGTTTTAAATTTAGTATTCTACCCTCAACATAGATGTCACATCATTATAAGTAAGAATAAAAAAGTAAATTTTTTTAAAAAAATAAATTCAAATCATTTTAGTATACTCCAAATATAAAAATTAATTTTCAAATCATAATTTTTATAATAAATTTTAAATATAAAAATTAATTTTCAATTCAATTTTAATTTTAATAATTTCAAATATATCAAGCTCATATGCAATTTGTTTGAGAGAATGGAGTGGATATCATGATTTTGTCTTTTAAACTATTTGACTCTCTCCAACTGCTATAAAAGATGATTTTGTCTCTTAAACTATATTTCTTTTTTTAACTATATTTTATGTCATTTAAGAATATATACATATGATAAAACGTATTATAAAATTCACAAATATATTGGTGAAAATAGTTATAACTTGAGTAATAGATCAGGAAACTTGACTTTCCACTAAAAGTGAATAATTATTTGAGTAAATTCACTCTCATGTGGCACCTGCTGCATGTTTTTTAGTTGTAGAGAGATTTTTTTTTTTTTTTAGTTAGCCACCCTAATTAGGAGCTTTGCTCGAGTGAGATTCTCTGATATCCCCAGAGTGTCCCTTTGAGATCACCCATGGGACTAATCCGGAGTTCGGCTATTTAGAGCGCGTGTGTTATTCTCTCCACGGATTTTTGCAGCCTCCGAAGGAGAGCGTTTCCGTTGAGGATCAAACCTTTGTCCTCCTTAACGTAGTCAAATCCACTTATCAATTCAGCCAAACCCGCGTTAATAGTTGGAGGAGATTTATAACATAATGTAGAAAGGAGAATGATAACCTAAAGTTAGAGAAAAGCGGCCTTAGTGTAATTCAAAAGCAGAATCAAATAATTCTCAAATAAATTTGTGCTTGAGATAAAGCTCTTGGACACACTTGCCGCATCTTTTAAGTGCCAAAGAAACAACAAAAGAATTACACTTAATTTATCTTTTTAATAATATTTTTAATTACTAATAAGTATTAAATATTTTGTATGTTCTTAAGATATTAAATTTTTTATTTTTTCATTTAATACTTACTTTATTAAGTATTAAAATAATTATTAAGATAATATTTTAAGAGAATATAATATTACTTTTATTAATTATTGTACCTTCCAAGATAATAGATAAATCTTCAGACCCATTTTTGTGCAAAAATCTAGAGAAATCTGTGCATTTGTGCAAAATGCAACGAGCTATATAAAGAGTTTAATTTTAATTCATTATTAATGTAAAAAGTTTTATACTATTATCTAATTATATATTATCAAATTATTAAATTTTTTTATTAAAATAGTAATTGCCTAAAAAGTTAAACTCTCTTAGGTCCCGTTTGGTACAATATATAAGCGATAGATAGTATAATATAATTAATATTATCTATCTTTATATAATGTTTAGATAAGACTCTGAATAACATAATATTCAGTCAAAATAATTTTATTTAACTTTAACCCTATAACATATATGAATCAAATTATTTTATTTTATACAATCTTATATAGTTAAGGTTAGATAAAATTATTTTGACTAAATAAATTATTATTTAATATATTTTTTAAATATGAATAATATTAATTATACTATATTATTCATTACTTATACAGTATGCTAAACAAAACCTGAATAAAATAGTATTATATGATTCAAAAATAGTATAAGATTTTTTTATAATAATAATAGATTAAAATTAAATCTCCATATATATTATATATAAATCTCTAAGAGAATGCGTTGGCTCTGTAAATAGGATGTACCGGAGAGACACACAAATGTGCGTCCAACAATAAATGTGAAGGTGAGGCCCACACAAATGAAACCAACACTTTTGTTTGTGTACAAGCGAGCTCCGGAGCCGCCCGGTGGTCAGATCTTTACTTACGACAAGACCTCAAAACAACATGGGCTTGCAAATTCGGTTAAAATTTATCTTTAGGCTTTAGCTACAGCCAATCTAATCTAATAGTAGTTTATAAATTTGTGTAACAGTGGAATGTTAGTTATCTTAATTTTCTTATCAATAATAAATACATGTTTGATTTTGATTAATTTTTAAGAAAAAACTTTTTTTTTAAAAAAATTTTCTCAATAATATTTTAATTATAAATTATTTTAAGTATAAAATAAGATAATTCAAATATGCTTATAAGATGCAGTTAAAAAGAGTCAAATAGTAAAGTACATGTTTTTTTCCTTATTAATTAAAAGTCGAGTGATGTTAGTCTTAAAAATTAGTAAACAAACATGGACACCCTTTTTTGTGTAGCTTGTCATTATCCCATCTTTAACTAAAGACACCACAAAAGAGAAGGGTGCTAACTGTTTAGGCACTATTGTGGAAATTTTGGGAGACATAGCACGCCATACATGTCTAAACTCAAAACATTGCGGGTATCCATGCATGTGTGTTTGTTTCGTCGAATGGCCTGAGCCCTGACCAGACCAGGCTGGCTGGCCGGCTTGACATGCAAATTCGAGCCATGGCCCATAGCATTTGTGGACCATGGGCGGCTGTCAATGTTGCTCTGCGCTGTTGTGGGCCTACTAAATGGGGAGGCTGGACCAAGAGGAATTGAGATTCCTGACTCAGAACATTGGCTGTAGCTATTAACCAAATTGTTCTCTCTTTTGTTTTTTATTTTGTGTTTATTTTATAGTTGTTATATTTTCTATTATAAAAACTTTAAACTAAAATTTTATTATATTTATGAAAAAAATGATATAATTAATTATACAAATATTGTCAGACCTAATTGATTTGTTGACTAAGCTATTAGTTCATAGGTGTTTTAGGAGTTTGTATTCTTGTTCAACTTCATATTTTGAAGAAAGTGAAATAATTCATCACTTTGGTATAACTAAATTGAATGTTCATATGATTGGCCATCGAAACGGTCTTTCTATTTGATTGCACTAAATCAATGTGTTCATTTCATTTTCTCAAATATATAATACTAAATAAGGATAACAATGATATTTGACCACAAAACATTCACGAACTAATGGTTTAGTTAACAAATATATTAAGTCAGATGATATTCTTTTAGTTAATTGTAGCATTTTTTTTTTCTATAAATACAAAAGCATTTTGTACAAACTTTCATAATAAAAATGAGATGTGTATACACATAATACAATAAAAACGAGAGTAACTTACTCTAATAAATTTCATATCTATTTCTTGTTTGTGTTTTCTTATTTTAACCAATTAAATTCATGAAACATTATTTAGAAGTTTTCGGCCCATCTTTCAAGTGCTCTATATTTATATACGAGGGCTAAAAAAAACCGTTTAAAACAAGAAAATAAAAGAAGTATTTTTTTTATATGTTTTGTGATTAGCAAGAGACTAAATAAAAATCTTAGGGAAAAAATCATTTTAATTCATTGATAATGTGAAAGTTAGTGTAAAAAATTTTACTTTAAGTGAATATGGTGTCATTTGTTTAAAAAATCATTAATTGTTTTACTTTAGTAAAAATTGTAATTATTACAATGATGTGATGTTCTCTTATTTATTCAAGTGAATCGAATTTAAATTTTTTTAAAAAAAAGAGATAATAAAAATTATCGAGGTCAGATTGGTAAAACTAGTAAAGCATACTTTATGATATAGGTAAGCTTCGTTAAGCATTATTAATAACAACAAAGGGAAAGATGAGGGCCATGGGAAATCTTAACCATGACTATCTCATAAAAAAGGTTCGGTTAACATAGATCATCATTTCTTTCATTGCTAATTCTTCCTCTTTTTAGCACATTGATTCCAATTTCTAAGACCCATTCAAGGGCTACTGATAGGTACATACTAACTTGTTTCAGGGGACCACGCTTTCGACGATTCACTTTTGCTACTCCTTTGTTTTTTTCCCATCATCTTGAACAAATTAGATCCAGCATTTTTTTCAAGTTTCTCGTTGTCTTACACAACTGCACAGCAGGCAAGTAGAAAACTTTAACAGCGCACTGGTCTATTTGTGCTTTTCTTTTGAGCAATGTCATTTAAATAAACTTATACACTACACAATGATTTAGATGTTGCACATATCTCACTATGTGTACTTGTGTAGTCATCTTTTTCTTTTTCTTTTTGGGTGAGAGGGTCGAGTGTGAGTTGTTAGGTCTGAAGCAGTTGGAACGCTATCCAATTGCATGTGGACAGTTCTGGACTTCTGGTTGCTGAATTACCTAAGCCATGACAAAGGTCAATTCAATCACTAGAGTGAAGCTCTTATTTCAGCTTTCACTTTTTTATTGAGGAGTGTATATTTTGATTAATTTATTTTATGTTTAAAATGGTTTATAATTAAAATTTTATTGACAGAATTTTTAAAAAATGTATTTTTTTTCTTCTTAAAACAATCAATTACTTAATCTGCCAAATTTGAGGGTTGCTGACTAGAAAACCAGCAAAGCCTCTTTGTCACGGAGCAAAATGCTGAAGTTTAAGCTTTAAGACCAGATCTGCAACTGCAACTGCATCGACAGAACCGTCAGACTTCTCTGCAGCTAGCACTCCTTTGATTCCCCTCCCACCCTTCTTTGAAATAAAAGTTAGAACTTAGAAGATCGGATAAAAACTTAAAGAAAAATGCCAAGTACAACAGCGTTGTGGTGGGATGTTATTGAATTGGATATAAGTTTATATAAAAATATTGATGTAATTTTAAATAAATTAATAATACAAAAGATATATTAGAGAGATATGGAAAGAAATTAATTCTATATTCTCCTAAATAATAAGTTTAATAATCTTCTTAATTGGTAAACGAATAAAGTATTAAATATATTTTATCTTATTATGATATTAAATATTTATGCTTTTTTATTTAATATTTTATTTATTAAATGCTAGGAGAATTATTAAAAGAGTAATATTATATTTTCTTAATAAGAATTTGATTCCTTTAAAATAAAAGATAAGGAGTAAAGTATAATATTTATATTTGTTAATTAACACACCTTTCTCTATCCACTTACACTTTACTCGTTAAAGTGCACTTCCATTTTAAAAAATCCAAATATCTCTTAACATATTTTTCTAATATCTTCTTAATTAGTTAAAATAAAAAGTATTAAATGAAAAGTTTTAAACATATAATGTCTTAAAAATTTTAAAAAAATTTAATACTTTTTTTAAAGAATTAAAAGAATTATTAACCTGATTAATTAAGAAAATTTAAAATTAATTTTATTAGGTGAATTATTTAGGATATTGTCTTAAATAATTAATCTAATAATTTTCATAATTATTAAATAAATAAACCATTAAATACATTTTAAAATTTTAATATATTAGATACTTTTATTTTTTATTTAATATTTTATTTATTAAATATTAAAAAAATTATTGAGAGAATTATCTAAGAAGATGTAGTATTATTGGAAGAAAGAAAGCAATATAAGTAGAATAACTGTGAAGTTAAATGTCCCATGTACTAACTGCTACGAGATGTTATTTTCAAGCAAGGCAGAAACATGGCACCATACATTGGAAAGCCAACCCTTGCAACGACGCACTACAGTCGTTCTTTTTTACTCCTAGTTTTGACCGGTTATTTTTGACCTTATCATAATTCCATTTCATGTGCTGGTATCAATAGATGACTCCTGAGTTTGAGAAAACCTAGACACCAAATCTGGTGAAAAATGGTCCTCTGCTTCTGACTGTGCCTGGAAGTAAGCACCTTTGAATATAGTTGAGTCAAAACCACCTTGGATTCAAAAAAGTATGTATAGTTTTAACTTAAGAAGGTAAAATTTTAACAGAAATTAAAAAAATGGTGACAGGTAAGACAGATTAGACAGAGTTGCAGAATATAAAAAGGGTTGTTCTTCGCTCACTCTCACTCACTGCCAGTCCATATGCCAGTTTGGAAATGTTCTTTTTAAATCCCATTAATGCTGCCAAGAGCATCTCTGGCAGCATCTAGCTCTCATACAGCTTGTGACTGAGATCTCTCTCGGGCTCTCACTCCCTTCCTGTTAAAATTCTTCCAAATCCATTCTCCTCTCATTTTCATCTTCTGACCTCCACTGCTCCTAATCAACTCTAGCTTCGCCCATCTTATTGTGTAATCAAAGTTCATCATCAAGAACTATGCAGGACTCAATTGGGATTCCTGCTTGCTTTTCTTCTGCAGAGAAGCTGAATGACGATCATGGAGCTGTGACCCGTTCGGGTCAGAGTGTTTACATGTCTGTATACAGAACAAAGGTCGCTGATCACTGCCGCTTGATCACCATCACCTGGTGCAAAAATTTGTTGCTTCATGGCCTATCGGTATCAGTGGAAGGCCCAGAAGGAGAAACCCAGTATACCTGCAAGGTTGAGCTAAAGCCATGGTACTTTTGGAGGAAACAAGGTTCCAAGCGCTTCATAGTAGATGGTAAAGCTGTTGATATTATCTGGGACCTTAAAGCTGCAAAATTTAGTGGCGAAACAGAGCCAACCTCAGAGTACTATGTGGCAGTGGTTTGTGATGAAGAGGTTGTACTGCTTCTCGGTGATCTGAAGAAAGATGCCTACAGAAGGACGGGGTGTAGGCCAGCTCTTATCGATCCCATTTTGGTTTCAAAGAAGGAGCACATATTTGGGAAGAAGAAGTTTTCCACAAGAGCTAAATTCCACGAGAAGGGTAGGTGCCATGAGATCTCAATTGAGTGCAAGAACAGGGGCAGTGGAGGGAGCATGAGCAATGGCGACTCTGCAAGTGGGGTTCAGCCAGAGATGGAGATAAGGATTGACGGGCACTTGGTCATTCACGTCAAGCACTTGCAATGGAAATTTAGAGGCAACGAGTCAATTCATCTCAACAAAATGAGAGTGGAGGTATATTGGGATGTTCATGACTGGCTCTTTAGTCCTGGTTTAAAGCATGCTTTATTCATTTTTAAGCCAATTTTGTCATCTACATCACTGTCATCATCGTCGCCACCATTATCGTCCTCATCGACTCCATTATCAGCTCAGACAAGGAGTTCTGGGACAGTGGAGGGCTTTAGTGTTAGTGGGTCATCAGAGTTCTGCTTGTTTCTCTATGCTTGGAAGGTTGAATGAAAGGATCATAACATTTCAGCCTAATGGTATATCATCACCAACGCCGGCAAAATAAAGTTGGAAAAAGACTTGGGTCTCCAAGTTATGGAACAGAATGGAATGGTGAGGACGCAGATTGAGATTGGGTTGAGAGAGAGAGCGGTTTGGATTGAAAAAGCCAGTGGGGCCAAAACAGAGGGTTTGGGAGTTAGTTACAGCTGGGGTTGAACAATTGCGCATAATTGGACAAGACAGATTGTATCACCCACATGCTCAATAATTCTTCATCTAGAGGCATCTACGGCTACATCTACAGACTACATTAACCACATCGCAAAATCTCTTTCTTGATCTGATCTTGATAAGCGAGCTACGCATGTTTCTTTCAAAATCAAGCAACCAAAGGTGTATGTTATCTAAATTTCATAACAAAAATTATGGACAATAGATTACTGAACTGAATGTATTTGCCCATAGAAACGCTCATTCATGTGACGCTGAGGTGTTTGGTGGCGATGATATAGAAACAAGAATGCAATAATACATGAATGTGCACCTCACGCATATTAATATACATTCTTCTCTCTCAAGTAGTTAGATTATCAATATCATCGTCAATATTATTGCTTAGCTGCCCAATTCTATTCAAGATAATATTTATTATTTCACAAATTATAAATTTATAATGCATACAGCCAGGTAGGTGAAGCATTGAATTAAATGAATTTGATAGAGAAACAACGTGCCTTAGATAGACAGACACTACTAAAGGCCCAAATATATGGTCCAATTTTTGATTCATTCATCACAGTTCTTGTATCCGCAGGGCCTTTAGCCACTTCGGTTCTTATGATGCGCCAATGAGCAAGGGATATTTATTATTTTACCATGCAGAGGGTACTGAAAAACTGTTATCTTAATTTAATTCAATGCTGTGTGCAGAGCAATGGGTCTTTTAAAAATATATAAACGATGCCCGTACCAAAAACGGCATATAAAAATGACAGCGGCGTTTGTTGCCAGATTAATGATAGTAGATTTGTTCTATAATATGGGCAAAAGAAATGACAAGGTGAGCAACAAAGTTCGTCTTCTATGGAAGCAGTTGAAACAATTTTGACCAGAGGCGACTATTAATTCACGTCATCGTCAAGAACAAGAATAACGAGGTCGCAGGGCTGACTTACCAAAGAAAAATCATTGGTAGGCCCTGACGTTATTGCTCTGCACCAAGGTAATTATTTAACTGGCAAATTTTAAAATTGTACGTACACTCCGTAGCGAGACTATTCTTTCAAGCATGTGCCAAGCATCCAGGAAAAAAAAATCGATATCCCTCTCGAGCTTATAATTTCATTACTGTTTTAATTTTGCAAAATTTGAGTTACCATGGGCAGTATGTGAGAGATATGTTCATTTTGAACCAAAACCAAACCACCTTGCCAAGAAGAACTTGTTTTTCCCACGAGAAGCTTCCTTTTCCGCATGAGCTGGTGCTGGTGCTGGAGTAGGAGATTGCAATGGTGGCGATATAAGCTTGACTGCAAGGATAAGCAATGTCAACACCGTATTTATAGTTGGAACAAAGTAAAGCATCAAATCATGAGTTCAGAATATCTAAACATAATTAAAACCTTAACGTAAATAAAAGGATAGAGAATGAAATACAACCTGATTTTGGTGAAACCTTATTAGTTTTAGCACCTTTCGAATCAATAGAGTTCGTTTTTGGACTTGACATGATAGTTTCATGGTCAGATGTAGAGCTTGACTTTCTCTCGCGAACTTTATGCTCCATGTTTCCTTCACTGTTTCGGTCACCTATAATTACCAAGAATAAAGGAAACACCCAAACTGGTAACAGGATTTTGTACAATATCAATAACCTGGATAAAGTTTCAAGTTTCAACCCGCCATCACCAATGCAAGATGCCAGAAAGCATATTAATCATATAATGCTGAAACTACAGAAAACTGCTATCATTATCTTTAAAGCGTAATTATTCTTCTACGTCCAAAATGCGTTTAATAGTGCAGTTCCTTTTACAAAATAAATTCCAGATTCATGGTAATAAAATGTTCTTGTCAGATTAATCTTTTTGCAATTCAAAGATAGGAGATGGAGAAATATATTGCTCAGTTGGCATAAGCATTTTGAAAATTGGAAACCCCCGCCTTTTAAAGAGCTACAGATTCTTAATTCATTCGGCCTATCAAAATCGCCATGCAGTCTCTATCTAAAAACTGGTCAAGATAACACCAATCGAAAAAGTAAAGTACATCTCTCTCACCACTGAAGATTTCAGGCTAGTCACCGAAGTCTGCTCATGGTCAATGTTACAAGAATGACCAAAAAGTTTCACAGGCCAATGTCCTTGCATTTTGCAATTTTAATAACAAGGTTGCTGTGAAAGCAGAGGACCAAGGCCATGGTCCTTGCATGTTGTAAATTAAAAAAGTAGCCAATTATGGTATGGAGAGGTCAATACAGATACTTACTTTCATCTGGAGGCTTCCCATAGTTGTGGTTCAAAGCTTCAACGAAAGAAGTAGATTTTTGGTCTTGCTGTTGCATCACTTTAAGGAACCCCAAAAAAAAAAAAAAATTCATACATTAAACTTGATAAGCAATAAACTCACCTCACAACATCTAATTTTAATATGGAGAAACATGAACCTCACACTGATCAAATAGAGCATATCTGTAGTTTGGGGGTGAGCCAACCAATAGCAACTGGACTGCCTCTGCATCTCTTGTCATCGTTATTGACGCAGGTGCCTTTAGATTCTGAGTGTCTAGCAGAATACCAGCAAGCTGCAAAATAATATAGAAGCACAGAGTAATCTAAGTCACAAAAAACCAGTCCTTCATAATTTTTCAGTAGCATCTAATAAAATGGAAAAAATATGTAATTTAATAGCACCAAAGGTTTGTCTAGATATTAAGATTACTATCATTTCAAATTTACCAATAGTTTCTTCAGCACAGGGTTTTGAAGTAGATCATAGGCATCTTCACAGTAATTATCTGTAAGAATGGTGCACTGAGATCCAACCTAGAAGAACAAGATCATAAAATTAATTGTAAAATTCAATCCCATGCATGGCTTATGGTGCATTTCCTTGGGATCACACTTGTTTATAAATTTCATTTTCAAATTCATCAATAGTTAATATGAACCAACCTCGCCAGTAGTGCTTAAGATATCTTGTCCAACCACAAGGACGCTCAGTTTCCCAGTCACCAAAAGGCTTTCCAGGTCCACCTGCAAACAAGTTTCAGTTCCAGATCAGCAAACTACGCAAAATCATCCAGCCTAATATTTATATATACATCCTAGTCCTACTTCAAACATCTTCAAGATAAGTGATCATGAGAGAGAGATAATTTCAGTAATCTACAAATTATCAAATCATATATCAATTGCAGATAACAAATAAACCAAAACAGGTGACCTGCAGCTACTTCATGTGCAGCATATCAATTGAACATGTTGCATTTGAAATCGAAACTACGGAACATCTAACGGGCACTTTTTTATTAATTCATCAGACATTGTCAACAATTAAAGATACAAACTAAGTGAAAAGAAGCAAATTAGACATGTTAAATCTGAATCATTTTTCAACATTAAAACGCCCAGTGAGTCAACCAGGTCCAAAGAATCACCTCATCAGCGAAAAGCAATGCGGTGTCATCAAGACCAGCATGGTGAAAGAGCCAAGCTGCCTGCCTTAGCTTCCACATAGTGCCTCGTTTCACATTGATCACGGGCACCACCACGTGCTCGCTTCCATTATCATTCTCCCTCTGTCTGTAACCCAAGAGCCACGCGTGGCATATGGCAGCCACCATTGACGCTGTACCTGCACCGCACAAATTGAATTACTTCCCTACTTTCCCACATTACCCACAAAACAAAAATAATTTCTTGATTGAGGGAAAAAAAAAAAGAGCCCCTAACTGTTGGAAGGCCCAGAGAGCACGATTTTGGCATTTGCATGGAGCTCCCGGTTCATGATTTTCTGGATTAAAATCCTCTGCTCTTTCAGGAACCCATTGAGGCTATGGTCTTGGGTTCCCTCTGCATTTGCATGAGGCCTGGGCGCAATTTTCTCCAGCGAACATGTGGAGGACAATATCGATCTCCGTTGAGCCGACTCGACGAGTTTCCTCGGCGGCGACAGAGGTAAAGAATTGGAAGGCGATGGTGGTCGCCGGTTGGCAGTATCGGTAGAATTCGTCGGGGAAGAGAGTACTTGGCCGTCCGGCGAGGGCGTAGAAGTCTTAAAGGTTCGCCGGGAAGGGGTTTGGATTCCCTGCGGGTTAGGTGCAGAGGGTTCGGTTTGGAACCGGGACTTTCGGTGAAGAGACTGGCGTGGAGGTGGAGGGAGAGCGGGGAGGGTTGGATCAGGGGTGGGGCCGGGAGGAGGCGCAATGTTATTGGTGGGTCTGAGGATGTTGGTGAACCATTTGTGGACCGCCGTAGCAGGGGAACCGTCGCCATCCGAAGAGGAAGGGGAAGCGAAGGTATTGGATTTGTTGCGGCTATGTTTTGCTGATTTTGTGAGTATCTCCCCACCGAGCCCTTCCACTGCTCTGTTTCTGCTTGACATTATTATTGAAGTAATTATCAAATGAGACCATAGAAAATAACCTATTTACTTGGGAAAATATATTTTTTTTTTTGGGGGGGGGTGTGGGGGGAGTGTTCCAATTTTATGTTTGAGATTTTAGAAACACATGACAACGTTGGAAGAGTTTTTCAAGGAAATTAAGGTGGGACTTGGTACTAACACATTCCCAAAATGAGAGAATTTAGAAAGATCATCAATTTATAAAAACAAAGGTGAAAGTTGGACCGTGTATATTTCTCGATCTTATCGGTTAGTTACTTATGTGAGATTGTTAACACTTGCATCCGTTCATGGATACACTTCGCTTCGAGTTTAGTTATTTACACGGACACACAGACATGGTGCATGCTATATTGCTATTGAACTAAATATCAAGGTCTTCAAGTTTTAATTTTCTCTTTTCGTTTCATTGATGTCTGATTAAATATGTTTTCCTGAGAAGAGTAGAAGAGTTGTTATAAGTAGGGAGGTATTGGTAGTTTATTACCTTCTGGCAGACCTAGAAAGACTGTCTCTTCGATCCAAGGAGGGAAGGGGCGAGCGTGGTTGTGCCGTTGCAAACCTCGGGGAGCCAAGGAAGCGTCCCGGCGAGTCACCGCGTGCGGGAGAGGAAGCCACAATCTGGCGTGCCTCTTCCAACCACTCTTGCGTCAGCCTGGCACTGTTACTCCTTGTGCTGTCGTCGAAGCCATCATCGTCCTCGTCGTCCGCCAGACCAACTACACCTCCTCCTCCGCCACCTGTGAGGTCATAATAAGTTTTCTTGTCCGTGTCCGCTGCCCCAAAAAACATGTCGTTCATGAAATCGGTGAGGTCCGGCACCGGTTCTGCCCTGCGCCGTGCCTCTGCCATCTTCTTTTGTAGGCTTAGAGATCCTTTACTTTCTCTCTCCCACCTTCGCTCCATTGAGACACACACTCTCCAAGTGCACCCGAAGAATATAATATAGTAGCTAGAGAGAACAAATCAAAAGGATTAGGAGCTTTTGATGAGACGGGTAGAGGCAGATCATAGTAGATACATAGAAAATATCATTTTGACAAAGCATGTAACAATTTTGGCCGGCGTTGACCGGTCGCGATTGCTGTCTTGTTCTCGGTGTGTTTGTCCATGTATCTAGCCTGAGATGCCGAAGGTTGTTATTCTCTAATCTCTCTATATATAGTATTCAAGTTCAACTCGACTATGTGATAAAGCTTATATATCATATTCAAAGTACTTGAGATTATATATGCTCAACTTAATCGTCACTTCTAATGAAATGTAATTAATCATCAAATTATGGACAATAGAAGTTTTACAACGGTATAAATAAAAGAAAGACAATTCTATGATAATCCTTAGAGTAGTAGCCCTACCTTATTGGCATCATTTATTGGATGATTGTTAAATGATTTTGCATACAGAATTTCTTTTCTTATGCAAAGAAAATTAAGGTGAAGGTAGATTGCCTCTATCCAGGTAAGGGTAAATCACAAGTTTTAACAAAGGCTTATAGTAATATTTATATATCACTTTCCAAACAAGGATTATCAACAAGAAATGAACCTAAGACATTTGCCTCAACACCACTTAATCCAGCCAACCCTCATTTGCATTTTGTTTCGGAATCTAATAATTCAGAATTAAAAAATACCAAACCTTTGAGAGTACTATAAAACCTAGAAAGAAAGTCTTAACCAAATTCTTTCTTAGGAGGAGCACGCTCATGAGATTTACACATAGTTCCTTCACAAATAATAATTTAATGTGCCCTAATCTAAAAACCTAACTAATACATTGTCCCCAAACGTCTTGCAAGTGAAATTTGCAATGTCTAAATGAAAATTTTCAATTTAATAGTAGAACGTTTACAATCCATTTTCTTAAACTTTTATTTCCCCCTTGAATTAATTTGTTAGATTTTTATAGTGACTGCAAGGATCTGAAATTGAATTTTGCTTTCAACAAATAGGAGAAGGTTTCCCTAGACATAAATCTTGTACAAAGAACTCATAATTTTAGAATTAAAATTTGGTTGATTAATAGTTGATTTCGGATTGCAGAGTTTCACTCAAATTGAACATCTTTACTAATCGTGTTTATCAGGTTGACGACTTTTTTTTTTTTTTTGCCTAAACTGGTATAAGGTTAACCCTAACCATTCCTCGCAAAGATGATTAAAATTTGTATTCATAAATCGTATCGGAAATGGCCATCTATAAAAATAACCAATATTATAAAATGATGATGCACAGCCCAAGTGTTTATACAATGGACAGCTTGGAGAGGAAATGGCCATTGCATTTTGCACATCCACCTTTTAATTACTTGATCAATAAATAAAAAGCTAAAATACAAACAAAAAATAATGCTCTATAATAATGGATTATTTTCAAAAAACTATCATGAATCTTAAAACTCAATATTTCGATTCTTTAAATTTCTTGAACCATATATATTAATTCTTTATAAAAATTTTCTGTATATGCAAAGAAGATTGTGCGTTAAAATGTAATTTTTAATAAATTTAAAAAATCGTATTATTCAATTTTAAAATATTAAAAAAATTTCTGTAAATAACTCATGGGGGAGGAATTTTTTTTTTGTATTTTATATTAAGTAAAACATCTAATTATACAAAATGGTGATGATGTTGGCACTTGCGTTTTTATATCAATTCATTAGCCTGTGGCATTATAGGGTGGGCCATAACCACTAAGTGCATATTTGAATTTAAATTTTCATACTTTAAATTTCAGTTTAAAGTATATAAATTAATTTTTACTTATAATTAACATGTTTGATAAAATTATAATTAAATTATATTTAAATATAATTTTAAATATTAAATTATAGTTTAAGTAAAAGTAAAAAAATACTTTTTTATTAAGACAAATCATAATTTACAAATAAAAATCCAAACAAACTATAAATTCCTTTCTTTGTTTTTGATGGGTGTACTTTATTCCTATCTTCCTGATATATGGTCTAATCTGAAATCATTTCAAACCTATTCTGCCCATAAGCATGTGTTTTTTTCAAGGTTCTGAAAATCGAACTGGTTACTGAACCGGTCGAGGTACTGATTCAAAGTTTAATGATCAAACCGTGGTCGAACTGGAGTATAATTAAATATATATTTATATTTATATATAAATATAAATATATTTATATATATATATATAATTATTTATATACTAATAACATAAATAAAAAAATATAATATAAATTAATAATAAAATTATTTAAAACATAAAAAAATAATACCATAAAATAAAAAAAATTTCATTTATATAAGTAATACAACAAATATTCTGAACGGCTCTTATACATTGTCTAAGATTTTTCTTTAACAGCTGCAAGCTACACATACAAAATTTAATTACTGGATGGGATCTTCAATCACGGGAGTTATTTGTCTCAATTTCCAAAACTTGTCAATTTTGATAACCTATATCAGTTTTCACAAATTTTGTGCCTGCTACGTGTTCACAGAATCACAATGTGACCTCACTTACACTTCCGTTTTATATAACGTTTCTGACAACTGGCGAAAACACAATCACACACACACACACACATTGAGCAGAAATGAGTAACAGATGCAAAAATTAATAAAGTCTCTACCTAGAACAACAACGAAACTGTAAGGCTTCAACCTGGAGGTGAGGTGCGGAGGCGGACGCTGCGGTGTGGACTGCGGAGGCGGAGCGGAGGGTGCTGGCTGGCTGGGGTGCGCGACGCGGGACGGAGGTGGCTGGGGTTCGCGACGAGGGACGGAGGCGGCTGCTGTGCACGACGCGGGACGGAGACCGGGAGGTGCTGCGGTGCGTTCGTTCTGCGAAGTGCGGAGGCAGACCAGGCCGAGGGTTTTCAACCCCCTCCGGAAACGACGCGCCACGAGGGTTTTCTCCGTTCTGTGACGAGGAGGCAGACGGGGGTTTTCAACCCCCTCCGGAAACGATGCCGTTTCTTTTTTTTTTTTTGTAAAAAATTAAGAGCAAAATGACGTCGTTTTGCTTAAAGAAATTTAAAAAAAAAATCAGAACCGGTAACCGTACGGACCGGTACCGGTTTGACCGATTCAGCCGATTTGAGATCGGTTTACCAGTTTTTGACCTCACCGGTTTTGGAGAGCCGCCCAAACCGGTGAGGGGACCGGTTCCTAGTCCGACCGGTTGGACCGACCGGTCCGGTCCGGTTTTTAGAACATTACTTTTTTCTTCAACTTAGCCTATGAAGGTGAGTTGCAAGATGTGTTTGGATAAAAAAATTTATTAAAGAAAAAAAAGAAAAGAAAAAAAATTTATTTTAAGTAAACAATCCTGTTATTTTAGAATTTTTTTTAAATAAGAGATTACCATTTTTTTTGTCTTTTTCTTATTATTTTTATAAATTTTTATAATTCTTTTTAATTTAAAAACAAAATTACCTTTCGTTTTCTTTTTTTTTTTGTTTAAAATTCTTTAATCCATACATATCTTAAACGTGTGACCTTAGCTTTTTGTTAAAACTTGCTTATACAGTAGATACCTTTTTTTTTTTAGTCATCATATAGCATATGCCTTAATTAGGAGTGTCCGTATATTGGGTTGGTTTGAATTTAGAGTGTTTTTGTACCTAACTTGCTTATCAAAATAGTAGATTGAGTTAAAATTTTGTTTTTTTTTAAATCCTGAACCAACCCAACCAGTATATGAGTGAGTTGAATTGAGTTGAATTAAACTCGTGGGTCCGACATATATTTTAAAAAATTATCTATTAAAATAAATGTTGAAATTAATATAAAATTAAAAATTCATCACACATTATAATAATAAACTTAATAAGACTCAACAAAAGGTGATAACAAAAGTCTTAAATAAACTAAAATTCAAATACAATAAGTCATAAGTCATAAACTTAACATAACAAGTCTTAATATTAAAGATAAAAAATACTAACCTAAATCTTAAAAGTCAAATACACAAGTCTTAATATAAGAAATATTAAATTTAATATGTCAAATATTAAAAAAGAATATAATTTTTTATTAAAAAAGATGTGTTGAATTGGGTTGAGTGAGTTAAAATTTTTTTAATTTGCAATTCAACCTATCATCATTAAATTAAAAATTTTTAAACCCAACCTAATACACACACCCAATCTAACCTGCCATTGAGTTGGGTCAAAACTCACAAATTTATGAGTTGACTTAATCCAATAGACACCTCTATCGCTAATTACGATTAGCTTTTTCATGAATTTGTTTTCAATTTGTCAGACCAAACAAAGTTCTGGGCCCTTAACAATTCCATGAAAGAACCAATTGACTCGAGAAACAACACCAATCCAAATCTTCTTTCCAGGCCCCATTATTAGGCCCACCCAATTTTTCTCTAAACCACGTCTTGGAATTTTATGAGAGCGAAACAAATTCCTCAGTTTTATATTGAAATTTTTTTTGGTAAATTCTATACTGATTTTTCTATATGTTCCAAACGGGAAAAAAAAAGTAGCTTTTGCTTTTGTTAAAAGGTCGGAGTACGGTTGATACGGTACGAAATGAATAAATTTGATAGTTTGATTCAAACATCATGCATTCATATTCATGTTGATATTATTTGAATAAGATTGCAAGTAGCTTCGATCGGAGACTTTTTTTTTTGTTTTCTTTTCTTTTCAACTAAGATGATGAGGCCAACTTGTGAATGTAAAAGTGTCGACGCAAGGGGCTTCATTTTGAGAATGTGAAAAGGAATGATGAATGGGGGATGATGATGAAAGCCAAAGTCCCCCCTTTCTCGTTTGATTTTTAGTTAATTAGACTGCGCTGGCTTTTCCATAACTGTATAGCTATGTTCACTTTCCCAATAGTAATACATATTACGTGTTCTTGTTTGCTTGCCCTTTCTGAGACACAAGGGGACAAAACAAATATTAAACATATAGACTTCAATCTACATTCTACACTTGACAAGTGAGAGATAGGAGCTCAATGACATATTTACATTTCGATTTGGACCAGTTCGAGATCTTTTCTAGTAGATAATATATACATATGTGTGTGTGAAATTAATTGATACTGGTGTAAATTAAGCTCAATTTTATACTATTAAATAATTCTTTATTAGATAATTTGTTTATAAAATCTATCGTTAAATTTAAAATTCGTATCATATAGATTATTCTAATAAAGTTTTATACTAATATGATATTATTTTATATTCTATTGATACACATCAGAATTAACTTAATATATATATTTTTAAATATATAAATATAAAAATTATTTGATTATATTAGTATTGATATTTAATTTTTTTAAAATTTAATACAAATGATTAATATAATAAATAGTTATAATTCAATAATTAGATTAATTATAAATATATTTTATAAAAAGTTATCGAATGATATAAATATATTAAATTTTATACTGGTGTGTGTGTATACATACATACATACATACATATATATATATATATATATATATATATATATATATATATATATATATATATATATATGTATAACCTTATCTTACATGCAGTAAATATATAGAAATATTTTACGTAAAAACTCACAATAAGACTTCAAATTTGGAACAAAATTTTAGACTACATTAATGTTGAACAACTTAAATAAAAAAAATATAGTCACGAATATAATTTTGAGACTTGTTATTTCAAAACTAAATTTAAAAACTTGAATTAACGGACAAAAATTGAAGAGGATAAAGTGTAAAATTTTGAACCACGCAAAAAAAAAACAAAACCATTAGAATTGAATTAATGGAGAGGAATTTGAATGGTTTTGCGCAATAAAGCGCAATAAAATAAAATCGAGCTGAATCACTTTGGGACAAACACGTAATTTACCCATGACTACTAGACTCGCTTGAATATTTTTTCAATTAATGCATTATGCACAGCGAGTGGTCCATCATAACCTCCAAGTCTCCGAGCACTTCGGGGAAAAGAAGAAAACAAAGAGGAAAGACAAAGTCAACTCTTAAAAAGTATATACTAAATGTGTGAAGAAGGCTAAATAAACCCGTCCTAATCCAACTATATTAGCACAATCAGCTGGTGCTGGTTGTGAATAGGATGGCCTTTAACATGCTCAAGGGTCGTCTTTACAGATTTACTTCTATTATTTAGATAATAATACTTAAGGGCATTTAGGCCTTTTGACTTGTCATGCCTGGCGTTACTCAAAACACAACTTGTTCGATTTTTCCTAATATAATATGTGATTGGGCTTTATATAAAAGGAGTTCAACTCAAGTGCATCCCCACTCAGATTACCAGTACTGTCACTCGAATCTTGAGCCTCTGATCCCTTTACTTTCCTTCAGAGAAGCTTACCGGAGTTGGAAACAGAGTAGCTATGGCAGCACGCGGACTAATGGCAGCATCACTTCTTCTTTGCTGCTTAGCCGGAACTTGTTGTGGGAGCGTTCTCTTCTCTTCCTTGAAAAGAACCCTTGATGTCACTGCTTCCCCCAAACAGGGACAAGGTAAGACACAAGCATCATGTCCCTTCTCAGATCCCTCTCCCTCTCCCTTGTCTAACTCTACTATCATTATTCTCCTCTGAATCAAAACCAGATTCTGCACCCCCTGTAATTGTTGGTGATGCAAATTAAAACAGACAAGGATGAATCACCTAACCATCCTTACCCAGATGCCACTGGGGGAACACTTTCTCAAGAAAACTTGCGCACAAGTTTTATACAACCCACGATTTTTATCAATTGGGTGGGTGATGTTCACTCCTTTTATGAGATGGATTCATGCTGAACTCTATTTTGGTACAACAACTATGCAGTTCTGGAAGCTGGCTTAGATAAAATCACCGTGACATGGGCTCTGAACAAGACCTTGCCAGCTGGGACGGACTCTGCCTACAAAACCATCAAGGTGAAGCTGTGCTACGCGCCCATCAGCCAAGTAGACCGGGCTTGGAGGAAGACCGATGACAGCGTCTCCAGGGACAAGACCTGCCAGCACAAGATCGTGGCCAGGCCCTACGATGCTTCCAACAAAACGGTGCAGAGCTTCGAGTGGGTCATCGAGAGAGACGTGCCCGCAGCCACGTACTTCATACGTGCGTACGCTCACGACTCCAACGACGCGGAAGTGGCTTACGGCCAAACCACGGATGCCAAGAAGACCACCAACTTGTTTGAGATCCGGGCAATCAGTGGGCGACCCTTGTCCCTGGATATCTGCTCCATTTGCTTCAGTGCTTTCTCGGTGGTGTCCCTGTTTGTCTTCTTTTATATTGAGAAGAGAAAGGGAAAGGCTTCTTCCCCACAACAGAAGTGAGTGAGTGACGCAGGATGACAACATAGAAAGTTACCGGGTAACAGTAAAACGACATGTAGTAATAATTTCTTGTGTGTCTTGGATGCCACACCATAAGC
This sequence comes from Castanospermum australe, assembly GCA_019955255.1. Classification (NCBI taxonomy): domain Eukaryota; kingdom Viridiplantae; phylum Streptophyta; class Magnoliopsida; order Fabales; family Fabaceae; genus Castanospermum; species Castanospermum australe. The sequence continues at coordinate 35,792 of NSJW01001005.1, read as the reverse complement.
TCTCGTAGTTGTGGTTGAAAAGTGCACCAGCTGGGTTCATCATGAGAGGGTCGAAAGGAAAGAGCAATGTGAGAGAAGAAAGAAAATAATGATATGGGGCTTTAGCTGTTCTCCTGAGTTATCTCTGTGCTGTAGAATTCTAAACTTTCTTTCGATGTTGCTAGGTTCTTCATTTGCATTAGTGTGATCATGTTTTGATATGGCAACCTGAAATTACTCTGCAATTATATGACAAAAGTCGAAGATTTGACACAATTATTAGTAAATCATGAGGGCCCTTTCTTTTTTCCCCTCAGTTATCTCGAGCCATTCAGTATACTAAATTAAACATCAAATGTGAAGCATGTTCTCATCCAAACCTTATAATATGAGGAAGAGGGCAGATATTTAATAATAAAATAATTCAATATCTATTTTACATCTAGGATGAGTGGGAAGCCATGAAACTCAAAACATAAAAATTTCCAATTACTTGATTAGGATCTAGGTTTTAGCTTGCAAGAGCTAAGCTACCTGAGGTGAAGTAAATAGGTTGAAAGTAGATGTAGAAAGCAGTCGAATTTGCAGTTTCAGTATAAAAAAGTACTACAAATAACTGATAACTGTAATAATGAGTAGGAGCAGTCGCTTGGTCATGATCACCGGAAAGTTTTTCATTGAATATATCTCGAGCGAAGCTGCGTAACAGTTTCACAAGAGCAATCACAATTCACTGGCAAATGTCTCAGAAAACCTCCAGGCTCCAGCAATGTTAATGCATGTTGCATCTTTGCCTCTCCCAAAAGCAAGGGAAAAAATCAAGCAGAAAGTGGAGGATTCATGAACTTGCAAGTCACCCAACTCAATTGAGCCATTCCAACTTCCAACAAATGGAAAGTTCCACGTCGGCAGGACTTGCAACAAGATCACACTATTCTATCAATAAAAGAATAGGAGTCTTACAAACATCAACACATCTTGTCTTCACAAATCCACTTTAGGATTAAAATGCATGTCTGTACTCTCCAGTCTGTCGGTACCATAAAGTGATATTCTGTCATCATAAACATCAGCGTATCCAAATGCATTTGTCCCAGGAGGACACTCCAGGGCTGCTTCAAGAACTCTATGGTGTACTCCATGGGAATCAATGGAGTACCCACCTTTGTGATCATGTCCAGCAAAACAGACCTTCACACAATTGTATCTGTGTATCAAATTCATTACTTCATCATAATTCCACAAGAGTGCCTCCTTGGTGGACGCACCAGGATCTAGAGGCAGATGGCAACAGACCACCAACTTCTGTCTCAATTTTGTTGCTTCCTGGAGAACACCATTCAACCATTCCATCTGTTCCTTTCCAACAGCTCCATTGAACATAAGAAACCTTCTTTCAAGGCCCACCAAACCTGTTGGACTGTTCTTATCTTCATTTGGATTCTTCTCCCGGAGGAATTTCAAGGCCTCCAATGTTTTTGGATGATCTTGAGGCCAACCAATGGCACTGATGTCATAGCCATCAAGAACTACAAATCTATATTCAGGCACTGGTGAAAATTCATAGTAAGCATGGCCATCAAGGCTCTGAATCTTCAATAATGGAAGTAACTTGCTGCGAGGGAGATTGTACAGGCAGTGATTGCCAATCAGATGATACACGGGTCCCCTGAACATCTCAAATTCATCCACAACTTTCTGTACAGTATTAAATGACTGATCTTTCGGACAATAACCATCAACAATATCTCCAAAATTTATCACAAACTTATGCCTCTTATGAGTATTCCATTCTTTAACTGCTCTTTGTAGTACAAGAATGCTGTGCCTATAATACCGTGGGACACCTAGGAATGAGCGACCATCAGGAATGTCAGCATACTGGACATCAGAAATCAAACCAAAAGAAAAGAGAGGTTGTCTCTCTTGTGCAGTAGCTAGTCCATTGGCGGAACCCATGGCGTATGTCTCTACAAGCTCCTGTTATACACAACTTCTATAATGTCATCAAAATAGTACTTTCAATGTGCAATCTAATAAAACTATCTGCGTTTGGAATTTCATAGATAGAAAAATTCATTTCATTTGTTTGAAATGATATAAATTTAATAATTTAAATTCACTTACAAATCATTTCATTTCCAATGAATTCTTTTAAATTCTACAATTGAAGTGTTCCAAACAGGGGTAACAAAAATAATCATCTCAACCTGTGAGTAAACTGATATATCATCCCCCATAAGTTTCAATTCTCTTTCTATCGGCCGGCTACTACTCAATATTGAGAAAATTCAGTTATAGGGAAGAAAATACACAAAGCACACAAAACAAACATAAATGTTGGGTTGCTAACATGGCATGTCTTCAAATTATCTGACTCCAAGATTTTCTTATGAGAAAGCAGTATGACTCCTCCTATAACACAATGGTCAACTTGTGGTCAAGATTAGAGAAAATGCAAATTCCATGGTCCAATCCAACATAAGTATATAGACAATACAGCGCCAGTAATCTGGTAAAAAGTTTCAGATCCATAAAAAAAATTCCCCTAAAACAGAAAACAATCTCATTGTACACAACAGCATAGTGATCAATACATGGAAAGAAGAAATGCAGAAATCATTGTTCAATAAGCTTGGACAACAAGCCATATGCTATGCTGTAGTTACGAGCAGCATGGTAACTCGATGAAATATTAGAAAATACAAGAGAACTTCTATTCCACAAGACCAATTACTCAAGGCAAGAAAACCAACTAATTAGAAATTGCTTTGGTCATCCCTAAATTAACTTCATATGAAACTCCACAATCTACCGTAACCTCAATAGAAATTAGAACCGTTCCGGTCGCATGCATTATGAAAGTTAATTATGAATGTTCTCATATCTACCCCAATTTCACCCTCCCGCGTTCCAGATTGACCCTCATATGTTTCTATATCAATGCAGCAGCGTGCAACAGATGACCCAGATTGGACAGAGCCCCGAATTTACATCACATTAAATTGGTGTAATTTCCCATTCTTTTTGCTGTTTGAAACGTGAAGACAAAATCAACGGCATACTACGACAAAACCACCTCGAATAAAACCTGCGAGTTTTGCAGAAACGAAAAAAAACAAAACAAAGGAACAATCGAGAAAGAGAGGGAGAGAGAGAACAGACGGACGTGCTAGTGTTAATGTGAACCGCGATGTGTTGGGTTCCGTCAAGGTTTGGAACAAGATCGTATGTTGGTATTTGCAAGTCGTAACCGTGCAGATGCAGAGAGAGAGGGAGGGAGCCAGTTCGGTTAAAAGTTCGGGAATTGCGAGAGATGTTAACCGAAGCCAAAGGACTAAAATTGTCGTCACCAGTTGTCACAAACACGGGACTGCCACTGCTTGCATTACATTTAGACAATTACTTCACACCTTCCTCAACCTGCCGTTGACATTGCTGCTTAGTCAACCAGATCCCCTTTGCTTTTCTGGCACGTATGAATTCATTGCCGTAATAACCATCAGAATATCACATGGCCAAGCCAAACATCGAAGTTGCCCTTCAAATTTAAATGATACTATCTTTTAGTTGATTTTGATTTAAATTTCTATTGTTGATAACTATTGCTAATATTTTATTATGAGCTGTAATGATAATAGTGTTTATTTTATGGTAGGAAACTAATATAATATTAGATATGATTTAATTTTAATTTATTAACTGTATAAAATTTTTTAAATAATTATTATTATAATTAAATTTTTTTAATAATTTGGTAGCTTATGTTTTAATAATAATATAAAACTTTTTTAGATTTAATTTTAATATATATAATTATGTGTTGTTAAATTATTAAAAAAGTTTGATTAAAATAATAATTAATTAAAAAATTAAAAATATATCAATATATGATTAAATGATAATGTATAAAATATTTATATTGATAATAAATTAAAATTAAACTCTATTAGATATTCTTATTTAATAAGGAGAGTATGTACCAAGCAAATTTTGATAAGTCATAAATACGAGTATTAGAAAATTATTTAGATTCTGAGAATGAAAGGACTTAATAAAGAAAAAGATATTTATGAGGTTGTTGTGAAATAGGATAGACTGAAAGTAAGTTGTGAGATAAGATAGATTGAAAGTACTCATATCATTATCCTGTAAACTTATATTTGATAGGGAATTTATGTAAGTATGTTGACTAAACCACGTTAAATATTTCATGTGATTTAATTTTGATTTTTTTTTCTAGCAAGTATTTATAAGTTTTTAGAAAAGGGGATTAATTTCCCAACAATACCTATACACAATCTCACTTGGCACTATAACAACCATATGATGGCAATTTAAAATGGACGGCTAGATATATGTTAATCGGTTGTTGGATAAGGTGAATAGTCCTTTTGATCAAATCTTAGCCATTTAAAAGACTTGTCATTCATTATGAATAAGAGCTATGGACTTAATAATCATGCCATTCGTGAATGAGGAGAGACAATTCAAGTTGTGGTAACTTAATGTTCCTCAAAGATCTCATTTATCACCATTGTTCCACCATATGAATTTGTCATGGAATCAATTAAGTGGAAAAACACCCAAGAGTACTGTTGGATCATGAAGAAATTTAGAGTCTTGACCCCTTCCACAACCATGTTTAAGGTCCGAAACCTCCTAGCTTGTTGTCCACGACTTTGTCGGGCCCTTTGAACTGTCCTGCAACAACTTGTTTGGACCAACTTCCAATAGCCAATGAGTTCCAGTTGCAGGGGAAATCAGCCATCCATGACTAATCACTATTATTATTATTTTTTTATAAATTACATCTAATATTCTTTAATTTTGCATAATGTGTAAATTAAATTTTAAATTTTAGAAGGGCATAAATAATCTTATGGACTTTACCATTTGTGTGAAAGCACATTCTATTAATAAAACCGTTAATTTTAATGGATTTATCACATGACTTACATGTGACACTACCAAAATAATTAAAAAATAAAAAATTAATTACAAACTATTATATAATTTTATTTTTTTATTTTTCCTCTAGCATTAAATTACTTTTTTTATAAATTTATTTAAGTGAACAAGTAATATATGACAATACAAATATGCACTTAATATAATATAGGATTAAAAATATTGGAAGTAGTCTACTAAAAAAGAAAAAAAAATATTTGAAATTGAATGGACTTTCAGACTAATTTTTATCTTTTCTCCTTAGATATACTCAATTGAATTAGAAATTATTTATATTCAACTGTGAATTATTCATGTTCACATTATGGTAGGCTTGGAGACAGAAAATTAAGAAGGGAATGTCTTCAGTAATACACACGAGTCTTGGATTTTGAGATTCTTCTATTTTATTGGTGTTTCTACAAATTTACTTGTTAAACTTTATGCATTTAAAAAATATCTTTCTCTGTCTTGATCAAAAGATTATAGGAATATATGGTGTGAATTAGACTTTATGAATGTTGTGAATATTTTAATATATTTTAGTTGTTCACTTAAGATAATTTTTTCAAAGAAAAATAATTGAATGTTAATGAAAAAATAAAAAAGAAAAAAAAATTATATGATATGATGTTTAGTTTGTGATGATTTTTTATTTTTTAATTATTTTTATGATGTCACATGAAAAATCTGTTAAAATTAACAATTTTATTAACAGAGATATTTTTTATATAAATAATTAAGTTTAAGGTGTTATTTATATTTTTACAAATCTTAAAATTTAATTTACACATTACTTAAACTTAGAGGATATTATGTGTAATTTTTTTTTTTCTATGAAGGCAACAACCGTTACCATCCAATCGCTCATCATCAGAAATTAAACGTCGACACGAAGCAACACAACTTTGTTAGAGAGCATCGCTTTTGCTTTCTCAAAACCAATGCCCAAGTCAACCAAAGTGGAGATCCATAAGAGACGGCAGCTGCCAATGGTATTTGTTTTTTGGCTGCTGTCCGTGGCAACAGATACGTTGTTGCTTGCACACAATCACTATAAATTTTGCCATTTTTAATAAAGACAAAAAATAACAGAGCAACTCTATTCATTATTGAATGATAGGATAACAGATCAAAATCAAATTCAAACATAAAATTCGTTAAGTTTTCTATAAGTTTCTTAATGTAATGTGTACAGGTCTCTGACTCATGATTCAATTATAGGCCCAAGCCCACTTCAAAAGACCATTCACTTTGCTTGTAGATATGCGATCAGATCGAACAAAACAAAAATATGGGATCTGACACCTAAAAGTGGTTAGTTGCAGTGATATTGAATAGTAACTTTAAGACGAACTTTATTTATAATGTCTGACTTTAAAGATTAACTTTGCAATTATCTCTAATCAAACATTAAAAAAGACATAGGATCAGACCCTAGGAAAGGGACCTGCCCCCTCGGACTCCTCTCTTCCACACAAACACACTTTTCATCTGAGTAGAATTTTTCATATATGATGAGTGTTTTGCAGGTACCCTTGTCCTCACCGAAAACCTAACCAGCACTTCAGACTTTGGAGCACCGGAAACCAACACCAGGACACTTGGGTTCAAAATAATGCTTTTACATTTACAATTTCAGATATCAATGCAATGTCTATAAAAATCAATTAAGAAAAAATGAACCATTAAACTATAAATAAGCACAACACTTGAAGAAAGATACTGTGTCTAAACACATATCAAACTCAAACATAATGCGACAATTTACGACATGCTGGAACATTTTAAATCTTATTTTATCACAATTTTCATCTCCGAATCACGTATCAATGCCATATCACTAGTTCAGGCGCTTTCACTAAGTAGGATAGGTTGGTTCATCCTTTAATGTTCTGTTTTATTGAAAAGAAAATTTATTGGTCTATCAGAAGTCTTCAAATGTATAATAATAATAAAAAAAAATCTTGAATTCCCCTTGCTTAATCGTAAAGGAAAAAAAAAAAGGTAATCAGATTAATGCATTCCACAATCCAAAAACTACAGAATAGAACCCTGTTGTAACCCCATCCTAAAATATGCCCTCTGTGTAAGTTAAATCAAATTAGATATAAAAATAAGCCACAAATAATATCATTTAATTAATGTACATGGTCTTAGACATGTTAGAGTGGACTGGGCTAATCCTACCTAATCCATATAGACTAAGGCCCTAAAATGCTCATATATTAAATGAGCTATTAAAATCCTAACCTAATCTGTCGCTACATGAGTTAGGGCTAACCTACTAAATATTAAAAATTAAAATTAAAAGTTCTTTTAATATAATGTAAATTATACAATAATTAGTATCACTAATAACATAACAATCTAGGTTAAAAAGAAAAAAAAATTCAGTTAAGCAATACAAAACAAATAAAACATTTAAGTTGTTGTCTCTTACTTTATTATAATCCTTTTCACATTAATCTTCTTGATCCTCAATGACATTTGACTTCACTCTTGAGGTCTTAAAGCCACAAGTGTTACAGTCATCTTCATCTAAAATTCAGCACCAATTCAAATTAGATAGTCAATCCCAAAATAATCAATCAAGATTATAAAATTAGTGTTATATACAACAAATATACAAAAAGAAAAAAGAATTACAATTAGAACTTGAAACAAAACTCTGCAAGTAATTTATAGTGTAAATTCTAATTTTAAATAATTTTAGAAAAGGTGAATTTTCTATATTTGATGAAAACACGGGCACAAACATCAAAGGCCATTTTCGATGCCAATAAATAATTAGAGTGCAGTACATCATGGGCCATGATTGGAGTAAATGTATAAAAGCGAACCAGACAACCTAACTTAACCCACATGGGTTGGAATTTTGTGAGTCATAAGTAAAAAGCCCGCATGTTAAATGATTTGCTAAAATTACAGTCCAATATTAGTGATCTTTTTTTTTTTTGCTGTGACATAATATTAATAATCAAACACAAGAAGGCTTGCCGCATCTCGACTAACAAAAAACTTCTTAGTGTCTTTTGAAGGCAGCATAGGCGTTTTTTCCACTATCTTTATGATTTTCAATTGGTTGGCTCTGATGAGCATTTCTTTTATTTTGTTTTCTTGAAGATTCAAATATATCCTTTTCACCTTCCTCGTCATAGTTATCATTTTTATAAAATTATTATTATTATTATTAACACTTTAAGTGATACTGTCATATTTCTTAATTCACTTCGCTTATTATATAATTAATTAATTAAATAAAAGTAATTTTAAAAAAAATAAAAAGATAATTTACTGTATTTTAAAATAATTTTAATTAAAAATATGACTATAAAAAATATTTATATTTATAATTTTTTTATTTATATTTAATTAATTTTTAATAATTTATTAAAAAATTAAAAGTTTAAAATCAAAGAGAAAAAAAATATAAAGGTAATTCACTATGTTTTAAAATAATTCTAATTATAGAATATAATTATAAAAAGATATTTTTATTTATAATTTTTTTCTTTTTTATATTTGTGTTAAATTAATTATTAATAATTTATTAAAAATTTAAAACTAAAGAAGAAAATTTCCTTTATAATAATATAGATATTAAAAGAATTCTCGTCTACACAAGATGTTAAACACGATGCGACTCTTTAAAAATTAATGCATCACATCAAAATTTGATGTCACATTGTGTTGGTGTCATGTCAAATTTCATGCGTGTTAGGACGCTTGTAAATTGTAAGACGCTTAAACAAAGTTGACAGTAATTTAAAAAATTAAAGAGGGGGAGGGGAAGAACTTAAGACTATAATAACGGGATAGAATTGCTGAGCAATCAGATCAAAGGGATTGACAACGAACAATAGAGGGTTAGACTTGTCAAATCTATTGCTCTCATGCCTTAAAGTAGAAGGCTGAGAAAGCATTTCTCGCTCCAATACAAAAAGTCATGAACCCAGACTAACACTACACTTAAATTTTTCAGTAACAAAGGCAAAAAAAAAGTGGGGGATAAACCAAAATGGTTATTTCATTCATTCCTCAATAATTCCTATAGGAAGGAAAACTATCATATTCATACAACAAAATTTGGCTGTAGCAACGCTTTAACATGCTAAAAGAAAAGACCTTGCACAGACCTAGAATTTGTTGCGACCTGGAATTGTTCACAAGTAAACAGCAGCTGTTTCTGTCTTCACATCACATTTTTATTTTCTCAACTTTATCACATCAACCTTCCTTTGTCTTGAAATGAAGAATCTGATCAACCAGCTTCTCTGGAAGCCTTTTAGTAGCCTGTGGAAGTATCCAAAGGTGAGTCAAACAGCACACGGCGCTCGTGTCAATAATAGAAAATCTTACATTTAAACAAACTAACCTGGAAGTTCCTCATGTGCAAAATTGGTTCGCATCCAACATCTGCCACTGATTTTCCATTTGGAGTCCGCAACTTAAATCGCTCTGCTTTGTATTCAGAAAGGATATTTTCTTCGTCAGGTAGGTGATGGCAAACTTTCAGGAGTGAGCTAAGAGAATTCATCTGACAAGTTAAAGAAATAATCAGAAGACAGCTTCAAAGAATAAATTTGAAGAGTACTTAATTACTTATAAGCCAGAAATAAACCAAAAGGCATTCAACGTAGACCAACCTTAACTTCGTGAGATGAGAAAAGGATAGAATTGGACTCTTATCATATCTTGCCAATAACCTATGATACTTATTGACCAACAGATTATAATTATTAATCCAACTGAGTTCAAGATCTTTTCATTCTATGAGCAGATTTTAAGCTAATTATACGTTATAAATTTGAGCTAACCATATATAAAGTGGGCAAAGTAATTTGCTAAACGAAATGGCAAATTCTACCTTCATGTATGGACAAGATGCACAGCCACCATGAATGGAACAACCCTCCCCACTAGCTATTCCTGGTACAACAGGAAGTACGATATCACCCATTTTAGCAGAATGTAGATTCGAGGACAAACTTGAGGATGTTCTTGAGATTGAGTCAGACGAAACTGGAAATACTATCTCAACAGTAATTTTTGCTCCTTGAGAAGAAGGCTTTGCAGGCTCTAACAAACTACGAACTGCTGCCACAATTGAAGTCACCATCCCTGATTCTGTTCCTAAAACAAATTGGAGATGGTCATTGACATTTCTATCCAATGCTTCTCGAACCCTGTCTTTTATGAAATCCAATATATTCTGGGTGGAGCCTACTACGCCCATTCCCCTTTTCTTTGCTTCCATTGCCAATGAAAACATCTCTCCAGGTACCTCAAGATGAGCAGTAAGGAATGCATCACAATACATTTCTTTTATCTTTTCCACAACTTCATGGCCAAATAGATGGTGTACAATGCATGTTCCATCCTGACACCAAGAGCATATAGTCATGAAATGAACAATATAGAGCTATAGATTGCTAGTACTAGCCTACTAGGATAAAACACAAAAACAAGATGATGATGATGGCAAGCTAGCTATGAATATAAAAAGTCAGATTTTATAAAAGGAAAACTGAACCAAAAGAAAATTTAAAACCACGGAGGAAGAACATAAAAAAAGTAAAAGTGCAGGAATTGACAAGGTTCTCTCTAAGTCATACATCGCATAAACCCAACACAAAAGAATGATAAAATTATTTAACAAATTCCATACCATTCGATGTGAAAGAAAGGGAGGGAGAGGGAGATATATAATTAGAATGGAAATATCATATTAAATGTATCGTTGTCATGCCAAAAAAGAAAACAGAAAAACATGACTTGACTCCAAGCCAGCATCGTGAATAAGAAGAGCAACATATAGATGGTGCACATCCAATTGCAAATAAAGTGAATTCTTCCTTAGCTTTTCAGAACATGTTAAAAGATCTTACCAGATAATAGTGAAGCCGAGGTAGTAGTGATCTAATAGAGTCTAGACTGTGCTCTGGATGTATCGCAGCAATCTCCTCATCAGTCATTTTTGTCATCTGCTGAAACAATTCTTTAATGTTTGCACCCATGTAAGAATCAGGCCCATACCATATGCTCAAATCTGGCACTTGAGCAAATGCCTGCATAAAAGAGGACCAAAATATTTTATTTAAGTACTAACGGGCTTGGCAGCTTATCACATGATGCATCCATATGAGCATTACAAAGCTAAAGACGAATATGAATAGTTAGTATCCGACCAACCTGTAGAATAGTCTGGACAACATTTGATGAAGTACAGGTTATTGTCGGCACAAGCTCATGAGCATACGCCTTAGTCTCTAATTTAGTGTTAATGTATATGACATGCATAGCAGGAGCAGACCTAGAAGCTGCCTTGAGATATTCCATATAAGTAGGAGTAGCTGCAGCATCAGCCAGAGAACAGCCAATACGCTCATTTGACATCCTATACACACCAACCTACATATAATTATCAGAAGAAAATCAAGGACTGCCAACTAACACGAAGCACCAATTCTGAATTTTGCTAATCTCTTTTACTGCAGTACATATGACACACCTCATACAAGCCATCTATAACGGCCAATGTCATAAATGGGAAACTTAATTAAATATAGAGTCCATCTTCTAGACAAGCTTCACTTATCAGCATAGCACCTATATTATGCCCGCTGATGGCTTTCTTCGAAACTGAGAAGACAAACAATATATAGGCATACCTCGTTAAAACCAGCTTGATCAAGTATGGCACGAACATTTTCTGACATAAAATCCACACCTAGCACTGTTATGAATTGGCATCCAGCTTTTGCCATTTTGACAGCTGTATCTGCCATGACCAGTGAATCAGATATATGGATATGTGGCCACTGCCTCTGAGCAGCAGTTAAAATGCCTTGGATTTCAGGATCCATGTAAAAGTGTGCTACAACACCGATTTTCTTCTCCTTTAGCACATTGACTAGTTCATTAACTTTTAACTCATTTGGGAACAGGTACTTTGCCTGCATGAAAGCTAGAAGGAAATTAGGAGTATAATGAATAATGCTGTCAGGTCAAAATTCAATGAAATTATGGTATTTGTGGCATTTTGATGTGAGGCAAACATACTTTTTGTTAATCCTTGATTATATCATATATGGGATTATTGGGATCCTTATCGTGTGTGTAACTCTCATTAAAGTGAAACACCGCCAGGGAAATAATTTGGTAGATTTAGGTACAGCGGAACTTTCAGTAAATGACAGATTTTTTGTTTAACAAATGCGCGCGTTACAGAGGCTTTGTGTGATAGTTTTTTCAATAGGGAATAATATTAAATTAAAAGCACCAGGGGAATGCCGCCATGTATACAACCTAACAATTATGTAAAAAAAACAAAGTCATCCCTCGTTTAAACATGAAAAACAAAAAATGCATCAGATTCTTGCAACAGAAAAGACACATAACCCGCACTCCTCTCATAACTTTTTGCTTTTGGGACATCGCGAGTTAAAAAATCAGACATCAATGTCTTTGAAGAGGGGCATCAAGAGGCTGAAACGGCGAGATAGTGCTAACCTGTGCTTCGGCGTAGCTTCCCTTGGGATGAACTCCATCAGCAGTCACAGACAAGGAGGGAAAAGGCTCAAACGGCACCTTCCCTTCCCTCTCTGCTATCAATTGCTTTGTCCTCTTCTGCATACTGATCAGAACGTTATGCCAAGTATTTACCCTTGAACGCCCACTTCCGGGTAAACCCACATTGAGGGCCACCAAATCATCGGTCGTCACGTTCAGAACCTCCTCTGGCTCGGAGCCATCAAGCACCCAAACCAAGCACGCGCAAAACCCCCTCGTGATCTCCGAGTCGCTATCCGCAGCGAATCTCACCTTCCCTTTCCCATCGATCCTCACTTGCAGCCAAACCTGAGCGGTGCAACCCATGACCCGGTTCGAGTCGACCCTTGCCGACTCATCTAGCGGCGGCATAAGGCCCGCATAGTGCAGCAACCGCTTCACCCGGTCGACGGGCTCGGGCAAGGATTGGAACTCGTCAACTAAAAACTGGAGCTTGGAAGGAACGAGCTCGGCGATTTCTGAGGGGAAGAAGGCGACAGCAGAGCAGGAAACAGGGGGAGCAGAGTTTGGTGGGTTGGGTTTGAATGGGTCTGAGTGTGGAGGAAGGAAATGGGGTTGGATGCATTTGAGAGATTTCAATAAGGGTAGATGGGGTCGAAGCCAGAAAGAGGTGGAGTTTGGAGTGGGGTTGAGTGAGATTGAGAAGAAGGAGGAAGTAGCAGTAGCAGTAGTTCTCACAGCCATGGCTGCAGAAGCATCCATGAACGAAAGAGAAGGGAGTGAATGATGCGGAAGAGAGGTATGGTAATGGAAATATGAAAATAGGGAGGAGCAGAGAGCAGAGAAAGCGGACAGTTCAAATAATAAGTCGGCGACTCGGAGGCTCCTGTTCTTTGAGAACAAAACGAACGGCCCCACCCCCACCAATACGGCAATATCGACCCCCAAATTGCCCTGGGGGATGGATCATGAAAAAGGTTCCCCATTCCTTTTTTTTTTTTGAAAAATAAATTCACTACAAGGAGAGATTCTTGAGTGTGAATAAATAATATTATATATATTAAATTGATAAAAAATCAATGCATTATTTTTTATATAAAATAATTTATTATATATATATATATATATATATATATATATATATTATAAGAAAAATTCTCCTCTTTAGTATCAATTTTGTTATTTTTAAAAAGTCCTTACCAATTAATTAAATACAAAATAAAAATAAAAAAAATTATAAATTACTATAATTTGACAAATTGCTAGAAAAATTGTTATTTGTATTTAATTTATCAAAAAAAAATTGCTACATTAATGCTATACCCCAAAAAAAATTTGCTAAATTAATTTAAATAAAAAATAAAAGAATGAGAATAAGTGTATATTTGGATTAAGTGTGTGTTTGAATTAACTTATTTTATATTCAAAATAACTTATAATAAAAAATTTAATAAGAGAACTTTTGTAAAAAAATAATTTTTTTAAATTAATCAGTTACAAAGTACATATTTAAAGTTTATTTTATATTCAAAATAATTTATAATCAAAATTTTATTAAATTTTTTTTTGACAAAAAGCAATTTTTTTAAATTAAGTTTTACAAACATTCACTAAATTGTATGTCAAAATTGACATGTATATTATAATTGATTGGCTAAAATTTTTACTCTATTCGCAATTCAATGCTTGATTTAAGTAATAGTAATATATTTTTAAATTATTCAAATTTATTTTATGTTGTTTATTTTATTATTTTTAGTTGATCAACTCAAAAAATTATCATAAAATAAATTTGAATAATTTAAAAATTAAATTATATACTTAAATTAAAATAAATATTAAGTTGTATACTTTAGTTAAAATAAATATTAAATTGTACACTTAAGTTAAAAATAAATATTAAATTACAGAATAAAAATATCATTTTACTCTTCAATTTATATCTCTCACAAAATATACCTCACACCGATTGTGTAATCAGACCACATAATAATATTTCAGTAGTTTTTTTGAGAAGGTGGTATTTTCTAATGAAAAATTCTTGTGTATACTTAATTTATATAAATTATATAAACTAAACTAATATTATGACACATTATCATTTATAATATAAAATAGTTGTTTCACACAAAAATTTATATAATTTTTTAATAAAAAATAATTATATATCTAATATTTGTTAACTTAATATCTATATAACTTGTGTGGATTATATTACCCCAAGAATTTCTCCCTTGGTAACTGATGCAGATAGCCCACATGCAAAACCATTGGAGGCGACTTAGCAATTGGCATATGATGAGAATCATGAGATCCAATCATGTATAAAATATGAAAAAGGAGAAAACAAAATTGTATTTGGCAATTTGCTTCCGTGATGATTTTCACTTCATATATATTTACATGCAAACCAAAATCATCTACTATTCAACTTTGAGTTGGTATCGCCGTATTTGGTAGATGAGGGAGAACAAGTGGTGTAATACGGAGCGATGCCAGGGGTTAATATGAGTTTTCACCATGATTTTCAAACTTGACTCTTCTCCAAGTCCTTCAAAATTTTATGATAAAGAAGAATAATAGCATACTGTATGCATAGAGTCTAGATGATTTACAATGATCTCATAATATTATGTTTATTTTCAAAAATATGTAAATAGTATGAATCAGTTTACAATATTATAGTTACATATAAATCACAAATTATTAATATAATTTTCATCGTTAAAATGATATATTAAATAGAGTTTGATTTTAATTCATGTATTATTTTGTTATACTACTGTTTATTTAATCATTTATTATGACTGTAATAATAATTATAAAAAAATTAAATTATTTCAATAATGTTACCATAGACGATTTTATTAAGTGTATAAAAAAATGTTATACTTACAATATATCAAAATTATATTCATATTAAAATATTTATTAAAAATTTAGTATTATTTTTTTAGGTGCACTTAGAGTATCCCTTCACTAAAAAAATAAAAGACTAATCTTTCAGCCTTCGATTGTGTCCTTTACAGGAAGGAGGTCTATCAACAATACATACTTTATTTACATTCATTAAGAATCGAACTCTTAACATAATATTTAAAGGAATCAAATCACTTTTACTTACACTTACGTATGTTGATAATTTAGTATTATTTTTAATGCATGTAATCTTAACATTTGTGTTTACAATGTTATACATATATGTGTGTATGTGACCTTTTAGATATTATTCATACTTTATTATCTAATTATGTATTATAATATTATTAAAAGAATGTAACTTTTTAAATAATTATTATTGTAATTAAATTATTTTTAAATGTAATAATACATTATAATTTAAAAATATTATATATTAAAAATATATCAAAATCAAATTTAATTATCTTTAACCTTATTTGTACTCTAACAAATAACATATAATTTAATTTTAATAAACTCTCATCATAAAAATTTATAGTATCATTTAATGATTTATTAAAAAATTGAGTGGAGAACATTTTGTATGAAAATAGAAAGTTAAGAATGTTGTCCCTTTAGGGATTACTCCGGTGTTTTTTTTTCATGAATTAATTTGTTAAATATTTATTAGTTATTAATTTTATTTTATAAATTCTAAACATTTATTATAAAAAATAATAATCAATAAATATTTAATAAATCATATTTAATATTAATAGCTTAGAAAAAACAATCGTTCCCATGTGACTTGTTTAGTTAGACTCCGTGTCATATGGCTGCATATATACAAAGTAAAATATGAGAGAGAAATTCTTTGATAGATAATTATATTACATTATATTTTTTAATTGTATGTTGTATTAATTATATAGACCATTATTTTCTTTCATTATGAATAATAATAATAGTCACGGATGACGGAACTAATGTAATGCACAACGAGTGATATAGTATAAAAAGATTACTTTATACGCCTTGCCTTTCGTTGTTTTTAATTGTTGTTTTAAAAAAAATTGCTTTATTTTATTTGTTATTTTAAAATAAAGAACTACTATTTTTTATTTTATTATTGACATTAGTAAAATAAAAAATTTAAAAAGTAATAATAGTGTTTTAAGTATTTTAATAAAAAAATTTTAATCATATATATATATATATTAATAATATTATTTATGATTTCTTTAATTTTTATATAAGTATTTTTGCGAATGGAACTAGTCTAAAATCCCTAAACGTAATGGGTGACAATGACAAAAAGGTGGCAAGAACTTCCAAAAATTTCAACTGAGAAAGGGGGGGTTTCTGGAGGTCCCCTCTTCAAAGGGTAGTTACTTTTGTTTTTTTTTTTCTCCTGTCGGTTAGTGCTTGAGTCTTGAGGACGCTTTTTTTCTTTTTTTTTGGGTCAACTTTAGGATGCCCTTTTCGTGATTCTACCCGTGCAATCACTGTCTTTGATGGGCCATCATGTTATCTGGAATCAATACTCCAAAACACAGTCAAACTGCAGAGCCATATTTTCTTTGTTCCTTTTCCTTTCTAATTTTGTCGTTTTCATAAAATATTTTTAATTAAATATCAACCAAAAATGTATTATTTATTAATTATTTGATTAAAAATAAAAACGAAAAATATAAAAAAAATATGTCTATATATATTACTATATAATAAAATTAATTTAAATTTAACAAATATTATTACTTAAAATATATGTGTTATGTTTTATTAATAACATGACAGTTTCTTAATTTAATTCGTTTAAAATTATTTTTGTCTAATTTATTTTAGTCACTGTTTACTGTTGCTGCTGTAGATATTTTCTCCGCCACTGTATTTCTTTAATTTTCGTGTTTTTAAGTTTTTTATTTTCATTTTTCATATTTTCAGCTTTCTTTTTATTTTCTTTTGGGCGAAATATTTTAATTTTTATTAAAATATTTTTTATTTTAATTTTTTCTGAAATTTTTATTTGTTGTATGGCACGGCAGTAGCATACATGGATGAGATGAGATGGGAGTTCTCCCCTGTCTTTGCCATTCTTCAATCATTTTGATTTTAAAATAATCCTGAAATAAAATTTGAATAAGGTAAACGATGATACGCAACCTTTTTTTTTTTTAATAAATAACAAGCTGATTATGTTTACTCCAAATTTCTTTATAAGTTGATTACACTTTTAAGTTTTAACTAATCTAATATTTTCCTTTTTAGTAAAATAAATTAATTGTTATTTATATTTTATCTGAATATTTAACATTTTTTTATTTATTTTCAAGTTTATTATATGATTTATCAAAATCTTTTAGATGACAATAGATATAGTTTGGGATAATGAAAGCTGGGCTGTTCCCATGTCCTCATATGCAGTGTGATTGGTGGCCTGGCTACCATAGACATTAATTGACGGGCAGTGCAACATGAAGAGCAGTTTTGATAGGGATCAAAGCTTTTTCAATGAAGTCACCAGTTACATACTTCTTGGAGGAAATGTACAAAGGAAATTCCTTATGGAGCGCAACAACTCTTGGCAATGAAAAAGAACGAGAGAGAGTTTATGACACTATTTTCCACTTGCCAATTGCCATGGAGAGTTTATGAATTGGTATACTTTCCTTTTCTCGATTAAAAAGGAAAAAGAACTAAAAAAGAACTCTGGTTGCAGTTCTGTGATGTCATCTATGGTTTTTTACTCCATGTATAGGTGCCGGTATTTTCCTTCATAGTAATCAGAATAAACTGTAGAAGCTTTGGGGAAAGCAAGTAGCCTGACACCGTCCTCTCACTGTATAATTGCTAACCCCTAGTTGCATATTTCTATTAAGACATCTACATTTTGCGTTTTGGTATCTCAAACATGGAATGCAACTGCAGCTTATAGATGTCGGCTTCTTTTTTCTGCTTCGATTCATTTCTTTCATCATTAACCGTCATGCCTACAAGGATCATGATGACCATTTGGAGGCTTCTATAGACAAGGTTTGCCACGTTTCCTCAATAGTCTTCCCTTGTAAGTTATAATAAAATGTTAGTTGGGGATGCATTTAGGTGATAAGACAGGAGTTTTTTATTTATAATTAGACGGGATTAGTCTCTGTTAGCTGAAGAAATTGGACTAACCCCTCACTGTACTACGTGATCTACATGTTCTTGTGCTTTGATTTGTGTAATCTTCTTCGGTCCAACTCTTGTGTTCTGTTTTAAAATTTGGGGTACTCTATCATGATTTTCAGTATTATAATTTGTCCGAATCATGCTCGTGGCAGGCAGTTCAAAAGGCTGTTACAATGGAGTTGTCAAATTTTGGCTGTTTTCCTTTAATGGCTTGTGGAGTCATTCTTTTGCAGCGAACAGGTATATAGTGATTGTCTCCTTCCCTAGTTATATGTTATACCATTCCTTTTGCGTTCATCAGGTTCAGTGTTGAACCACTTTTGTTTTATGCTCCCCTTCACTTTTGTTTCCTCAAATATCAGTTTAATATCATCAAGAAACAATCAAATTTTATGTGGTCTTCAATGTGTTAGAGGTGAGCATAAGTTAATTTATGAAGCTGGGTTATACATTGCCAAATTTCAATCAAGATGAAAACTCAAATTCTTTAGAGTTCACTTGTTGCATATCCCTTTAATTTTGTGTTGTGAATCATGAAAATTTGAAATCCGATGAGATAAAATGTTGCTGTATTTGGAATTTAATAGCAATATGATATCTCTATTCTTTTTTTATCTATCATAACCACACATTTTAATTACCAACAAAGGTGTAACTCATAGTAATCAATTTGGAGACCTAGTAGAACTGAGTTTTATCTGTAATGTCAGGAGTTCGTTCTACTAAAAAACAATACGTGAAAGAGTAATTTTAGTATCCTAAATAGAATTTAGTTTTACACTTAAAGAATGTGAAGATATCTCGTATAAACCACCAAAAAAAAAAAAAATAATTGAGCACCCGGCCACGTTAAAAAAATGCACACTTTTGCTTTGATAAAATAAATCAGCAAATCTGAACTACAGTGACAATTGGCAGGAAGCTCAAAATTTGAGGTATGGGCTTAGGTGAGATTCGGGACAACTCTAAATGAAAACCTTTATGTTCAATCAATTTTGCTTGTCATCGATAATCAACATATGCAATAGACAATGCAAATATTTCTGCAGCAATCTCCCACAAGGGTGGGAAAATATCCCATGTGCAAGAGCATCAGAGAGCCATGTCTCTGAGAAAGGGTTTGCAAAGATCGATGGGGGTGTGTGCCTAGCTGGTGAAGGTTAACAATTATGAGTAGCCTTGTGGGCGATGGGGCTAAATTTAGTCTACCACCTCTGGTGACCTTAAGCAAATACTGTTAAGAAGAAAAGCAGAAAAGACTTAAATATGAGATTAAACGCAGCAATGTTATGCAGCGCTTCCAACAACCGCCGCAACAAGGTTACTGGTTCTATAACCTCCAATATTGCAATTTGCATTGATAAAAGAGAATTCTACGGTACCTCTTGTTGCATGTCAGAATCCCATAGTTGAAAATACAGAACTAATACAAATTTAGACAGATACAGCATTAACAATATTATTCAACAAAACAAAAAGCATTGACAATTTTAAAAGAAGCCAGACAATAAGATGTCAAGACGTTGAAGATATGACAAATTCCCTGCTTCAGGATGGACTTTATATGTTTCTACTAGCTATACAATCGCAAATATAGGTGAGTTGTTACTCGTAATTGGTTCCTACATAACACATCAGGATCGTTCTGTACAAAGATAATGTATAACTTCTCTATATATATGTTTCACGATATCCTAAAAGCAATGATCCATTTCTTACAGCCTTAGCAAAGACAAGGACTGAAATAGTTAAATAATATTGAATATATGCAAAAAGAAAAAAAAAAACAACAACTAAGAATCAGTCCATAAATTTGATCTCTCCAACATGAGTGTGATCATTTACTTACCTACACAAAATTGTAAATGCTTTTCTTCGTAACACGCCATGACAACATCTCAACAAGCTAGCTCTATAATATTAGAAATATAGAATAAGCCTTGGTCAAAGTAATAGCTTAGTTATTTTAAACATTTAATATTAACGCAAGACTATGGTTGAATGCGTAGGGTTCGGGTGCTTCGAAATATAATTTGGGGAGGAGTACATCTAGATCCCCTGATGTGAGTAATTAGGGGAATCCACAGGTTAAAATATACAAGATGTCATTTACACAATATGAACTTTATATTAATTTCTATACAACAATTATTTATTTTTTATACAGGTTACTAATATATACATGTTACACAATACTACCACAAATGATGCTTAAACTGTGTTAAGCAGACACATGACATCACTTTATCAGTATCTTCCACGAGAAATTAAAAAAAAGAAGTGAAACAACAATCAAGAGACCATTGATATGTCAAGGTTTAGATCCAAAGAGTATGGTATTGGTTCAAGATAAAATGGTACTTTCTTGTTGACAGTGATCCCATCTCTCTCAGTCATGTCTATGTCCTGCACAGGTGCACCAGTTTTAGGCAGCTTCCAATCGAACAAGTATAGAAGATTGGCGAGCACATACTCAGCTGTAGCCAGCGCAAATGAAATTCCAGGACGTCCCCTTCTTCCAGTACCATACGGGATAAATTCCAAATCTTGTCCTTTCAAAACAACCTGGCTACTTTCAAATCTCTCTGGAAGGAACTCGTCGGGCCTGTCCCAAAATTCGGGGTCTCTCTGTATAGCCCATGCTTTTATAAATACCCTTGTTTCGGGAGGAATTTCGTACCCTCTTATTTTCACACTAGATATTGTTTCTCGAGGAACCAAAAGAGGAACAAGAGGATGTAATCTTAAAGTTTCTTTGACTACAGATTTCAAGTAGTTCATTTGTCTCATATCATTTTCATGCACTTTTGATTTATGCCCCACAACTCTTCTTACCTCTTCTTGAGCTTTCCTAATGGTATTTGGATTCTTCATGAGCTCTGCAAAAGCCCATTCCAAAGTTGTTGAAGTAATGTCACTTCCTCTGATAAACATGTCCTGAAATCATGCACGGAAATGGAAAATTTTTTATGCTCCCATTTCTGGGTGTGCATTAAAATGGAGATATAGTTGAGAAGGATAGAGAGAGAGAGAAGATAAAGAAGAAAGAGACCATTAGCATAGCTTTGAGGTTATCTGGGGTGAGCTCAAAATCGAGCATACCGTCCTCTTGAAGTTGAAGAAGTATTTCCACGAAGTCTTTCTTGTCGGATTGGTCACTGGCGTCCCTCTTCATTGTCTTCTTATGTTCTGCAATTACTTGTTCGAAGAAAACATCTAATGAGCTGAGAGATGCCTTAAGTTTTGGAATTTGGCCTGTAACAATGTCAATCCAACCCAACGAAGGGAAGAAATCTCTCACACAGAAAGCTGCAAATAGATTGAACACCTTCCTTCCTACTTCTCCAAAGCTGCTACTACCATCTTGTGTATCATACTTTTGTCCAAGAACACATCTAGACACTACGTTGTTTGTGGTTGCAATCAGCATCTCACTCAGATTCACAGAGGACCTTCTATTTGTACACGCTTCACGTATCGCACCAACCATCTCTGCACTTCTTCTCGGATGGAGTGAAAGGCTCGCACCCTTTTCAGGCTCAGAAGCTCAAGAACACACATTTTCTTTTTCTGTCTCCACTCGTCGCCGTAGGAAGCAAAAGCCACGTCGTTGCAGCCATAGAGAAAGATATTCGCCACTGTGGTCTTGGGCCGGTTCGAGAAAAAAACGTCATGGGTTTTGACTATTTCTCTGGCCACACCCGCTGAAGAAACCACTAAGGTTGGGGTTTGTCCCAGCTGCAGGAACATGAGAGGGCCATACTTGCGAGAGAGGGCATGGAAGGAACGGTGTGGCAATGTGCCAAGCTGATGAAGATTGCCAATAATGGGTAGCTTTGGCGGAGATGGTGGCAGATTCAATTTGCTGCTTCTAATTGTGAGCTTAAACACAACCAGGACGCTGATGAAGCACAGCACAGAGAAGTAGAAGGTTGAGTTTAGCTCGTGCGGCAATTGCTCTGGAACTGGTGGAAGAGCCATTGTTGATTCGATCATTTGGAATTTTCACAGTAAATTATGTATGGATACGGATCCAAATGAAGCCATTATTGCGCATTTTATATTAAGGAGTTGGCACAGAATGGTCCCACGTGAGGTTAGAACAAATTTTGCAGTTTATTAGCCAGTAAGATTAGACTTTTATTTCTTTTTTTTGGGAAAAGATTAGACTATTATTTTTTTTTGGGAAAAGATTAGACTATTATTAAGAATGAACATTCAAAGTTGGTGTCCAAGTGGGAATCGTCGTGTTGCAATTGTTGTGGATTATTTAAAGCAAGCATATGAGTATGAAAGACAACTCAACCTCCTTTATGCATTTTGAAATTCTAAAATTATGATTTAAGTAAAAATAATAAAAAATATATATTTGTACCCAAATGATAATTTAAAAGTTTTTAAAAGTTAAATCAAACTTGTTACTAATTATTTTCTTTTAATTAAAAAATCAATTTAAGTAACTAGTCTAAGTATATGGGAAATTCTTATTAGTAACTAATCAACAAGAATATAACACATGTAAGTGAAAATAATTGTATGTCTTTATACTTTGAAAGTGTAAACGGCATCTACTTAGGTTCACTTCACAATTGACTGGCTTGCATTATTCAGATATATAAAATTACCATTAATCCTTCTCTCATCGAATCCATTACAGCCGTTGGATTCTTGGAGAAGGTAAGATCCACCAAGTTAATTTCCACACTGCACACACTCAATTCTTCTATGTTTGTTTTGGTGAGCCATGTTTGGTGGCTTGTTCGTGTCGTTTAATTAGGATTATTTTTTTTAAGACCAAAAAAAGAAGGATTATTTTAATTTGGCCAATTGTACATTAATTACACTATAAATTCATAGTGTACAAAAATACACTGTATTATCTTTACCATTTAATCTCTTGTATAAACATGTATATGGGTAAGATTATTTCAGCCTAATAAGTTAAAATTATTTTATCTTTTTATTCCTTTCTTTTCATTTAATTATACTTTGTGTCATTATTTAGAATACAAAGAAATTAACAATAAAATTGCCGCTGTTACTTCATAGTAGCAACGGTTATCAATGTAACAATTTTCTGGGATTTCTCTTCCGTTTATTGTGGAAGACAGATTCTAATCCATTTGCTTGCCTTTTTCATTTTTCTTTTTCTGTTCCTTATCCTCCAAAACTATTGACAATGGAACCTAGCAACTAAAGAAGTCAGAAAGTTATAGAGGTTCCTATTTCTTGAAATATCCGAAATTAAAATTAGAAACACATACTGAAACAATACGAAGATCTAAATAGTGATAGAGAGAAACAGCAAAGAGATCTAATTGAAATTTTAAAAAATTGATACGAATTTCGGTGATTGATGAGAAATTGAGGAAGAGTAAGAAAGGCCTAAAAAATGAGGAAAGATATTTGTTGTGATGGTGTTGCTATTTAGTGTGCGGTAGAGACAAAGAGAAAGGCCTTGAAATAGACGGCTTATCTTTTTGATGTTGTTTGTTTAACGGAAAACTGAAAAGGAACAATGAGAAAGAGCGTGACCAAGACAAGACAGGCATGGAGAGCAGCGGGAGCAACTGAAAAAAGATAAATCATGTCGTTGGACGCCGGCGATGATGAAAAATATTAAGACACCGGTGGGCAGTGGGCAGTGGGCAGAGGTGTCAATTTGGGCTGGTCAACCATGTCAATGATTTTTTGGGTCGGATCGGACTGATAAAAAAGAATTGTAGATTGACATTTTGTTAGTCTAAGCTAACCTAATGTAGATCACAAGCCAATTTGATTAGCCCATTGACCCCATTATTTTTTTGAAATATATTATTATTTTTAACAATATTTATAAAAGATTATAATCTTATCTATTATATTTTTTTATATACTTTTAAACTAATTATATTTTTTATAAAGTATTTAATTTTATTATTATACAATATAAATGTTATAATCGACAAATAATTTAAAAACATAACATAATAATTAATAATTTATAATATTATAAAGTAATTATCATATATTTATATATATAATTAGTTATATTATTATTAAAATAATTAAACTAGAACATAATTAATACTTTAAAAATATCACTTTTATGATAAAAAATAAAAAAATTATTTTTAAACTATTGTGCTGACCCACTTTAAGCCAATAAAAATTTTGGCCAGGCCAACTGAGCCAAAATTATAAAAAAATATACATTTTATTAATCCAATTCAATTCATTTATCAAGCCATTCTGGCCAGTTCGTCCAACTCGATCCATTTTAACACCTCTCTTAATCTGGGTGCTCCTTTGATGGCGGCAGAGAAAGAAAAGAGCCAGTATCACCTCTCTTAATTTTTATTTATTTTATATTCAAATAATGGGACAATATAATTAAATAAAAATGAATAGATAAAAAGATAAAATAATTCTAATTTATTGGGCTGAAATAATCCGAAACATAGACATGTATATACAAGTGATTAACGGTAAAGATAATTCAGTGTATTTATATACTATAAATTTAAAGTGTATCATATAATTGGCCTTTTAATTTTTCTATAGGCACGGGTTTGCTTTGAGTCGACTCTCTCCATTCTCAATGGGGTGTGATATGGATATTTTGTGAGTAATGCTAAATTATTTTCAATAATCTTAATATTTAATATTAAATAAAAAAGTATTAAATAATAAAATAAATTTTTTAATATCTGATTTTTTAAAAATATTTATTATTTTTATTTAATAATTAAACAATTTATTAAACTAATTATGTAAGAAGGTGTCGATTTTTTTTTTGTTTGGTTATATGCCTTCTAAATTTTAAGTAGTTAAGAGAATAATTGATATAACATTATTCTAATAATGCTTTTGATTGTACGAGAATTTCGATTTTATTTTACTTTAAATGACAAATTATTTCCTTTGGTTGCTATGAGATTTTCCCGCACGTTTGATGCTAAGCATCCCATCTTTCTGGAGACACATAAGAATATATACTAGAATTTTAATTTCATTTAATTTAAATTTCAAATTATTTCCTTTAACTTCATTCATTTGACAAATAATAATTTTATATTTTATTTTAAAAATTAATTTGCTTAAATTTTAAATATGTCACAAATAACCTTGATTTTAATCTTTGTAATTAACTCAATTAAACGTTTAACTCATATTATATATCTTATGTGATTTCAATTTTCACAATCAGTCACATGAATTATTTAAAACTAGAAGGAGTTATATTTGTCATATGTTAAAAATCTTAAATAGGTTAATTGTAAAAGTAGAACCACTTGAATTATTTACCACATTTCAAAGTTTAAGAGAGTTAATTTTCAAAATTAAAGTAGATTGATTGACAAAAATAAAATTATAATAGACTATTTACTAAAGAATCAAATTTGAAAAGAGTTTTGTACCAAAAAAATTTGAAAAGAGTTTATGATTGATTGTAAGGGTATGTTTAATATGGAAGTAAACTTGAGGTTAAATTTTTCATGGATGAGATTTGTATACAATCTCATCCATAAAAATTTACTCTTTATTTTTACTCTCATATCAAATATATATTAAGTGTAAAATTTTTTTACATTATAATCAATTCATAGGCTGACACATATTAAAGCAATTTGACTATGTTAGTAATTACTTGAAAAGTCAAACTATTTTACTGATATGTTAATATATAATTAGATGATAGTATAAAAAAGATTTACACTGATAATGTATTAAAATTAAATCTAAAGATAAAAAGGTAATTTACAATTTAACCTAGTTTTTTCAGTTCAAAATTTTCAATGTTAATGAACCTTGCATATGCAGATTCTTGCTAAATTGCCAGAATTAATATATAACAACAAATTATATGAAATTTAAAAAATCAAATAATAAATTACTTGCAAAATCTAAAAATCGAATTGAAAGTCGATGTCGCAAAGGAAAAAATCTCCTCTCATCCCTTATGCTTAGAAGCCCTATGGTTTCAATGAGGAAACCATAATACATACAGAATGAGAAGATGGACCTCTCATTTGTTTACGATATGGGTTAGCTGTTACATCCTAATTTTAAGGAATATAATTGGCCATGGATTAGGTACTTCCATCCCCGAAGCCTCATTATCACATATTAAACTTAATGTATTTTAACATAAAATCATAATCACTTAAGTTTCACTATATTAAATATATAAATATATTATCAAAATATCTTATACACACATACCAGCATTTCAAATTTCATGATCATTTATTTAAATTACAAATACTTAATATGCAAGACAAATGGACCCAACTCTATGACTATAACATTAGATATCCATGTTTTCAATAATCTCCAAAAAGAAATTTGTCTCACTTTAAGAGAGAACAGTTCTCTAGGTTGAAAGTGCAAAAAATTCTTGATTAGGCTCTGAAAAAAAAATATGAAAAGGGGTGAGTTTTGTAACTCAATGACAATAAAAATACTCAAGTGCCACTAACTAAAAATAATACAAGTATACTTTATATTGATGATAAGAATTAAATATTATAAATGTATTCCAATACTTTTGTCTGATAATCAATAAAATTGAATTCAAATTTCGATATATTAAAAATATTTTCTTTCAGGAAATCTTTCTTTAAGGAATTTCATATTTATAATGAATTCTTCTCACGAAAGTTCTTTATTATAGTAATTTCTTACAGGAATATTTTCAGGCTTTACTAGAAGAACAAGTTAACATATGCATCAGTTTTTAAACATTTAACCCCAAATATTTTTAGCTAAACATCAATCAATCATTTCTATAGCTCTAAATATTTCTACCTAGGCATCAGGCACACATAAATCTCATAGCAGAGTGGTCATTTATCATACTATGGTATATTAAGGGTTCTTCCTAGTGCCTCTGATGTTTTCGATTATATTATCAAAATATTAGCAGCATAATTTACATACGTAATCATAGCATAAAATTTTTAAATTATAAAATATGGACAGAAATAAAGTATAATGCTCAAGACATACTAGTGCCATAAAAATATATTTAACTCAAGATACTAAAATTGTACAATAAAATATAGTTATTCAAAAATTGAAGCATTTAATTCTAAACTCATAAATCATATTACATATAACAATATTAGAATATAAATCATAGTAAAAATCACCATTATAAGCTTTCAAGAAAAATTAAACAAAAGTAGAGTGATATTATGATAGTAACCCAAAAGCATTCTAAATACTCACAAAATATACGAGAATTATACTGAATCAGAACTTCTCTATTTATCTCTCTCACTTGCAGAAACTCTTTTATGCCTTCAACGTTCTTAAACTCCCTCTATTTATAGATGTTTATCAGCTTTACGCATGTGGTGTTATAAATTTGTATGTACATTTTTTTTCCATCGGCCTATATCTATAGCCTTCCTAATCTGACGCCGAAATTTTTCATTCTTGCATGCTATCATAAATGCCAACCAACTTCACATCTACCTTACTTTAATTTGTCTCCTTTTTTTTTTTAGGGTTCTAACATTAACTTACCCATAATAGAAAACTTATATACAAAGTTTATATATCATGACTATCACAATAGGTCTATAACTTATAAACGCTCAATAATAAAAGTAATCACAAATGAACTAAATTAAAATATGCTTAACAATATTTGATATTCAATTAATTCGAGTTTTTAAAAATATATGACTATGCTAATCTATATAGGATTAACATTCTAACAATTTTCACCTCACTTGTTTTCGTGGCGATCTACGAATATATAATAATTTCTCTAATTGGTGAGAATTTGGTTACAAGAATCAAGAATCTATGAATGATATATGTGAATAATGGTGAAATAGGTTAAACTAGGATAAGGCTGTGCTTTCTTTGATTATATAGGCTAGGCCTATCTTAACAAAACACTAGACTTAAACTTGCTTATCACTTGATATATGCTCTTTCCTTTCAAGTTGACCTTAACCTTTTTGTAAAAACATGAATGCTTAGTCTCACTTGCAAGTTATTCAAAAATTTACATATTGCATAAAAGTTTTTAAATAGGTTAATAAGTTTAAACTTTCAAGGTCTTAAAATAGGCTTAAAACTTAAATCAAAATTATTAAATTATGTATAAAAATAATAAAATATATAAAATATAATTTTTATAATTATACATGTAAAATAAATAAATAAAGTGTATTATGTCTAATAGTCATTTTTAGAAGTTAGGCCGGAACCCATTTGCACTCCTTTCTGTGAAGAAGCTCGCGACCAGGTGAGAGTTTTTCATATTTGCCACAACATTAATGTGATCATTTACGTACCTACTCAAAATTGAAAATGCTTTTCTTCGTAATACGCTCATGACGACATCTCAACAAATCTGATTTAATGTTCCTATTTGTGTTGTGTACTTGTGTACTTGTGTGGGTATTTGGGGTGTGATGCGGTGCATTAAAATTTTTTTATTTTCTTTTCAAATTATTCTATTCAAATTATCGAATATTGATAACTTAATAAAAAATATTTTTTTAATTAATAATAAATTATTTTTAAATTAAAATATTTTATTATTAAATTATCAGCATTTAATTAAAAAAATAAATTTGTGAATAGAATTTAAATCCATGATCCTTTTTATGTTTTTTTTTTTAAATTGCATATAATATTACATACTCTTTTGATGCTTATTTATTGTTCAGAATGATTACTGAATTTAATGCTAAGTTTTTCTCAGACAATTAACTTATCTATGCTGATTTTAGTAGAAAATATAATATTATTTGTCTCAACAATGTACCCATGATTATTACACTTTGTTTGCCAAATTACCTTTTGAGAAACGGGCGGAGCTAGCCAAGATTACTTAGGGTGTGGCCAAATAGAAACTTTACATGTTTGGGAGGCCAAATTTAAGATATTTAATTAAAAAAATTACATGCAAAATAAAGAAAATCGAAAAAACTTTGGGGAGGCCTTGAGCAACGTAGCACTGCCTCTGATCAGAAATAGCCGACATTCTTCAAAGAAAAGGAGCTTCAAATTACAACCACAAATTATACTTAACTGTTTCCCACAATTAATTTAAGCACACAGATAATATCTTCCACTAGAAATTAACAAAAAAGTAAAACAACACTCAAGAGACCAATTACGTCATGATAATATGCCAATGTTGAGATTGCAAGGAATATGGTATTGGTTCAAGATGAAGAGGTACTTTCTTGTTGACAGTAACCCCGTATCCCTCACTCATGTCCACGTCCTGCACAGACACACCAGTTTTAGGCAGCTTCCAATCGAACCAATATAGAAGATTAGCAAGCGCATACTCAGTGGTAGCAATTCCAAATGAAATTTCAGGGCATCCCCTTCTTCCAGCACCAAACGGGATAAATTCCAAGTCTTGTCCTTTGAAATCAACCTGGCTGCTTTTAAATCTCTCTGGAAGAAACTCTTCGGGCCTGTCCCAAAATTCAGGTCTGAATTGCCCATGCGTTCAGAAATATCCTTGTTTTGGGAGGAACATCGTACCCTCTTATTTTCACACTAGACGTTGTTTCTCGAGGAAGCAAAAGAGGAGCAGGTGGATGTAATCTCAGACTTTCTTTGACTACACATTTCAAGTAGTTCATTTGTTTCACATCATTTTCATCTACTTCTGATTTATACCCGGCAACTCTTCTTACCTCTTCTTGGGTTTTCTTCATGGTATTTGGATTCTTCACGAGCTCTGCAAAAGCCCATTCTATAGCTGTTGAAGTTGTGTCCCTTGCTCAATAAACATGTCCTGAAATTATAGAAATGGAAAAATTCTTTATGCTCTCATTTTTGGGTGCCCCTGTGCGTGCATTAAAATGGATATATGTAGAGGGAAATTGAGTTAGGAATGAGAGAGAGAGAGAGACCACTAGCATTGCTTTGAGGCTATCTGGGGTGAGCTCAAAGTCTAGCATATCGCCCTCTTGAAGTTGAAGAAGTATGTCCACGAAGTCTTTCTCATCGGATTGGTCATCCTGGTCCCTCTTCATTATCTTATGATCTGCAATTACTTGATCAAAGAAAGCATCTAATGAATCATGAGTGGCCTTAATTTTTGAATTCGGACTGTAAGAAGGTCAATCCAACCCAATGAAGGGAAGAAATCTCCCACACAGAGCTGTGAATTGTTGCCCCAGCTTCCTTAGCAGCTCTCCAAAGCTTCTGCTCCCATCTTGTGTGTCATATTTTTGTCCAAGAACACATCTAGACATTATGTTGTTTGAGGCTGCAACCAGCATCTCACTCAGATTCACAGGTGACCTTTTATTTACGCATGCTTCCCGTATCGCGTCAACCATTTCTGCAACTTCTTCTTTGATGAACTGCAACGATCGCACCCTCTTCAGGCTTAGAAGCTCAAGAACACAGATCTTTCTTTTTTGTCTCCACGCGTCGCCGTAGGGAGCAAAACCCACATCCGTGCGCCCGTAGAGAAAGACTTCGGCACCTGTGGTCTTGGGCCGGTTAGAGAAAACAGCATCATGAGTTTTGAATATTTCTCTGGCCACATCCGCTGAAGACGCCACCAAGGTCGGAGTTTGCCCCAACTGCAGCAACATGAGAGGCCCATACTTGCGAGAGAGGGCTTGGAAGGAACGGTGTGGTAACGTGCCCAGCTGATGAAGATTGCCAATAATGGGTAGCTTTGGTGGAGATGGTGGCAGATTCAACTTGCTTCTTCTGATTGGGAGCTTAAACACAACCGGGACGCTGATGAAGCACAGCACAGAGAAGTAGAAGGTTGAATTTAGCTCGTACGGCAATTGCTCTAGAACTGGTGGAAGAGCCATTGTTGATTCGATCATTTGGAATTTTCAAAGGAAATTACGTATGGACGCGGGACCCATATGAAGCCATTATTGCGCATCTTATCCAAAGAAATATATAGTATTATTATTTTTTTGGGAAAAGATTAGTCTATTATTGAGTATGAAAATTCAAATTTGATGATGGTAGCTTGAATTGAGTTTACAAGTTGAGTTAAATTTAAAAATTTTTGCTTAAAGATAATGAATTAGATTGTGAGTTGAAAATTTAATCTAATTCAATTAAATTTTTTTTAATAAAAAAAGATATTATTTTTAGATATTTAATATATTAAATTTAATATTTTTTTAAATATTACATAATTTATTATATTTTATTTTTAAAATTTATATTAAAATTTTTTATATTTAAAATTAAGATTTATTATGTTAGGTTATATTTAAGACTTTTTATATTTTAATATTTCATTTCTAACAAGTCATTTGTTAAAAATTTCGTGCAGATGGTATTAATAAGAAATAATATTGTTATTTTAAAATATTAAATATTTTATTTTGTTTATTTGATATTTATTTTATTATGTATTAAAAAATTATTAAATTTTTTTTAAAGAGAATATAATAAAATTCTTATTATCACATAAGATTACTTAGACTATTTATTAAGTGTACAGGAGGAATCTTTAACTTGCAATTATTGTGGATTACTTTAGAACATATTAGTTTGGAAGACAACTTAGCGTCCTTTTTTTTTTGTCACAAGGTAGAAAATCAATTTAAGTAACTAAACATATGTTTAAAGAGAAAATTTGTGTGCCAATAATTCTTTTAATTATTAAATAAAAAAGTATTATATATATTTTAAGTTATGGAAATATTAAATATTATTTTTTTTAGCACTACTCATTTTAAAAGTGTAAACGACATCTTCATGGATTATATATTATTGTATTTGTACAGTTAAAATTACCATTTGATTCCTCTCCCATCAATTGCTCCGTTTGTTTCTGTTTTTGTCCCAACATCAACGTGCGTTGAAACAGAGCTACTTTAATAAACATCTTATCTTAACGTGCAGATAGCCGTTGGATTCTTGGATATGACAAGATACCATATTTCATGGGATGTTAGGGTCGTGTACCATTATTAATAAATATATATATATTTTCCACAGGTACAATTTTTTTTTTTTTTTGCTGTTAATATAAGCATTGGAGTTCACACTGAGTGAAGTCTCTCCATTTTCTTTCACAACTCGTAATTGAATTCGTTAATATATGTCTTGTCCAAATATTTTTTTCTTGCTAACCAATGTTATGGTTAAGAAATATTTAATATATTTTATTTAATTATCATAATTACTTAAAAAAAGATATTAAATATTTTTATTATTTAATTATCATAATTACTTAAAAAAAGATATTAAATATTTTTATTTTCAAAATGTTAAATATTTTTTAATTTCTTAACTAGTGTCTCAAAGATATTTACTAGCAAACTTTATTTTTTTATAATAAAAATGACAAGAATTTGAATCCTTTTTTACAATAAGTTTATCTTGTTGAAAAGAGATAAATATAAATTATAATATATTAAAACTCACTATGATGAGTTATAAATTTTATTTTTTAAATTTAAAATTTTTATATCTTTTTCTCTTTAATAAAACACTTTCGTATTATTTTACTAATAAAAAAAGATTTTAATTCAAATAATAAATATGTTTTTAATACTTTTATTATACAAGAAATTCGATTTTTTCAAATAACATTATAAATTGTTCCCTATAAAGAAAGTTTAACTATGGGAAAGGGGAAGAGCATCATCACACGCATAACAGAGAGAATGGGGTTTCCCACCATGAGCTTGTTCGCTACAGGGATGAATAGAAAGAGAGAGACGATGCTCTTTGCTCTTTAGGAAGCTCCTCCATGGGGAATCCATATTATTTTTCTGTCTAAATCTCAGTTCTAATTCCCAAAATTAGACTGTTGGGGTTTTATGAATTTACAATCTTTTCTGAATCAGCCATCTCCCTTTTTTTTTTTTCTCATTTTCATTTTAGAATGAGATAAAAATTATAGAAATCTCACTATCACAATGACTACTCTCCAATTGAACGTATAATGACTAGGAGACCAAATTGTTATAATTTTAACTTGAACATGTTTGCTTAAATTTTAAAAAATTCTCCCATCTTTTGGCTAGATCAGCTAGCTCATATATACTTTTCAGGTATTACTACACTAATCATATTTTTTTTAAATATGTATTTTTAATGAGTGATTAAATATTTATTGGCATCAATTTTTATAATAAGAGAGACAAAATGTAAGATAATTCTTTTATATTGTATCATTAAATATGTGACATTTAAATTATATGGGCCATAATTGTCTTCCAATTCATAAGTAACCCAACCCATACATTTCATCAAGTTATTTGTGTTTGCACTTCAAATTTGTCCCATTTTAACAATTTTACTTCATAATCTATTTATGGATGAAAAGGTAAATGTTAATCGATGCCAAGCCTTTAGTGTAGAGGTTTTTGAGGTGAGCTACATTAATTTTAGGGAGCTGTGGCCTACCCAATTTTTTTGAAAATCTATTATGGACTTTTTTTTTCAAAAAAAATTGAACTTGACTCTTTAATAATGGTATTCTTTTTCTTTGGCCTCCTACATAAAATGATCTAACTCCATCTTTGGATTTTATTTTTATGTTTATTGTATGAAGTAACAAGAGAAGAGAAAATAATGTGATTACCAATAGGAGGGCAGAGTCAATAGAGTTTCAAATTTGAAATTAGTGAAATGCAGAGAAAACTCTTGTGATTATGAAATATGGTATAATGATTCAGTTTGTTGTGTTTACAAGAAGCAGCAAGACTCTTTTGCTGCAGTCACTTGAATATAAAGCAGAGTAGCATTTGACTATTGCGTGATTTTAATGATTTGATTGATGATATTTGTTCTTGATTGATTGTATATCCGTAGAAAAGGTTATAGATGATTTAATATTCATGCTCAAATTTTTTGCAGTTTTCCATAAATGCAAAATCACAAGAAATCATAAAATAGAGTATAATAGCCTATTTTGAAATCGCGTGCTGAGCTTGCTCATCTCTATTATGAAATACCAAGGTTATTTTTTATGCAATGCTTCCAATTTTTTCAATTTTGTAATTCTATATAAATCTGCTTATCTTCTAATATAAAATGGCTCATTGCGAAGAATATGAAGATTCCATAGCTCGAATTATTTAAAATACTTTTTTTTTTTTAATCTTGAGAGTTCTTTCTTACTTGGATAAACCTACAAAACCCTTTTCAACTTTCATCAAGTGTAACCATACAGGGTTAGGCATTAGACTAATATTTAGAATCATTAGATGTTAATCATTTTAAAAATCTTGGACGAACAACAGTGTCAATGAGAAATAGCAGGCCTCTTCTGCATGTCTTTTGACAACGTTGTAATTTGGTCATTGCACCACGTGGGAGTCTCTGCGTTCAGTCCTAAGTGCCAACTCATTGGTCATTGCATTCTAATCTGAGTTTCTCTCTGATTGGCTTATCCAAGCCACATATTGTCAGTTTATTAGTTTATTTTAATTTGAAGATTTTTTTTTAAAAGTACTTAAACATGCATTACATCAATCACTGCACTTTGTTTTCAAAATTCCCTTACAGTAACATCTGGAAGAAGGAATTTCTAATCACATCTACAGGAATTAAGCTACATTGAAAACGAGTACATGGACAACATCAATTTATATTATAATCTCCCACTACGCAAAACGAAGACAATCTTTTAATCCTTGTAAAGGTTTAAGAATGTGGTATTGATTCCAGATGAAGTGGTATTTTCTTGGATACAGTGACCCCTATTACCCAATCCATGTCCAGTTTCTGCTTTGATGCACCATTTTTAGGCAGTTTCCCATCAAACCAATATAGAAGATTAGCAAGTACACACTCTACAGAAGCATCCCAAATGTTATTCCTGGACATCCCCTTCTTCCAGCACCGA
Source organism: Castanospermum australe (assembly GCA_019955255.1). Lineage (NCBI taxonomy): Eukaryota > Viridiplantae > Streptophyta > Magnoliopsida > Fabales > Fabaceae > Castanospermum > Castanospermum australe. The sequence continues at coordinate 466 of NSJW01001005.1, read as the reverse complement.
AGGGGACAAACTGGAAATCTTTGGCTTTAAAATCAATCAGGCTTTTCTCAAATATCTCATGAAAGATCTCATCTTGTCCATCCCAAAATTTAGGATCCCTCTGAATTGCCCGTGCGTTGACAAAAATTACTGTTTTCGGAGGATTATAATACCATCCCAATTTCCCATTAGATATTGTTTCTGGAGGAACCAGAGGAGCAGGTGAATGTAATTAGAACTGTCTAAATGAGTGTTCAATAAAAACCAAATAAAAATTGTGGATTTAATTCGAGCAAATTGGAAGTCCGTTGGATGGATTCAAATCTATGAGAAACCAGTCACCCAGCATAATGGATAGATTTAGTCGATTTATGAACCCAACCAGCTGAACAACACTAGTCTAGTGCATATAAAAATATTTCTAGAATGTAGTTTCTAGTAATATCTCCAATACATTTCTTCTGTACATTTAAATTAAGATTCGGGG